>OX465189.1:20101564-21560731 GCA_949987655.1 Polymixis flavicincta
TTTGCTATAAATGCTCCTGCATCTCACTCAATAACGTTGTGCATGTAGACTAGCGTCTAACTGCTCATCACTGATACTATCTCTGTCGTATACGAAGCCTGGTGAGACAGCGTGATTTTTAGCCAGGCCTACCTGTGAGTTCGAGCCCGCGAAAAGTGTCCCCTTAAGAGCAGTTGTGTCCCAGTAGAGAACCGGTGGGCCAGTGGTTTCTGCTCCGACTTAAGAGTAAGTCGTGCGTTTACTTTGAGTATTTGATTTAATTACCACTGCTCTCAAAACATCCATCAACCACACTGGCCCCGCGTGGTGGATTATGGTACACTCCGTCTTACAGAGGAGGCCTGTTTCCCAGCAGTGGGAACAATACAGGCTGATTATACTATACTAGCTTTTGTCAGCGGCTTCGCCCGCGCGGAACTTTCATCCCCTATTTAACTCCTTTAGGGGTTGAATTTCAAAAAATCCTTCCTTGTTCCTTGTCTACATTATGAAGGCAACCATAAGGGTAAGGGTTTGGGGTCCAAAATTATACACCAGAAGTTTATAAAGTCAAGAGAGCAAAACCGTAGGTCACAGCCAGTTTTATGATAATTTAAACAATTAGTTAAGTACACGATCACAACTTCAAATTAAAACAGATTTGTAGTAGTTAACTAAATACGAACTAAATACGAACGGCTACAAGTTCCAACAAGTAAGTGGTGCTTAACTTAGATCATTATAACTGCCTCAGCTTAGTCTAGACAAGGGACTAAACTTACCTGAACTTGCATTATGGTTCATTTTCAGAATAGTGTTCATTTATGGAACTGTATTTTAACATGCTAGATTTGATTTTTAATTCCAATCCTGTTTTAGAAATAGATCGAGCGAGTCGCCTTGCGTTAAAAGGCACTTACGCGCGTCATTTGTTTCCGGTTGACTCATGGCGTGTTCTGAACAATTGTTTACTCAGTATTCGCTATCACAAAATGCGTGTTGCTGTTTTTGAAGGGGTTAAATCTATCTATCCATATAAATAAAAAGAAAAGTCCTGACTGACTGACTGACTCATCAACGCCCAGCCCAAACCCTTGGACCTAGAAAACTGAAATTTTGCACAGAGGTTCCCTTATAATTTAGACAAGGAAAAAGGAAGGATTTTTCGAAATTCCACCCCTAAGGGACTTAAATAGGGGATGAAAGTTCCGCGCGGGCGAAGCCACTGGCAAAAGCTAGTTTGTTTATAAAACAATATTTTCATTTACTACCACAGGTCGCAAGAAACTAATCAGTTGCATTTGTATCGTTATTGTTCGAAAAAATGGGAGAGACATCCCTAGCTTCGAGATCACGTACAAACTATAAAAAAGAAAATATGCTTGGTTTTCATCATACATTTTGTAAGACTGTTTATGACGAAATAAGATATTGTGCCTTACTTTTTTCTCACATTTCTTGATACTTAGGTGAATATATTCTTACAATCTTTTATCGAAACAAATTTTTGTCCCGCAGTAGGTAGAACAGGAAGTTATTAATGTTCCTGTATCATCACTCGAGAGTTTTCATGAATAGAAAACTTGAAGACTTCGGCATTAAGAGACTCGGAGACATCAAATGTAAACCAACTTTGTTGATGTCACTTGGGAGTTTTTCACGTGATGTTTATTTGTAAAGACACGTGTAATACTTGGCAGTCTACTTTACAGTGAGTTTCTCTCTAGATTAACAATTGTTAAAATATGATTATTATGATAGCACCATCCCATTTCTTCCAGTGGGTGTCGTAGAAGGCAACTAAGGGACTTACTAGAGAATGGGCAGCAGCGTTCTCTATGCATTTTACCACCATACTGCGATCGCCAACCCGCCTGCCAAGCGTGGCGATTATCGCAAAACCCCCCATCCTGGGGGAGGCCTATGTCCAGCAGTGGACGCCTTTCGGCTGAAATGATGATGATGATTATGAAAATATGATTTAGTTGCCTTGCAATCGTCGCATAAGCTATAAAACAAAGAATGGCTTAAGTATGTAATATTGCAAGATTTTAATCGTGAATACATTATCATCATATCTGCAATTAGACAAATATAATAGACAAGGATGAAAATCGGCTTCCGTAAAAACCGTCTGAATCGATCTCACGAAATATTGCCTTCAAAAACACGAAAAGCTATTCAATTGGTAATGATGAAATGTAATTTTAAGGGACACCAGAGAGTAACAAATGCTGCTTTCTATCTTCTCCATTGCAGATTCTAAAAATCGATCCACCAGTAAAACAGATCTTCCCCATCATTCTCTGTCTTGTTCGTGAACCACAGTGATTATCTTGAGGTTGTGTCCCGAGGAACCTGGGAGAGGTGACACTACTGAAGACACTGTGCTTACGAGAATCGTATAACTACCTACCCAGTTATCCAATTCTCTTAAGCTCTATTGAGGACTAAGAACAACGGGATAAACGCACTTAAAAAAAGGTGTAATAGAAATAACTGTTCCATACATTTTACGTTCTGTAACGAATTAACCAAATTAAACCTTGGGTGTCCCCTAAATATACAAGAATAAAGAATAGTAAACGGCTTAAGTCAAAGAAACGACTTAATTCAAAGATGCGACTTCAGGCAAAGTAAAGACTTCAATCAAAGTAAGGAATTCTGTCAAAGTAAGGTCTTACAGTAAAAGTAGTCGTCAGCGCCGTGCGCCAGACAAGTAAATCAAGTGGGTACTGATACAGAGAGGAGGCAATTTCTACGTTGGGTCTTCTTACTGATCGCAGCAAAACGGCTTCGTCGTTGGTCACACGCCGACCATGTCGGTTCTAGCCCGTCAGTGAAGCCGAAATTCAGCTTACATTAAACATCCGCCGTCTAGAGACAAATAAACAGGCAGTTTAGACCAAAGGTACAAGCAGAATCTTCGATAAAGCGAATACACTTTTTTTATCGGATGTGTTACGTCACCCTGCCTCAGCCTATCACAGCGCGCCACTCGAGCCAGCCAATGGCAGCCAAGCCAAGTTGCCGCCAAAACTACCGGACGCCTCCGGTGGGGGAATCCCCATATAATGCCTTGCGAGCTCATTTTCGCCCCTTTTTGCTGTGATTTTACGACTAAGCCTATACTCTGTAAATTTTGTGTGCGATAATAATAAATCAGTGTGATTATACCGTTCTGCCTTTTTTGTATATGCCCTTCTGTTACATCTCAGAAGTGGGATAAATAGAAAAAGCTATGAAGCGTAATCATGCGGATACGGCAAGAGTAGGCTGTATGGCAGGTGGATGTGAATCCCAATGTGAAGAAACATCCGAAAGAAGCGTTAATGAAGATGACGCCACATCACCAGATACGCCTCCGGCCCGGAAAATCCTCAGAAGACTTTTAGAATCAGAGGTACAAAAAGCCATGCGTGACTTAAACGAAGAGATGCACTCCATCACCACGAGAAAAGAGCTCCACGCGGCCTCATTGATACCAGAGTTTGACCCCGACTGTGAAGAATGCACTACTGCGTCAGCATGGCTCAAAAAGATTGATCAACTCGGCGAGATTCATGGCTGGAGCGAAACTACGAAGTCATTTTACCTGCAAGATAGATTAAGAGGTCAAGCTAGAAGATGGTACAATCGGCTTGATGAATACGATTTTTCCTGGGAAGATTGGAAGCAGATGTTGATACGTGCATTTCCCAGATATCGCGACTTCGGGAACATGTTAGAAGAGATGATGAACAGGAAGAAACAAGAATTATACGAAGAAGAATTATATGAAGGCTTCCTTTGCGCGCTGGATGACTACCAACCACCGACAACGTCAAGCGGAACACGTGCGCCAAATAAAGAAGCCAACACTCGACAAGGAAACGAAAAAAAATATACTTCTATCAACCCTGACGTCGACCCGTGTCCGCGCTGTAAAAAAACAGGTCACATACTACGTAACTGCCCACATCCAGATTCCCGAACATGCTTCAAATGTGGTAAGCAAGGTCACATTGCCACGCGCTGCGTAAACGCTCCGAAACCTGCGACACAAGCCGATGATAAAGTCAAAGAAATCAAGCTCCTACAAAACTACAACAAGATTTACGAAAAGACGGTAAAAATCAATGGCACATACGTTAAATCTTATATTGATACCGGCAGTCAAGTCAACGTGCTCTCTACTCACGTGTCAAAGCTGCTGGATCTCGAAATCAAGCCATCTAACACCGTCCTCAAAGGCTTCTCTGGAAAACATTTACCCAGCTGCGGGGCAGTAGCTTTCCAGCTGGAAATCGACGGCATAATTATCCCCTGCAAGGCTCATTTATCAAACGTGGATATGGGGAACATAAATCTATTGGTTGGGCAGCCGATTATCAATAGCGACGGTATGACTTTAGTGGTCAGCGAAGGAAGAGCCACCCTCAAGCAAGACATCGACTTTACAAGACGCATGGATGTTATTGAAGAGCGTACTCGCTTCAAGGTCGTCACTGCAGAAAATGAGTGCCTACTGCCCGGAATTTCCATTATCCAAGTTAACGTGCTGGGCAACGATGAAGACCACGATGTCGTCACTACGCCACAACATTATGAGCTGCGAGGTGTAACCTACTCAATCCCTGCCACCCTCCTGCGAGGCACCGTCGGGTATATCAAGATCATCAATAATGGCGCTCAAAACCTCATCTGGGAGCCTGGTGAAGTACTGACCAGAGCCGACAGCTGCACCACTTCGCCACTACCGGATGTTCAGGTTAGCCTACAAAATAACACTTTCACCTCCGCAGCCAAAGCCAATAATTACTATAGCCATCCTATTGCGTCTCTATTGCACACTAGCCTAGCCAATGTAAACACTATTGGAGGAGTAAACGTAGATGATATCAGGTCAGGTAAATTAAATAAAAATGATCACGATAGTTTAATAACTTTATTGACGAATTACAGTGATTGTTTTGCGAATAAAACACAAGACTTAGGATGTACAGATTTATTACAAATGAAAATAACATTAACAAGTGAACAGCCTATATACCGCCAACCTTACCGTTTGTCTCATAGCGAGCAGGACATAGTTAAATCCAAAGTTACCGAGTTATTAGGCGCAGGTATAATCCGAGAGTCCGAGTCATGTTTTGCTTCTCCAGTTATCCTTGTAAAGAAAAAGAACGGCGACAATAGGCTCTGCGTCGACTTTCGGGCGCTTAACGCCATTACAGTCAAAGATAGATATCCGTTACCGAACATCGATGATCAGGTCTCAAAGTTGGCTGGAAAGAATTTCTTCACAAGTCTTGATTTAGCACAAAGTTACCATCAGGTTAGAATCGCCCCTGAAGACATACACAAAACAGCTTTTATAACACCACAGGGGCACTTTGAATATACGCGTGTACCATTTGGTCTCGCTAACGCACCATCTGTTTTTATGCGACTTATAAACAAGATCGTAGATTCTATACGAAATTCCAATTACGTTTCTAAAGGCGGTAGTATGAAAACTCGCAACGACTTTTCAGACCAATGTGAGTAGCATTTTTAGACGATTTGTTGCTACCTTCCGTCGATGTGCAGTCCGGTTTACATATTTTAGAAAATTCTGCATAAATTTAAATCAGAAAATGTAAAGCTAAATATGAGTAAGTGCTCATTTTTACAAAATAAAATCACATATTTAGGACATGAAATTTCATCGAATGGCATACAACCGGGTGAATCTAAATTGACAGCAGTGTCGCAGTTTCCCATCCCAAGTAACGTTCACGAAATTCGTCAATTCCTTGGGTTATGTAGTTACTTCCGTAAATTTATTAAAAATTTCGCAATAATTGCGCGCCCATTAACAGATTTAACAAAGAAAAACGCTGTGTGGAATTGGGGCAGTGAACAATTTAATAGTTTTTAACAATTAAAACAGTGTTTGTGTACAAAACCCATACTTGCTTTATATGATCCTGCACTGCCAACAGAGATTCACACCGATGCATGCAAATCAGGTATTGCAGGCATTTTGTTACAAAAACAGACTGATAATTCGCTACGTCCCGTTATGTATTTTAGTCGGGTAACTAGTAAGGAAGAAAGCATGTATCATAGCTACGAGCTTGAAACGCTCGCCGTGGTGGAATCATTGCGTAGATTTAGGGTGTACATTGTCGGTAAACACGTTAAGATCGTGACTGACTGTACGGCTGTTCGCGCCACCCTAACCAAACGTGACATTATCCCGCGTATTGCTAGGTGGTGGTTGTCAATCCAAGATTTTGATATGAGTGTAGAGTATAGACCTGGGGAAAGAATGAAACATGTAGACGCTTTAAGTAGGAACCCAGTTGATACTATGAATGTCAATCGCCTTGAAGTGTCAGACTGGTTCTATACTGTCCAGTACCAGGATGAAAAATTAAAGCGAATCATTGACCAGCTTAGGAGTGGCTCAGCTGCTACTGAAATAACCAACAATTTTGTGTTCTTAAATGATAGGCTATATAGGAAGACATTGCATGGTAATCGCCTCGTGGTGCCAGCATTAGCTCGATGGAGGCTGATCCAAATGCACCATGATGATATTGGGCATGTGGGTATCCAAAGATGTATGGATTTGATAAAAAAAGATTATTGGTTTCCCAAAATGACTCGCTTTATTCAAAAGTATGTTAATGCATGTCTTCATTGTGCTTATGGTAAAGGTGATCATGGAAAGAAAGAAGGAAAACTGTTCCCTATCCCCAAACCTACAGAGCCTATGATCATGGTACATATCGACCATTTAGGCCCTTTTTGTAAAACAGTGAAGGGTTATCAGTATATGCTAGTCATGACAGATGCTTTTTCAAAATTCGTTATTGCTGAGCCCACTCGAACAGTCAATTCGGTAGAAACTATTAAAACACAAAAAAAAAATATTTCGCTTATTTGGATATCCTGATAAACTTGTAAGTGATCATGGGAAGGCTTTCACCAGTAGATATTTTAAAAAGTTTTCAACTGACAGACAGTTTAGGCATATCTTAACCTCAGTTGCATGCCCGCGAGCCAATGGTCAAGTGGAACGCACCAACCGGACCATATTGAATGCGTTGCGTGCCACAGACCCTAGCGAAGCTGCAAATAATTGGGCTAACAGTTTACCAGACATTCTCTGGGGTATCAACAATACTGCAAATGAAAGCACAACTTATAAGCCATACGATTTGATGTTTGCCAAAAGCTCTAGGTCACGTTGCGATGTCATTACTAATGAAAGTATTAGTGAGCCAGTGGAGCTTAGGCGTAACAAAGCCAGTGCTCAGTTAAGGGTAGCAAGCGATATGATGAAACGTAACTTTGACAAAAAACGCAAAACAAGCCACACGTATAAAAAGGGTGATTTAGTTCTTTGGCGGCAAGCACCGACGAGTAGTGCCACAAAAGTTACACAAACTAGATGACATTTACTCAGGTCCATATATCATTATCAAGGTGGTGGGCAATGACAGATATAGGATCAGAAGTATCAAGGGACTCCGAGGTTACAAGGCTTTTACAGGCCTGGTTGCAGCAGATTCCTTAAGGCCTTATCGCAGTACGGTTCTTATATCTGACAGTGCCAGTAGTTCTGATGAGCAACTTGAAACTGAAGACCTTATTGACCTACTTGAAAGTTAACCAAGTTTTTCTCCCATTGCGGGAGCAATCATTGTTTCAGGACGGCCGAATGTTACGTCACCCTGCCTCAGCCTATCACAGCGCGCCACTCGAGCCAGCCAATGGCAGCCAAGCCAAGTTGCCGCCAAAACTACCGGACGCCTCCGGTGGGGGAATCCCCATATAATGCCTTGCGAGCTCATTTTCGCCCCTTTTTGCTGTGATTTTACGACTAAGCCTATACTCTGTAAATTTTGTGTGCGATAATAATAAATCAGTGTGATTATACCGTTCTGCCTTTTTGTTTATGCCCTTCTGTTACAGATGACTTTATTTTACATGTAGTAGAAATATGTAATTTTTTTTCTCTTTATGCTATATTATCGTTATTTTATTTTGTTATTTAATGGTTAGTCCGATAATAAAAGTTGTTAGAGATCGTTTCTCTAGTAAACCAAATCCAGCTCATCATTATCCATCTTGTTCGTGAACCGCAGCAATCATCTCGAGGTTGTGTCCCGCGGGACCCGGGAGAAACAACACTGCGACGAGACGATGACCATCTCGTGTTTATGACAACCGAGCGATGGTAGTAAAACTCTCTTTGTACCTAGTTATATGATCTTTGTAGATATTGGGCTGTATGCGCATATCCCGTTTATCTAGTCTTCAACTAGAAAAACGGGATATGCGCACGATATATACACCTTACTATACTTTTCATTAAACGTCTTAATAAAACAGTTGTAAAATGATTGTACCCTCCGTAAAAGATTAGAGGTTTACCTAATCCTAGAATAAGAATCATAATACCTTTATAATTTTGTGTTTTCAGAATAATGTTATTACTGTTGAACTTTAGAAATACAACATTATTAATCCTGACTAAGTTCTAAATTGTTCTGAAGACCTTCTAAAGGTTAAACCTATCCTTTACGCTAAGTTTTTCGGTCCTGTGGGCCTTTGACGCTACCTCCGTCTCCCACAAACATAGTGCGATGTATTTATTTAGGATGAACTGTCAATCATTTAGCAGAAAATCCATGCTACAGTGGCTACAGTATAACATATTGCAGTTGATCAACTGAATTACTTTTGCTTAGGTTCGATTTTTTTTTCCTTAGTTTTAAGTACGTTTTTACACAGACAGACAGAATTCAAAATCATTGCAATAGGCCTAGCCTATCAGCATATTATGTTGGGAACATCATATGCTAATTATGCTAGGACTGCTGGACACAGGTTGCCTCTCAGTGATAAGGAGTGGGCCGTAATCCACCACGCAGGTCTAGTACAGATTGAGATGCGGGAAATGTCACATGTCTCTACGTTTTTTTTTTTTTTGGTTCTAGGTCATGCCAGTTTCCCCACGATGTTTTCCTTCACCGTTTTGACAGCGAGTCGATTCAATCATTTACACAAACTGCACTTGTCTGGGATCAAACTTACGACCTTACAACTCGTAAGTCGTTACCCCTGGATCACCATTGCTAACGTCCTAAGACGGCAATAGTCCTAACGCTAGAAAATTCTAGGAATGGAAAACAATTTTAAAGTTAATTTTAGTTTATTAAAATTGCTTCGGCATACATCTACGCAAACAGTTGTGAAAAATAGAATCATCAAGCATTGGACAGAAATTATTCTAAAAAGGCTCCCTCTAAAATCTAAATACTTAAAACAAATCAGACCGTAAATCTTAATTAAAATAAACAACAGTGAAAACCCCGTTATTATCGTGGTTAGCATATCAAAACACAACATTCTCATTGAGGTTTTAATGAAAAGCAATAGAATACAATGGTTTTCAATAAAACGTGGCTCGTTGTTGTCTCCCCCGTTCTGTCCAAATAACATGCAGATAAGTATTCGAGGTGACTTTATTCAGTAGGTGAAACCGCTGTTTAACTTGGCAACAGGTAAATAGCAGAAGTTCAGAAAAAAACACTGGCAGAGACGTTTTACAAAAACGTAAAAAAGATGTAAATGACGATGACGATGACGTAACTGCCGTATACAGCTTAGGTCAATATACAGCTTAGGTCAATTTTCATTTACTAAAAATTAATAATTAAATGCCTTTTTTTTTGGGTGGGAAATCATCAAATAACTTCTCCCGCTCTGGGTGGAGCAGGAGGACGTGTCAGACTTTTACTGACTAAAACCCACCCGTGTTCCTTCATCAGCCCGTATGCCAGGGGCTGTGGTACCTCTTTCGAACGAACCCGCACCCCTGACAGGCATCGGCCCTTGCGGGCCCCATCATTTTTTGTGCTGACATCTCTTTGAGGCGCGCGTGGAACACAACACGCTGTCGACTTGGGCTTGGTCCTTACCGGACAGCGAGCTACCCATTACTCGCCGTCCGCAAGCCCATGCCTACGGTGGCCGGAAATCGGCCTGGGATTCCCGACGCCCAGGGCGTCTCCGTATCCTGCGGCGGCTAGGGTCGCGAGGGCGCATATGCTGCCTCTCCCTCACGTGCGCCGCCTCTCTCTTCGCGAGCATTACTGCTTCGCTGAAGGAGGTGACGGCTCCCCATGCCCTCTCGCTCCGTACCATGGCCTGGACCAGGGCCGGACGCGAGAGATCGCCGCCGCCGATTGCTTCCACGAGGACACGGTGGTGCTCCACCCAAGCTGGGCAGACCGCCACCGTGTGCTCCAACGTATCCTCAGGGCGATCTTCGCAGTGGAAACACCCGGGCGTTTCCTCCCGCCCTATCCGAAACAGGAACCTCCCGAAACAACCGTGTCCGGTGAGGACCTGCGTCAGGCGAGGACGCCATGCCGCCTCTCAAACCACTCCTCAAAGAGGGGACTTACCGCCGCAATCGTGGCGTGCCCAATAATTAAATGCCTCCTGTAAGAAATACGAAAACCCTGAGCTACGGCCAACGCATTTTTTTTAAGAACGTGATTCAGATAAATTAGGCTGTTTTTAACAATGATATTGGACAACTAGTACTATGACCAAAGAAGCACACACACACATATCTGTTATCTTCTCTCCTATCGCAGGTGTGCTGGAAGAGATTTCTGTAGAAATAACCAATACCTTTGTACGTTTTTTCTGTTCCGTTATTCTTGTCTTTTTATATGTGTGTGCATAAATGGTTAAATAAATAAAAAACGATGGATGGACTGTGTGAATGATGTTATGGTTAGAAAGGGGGTGACCACCGAGATGACAACTAATACAAAAAAAATATATGTATGTAAGAAGAAGACGTTTTACATCGACCCCAAATAAATTGGTATAAGGTCACGAGAATGATGATTTGACAGCAAGCACTTTTTTTTTTTTCGCTTTGAATCCTGCCATTCACTAAAATAAGTACAAACATAATTGATTCAGACATTTGTTTCTCGCCATGTGAAAAAGCAGCCACATTTCAGCCCTGAAAAATGTATTAAATTTTATTTAAAATAGAATTATTTTTAATAAATCAAATGAAAAATAACAACACATTTTTTAATATTATTCACATTATTTTAAGTTTATTTTACAAAGAAATTTTAGTGTTAATTTTAATTTATTTAAATAATAATTTATATTAAAAGTAGTCATTAATATTAAATTATTCAAGAAATTAAGATTTAGTAATATTTTAATTAATAACAAAACCCGGCTTTAGTCCGGTGCATCCTAGGCAGACAATCTCTTCATAAACTCCCACTTTTTGGTTGATCTTCTAGTTGTGGCAAAAGTTACTAAGTAGCTCGAAGAAACCTACATTCAAATTCAAAGTTTTACATTTGTGGGAATGAAGATTGATAGCCTTCAAAAATGTACTGACAGATATTTGTAAATTTTTCCTTATCTGACAGTCACGGTAAGTAAGTAAGTAATGCATTATTTGCCAAAATGTAGGTATAAAAGTGGTACGAACTAACCATAACCACTGTCCGTATATTTATTATTTACCAGGCTTAACTTCTGATGCCCAACTACGTCACGCCGTAACTGCTTCAAATGTTTTATTAATGAGCGCTCCACTTCATATAACCGACAAGCGCCGCTAAAATGATTCACGAGATTGGCGACCCTTTAATCTTTAACATCGGAAAATAATAACTGAACGGATATTACTCACTTAGCGCCAAATTGGCTGGATTTCTGGTCACAGATCTAAACGACGGAAGAACTGAAATTGGAGTGTAATGAAAATTGAAACGTATGTGTTTTTTTTTTTAGTAGAAATGTTCCTTAATGAATATTACTAAGCCTAATTTATCAGACCACAGTGAATCCATACAGTAGTGTAAGTAAAGAAAACTTAAAACTAATGTGTGCAAGTATAAGTTATCGTATGATAGGTAAGTCTGGAGCCAAACCTCACACTATCTACGCAGCCTCCACAGCATGGAGGCCAACGTTTTCGAATGATGGCATGAAAGGCATCAATCCTCGCCTCAGCAAGCATCCCCGAAGAGCTAAAAACGCGGCAGCCCCCCTAGCATCCTGAATGATTAGCATAATATGCAAAATCAGCCTATACCGTATCGAGAGCAGTGTTGGCCCAATGGTAACTGACGCGACTTACGAGATGTAGGTCGTAGGTTCGAACCCAGACAGGCGCTTTACATTGTGTAAATGAGTTCATCACCACTGCTCTCAAAACGGTGAAGGAAAACATCGTGAGGAAATCGGCATGTCCTAGAACAAAAAATTCGAACACATGTGACATCTACCAAACCGCACTGGACCCGGGCTCATCATCATAATCAGCCTCCTTTCAATGAGAGGGAGTGGGCCGTAATCCATCACGCGGGTACTGAATGTATTAAAAATTTAAATAAAATATTGAACATCAACAACATTATTCATTAAACATGATATTTGCAGGTATCTAATAATGTTCAACTTTTCCGACATTAATAAACCAGCCAATCGCAGGTCTGACCCCAAGTTAGCGATGTTTGTGCAAATATCTTCAGAAAATTATCATTTTTGCCAAATGTACGTATTTTTTCAACGTTTTGCTTTCTTTCTGAGTGAGCCCGTTCAACTTTCTTTGATACACTTGCTTAAAATATTACCTTTTGATGACTGAGCTCTTTGTAAGAAATATCCTTTCAGATTCGTTAAGAAAATTCTGAGGGTTCACACGGTATATTTTCGTTGGTAACTGTTATTTTTTGGAGTCGTAGACAGATTTTTGTACGGTCTAGTACCTACTATAACAACGATTTGACGAACAATACCAAAGATAGGACAATTGGGTAGGCCGCATAAATTACTCAAACTGCCAGACCAAGAATAACGTTTGTTAATCATTAAACTTATTTAATTAACCATCAAAATAAAATAAAATATTAGTTCAGTTTCAGCAAGCCTTGATTGGAGCGGCTCCAACTTGAAGTAAACAATTTAGAGGGTGCGACGATTTTTAATTGAGAATATGGCGGGTGTACAAACTTGCCGCCATTTGCATATTTATTAGGTTTCAGCCTCTTTCGGGCAGACCTTGTTGGTAGACTTTTGTAAGTGTTAAGTGACTGGCAATCTGTGGTGTGAAGGATCGCGTATTTTCAGTTTTCAGGACAAGTTACATTCATCAAACGCCCGCGCTTCGTGTAAACACCATTATTTCAGTACACTGAATTTTTGTACATATACTTGTGAATGCTGTCTGAAACCACTACTTACTAGACTCGAAATATAATTCATCATCTTAATCATCATCATCATTTCATCCGAAACATGACCACTGCTGGACATAAGCCTCCCCCAAAATGGGGACTTTCCATGATCGCCACACTTGGCAGGCGGGTTGGTGATCGCAGTATGGTGGTAAAATGCATAGGGAACGCTGCTGCCCATTCTCTAGTAAGTCCCTTAGTCGCCTTCTACGACACCCACGGGAAGAGATGGGATGGTGCTATTCATAATGGACAGTACCTAGCGTGAACTCAGAACTCAACATACTTAAAAGAGTTGTTAAAAATTCAGCACAACTGAGTGAGTGTGAGTGCCTTGAGTATGGCTCACAGGCTGAGATTTGCTCATTTACAAAAATTTCGAGAAATATCGGTTGAACATTCACTAAAAATATTTGCTCAGAATTTAAGTGATTACAACATAGAGCATCATCATCAGCCTATAATGTTCCCACTCCTGGGACACAGGCCTCCTCTAGGTGTGAGAGATTGGGCCGTAATCTACCACGCGGGCCCAGTGCGGGTTGGTAGATCAACAACAATCTACCAACATAGAGCACAAAGCAAAAATTGAGTCGATCCAAACGTTGTCGTAACGCAGTCTTTACAGAGCTATACAGAGTAGCGCTAGGGGCCTAAAACGATATGCTGAATTCATGGTTACAATTTGCGCACAGGATTAAAACGTTTCCTGTATACTTAGTGTATTTGGCAGAATGGTCATCACATTTTTCTTTGAAATCATAACAGACGGGAAGGGTCTAACTATGTATTTTGGAACAAAATACAACGAGAGCTAAGTTAGGTCAGTAACACAGACAATTTGACATAAATAATAAACAGTTTGAACGATAGCAATAAACCACATCCAGCAATATTAGATACAGCACCCAACAATCAAGTGAAGTGCGAAGACTCCAAGACTTCATGAATCCGTCGCATGCGACCCCTGGTGTACCATCGTCTTATTTTGTTGACCAAGCTGCTCGCAACCTTCCCGGATTTGTCCCACTTTCACAAAAGACACACTTTTGGAGACACTCCAGATCGAGGTAAATGCTTTTAGGAAAGCGTTATCGTGACGATTTATTGAGATTTTCAACCTTACACTGTTTTGTTGACCTGGTTCACATAAAGAATCTGTGCTCCCGTTGATAAAGCTTAGGTTTTAAGTTATTACAATGCGGGCTGCATGTTTCCAGCTTTGGAAATTCTGTAGAAAATCTGCAAAGCGTTCAAAGGATTATGTGTTTTGTTCCAGATCAGAGAAATAATACTGACAAAGAAACTTTTGTTTGTATTATGCAAGCCTTTGATCTACATAATTATGGGAAGAGATGAAGAGTGTGCAGTTTTACTGTGAAATAAATTGAAAAAAATTATACGTAACATTAATTATTTTTTCGGTTTACTGGTTGGTCTAGTGGTTGCAAGCGCATTAGGTACTGGGTTCGATTCCCAGGTCGGACAAAGTGTTATTTGGTTTTTCTGTCTTTGAGTTTTTCAGTAGCAGCCCGGAGTCTGGAATTGTGCCTGGTTGATGGCAATAGGCTCGCCCCCTATTATATGGGACTGAAATATAACTAGCGAAATGTAAACAACCTGGCTAAACACAACCTTTCAGGGAAACAAGTGTTTAGAGAAAAAATCAACCTCGATTATAACTGAAGTCAAATAATAAAAAATGTTAGAGTATTTTTTTAATCAAAATCAAAACACTTTGTAGTCATGACAAAATTAGATTACTATTCTGAATCGTCAGAATAATAATCTCTATTTTTAGAATAAAATGCTTCGTCATCATCACAAAATTAGATTACTATTCTGAATCGCCAGCATTATTTAGACAAGCTTAAGGGATCACTTAATTGGTCCATTACAGTAAATGGCACATAAAATTGAGGAAGCGATTTGATGATTAGGCTTCCTCTCGTAAACGATGGAAATGGTCCTTGATACGGGACTGTTCGAGAAAACCTTGGTAACGCGACACACAGCTCACACGTCGCTAGACATCTCGATGAACAACAGAGCGAGTGCTACTTATGCTACCTTTAGCACTCGCTCTGTTGTTGAGTGTCGCGTTAAAGGTAGCATCCTGCCAGGGGTGCGGGTTGTTCGAAAGAGATACCGCCGCCCCTGGCACAGCCTGTGGGGCAGTGGTATCTCATTATCGGCGGTATCTAGTTATCGAAGTTATTTGATGATTTCCCACCCAAAAAAAGAAACTTATGGACTTGGTCTGAAATAAAATTATTCTATTCTATTCTGATATGGGGTGATCCTGTTGGCAAAAATACAGTTTAATAATTTGTACCCATTGTTGCATAATACAAATTTGGGAAACCATGGACAATGGTCGACAGATTGTGTTGTTATTATGGAAATTGAAACTGAATCTGACCTTTTCACTAGTATCAGAAACTGTATTTCCCGGTTCAATTTCCACCGACATTGCGTGTATTTTTTGTTTACTTTTTTTTTTTACTAAATAGGTTTGCTCTTGACCTCGATCACGCCTGACAGAAAGCGATTGATGAGATCTATGATGGAACTAGCGTGGCCAAAAGATGCCTGTTCACTCTTATTTTGAAGGTAGACGAGTTAAACGTGGAAGGGAACACAGACGCAGGCAGGCATATTTCCACGTATTTCACACAAATATTCGATACATTCCTGACAAATTTGAAATTCGATTGCAAAAGGAAAACAACGGACGAGCGCATTTGTTTCTGTTCTATTCAATTCTGGAATGGAATGCATTTTCCATGATTTTCTACTTGCACGTTTTAAGCATGTATCAGAAAGCGTAATCGGCCTATAATGTTCCCACTGAGATACAGGTCTCCTCTCTGTGAGAGGGGGTAGCTCGCTATCTACCACTCGGGCCCAATGTGGGTCGGTGGATGTCACATGTCTTCGAATTTTTGGTACAGATGTCAGAAAATCAAGGTAACTTGATGTGCTGGCATCTTTACCAAAATTTGAAAATTTAGGGTAACCCAAACTGTCAAATTTTCCTAATTGAACATGAACCTTATGCTTATGTAATAAAGATTAAAATCTATCAAAGAAATTTAACAGGTTGGGTAGCTTGATGTGCTGGCGTTTGGTACTACGACTTTTTTCACGATGTTTTCCTTCACCATTTTGAGAGCAATGATGATGAAATAATTAACAAAAAGTAAAGCGACTGGGTTGTAACTTATGATTTGTAAGACAAAACTGTTATTACTGAGCCACCACTGCTCTATCAGAAATGTGTCGTCTTATTCATATATGATACAGGCCATCAAACTGTACGACATTAACCGTCCTATACATTTGAATCATATTGATTTTTCTTATGGGACAGTTGGATTCAGTTTAATGGTCTGTACAACCTGTGGTCTGTCTTGACACTTAAATATGACCACCATGTAACATCAACAAAGATTTTTTTTTAAACACACAATCTCTGTCTGTCTCACGCTTTGTGCTTGGTTTCACTGGCATTGGAACTATAAATGAAATGATAAAGTTATGAAATGTATCTGGCCGGTTACAAAAAATTATGAACCCAACCGGTCAGATATATTTTATCCAAATCTGTTTGGCCGTTTAGGGGCCATCCATAAATTACGTCACGCAAATTCAATGGTTCTTTGACCCCAACCCATCCTTGTCACAGGTAGTCACACTTGTGAAACCCCCTCCCCCCTCTGTGACATCACATATTTTTCAATTTTATATTTAGAAGTAATTAAATTAAAACAGCAGTTTTCCATTTTTATTTTATTTTAAGTAAAACACAGCACTCGCCGACGACCTAAATCTACATAAGCCTTATAAATCATCATCATCAGCCTATAATGTTCCCACTGCTGGGACACAGGCCTCCTCTCGGTGAAAAAAAAACGAATAGATAGAGTTAATTTTTTAAATTGTTGGTTTACATATAAACGAGTTTTAGTATTTTAAATTTTAACATGTGACGTCACAAAGCTTGTGACCCCCTGTCCCTTGTCACACAATGTCACATTTCGTTGACCCCTTACGAAAAAACATTAGATAATATCAAACAAATATTTAAATTCAAATCCGTTCTCTTGACTAATGTTTATAGATTCCTGCTAGCTCCACTGGCCAGTATGGAGTGAGCATTGGTATTCTATTAAAGGTGTTTCTTCTAGAGCCATTTTATAATGTCGGTGTAGGACACTGATGGACTGATTCATGGCGGTTTACAGTGTCAATATATACGGCTATTGGATTTAACTGTACGCAATATAATGTAGTTGTTTACCATTGTTGTTTTGCATTTTTTATCTTTTTTACGTACCAAAGAGACGCTGACGTTCGTAGGTGTAAATAAATCTTCAATTACCATTTGAATAATAATACATGTTTTTTTCTTAATAAAACAGAAAGTTTTTCATATTATTATTTATGTTTTTTTAACGGTTATTAAATTTATACGGTTATTAAACGGTTATTATTATTTATACGGTTATTAAATTTATATTTTTACACGAAATAAATACCTAAAAATAATAATTTTTAGGTATTTATTTCGTGAGATCAAATTACATTTTAATGATAAAACCAAGCCCTAAAAATTTAAATATTAAATTAAGTATAAGTACCTAGGTATTTTTATTTATATTTGATTCGTATTTTTATTAAACCACAACCCCAAAAGGAGCCAGCAGAGGTTTAGATCAGTGGCTACAAAAGTAACCTTTCCTTCAATGATAATCTTGTTAAAGTTCTATTTCTACACTTAATAACGTATTCAACCAAATTTTTAGGAACGTAATGTTGATAAAAAAAAATTAAAGTAAAAATAATTTAAAAAAGAAAAAATCAGAAAAAGATCGTTATAATAAATTAATTATCACATATCTTTAACTACAAACGTTCCTCCTCGTTAATTTCCACGTCGGAAAATTCTCAATCATGTAAATGTATATTTTCTCTCAGATTTTATGAAGCTCGTTATCTGACAGAAATATTTTTTAGTGCTACAGGTATGTAACAGGCAATCTACACAGCGGCAAAGGTTCACATCCTGGACACTCCGGCGGTATGTATACTATGCACTCCTCTTCTCCGAGACAGACGTGCTCTTCACACACATCCATCGATGAGAGGCAGGATCTGTAGGCTGGAAACAAAAATACCGTTTAACCTTTATGACTTAGGTAAATTAACTAGTGTAGGGTGTGTGGTAGTCTATTTAAATTATTTGGAACTCCCGTCTAGCAGTCATCATCATCATTCAAGCCAAAAGAGGTCCACTGTTGAACATAGGCCTCCCCCAAGCTCTGCCACTTCATTTTTAGTGCTTGTCATGTTGAGGGGGGATTTGCCATAATCGCCACGCTTGGCAGGCGAGTTGGCGATCGCAGTATGTTGGTAAAATGCATAGAGAACGCTGCTGCCCATTCTGAAATTTTTTATGAGCGGGTCGCAAGCGTGGCGTTCGGACTCGTTCGTCCACTGTCGGTTAGCCATGCGAGCAGGGGTGTCCACTCCTTTCGCGACGCTTAAGGGTAGGTCCGCACTCATGTGTTAAGACTTTGCTACATTAGTCGACATTCGCACGGACGTAATAAAATGGCGACGGGATTTTTTCGCGCACTGGATCAGTTAAAAACCAAGCACTTTGTTTTTTCAACGCGCTGAGGCTTCCTCTCTCGCGCTTCCGGCGTAGTAATCTGTTGCATTCCTAATGCTTAGTTCAACACCGCGATTAAAACCCAAGTGCGCAAAAAAAATCCGCCGCGATTTCAATCCCGCGTGAATATCGACTTCATTTTTGAAGACAACATCTTTCGGTCTAGTAGTCGTTAGTATAGCTGCTGTGATCTTAAGGTCCCAGATTCAGTTTCTGGGTTGGACAAAGAGTTATCAGGTTTTCATTTTAGGAAATTCCGAGTAGCGGCTCATAATTTTGAGATGTATTGTGCCTAGTTTAACTAGCAAAAGGATTAAGATGTATTATAATTTGACACGCCTAACTTTTTGGAAAAAGTTGGAGTTTTGACCTACAAAGAATATTTTCGCAATTAAAGTTATAATTTATCTTTTCTAAATTGATAACTTTATTGTTTGAAGACCTTGTGAGCCTATGCAGAAAGTGAAACACGAACACAAATTATTTCAATGAGCGCCCTAATGCATGATGCCGGGATAATCATGTTACCTAATATGATGCGTAATGCTAGCATAGCATGTCAGTATGTCACTCATGAGCCCATCATACTAATAATGGAAACTGTACCTTATTTAAAGCGCCTCATTTGTAAACTGCTGGTACGAAACCTAACCGTAATTAAGTTAACACTATTAAAGATCAGTTTAAACATACCTAATTTTTCTGTTTCAGAAAGCCCTTGAACATTTTTTTCTTTTGGACGTCGTTTCACTGTATGTATGTATGTATCGGAGATTCGCTATTTATTTTTGTTGCTTTTGAACCCAAGCATCTGTACTTAGTGCAAAAGAAACTGTCAATATGCGGTTGTATAAAAAGTCTAATGCTCGGTTCCTATAAACACAAAACTTTTTAACAAAAACTTTAACCGCCGAAAAAACTGAAAAGAAAAAATAATAAACCTGCTTTGTTTAACCTTAATAAGTTCGGAAGGCGGTGACATAAATTAAAATACATATCCAAAGTCACTGACTTCCGAACGTAGTTATTAAGGTTAAAAAGCAGGTTTATTATTTTTTCTTTTCAGTTTTTTCGGCGGTTAAAGTTCTATCTCTACTCTAATAATTACTACATGCTTAATTTTTGATTACTTTTTGTAATACACAACTCAGTATTAAAATCTGTGAGTAAACATCATAATCATCCCCTGTTTTCCTATCCTTATGGTTGTTTTTTTTTTTTTTTCGTAATTTATATGGGACCAACTTATCAAAATCGGACTACTCTGAAAAAAGTAATGCGTGGTCATACATTAAAAAAAAACGCCTCGACTTGAGAACCTCCTCCGTTTTTTCGTCGGTTAAAAAGGGATCGTTTTGCTTACCTATGGTAGCATTTTTTATTTCCAACTATTTATTAAACAATTTATTTTCCTATGATAATTTTACTTGTGATAAATACTTCCAAAAAGGGGGGGTGGGGGTGGGGGGCGGGCTTACTATGCGAAGGTCTTTGGTTCATTATCATTGATAGTGAAAAGTCTTAATTTTAACCTAATTTTGAAACTTTACATACATTTTGTATGAAACAGTTTATATACACAGTACATGATCCGTGACCCGTCCGGACCCGGACGACGCTCGTTTACACCACGGTTGTTTCACGGGCACGTCCCGTCTCCTCCACGTCTTTTAACCCGGTATAATATAAACGTGCAGTACGGACGGGCTCCGCTCCGGACCCGGCCCGGTCTAATAAGAATCATTCCTGAGACTTTTAACCAATGTATCACGTTAGTTAACGAAATTAAATGCAAGACTTATTAATCTTAATCTCAAACGATTTTCTATTGTTTCGTGCGACCTCGTCTACCACTACGTATTACATAAACACGTGATACTCACTGTCTATACACTCGCCATAGAAGCAGCATCCTCCGCAACATTGTTCGTGGTCGACACACTGTGGACAGAACGTTTTGTGTTAATGTTTGATTAGCATCTAGACACGTGTATGTCCTTCTGTGCCTATTATGGATATGTAATCAGTGAATTTCCCACGTTTTAACCTAGAGAAACAGATGTAAAGATATAATTGAACCATAAATTGAACTTGCCACTATATTAAAAGTACTTTTCAAGTCGATAACCGAGATTAATTTTACCTCTTTGTTTTATAAAGATAGGTTTAACTAGGTTTTTCATTAATTTCAGAGAAAAGACGTCCACTGCTGGACATAGGCATCTCCCAAGCATCCCAATTTCAACAGGTTCTGTGCTTCTCGCATCCAACATATTTCTGCAGCCTGCACAGGGCCAATGGTCCACCTTGTGGGAGGCCTTCCAACGCTACGGCTTCAAGTTTGTCGGTTTGATTGTTTTGATTTGTCATTGAAATAATTTTTTTACAAGTGTGAAGGTTTCATTAGCATCTCTGTAGTAGATCTCCTTGGTATCTATGACAACCGAATCAGCTGTTTTATCAAGTTAGTCAGATAACCATACTTCGTCTTCTATCGGACGTTTTCGTTCCGTTAGACTTTTACATATTACACAGACACAATCGTTTTTAAATTTAGAGACAACACTGTCTATTAATCGCCACGTTCCGATGCTGACAACAGGCTTGTCTAATTTTGATTAAATCCTATTAGAAGATTGTAAAAGTATATAAAAAGAACGTAATCTCAAGTCAAGTGGCAATTACTAATGAAATGGTTCATGCTCTTATTTGTTGATTAGTGTTACAATTTATTGTTCTAATTAACCGTAAAATCCTTTTACGTTCTCCCAATTTGTTCCGAATAACCTTTTATTTGGAACAAATTGGACTTAATAAAGTTAAAAATATATACTTTTCTATGTTTTGGTTTTTTTACCATACATTCAATTAGAGATTTAAAAAATATGGTAGGTAATACAGATGCGTGACACAAAAAAAGATTAAGACATTGTTCTAACTTCGTACGAAATATGATTAATAACGATATCCAATGAGTACATATTTTCTAAGTACCGTGATAATACTCGTAAATATCCAAATGTGAAAATCCAGTCACTGTCAAATCAAATCACTGAAAGATCCACTCAACCTTTTTCCCGCCAACTTTGCAATCTTGCGCACCGGCAAACACGAGCACACAACTGAATAACAACACTATTATTATCCTCATTTTCTCACTATCATCACATGTCCCTACACTACAATTGTCAAATCATGTATGAAAGAAGAAAATTGTCACGAGGTATCGCGCATATGAAATTATGTAAAATGGTCGTATCTGCGCTCGCGCCGACCTCCGCTATTGTGACCGAGTTAGCTCAGCCGGTGCACTGCCCTATTACGTTTAGCAATAGCAATGGAATTTAGGTATGTCTGATTGACAGTTGTGATTGTGTAATTGGCTAATTGGAATATGTGAGCTATAAAGTGATATCTGATAGTAATTATTTGAGCTGCACCATTAATTTATTGAGTTCACTGGTTATAAAATACTGTTTGACTTTTCAATGGCGGTACTTCTCTGCCCAACCCTTCGGGGAAACAAGGCGTGGTGCTATGTCAATTTTTTGCTAAATCTGCTGAGTTTTGGTCTAGTTGTAAGAGTTTGCTGTATGGAAAACATAAGAAGTAAAAACAAACATAGTACATTTTCTATAATATTATATTTTTCTGTCAATTATCAAAGATACGTAATAACTTCACCAGGTAATTGAGATGTCGAAATTAAAACCACACTAACAAGAACCCTGAATAAGTATAGAGAGGTCCTTTCTATTTGACATTTACTTAGCACCTAGAGGGTACACAGATCAACTTACACTGGTTTTTACTTCGAAACGCTTCAATGGTTTTGTTAAATACGGGTATTAAATATTCGATGGTTTTTACAACAATAGTGAAAGTTCTATTGTGGGAAAGATTAATGAAGTCATGCTAGTATGGTTTGTTTGACAGTTGTATTGTTAAATATGTGAATAATTCAATCGTTCAATGGGAAGTGCATAATTGATAGCAACTACTTTTTGTAGGTAATTACAATAGTAATAATTGCTTAATTATTGATCGAAACCAACCAAATAGAACATCTTTACACATATGTCATATCACACACATATAACATATATTATGTCATGTCACATATGTCTATTCTGTAAAAATCTTTTCGTGAATTTAGGTGAAGTGAGCCAGAAGTGAGCTGTCATTCTATGTTATGCTAGCGATTATCACTACTGCCAGCTCACAGGTTGTTATAAAAAAAATGATGGGCTATTTCAGACATACGAATACTGCGCCTTTTGATCAAAACACACAAAAATTATAGTGAGTGAAAAAATTTGTTGCGGTTTTTTAAGAATCAAAGAAACGATTATAATATTTACTTACGACATCACCATAATCGTCACAGTCTTCAGAAACCACAACCACTAAATAAATAATAAATAATGTTACCGCCCTTACGCAAACAGACATGTTTCCTTTGATTTATGAATGGACACACAGCTCGCAATCGATCACTCAGGTCCATTTATTATCTCAAAATCAAAATCAAAATCAAAATATTTTTATTTCATATAAACCTGCATGGGCACTTATGAAACGTCAGAAGCTAGGTGCACGGTTCCAAAATGTTGTTTCCTATGGAGAAGAGCCGGCAAGAAACTCCACGGTTACTCTTTTAAAAATGATTGGCTTTAACAATGTTTTCAGAGATAAAATGTATGGGAGGACAGTGCAGGCCTGTCAATAAGTACCAGGTACTTAGACGAATACAGAATAGAAAATCGTCTACAAATCTACAGTCTGTAAGGCCTACAACGTTCCCCCATTCACAATATGTAAAATAATCTACATAAATAAAATGAACCTAATTAAACATAGTAACATGATTAACATGACAATCACTAAAAAATAAGTTGATATTAAAATTGATATAAAATGTCAAATAATGACGAGAATATGTCAGCATTGTAAAAATAAAAAGAATAAAAAAGAACATTGAGAGCAGTTAATAGACTTTCACATAGTTATGCTGTTAATGAGGTACCAGGGAAGCCACATGTGCAGAAGGAATTAATGCCATACTTCCCTGTCTTCAACGTAGTCTTTTATCTTATAATATGCTTTTTTGATAAGGACACGTTTGATGTGCGTTTTAAACTTTCCATCGCTAAGTTCTGTAACTGACTTTGGCAACTTGTTATAGAAGCGAATACTGTTTATTAGAAATGATTTGCTAGTTTTAGTCAATCTAAATTTTGGAATCACAATTTCATCTTTAGGTACTACGTGTATTCAGATTATGGAAATCGCATCATCTAAAACTACCAACCCTAATTACTATCTAAAAGACTCTCTTGTACCTTAACACTAGGACGTTAGGTTCATTTTCATTTATTGTGATAGAATATTTGAATGGATACTTCAGTCGCGTGGCAAGGATGTCACACCGCATTAGTAAACAATTCGTGATAAATTTTGAACAAATCGAGGTCTTCGATTGTTGCAGGACACAATGCATCGTCATTGATTTAAAAGACAAATAAAATTAATCAAGGATAGACTGAATTGTCATATAACCCATAGCCCGATTGTTACAGTGTCATAATTACAATCTGAGATAGCTTATCAAATTTTGGAAAAAACAAACTCAATCAGAAACCTAACGGCGTCAACGAATCTCATAAAAATGAAATTTTAGAACATGGGAAAATCGGCAATGAGCTTTAAAGAAATAATTAGAGACTAATAGAAGATACCGGATTGTAAATACATGTTTTTAAATGATAAACACCTACTTTAACATTGTTAGATGAATTGGGATTAGATGGACCAACCACGGTAAACGTAGCTTAACTTGACAGATCGAAATCTTCTCTAATCTTCGGTAAGAATTGGCTAAAATCGCCTCAAACCTTGTCTTCTACAAAACAGTTCCGAACATAAAGGTCTTGACCAGGACTAAAGCTCAGTTTGTCTTCTAATTTAGTTCGTTACTTTACAAAGTATTTATGAAGGCTGTGTGTGAATGGGCCTGAATTTTAATCATGTGTTAGTTTAGGGTCCCACAAGAGAAACTATGGACTGTTAGGCAGTGATAACTTTCATGAAATTCGTGGATAAACGAACACTATATCACTAGAGATCGGATAATCGGATGCATATTTACCTAAAGTTAATTTTAAGTTATCAAAGTATGGGAGTGGCTTCTTAAATTACATTTTTAGTAAAATATATCCCGGTATTCTAGGAACACCGGGAATTCATAAAGCTTTCCAGTCAGGTGTATAGTATGGAAGCGACTTCTAAATTATTAGGATTATATTCAAATGCATACTCGTATATTTTTTTAAATTAATCCAGATGCAAGTAATATTTATGTGTATGTAGAGTGTAACTCTGTAAGAGAATGGGTGTTGTGAGTTAGTTATAAGTTATAACATTTTTTTTTTTACATTAAATTAAGATTTTTTCGATAAAAAAGCGCGTTCTGTATTAGCCAACACCTCAGCTTTAGGCAAATATGCATCCGAATATCCGATCTCTGCTTATCACACACATGAATATTTAGCAAATACTATTGTAGTCCCCCCCCCCCCCCCCGTTGTCCCCACGTAAAAGAATAGCACCACCATCCCATTTCTTCCCGTGGGTGTCGTAGAAGGCGACTAAGGGACTTACTAGAGAATGGGCAGCAGCGTTCTCTATGCATTTGACCACCATACTGCGATCGCCAACCCGCCTGCCAAGCGTGACGATTATGGCAAAACACCCCTTTTGGGGAAGGCTTATGTCCAGCAGTGGACGTCTTTCGGCTGAAATGATGATGATGATTGTCATTTCCACTTCAATTGTTGGGCTATTGTGGTGTTATCTAAACAAATATTAAAAAAAGAAAATATTTGAATATTCGTTTGTTTGTTTGTTTGTTTGTTACGCCTTGATGCTAAATAGTTTGAACCGAATAAAAGGACCATGGGGGTTTATGTCCCGGATTACAACATAAGATACTTTTATAGCCCGATTTTCCCACGAGATTGAAACTTCCGCGGCTGAAAATGCGGGTCGCGGCTAGATATATTATATTTTTGCTTTACATAAGCATATATTAACCAATAGCATTTCCAATGCTGGGACAGGGGAGCAGTGCAGGGTGGTGCATATCAGTCACGACTTAATTTTTTTAGTTATAGAACTAGAACATGTCAATTGCCTCGTGGTGTTTCTTTTTCTACTTCCAGTGTTGATGAAAATTTTACATAATTTAAAATGCGTGCCAAGGTCCAAACCTACAACTCAAAACTGATCCAAAACGGCCAAATATATTCTGAAACAGGTATTTTTAGTCCCACCTACGAGTAAGCCAACCAACCCGACCTTTTCAATCAACCACCTTTCAAATTTTCAGCGGAAAGTGATTTATTTTCTTTTAGGCAAAAAACTGTACCTTGTTTCTCTGTCCTTTACTTACCGAAAGCTGCCCATCATTGGTCTTAGGGGACTTGGGAAATCGTTGTTGTCCCTTTTTATCTAAAAAGGGAAACAGCCTAATGGATTTTACACCCGAGCATCGAATATCAATCTTGATAAGTTGATACTGTATTGCGAGATTACTTCACAGGTTTGCTAAGTATTTTATACTGATTTAAAGGATTATCAACCTTGTGCTGTTATGTTAAGGGCTTGCCCAAACGAAATTGCATTAATTGGCATGTTTGCCAAACATTTTCGACAGCGCATCGAACATAGGAAACCACTTATTTTGTTCAGCTTAACGCTCGTGTTTTATTAAATGTAAACTCAAACTCAAACTCAAAGCATTTATTTCAATTAGACCTTTCACAGGCACTTTTGAATTGTCAAACAAAAATCGAAGTTGAAGCTAGGTGCCCATTCCAAAAACGTAGATCTCTCTGGAGAAGAACGGGCAAGAAACTCCAAGGACACTCTTTTAAATCGTGGGTATTACAAAATTTTGGGAACATTATTCTTGGTGCTTCTATATGTGAGAACAATGTAAAAAAAATATAATAAAATAAATTAAAAAAAAATAAGATTCAAAATAAGCCATGGCAGATAAGAGATGACCAGTCTCAACCGACGGCGCCCGTTCACGAACTTGACGCATGGATCAGCACCATCCAGCTCAACCATTTTCTAGGGAACCGAATGATCCAACACACACGCCACCATCAGTGAGACATTTAAGTGAGCATGACATACTCTCAACTACCACGTTTTTTCAAGTCGACGTACATCAAAACAACATATTATAAGGATGCATGGTACTCACATTTACAAAAATTTGACAAAATGCTTCTAAATTATACAAAACTATAGTTTCAATCCTATTTGAGAAATTCATAAGATTTGACTTCCAAAAAGAAAGAAAAATATATAATAAGTATCTATTGAAATTTTAATAAATAATACTTGGTTCAGTAAAATAAAAACAAATTCGTAATGTCACAAAATTAATAAAAATAGGAACAGAAATGTTCGCAATGTCAGAAAAATAATAATAATAGGAACAGTGTTCGTAATGTCAGAAAACATAAAAAAAAGGGGAAGCATCTCTTCCAAATATTAAAATGTTAATTAGTAAGCCCAGGTGGCTGTGGAGCAGGACCAGCATTAAGCCAGGCATTTTTATCTAAGATATAATCATCTAACTTATAATATGCTTGTCTACATAGTGTGCGTTTAATGCATGACTTAAATTTATTTTCACTTAGTTCAAGAATATCGACTGGTAGTTTATTATAACATTTTACACAGTACCCCATAAAAGAAGTATGTACTTTAGACAATCTGAAACGTGGTTGATCTAATTTGTTCCTATTTCTAGTGTTAAAATTATGCCTGTCACTTATCTTACTAAAAAGATGTAGATTTTTCCGAACATACATAATGTTCTCATAAATATATTGAGAAGGTACCGTCATGATGTTAATTGTTTTGAACAGTTCCCTTAGAGATTCGCGTCTGCGGAGGTTGTAAATGGCTCTGACAGCCCTCTTTTGCAGAATAAAGATCGACTCAACATCCGCAGCCCGTCCCCATAGCAAAATACCGTAAGACATGATGCTATGAAAGTAACTAAAATAAACAAGTCGCGCGGTATCCACGTCTGTTAATTGGCGGATCTTCCAAACAGCGTAAGCGGCAGAACTTAGCCGCCCTGCAAGTGATGTTAAGTGAGGACCCCACTGTAGCTTTGAGTCAAGCATGATCCCCAGGAAAACCGTCTGTTCGACGAATTCTATTATCTCCTTATGCAATACAACGTGACATTCACTACTTCTGACATTCGGTAACGTGAATCTTATGCATTTCGTTTTCTTTCCATTTAATACCAAATTATTTACAGTAAACCAATTATGGACCTTAACTATAGCGCTATTTACCTCGTCAAGCTCCTGTGCGTGTCTCTTAACTTTAAAAATCAGTGATGTGTCATCAGCAAATAACACCATTTGTGGTTGGTTTTTTAGTAAATGAGGTAAATCATTTATATATACTAAAAAGAGGAACGGACCCAATATTGAACCTTGCGGTACTCCCATTTTGACTTTTAAGCCTAAGGAATTCACACCATTTATTTGAACTTGCTGCAGTCTATCATTCAAGTACGATTTTACCAAGCTAAGCGCAAGTTCACCCAGTCCGTAATGCTCAAGTTTCAAGAGAAGTGTTTCGTGATTCACGCAATCAAACGCCTTGGATAGGTCACAAAAGATACCTATTGCATCTTGCGCCTCTTCCCATGCGGTAAAGATGTGTTTTAATAAGGTGACACCATATCGTATCATCTGACTTCATTTATCAATACATTAGCTTTTGCCAGCGGCTTCGCCCGCGTGGAGATCGAAAATCATCCCACGGGAACATACTACCATGATAAAAAGTATCCTATGTGTTAATCCAGGTTATGAACTACATACTCAGCCTATAAACGTTCCCACTGCTGGGACACAGGCCTCCTCTCCATGAGAGGGAGTGGGCCGTGATCTACCACGCGGGCCCAGTGCGCGTTGGTAGATGTCACATGTTTTCGAATTTTAGAAGGTTATGAACTATCTGTGTGTCAAATTTCATCCAAAGCCGTTTAGTCGTTGTTGCGTAATTGAGTAACAAACATCTAAACATGCAAACTTTCACATTTATAATATTAGTAGGATTTTTCGTAATTGCTTAGTTTATATAACAAATGTAGGTAAATGCCGTGTGCGAAATTTAATCGATAAAGCTATGAATATAACGATTCGTATTTCGCTTATGCAAGTAACCGTAAAATAAAAGATTACAATGACTGGTTTCTGAAATGAAAAGTATCGAGGGGTCAAAATTAAACGCAAGTCAAATCATGGGATTGACTGTTGATAATTTATTCAACCAATCATAGCATTTAACACTCGCTTTACAATTTCATAACTACTTTTTTGTTGATTTTCGTTCCAGAAACCAGGTGTTAGATGAATAAAGTTGTTCTATCAAACAATGATGCTGGTTTCAATTCCTCCTAGAAAAATTACAATTTTAATTAGAACCAAACGGCTTGGTACATGACGGTGGGAAGAGACCAGGCGGTATGACGTTGTAGCGGCACTACAGAAAAAGTCTTCGCAACAAATATCTTGAAACACAAAAAGTGATGTGGCGTCATCTACAATGCCACATGCGAACTACGCAAGTCTGGACGTCACAGAAATCCTACGTCGTGCAGTCAGAGTTTACCACGAGACTCACATATATACAACATCCCGACATCAAACGTCGGGCAGTTTCCCACCAGACACAACACCCGTCTGGTCGGAGGATCCTCCTTTACCAATAGAGGATGAGCGAACTTTATACCTTGTTCCTCATAGCTCTAATAACGTCATTGCCTTGGAAGGTGGGTAGACCACTGATGTGGGATGCAACCTGTGTCGACACCCTTGTGCCATCATCATCATGTTTCTAGCACGGCGGGCAGTGCTGGTGCCTACGGTTACGCTGCAAGCGGCGTAAATACTGTAACCTTATGTGTAACTACAGTTTTGAGCCGTTTGGGGTCGAAACGCTCGGGTCATGGGGCCTGAGTGCACGTCTCTTCTTTAAGGAAATTTCTCGCCGGCTTGACCAGAGGGCTGGGTCGCTCTTTGGCCAAAGAATTAGCATTGCCATTCAACGTGGCAATGCTAATTCTTCTGGGCACGTTTCCTGATAACAGCGATGCGGACGAATACTTGGCCGCCTAAGTGTCGTTTTGTTTTTTTATTTATTTGTTTAATTAGTTAAATTTTTTTTTTTGGTCAAATAAATATATAACTAAATGATACAAAAGAAATAACTTGAAATTTGTCTTCCATGTCACTAGTTTCAGACATTAATTACTCATCATGATATAGGCATACAAAAATATTTGGCAACACCTTTTGGTTAAAGGATATAAATTATAATGTACTAACTTATGCTTAAGCAGAATCAGCCTCTATATTCCCACTGTTGGGACACAGTCCTCCTCTGTGTGAGAGAATTTTTGGTTGTAGGATATACCGGTTTCCTCGCAATGTTTTCCTTCACCGTTTTGACAGCAGTGGTAATGAATTTAAATACATTAAGTAAAGTGCCTGTCTGGGTTCGAACTCACGACCAACAACTCGTATGTCGGGGCCGGTGCTATTAGGCCAATAAAAATCCAAAATTCCAAAAAAAAAAATTCGAAGACATGTGACTTCTACCAACCTGCACTGGGCTCGCGTGGTGGATTATGGTCCACTATTTCTCACACAGAGGAGGACTGTGTCCCAACAGTGGGAATATAGAGGCTGATTCTGCTTAAGCATAAGTTAGTACATTATAATTTATATCCTTTAACCAAAAGGTGTTGCCAAATATTTTTGTATGCCTATATCATGATGAGTAATTAATGTCTGAAACTAGTGACATGGAAGACAAATTTCAAGTTATTTCTTTTGTATCATTTAGTTATATATTTATTTGACCAAAAAAAAAATTTAACTAATTAAACAAATAAATAAAAAAACAAAACGACACTTAGGCGGCCAAGTATTCGTCCGCATCGCTGTTATCAGGAAACGTGCCCAGAAGAATTAGCATTGCCACGTTGAATGGCAATGCTAATTCTTTGGCCAAAGAGCGACCCAGCCCTCTGGTCAAGCCGGCGAGAAATTTCCTTAAAGAAGAGACGTGCACTCAGGCCCCATGACCCGAGCGTTTCGACCCCAAACGGCTCAAAACTGTAGTTACACATAAGGTTACAGTATTTACGCCGCTTGCAGCGTAACCGTAGGCACCAGCACTGCCCGCCGTGCTAGAAACATGATGATGATGGCACAAGGGTGTCGACACAGGTTGCATCCCACATCAGTGGTCTACCCACCTTCCAAGGCAATGACGTTATTAGAGCTATGAGGAACAAGGTATAAAGTTCGCTCATCCTCTATTGGTAAAGGAGGATCCTCCGACCAGACGGGTGTTGTGTCTGGTGGGAAACTGCCCGACGTTTGATGTCGGGATGTTGTATATATGTGAGTCTCGTGGTAAACTCTGACTGCACGACGTAGGATTTCTGTGACGTCCAGACTTGCGTAGTTCGCATGTGGCATTGTAGATGGCGCCACATCACTTTTTGTGTTTCAAGATATTTGTTGCGAAGAATTTTTCTGTAGTGCCGCTACAACGTCATACCGTCTGGTCTCTTCCCACCGTCATGTACCAAGCCGTTTGGTTCTAATTAAAATTGTAATTTTTCTAGGAGGAATTGAAACCAGCATCATTGTTTGATAGAACAACCTTATTCATCTAACACCAGCAGCCTAATTGCGTAACGTATTAACTTTCTGATGACGATTCCGAAACTAAGCAAACTCCCTTCGTAATCGTGTTCTATAATCCGAATTGCGAAACTAAATTGAATCAAATTCTGTAGAATTGTATAGGGATGTTAATAAAATCTTGCCCAATCTATTACGTTTGCGCGTTTTGTTTCATAACATATGAACTATTCGCTTCCGAATAATATTACTATAAATTAATATTGTTTTAATTAGGGGCCCCAATTCAGTATGGTTATATTGATTTCCCGCGGAATCTTACTACGTTCAAACTACGACAATATCGTGTTTTGTAGAAACCAATGTAACAGTAATGAATCGAAATATCATATTCTGTATGTTCCAAGACATTTGTCGATATTTATTAGCAGATGTCGTGTGTGATCTAATTAATTGACGTGGTTTCGAAGTAAGGAATCGCTAGTGGTCATAGTGAATTAGGGCCCCGGTAAGAAGTGTGATATAATAATGAAAAAGTGACTAACAGTGGAGTCATAAGTACACACTTACATAGAGCTCTAATAAAACCAGAGGTCACAAGAGTTCTCATATAATGACATAATACTGACAGCATTACGTAGTGTCCCGTAAGGAATAGATGACAAAGATTAAATAGTGTGTTGTAGATGAGACATGAGGCACATTTATACCTACATGTTTATCTCATATGAAATTAAATTAATCAGGTTTTCATTCCTATTTCTCAGTCCAATAAGCTCTAATATACTAAATCGCAGTACTAAAAACCGTGAAGAAAAACTACTTCATCATCATCAACCTGGCCTTTTCCCAACTATGTTGAGGTCGGCTTCCAGTCTAACCGGATGCAGCTGTAGTTTACTTGAAATGAAATGTGGGAAGTGAAATACGAGACCCCTTGCTAAGACTAATTGTCAGACTTTCGGGTGCCTGACGATCCCCGAATGACAGCCGGTACCGAAAACAACTTAACGTGCTTTCCGAGGCATGCAGGAATCTTGATATGTAACGATGGTCACCTATGCATAGCTTAGCCTAATCGGTTAACCTGCGCGGGTATTATTAGTCAGCAGCAAGCACCTTTAGACAGTAAAACGTTAGATGTAGATGTATGTTTAAACATTTGAAAATTCTATTAGTTCAAGTATAAAATATCCAGTTGTCAGTTTCAATTGGCAGTTTTCCCTGAGTAACAAGAACATTTTTGCTTTTAACTTTTACTAGCTTAGCCACCGGCTTCGGTCGCGTTTAGATCGAAAATTATCCCTCTACGAAAATATACAGCCGCGATTTTTTGACGTCCGTTTGAATGTCGAATTAGGTTGTCCTGTCTGTATCAAAAATTTTAGTCGTAAATAGAGTACTTACAAACAGTCCATAAGTAATTATAATCCCTCATTACTTAACTTTGACACATCAGGGTGTTGTTTTAGATGGCTAGACTGACAGTAAAGTGACATTTATACCTAGATTCTAGCTCCACGGTCCTAAGTTAGTACTTCTGTTTACAAGGTCGTATTTTCCGGGATTTCATATCTGGTTTTTCACGAAATTAGCTTACATTGCAGCTGGCACATAAATTGAGTGACATTCAAACTTTTAAATGTTAAAAGTACCTTAATGTAATGAGTTAAAGTTGCAAATGGCGACAACTTCTGCGGAATAGGAGAAATGCATGGAAATGCGATTTTCCATGTGGTTGACTTTAGCAATTCGGACGTTTTCTGGTACCTAACTAGAATAGAAAGAGAGGATTATGGAACGATTACGGAGGAATATAGGCATTTGGGTACTTATCATCATCTAGTTATATTTTGTCAATAGGTATAGGTATGTTTAAGCAGAGTTTGAGCAGTGGTAACGGTCGCATCTTACGAGTTGTAGGTTCGAACCCGCACAAAAGCTTTACTTTGTGTGAATTATTTCTTCAACACTGCTCTCAAAACGGTGAAGGAAAACATCGTGAGTGGTTTTAAGAGTATCACAACAAAATCTTTCGGTTGATGCGAAATTAATGTACTTCATTACTATTGAATATTACTAAATAATTGCATAGCTAAATTAGTCAATACATGCTTCTTCTACTCTAGTGGTTGTTAATTAAGGTCTATTACTGCTTCAACAGGGCTTGAGCTGTACGCCTGAAACTTAATGACATTAGTGCCTACTTCAGTAGTTACCTAATTATGTGAGCTCTGGTTAATTAAATATTAACTTTACATGCATCAAGCGAACTTTTCACTGAAAATTTTAACATAAGTGCAAAAGCCATTATTCACTTTGTGTTAAAGCCTTTTAACCTCTTAAAAACCTCTTTTAAAATAATTGCAACAATTCATGATTGACGGCATATATTTTTTACAAGGACAACTAACAACTGGTATTGTTCGTCAAATCGTTGAGCTCCTCAAGTTCTGAGTTGAGCTGTGTGATTACTGATAAATGCGTGCACTGAATGGACAGGTCCACTCAATCTGTGTGGTTATTTCCTCAAAAGACCATTTCAGACACCAATCCACATGTTCTTCACATGATGTGACAAAGATTATGTTTGGACTTTATAAAATACTGTGAACTCTGAGTTTGTTTTAGTCTTTCTTCTCAGAGTAGTCAGATGGAAAACGCCGACCTCATCTAGTTAAAAAAAGTGTTTGTACAAACGTACTTACAGAAATAAAACCATTTATCATTTATCAAAGAGGCACCTGTACTATAAATATTGTTAAATAGATCATTAATTCTGTTTTACACCGTGTAATGTAATTGCCAGTGTCACACCATAATTGAAGCAAGAATAAAAGTTGCATCGTCTAATATGACTGTGTTCATTAAAACTGTTACATAGGTATTAGGAGTTTTACCATTTCTTTGCCTCAATTTTATTATATGCTACAGGCAAGACACTTGTATCATGTCAATGTGACTCAAGGGATGGAACAGGATGAGGAATTTTACCATTGATCTTAAAGCGAAGTGCTACAAAGCTTTGAAGGCTGTGTAAAGCAAATAAAAGTGTTTGATAAACAGACAATAAATAAAGATATCTTAGCAAAAGGGCACGCAGGGATTTTAGCTTTCAGGAGTAAATCTCCTGAAAGCTAAAATCCCTGCGTTTTTAATTTTTAATACTTTTAATTTTATTTTAATTCACAAAACTGATGTACCATTACAATAAAAGAGTTACCATAAACACTTTTGATTGACATCTACTAGATGTGAATCTAGCAAGCATATTTCATATAAAACACTTACGTACTAATTGATAAAAATTAAACATACGCAAAACTAAAAAAAAAATTGAACTCATCCATAGAAACTGAAAAAGTTTTGTAAAGAAAAGTTAAAGTTAAGTTTTGTAAAAAGATATTAAAAGAAAATAATCATACAAATAAGACTCTTAGTTTAGTTCTAACTTAGGCTTACTTTCATAATATTCATCTAATAAATAATTATGTTTTTACCAAAACATTAATTTACAATACTAGCTACCGCCCGCGGCTTCGCCCTCGTGGAAGTCGAAAATTATCCCGCGGGAACGTACTATCCTATGAAAGCTAAAATCCCTGCGTTTTTAATTTTTAATACTTTTAATATTTTTATTTTATTTTAATTCACAAAACTGATGTAAAATTACAATAAAAGAGTTACCATAAACACTTTTGATTGACATCTACTAGATGTGAATCTAGCAAGCATATTTTATACATATAAAACACTTACGTACTAATTAATAAAAATTAAACATACGCAAAACTAAAAAAAAAAATTGAACTCATCCATAGAAAATGAAAAAGTTTTGTAAAGAAAAGTTAAAGTTAAGTTTTGTAAAAAGATATTAAAAGAAAATAATCATACAAATAAGACTCTTAGTTTAGTTCTAACTTAGGCTTACTTTCATAATATTCATCTAATAAATAATTATGTTTTTACCAAAACATTAATTTACAATACTAACTACCGCCCGCGGCTTCGCCCTCGTGGAAGTCGAAAATTATCCCGAGGGAACTTACTATCCTATGTGTTAATCTAGGTTTTAATCTATCTGTGTGCCAAATTTCATCCAAATCCATTCAGTAGTTTTTGCGTGAAAGAGTTACAAACAAACATCCATACTTACAAACTTTAAGGATCTTACGACACATAACAATAACATTAACTGTTTTTTCCTGGCTGATTAATTCATTGAGAGCGTGCATTACTGTGCTTACTAACTTTATGTGTCTTTAATAACTGACTAATTAAATCATTGCAACTTCCAAACAACATTTTTTGTGTTTAACTGTGTACCAAGTATATCGTATTCAGCCTATATAATATTCCCACTGCTGGGACACAATCCTGCTCTCTTGGAGAGGAGTGGCCTATAAAATCTAACACGTGGGCCTAGTGCGAGTTGGTAGATGTCACGTCTTTGAATTTTTGGTAGTGGAACATTTTCGGTTTCCTCTCTATGTTTTCCGTACCGTTTTGGGAGCAGTCGTGGTGATGTAATTATTTACACAAAGTAAAGCGCCGGCCTGAATTTGAACCCATGACTTAGAACTCAGTCAGGGTTACCACTGGACCAAGACTGTTAAATGTACTATATTCAGGATAATTCAATATTATACTCTACCACATTTACTTACTGTGAGTTGAATATTGTTATTTATTATCCTCAACTTTTCTTACACATATTCATCAATCCTACCGTACCACATTCATCATCATCATTTCAGCCGAAAGACGTCCACTGCTGGACATAGGCCTCCCCCAGAAAGGGAGGTTTGCCATAATCGCCACGCTTGGCAGGCGGGTTGGCGATCGCAGTATGGTGGTAAAATGCATATAGAAAACGATGCTGCCAATTATCTAGGAAGTCCCTTAGTCGCCTCCTACGACACCCACTGGAAGAAATGGGATGGTGCTATTCTTTTACGCCCGGACACCACACGGGACCACACTGGTAAACATTATTCTACATTTTGCCATTGAATTTGCACGGAGGTATATGTTCTTGATCACAGGAATATCATCATTTCACAGCAACAGCGTCATCTCTAACAAATCATCAAATTAGAATTAAAAGAACCCTGAAAACGTGCCGACATTGTCATTATTCGCAAGATTTGAAATAAAAATAAAAACTTACAAAATAAGCATCAATTAAACGTCATCACACACACACACACACACACACAGACACGTCAAACTTATAACACCCCGTCGTTTTTGCGTCGGGGGTTAAAAAACATAGGTAGCTATCTTCTCCTATTGTATATAGTCAAAGTCACAGCATTTATTTCAATTAGGCACATAAATTATAATTTAGTTAATAGTCATATCTATTCTTCCGTCGACAAAGCAGTGCTCGTGCTAAGCCTGCTTGTGGGATGAGAGCTTACTTCAACCTCACTATCACTTAAGTATTCACGGTGAGATTTTTACAGAATAGACCAGGGATGGGCAAACTACGGCCCGCGACCGGCCCGCGACCATCAAACCAAAATCAAGTGAAGTCGAGATCAGAGAACTCGCTTAAAATTTTTTACAACCACACTTAAATCACAATTAAGCTGAGGTAAATGCATTTCTCGCAGAACAGATGGCCGATGGGGCCGAAAGGTTCTGGTGTGGCGACCGCGTACCGGAAGACGTAGAGTGGGAAGGCCTCCCACAAGGTGGACCGATAACCTTGTGAAGGCCGCGGGTATCCGCTGGATGTGGGAAGCACAAGACCGGTCGAAGTGGAGGAGCCTGGGCAAGGCCTATGTCTACCAGTGGACGTCTTTCGGCTGAAATGATGATGATGATGATAAAATTCATTACATTTGAGAGATTTTTGAACTTAAGAACGCAGATTTAAGACTTTCTGACGATGCAAGTCAAATGGGACGACCTTAAGATCCAAATGGGACTAAATGATGTAGCCAAAAATGCAACAACTTGGCCTGCCATATATTTCGTTAGTAAATATTGGCACGCGAAGGAAAAAGTTTTCCCATCCCTGGAATACACCAACAGCTCCATTTAAAAACAAGCCACTACACTTTAAACAGAACAATTGTCAGTCATCACGACACAGAAGAGATACTTGCCAAGGTATTTAGAGAATGTTAATCATTTATTGACATTACAAAATGTGGTTTTGCGAAGCTTACGGTTGTGTTAGTTATTAATTCGTCTCAGAAAGCCACGAGATGTCAACAGATTGACATATCTCAGCTTTTCGAATTCAGAATAGGTAAACTTGAGCAATTTTTCTTTGATTTTACAAAAGAAGCAGAGGTCCCATTTACTATTTCAATCAATTTAACTCTCTTTTCTCATGAATTTATGGTTTGAATCAAGTTGAACAATTTATAGCAGTACCTACTCAAATTGGCTCGCAATAAGCGTTCAATTTTCCACATGATTAGTGACAGCGGGCATAACAAACATAGTAATGTAAGACGAAAACATGAATAAGTAGATAAGATAAATAACACAGCTTCAAACACGAGATAGACTTAACACACTAGTTTGTTTTAACTCTGAAAATTATGTATCAAATATGTTGGAATTATATGAATCATTCCTTGTAAACTTAAAAGTTATTTTATATATATCTGTCCTTGTGAACAAATAGATTATGTGTCAGAGATGACTTGTGTCAACCTTCCCCTTTTGCCTTCTACGACGATGTGTAACGCCTGTGTGTTTTCCATAATACAATTTAATCTATTTAAATCGTGCAGTTACTTTGATTTTATTCCCCTCTTTCTAACAGGTTATGGGCCCAGATAATAGTAATTGCGAAAATAGTTTATTATTTCGGGAGTTTAGCGATTATTAAATACGTCGTGACCGAAATAAATAAATTGTAAAAATGGCGAACATGGCCGCATCTTTTCCAATAGAAAAATTAAAAGGAATACAAGATTACCACAATTGGAAATTCTCAATGCGTATGATACTAGTGCATGAGGATTTATGGGACTTTTTTGGAATCGAAGGAGGTAAGGGATGAAAAGAAAAATTTGAAAGCTTTGGCGAAAATATGTCTTTCAGTACATAGCACTGCATATCCGCATGTTAGGAATGCAAAGACTGCATTCGAAGCTTGGAATAATTTACAACAAGCATTTGAAGACAAGGGTTTATGCAGACGGCTAAGTCTTTTAAGAAGTCTTTTCGGTATGAAACTGTGTGAGTGTGAAAATATGGATGCGTATATATTAAAAATCACAGAGTTTGTACAGCAATTAAATGATATAGGATCACCCCTCGAAGAGGATTTTGTTGCTGTTATTATGCTGAGTGGATTGCCACCGGAATATGACCCTTTGAAAATCTTGAAAATAATAATATGAAACTCTCCAGTGAAACGGTGAAGTCAAAGTTGTCGCAGAAATATCAACGACGAACTGACAGTGGTGACCCAGCAACAGCTTTAATGGCCAAGAAATGTTATAAATGCTTCAAATGTAAGAAATCTGGACATATTATGAAGAATTGCCCTCAAAAATTTAATAAGAGCATAGATAAAAGAGTATCAGATGAGGCGTTGTTGACAGCACTCTCCTCGGTCATAGTTAAAGAAGATATGTGGTGTATCGACTCAGGTGCTACAAATCACATGTGCAATAGAAGGAGTGCATTTAGTGGTGATTACGTAAGCATGAAGCCCATTGTAGTGAACGTAGCCAATGGTGAAAAACTATCAGCCGTCGGTTTAGGAAGCGTTCAAGTTAAGTTGCGGGACTGTTTAAAGACAATAAGCGGTGTGTATTTTGTGCCTAACCTGGCTGCAAACCTATTGTCAGTAAGCGCTATGACAAAGAAAGGTTTTACAGTATCCTTTGATTCAAAGGTTTGTAGAATAAAAAAAGGTAATAAGGTTATAGCTACTGCTAGTCATATAAACAGTATATATCAACTAGACGTGTCTGAAAGTGCCATACAATGCTCTGCAGCTGTGGAAACTGTATCAACTTCTCAGGTGAAGAAAGCTAATGGTACTGGTTTAACAGCGAGCTCAACTGGTGAAAGATCGATGATCTCTTCAAGTCCGGGAACACATACATCGGTCGGTAAGGTATCCCAGGAAATTTGGCATCGAAGACTGGCTCATCTTAATTCAAGAAGCATGTATGTCTTGAAAAAAGGTATGGTAACTGGCATTGATTATGATAGTAGTAATTTTCAGTCTTGCATAGCATGCGTTCAGGGTAAACAAACTAGAAAACCCTTTCCGCAGATGTCCCAAAGTAGGTCAAATGAGATACTTGGGCTTATTCATTTTGACCTGTGTGGCCCTATGCCACAGACTTCTTTTGGAGGTTCGAAATATTTTTTAACCTTTACAGATGATTTTTCGAGGAAGACTTTTGTTTATTTTTTGAAAGCTAAAAATGAAGTATTTCATTATTTTAAAATATTCAAGGTGTTCGTAGAAAATCAAACAGGTAGAAAAATAAAAATACTTCGAACTGATAATGGTTGTGAGTATATTAACAATCAATTTCAGGAATATCTGAAAGAATATGGAATACAAAGTCAAACAACAATTCCATACTCCCCAGCGCAGAATGGAGTTAGTGAACGCGCTAACCGGACTATAGTTGAAAAGGAACGGGGTATGCTGCAGGATGTGGGATTAGATAACCGCTTCTGGGCAGAAGCAGTGCAGACTGCAGTTTATATTAAGAACAGAAGCCCGACAAAAGCAGTGATGGGTTCGACGCCTCAAGAGAGATGGACAAAAAGAAAGGTAGATATTAGTCATTTCAGAGTTTTTGGATGTTTAGCCTATGCTTTAACACAAAATAGGAAGAAATTTGATCCTAAATGTAAAAAGTATATATTTGTGGGTTACTGTGAAGAAAGTAAAGGTTCAATCAACTCAGCCTATCGCAGTCCACTGCTGGACATAGGCCTCTTCCAAGCTGCGCCACAATACTCTATCCTCCGCCTTCCGCATCCAGTCTGTCCCAGCCACCTTTTTAAGGTCGTCGGTCCATCTAGCTGGGGGTCGTCCCACACTACGTTTGCCGAGACGCGGTCTCCACTCCAGGACTCGTCTGCTCCACTTTTTAAATGGAGATCTTTGTGAAGATGTTGTAATGGAACAGCCGGAAGGCTTTCTACAAAAAGGAAGAGAAGAGATGGTTTATAAACTAAATAAATCCATCTATGGCTTAAAACAGGCTGCAAAATGCTGGTATGACAAAATAAGTTATGTCCTTACAAAGAAAATGCAGTTTAAGAAGTCATCTGTTGAGCCATGTGTATACTTCAGATTCCAACTGAGGCGTTTAACAATAATAGCCTTGTATGTCGATGACATACTGTTATTTACATCCTCCAATGAAGATAAGGAAGAAGTAAAAAATCATTTAAAGAAAGAATTTGAAATGAAGGACTTAGGTTCAGTTCATGAATTCTTGGGAATGAGAGTAAAGAGAGAAAAAGGAAGAATTACGCTTGATCAATCTAACTACTTTTTTTACTAACTGTTCTGAATACCTAGATTCGAGATGGAAGATTGCAAGCCGACTACGACACCAATGGAAGTTGGACTCAAACTTACTAAAGGTGATTCAGAAAGCTGTGGATATCGTAACCTGATTGGGTGCCTAATGTATATTGCTGTTTGCACTCGTCCAGACATCGCACATGCGGTAAGTTTTTTGAGTCAATTTAACAATGGTAGTTCTGATGTCCATTGGAAGGCTGCAAAGTGAATATTAAGGTATTTAAAAGGTACGATTCATTATAGTTTAGTTTATGAGAAAACTTCTGCTGTGGAAGTATGCGGATATGCTGACGCCGATTGGGGTTCGTGTCCAATGGACCGTAAGTCATATACCGGATTTTTATTTCAAATAGGTAATTCTGTTGTCAGCTGGAAAAGTCGTAAGCAAAAAACCGTTGCACTGTCCAGCACAGAAGCAGAATATATGGCACTTTCTGATGCATGCAAAGAAGGTCTGTTCATAAGGAGCTTATTAAAAGAATGTCTGAATTCAGATTGTGAAATAAACCTATTTAATGATAATCAATCCGCACAGCGGTTAAGTGAAAATTCAATGTTCCATTCAAGGACTAAACATATTGATGTCAGACATCACTTTATAAGAGATATAGTGGTAAAGAATTTAATAAAGATTAAATATCTTCCTACAGATAAAATGATTGCTGACATGCTTACAAAACCTTTGACGCGAGAAAAGTTTATAAAGTTTTTGTGTCAATTAAATTTGGGTACTTAATAATGTTTAATTACTTAAATGTAACGTTTTAGTTTAAGGGAGTGTGTTGGAATTATATGAATCATTCCTTGTAAACTTAAAAGTTATTTTATATATATCTGTCCTTGTGAACAAATAGATTATGTGTCAGAGATGACTTGTGTCAACCTTCCCCTTTTGCCTTCTACGACGATGTGTAACGCCTGTGTGTTTTCCATAAATCAATTTAATCTATTTAAATCGTGCAGTTACTTTGATTTATTCCCCTCTTTCTAACAAAATATTATCAAGAAATACCATTTAGATCCATCTATTGAAACTAGAATTTGACTCCAAAATCCTATGGGGATTTGTTTCAAAATATACAGGTTCTAACATAACACGGTATACAATCGCTCCCCAGGTCGTGTCTGTTAGTAACTGAAGCTAGACTCCGTAGTTGAGCCTCCTTGGGGAGAGTCGCGTTACGAGTACGTCACACCGTGTTAGCGCTGCAAGTCGCTGTGAACTGATCTATTATTTGAATAGTGCAGGTGCAGAGTGTCGAGTATCTGTGTTTATATTGTTGTGGAAAAGGTTTATGTCATCGGGTTACTGAGTACGGTATAATCGAATTCTCGTCGATGTTGTTCTATAGTACAACAATAATGATAAGCAGGTTATCTTAGGGACTGCATAAACATGTATGTGAATGAATTAGCAAGGTATAAAATTAAATGTTGTTAGCTTTCGTGCTGATTAATGAGAGCAAACTGGAGCAAACTGTGTCCCCATTTTCAATCAAATCAGCCTTTCTCAGTCCACTGGTGGACATGTTTTCTTTCAGGCTGCGCCACAACACTATGTCCTGCGCCTGACGTATCCAGTCTATCCCAGGCACTTTCTTAAGTTCGTCGATCCATCTAACTGGGGGCGACCCACGATACACTTGCCGATACGTGGTCTCCACCGACCACCGGCCCTTCGACAAACATGGCCAGCCCACTGCCACCTTACTTTGTCTCAATTTTCGATTAGTAATAAATTTAATACAATACAATTTTGTGTCCAATTTCCAATACCACATTGTTTAGTTAATTTACTATTGGTATGTTTAAACTAACATTTGGATATTAATTTAATTTCAATTACGCATCACCAGTGTCTCTTAGATATTAAGTTCATCCCAGCGGGCCGTATAATCACGGTTTTGGTAATAAATCTATCTCTTGGCTTACGTATTATCGTAATTTCAATGATTAATGCGAAACACATAATTATAATCGGCAACATTTTTCATCTTTGGGATCAGCAACTCAATTGCGTCATTCACAATCAGATGGGTTTTGAAGGGATTGGTAATCTATGGCTTCATATTATGTTGAAAAAAGTCTGCTAAGCAACGTACATCACGCCATAAATTAATGTTGTAGGACTGTCAAAGTTTCGCTAGGTCTCCCCTGGTTTCGCTGACAGAAATTTCATAGAATTTCGTTTCCCAGAAAATGTTTCATATAATATTTGGTCTTTCAGATTCAGCGCATCGAAATACTTCGGAAATGTATAGTCTGGTATCTAGGAAAATAATTTGTCGGCCTGTGTTATTTTTACATTAAACTTTATGTAAAAAAAAAAATTCAATTATTTAAAATCTTCAAATTCTGCGTATGATTATTCTATGAAACGAATATATGAGATATTTATCATATGAAACGAAATACTATAAAATTATTAGTATACAGTATACAACAACGTACAACCGTTTCGCTACTACCCCGACGATTAACGTAATAAGCCCGATGAGTGGCACTTAGCCTACAGCTTATGGCGTTAATTACAATATCTGGACCATACCTGAGCCCATTAAGATGCACTGCACAAGGGAACAGCTTCGACCTTCCCGTTAGTAAATTACCCGAATGGAAATGTGTGAGTGCGCCATTTTGTAGGAGTGGAATTCTATTTTTAAAAGTGTTTGTTCTAATTGTTTTTATGGTGTCGGGCGGTCATTAGTGGCCAAATCAACTTGATATTTTATCGTGCGTTCTGGAAGGTTGTTTTCATAATTATATGAAAAAAGTTTAGTGCCAATGAGATAAAAATAAAGTTTCTTTAAGATTCAGTACACTTAGGTATTCCCAATAGATTATTGCAAGTTTTATCCACAATACTCAATCAAATGGGTTGGTTTGTCAGTACGTTTTTACGTGACAACGTCAACTTTTACATATTTTGGGAAACTTTTGAGGAAAACTTATTTATGCCACTAAACATTTCTTACCTCAATTACTTGTTAAAAAATGTGTATATTGATGCCAAATAAGCAACAATCTTAAACACATTGAAAAAGTATAGCCAACTATTATTTTAATGATGAACTTTGATAAATCTAATTTACGTATTTAAAACGGTTATGAATACGTCTTGTCCCATGGTAATCCCTGAAAACTAAAACCCTGGAAACTAATTCACAGTTTCAACACTATTTCAAGTTTTAGACTTACACGTGGCTAAATATGGAGAGGTCCTCAGAGAATTGGTAAACAATTCCCCGATGTACCGCCTTACACGTTAGATTCATGTCGGTCGGCCAGAGACCCGGATTGGACATCTGTTCGAATATATCGTCAGACGATTGTTCAGTAGGGACGTGGAATAAAATGGAGAAGGTTAGCTTCACACGATTTGAAGAATTAAACCTAACATATTAGAACCTAAGTGTTTAGTATTGTCAATGTCAACGTCATGTCATAGATGTCAAACTAAATATGAACTTGACAGATGGCTGTCTATTCCCTTCTAACTTCAACCCGAACAGAGCGCACACGCCTCTTACTAATAATAATCAAATAAAATGGTAAAAATGTAATATAACCTTGTGTGTAGGTACAACAGTGTAAACAGTGTTCTGAATAAAGATTATTAAACAAGAAGTGGATTTTAATCAAGATCCCAAACACTAAGCTTAGGGCATAGTCAATGAGTTGATTATAATATTTCATTTACAATGTTTCTATTCAAATTAATAGCTTCTACTTGTATCTACAGCAGCTTCATAGTTCATACACTACCAGTGTCTACGAAAATAATCTGAGTCACGAGTAAAATTGAGTGGACCTTCTATATCCAGCCTTTAAAATAACATTCCTCCTCAAGTCGTGCTCCTCATTACTGAGGGTCATGATCCTCCCTTGAAATCACTTTTTCTCTGATGATGTTTCGCCATCTCTGTCTATCCTTGGCCAAGTGAAGCGCATCATGAATTTTCGTTCCGATAGAAGAGTTTATCTGGTCGGACCATCGCAAAGGGCTGCGACCTCTGGGACGTCTACCTTGCCGGTAACCATCAGTTGTTCGAGGTTATTGCCATCTTTCCTCGCTATATGGCCGAAAAATTCCAAAATTCTGCGGAGGCAGGTCGTAGAGAGTCTGGTCTTTATTTTAAGCTCGCGTAGGATGGACTCGTTGGTGCGGAATGCCGTCCAGGGTATCTGAAGCATCTTCCTCCAACACCACATCTCGAAGGCGTCTACGCGAGCCCGGTCGGCCTTTCTCAAGGTCCAAGTTTCTGCTCCGTATCCAAAAATTGAAAAGACCAGCGTATTTACCAATTTCACTTTGGTATTTCGCGAAATGTTGCGATCTCTCCATATTTTTTGAAGCTGAGACATAGCATTCTTGGCCATACCTATGCGTCTAAGGATTTCTTTTTCGCATGACCCTGTGTTGGATATGTTAGAGCCCAGATAAATGAAGTCATCGACCGTTTCGAGATTAAGAGCACCAGTAAGTTCCAAATTATGTGCTCGGTCCACCACCATTAGTTTGGTTTTTGCGTGGTTGATTTGTAGGCCCAGTTCCATGCTGATACGTTCCATCCTTGCAAGGAGTTCTACCATTTCCGACTCTGAGGCTGCTAGGAGAGTAGTGTCATCAGCGTAGCGGAGATTTGTTAGCTTGGTTCCGCCTATCGTCACACCACCTTCCCAGTTTTCACAGGTACGCCTGATAATATATTCTCCATATGCGTTAAAGAGGATGGGCGATAAAATGCATCCCTGCCTTACGCCTTTTCCAAAACTGAAGGGGTTAGAGTTGGTTTGGTCGACCTTCACTATGCCTTTATTTTGGGAGTATAGGGCTTGAATTAGGGATACCAGATGATGTGGTACTCCAAGCTCCAAAAGTACCTTCCACAGGCTTTGCCAGACTACGCAGTCGAAGGCTTTACTGTAGTCTATAAAACACATGATGAGAGGTGTGGTAAACTCATATGCCTTCTCTATCAGGTGGCGGACGTTGAGGATCTGCTCACGCGTTCCCTTGCCCTTCACGAAACCAGCCTGTTCTTGAGGGATCTGCCAATCCGGAAAGTGACGAATTCTGTTGTTTATAATATGTAACAGTACCTTGCTGGCATGAGATATTAGAGCCAGGGTTCGGTAGTTTTCACATTTCGAAGTGGACCCCTTCTTATGTAATGGCAGGATGACTGATTTTGTCCAATCACTTGGCCACTCACCAGTACGCCATACCTCATTACAAATTTTGTGGAGGGCATCTATGCCCGCCGGTCCGGAAGCTTTTAATATCTCTGCTGTCATTTGGTCCGGCCCCGGTGCTTTTTTGGTCTTAAGTGAGGCTATGGCAGCTTCAATTTCCGAATTCATAATAGAAGGTTCCCTCGAAATCCTATCCCACTCATTAATTGGTGAATCGCCTATAAAAAAAAAATAACATTACACGTGTACAAATTCGTCAGAATTAGATACAATCTAAAGGGATCTCAGGGGATAACCTACCGGATATCACACTTCCATATTTTGAATGTTTTACTTTCATCTCTTGAGAATAATTTTTAATAACCAACGAAAAATTCATAATCATCTACCGAATGTATCCAGATTCGTCCTATGTAACTATGGCTCATGATCACAAATAAACAATAATGGAAATTTGGAAACGATTTCCATTATTGATACAGATTAAACCCTCACACAATAATACGATTGACCTTGTTGGTTAGCTGTTCCATAAATAATAATATCGAATTATTATTTTGATTGGATAGTTAATTATGTTTTCGCAAGTCTAGAATCATGGATAAAGCTAAATAGATTGTTTTTGAGAATAAGAGAATCGATTAATTATAAGGGATTAATTATCACATTAATTATTTTTCCCGACGCCGCCGCGGTCGGCCCAGAAAGCGGTGGCGAGATGACCTGGATGCGTACCGCGAAGGCTGGTTCGAAGTGGCGCGGGAAAAGAGTTCCTGGAAGGATTTGGGGGAGGCCTTTGCCCAGCAGTGGGACAGTATAGGCTAATAAAAAAAAAATAAAAAAAAATATTTTTCCATTTCACTTGAATCCAACAGAAGCTCTATTAGTAAATTCAATGCTTCAACTTATTTCTGAATGCACATTACGTATTTTTTTGAACCTGTTTAGCTCTTACCTATATCTCAGCGGGCCACCATGTGCAATGGCACCCCTAAAAGTCTCATAATCGACTAAGAAGCCAGATATTATGGGCATCTGCTATCACAACTTGGTCAGGTGTAGGTACTCCAACGAGATCAGTGAGACTCTGGAGCCTCATCGCGAACTATGCACCACCTCCTGTGTACTGATGTGCACATAGAGTACGACAGGAGGAGGGGGACAGGGGGCAGGAGGAGGAGTACACAGGTATTAACCTGCACGGTGAAGGTGTAGAAGGCTGTGAACAAAGTTACAACAAGTTATACTGCAGCGAGACGTCAAAGTCATCAGGAATCTATGTAGGCCGTATTATTGAAGGTAGTAAAACTATAGTGTAGGGAACAGGCACATTGTGACAGTCAAAGCATCGTTAAAGTAATAAGCTGCAGTCACGATGAAAATCTACAGTATGATCAAAATAGGCCTCATTGAGATGCAACGTCACTGATATTGTTCGTTCTAAAATCTACAGCATGATCGAAATAGGCCTCACAGAGATGCGACGTCACTGATATTGTTCATTCTAAAATCTACAGCATGATCGAAATAGGCCTCAAGGAGACGCTATGTCACTGATATTGATCGTTCTAAAATCAGACGCTTTCGCTAACTAGAACGCGCTAAGATAGCTCGCGAAAATCAAATTTACTGACGCTTTTTGCAATTTGCCCTGACGCAGCACCACCAGCCCCTGCCATCACAAAGGAAATCAGCCACATGATCACGATAGGCCTCACCAAGCTCTGACGTCAGTGTTATTATTAAGCCTCAATCTGAATTTAGCAGTTGTATATGACTAAACTAAGATGCTTTTGTTTTACGAAACCAATAAGTTTGTAGACAAAAGAAGTTTTTATTTAAAAAAAAAGTTTTCTCTATTTTCGTTAATTTAGATGTTTTTATGTAACTTATGGTTTAAGGTTCCTTTAGTACTTCGAAAAAATAACAAATGTTGTTTGTATTTTCGTCATATCTTTTCAAAATGATTTTCTAAATTACAAAGCCTGACAAGCCGTGCCTGACCTAGATCGTTCTGTAGATCTCAACCTTTTAGAAAACGATCCCCGTCATTTGGAAAAATACCTTCATATTAAATTTTAATTCTACACTTGAGTTACCATTTTATCTGATTTGTAGGGCAGGAGGGCAGCTCTACAAATTGGTTTTGACTCAGCCTCTTATCTTCTCGGGGCATAACAAAGTTATGTTTTTCTAATAGAAAGTGTAATAAGATACTCGTATTTCGTTAAGTTTTCCACTTCATTACTTATTTCTCCATTACATTAAATTAGAGCAAAGGAGGAATACAATTTTCGATATTTAAATTTCTCGTTTTTCTGTGTTCAATTCTAATATGGCGGCAAATATGGGGACTGTAGATAATGTATTAACCTCAGAGATTGAAACTAATGTGGAGGTTCAATGAATCGAGTTAATGGAATTTCAGTGAAGTTTGACTGAGATTTTAATGTGTATGTTGCCTACTGGATTTAACTTATCTACACCTAGCAATAATGACGACATTAGATCATAATATAAAATAATAACTATCTTCCTGCCCTTGTCCTAAGATACTTGGAGTCGATATTAAAGAATCATAAGAATAAAAACAAAAGACAATACAAACATATTATGTAACTCGAAACCACACGTTAATACCACCCCATTGTAATATACCTAAGTTGTTATGCGTAGACTTAGACACAACAGGTGTTACTCCATATTATAGCTTAGGACACATTGAAGGGATAAAGCTTGTAAGATGTTAGTTTACTTAGATGCCGAGAACCGAACATTTTAATGGTAAACGTCAAGGAAAGAGTATGTCAATCTGCGTGACCATTTATAGTACTCAAATGGCCTGAAACAGATTATTTCTGGACTTTAAAAGAGATTGTGACATATGAGTTTGTTACGTCTTACTTCTGACAATAGGGTAGAAAACAAAGAACTGATTCATTGTTAAAACATAATACACATAAACAAATAATCACGACTGTACTCCTCGGAGGATTAGGCAGAGGTATACCTGTTAGGTGTCTGAATATTGACGAGTAATATTATCTCCTATGGCTTTCAAGTTTCATGCCTAATGTCAATTCGAAAGTTCCACTACGTGTCATGCAGTCCAGTCATAAATGGTGGTAGATAATATTAAAAATGAAATTGTTATTGCTCAAGCATGTAGACGAATCAATTAAGAAATTAGTCGAGTTGTTATTTGCACGTTTTAAATCACTAAACATTCGCTCGAATAGTACAATTAAATAGAACAAAGATAAAAAGTTTTTCCAAAAAAAAAACCACCGACTTTAATTTCGGAAGTCGGTGACTTTGAATATGTATTTTATTAATTTCTTGTCACCGCCTTCCGAAATTAAACTTATTTTTCACTTTGTAGTGTTTTTCCAGAAGTCGGTGGTTTTTTTTTAAAGATTTGTACCATCCTTCATCAGCTCAGCGTCATGAGATGATGATGAACATACACAAATGTCTCAATAACTCATAACATTTGAGGTTTGCCCTGGATTTCCCTGGGATTCCATCATCAGATCCTAACTTGGTGCCAACGGGACACCTCAAGAATTTTGAGAATTGGTCTCCAAATGGGTCGAAATCGGTGAACATACATTAAAAAAAATACATACAGTCGAACATAGAACCTCCTCCTTTTTTAAGGTCGGTTAAAAATTGAACACAGAGTTAGCATTTATACCGTAGCAAATGCGACCTTATTCGCATTGCCTTAACAAGTTATAAGTTTTTAACAAACGAGTTTTACCTAACGAGTTCCAACTTAGGAGCAGTTGCCAAGTTGCTTGTTCGATCCCCTCCCTATTTACATCTGCGTGCAAAGTGCTGCAATCTTTAAAACTGTGAGTTTGTAAGTAGATATGCTGAGTTCTTGGAGAAAATTATAAAGTGGCACTTTAGTGATGTTGACATCCTCGAGCGAATGGGATCGTTTATTTACCAAAAACTTATCGGGATGTTTAAATACGATTTGTTATCACAATCGTAACTGTTCCACGACTGCCACATCGAGGCAGCTTTTAAATTTTTTCTCACCCTAGAAATAAATATTGATAGTGTGGTAGACAAAACGTACATAGATTGCGATAAGATAGATTGTTAAATCCGGGAGTGAAAGTTAGTATCTACTGGTAGAAACCCAAAAATGTGACGCGTTCTTAAACTTCGGTTGGTGCGAAGGGAAAATAGGTTCTGTCCCTATTAGACAGCATGGTGCGTTGGTTACTATTGAAGATAAGTATTATATGGATAAAAGCTTAACTCTTCAGCGAATATCTGTTTAAAACTTTATAATTTCGGAAATCCGTGTTATATTATATATTTATTAAAATATGATTCTCGACCGTATTAAATATGGCTTTCATCATCATCATCATTTCAGCCGAAAGACGTCCACTGCTGGACATAGGCCTCCCCCAGTCATGGGGGGTTTAGCCATAATCGTCACGCTTGGCAGGCGGGTTGGCGATCGCAGTATGGTGGTAAAATGCATAGAGAACGCTGCTGCCCATTCTCTAGTAAGTCCCTCGCCTTCTACGACACCCACTGGAAGAAATGGGATGGTGCTATTCTTTTACGCCCGGCGACACATACGGGACAATATGGCTTTAAGTAATAATAATCATTGAAGTAATTAATACCACCCCCTATAAGTTATTTTTTAAACCCATGCAAATTGCAAAAAACATAAGAAAATTTTAATCTTGCGGGCGACATTTTGCCAACTCCACTGTTCGAAAATGTATACATCAAAAATTAAACATGGTATGGTTTTGTATCATTATTAATATTGTCTACACGGAAACAGAATACTAAAATAAAAGCCTTCTAAGTTAGGCTAAATTAGCAAGAAAACGAATTCATGTTAGATTCGTTTTTCTTGCTAATTTAACCTAACTTTGAGCGTGTTTAAGTAACAAAGGAAGTGTAAAATCACAAAAACCAAGTCAGTAGCGACAAAACTCAAATGTCTAAACGTTCAATTAACTTTATTTAGTCATAGATTTATGCAGTCCTTTTTCATAAAACTCGATCTCCCGAAAGACTTCTTAATTTTTTACGCGCTTGTTTTACTATAAATGATCCTGCATCTCACTCAAAAACGTTGTGCGTGTAGATTAGCGTCTAACTGCTCATCACTACACTACTAGACACCGTGCTTTTTAGCCAGGCCCACCAGTGAGTTCGAGCCCGCCACTAGATTCCCCTTATAGTATTTTGCTCAAATTCAAACCACACATTTATTTAAATTCTCAAACAAAGCTCTTATAGCCGCAAACCTTTTCATCCCCTCAACAAATATTTACCACTCAGTCAGATTAAAAAACAATTTCACACGTCGATCACTCGTATAAATCCGTCAAAGAGTAGCGTTGAAGCGAAACCGGAAGTCAGATAGCGGCTATGTTGTCTCTCGCCGGATGTGACGCGCCAGTTGTAATGCGACCATGTGGATATTGCAACACACTTTGTTGGGTGGAAAACCAATATCTACAGTGATTGGTGTCAGTATTTACTGTTATTAAATTCTCTGGTACAAAATGTTTCTACAATGTGTTGCATTTATAGAACGTACAGTCTGTTTCAAAAGTCTCTTATGAAAAAGTAAACAAACCCGTTCAGTTTAAATTCTTCTGCAAACAATTAGTTAAAAGAATTAGTAACACGTTAATCTGTATTTAAGATTCAAAATTATATCTCGTCATGTTATACAAGAATTATTGTTTGTGTTAATTATTATATTGTAATTGAAGAATCAACGACGAGAATCGAGGTTTTAAAATAAACCCACCACGTACCGATCTCGTTACACGTAGTTTAACCATCGATCGCACCGTGCTGCATATTACGTAGCCATTAAATAATGATTGAGTCTTTTTCATACCAATACCGTTTAATTCTAAAGGAGTATTTATTATCTTTTGCGATAACATCGAACGTTGCCGTGGCCCGTACATAATGGAAGCTAATTTTATACTTTCTAATTGGTCCCGTAACAGTTTTTTACAAACAAAAAAAAACTCAGCTTGTGCGATGATCAGTGCACTATCCAATTACGATTCGGTTCTGTTTCATTTGTTGTTATTTTTGTCACAAATTAAAAAAAATACGTGTAAAAAGTTCGTTACGTAATGGTTTGATTTCGCGTGTCGACAAATTTCTAGTAAAGTGTTTTTTGTTGTTTCCTTTACATGAAAAATGCATAAGTATAGAGATGTCAAGGATTTTCCAGAATAATGATCTATCTTGATAGCATTTGCTTAAGCAGAAGACTAAAAATGTTAATTATTTAAAAATAACAACGTGTTAAATGAAATGTAAATAGTTTTCCAATGAGACCGAGTTTTGCTTTGTATTTTCACAATACTTTACATTTATAACTTCGTGTTTACTTCTTAGTTTTGTTTTCCTTACAATTTAAACATCTGTTTACTCCTCTTTGAGTCTCCTCTCCTTTCTATTTGAGTTTGCTTGTACTCTAGTATTGTTCTTACTTGGACATGGAGAAATTCAGAATTCTGTTACCTTTTCTTTGCCTAAAACCAGGCCAATTCGGGTTTGCGTAATATTTCTAATGATAGAACTGTTTCAGCATAAATAGGCGAACTAATAGTCGGACTGCTGACATTCGGAGAAAGATTTTCCGAAAATGATTGGTTTTAAAGATTTGTGAAGCAACAAGAATAATGTAACCAGAAATTTTCTAGTGTCCTTGGAATTTCTTGCCCGTTTCTCCTCCATAGAGGATCTACGTTTTCGAACAAGCAACTAGTTGAACTTTCTAAGTAACTGGTTGACTCTTAGTTAGCTGAAACGTTCCTGTATTTTTTTTAATTGAAGTAAATTATTTCAGTTTGTCGTGCGATATTGTTATTACAAATTGACGCTGCAACATTCTAGCTGTATCATAATAAATCGATGGAAATTTTATTCATGGCTAGTAAAAGCTTTCAACATAAAGTTTCAATATCACTTAAATAAATAATAAATAAAATTCATTTATTTCGGATTCACCTTATGATAACATCCATAATTTGTTAGTATAATTGTGAACTTACAAACTAGTGTTAGTACTAATAATAACAATTACAAAATTTAACACTTAACCACACAACCAAATTGTAACCACTTCATTTCAAATTAAAAACATTAACTGAAACATTGTAAGGTACGTTTGAAAGGCTCATTCAAATGTTTTGTATGCACCTACAGGCAACATAAAAATATGTCTTCAGGCAGGGAACCTTGATTTCTTTTTTTTGTTGTGAGCATGGTGATGACACTTTCAGACTGCCGAAGCCATTTCGATATGCGCGTGTGTGTGTGAGTGTGATGTGTGTTAATGTGTGTCGATGAGTGTGTGTATTTATGTCTGCGGATTTTAATTTTTTATTACACTTTTTTCTAAATGTCGCAGCACCATGCTGTCCGTTTGAATTTGTAGAGGACTTTATTTTAAATTTAAATTTTTAGTCCTATTGTTTTATGGTGGGGCTCCTAGCTAGATTAAAACAGCCACATGGGTCAATGGTGGGCTAAGCTTCGGTTCATTGATGAGTGGCCATTCATTAAATATTGACACCCCTCCGTTCCTTGGAAAACACGCTAAGCCGTTGCCGTTGGTCCCGGCTATCATTGATAGAGCTATGACAGTATTACAGGCAGTTGAAGCCCGAAAGTCGGACAGCCAGTCTTAGCAAGGGGCAAAATTTGTAAATTATTACCGTGACTAGGATGTGCAGGTCAGACTGGAGTTCACTCCATGTAAAACACTGGTATTCAGCTGCATCCGGTTAGACAGTACGTCGTAGATTTTTGACAGTCATTACGGGTAGTGAGAAGGCGCAAATCTGACAACTAGCCTTGCAATGGGCAACATATAATGTACCCAATAACTTGGTGGTGTAGGTCAGATGACCATAACATGGTTCGCCGCAGGAGACGCCCTGGGCGTCGGGAATCTCAAGCGGATTCCCGGCCACCGTAGGCGCGGCCTTGCTGACGGCGAGTAATGGGTAGCTCGCTGTCCGGTAAGGACCAAGCCCGGATTGACGGCGCGTGGTGTTTCACGCGCGCCTCAAAGAGATGTCAGCACCAACTGGTGAAGCCCGCAAGGCCCGATGCCTGCAAGGGGTGCGGGTTGTTCGAAAGAGATACCGTGGTCCCTGGCACACAGGCAACTGAAGGAACACAGGTGGGTTTTAGTCAGTCAAAGTCTGACACGCCCTCCTGCTCCACTCAGAGTGGGAGAAGTTATTTGATGATTTCCCACCCTCAAAAAAAACCCCTATCATGGTTAGGAAAAGGCTAGGCAGATTAATTGTAATTATTTCTTTGATGTTTCTTGTGCATTTCCCGATAAATGCTTTTGTTCTTTGTCTTTTCTTAACAAACACTTTTGCGGACTGTAGGTACATAAAGGTCCTTATACATAAACATTCGTCTGAGAGCTACAGAAAATATGTACGTGACTCATTAGAACGAGTCAACTTTTAATTATTTTACGAAACGTAATTATATTTTCATAATTCAGAGTGTGAGCCGTGACGTCTATGAGCCTCAGGCGGCGCGTAATGGACTTAATACAATTTAATTTTACTCGTACATTTGATGACAATTCATTTGTTTATTTATTATTGTCGTACTTCTGTTGGAAATTTTGAGGAAGTACTGGGGTTTGTAACTTAGATGCCCAAGACGGGCAACCCGAGATTAGGTGTCTCTGTTAGAAACTCCTCGAAAGCGACCCAGGGTCTGGATTTATGGCCAACTGATGGCAATAGGTTCATCTGCTTTGCATGGACTAAAAAAACAAAAAAAAAAACAAAACAAAAGTATTCGTTCAGCTACACCTCTGCCTGTTCCATCAGGGAACACAGGCGTAATATTACGCAATTAAAAGAAACACTAGATTGGTGCTTAAATAGCTTTTGTACAAGATAAACCTATCTACGAAACTGCAATACGGGCGATTATTATTGATGGACCGTGGGATCAAAAGGCGTCTGTACCGTCACAGTATCTGATATCGACAGATATTGCCCCAGACTGCTCAGTTAATTGCTTCTCTGTGTTCGGCGTATTTGTCGCTAGGGCGATTAATTACCTACAGACCAACGCACTTAGGTCCGGTCAGTTGTGATATGTTAGAGTCTCAATAGCGCCTTCACATTAAGGCGAAAGTGGTCAATTGAAATTATTTTCTTAGGATTTTTGCAATTTGCTGGTGAGTGACCGTAGCCAATAAGTGTGTAAAGAATTATTATCAATAAAATCTTCTTTATAACTGAGGCTAACTACGTTAGCGCATTCCCTTTAAACAACCTAATTTAATAAAGGTTGCTAGTCATGCGACGAATAAAGACTACGACGAAGAAAGGCTACACCATAGCCAACTAGTATAATTTTTGTGTTATTGTTGCATTTATATTGTATTTAATTTTGTGTATTTGTTATTCAGTAATGTAATTTTTAAAGATATGTTCAATTATGGGTTATGTGGTAAATGAAATAAATGTTTTATTTTAATTTTTTATAGCAACTACGATACCGAGATATTGCTACGCCCACTGCTACGCAAGCTTCGCTATGCAACATTATTGTCATTTTAATACTTTGGCTTGTAGTCAACGTACTGTTGACTTTTATACTTAGCATCTCTCATTTAAAGGTTGCTAGTCGTGCTACGATAAAAAGATTACGTAGGTACTACGGCGTAGCTGACACCGAGATATTGTCTTTGCTATGCCAACTGCTACGCAACTCCGCTACGTTATTTGTACCTACGTTATGTATACCCAGTGCGCAAACTGTAACCATGAATTCAGCATATCATTCTAAACCCCCCAGCGTAGAAATTTTTCGTCGTTATACAAAAAAAAATATCAGCTGTTCCATACATTTTGACCGCGTAGGTATAGCACTTTTCTATATAACAGCTGACTTTTTTGTTTAACCGACAAAAAATGTCTACGATACGGGTCTAGAAGAATATGCTGAATTCATGGTTACAGTTTGCGCACTGGTTAAAAACTTATCCTGTATTGTTATAGAGAACCGGTTGTCATAAGAAAAAAGTTTATTGTGACGAAGTTCGTAAGTGATTAACGTTTTCATAAAGTAATCAAACCCACAAGACCTACCTTAATGACCTACTTTAATGAAAACAATATTTTAGATAGAATATTGTGAAATTTGACACGTTGTCTCTTTAATTAGTCCGAGGATGCTGAAGACCGAGTAAGTGGATAATGTTTGCGAGTATCGATTTTCCACTTTATAGCATCATAAACCAATATTGTGAAATTAGTTAATACTGAAATGTTATGGTTGATGTCACCTTTTTACACTTATAATATCATTGGTTGATGTTTGGAACAGGTTCATGTGGAAATGGACTGCTGAAATTTTTTGAACTTGAAACAACAATCTTTCTTACGTCGTTTTTCGTCCTTATTCTTTTTGTTTTTTTAACTTCTTACGCCGAGCCAGACGAAAACCATCCGAAGTATTTACTCATAGTAAAAAACCAATAAACCAAAGTGTATTTAAGTTTTGTCTTCTGTAAAAAGTTGTGACATTCAGAGCTCTTTTAAACTTTGATACTTGCTAACTGCAAAAAATCGTTTATTTATTTGTGAGAAACGAATGAAATATTATTTTTATTTTAGTGGTTTTTGACTGCCTAACTTTCTCCAGTTCCGTAACAGATAGTTCCACTACAACTTATGACTAGTTTTTTTTTTTTTTTTATCCTAGGTGTTAATACCTATCCTTCGTTACCTACCAATATAACTTTCACATGATTCCACAACATACGCAGTGTGTCTTAGCCAGCTGGGCAACTACCCTAACACTCATGAAATGGCAATCGATCGCAATGCCTCGCATTTTGACAATTCAGCAACGTCCAACACATTATTTACGTTATTGGGTGGACGAACTTTTTATACCTGTGAAGCAATGGATGTCACAATAACCCCTGGTTGCGAAAATGTCGTGTTTTTGTTCGATGCTCGTTTTCATCGAACTTGCTGAATGGGTTAAAAGTTTTGTATTCCTCGCTTCGTTTTTGTGTAAGAGCTTTGTTGTACTTTTTAACCGTAAATTCGAGTTCAAAATTCGTATTACTTTGGACGTAATGTTTTCATATTTCTGTTATTTTTACTTTTAAATTGTGAAAAATAAAAGTGAGAAATTTTGTGATATTTGCTTGTTAAATTAAATCAGTATTGTATTTTACTTTCATTTTATATTTGTACTAGCTTTCGCCCGCGTGGAAGTTAGAATTATCCCGCGGGAACTTACCACCGGGATAAAAATTATCCTATGTATTAATCTTGATTATAATCTATCTGTATGCCAAATTTCATCCAAATCCATTCAGTAGTTTTTGCGTGAAAGAGTAACAAAGTTTAATTTTTCCTTCCCATCGGATATGTGGCAATATACACACGGTAATTAAATTAACGTGGTATTTACTTTACTTAACATCATTTTACTCTTTTATGAAAGCATGTTTACGATTATTACTTTTAAACAACATAATTATTGGCTCACCGCGCCTGATATTATCTGATGCATTGGCGAACATAATGAAATAAAGCGTTTAAAATTAAATTGTTAATTCATTTGTGAAATATTTTGCTGGGTAGTCATGTTTCAATTTTTCTGGTGATGTGTAAGCGTTTAGAGTACTTTTATATTTCAGTTTTAAAACCTAAAAATATAGCATAAGCACTAATTTTCATTTCACTCCCATATTCTCACTGTTGGGGCACATGCCTCCCCTCTATGAGAAGGCGCGATGTTGGCACGATGTTTTCCTTCACCGCTTTGACAGCAGTGGTGATAAAATAGTAAAGCGCCTGTCTGAGAACTTCCACTCGTGAGTCACAGCCGTTTCCACAGGGCCACCACAGTTTCCAACCAAAATACATTTCACAAACTAAAACCTAGATACAGGGGAAAGGTGTACGAGATGATTCACTTAAGGGAGAATGCTTGTAGTTTAAACGATATTAGACTTAACGCAAATGTAAAAGCGTTTGTTTATAGTAAATTTATGTGTCTACCTGTTGTCATACTCAAAATGTAATTTTTTGGATCCATTATTATTATAATTCACATTTTTTAAACACTTCACAAAGAATCATCTTGTACACCCCGGTGTCCAACATGATCCCCAGGATCATCTTGCCCCTATTTTAGAGATGTCCTAAGGTTTGGTAGAATTAAACAAAAAACTTATGTCTAAAATTACGATATCAAATATCCTACGACCTTGGCTTAGGTAGAATAAGCCAGTCTTATGAATTAATAAGTCAGTCTCAATATCTATCTATCTATATAAATAAAAAGAAAAGTCCTGACTAACTGACTCATCAACGCCCAGACCAAACCATAGACTTAGAAAGCTGAAATTTTGCACAGAGGTTCCCTTTATAACGTAGACAAGGGATAAGGAAGGATTTTTCGAAATTCAACCCCTAAGGGAGTTAAATAGGGGATGAAAGTTCCACGCGGGCGAAGCCGCTGGCAAAAGCTAGTCACTAATAAGTACCTAACAATCATAATACATGAGATCAAGCGTTACGTAAAGGTTTCACAAAATTTTGTAATCTTCTAAAATCATTCAAATGACAACAACAACATTAAACAGAAAATCTTAAAAATAGTAATTTACTTACAAAAAAAAATATTTCTTATAATCTTTACCAATTAAGCACAATCTAAATGAATAGGGTATTTAATTATGTCATATTTGTTAAAAAAATACATAGATTTAAACACAATCTAGGAACATACAAATGGTTATAGTAAAATGTACAGAGGCCAGCACATCAAGCTACCCCCATCTGTCAAATTTCTTTGATGGTTTTCAACTTTATACCAAAGGAATAAGGTTCATGTTCAATTGGGAAAATGCGACAGTTTGGGATAGGTTGACCTGCTGGCGTCTGTACAAGATGATCCGCACGGATCATCTTGTACACCAGTAACATAATCATCTTGCCCCAACATCAACGGTTTTATATAATGTTCGTTTTCTTATCCTATGTGTTTTTATCTGTTACCATGATATTAAAAAAACAAAATAGAGCAATAAACAAAGGTAATAATACAACAACTTTTACGATAGACAACCTAGAACACATTTAACATAAACTTGAAGTCAACAACCTTACCTTAGATAAATGACACGTCATTTTTGTTTTTTTCCACAAAAAAGTTGGTTGTCACTAACGACGCCATTACGATTGACTGTGGCGAGGGATTATCGGGAACTACGTTTTACCAATGAAAACAACTAGATGTCGCTTATACTTTTGTTGGAATAAAAAAGGATCATCTAACCTCAACGGATCATCTCGTACACCTTTCCCATATTGAAATCTATGCCTGTAATTAAGGTTGTAGTAGTAAGTGGTAGGTGGGCTTCTAAAAGGTCATTTCCCCAGTTTTTACCAGAGTCAACTGAGAGAATTTTAGAAGCAGGGCAATAAAAACGAAAAGTTTCCTCCATGTCTATTACCCCCAACAGTTTGTGCAATTTCAACGCATTTCATGTTACGCTTTAGTTTTCTACACGAAATAAAACTCGTAAATGGGTGATTTTCAAAAATTTTGTACATTTTGGTGTGTGAAAACGTCCACGTGAATATTTACGAAGAAAAGTGTATTGAAGTGATCAAACCAGTATTATTATCTTTAGCAACATGTTTCCCAGTTGGGTTTCAACATTTCAGATCATAATAATAGGTAATTAAAACAAAAAAAGAGTTTTACTACTTCAGTCTCATAATATTTTCATACAGCAGTCTCGTGTCTCTTAGCAGCAGCGCGTAACAAAAAAAAACATAAAAAATGATTTAATCATTTTTATTACGCAACAAAAAATCGTAACAAATCGTTACAAAAATGAAATCAAAAAATTCGTTTAATTACAACCTCAACCATTTGGAGGTTAGAAAGAATCTTGTTGAATCTATCTAGCTTCTTTTTAGTAGTTGGTCAATATTATTCTTTAAATATACCCAAAAATAATAAGAGATAGCATCATCGTTGTTTTTATATCTGAGCAAGCAAAATGAAAGATTTATTGTTGAAAATACACTGCACAGAAACAAACACACTTTTCTTGTTGGTGGCGCCCGCTGTCAAAATGGCGGACAGACGTTCTGTTATCATCTGATTGGAAGGTTTTAAATGGAGAATGTTGCAGGTTAAAAACCCCAAAAATCTACTAATATTGGTGTTACAAGAAAGAATAACAAAAATGAACGAAATTTAGGACATAAGTTGAAACAATATTATTAATATTATGCACTAGGTTTTTTATTTATATTTAATATCATTTACATCATTATTAGAACCATAAAGATATTGTGCAACTAGAACATGTATACATATATGTGAGTAGTTTCTTCTTTATGATTTTTTTTGTTACGCGCTGCTGCTAAGAGACACGAGACTGCTGTATGAAAATATTATGAGACTGAAGTAGTAAAACTCTTTTTTTGTTTTAATTACCTATTATTATGATCTGAAATGTTGAAACCCAACTGGGAAACATGTTGCTAAAGATAATAATACTAGTTTGATCACTTCAATACACTTTTCTTCGTAAATATTCACGTGGACGTTTTCACACACCAAAATGTACAAAAAATTTGAAAATCACCCAAATACTAGATATAGATGGACGCAGATATTCTAACGTCAATAAGCATTCTGGTTGTTACACTAGAAAAAGCTACCAAATTAATATGATTAAGATGTAGTTTTCGCTATACGAGAGTAAATACTCAGACCTTCGTAAATGAAAGAGGTAAGTCAATCAGCAGGTTGGTTGCTCGACTAACTGTCCCGGGTTGTTCCCTGGCCACCGACACTTAGCATCAGGAAGAACAATATGGCAAACAAACTCTTAATTCTAAGTTGTACTTACTACCTTCTATCTCATGAACACCCATATTCGAGTAACAAAGTCACACCCAAAAATGGTCTTTACACAAGCAATTATTACTGAAGCGTAAATAAGAACCGTGTTGAACGAATAATTAAAGATTAATCAGATTACTCGGTCCAATGAATGTTTCAATACGTTTCCGATAGCTCTTTGAGAGCAAATGTTGGCAATCAAGTAATGGAACGTAATCATGCTGTTGTTTGTGAACGGTATTGTCTATTGTGGACGGGAATTAGCCGGGTCTATATTAAAAGCGATGTAAATGCGAATATTGAGCTAAATTATTTTGTTTAGTTTCTTGCTATTTTATTTTATAATCTCTAGTTCGTCATCATTTTAGTCCTCCCTCGTGCATCACCACTGCGACTGGTTCTGTGCTTCTCGCATCTAGCGGATTCCTGCGGCCTTCAACAGTGATCGGTCCATCTTGTAGGCGGCCTTCCAACGTAACATCTTTCAGCACGCGGTCGCCATTCCAGATCCTTTCGGCCCCATCAGCCATTTGTACTGCGAGCAATGTGCCCTGCCCACTGCCACTTAAGTAAGCCAATTTTCGGGTTATGTCGGTTACTAACACCATAGTACCAGTAAAATGTAAGTACCTAGATGTATCATCACGATTACAAAACAGAAATAGTCGACAGCTGCACCTCATGACTGTGTGAAGTATGGACAAGACTGCGCAACAAACTCGATGGCTACTCTTTCAAAATGTTTTACAATATTTTGCATACATTAATTATATGTGTTGACGATGCTCGTAGAATAAAATTACTATACCACCCTAGATAGCGTTCATAAGTTCCTGTTACATGGAGTTTCCTATAGATTCGAAACTGAGGCACATTCAAAAATCAAAAGTCATTTATTGAAACTAGGCTGAGAGTCTGCACTTTTTGAACGTCAAAATTACATAATACAGTCCCCCAAAACGCCCGCTATTCACCACTTCTTAGTGCATTAAGCATCATTTTCACTGGTGTACTCATCTCCATTACACAGACTTACTAATTAACTATGGCTTCATTAAATAGCTAATAACTCAAAAGCTTTGTTACTAACCCATTGAACTATTAATATTTTGAAATTTGGTATTCAATATTAATATTCATCAACAAAACATAATATCCTATGTACATTTCATCAATTAATAACCATGCTCTTAATATGTTTCAATTAATCAACTCAGAATATCCAATAATATACATTTCATTAATCAATCACCAATATAACTTAATTTACATTATGTAGAGGTCATGTGTCAACAAGCTGTTGACATTACTACTCTACTCAGCCAGGAAAAAATTATATTCAACCATAACGGTGATCACAGGTCGACGCGTCGACGACGCGTTGTGTTGCACCAACTGGTTGGGTCCGCAAGGGCCGATGCCTGCCAGATGCGGGTTGTTCGAAAGAGATACCGTGGCTCTTGGCACACAGGCAACTGCAGGAACACGAGTGGGTTTTAGTCAGTAAAAGTCTGACACGCCTCCAAATGGAGCGGGAGAAGTTATATGAAAAAAAAAATGTGATGGAAAAGATCAAAAATGGGATTGACATAAAGTGAAAAGCCTATGTGAATCTTGTTGAAAGTCGTTGTAGAAATACGAAACGTTTTGAAATTGATTGCCAGTTGTCTAGAGCCCAGGTTTACTCTGCTCACGAGCCATAGGACAACGAGCCAAATCCAGGCGCAATCCGATAATTTGTTTCATTACCACTGCGGTGTCAAACGGTGTCAAATCACTATTTTACCGGCTAACCTCACCTCTTATTTCTTGCCCCCATATTTTTTTTAATTTTTCACAGCCTATGTTACCCGGAATAACAGAACGCTTCTAACGATACCACATTCATTGATATCGGTTAAGCCGTTTAGAAGTTATGGTGAAATAAAGAAACTCACAAACATACATGAACCCTGAAAACATCGCCCCCGAGTGGGTTCCCGTATTGTCGTTGCGGGGGGGCTCAGTAACCGTGGTCTCCCAGCCACGGTGAAGCGACGAGGAACCCAAAGGTGGGGCCGCTCGTCAGGGCTTTTGCCTTCAAGCCGTTGACGTAGCGGCCAAAGAGTAGGTTGCGGTGAGGTGCACCGCAACTGAGGTGGGCCGCGATGTCGAATGGGAGGCATCGCGGCTGAGGGTTACGGGCTACGGCAGAGGAGGAGTGCCGGTGCTTCTGAGCAGCGCTCTTCCCTTCCGTGACCTGGACGGGGCCGGCACCGTTTGATGGCGGACGCGGTGGGGCCGCAGGAGAAGAGGAGTGTCGGTATAGTGTTGGGCGCTCTCCCTATCTCCTGCGGCCGAAAAGTGGTAGGCGGAACGGTGCGTTGTGTTCCACGCGCGCCGTCGGCGATGTCACCGACCAGTGTCCCTAGCACACAGGCAACTGAGGGAACACGGGTGGGTTTCAGTCAGTAAAAGTCTGACACGCCCTCCTGCTCTCTACCCAGAGCCGGAGAAGTCATTTGATGATTTCCCACCGTCCAAAAAAAACCCTGTAAACATAACACTCCGTTTTTTGGCAGTCGTTTAAAAAGAGAAATGTATACATTAACTATGGGAACTAAATCACCTGATTATAGGTACAGGATGTAATAAGCGACACACAAACAATTTTCATAAACTCAGCACGTTTGTAGACTCCCAGAAGAAGATTTTTATTGGTCATTAAGAAAAAATCTGCTGTTCCTTACCAGAGTGCAATTTTTTTTACCATCTTGTCAACATTTATGGAACAGCTGAATTCTTTAAAACATTCGATGAAAAATTTGCCTCGGAAAGCACGTTAAGCCGTTGGTCCCGGCTGTCATTTGTAGATCTTTGACAGTCGTTACGGGTCGTCAGAAGCCCGAAAGTCTGACAACCAGTCTTACCAAGGGGTATCGTAATAACCAGTAACTGGGTTGTGGAGGTCAGATAGGCAGTCGCTCCATGTAAAATACTGGTATTCAGCTGCATCCGGTTAGACTGGAAGCCGACTCCAAAAATAGTTGGGAAAAGGCTAGGCAGATGATGATTCGATGAAAAATTTCAAAGCTGTGGTGTGTCTAAATTCACGTTTTGAGTTCATGGTAATAATTTGCGCGTCGATTTCCTTTACTGTATTGTGCTATGTATATGTATATAAATGAGCCAAATATTCTTGGCAATATTTCAGTAACAAACTACTACATAGGCCTCCGGAGCCAATATAATGTGGCACAGAAGTCGTAACCCCCATAATTAGTGATGAATGATGTTAACGACTCTGATAATTAAAATAGTGACATTATCTGATGGGGAAACCATGAACTAAGATTGTTTCTCTACAATCTGCAATTTACTACTAACTATAACTTCATAGGTACGTAGAAATTACGTGCTACTGTAGAGTTTGTTCCCTGTATGGTTACCTATTACAGTTATTAAAAGTAGTTTTAAGAAGAAAGTTCCTGCAACAGTCAACCAAAAATGTAATCGTCCACCACAGAAAATACTTTCCAATAACTAGTTAGGTATTAATAATACTGAAGGAACCCAAGACATGATTGGGAAACAAGCTGCGGCCCGCAACTTCATCCGCATGTAATTTTTTGTTACACTGTGACACTCGGCAATATAATAGCTTCCCATGGGCAATCACTAGTTGCGAAGATTGCGCCATTAAATACAAATTCACAAATAGCTGATTAAAATATACATAAGCATAGACGAAGTTTATCATGAAAATAAGCGTAATTAGGTAATACGGAGCCCATTCTGTTCCCCTTTTCCGACGCCCACAAGAAGCGGTGATGGCTCTTCCACGTAAGAACACACACAACTAATTATTCAATTTTCATTTTAACGCGGAATTTCTACAAAGTAAAACATGATAACTTTGTAAACAAAAAGCAACGAGTAGCAAAACATAAGTTGAAGTTAGCAAGCGGAGAACATCGGATACAGTGTTGTTTTATGTTGCAAAGGATTGTTTTGTTTTGGCATGCTTCCTAGTAGCTAGGGCTTTCTTGTATCGATAAGTTTGTATTTAAACATATTTGGGTATTTCTGTAACAGGAGGAAGAGCGGTAAGAGTAAACTGAGTAAACTGTCACGTTTTGAAAAGCTTTTTACCCCATCCATATGATTTTCTCTGTCTCTAAAACTAAAAATCTAGAGATCCATGTTTCATGGTTTTCTCCAATAGTGACGTCAAAATTAAAGTTCGAGAAATTTTTCATAATGGGTGTCGTTTTCATAGTTTTCCAGGATGCTTTTCGGCTGAAATGATGATGATGATGTGTGTGCGTGCGTTTGAGTGTTTCGTAAAGTATTTCGTTCCTGACGGGGATCCTCCTATCGCACAGGTTTCTTTTTTTCAATGAGGTGTGAAATCGTCATCCTAATCAGTAAATTTTCCAACGTCAATCTATGGAAATATAGAAAGTAAAACTCAAGACCTCTGAAATTTATCATTAGAATTCAGAAATGTAGAACTCTGAATAAATAACAGCCTAGAAAATACATATATAACGGATTCAATGACTAGAGCTTAGTTAAAATATCGCTTAATATGACGGTCTTAAAATAATAGATGAGTGATCATCCACTGAATTAAATTCAAACTACCCATCGAACAAAGCTTCTCTTACCGTACTTTCACACCCAAAACTTGGATCCCTTGTGAAAACACAATCGTGATTGAAACAAAATTTAAATATTCATTGGTAGACGCGGTTTAATTAAAACCCTTAATATGTAGGTCGAACCAACGATGGTATAAATTGTTTTCAGTACTCAATGAGACTCTCTGTAATTACAGAATGTTCAAGTCGAGTACAAATTGATTTATGACTAGTTTCTGCCCGCGACTTCATCCACGTAAAATCTCTTGTTTTAACATAACTTACATCTTGTAGCATCGCATAGTCCGCCCGCGATATTACTTCGTTTTCTCTTACCGTTCTTTTTGACATTTCTCTTGCTTTTTGACATTTCTCTTGCTTTTAACTCGGCTCCCTAGAGTCGTAGCTCAGTATAAATATAGACAGTACCGAAACTACGAACAAACGTTCAAAACAGCACACTCACACGGAGGCATCTACGTTACCTCTCAGTACCCAGTGACGTGTGTACCTCAGTGAGAGTAGTACTCATTGCCAGGTGCCACAGAGTACTTTACTGTCGGTTGCCGTGTCGAGACGAGACGACGCGTTATACGTTTATGTCTTGAGCCACGGATCGCTCGTGATCTTTTAAAAAATTGCCACGAGCGTATTGCGTGTTTTGTAATAATTTTTTGTGTTATAACGACCTTCAAGCGGCGGCTCTTTATCGCACCAACCGGATGACGTGCAAACTGACCGGATAATTTAAGCTTAAAAATACCAACCCTAACGTTCCTATGGAGTGTAGCAAATTATATCAACAAATATGCCAAGTTTCCATACTGTCCAAAATACTGTACACATAGCGTGATATATCTTGAACCTTCCTCAATAATTCGGCTATCAAATTCAAAAGGGATTTTTCAAATCTGATTGGTATTTCCAGAATTTACCAACATAGAAACTTACTAACAAACAAATTTTTACTTATATAAAATATAAGGGCACAATCTCCTTAGAGAATGTTGTGCAGAATAGTTTAGGGAGTTATTCTGTTGCTATATACAGGGCTATTGGAAAAACATCAACAACCTCTTAAGAGGTCATTGTCAAAAAAAAATCAGCTGTTCCCTACATTTTGATGAGTTATACGAACAGAAATGTAAGTAACAACTGATTTTCTTTTCGCGATATCAGGTTTAATCCCATAGTAAAAGTTGTTCATAATGATGAGTGCAATGACCTCTTAAGACGTTGTTGGTGTTTTTCCAATAACCTTGTATAACTTTGTAATTACTTATTTTTGGGCGTTTATTAAAGGAATTTGGGCGAATTTTGGGCGTTTATTATTGGTAGCACTAGACGTTTTTTTTTTTAACTCTACTTCGTATTTTGTTCTAGGATAACTGATAATCGAAAAACACGTGACGATACGGATATCAATCAATCAATCTGCCTACCCTTATTCCAACTATGTTGAGGTCGGCTTCCAGTCTAAGCGGATGCAGCTGAATACCAGTATTTTTTTATGGAGCGACTGCCTATCTGACGCCCACAATGATACCCCTGGGTACCTAAGGTAAGACTTACTGTCAGACTTTCAGGTTTCTGACGACGCGTAACGACTGTCAAAGATCCACGAATGACAGCTGAGACAACAGCTTAAAGTGCTTTTCGAGGGGTCTTTGGTATGTTAAGATGGTCACTCACTCATAGAACAACCGCGGCAAGCGTAGCTTAATATCAAACGGCCTGAGTGGCTGTTATGCCTTAGCCACAAGCCAACCGGATATGTGGCCCCATAATTTTAATAAGGTATGTTTGTGACAGAAATACTGTTGTTTTTCTTTGTAAACAAGATTCTGTCATTGTTTTCTGAGCTTCAAAACTCGTTCTTCTGGATACGACAAATCAACAGCCTTCTCTGTATGTGCTTTTAATATCTTTCGCCTTAGTAACCTAGGTATATTTCTTCTAAAGCAAAGTTTATTGAAATACAAGACCTGGCAGAAATGTTGAACAGCAAAAGTTCACGAAACAAACTTGATCCTATATTAAAAATCAGCGAGGTAAACGCAAATACAGGAACCTCCGTACTTATCTGACTTACAAGTCAGAGTTGCTCAAGTAATAACATGTGGAGCATGTCTTACAAACAAGTTGGCGTCTGATAGTAGTCGGAACGTTCTCGCTGGCACAAGTTTGAGGAAGACTGGCCAAGATAAAGCTGCCTCGAAGTCCGACAATACGTTTAAGAAGATAAGCTGAAATGGTCAGTGATATGGAATTAAATTTATGATTGTACTAGTGACGATACAGTTTGTACAACTTGCACAAACTGTGCAAACTTGTACTTGTACAATGTATATCTATACATTGATATGAAACTGAGACATTATACAGAAATCTTGGTGTATTGTCAAGTTGTACAAACTGTATAGTCACTATAGATACATACTACAGATACCTATCTATACTAAAAGTAATGAATTTTAAACAAACAAACTACACAGCTTTACTTATCTTTAAAAACCCTAGACGAGTTTAAAAAAATGATTTTGCATTTGACAGCCCAAATCTTGAGATTACTGGTTTACTTTCAGACTTTTGCTGGCTGCCAGAAACAATAAAACAGAAGGTAATCATAAAGTTTTTGACTGTCTAAATACAAACAAAAGGTTTCTCGAAAGCCCTTTAAACCAGATCCGAAAATTACTAATTCAAGAAAAACAAAATCACTTCTTCAACAATTCATATTTCCAACCATCAAAAAAATGTAAGGTCAATCTAACACAATTCTTCTCTAATCAATTGTTTACTAATGCTAATTCGATACCAAATCAGTCCATTTAGCGATCAAACAGAATTCATTCGCATTTGAAGTCCAAACACTTCGAAGTTTGTTGATTCAAATAAAGTGAACTGAGCATAACTGTTTATGTAATCTACGTTCTCAATTTAATTTGTAAAAATATAAACTAAGATGGGTTGTTGGAGAAATAACTTTAAAACCTCCACAGACAACTCAGTTTGCGCTACAACATTTTTATGACATTTGCATAATCAACATAATTTACACAGATATAAATTGGATATTTCTTAAACGAATAAGTCCCTTTGTTTCTAAATTGAATCATTGAGAACTTTGGTTCAATGATCTGAAACCATTGTTTTTAACTCAAATAATGATAAGAATTTTGGGCATAGTTTAAATGTATCCAGAAAACCAGTTTCGAATATTAATATGGAAAGCTTTAGGTCTTGTCCTAAGCAGTAGTCTCGCGAACAGAAACCCGTTGTATTCATTTTACGGCGCCTTTACCAGGAAGAGGTCGCTAGTATACATTAAAGGAGTCCATGCCTAACCGATTTTACTAATTTTAAATTCGATTTCACAGTATTGATTAGAACATATATAATTATTTTGTAATGCAAAATAATCACAAAACACCTATACAAATATATTTAGCTAACAATTCGCCTTTACATCGCTTTTAACACAGACCCGGCTAATTCCCGCCCACAATAGACAATACCGTTCACAAACAACAGCATGATTACGTTCCATTACTTGATTGCCTACATTTGCTCTCAAACAGCTATCGGAAACGTATCGAAACATTCATTGGACCGAGTAATCTGGTTAATCTTTAATTATCAGCTCAACACGGCTCTTGTTCACGCGTCAGTAATCATTGCTTGTGTAAAGACCCTTTTTGGGTCTGACTTTGTTACTTGAATATGGGTATTAATGAGATAGAAGGTAGTAAGTACAACTAAGTACAAAGCGTTTGTTCGCCGCACCCTTTTATTCTGTGATTGTTATGGAAACCGTGCGTCTGGGGAAAATAGAGGTTTCTGTTGGACTCTTACCGATTAATACCACGGTGTACTTCCTAATGACATGTGTCAGTGGCCATGGAAAACCCAGGACAGTCAATCCAGCAACCACCCTGCTGACAGGCTAACCCTTTTCTTACAAAGGTCATGAGTATTTGCTCTCGTATAACCCGCACGAAAGAAGAAAATACACTTAAATTATGTATTTTAATTTGGTAGCTTTTTCTAATGAAATAACACCTTGACCGTTCCGTGTGGTGCCGGACGTAAAAGAATAGCACCATCCCATCTCTTCCTGTAGATGTCGTAGAAGGCGACTAAGGGACTTACTAGAGAATGGGTAGCAGCATTCTCTATGCATTTTACTACCATACTGCGATCGCCGGCGATTATAGCAAAACCTCTCTTTCGGGGGAGGCCTATGTCCAGCAATGGACGTCTTTTGAATTCATCTTTCTAACTCACCAACCTTGACAGATAATAAGTGCCTGTAATTGTTTTATTTTATATAAATGCTTTGAGTTTGAGGTTGAATTCGAACACCTTGACACTAGAATATAGTTTAGCATACGTTGAAGGAATTTTATTTCTGGTTGAATACTTAAGCGTATCATTGAATGCGTTCAAATTGACAAACCAAATTAAAAGTTTTCCACATACTTCCTGTATGTGGAAAACTTTTAATTTTTCATTGCCCTTCTTCTAAAATTCTCTCCATTGACACTGGCAACAACTGGAGAAATTACCTTTTGTTCGCAGCTAACCTACAACCATGTACTACAACCTAGATTGCAATATGTATTTTGGTAGGGCACAGTGGTGGCCGAGTGGAAACGGCCATAGCTCACGAGTTGTAGTTCGTAGGTAAGATCTCAGGCAGATGTTTTTCTTTCTGTAAATTATTTCATCACCACTGCTATCAAAACGGTGAAGAACACGACATCTACTAGGACCAAAAATTCGACGATATGATATGTGACCTGCACTGTGCCCGCTGCGTCAGCGGCGGGGAGAGAGGTGGGGGCGCGCGCGGTATGGCACTACGTAGCAACAACATCGTACTTACTATGTTCATAGAAAACCCGTGCTATACAATTAAATAGTTTTTTTGCCTGGTTTGGTTTTTTTTTTTTCAACAGCGCTGTTAATGTGGATAATGACCGACGTTACGGGGCGTAGGTAATGTAACATTCGCAGCGAGCATGTCTTTACGCCGTGTGCTAAAATCAGTGTTGCTCGCTCGCATGTTTTGCCGTAGGTACTACTGACTGCACGAATACTTGCTTGGTAACATACTAGGTGCATTTTGACCCGTGACGCCGGTCAGTATCCACCTTTACAGCGTGATCTTTCTTCATCGTGATAACGCCACGGTCCCACGGGCCGTTAACTGACAGGTGGCGTCAGGTGTTACTGCACTGCTGCCTGTCGAGGCCTATCGCAGTCCGTGGAGAGCGAGTGCTCTCCACGGACAGCAGTGGGAATAAAACCACAGCAGTGGGAGTCCACTGCTGTGGTTTTATTCAGTGGTTAAAGTTTGATAAACAAAGCTAAAAGACACGCGCCTGTACGGGCCGAGATAGGCGCCCGCCCCCGCGTGGAATAATGCTTCAGCACACTCAACCAGACGCGCAGTCGATTTATTGAGTAAGTACAGTAAAAGCCCCTTATTCGTGCTTCCTCCATTCGCGTTTTCACTATTCGCGGATTAAAAAAATGCGACCCAATTCCTATGTCCGCGGCTAAAGATTTATTTATTTGCGGGTCTAATCAGTACATCGGTACATACATATTAACAAATAACAAAAAGGATTCCAGTAGGTATCCAACCCAATATCGGGCCTCACAAAGAGAAGGCCTGTGTCCCAACAGTGGGAATATTTATAGGCATGCTGCTTATGCTGTTTTAGGTTTAAAAACTGATATTTAAAATGTACTCGTTAATAAACGCTGTCACATCATCAGACCAATCGAAACGTGACTAGCGAACAAAATAATGCATAAACGGTTTAACAATTTAATTTTAAACGCATCATTTCATTTTGTTCGGCCATTGCATCAGATAATTTTAGACGCGGTGAGCCAATAATTGTGTTGTTTAAAAGTAGGTAATAATTGTAAAACACGCTTTCATAAAAGACTAAATGATGTACAGTTAAGCAAATACCACGTTAATCTAATTACCGTGTGTTTATTGCCACATATCCGACGGGAAGGGAAAATTAAACACACGAGATGAATAGAAATTAAGTGGATACTGCGTATTACCGAGAAAATAATACGGCAATAATTTGGAAACCAAGTACGGTGAAAATTCGAAATTAAGGTTTTACCTTTCGTGAAGTTGACGTAATTAAAAGCATTAATTATGAATAATGCCAGTGCATTGTAACTCTACGTATAAATAAGACATAGTTGTTTATTTTGTTATCAAGGACAGGTATAATAAAACTAATAACTGTTATTTGTGAAATTCAAAAAGGCTTATTCTGATACCCACCAAAAATCAAATATCTATATACGCCTGTATCAGTATATATATTTTTTACATAAAATACTGATTTAACAAGCAAACATTACAAAATTCCTCGCTCATTTTTCCTCATTTAAAAATACTGCAAAAAAAAAACCAACCATTATTTCCAAAATAATATGACCTTTCAACTCGAATTTACGTAAAAAATACAATAAAACTCTGTTAAAAAAACGAAGCAAGGATAACCAAACTTTTATTAACCCATTTACCAAGTTCGATGACAACGAGCATCGAACAAAACGACATTTTCACGACCAGGGGTTATTGTGACAACCATTGCTTCATAGGTTTGATTCTTACAACAGGCATTTTATAAAACTAGACATATTTTGTCTATCTAAGCAATTATTTAAGAAAATAGCTCTGGATATTTTGTATAGCGAGTAATTGAACTAAATTTAAGCTAAGTTATACAGCAATTCTGTAGCAGCGGCTGTTGTTTTATTTTCTTTTTTTTAATCACTTGTCTTCAGCACTTCTTTTAATCTTTAGTTAAACCGTGGACAATGGTGTGGGTTACATGTTTGTTAAATCTTAGTTTAGATAATTTCTCTGTATTTTGTAGCATGTAACTGTTTTTTGTCCCTAATAAATAAATAAATAAATAGGTTTGAAAAGTTCTTCCGGTCAATAACGTAAATAATGTGTTCGACGTTGCTGAACTGTCAAAATGCGAGGTACTTGTCCAGCTGGCTAGACACGCTGCGTATACTGGGGTAGGATAATCCATCATGTGAAAGTTTTGTTGGTACGTAATGTAGGATAGGAACTAATAATAACTTTGACGGCACGGCTGGTGAAGCGATTGACTGCTGCGCTGCGTGTTGCGGGTTCGATTACTGCACGGAACAAATATTTGTATGACATACAAGTAGTTGTTCCGGGTCTGGCTGTTTGTGTATGTGAGTTTAAATGTTTATAAAATGCACCTACAATGCACGACAAATTCCTTGTGTGAAGCAACAGGCAAACAAAAAAAAAACTTGGGACGAAAAATACTAGTCATAAGTTGTAGTAGAACTAGCTTTTGCGAGGCTGGAGAAAGTGAAGCAGTCAGATACCACCAAAAAATATTATTCCATTCGTTTTTCACAAATATGTAAGCAAAAAAAAATGTTTGCAGGATACATGTATCAAAGTTTAAAAGAGCTCTGAATGTCACAACTTTTACGGAACACAAAACTTAGCTTACAGGTCTTTTTCTTAGTTTTTTACTATGAGTATATACTTCACGTAGATGTTGTCTCACTCGGCATAAGAAAATAAACCATAAAAAGTATTTAGGACGGAAGAAGATGCGACAAAATATGCTGTTTTAAACAAAAACCTATCTATTTTCCCATGAACCTGTTCCAAACATCGACCATATTATTTCAGTATAAACTAATTTCACAACATTGGTTTATGCTATAAAGTGGAAATCCGATACTCGCAAACATTATCCACTTACTCGGTCTTCAGCATCCTCGGACTCATTAAAGACGTGTCAAATTTTACAATATTCCACCTAACATGTTGTTCTCATTATAAGGTAGGACATGTCGGTTTGATCATTGTAAGAAAACGTTACGTTAACATTTGTCACTTTTGGACTTTGTCACATTAAATTATTTCCTTTCAACTTGATGAAAAACATCGTTGCGCCATTTTCATCGTAGAAAATGACAACGTTCTCAGTATGAAAAGACCGCACAAGAAAAAATAAAACAATGCCAGCAAAATTACGTAGCAGAGCTTGCGGAGCGGTTGGCGTAGCAAAGACAATATCTCGGTGTCAGCTACGCCGTAGCAACTACGTAGTCTTTACTTTGTAGCAACCTTCAAATGACAAGGTTCTGAGTACAAAAGTCGTCCCTACGTTTACTTAAAGACAAATTATACAATGTCAACAAAATTACATAGCTGAGTTTACGTAGCGGTTGGCATAGCAAAGACAATATCTTGGTATCAACTACGCCGTAGCAACTACGTAGTTTTTATTTGTCGCACGACTAGCAATCTTTACCACAGTAGATTGTTTAAGGGGTCCGAGCTAATGTAGTCAGCTCGAGTTGTATGGAAGATTTTTATGATAATAATTTTGTAAACACTTATTGGTTACGTTGACTGACCTGCAAATCTTGAAAATCCTTAGAAAATTTGAATTTCAGGGTATACTCTAACACTTTCGCCTTAATATGAAGGCATTATCGAGATTGTCTGTAGGTAATTAATCGCCTTAGCGACAAATCGCCGAATGTAAAGAAGCAATTAGCTGAGCAGTCTGGGGCAATATCTGTCGATATCAGATACTGTGACGGTACCTTTTGATGTCACGGTGCATCAATACTAATCGCCCGTATTACGTTTGCGTAGATAGGTGTATCTGGTACAATGGCTATTTATTTAAGCACCAATCTAACGTAGTTTTCTTGTAAATTATATAAATATTACACTTGTATTCCTCACATACGAAGAGGGGCTTGTGGAAGAGGGGCTTGTGGCTAAATAACAATAGCTGCACGGGTCGATCGGCCAGGTTAAGCTACGCTTGCCGCGGTTGGTCCGTGGATGGGTGACCATCTTTACATACCAAGACCCCTCCGTGCCTCGGAAAGCACGTTAAGCCGTTGGTCCCGGCTGTCATTTGTGAATCTTTGACAGTCGTTACGGGTCGTCAGAAGCCCGAAAGTCTGACAACCAGTCTTACCAAGGGGTATCGTATTACCCAGTAATTGGGTTGTGGAGGTCAGATAGGCAGTCGCTCCATGTAAAATACTGGTATTCAGCTGCATCCGGTTAGACTGGAAGCCGACCCCAAAATAGTTGGGAAAAGGCTAGGCAGATGATGACTTGTATTCCTCAATGGGACAGACAGAGGTGTAGTTAAACGAATCAATTTTTTTTGCTGTTATTTTTAAGTACCATGTAAAAGCAGATGAGGCTATTGCCATCAACCGGCATAAATCCACACTCTGGTTTGCTTTCGAGGAATTTCTAACAGAGACACCTAATCTCGGTTTTACCGTCTTGGGCATCTAACTTACAAACCCCAGTACTTCCTCAAAATTTCCAACAGAAGTGCGCCAAAAATAAATAAACAAATGAATTATCATAAAATGTAACGTAAATTAAATTGTATTAAGTCCTCCATTACGCGCCGCCTGAGGCTCATAGGCGTCACGGCTCACACTCTGAATTATGAAAATATAATTACGGTTCGTATAATAATTAAAAGTTGACTCGTTGTAATGAGTCACGTACATATTTTCTGTTGCTCTCAGACGAATGTTTACGTAAAAGTGCCGTTATGTACGTTTCGCAAAAGAGTTTGTAAAGAAAAAGACACAGTACAAAAGCATTTATTGGGATATACACAGGAAAAACAAAAGAAATTTAAGCAACTCACACATTTATGTTTTCCCTTGCTATGACAGGTTGGAAGACTTTCGGGCTTCTAACTACCCATAACAACTATCAGAGATCTATGGATGACAGCCGGGACCAACGGCTTATCGTGCTTTGCAATGCACATTTCTCTATATGTAATGGATACGTCACCGTAAGTTTGTGAACACCGTCAGTTCATAATTTATCTGGCGAACTTAACGACAGTTTATAATAAACTGTCGTTAAATTGTGAAATGCAAAAACCATTTACAGTACCCGGCGATAAATATTGCACACACCTTTGGAAAGAGACAATCGGCTAATTTCGGCTCTGTCGCACGAAACACAAACAGTCTGGTATGTATTAGGAGCTGTTAAAACAATTCTGATTTGCTTCTTTTGATAATTATTTTTATTCTTTGTGTAAAATACACCAAATTTTTTATAAGTGATGGCTTTAGGTTGGGGTGAAATAAAATAAAAAAGAGATGCCATAAAGATGCCATAGTACAACTTTAAATTATTTAAATTTGGGGGTGTTAACAACTCTAAATATATATTTTGAACTGGACGCGACCGCACTGTATCGCACTTAAACAACGACTGACAAAACGTCACATAGGTAGTGTGCGACAGAGATAACGCTCTACGTAGCCGAAATTAGCTGATTGTCTCTTTCCAAAGGTCGATGTGCAATATTTACTGTACTGTACGGGTGTGGTATCAAGTCGGATAGTACCTTATGCTTTTGCTAAATCGTCAAGTAACTGGCACTAACTTGGAAGTAGTGCTCGCCGGCCGCTGCCGTAGCACCGCTCGCTTCGCTCGCTCGGCTCGCGCGTTGTTGGTAGCAGTTCTAACCTAACCTATACGGTCGGTAAGCAGTATGGTGCAGTTCACAATTTATCAACAGCTTATAATCTCGCTAGATAGATTACAAACTAACGGTGTCCACAATCGGAAGTATGTTCGATCGAGTACATAATTACATATCGGACAATAGTATTACAAATGAAGTCCTGTACAAAACTACAGCTACAGTGCTGCGACATTTAGAAGTTAATGTACTCAAAAATAAAATCTGCACAAACATGTACAGAAACAGACGCACACAAACACACATCATGTATTTACAGGCATCGGCAGTCTGAAATTTCAGCACTTGCTCTCAACTTAATAAAAAGGCAAGGTTATCTGCCTGAATATTTTTTTTTTGCTGACTGTAGGTACATGCAAAACATTTGAATGAGCCTTTCAAACGTACCTTACAATGTTTCAGTTAATGTTTTTAATTTGAAACAAAGTGGTTACAATTTCGTTACGTACTAAGTGGTATTGAAACTGTATGTTAAAAGCTTTTACTTGCAATGAATATAAAAGTACCATCGATGTATTTTGAAAGAATTGGTTGCAACTAGAATGTCGTAATGACAATTTGTTGTAACAATATTGCACCACAAACTCAAAGCATTTATTTCAATTAAACCATTTACAGGAACTTTTGTATTGTCAAAAAGTTGGTCAGTTAGTCAAAAAGTTTAATCTTGTTGCCCATTCGAAAACATAGATTTCTATGGATAAGAACGAGCAAGAAACTCCAAGGTCACAATTTCTAAATCAAGAAATTAAAACATTCTGGGTAAATTATTATTGTTGCTTCATAAATCTATAAAAACAATGAATTTAGAAAAATCTGTTGCATCTGACTTATTTCAACAATTTCTACTGTAACGGTTCTATTATTTGAAACAGTTGGGAAATTCTGAGTTAGCGTGGTTTTAAGCAAAAATAAGGCTATCCATGCGGGCGATTTCCAATATTCTGGCAAATACCTATCTAGTTTACATCTAACAGTACGCGTAATAGAACCATCTAAGATTTACATGGCTGCAAAATTCTGCGATTTCTCCATGACCAAACAATAACAAGACTAAAATTCTAAACAAACTAAACACAAGAGAGTAAACAGATGTTTAAATTCAAATTCTAAAGAGAAACAAACCCGAAAAGTAACAGCACGAGTTTGACAAAAGTAAAGTATTGTGAAACTCAGTCTCATTGGAAAACTATTTACATTTCATTTCTACATGTTGTTTATTTTTAAATAATGTTAAAGTTCTGTCTACAGCTTATGCAAATGCTATCAAGACTGCTCATGATAATACTAAAATACATATTGGATGGGATGGAAAACGTTTGACATCTCAATATGTTTAGGTTATGTTAAGACACAAAAATACTTTACTAGAAATCTGTCGCAATTTTTTTTTTTTTTGTATCACAAAATCAAACAAAACACTTACGTAACTAACTTCTTACACGTTTAATTAAATAGTTGTGTTATTAGTAAATTTTATTAACTATGCTAAGTTGACTAAAACTATTCACGAATTAAATATAGCGTCGAAAAAGTCATACGCATCGCTTTCGACTGGTAATTTTCACAAGAGACTGGCAGCATTACCATGTTGCATAGCAATGCTTAGCTTCTGGCCAAGGTAGAAACCAACCCTTGGGTCACGGAAAGTGACAACCAGCCGTTTCGAGATTTGCTTAAATAGACCATGAGCACCCATGTAGTAATGGGTAGCTCGCTGTCCGGTAAGGACCAAGCCCAAGTCGACGGCGCGTTGTGTTCCACGCGCGCCTCAAAGAGATGTCAGCACAAAAAGTGATGGGGCCCGCAAGGGTCGATGCCTGCCAGGGGTGCGGGTTTGTTCGAAAGAGACACCACAGCCCCTGGCATACGGGCTACTGAAGGAACACGGGTGGGTTTTAGTCAGTAAAAGTCTGACACGCCCTCCTGCTCCACCCAGAGCGGGAGAAGTTATTTGATGATTTCCCAATCAAAAAAAAAAAAAAAAAACAGCACCCATGCCCCGAGGGTACCAGCAACAGCGGGCTAAAAAAAACTTTTCACAAACAAATACAGATTTAACATGTTTTATATAAAGACAGTTTAAATGAGCTTAAGTAATACAATGCAATGCAATATAAATCTGTAAACAATATGGAAAACCCTGCCTCTGATAGAATGACCAATAGGGTTTATTTACGCCGCTTGAATTTTTCCGCAGCCGCAGCAGTAGCGCCAGCGCATACGCAAAAGTCGACACATGTTGCATCCCACACCAAAGACCTACCCACTTTCCATGGAAATAAAGACATGCCATCCGGTCTCTTGCCATCGTCACGTGCAAGCTTTTGGGTTCTAATACAGCTGGAACGCCGACGGTGACAAGAGCTCGTCGGATGATGTCGTTAATGTTCGCGTGCCGCGCTAAGCGACCCGCACCTCGGCTGCAAGTCAGGCCGTGGTGTCCGAGACTGTTAACAACTTCGCCACAGTAACAGCATTGAGGAGAACAATAAGAAGCTTCCGTTCGTTATTAGTTTGTATCAAAAAACAACAAAACAATAAAAAATCGGAACTGCAATTGTAAAGAGAGGGTGCGTCTCATAACATATAAAGTTATTTGGTATATTTTCATTTGAATAACATTCACAAGATATAATAAAAGTGAGTTATACCAACTGTTGATATAATTTCTTTAGTATAACATTTGTATAAATATAAACTTATTTCGCATAACGTTATTGGATATAACGTTTATTCTATATATCGAAAATCATTAGGCCTATAAATAAATAGACATAATTTCAAATATTACTTACCTGGAAATACGAGAGACGCTGATGCACCGATCAATGCACAAGTTAAATGAGTTTCTTTTTTTTTCTTCTTAAAATACTGTTTAACCTATTGGAAAGTTAAAATTGGCTTCCATTATGTACTGGCTACGGCAACGTTCGATGTTATCAGAAAAGTTCCTATATAATGGCGTTTATAAAAATCTCCTTTAGAATGAAACGCTATCAACAACTATTCAATTGTTTTCATACCAATACCGGTACCTACTTCCCTACTTACTCGTATACTATAAATACGATAGTAACTCTGTCTGTCTGTTACGCTTTTACGCCTACACCGATGAACCGATCGTTATAAAATTTTGCAGAGGCCTGGGATATGACGGGGCTACACATTTTTATGCGATAACTGACATCCACGCGGGCGCAGCCGCGGGCAAAAGCTAGTCATTGTATAATTACATTAAGATAAGCCTGGTGGGTTCCGTGTGATGCCGGACGTAAAAGAATAGCACCACCCCATTTCTGTCCCGGCGTTTTTAATTGATTTATATAATTTTATTAACATAATAGGCCTTAGTGACATAGCATAACATCACGCCTTGTTTCCCCGAAGGGTTTGGCAGAGGTGTACCTATAGAACACCCACATTTCGCCAGTTATGTTTAAGTCCCATTTAATAGGAGGTCAGCCCGTTGCCATGATCCGGTAACTGAGAAATTCTAGATAGACAAACCCAATAACACTTTGCCCAACTTAGGAATCGAACCATGCTCAGCCCATGCTCAGCAGTGGCCCTTGCGACCACTAGGTACACCAACGAGACATATACTTGAGTTAAGGCATCAATAACGAAAATAGACTGCACCACACACCTTTTATATGTCCTACTTTTATAAAGTGAGTTTTCATGTTGCTAGCCACAAAAACAAAGTGGAAAATAAAAAGGATTTTCCCGATCGTCGACCGAGCACGAGTGTTGTGGTCACGACCGGATTCACCATTTAAATCGCCACTGCGTTATTCACTAGTACAAATACCTACTTAAATATTTTATGAAAATATTATATTTGATATCACTATAAAATATTTACATAATTTAAAAACAAACCATTGCAAAACAATAATAATAATATCTAGATGACCAGGGTTGCTCGGTTCTTAATTTTTTTTGTGTTTGACGAATTCTAAAAATGAAACCTGCCTAGATCGATTTATCGTCCCCGAAAACCCCTGCATACAAAATTTCATGAAAATCGTTGGAGCCGTTTCCGAGATTCAGATTATGCTCGGTATTTTTTTTTTTGTTTGACGTTTTCTAAAAATGAAACCTAGCTAGATCGATTTATCGCCCCGAAAACCCCTGCATACTAAATTTCATGAAAATCGTCGGAGCCGTTTCTGATATTTGAGAATTGTTCGTTTAAAGAGGCATCAAAAAAGGGGCAAAATCAATCATAGGGCATCAACATTACCACGTTCTAGCCTTTTGGGCACTTTTCGTGTTGACAACGATGCGGACGAATTTTTTGATGCCCCATGATTCTTTTCTTTTTTTAATTGTTTGGCCAAAACATAGGTCAGCTCTCTGCTCACATGAGAGTCGACAAACCGCTTGTCAATGTCTCGAAAAACTAAATGGGCAGTCGTACCCAATGGCCAGTTTAAAAATATTCAAATGGACACAGAAGTTCCAACTAAAATAACCCGAAACGTATACAAGGAAGGCGAGTAAACGAATCACTAAATCTAATAAGCCCTCGAGGGTACGTAAACTACTAGCAACTTTATCCAATAAAGGAAAGGTATACTAATAAAATCATTAAGGCAAACTGTTGAAGGATCGATTCCAGATTCAGGGAAATAATAAATCTTCTAAGTTACGAGATTAATTGCTACTAGGCAATCAAGGGATGTAACTTGGAACATTTATCTTGAAATGAGAACATACCTACATATTTTATTTTACGTAACAAACGTTTGGTAATTACTCATGAGATACATTAAAACTAGCTTAAAAGTGCGCCGCATGGAGGCCTGAAACTGCATGGGAATGTACTACGGGGATTAAAAGTATCCTATGCGCTAATTCAGATCATGGTGTACGTGCGCTCCAAGTACAATTTCTGCAGAATCCGTTCAGTCGTTGAGGCATGAAATGGTAAAAAACATACAGGCAAAGTTACTTGCGCATTTACAGTATAAAATATAAAATTAAAGTGCATATAAATAAATAAATAATAAAATAAAAACGTTTTATTTCGGATATCACGATCCATAGGTTAGGTACACATACATTAAATATTTTGAAATACAGTCATAATTAATTTTATACTCAAAAGTAAAAAAAAAAAAAAAAAAAAAAAAAACAATTTAAATAAAATAAAATAAAGTCAAAATGAGCAAAGAATAAAATTAAATTAAATCGAAAAATTAAAATAAAGTTATGATTACTTATATGACTGATTCAACAAGGGACCTCCAAAGCGGGGATGAGATCCTATTAGCCACAGTCTTCAGAATTTCGTTGCGGCTGCCACGCATTCTACAGATGAGAGATACCGTCTTTTTCCGAATGACGGCATGAAAGCCATCAGTTCGATACAGCGCGAACATCCCCGATGCACTACAGAATCGCGGCAGCCCCAACAACATCCTAAAGATATTGTTATACTGGATACGCAGGGCGTATGAATGGCAGGCATATGAATACCATGTTTTAATTGACATTATGAGCTAATTTTATTCTCTCTCACGTCACAAATGTAATCAAAAAAAAAAAACAAAAATCAAAAATTGTTTTATTTCATTATTACACGTTGAATATCATACAGTTGGTGGCGTCTCCTTTTAAGCAAATAGATGCCTGTGCCAGGAGGCGCCGCTCTTTTAAATCTTACAAATTTGTGCAACATGTAACTAAACAAAAGTTAATGAGATAATAATTCTTATTTATTATAATTAGTCTGTTGGTGTGTGTGTGTGTGTGTTTGTGTGAGTGTGTGTATGTGTGTGTGTGGGTGTGTGTGTTTGAGTGAGTGTGTGTGTGTGTGCATTAGTGTGCGTGCGTGTGTTTATGTGTGTGGTTATTTTATCCGGAGCAGATTTTACCTTATATTTAATAGAAGATTCTCTACTTCATCGTAGCATAATTTGTTTATCCACTTAATCAGTAACGACTTGCATTCTTTAAACGGTTTAGTATGAATATCTATATGTTTATTTACTTTATTATACAAGAAGGACGAGCGTTTGTCGTACTGTATATTAGCAAATTCTGTTTTTACAAATTGGTTGGCAGCGATATTGTATTTCCTTCTTCTAGCTAATACATTAGGATCGAAGGGTAGTGTTTTATATTTTTTCAAAACTATGTGTACAATATACAATTTTCGGACTGATAATAAATGACTTGTTTGATATAGCTCATAGGTGGGAATGATCCTTTTTTTGAAGTACATTACTTTTATTAATGTCCGTTGCGCTCTTTCAACATCAAGGAAACGTGTTTTACGCGCGCCCCCCCAAATAGAAATACAATATATTATTACAGATTGTACTAGCGAGATATACACTTCATTCAGAAGATTTTTCCCTGAGCCATTCCTTGGGACTATGTGTCGTAGTGTTTTGAAAATCCAAATAAATTTTCGTATTCTCGAAGTCATTCAGTAAACATTTTAGGATCGCCACTCGTGATGGCTATAACACTTGGTTCATATTCATTTAAATATGAAAATATCTTTTTTTTAATAAGTTCCATTTCAACAGTCCCAAAAACGTCATAAAATGGACGCCAACTGTCATATAAAAAACTCACAGCGATTACGACGAACCCATGATATCAGCAAAGAACTGACGCAAGCAGATAAGACAATACATTGTAAGAAGCGAATATTCCCCGCAGTAACTCTTACAGCCTCAAGCAAGACATTTTGACGTTTTATGTCCCAAAGATGGCGTCGATGTAATGTCATTAAATTGTAGCGGCGTCTACACAGTGGCGGAATTGCATGTTTCGGCTTTACTGCTTTGTGATAATAATTGGAAGATTCAGATAAGGATGTTTATTGCTCAGGGGTATGATTGTGGTTGTTGTCTTTTATTCAATTCTTGAGGAAGTGTTGCCATCGGTCTTCGTTTTGTGATCGAAGTTATGCAATACTTTAGCAGACAATTACGTCAGATGTATTCGTAAGACGAGAATTCGTTTTGCATATTGGAACTGATGTATGTCTATCGAACTCTGGATTTCGATAGACCAAGTTGATGAAGACCGATAATAACCAGGCGAACAATTTTTTGCAAGAGTTTTTCGCAACCTTTTATGATAATATACAAAATCAGCGTATAACGTTCCCACTGCTGGGACACAGGCTTCATCTCAGCTCTGTGAGAGGGAGTGGGCCGTTATCCACCACGCAGGCCCAGTGCGCTTTGGTAGATGACGTATGTCTTCGATTTGTTTTGGTTCTAGGACATGCCGGTTTCCTTACGATGTTTTCCTTCACCGTTTTGAGAGCAGTGGTGATTTAATAATTTACATAAAGTAAAGCGCCTGAATGGGTTCGAACCTACGACCTACAACTCGTAAGTCGCGGCCGTTACCACGTGGTCACCACTGTTATGATAATATACTGTTAGCTTTAAAATATTTAGTCAAGTTATTTCTCACATCAGTGTCACTTATAATCGATTATTGACATGGCATTTGTTTTTAACTGACATACCGTTACAACTGTTTATTTCATTTTGAGTAGCTGAGTTGACATTTGTATACCAATGAGCTGACATGATATTCAGCCGTCGAACAGAATGGATTAAATCCAGATATTTCTCCACAATCTGTTTTTGAAGTGAAAACTTCTTTAGCGGCGTTGTACCCTTTTTTAGTAATGGGTAAAAAATGTTAAACTCGCGTCTGGACACGTGACCTGATCGAAAATTCGTAAGACGAATGAAGAGTAGACAGCCGGCGCGGCGTAGGAGAGGAAGTATCCCCCTCTCTTTCTACGGCGTGGCGAAAATGTATGCCTGCGCCTGCTGTTTCGTTTAGGCGGCGCAGGGCGCTTGCGCGAATGTTCGTGTGTGTTTATGTTACAGCGTGCCACGCGCATCTATGGATGGTGACAGCTGTTGATTTTTCTGAAAGATAAACTTTTTAATGTAATATAAATTGACAAGTTTGTGTACGATAGCGCAATACATAAATATTGTTTTCTACCACATAAATGATAGTACTTTAATACTGATAATTAAAGCAATTCGTGCAAAATTATTATTTAAGAAATGATTTCGTTTAAAAAAAACTATAACTTTTAGAAACTGTTTCTTGAACACGTGGACACTCTAGTGACTGAATGATGTCAATCTATATATTTAAGTTAAACTGTTTTACACTAAAAACGACGACCATCAAAAAACGATCTAAAAAGAAAGTTCAACAGCCCATTAGTTCGGCGGAAAAACTTGTGCTCTCCGCCCATAACAAACAATACGCCGACTATAACGGTCCGCACACACTCGCTATCTATTGCGTACCGAACTTTGTGTAGCAATTAACACCACCCTGTATTGTTTTTATCGCGGCCATTTTGTACGGAAACTTTTGTGGGTAGGTTCCATAGATTAAAGTAATTTTACTTGACTAAAGTTGGTTTCCGGTGTCATTATAGGCAAGTCAGACTTTTAGGCATTTATCCTAGAAATATTTTTTGTTTAAAAACTCGATTTTAGCATAGACTAGCTTCTACCCGTGATTAGGTTCGCGTGGAAGTTGTAACAGACAGCAAATTATTCTATTAGCAGACACATATTTATAAAACTTTCCTGTGTACTAAGTTTGTAGTTTTGATCTCAGGCAGCCAAAATATTTCTGGACTGGTGACGCGGGATTCCTTGTAGATAGGTGTGAAATCGTTAATTTTTGAAGAAATATTGGTTGAATAGCTTAGCTGTTATTCATAAAATACTGCTATTCTTGTATGCTATCTATTAGGAGACAAAAACCCTATTCCCGTTCATGCTAGCAGGAGTTTAGGAATCAAAGGACTTGTCAAATTTTGCGGTTTCTACCAGTAGACCACAAGTTTTTCTATCGGATTTGGGGTAAGACATAATAATCTTATCGCAATCTACCTATCTACGTTTTGTCTACTACACACACAATATTTATTTACTTCTTGGGTGAGAAAATTGAAAAGCTGCCTCGATGTGGCAGACGTGAAATAGTTACGATTATGATAACAATATAATGTAGCTCTCGTGTCGCATGTTAGATTATGTATCTAGTGGTTAGGTTAATTCAAAGCATAGGAGATAGCGATAATAATAAAAAACATGGTATACATATTTTCAAGTTCAAATAGACACACAATTTTCCAACAGAATTATTAAATCAAAACTACACGTAGGATTCTTAAACGTGAAGTTGGTACGAGTATTATTCCCATATCATGATATAATTGTTCAATTCCTAGAGCATGTATCATATTAGCCTTCACACTCTGTAGAAAACGTTGTCCACTTTAATATGTCATTTAGAGTCGAGACAAAAAAATATATATAGCTAATTTAAGGTTGAAAATAAAATGAGAAGACGTGGTAAGAAATTATGCAAAGAGGAATATTACTAAATATCTTGAAGAAAAATCTTCCACTAAGCAAGGAAACCAAGTGATAATCAACCTCATTTTTCATCCAATATACAACTTAAAGATGCTCGTATATAAAGTAGATGTAAAGATAAGTCACAAACGCTTCGCCCACGACCATCATAAAAGTCTCAATGACTACCTCGGTAGACTTTAAAAGTCGTAAATTACGACTTACGAGGGAAGATAACGCCTTTATTACTTTGTATTTCTTTTGCTTTCATTACTAAATCCTTGGAAATTAAATACAATTCAAATTGTTGCGTTGGGTTATTTTTAGAGTAGTAATTATTTAGTGCTAATACTCCTCTTTATGGTTTTAAGGATATGTAAAACTTAAAAAAGGAAACACTTTTATGTTAAAAACTGGAATTTTGAAAACCCAAATACCTATCCTATTCGCAGATATCTCCTATAGGTGATCTTCACAGTTAAGGTCATCACCTAGCTATTGAAAAATTAAGAAATAAATTAGGTAATTCCTGATAATACGAGTATCTCATCCCAAATAAAACAGTGTCTGAAGACGAGAAAGTCTTTGATCAGTGCAAGTTGCCAGTGACCGATGACCTATGGCACTGAAACGTGGTCGCTCACAATGGACCTTATCAGAAGGCTAAAAGTCAAAAAGCAATGGAGAGGGCTATCTCGGCTAGGGCTAGGCTCGGAGTTTCCCTACTTGATCAAATCAGGACTGTAAGGAAGTTAAGTGGCAGTGGGGAAGGTATATTACTCGCAGAACGTACGAACGTAGCAGAAGGCGTAGAGTCGGACTACGTCTTCCGGTACGGGATCACTACTCTAGAACCTTTCAGCCTCATTGGCCATCTGTCTATGTCTCCCACAAGGTGGATCTCCCACAGATGACCTTGTGAAGGCCGCAGGAATCCGCTGGATGCGGGAAGCATAAAACCGGTAGAAGTGGTTGAGGTTGGGGGAGGCCTATTGCCCAGCAGTGGACGTCTTTCGGCTAAAATGATGATGATAATGAAAATGATGATGGTGAAAATGACTGATTTTTATGACCAATTCCACCCTAGACGCTTAAATGAGAAAAAACACGTAATAATGATTGACCGCTAAAACCTCTTCACTTGTACCAAGACCAAAATATTTGTATTCCACAACTTCTGCTTACCCGACAATAACAAAATGAACGTCTAAATATTGACTTTCGTGAAATTGTCTCCGCTGAAATTGATGCCTAGCTGTTTTAACTTCCTCAAATGAATTTTTGGAAATACTTTACTACTTTTTCCTCGAAAGAAATACATTTAGAAACTGAATGAGAGAACGAAGTGCCCGTTCACCTAAAGAATGAGGCTGATGCCGCAATCAACTTGGCCACCTACTGGGCTCAAAGTTCTTCCTCTTAAACCTTAAAGTATGACACAATTACTTTTATATTGTTATCAGACTCAATCCCCCTTATTACAGAACAAGGTTTTCTTTAGGTATGGTTTAAACTGTCGAGCCTGTTTTTTAAATAAGAACCTAACTGTAATTGATATACAGCTCCTTTTACAAAACTGACAAGTTAGTCTAGTGCTAAATTGTCAGTTTTGTAAAAGGAGCTGTAATTCTATTTCAGTTCTAAGTTCTTATTTCAAAAACAGGCTCGATGGTTTAAACCATACCTAAAGAAAAACCTTGTTTTGTAATAAGGGGGAATGAGTCTGCCTAACAGCCGAGGTGTCGTGTGATGGCAAAAAGTTCAAAAATCTTTGACCCAAAATTCAGCTGCGCGACCTCCGCTTACTGACGCAGTCGTAAAATCATCAAATGCACAGGTGACTGGGCATGAGGCGCAGGCTGGAAGGTGGGTCATTGTCTGTGGAGAGGAGCCTCATAGTATCTTGAGATCTGAGCCATCTGAGAACCCCCATCTGTGGAGATTGTCTTTGCTCCGTCCGACTTGGGTTCGAAGTCTATTTAGAGATTTCTAAGTTGGCCACTGTAACACGAACCCGGTGAAAAAGCTCTCAGGTGGTTCGATAACATTTTCAGGGGGTTTAAACAGCTCCCGCCATACATCACATCTTTTTGTGCAAGCGTTACTATTGGCTGACCTAGCTGGACACACGCACCCTAGAAAACTTTTTGGTGAAAAGCTCTCAGGTGGTTCGATAAAATTTTCAGGGGGTTTATACAGCTCCCGCCATATATCACATCTTTTTGTGCAAGCGTTACTATTGGCTGACCTAGCTGGACACACGCACCCTAGAAAACTTTTTGGTTCTTTATCCTCTGCAGGCTTAGCAAGACGCTTTCTATTCCTACGAAGAATAGACAGTGCTTTTTCAATACAAAGGGACATTTCGTTTCTCAATTTTTGACATAGCACCGTAGATATCCTTCCACAATCTGTCATTTTTTTCTTTCGTTTCCAACGATCTTTGTCCATGTCCTTATAAATGTAGACTATTTCAGAAGAACATTAATTCCCAAACGGTTTGTGTTCAAAATCACACAAAGTATATACGATTATCTACAAAATCATGATTCGTTTAGAACACAAAAAAAATAAGCATAGCCAATAGTTGGAAAAGATACTGGTCGCTGAAGGAAGTGATGAAATCTACTGAGTATCAATAATTGTTGTCAAAGATCTGCAAATAACAGGCGGCACCAACGGCTAATATGAACTTTAAAGAGTATTTAGAAATCTCAATAATAAAATTAGTAAATAAACGATCGGTTCCGAGACATTTGCTCGAGACTGCCAACTTCACTAAATGAGCTACTTAACAGTTTCCAAGAACTCAGCATACTTACAAACACACAGTTTTAAAGATTGCAGCACTTCGCACGCAGAGGTAAATAGCGAGGGGATCGCACAAGCAACTTGGCAACTGCTCCTAAGTTGGAACTTGTTACAAATAAGTCGTCTAAGTTAAAAACTTATAACTCCTTTAAGTCAATGAGAATAAGGTCGCAGTTGGTTCGTGTTCAATTTTCTTTGTTCTATTTTACTATTCGCGCGATTGTTTAATCATTTAAAACGTGCATATAACTAGTCGACTAAATTCTTAATTGATTATGTATCTTTTCGCTTGAGCAATAACAATTTTATTTTTAATATTATCTACCACCATTTATGTCTGGACTGCATGACGTCTGTAAGAAAATATATAAGTACCACTACACGTATTTTCGAAAAGTCCCAGCCATAAGCATGAAACTTGTAAGCCATAGGAAATTATATTATACGACAATATAAATACACCTAATAGGTAAACCTCTGCCTAATCCTTCAAGGAATACAAGCGTGATGATGATATGCTTATATGCGTTTTAATGAATTATGTTTTGAAACTGAATGAGTTCGGTGTTTTCTACCTTACTCTCAGAAGAAAGACAGAAACAAATTCATAGGTCACAATCTCTTTTAAAGTCCAGACATAATCTTTGTCCAGCCATTTGAGAACCATGCAGATGCTCAAATGCTCACGCAGATTGTTATGCTCTTTCCTTGACGTTTACCATTTAAATGTTCGGTTCTCGGCATCTAAGTAAACTAACATCTTGCAAGCTTATCCCATCAAGGTGTTCTAAGCTATAAAATAGGGTAACACCTGTTGTGTCTACGTCTACGCATAACAACTTAGATATATTACAATAAGGTAGGATTAACGGGAGGTTTCGAGTTACATAATAAGTTTGTATCTTTTTATTTTTCTATCATGATAGATGTTTAGCTTTATTATTATGTTTCTTTATTATGATCTTCTGTCGTTATTATTGTTAGGTGTAGATAAGTCAAACCAAGTAGACAACTTGCACATTAAAATCACAGTATCAAAATCATCCATATTTAGATCAAATAGTTCAAACTTCACTGGAATCCCATTAACTCGATTCATTGAACCTCCACATTAGTTTCAATTTCTGAGGTTTATACATTATCTCCATTCTCCTATTTGCCGCCATCTTGGAATAGAACGCAGAAAATTCGAGAAATTTAAATATCGAAAATCACATTCCTCCTTGGCTTTAATTCAATGTGATGGAGAAATAAATAATGAAGTGGAAAACTTAATGAAACACGAGCATCTCATTACACGTTCTATTAGAAAAATATAACTTTGTTATGAGAGAAGCCCCGAGTCAAAACTAATTTGTAGGGCTGCCCTCCTGCCCTACAAATCAAATGAAATGTTAACTCAAGTGTAGAATTAAAATTTAATATTTTGGTAATTTTCCAAATGACGGGGACCGTTTTCTAAGAGGTTGAGATCTACAGAACGATCTAGGTCAGTCACGGCTTGTCATGCCTTGTATTCTGGTTAATCATTTCGGGAAAGTAAGACAAAATTACGAAAAAATACGTAAGTTGTAAGGAATACAAAAAAAATCTAAATTTACAAAAATAGGAAACTCCACAAAAAATCTTAAGGTAGATAAAAACTTTTCTTTTGTTTACAAACTTATTTGTTTCGCGAAACAAAAGCATCTCAATTTAGTCACATACAAGTGCTAAATTCAGATTGAGGCTTAACAATAACACTGACGTCAGAGCTTGGTGAGGCCTATTGTGATCACGCGGCTGATTTCCTTTGGGATGGCATGGACTGGTGGTATTGCATCAGCTTGGTTAACGTCAATTTACGTTTTAAAATATTTTCATTTACGTAACAAGATGTCAGCATCTGAGATCAGCACTTCTGACAATTTGAGCTAGTCAAAAGAGAAACAGGATAACATAATTATAGCGTCTAACTCTAGGACGGTATTTTTGCATTGTCAAGGAGTCCGTCCGTCAGTAGTCGGAAGTTAAAACTACTAATAGGACTTTTAACATAACTGGCGAAATGTAGATAAGCTAAGCACTTATTTGCCTTCCCACGCTGGGAATACGAATACGAGCGATGTTAAGGCAGCGGGGTCATGGCTAAATTACAACAGCTGCATAGGCCGATCTTCCAGACTAAGCAACGCTTTTCAAAGTCGGTCCTTAGCTAGGTGACCAGTATTAAATACCGAGATGCCTCCGTGCCTCGGAAAACACATTTAGCTATTGGTCCCGGATGTGATTCTTAGATTCTAGACAGTCTTTACGAGTCGTCAGATGCTCGAAAGTCTGACAACCAGTCTTACCAAGGGGTATCGTACTACCCAGTGGGTGTGGAGGTCAAAAAGTCAGTCGCCGCATTTGTTTAGACTAGAAAGAAGCTGACCCCATCAACATAGTTGGGAAAAGGCTAGGCAGATGATGTTAACATCAGCCTATTAAAAAAAAAACTAGTATTAAAAAAAAAAACTTGCGCTGGATGTAGTTTATAAATGGATAGTCTTATAAACGTAATGCTATTGTATTTTGTAAACAGGCATAGAATAGATAAGAATCCTACTATAATATTATGAATGTTAAAGTTTGTATGTTTGAATATTTAGATGTTTGGATGTTTGTTACTCAATCAGGCAAAAACGGGTGAACGAATTTGGACGAATTTGGCATATAATTTGGTTTATAACTTGGATAACACAACCGGGACAAACAGCATCCTACTGTTTATCCCGGTAGTACGTTCCCATGGGATAATTTTCAACCTACACGTGGGTGAAGCAGCTGGCAAAAGCTAGTAGAATATATTTAACTTGCTTAAAAACATGTTACAATAAGATCTTATTAATAAAATAAAAACTTTTTCAAAAAAATAACAACCGACTTCCAAAAAACACTACAAAGTGCAAAATAACTTTAATTTCGGAAGTCGGTGACTTTGGATGTGTATTTAATTATTTGTCAAAAGTTATTTTGCACTTTGTAGTGTTTTTTGGAAGTCGGTTGTTTTTTTTTATATTTTTTTTTTTTTTCACTTTTTAGTTACCTACCCCACACCAATTTGAAATTTCATCATCCTTGGGTCAAAACAATGCATATTTATCCGATAGCAGCATTCGCGGTTGATTTGCTATAATTTTTTGAAGAGTTCCGTTGTCTGTCTCATCAGATCTAAATGAAATTTGAATGGGACCATTTCGGAATAAACTCCTTTATTCCGAAATGGTCACATTCGGAATAAAGGCATTCCGTCCCATGGACGAACAAAAAAACAATATTGCAAATCCGTCTACATATGCCCGAACATACAATAAAAAAAAAAATATAAATAAACATGTAGAATTGATAACCTCCTTCTTTTTGAAGTCGGTTAATTATGATCTTACATATTTCGCCACGGACTGCCAATTGGCATAAAAATATTTGAAAATGTTTAAAGTAAAATTTCAAACGATACCAACTCTAATATGTCTGTCATGCCATAATATTGGTGAAATCTTAAAAATAATAGAAAGGTGCATAAAGTAAAATAATGAAAACTCAGTAATCATTATTTATCTGTTACTTTTTATCAATAAACTCATTCACACTATAAAAACAAATCGAACTAACCGACACTACATATTGAATGTGTGCTATTAATATACTTGCATTCTGTTTTGTATCATGCCTTTTGTTTCGTTAACAATAGCATCTGATTTTAGCTGTAGTATTTTATGAACGGACAATACCAGTTACTTCGAAAGCCTATAAATTTTCATCACGCTGTAGATTTTCACCGGGAATGCAGCCTGTTACCTTATCAATGCAATGACTACCACAATATGCCTATAGCCTACATAACACTACACTATAGCCTTACTACAATTTTCCTTCTGCAAAACGGCCTATACTATCTAAGCCAGTGGATATTATCACTTATTCCTGATGAGTTTGAAGTCTTGTCGACGTATAACTTAAAGCTGCTCATCGTCCACAGGTTTTAAATGAAAATTTAATAAATATTTATATGTAAATAGATCTTTTAAGACACTTTTACACGGCAATATTTTGTTAGTCAATATTTTAACACTAGATGGCGCCGGCAAAACGCTGAGAATAATTGCCGAAGCAAACTCAGAAGTCATGGGCTCTTTTAAAGACCTAACATAATATTGTTAGAATTTTATATGAGTCTAACAATGTAGGGCCATGTCTGGAAGTGTATTTTGAAGAAAGAGCCACTGCAGCTATAAGCTGACCTGTCCCAACACACGGCATGATGGCATATAACATGTTGCTTTTAAATAGCGTCGTGGACGATGTGCGTTACTTTCTAATTAGTCCGCGATAGAAGAGTACAGACGGTAAGATCCTAATTACCCAGATAGGACCCTTCATGCCTTTCTGACTCGCTAAGCTTAAATCATTTAGGATTCCTAAATTCGGAGTAGTGTAATTTTGGCCTTTCAGATCGTATTGCAGGTATCCTTCATGCGTTCCATTAAAAACTGAATTCAACCGTTTGACCCTCAATATCTTTACTACTACCTATACTTTACACTGTACTAATAGTACTGACATGTACTTTAAACTAGAACTAGACTAAGAACCTTTTCCGGCGTGTACACCACTGCTTACTAAAATGTCATCCTAATCGGTCAAGAAATTTTTGAGTTTTTGCGAGACTGACACGCGGTCATTGATTTTTACATATAAGAACTGACAGACTTAAGGTGTTGCTTTGAATTTACTAATAAAGCTTCTGTAGGATTCAGGTGGAATAGAAAAATAAATCATGTGATATTTAATCCCAAGAAAAACCATCAAATGAAGAATTCGTGATCGTAATAGGTACAAAAACAATTTATTTAGCTTTATCGATGATCCTAGAATTTCGAAAACATTATTAACTATCCAATCAAACCAATAATGACATATATTGTTATTTATGGATCACGTAACTAATCGTCTATCGTATTATTGCGTTAGCGTATTAATCTGTATCAACAACGGAACCTGTTTCTATTGGTTTATCTGGGATTTTGAGCCAAAGTTAGTAGGTTAGGACGCGCAATCTTTTACCATTGATTCAATACATGATTCTGCAAGAAAAAAGTCAGCTGTACCAAAAAAATTGCCCGCTTTAGTTTTGCAGTTTTATAGGAAACAGCACTCAAGTTGCATGACACTCCTGGAATTGAAAGAAACATATGTACAAATTCGATTACGAATAACAATGTAATTCAAGATAAGTAGTCTTACGTACTGAATACAGCTGAGCGATAACACAGGATTCTCATCCATGTGGCAACGTGCAACTGGTAGGGATCGATCGCATGACCTGTTGCTAGCCACGCCTCAACCGCCAGGCTACGGCCGTGTGATTTGAACCACGGATTTCGTACTACCGGGTAGGTTTCTAATGTATATGACTAATCCCAATGCAAAAAAAAGTGTGCAGGAAATCATTCACAAAAGATGAACATAAAACATTAAAATATGGAAGATATACCCCTGAGGTCTCTTTAGATTGTGTCTAATTCTGATGAATTTGCACACGTGTATGTAATTTTATAAAAGGCGGAAGATAGAAGGTCCATTCAATTTTAATTGTGATAGAGCCATTTTCCATAGTCACACATCGTGAATGAAGCAGCTATCGATAGAAGCCTTTAATTCGCTTTGTAAATCAAATATCGGCTGACCAACGACATTGTGTCAGGTCCACTCAATTTTAATTGTGATAGAGCCATTTTCCATAGACACACATCGTGAATGAAGCAGCTATCGATATAAGCCTTTAATTTGCTTTGTAAATCAAATATTGGCTGACCAACGACACATGAATAGAAAATTTTGATCAACTCATGATCTCGAATTGCCAAAGGAAGGTCAATTTTCAGCAGTGGGCTTCAATCTCGTATAGCAAACCTCATAAAAATAACCTGTGGCTCTAAAATGTTCGGTCTAAGTTATGAAATCATCACAACTTGACCTTCTCCATTTTACTCCACGTCCCTACTGAACAATCGTCACACAATATATTCCAACAGCTGTTCAATCCGGGTCTCTGACCGCCCGACATCAATCTAGCGTGTCAGGCGATACATCGGTGAATTGACAACCAATTCTCTCAGGACCGCACCATATTTAGCCACGTGTAAGTCTAAGAAATCTTGTTTAACCGGAGAATTCGTTTCCTGCAGGCTTAGCATGAGGCTTTCTATTCCTACGAAGAATAGACAGTGCTTTTTCAATACAAAGTGACATTTCGTTTCTCCATTTTTGACATCGCACCGTAGATATCCTTCTACAAACTGTCATTTTGTTTTTTGTTTCTAAAAATATTTGTCTAGGTCCTTATAAATGTAGAGTATTTCAGAAGTGTATTTCTTCCTAAACTGCCAAAATCACACTGACAACAAACTTTCCACTCGACGGCCACAAAGTATAAATGATTATGTACAAAATCAAGATTCGTTTAGAACGAATTACTGTGATAATTGATAGAAAAACGTAGCTATCTTCTCCTATTGTACATCATTTAGTTAATAGTCATGTCTATTCTTCCGTCGACAAATGGGTGCTCATGCTAAGCCTGCTGGGGATTACCGTGGACCAAGACTTACTGATAACCATTTTAAAGCAGTCATCATAATTTTCCTGCCTTTATCGCAATTTATTTGCGGTCGGCGTAACATGTCGTGTTCTTCCACACTTCTCTTTTAGGCGTCATCTCCGTAGTCACACCCTTTCTAACCATATCATCATTCACACAGTCCATCCATTGTTTCCTTGGTCTCCTCCTACTCCTAGCCATCGACATTCATACTCAAAACTTTCCACACGACATTTTCCTCATTCCTTAACCATTTTAAATATGTAAATGAAATCAATACAAGTTCATTACTAAATCATTGTTGGCAATATTTTTCAAAGGTAATTTACTTAAGACTGCTGCTACAAAAGTTATACCTAGTAATTGAAGTAAGAAAAGTTTATTCGCTTAAATAAGTTTCCACCAAAACTATCCCAAATATATAAAAGTTGACGTTGTCACGTAAAAACGTACTAACAGCCCAAACTATTCGATTGAGTATTGTTGATCAAACTTGCAATAATCTATTGGGAATACCTAAATATACTGAATGTAAAAGGAACTTTATTTTTATCTCATGGACACTAAACTTTTCTGTGTTGCAATAATCTTCCAGAACGCTATAGAAAATACCAAATTGACCTGGCCACCAAAAGCCGAAGACCACAAAAAGAATAAGCACAAACACTTTCGAAATATGTATGTCATTCTACTCCTACAAAAGGGCGTCCCACATATTTCCATTCACATAATTACAAAAATGAAGGTCGAAGCTGTTCCCTTGTGCTGTGCGTCTTAATGGGCTCAGGCATGATCCAGACATAGCAATTAACGCCTTATGCTGTAGGCTAAATGCCACTCATCTGGCTTATTACGTTAATCGGTGGGGTAATTGCGAAACTTAGAGAGTTCAACAACATTCATGGCGTGAATTACGTTGCTAAGCAAACATTTTCTAACATAATATAACGTAATGGATTACCAATTCCTTCAAAACCCTTCGTATTGTGACTGACGTAATTGGGTGCCGATCCCAAAGATGGACAAATTTGCTTACCTAAGTGTGTAACTTATCAGAAGGCTTAAAGTCACCCAAAGGGCAATGGAGAGGGCTATGCTCGGAGTTTCCCTACGCGATCGAATCAGAAATGAAGAGATCCGCAGGAGAACCAAGGCATCCGACATAGCCCGAAGAATTGCCAAAGTTAAGTGGCAGTGGGCAGGGCACATTGCTCGCAAAACAGATGGCCGATGAAGCCGAAAGGTTCTGGAGTGGCGACCGCGTACCGGAAGACGTAGAGTGAGAAGGCCTCCCACAAGGTGGACCGATGACCTTGTAAAGGCAGCGGGTATCCGCTGGATGCGGGAAGCACAAGACCGGTCGAAGTGGAGGAGCCTGGGAGAGGCCTATGTCCAGCAGTGGACGTCTTTCGGCTGAAATAATGATGATGAAGTGTGTAACAAATATCTTCCTCATCCTTATTTTGTATTTCACATTAGGGATATCTTATATTGTAATTGGGATACTTCGTAAGCCAAAGGGTAGATTTATTACCAAAACCGTGGCTATATGACCCGCTGAATGAATATAATATCAAAGAGATAAGGTAATGCGTAATTGAAATTAAATAAATTTCTAAATGTTAGTCGATAAATATATGTTGTAAATTAATCACGCAATGTCATCATCTGCCTAGCCTTTTCCCAATCACGTTGGGGTCGGCTTCCAGTCTAACCGGATGCAGCTGAATATCAGTATTTCACATGGAGCGACTGCCTATCTGACCTCCACAACCAACCAACCAACCAACCAACCCAGTTAATTTAACACAAAATTATATTTAATTAGATTATATAACCAACTAACTTAAGCCAGCGGCTTCACCCGCGTAGAGGTCGAAAATTATCTCATGGGAACGTACTAAATACCTATGTGTTAGTCCAGGTTACAAACTATCTGTGTGCCAAATTTCATCCAAATCCATTCAGTCGTTTTCGCGTGATTGAGAAACAAACATCCAAACATCTTAACACACAAGCTTTCAAATTTATAATATAAGTAGGATAGGATATAGTAGGATTGACTAATGGGGACACCGTAAGCTGTAATCAGCCAAAAAAATAAAACAAAATACACCTTACTTATTTATTTTAAAACACGTTTTTAGATGGGATGTCTACACAGAATAATATTGATAGTTTTTCCGCGGTTATTAGGAACAGATGTGCATCCCTGATGACGCGTGTTCGCGGCACCGCCAATAGTTTTGTTAGTGTATATGCAGATCGGTAGTATTCCCCGATGTTGCAGAGGTGGATGCAGCTCCACGCTGAATATAAGTTGTCTATATTTATCTGAGAGCAGTGGTGGCCCAGTAGTAACGGCCGCGACTTACAAGTTGTAGGTCGTGTGTTCGAACCCAGCCAAACGCATTACTTTGTGTAAATAATTTCATCACCACTGCTCTCAAACGGTGAAGGAAAATATCATGAGAAAACCGGCATGTCCTAGAACAAAAAATTCGAAGACATGTGACATCTACCAACCCGCACTGGGCCCGCGTGTTGGATTACGGCCCACTCCCTCTCACGGAGAGGAGGCCTGTGTCCCAGCAGTGGGAACGTAATAGGCTGAGGATGAGTATGATGATATTTATCTGTGTCTGGAACCTATTAACACTGAAGTTAATTAATTTTTTTACCAACCCGATGGACTCAAATCTGAAATATAAGTTTTCTATTCTATTCTATACAGTCTCCAAGATAACCTTCATTATCATTATTGTTTTTTTTTTTTAGAAAAACATTGGCGAGAATAACTTTATACCGTACCCAGTCACCCGATGACATAAACCTTTTTCCACAACAATGTAAACACAGATACTCGACACTCTACACCTGCACTATTTAAATAACAGTACAGTTCACAGCGACTTGCAGCGTTAACACGGTGTGACGTACTCTTAACGCGACTCTCCCCAAGGAGGCTGAACTACGGAGTCTAGCTTCAGTTACTAGCAGACACGACCTGGGGAGCGATTGTATATCGTGTTATGTTAGAACCTGTATATTTTGAGACGATCCGCTAGGATTTTGGTTCTAGTTTCAATAGATGGCATTTATTAATGGTATTTGACTCATGATTTTCAAAGTAAAAACAAGCTATCATTTTCGAATGCTGTATTACAATTTACCTTAACTACTCACTGATATTTTTATGTTTATTATGACCACTGTCATCAATCATGTGCGAAATGTAAGACTTAGTGCGAGCCAATTTCAGTACTGCTATAAATTGTTCAACTTGATTCAAACCATAAATTCATCAGAAAAGAGAGTTCAACTGATTGAAACGGTAACTAAGACCTCTGTGTCTTCAGTAAAATCAGAGAACACAAGTTTACGCATTCCGAATTCGGACAGCTGAAATATATCAATCTGTAGACAGCTCGTGGTTTTCTGAGACGATAGTGGATTGCGAATTAATAACTAACACAACCGCAAACTCCCCAAAACCACATTTTGTTATGGTAAAATAATTGACTACCATTCTGGAAATACCTTAGCAAATATCTCTTCTGTGTCGCGACGAATGATGGTCGTTCTGTTTAAAGTATTGTAGTTTGTTTATAAGTAGATGGAGCTGCCGGTTTATTCTGAAAAATCTTACCGTGATAATTTGGGTGAAAGCTTAAAGTGAGCTGTCACTAGCATAAATTCCTAGTGTCAGATAGAATGACAGCTTACTTCATCTAATTTCTCACCGTGAGATTTTAACAGAATAGATCGACTGATGCTAGAAATTGACATTACTGACAACTTACTTCACCTTCGTTTTCACAGTGATCAATGTATTTTTTAGTTCCGTGTGATTGCGGACGTAACAGAATAGCACCATCCCGTTTCTTCCCGTGTGTGTCGTAGAAGGCAACTAAGGGACTTACTAGTGAATGGGCAGTAGCGTTCTCTATGCATTTGACCACCATACTTTCGCCAACCCGCCTGCCAAGTGTGGCGCTTTTTGGGGGAGGCTTATGTCCAGCTGTGGACGTCTTTCGGCTGATGTGATGATGATGAATGTATGTATTTACGGCACGCGATTGTTTGCCATTCGTGATAATTTTACGAAGCCGTTTTATTTTTCTTTTACATTCCATCTGAACGACCGCGTGGGTACAGTATGTACTTTACAAGCTGTAAAAGCGTCAAGTACATTGTAAAACGTAAATGAACCGTCCCTCAGGGCAACATGCAATGTGATCCTAGTAACATGCACTTGTAAGAACTTGCACAAGAACTTTATAGTTGCTAGTGGAGTTGTCTCTTTAAGTAGATACGTTTATTTGTTGCAGCTTATTACGTAAGTTTTACTTTTATTACACACAATTTTAGTAAGCACGGTCATGCAAGTTCACAGTAAATTAAACAGTCAGTAGCTCGAAAAAAATTGTTATTGGCATTTGGGGTGTTGTTAGATATTGTAAATGGATATTTTAGTGAATACTTCATTATTTATTAGAATAAATGATAAATATTATGAGAGTGGCCTATATTTTCCTAAAGCCGAACTCCCTGACTTCTGCGATATTTATTTCTTATCTTCATTTGAAACTCTTATATTAAATATACACAGCCTTCAAAGCTTTGGAGCGCTTCGCTTAAGCTCAATGGTCAAATTCCTCATCGTGTTTCAATTGTATCACCTCTATGTAAGTACTGGATGGTTTAACCCGTCATACGTAACAGGTTGAGGAATTCATATTAGACGATGCTACTTTTATTGTTGCTTCACTCATATTAATCCACAGGTAATTATTTTTAAACATTACTTATACTCGACCTAACAATAATCTTAGGACAAGTGCTTCTTTGCTAGCTGTCCTTGTAAAAGCTATCTGCGATACACTATTATTCTTGTTGCAATTATTTCAAAAAGGTTTTAATGTTCAAAGGTTTTAAAACTAAGTGAATAGTGGTTTTTGCACTTTTGTTCAATTTTTCAGTGAAAAGTTCGCTTGATGCATGTGAGGTTAATATTTAATTAACCAGAGCTCACATAATCAGGTATCTACTGAAGTAGGCACTAATGTCATTAAGTATCAGGCGTATAGTTCAGGCCCTGTTGAAGCAGTAATAGACCTTAATGAACAACCACTAGAGTAGGAGAAGCATGTATTGACTTATATTCAATGGTAATAACGTGCATTAATTTCAGTTGAAATTATAGATTCTGATACTCTAAAATGTACCCATATTGATAAAATATAGGCAGGTTATGCTTAGCAGCTAAATACTTATAATACCCCGTATTTGTCTTATACTTCTCTCTTACCATTCTTATCAAGTACCAGAAAACGTTCTAATTGCTAAAGTCCACATAGAAAATCGCATTATCATGCAATTCTCCTATTCCGCTAAAGTTTCCGTCATTTACAACTTTAACTCATTACATTATGGTACTTTACACATTTAAAAGTTTGAATTCGACTACGTTTTCAGCCAGCTGCAATGTAAGCTCATTTTATGAAAAAAAAAAAAAAACAGATTTTAAGTCCCGGAAAGTATACGAACTTGTAAACAGAAGTACTACAAACACAAACAGTAGTAAGGAGGACCTTGGAGCTAGGATCTAGGTATAAATGTCACTTAACTGTCAGTCTAGCCACCTAAAACATCATCCTGATGTGTCAAAGTTAAGTAATGAGGGATTATAATTACTTAATTATAGAGTGCTTGTTAGTGCTCTGTTTAAGACTAAAATGTTGATACAGGTAGGACAATGTCTTAAAAAACGTAATTTATTAATTAATTTCAATTCGATCTCAGTTTAGCGTTTTATTAAAAAAGGTTGCCCTTTATTACAGAATATTTAAGTTACAATGGCATTAACAGTAGCCAAGGCCTGGCCCAATTGCTGGTAGGGCGTAAGCTCTCTGTCATTATATGAGTACTCTTCTGATCTAATTTTGACCTCAGATCTAACTATAATTACTATTGACTCCATTGCTAGATGCTTTTCCATTGTTATGTCTTACACACTTCAAGCATCAAAATTATAATACAATAGATGTCGTCTTATATTTGTGTGCTTGATACATGTTGAGCAATGCTTGAAACTTATACCATGAAAACCATTGATTAATGAGAGAGCTAAGATGTATTGTATAAATACCAACTACATCGAACTTATCACTTAAGGGGAATCTAGTCGCGGGCTCGAACTCACTGGTGGGCCAGGCTAAAAAGAAAGCTGTCTCACCAGGCATGGTGTCCGACAGAGGTAGTATCAGTGAGGAGCAGTTAAACGCTAGTCTATACCCACAACGTTATTGAGTTAAATGCAGGATCATTTATAGCAAAAAAGCGCGTAAAAAAAAATTTAAGGTCCTTCGTAAGATCGGGTTTTATGAAAAAATCCACTGAATAGATGACCAATAAAGTTTATTGAACTTTTCGATATTTGAGCTTTGTCGGTACTAACTTGGTTGTGGAGATTTTACACTTCTTGTTACACACACGCCCAAAGTCAGGTTAAATTAGCGAAAAAAACGAATCTTTGTTGGCTCCTAACTTCTTAATGGCTTTTTGTTTTAATAGTCTATTTCCACACAGACAATATTAATAATGAGATAAAACCACAACATGTATAATTTTTGATGAACATTGTCGAACAGTGGAGTAACTCCCGAAGTTTATATGGAAAAAATGTGGACTAGATTCACCTTAAAGGATAAATGTACTGTTTTTATGTTATATTGATAATTTTTTATTCTTTGTAGGACTAAGGGAACGGACACTTTATTTTGTGATTGAATTATTTTATGTTTCTAAGGCTCCTAATAAATAATTTAAATTATACGAAAACTTACATTAAATCAATGTGAAGTTACACATAGATTAAATGTAAGTTGTATACGTATTATGTTTTTATCGATAAAAATTTCTAACCCTGCATTTATTACGAAAACATAATACGCAAAGCAATAACGAAAAATACATTGATAAATGAACAGGCAAAGTCAGATGATACATGTAATAAAAACACGGGCGTTAAGCTGAACAAAATAAATGGTTTCCTATGATCGATGCGCTGTCGAAAATATTCGGCAAACATGCCAAATAATGCAATTTCGTCAGGGGCAAACTCTTAACACAACAGCACAAGGTTGATAATCCTTTAAAAACAAAATAAAATACTTAGCATATCCGTGAAGTAATCACGCAATACAGTATGAACTTATCAAGATTGATATTCGATGCTCGGGTGTAAAATCCATTAGGCTGTTTCCCTTTTTAGATAAAAAGGGATAACAACGATTTCCCAAGTCCCCAAGGACCAATGATGGGCAGCTTACGGTAAGTAAAGGACAGGGAAACAAGGTACGGTTTTTTGCCTAAAAGAAAATAAATCGGTTTTTGCTGAAAAGTTTGTTAAGTGAAAGGTGGTTGAGTAAAAGGATACGGATAGGTACCGCCTTCGTTAAGTGGGATTATAAAGCCGTTGTATTTAGCAGTTTTCGAGCAGTAGTGACTCAATACAAAACGACCGTAACTTAAAATTGTAGGTAGTAGGTTTGGTCACCTCCATGAATCATGGACAGACTGTCCAGTTAGGTAAGTCCAACTTCGAGAAAGAGGTCAATCGTCGAATCCGACTCGGCTGGGCAGCGTTCGGGAGGCTTCGCAATATCTTCTCGTCCCAAATACCACAGTGTCTCAAGACGAAAGTCTTTGACCAGTGTGTGTTGCCAGTGATGACCTATGGTACAGAGACGTGGTCGCTCACAATGGGCCTTATCAGAAGGCTTAAAGTCACCCAAAGGGCAATGGAAAGGGCTATGCTCGGAGTTTCCCTACGCGATCGAATCAGAAATGAAGAGATCCGCAGGAGAACCAAGGTAACCGACATAGCCCGAAGAATTGCCAAACTTAAGTGGCAGTGGGCAGGGCACATTGCTCGCAGAACAGATGGCCGATGGGGCCGAAAGGTTCTGGAGTGGCGACCGCGTACCGGAAGACGTAGAGTAGGAAGGCCTCCCACAAGGTGGACCGATGACCTTGCGAAGACCGCGGGTATCCGCTGGATGTGGGAAGCACAAGACCGGTCGAAGTGGAGGAGCCTGGGGGAGGCCTATGTCCAGCAGTGGACGTCTTTCGGCTGATATGATGATGATGATGAGGTTTGGTTTGCCAGGTATTTTGCATAATCTGCCCAAAATATTCCCACTGCTGGGACACACGCCTCGTCTCTGTGAGAGGAAGCGGGCGGTAATCCACCAAACGGGTCCAGTGCGGGTTGGTAGATGTCACATGTCTTCGAATTTTTGGTTCTACGACATGCCGATTGATTTCCTCACGCTGTTTTCCTTCACCGTTTTGAGAGCAGTGGTGATGAAATAATTTACACAAAGTAAAGCGCCTGTATGGGTTCGAAACTACAAAAAAAACTGTTTATATTATTGGTTTAGATTACACAATAATAGCCCAACGATTAAAATGGGAAGCGACTGTATCTATTATTTGTTGATAAATAATAATTTGTGTAATAAGTCTTCGTTTATCCACAAAATTCATGAAAGTTATCACTGCCGACAGGCCTATAGTTTCTCTTGTGGAAACCCTAAACTAACAATTGATCAAAATTCAGAAACATTCAAGTCTTCGTGAATACTTTGTAAAGTGACCAACGAAAGTGGAAGACAAACTGAGACTTGATCTTGGTCAGGTCCTTTATGCTCGGACCTGCCTTCTACACAAGCAATAAGTATGTGTAGAAGACGAGGTTTGAAACGATTATGGCCGATTATTACGGAAGATTATAGAAGAGATGGGCTTGTGACTAAACAGCCGCCCGGGTCGATCGATCAGGTTAAGCTACGCTGGCCGTGATTGGTACGTGGATGGGTGACCGTTACATACCAAAACCCTCCGTGCCTCGGAAAGTGCGTGAAGCTGTTGGTCCCGGGTCATCATCGTCTTTCGTGGATCTTTGACAGTCGTTACGGGTCGTCAGACGCCCGAAAGTCCGATAACCAGTCTTACCAAGGCGTATCGTATTACCCAGTAACTGGGTTGTGGAGGTCAGATAGGCAGTCACTTCATGTTAAATGCTCGTTTTCTGCATCCGGTTTGATCGGAAGCCGATCCCAACATAGTTGGGAAAAAGCTAAGCAGATGATGAATACCGAAGTTTTCCCAAATATATCTTTAACTTTTTCGGCGCTGCTTGAAAAGTTTAAATAAATGCTGAACAGACATAAAACTGAATTCTAGTATTCTTTGAAAACCAAACAGATGGATGCTGGATAGCACAACACACACACACGCGAAAACATAGAGAATCATAACTAATATTGTGACATCTCACACACCATGTAACTACCTATGTTTACAAATAATGATTCTTATTCTTATTCATAGACATTATTTTTCATCTAAACTGTATTAAAATAGGTGTTTAGCCAGTAAAAATATGTTTTTCCTTCCGGCATTTTCTATTAGCCTCCAATTGTTTCTATAAGGGTCAGAGCCGTCAGCATTGTAAGCCGAGAGCAGACGATTTTCCCATATTCTAAAGTTATATTTTATGAAATTGTATACGCAGCAAGGTTTCATGTCAATACCCGTCTTACTAAACCAAATACCTATAGACATTTGCGACTCAATGAACAGGAAAAACGTAAAACACAAGCTCAAAGATCAACTCTATTTTACCTTAATTTCACAGAAGCGCGCTGAGTATTTCCAGACCATGGCATGCTAAGACAGACCCCAGTGGTCTAATAGTGTGCCTTGTATAATTATAAGTACAAAACTTGTGTTTTTAAATAAATAAATAAAATAAAATATTGAGTTTTTTTTTTTTTTTTCTAAATCGTATTTGGCAAGCTATCTCAGATTGGAATTATGACAGTGAAATAGTCGGGATTTGAGTTATTGGACATTTCTGTGTATCCTTGGTAAATCTTAATTGTCTGACTGACCAATGACGATGCATTGTGTCCTGCAACAATCGAAGACCTCGATTTATTCAAAATTTATCACGAATTGTTTACTAATGCGGTGTGACATCCTTGCCACGCGACTGAAGCATCCATTCAAATATTCTATCACAATAAATGAAAATGAACCTTATGTCGTAGTGTTAAGGTTCAAGAGAGTCTTTTAGATGGTAATTAGGGTTGGTAGTTTTAGATAATAAATGGACCTGAGTTATCGATTGCGAGCTGTGTGTCCATTCATAAATCAAAGGAAACATGTCTGTTTGCGTAAGGGCGGTAACATTATTTATTATTCATTTAGTGGTTGTGGTTTCTGAAGACTGTGACGATTACGGTGATGTTGTAAGTGGATATTAAAATCTATTATTTATTTCTTAGAAAAACCGCAACTAATTATTTCAGTCACTGTTATTTTTATGTGCGTTTTTATCATGGGCCGCAGTATTCTATATCGGAAATTGCCCATTTTTTTTTAAAATAACAGCCGATGAGCTGACAATAGTGTCAATCGTTAGCACTCGGTAGAATGACAGCTCACTTCTGGCTCACTTAACCAAAGTTCATAGTAAGATTTAACAGAATAGGCCGTCGGTTCAACGACATACGTGTAAAGATGTTCTATTTGATTGATTGCAATTAATAATAAGGCACTTATTATTCCGCACCAAAAATAGTCGTTATCAATTATGCACTTCCTATTGAACGGTTAAATTATTTAAATATCAAACAATACAACTGTCAAACGAACCGTACTAGTATGACTTCATTAATCGGTCCTACAATAGAACTTTCACTATTGTTATAAAAACCGTTGAATATATTTAATACCCGCATTTAACAAAACTATTGAAGCGTTTCCAAGTAAAAACCAGTATAAGTTAATCCGTGTCCCCTCTAGGTGCTAAGTAAATGTCAAATAAAAAGGACAACTCCAAACATATTTAGGGTTCTTGTTAGTGTGGTTTAGTTTTGACATCGCACTTACCTGGTGAAGTTATTACGTGTGTTTCATAAATTGAAAGAAAATAAATAAAATATAGCTTTTGCCTGCGGCTCCGCCCGCGTGGATATCGGTTATCGCTAAAAATGTAGTCTATGTCCTCCATATCCCAGACCATATCTCTGCCAAATTTCATGACGCCGATCGTCCGTTCAGCGATTTAGGGGTGAAAGCGTAACAGACAGACAGACATAGTTCTTTTTGCATTTATAATATTAGTAGGGAAGTGGGGGTTTACAGTGTTGTGTGGCACCTATATTACGTGGGACTTAAACATACCTGACGAAATGTGGGTGTAGCTGTAGTATGGGTACACTTCTACCCAACCCTTCGGGAAAACAAGGCGTGATGTTATGTGTTTGTTTTCACTTCTTATGTGTTCCTTAAAGCAAACTCTTACAACTTGATCTACACTGCATATTTCGAAGATATTAGGTAAGTAGGTGTGTAGGTGTGTATGTAGCTGTGTTCTGTACCTTATTTAGGCAAATACATTATTTTGTTTGCTTATTTGTACTATACCATTGTAGACTCTAAAAATATTTCATAAACACTAACCGCAATAAATTATCGCAGATATATAGTGCAGCTCAAATCATTACCATCAGATATCACATTATAAATCATTCTCCAATTTGCCAATCACAATATCACAACTGTCAATTTCACATCATAAATTCCATTGCTATTGCTAAACGTAATAGGGCAGTGCACCGGCTGAGCTAACTCGGTCACAATAGGCGAGGTCGGCGCGAGCGCAGATACGACCATTTTACATAATTTCATATGCGCGATGCCTCGTAACAATTTTCTTCTATTTATTTTCATACATGATTTGACAATTGTAGTGTAGGGACATGTGACAATAGTGAGAAGATGAGGATAATAATAGTGTTGTTATTCAGTTGTGTGCTCGTGTTTGCCGGTGCGCAGGATTGCAAAGTTGGCGGGAAAAAGGTTGAGTGGATCTTTCAGTGATTTGTTTTTAGAGTGACTGGATTTTCACATATCGATATTTTTTTCTCGGAGATACATACTAACGATTAATCATATTTTGTACAAAACATACCGGGACATAAACAATAACTAAAGAAATTAGAACAATTTCGTTTTTTTTTTTTTTTTTTTTTTTACTCAAACTTATTTTTTTCTTTTTTCCTTTATACATTTAATTTTAACAAAAACTCAGTAAACAAATAATGTAAATGTAGATATTTTGAACAAAATAAAATCCAATCAGTTCCGAATAATCCTATTTATCGACCAATTAGAACAATAAGTTGTAAAACTAAACAACAAATTAGAACACAACCATTTCAATAGTAATTGCCGAGTGACTTGAGATTACGTTCTTATTCTATATTTTTACAATCTTCTAATGTGATTTAATCATAATTAGATGGCTTACTCAAGTCTGCATCGGTGGGAACATGATGGTTTTAAGACAGTGTTGTTTCTCAATTTAAATAAATGGTTATAGACATAACCATTTATTATTGACATTTCAAATGGGACGAAAACGTTAGACAGCAAAACGTGTGGTCATGTGAGGAACGTGATAAAAAAACTGATTCGGTTGTCATAGAATACCAAGGAGATCTACTACAGAGACGCTAATCAAACCTTCACACTTGTTAAATTTCGTTTTCATTGGCAAACCAAAACAACCAAACCACCAAACTGGAAGAACGTAGCGTTGGAAGGCCTCCCACAAGGTGGACAGATGACCTTGTGAAGGCTGCAGGAATCTGCTGGATGACGGAAGCACAGAACCGGTCGAAATGGCGGTGCTTGGGGGGTTATTTCCAGCAGTGGACGTCTTTCCGCTGAAATTGATGACAGACCTTGTTGATACTGACGCATGTCTAACCTACTTAGTCGTTTTAATACTTTTAACGTAGATGCAACTTCCATTTAATGATACATTCTTTATCCGTTCAACATGAGAAATTCGCTGATTACCCAACCATCATAGGTACATAAGGACATACACGTATCTAGATGCTAATCAAACATTAACACAAAGCGTTCTGTCCACAGTGTGTCGACCACGAACAATGTTGCGGAGGATGCTGCGTCTATGGCGAGTGTCTAAACAGTGAGTGTCACGGGTTTATGTAATACATCAATCGATTTAGATAAATAAGTAATTCTTTAAATATCGTAAGTTACATTACACGTTGACTAAAAGTCTAAAGTGGTTACCGCTTGCGGTCTAAAAAATCACAATTGGTTTCAATCAGTTTAGATTTTTTTACAACCATCGACAGCTGTTGCTGTTGCACTACAGATGCTTGGTTTCAGAAGCAGCGAAAATAAATAACGAATCTCCGATACATTATCTCCGGCGAATACCATTATTTCCCTTAACACAATTTAACAACGTCCAAAGAAAATTTTATATTTCAAGGGCTTTCTGGAACACCCCCTATATGTTCAGCGATTATTCATAGTTTAGGAGCTAGACTACTTTATCTTCTTACTTATTTCCCCCTTTCTGTGTTGCATTTTAAATATTTCTTTCGTTTTTTAATTCTCGATCGATCGACATAAACACTGTCCGTCATAACGTCAACCAAATTGACTAAAACTTAGCACAAAGGGATGGCTTGGCAAGATACGTTCCAGATTTTCAGTCATTAAATAGGGAAGGGTGGCATGACCCGAAAGTAGTTTTAAAAGGCCCTTAATATCGTGACAAAAATGTCAAAAAATTAAAATACCTCACCTATATTGAGATTTTAAACCTAATAATAATAAACCCGAAATAAAGTAATACCACATAGTCTCAAAACTTAAAAAAAGAATAGTTCAACCTAAACTTTAATGATTTAACTTGATTAAGGAGTTAGGTTTAATACCAGTAGTATCCAAATGAGCCACTTAATAAATATGCAGTATTCATTATTAGTATGATGGGCTCATGAGTGATATGCTGTCAGGCTAGCATTACGCATTCATGCTAGGTAACATGATTATCCCGGCGTTATGCATTAGTGCGCTCATTAAAATAATTTGAATACGTATTTCACTATCTGCATGGTCTTCTCGAGAACAATAGAGTTATCAATTTAGGAAAAAGTAAATTATTTGTGTTGCGTAATATTCCTTGTCGGTCTCTGAAAACTCCATCTTTCTCCGAAAAGGTAGAATTGTAAAATTATACTCTACTCTACTCTCTCTCTTATATAAATTATCTTCCTTACGCCAACTAAAGAAGGTGCGGCTCCAAATTCTGAACTGCTAGGTACTTAAAATTTTCTGAAATGAAAACCTGATAACTCTTTGTCCAACCCGGAAACTGAACCTGGGACGTTAAGATTACAGCAGCCATACTTACGACCACTAGACCGAACGATATTGCCTTCAAAAATAACAAATTAATTTACCTAAATCATAAAAATGATACGATATTTTTCATTACAGCCTACAGATCCTGCCTCTCATCGATGGACGTGTGTGAAGACCACGTCTGTCTCGGAGAAGAAGAGTGCATAGTATACATACCACCGGAGTGTCCGGGATGTGAACCTTTGCCACTGTGTAGGTTGCCTGGTACATACTTGTAGCACAAGAGAAGATATCTGGCAGACACCGAGTTCTAGACAATGTACCTGTGAGAGAGTATACAGATGAATGGAAATTTTACAACGTGAAATTGACGTGACTTTTATGGCTGTAAATAGCCAACAGTTTAAATTCAAAATTGTTGATTTGTAATTTAACAGATCTAAGTTAAAAAATGTAAATAATTAAAAACATTATTAAAGGTATTTGCCATATTTCCAACACAAGCTAACCACAGAAGAACTAGATTTTTAGCCACTGACCTAGACTTCTGTTGGCTCCTATTAGAGCATAAGAGCTGAAGCCCTTCAGGCAGATAAATGAAAAAAAAAACTTTGTGAATTATAAAAAAAGTATGTAGTAAGATATACGTACCTACGTTACTTCTCCAATTATAGAGCTTGTATTTATCATGAAAATTTAATTTTATCTCACGAAATAAAAAATATAAGAAGTACAAAATGTAAACCTTTAATGCTTTGTAAATTAAAGCATGACAAGCTTTCTGTTTTATTTATTCAAAGTTGCCATGTTATTTTCAATATCTCATACAACTTTTCTTTACCTTACACCTATGCAAGGCGAAGAAAAGTTTAATGAAATATTTAAAGAAAAGTTCGTCAGCCACTCTGAAGTACGTACAAATGGTTAAAAATAAAAAAATTACAATGGTGATGTAAACATACTACACTTTATTGCCTACAGCTTAAAGTCAAAAGTCATTTATTCAAATTAGACTGTGAATGCTGGCTGCTTTAGCTTGGATGAGTAGTAGGCGCAACTAACTCCCCAGCAGCACAGCTGTATATTAAGTTAAAACGAATAGCCGCATATATTGAGTCTTTAAACTGCCATAAATCAGTCAATCAGTGTCCTACACTGACATTAAACGAAGGCTCAAGAAACGCCTTTAAAAGAGTACTAGTGTTCATTCCAAACTAGCCAGTGCAGCTGGCAGGATATTTCATCATCATCATCATCATTTCAGCCGGAAGACGTCCCCTGCTGGACATATAGGCCTCCCCAACTTGGGGTGGCTTGTCATAATCGCCACGCTTGGCAGGCGGGTTTGCGATCGCAGTAATGCAAGTAGTTGTTCCGGGTCTGGATGTTTGTGAATGTGAGTTGAAATGTTTGTAAACGCACCCAAAATACAGGAGAACTTCCTAGTGCGGGGCAAAGTTCTGTTAAAACTGTGTAAGACTTTCTAAATGCCTAACCCATCACCTCTTCCGTTTGCCAAAACTGGTGATTAGAGAACATTATCATCATCAGTGGGCTTAGACAAGTGGCAATCGCTTTCAGAGCGTTTCGTATTTCTACAGCGACTTTCAAAAGTATTGACATAAGTAAGCTTTTCGTAGCTTATGTCAAACCAATATACAGGATGACATATAAAAGATTTTTAAACCTTTACTGTTCTCAGAAAATCTTTTATATGTATAATGACTGCCTCCTGGCAGTCATTATACATAGATACAAACATTAAAGATATTACTAAATGTACTTCACTAGTAACGCTACTACATATGCCTGTTGTCTGTGGTAATTATTTTCACTTGCTTTATTTAATACATAACTACATCACTTAATAACTTGACATATTTAGTAATACCTAACGAGTGACTCCGGTAATACGAAAACCGAATAAAAACAAAATCGATTTCCTAATTAAACTTGATAAGTTGGCGTTTTTATCGTAGACAGGTTAAACTTCTTTTTTTTTCTCGAACCTTCAAGCCTCTTGTTTACAGCAAGAGGGTTAACAAGGTTTTCTTGAACAGTCCCACTTCAAGGACTATTTCCAACGTTTACGAGAGGAGGCCTAATTATCAAATCGCGTACTCAATTGTATGTACCATTTGTTGTAATGGACCAATTAACTGTTCCCTTAAGCCTGTCTAAATAATTCAGAAGATTCGGAATAGTGATGTTATTTTGTCATGATGACAAATCAAATTTTCATTTTTATTCTAAAAAATTACTTGCACATTTTTTTTTTATGTCAAAACTGAAAAGAATTTTGACTTCAATTAAATTTGATGAAGTCGTTGATTTTTACACCATACACTAGTTTCCCTCGAAGGGTTTGGGCAGAGATGTAACTATAGTCACCAACATTTCACCAGTTATGTTTAAGTCCCATGTAATAGGGGCGAGCCTATTGCCATCAACCGGGCATAAATCTAGACTCCGGGTTGCTACTGAGAAACTCTAGATAGAAAAAACCAATACCACTTTACCCGATCCGGGAACCTCCATATAGCGCTTACGACCACTACACCAACGAGGAAACCGTTTTTTTTTTTAATTATTTCACGGAAACTGAGAACTGAATTGCAGCTGATTGAATTTATTTCATAGTTGTTAATAATGAAACCCTCCACACTCTTCATCTCTTCCCATAACCATGAACATCAAAGGCTTGCATAATTGAAACAAAAATCTCTTTGCCAGTATTATCTCTCTGATCTCGAGCGGAACACATCAGCCTTTGCAGGCTCTGCAGATTCTCTGCAGAATTTCCAAAGCTGAAAAATGCAGCCCGCATTGTAATAACTTGAAACCCAAGCTTTATCAACGGGAGCACAGATTCTTTATGTGAACCAGGTCAACAAAACAGTGTAAGGTTGAAAATCTCAATAAATCGTCACGATAAAGTTTCCCCAAAAGCATTTACCTTGATGTGGAGTGTCTCTAAAAGCGTGTCTTGTGTGAAAGTAGGACAAATCTGGGAAATGGACATCGGACGGGTTGCGAGCGGTTTGGTCAACAAAATAAGATGAGAGTACACACCGGGGGTCTCCTGCGACGGACTGATGAAGTCTTGGAGACTTTGCACTTCACTTGATTGGTGGGAGCTGTATTTTATATAGCTGGATGTGGTTTATTGCTATCGTTCGAACTGTTTATTATTTGCTAAATTGGCTTTGTTACTGACCTAACTGTCAATAATTCAATATAAAATACAAACGTCTAGTTGTAGATTTCTTCCAAAATACATAGACTCCTCTTTTCTGTGTTGATTACGTAATCAAAGATAAATGTGATGTCCGTTCTGCCAAGTACAGTCAGCGTCAAAAATATCGGGACGAACAGACTGTTAAAAATGATCTCAACAACTAAGAAAATTAAACTTTATCTCAATTGGATAAAGTTCTTATCAGAATGACAGTTGTCATGTACTGTCTTCATTCTGAAACATTCCTTGTGTCATTGAGTTAATATTTAATTTTCATAGTTATTTAGATAATGTTGAGCAGTCTGTTCGTCCCGATATTATTGACGCTGACTGTACATACAGCTCTGCAAAGACAGTTTCGTTAACGTTTGGATCAACTCAATTTACGCTACCTATGTGCTCTATGTTGTAATCACTTCTAGAATATTACAATTCTTGTGCAAAAATTAGTTCTGAATGTTCATCCATTATTTCTCAAAATGTAAATGAATGGACAAATCAACGATAAAAAGACAACTAAATTCACAGCATTCAGTTGTATTGAATTCTTAACAACTCTTATAGGTACTATTTAGTTTTGAGGTAACGCTAGGTACTTACTGACTATTCAGAGCAGTTTTAATATCAATTTGCAGAAGGCTTATCAAATATGTAGCCTAAACACATACTGTTTGAAGCAACCGCGGATTATTTATTTTACTATTTGACATGACACATTAGTCTATAGGAGTAGATAAATTAATCATTTAGATTCTGACGGGCAAGTCGAATTCATAATGCATAGTATCGCAAAGGCATGACATATTAATTCATCATCATCATCATCATTTCAGCCAAAAGACGTCCACTGCTGGACATAGGCCTCCCCCAAGGGGAGGGGGGGGGGTTGCCATAATCGCCACGCTTGGCAGGTGGGTTGGCGATCGCAGTATGGTGGTAAAATGCATACAGAACGCTGCTGCCCATTCTCTAGTAAGTCCCTTAGTCGCCTCCTACAAAGAAATGGGACATATACTCGTAAATTACTCGACATAATTGTGCTATAGCAATCGTATCTAAACAATAATTTTCAAGAAAATGTTTATATTCGAAAACAAACGCTAGTGGTATAACATTAATTTGTTCCAAATTCGAACTATCTCAATACCCTTTTCTTGGTATTTCTAAACAAGCAAGACAAGCCTGTTGAAGAAAGCCAAAAAAATCTCGTAATGATATTTCCAACAAGAAGGTTTACATAAAACGGTAGCTATTTTCGGCTATTTATATGGGCATAGACAAAATTAGGTGGCCGTCAGACGACCTTTGACAAATTAGATAATCATTCTGATCGGTATTGTGTCGAGAAACCTTGGGATGTCCTAAATGTAGGGTTATTATTTAATAATAGGTATCCCTAGTGAGTTGCCTTTCAGTGCGTGCTGATAATAAATAGAGATCGCTGATATTAAATAGAACGGGCAAAGAAACGACTTACTTAGGTAGCTATGTTAATAATATGTTTAATTTTATAGAGTTATGTAGGAAGCATTTGTAAGTTTTTTTTTTTAAGCGTGGGAGGTTATCAAATAAATTTTCACGTACTCCTTCAGTTGCCTGTGTGCCAAGGGCCACGATATCTCTTTCGAACAACCCGCACCCCTGGCAAGGCATTTGTAAGTTAACTTCAAACATAGCAATGCTACGAGCCTGAGTTTAGTTCGCAACTAGTAATTTATTTCCAGTTTAGAAATAGATACCTAAGTACATAGTATAGGCACCTAGGCTACCGATAGGCTACTTTCAAGTATTTGGAACTAGCTTCCGCCCGCGTCTTCGCTCGCGTGGAAGTCGGAAAATTATTCCGCAGGAACGTACTATCGGAATAAAAAGTATGCTATGTGTTAATGTAGATTATAATCTATCTGTGTGTCAAATTTCAACCAAATCCATCCAGTAATTTTTGTGTGAAAGAGTAACAAACATCCATACCTACATACAAACTTTTGCGTTTATAATATCAGTACCTAAGGATGTCGCTGGCTAAAACGAACTGTCACCCTTGCGAGAATCCTAGTTTTTATACTTCTATTCTACTGGAGCGAAATGCTATGAACCAAAATATTGCATAACTGTTGTCTCCACTCTAATCTTTCATCTTTATCATCAGCACACAGCAGGCCAGTGGTGGATATAGGCCTCCAATTGCACGCATTAAGCTTGATTCCCGGAAACTCTCAACCAGTTGCTGCCAGCCACCCTGCGAAGATCGTCGCTCCAACTAAGGGTGTCCTACCTTACGTTTGCCACTTCACGGTCTCAAGAACACGTCTACCCGTCTACGTCTAACTAATATGATATTTTTAGAGCTACGTCGACAACTTTGGTACACTGCCGGATTACCTCATTCCAAATTCTATCCCTCAGAGTGACTCCAAGCATAGCCATTCTAGAATGTATGGACCATCCATACCGTAATGTCCACGTTTCGGCTCCGTAGGACATTACAGTCAGGACGCACTGATTGAAGACTTAAGTCTTTAGGCTCCGCGGAATACGTGATGAGTAGACTTGACGACGCTTCCCAAACGCTGCCCAGCCCAGCTAAATTTTGTGTTAGCCTCCTTCTCAAAGTTGTTCTTACCGAACTGCACAGTTTGCCCGAGATAAACGTATTCTCGAACAATCTCGAGAGCACCGCCATTGACAGGAACTGGTCCCGGAGTGACGTGTTGTCATCTATTAACTGTCTAATATCTTCAATCTCGCTGACTCCGACGTAGACTCTCGTTAGTTAATCATTAAACATACTTAATTAACAAAATAAATAAAATATTCGTTCAGTTTCAGCAAGCCTAGATTGAAGCGGCTCCAACTTGAAAGTAAACAATTTAGAGGGTGCGACAATTTTTAATTGAGAATATGGCGGGTGTACAAACTTGCCGCCATTTGCATATTTATTAGGTTTCAGCCTCTTTCGGGTAGACTTTGTTGGTAGAGTTTTGTAAGTGTTAAGTGACTGGTAGTGGTGTGAAGGATCGAGTTTTTTCAGTTTGCAGGATAAGTCGCATTCATCAAACGCCAGCCCTTCGTGTAAAAACCGTTATTAGTACACTGAACATTTGTTTTATAACTTGAGAATGCGGTCTGAAACCACTACCTATTTGACTGTTCAAAAAACGGTCATGCTTAAGATTACGACGATGAGACGTTAAGTTTTTTTTTTGTTGTTTGGCTTTGGAAGTACTATCATCAATCATAATCTATCGTTAATATAATTTTAGATAATTTTCAAGGTCGCACTCTTTGTTCGCCCTGCATAACTAGTATGTACTAGACCGTATAAAATACAGTCTATGATTTTAAAAAATATCAGTTAACAACGAAAATAAATCGGGTGAACCCTTAGAATTTTCTTAACAAATCTGAAAGGATATTTCTCACAAAAAGCTCAGTCATCAAAAGGTAATATTTTAGGCGAGTGTTTCAAAGAAATTTGAACGGGCTCACTCAGAAAGAAAGCAAAACGTTGAAAAAATACATACATTTGGAAAAATATATAATTTTCTAAAGTAATTTGCATGAACATCGCTAGCTGAGGGCCTTACCTGCGATTACTGGTTTATTAATGTCGGCAAAATACTTACTCTTATATGTAATGATGAATATTTTTTATAAACTGACTTCAAAAATAAGGAGGTTATCAATTCGACATTTTTATTTTATGTTCGGGCATAACTCCGTCGTATATAGACGGATTTGCAAAATTATGTTTTGTTCGAAAGGGGTTTACTCATCAACAGATCTATATGAAATGTTAATGAGACTACCATTAACATTTCATATAGATCTGTTGATGCATTTCGGAGACAGACAACGGAACTCTTCAAAAAACTACAGCAAATCAACCACGAACGTTGCTATCGCATAAATATGCATTGTTTTGACCCCAAGGATGGTAAAATTTCGAATTGGTAGGTAACTAAAAAGTGAAAAATAAATTTTTTTTTGAAAAAAATTACAACCGACCTCCAAAAAAACACTACAAATTGCAAAATAACTTTAATTTTGGAAGGCGGTGACAAATAATTAAAATACACATCCAAAGTCACCGACTTCCGAAATTAAAGTTATATTGCACTTAATGCAGGTATGCTGGAAGAGATTTCTTTAGAAATAAGCATCACCTCTGTACCTATTTTTCTGTTCTAATCTTCTTGTCTGTTTATATATAGTGTGTACATAAATGGTTAAATAAATAAATAATAATTTTAGATACCTGCAAATATCATGTTTAATGGATTATGTTTTTGTTGTTTAATATAATCAATGTAACTACCGCGTTTTTGTAGAGCTTTGGGGATGTTTGCTGAGGCTTTCATGCCATCATTCGAAAGCGGTGTGCTTCGATCCGACGCAGGCTGTGTGGATAGTGTGAGGGTCGGCTCCAGAGTTATCATAAGATTACCTATACTAACAGAGAGGAGGTCGGCAGTATTTTACATCGAGGTCAGATAAGCAGTCGCTTCATGAAAAATACTGGTATTCAGCTGCATCTGGTAAGACTGGAAGCTGATGATGATGATGACTAACAATCGTTTTAAGTTTTTTTTACTATCACACTTCATTATAGAACATGCCTACTTTAAAAAACTATGTGTTTTTTTTTCATTCGAATTGATAACCTCCCCCAATTTCAGTTCTTCCGTCGTTTAGATCAGTGACCCGAAATCCAGGCAATTTGTCGATAAGTAAGTAATATCCGTTCAGTTATTATTTTCCGATGTTAAAGATTAAAAGGGCTGCCAGTCACGTGATTCATTTCAGCGTCGCTTATCGGTTATATGAAGTGGAGTGCTCATTGATAAAACATTTGAAGCGGTTACGATGTGACGTAGTTGGGCAGCAGAAGTTTAGCGTGGTAAATAATAAATATCCGGATAGCGGTTATGGTTTTTTTTTTGTAGTCAATCTTCATTACCACAAATGTTGTATCTTGATATTGTTAAAATACGCAGGCATAGGTTTCAGAAAAAATATTTGTTGGCTTCTTGGAATGAGCTACCCGAATCAAAACGAAAGTTCAACTAATTAGCCGAAGCTGATAAACCCGGGTTCCCTCTAGGTGACTTGTGGCTACTTTTCCCACGCTGAGCAAGAAATTACAGAACATACTTTAATGGATAGCCGAATTGAAAGAGAAAAATATAGTATTAAAAGTCAGTCAATTATCATTGTTGAAAATAGCTTAATTTATCTAAATCACGATCTTAAAATGTTTGCGTTGGCCTTAGATCAAGGCTTTAGTTTTTTCGTTTAATTATTTGTTTTTTGGCAAATGAAAATTGACCTAGGCTGTTTTCAGTCAACGGCATTTACGTCATCGTCGTCATCGTTTCTATATTTTTGACGTTTTTGTCTCTCTCAATGTTTTCTTCTTAACTTCTGCTATTCACCTGGGCCTCAAGTCTGCTATTACAATAGTGTCAGAATGGTCTATCATTGATTTCATAATTGTTGATTTCGACAAGTTTGGTAATCTACTAATATAATGGCGTCATTATGACTTTCCAGTGGTCAGCCACTGACACTTCATTGAAAGAAATGGCATTTATTGGTAATCTCGTACATAATGACTTAGGGGGTAATCTGCTAAAATTTTGTCAGTTCCTAAAATAATATGTAAAAGTATTTACTTATAAATGAAATCTGGCATGAATAAATGTTCAAAAATCATTTCTATTAACGGGTTTTATAATAATGGCAATACGACAATGCCAATTATAACACAATTCTATTACGAGACCATTGACCGACCACTGATCGATCATTATGAATTCAGCAGATTACGAACTTTTACCAAAATGACGATGGGATCGTGTTGGAATGACGAATTTATAAAAATAGCAGACTAAGGCCCCTGTTGCCTGGTAAAACACCCGTTTCACCCACTGAATAAAGTCATCTTAAATGCTTATACGAGTATGCATGTTAGATGGACAGGACAGGGGGCACAACGAGTGGCGTTTTATTGAGAACCATTGTATTCTATTGCTTTTCATTAAAACCTCAATGAGAATGTTGTGTTTTGATATGCTAACCACGAGAACAGCGGGATTTGTACTGCAGTTTATTTTAATCAAGACTTACGATCTGATTTGTTTTATTTCAATTTTAGACGGGGCCTTATTAGAATAATTTCTGTCCAATGTTTGGTGTTTCCATTTTTCACATCTGTTTGCGTTGATGGTTCATGTTTATCAAAGTATGCTGAATCAAATTTAATTAACTAAAACTAACTTTATAATTGACCAGTGCGTGTTGCCAGTGATGACATATGGAACCGAAACATGGTCGCTCACAATGGGCCTCATAAGAAGGCTTAAAGTCACTCAAAGGGCGATGGAGAGGGCTATGCTTGGACTTTCCCTGCGTGATCGAATCAGGATTGAAGAGATCCGCAGGAGAACCAAGGTAACCGAAATAGCCCGAAGAATTGCCAAACTTAAGTGGCAGTGGGCAGAGCACATTGCCCGCAGAACAGATGGCAGATGGGGCCGAAAAGTTCTGCGTGTGTGGCGACCGCGTACCGGAAGATGTAAAGTTCGAAGGCGTCCCACAAGGTGGATCGATGTCCTTGTGAGGGCTGCAGGAGTCCGCTGGATGCGGGAAGCACAGGTCGAAGTGGCGGAGCTTGGGGGAGGCCTATGTCCAGCAGTGGACGTCTTTCGGCTGAAATTATGATGAACTTTATAATTGTTTTCCATTCCTAGTTGCTAGCCATAGAACTACTGCAGAGATTTTGGATTCAATTTAAGATTAATTATCAGTTTACTTCAACTGGCGATTCTTTTCATGTTGTTGTCGTTAAAACTATCTTACTAGATCCTTGTAAACAGATAGTATCCTCATAGACGCATTTTCCTCCCATCATCATCATCATCGGCCTACAGCAGTCCACAGCTGGACACAGGTCTCTCCAACTGCACGCCATTCAGTTCGATTCTCGGCGGAGCTTGAGGGCGCCCACCTTACGGTTGCCGATTCACGGTCTTCACTCAAGAACACGTATACCGCAACGGTAATCGGTTCTACGGCTAATATGGCCGGCCCATTGTTTCTTCAGATTGCTTTTTCTATAAGCTATGTATGTTGACAACTTTGGTTCTCTGCCGGATCACCTCATTCCAGGTTCCATCTCTCAGAGAGATTCGAAGCATAATTGATTCTATAGCCCCTTTCCTCCCATCTTCAAATAATCCTATTTCTCATAGCCACTTATGAAACGTTTCATTAATATAAATATCAAGTTAAATTATCTAATCAAACACAGCAGCGTGAAGCCGTTTGCCTCTTAGTTTAGAAACACTTTGAGTTAGTTAACTAAGTCTTCTTACTGAACTAATTTCCTGAACTCGTCATACTTTGTGTCTTGAATCTCGTCTGTAACATCTTTGACGAGGTATTGAGTTGTGAGAGGATTGTGTACGGTGGTCGGGTTTCTGAGTATCCATGAAGTTTGAAATCGGTTCTACGAATAACATTGCGCCTTAATGTGCTTTGTACGAGTAAACGGTCACTGTTAAGAGGTGGTTAAATATTATTTTAAGTTTTATTTTTGTGATTCTGTTTCTCTAATTAAATATTTATCTTGTAATATGTTCTTTTCTATATTAAGTAAGTAAATTAATGTAATGATTTTAAACGTGATTCGATATACCTATCAATCATTATATTGTCTCACTGCAAAACAAAGACTCCCTCTATCTTTTCCATACAATTCTGTCATAGAGTAATCCACTTTTTTTTAAACAATGTTACTTTTAAACAAATATGTCACATGCTCTCAAACTCTGCTTCTTCCTGTTGTAAAAAGTTAATTTGTATTCTAATGAAGGAAAATATTTAAAAAAATGTAAATTTCAACAATATGCTTTTAATGACTCATTTAAAAAGACAGTAAAATTCAAAGACGAGCCTTAATGTCTGGCCTCCAGACTTTTTATTTTCACTTTATGGTAAACAGCATCTGGCCCTTATTACGTCACACTCTTTCAACCAGAACCCAATTTATTTTGAAGGAAACTGATATTCCAATGCTTCGTAATATCCGAAAAATTTGTCTGATCATAAACTTAATTGTCGCAATGAATATACACCTAGTTGAACTCAAAATAAATGTCGTTGCTATGTTAGTGTGATACGCATTTACACCGCTTGCCTGTATTTTACGATCGAAGAAAACAATTTTAAACAACGGAATTTGCCCAGCAGTTACTTCTGCCAGCTTAAGTCCAGCGCACACTGGCGGACGGTAAAGACCAAGTCCAGGTCGACAGCGCGTTGTGTTCCACGCACGCCTCAAAGAGATGTCGGCACACACTGATGGGGTCCGCAAGGGCCGATGCCTGCTAGAGATGCGGGTTGTTCGAAAGAGATACCGCTGCCCCTGGCACACAGGCTACTAAGGGAACACGGGTGGGTTTTAGTCAGTAAAAGTCTGACACGCCCTCCTGCTCCACCCAGAGTGGGAGAAGTTGTTTTATGATCTCCCACTCAAAAAAACAAAAAAAAAACTCCCACCGCATGCTATCGCGTCACGCCGTATGTCGCCTTTTTTTTTTTTTTGATGGGAAATCTTCAAATAACTTCTCCCGCTCTGGGTGGAGCAGGAGGGCGTGTCAGACTTTTACTGACTAAAACCCACCCGTGTTCCTTCAGTAGCCCTTATGCCAGGGGCTGTAGTATCTCTTTCAGGCAGGCATCGGCCCTTGCGGGCCCCATCATGTTTGTGCTGACATCACTTTGAGGTGCGCGTGGAACACAACGCGCCGTCGACTTGGGCTTGGTCCTTACCGGACAGCGAGCTACCCATTACTCGCCGTCCGCAAGCTCATGCCTACGGTGGCCGGAAATCAGCCTGGGATTCCCGACGCCCAGGGCGTCTCCGTATCCTGCGGCGGCTAGGGTCGCGAGGGCGCATATGCTGCCTCTCCCTCACGTGCGCCGCCTCCCTCTTCGCGAGCATTACTGCTTCGCTGCTTGCTGAAGGAAGTGACGGCTACCAATGCCCTCTCGCTCCGTACCATGGCCTGGACCAGGGCCGGACGCGAGAGATCGCCGCCGCCGATCGCCTCCACGAGGACACGGCGGTGCTCCAACCAAGCCGGGCAGACTGCCACCGTATGCTCCACCGTGTCCTCAGGGCGATCTTCGCAGTGGAAACACCCGGGCGTTTCCTCCCGCCCTATCCGAAACAGGGACCTTCCGAAACAACCGTGTCCGGCCTTGAAATCTATATCTTGTTTCTATTAGAGACGTACAAATTTACGTTGGTAAAAAGTACACTTCCCCGCAGTCTGCTGGAGTGCACTATCTTTCATTATTTCTGACCATAGCCAGTACTATAAATCTGCTCTATTTAAAGATAGATTTAACCTTTAGAAGTTCTTTAAGTCAGTTCAGAACTAAGGATGAATGATAAGATATTGTATTCTAAAGTTCAACAGCAATAACATTATTCTGAAATCACAAAATTATGGTAAACCTCTTATCTTCAACGGATGATATAATAATTTAACAACTGTTTTTTCTAAGAAGTTCAAGGAAATCCAAGAATATATATCGTGCTTATATCCCGTTTTTCATAGTCTTCACCACAGGCCAATATCGACGAGGATCATATAACTAGGTACCTAGAGAGTTTTATTACCACCGCTCGGTTGTCATAAACACGAGATGGTCATCGTCTCGTGGCAATGTTGTTTCTCCCGGGTCCCGCGGGACACAACTTCGAGATGATCAAGTCTATGACTTAAACCATTACTTGTTCGACAGCAATAAGGATGTATTTTTCGAAAATCAACCCCTAAGGGAGTTAAATAGTTCCGCGCGGGAGAAGCCGCTGGCAAAAGCTAGTTACAAATAAATATCCTGTGAAAACCTACCAAGTGACATCAACAAAGAGGGCTTACATTCAAATGTAAGCCAAGTTTTTTGTGTTACTTGGGAGTTTATTCAACCAAATAGTTTTTTTTAATTATTGTTAATATAGGAAGAAACTCACTGTTAAGTATTTAGCCAAGTATTACACGTGTCTTTACAAACAAACATCCTGTGATGACCTACCAAGTGACATCAACAAAGAGGGCTTATACTAAGATGTAAGCCATCTTTGTTGATGTCAAATTGGGAGTCTCCGAGTCTCTTAATGCTGAAGTCTTCAAGTCACTTGGGAGTATTCTATTCTTACAGGAACATTATTTGCTTCCTGTACTACCCAATACAAGCCATTTTTTTTTTTTTGTAAAAGGATATAGTAATCTATTCAGCTATCTAAAAACGCAAGAAATAAAACGCAAAAAATAGGTCACCGTATTGTATTTCGTCGTAAACAGTCTTACAAAATGTGTAACGAAAACCAAGCATATTTTCTTTTTATAGTCAGTACGTGATCTCGAAGCTAGGGTTGTGTATCTCCAGTTTTTTTTAGGAGAATTACAATACAATCGATTTGGTTCCTGCGACTTATCTTGTAGAATAGAATAACGAAATATAAATTGTTTCATAAATTAAAACCTCTGTCTTACCATCTGCATCTGCATCTGCCGAGCCTTTTCCCAACTATCAAGATACTTGGGTCCAATATTTTTCTGGATTTTAGTGCATCTGCCTATCTGAACTCCACTACCCTATTATTGGGTAATACGATACCCCTTGGTAAGACTAGTTGTCTGACTTTCGGGCTCCCGACGACCCGTAAGGACCCGCCAACCGGGACCAACGACTTAACGTGCTTTCCGAGGCACGGAGGAGTCTTGGTGTGTAAAGATGGTCACCCACCCACAGACCAACCGCGTGAAACGTAGCTTAACATGATGGATCAATCCGTGCGGCTGTTAACGCCTCTTACTTCATACCTCTGTCTTACCATCCAGGCAATATCTCTTATGCCATTTTATTTATTTTGCCCAAGTTTTGAGCAATATTTATATCATAAAATGACGACTAACTTTCAGCGTCCATAACATTTAATGCCCCATTTTATGCTTTTAAAGCATAGTGACATCCCTAGCTTTGTCTACATAAATTGAGATTTCATACTCGCTGTAAAACAGGTCTTCGGATGGGTTATCAACTGTAGGGAACTTTTGAGGTATCGACATAATACAGATGTGTGGCCAAAGTTATACAACCAATAACAAAACAGAAGCTTGTAACACTTTACGAAGTGCAACATTTTGGAAGTATTCTATCACTGTACTATAAACAATGGCTGTTGACGACCAATTCCTAAGAAAACAGCAATGGATGGCATATAAATGCAAATGTGCAAAATTTTGGTTTTATTAAGGTACAAGTCTTATTATATAATCAAAGAGTCATTAGCATTACTGAGCATTACAAATACTGGTTGTCTCAATGAATACAAAGTTTATCATAGAAGTTGGGTCGTCCCTGTTCGAGTACCTTATGTTATTCAAAACAAAAATGTTTGTTGATATATGGGACATTCAGAAAGTTTTGCGAAAATAAAATAAACGTTCAAGAGATTTTTTTTTTAATCTTTTCAGAGTACTCTCCACTAACCTCTATAAAAAGTTTCATGCGCCTGAACAAGTTTTCTAACCACTTTTTCCAGTCCGCCGCAGACACCTCGTTTACAACCTGCTCAAACGCTAACAGCGCATGTTCCAGCGACGAAAAATTGTATCCCTTTGGACGTTAATTTTTATTTTCAGGAATAAAAAGAAATCACAAGGTGCTAGGTCAGGGCTGTAAGGAGGGTGACCCTCCCTGGTCCCTCGTTTTGAGCGCGGTGTGCGAAGGTGCGTTGTCGTGGTGGAGCAGTAGCCCGCGGAGCCCTTGTCGGTCGCTTGTTGCTCACAACAGAGAAAACTTCTGCCAAGTATTTGGTACCATTCAGCGTTGATGCTTCTTTGGTTCCGTAAAGGAATTGACACCAAATAGCGATCAAAATCTTCCCCTCGCTTCTAGATCGCTTCACTTCTATAAGCGTTGATTTGTTTTGAAACACCCAAACCGTCGACTAGCGCTTCGTTTCTGGATCGTATTGATAAATCCAAGGCATCACCTGTAATGATGTCGTAAACACGCCGAGACGAGCCTGCTTCAAATTTGTTTATCATATCACGGCACCATTCCACCCGGGCCTGCTTCTGAGCATCGGTGAAGTTGTGCGGCACCCAGCGTGAAACTATCCTCCTCACGCGAAGATGTACGTGGAGAATTTCGTGAAGGCTTCCCGATCCAACATGCAGTATGTGCTGAATCTCTTGATACTCGCCTATTGTCATGGATTAAATTTTTCACTGCTAGTACGTTTTCTTCCGTATCAGCCGTCAAAGGGCGACCACTTCTTTCTTCATCCCCCAAAGTTAGTCGACCACGCCTGAATTCATTATACCAACGATACAGTTTTCTTAGAAGGGCCTTCATCCATGAATGCCATTTGAAGTCTATCGTACGATTCGCCCGATTTCGGGCGACACTTGAAATCGTAAAAAATCATAGCGCGAAAATGTTCCCGGCGCAGATCCATTTTTTAAAGAGACACGATAATTTAAATTATCTCGCAAACAGTGTGAAGGGAAATTTTGAAATTGGAATGCATCAATTTTTACTTACAAATATGTAATGATATTTTCTAAATAGATTATAACTGGCCAGTCTCTCACATACAAACTTTTATAAATTATTAATTACATACACAAAAACTTTTTTCGCAATACTTTCTGAGTGGCCTGGTATAACTGTGGATAATAATATGGTGTATGGGGGGCCCTTCCGTTATTGTTGAATTACTATCATAGCTGGGTAATTGCTACTTTTATGTTATTAACTTCGTGTTTTAGGGACATATAAATAAACTCATCAACACGTAAAAGAAGAATAATATCCTACACATGAATTCAGTGTTATCGTGAAGTGCACACAGTTTTAATTGGGATCAAAATAATTTTTAAACTAGGTAACCACAACGCCTAGCGCCATCCATGAAAATGTATCTTTATTTTTCTCATGTTCCTTACCTTTTAGACTCGCGAAACACTTTTACCTGTAAACTATAGAATATAGCAATTGCAAAAATAAAACATTATTTGCTGCACATTGATTTTGGTCATATTCTTTGTTGAAAACAGTTTCAGTCATAATCAACGACAATATAGTTCGAAAAATCTTTGTTATTACACATGAATATTTTAAGTCAAGTGATCAAAGCCATGGGGCACAGCTAGATTTATGTTAATTAAAACAATTTTCTAAGTAGACGATCAAATGTCTTCGGATTACAACAGATTTGTAGTAGTTAACTAAATACACCCCAACGGCTACAAGTTCCAACAAGTAAGTGGTGCTTAACTTAGATCATTAAAACTGCCTCGGCTTAGTCTAGACAAGGCACTAAACTTACCTGAACTTGCGATGCTATGATCATAAATTATCTTTATTATGGTTCGTTTTTCAGAACAATTATAATTATCATTCATGGAACTATAATTTGAGATGCCAGATTCGATTCTAAGTATGTAATTTTGATTCAAATCTGGTTTTACAATTGGCGCTAAAGGCAAGATTTATAGACCGCACTTTGACTTTACTTTGCTAAGTAAGTAACCGTCTCTTAAGAGATGATGATGCAAATCATCATCATCTCAGCCGAAAGACGTCCACTGCTGGACATAGGCCTCCCCTAATAGAGGAGTTTTCCATAATGGCCACGCTTGGCAGGCGGGTTGGCGATTGCAGTATGGTGGTAAAATGTATAGAGAACGCTACTGCCCATTCTCTAGTAACTCCCTTAATGGCCTTTTACGACACACACGGAAACAAATGAGCCACCACATTTGTTTCCGTGGTATTCTTTCAGCCACCACACTGACCACTTGAAAATTATTTTTCCGTTCCTTTCCCGTCTTCTATGTAACGGCCAGTATATCCAGCGAAAAATTAAGTACGAGTCTCACTTCCTACGAAATGTATGGATTTTTTTTTTTTAAGATTTCTAAGTTTTAAGGACAGTAGGTATGGGCTAGTAAAAAACAAGTCAATAGGTATGTGGTCTGAGAATCTTGCCATAAAACTGTAAATTATCGCGATAAAAATAAATAAGAAAGATCCAAATGGAATGCAAACTTCCAAAGGCTTATTGTATGACAACGAGAACGATGTCTCGAGGGCGTAAAGTGTACGAAAGGGTAAAGAACGGTTACCAAGTCAAACACTTTATAGTGTCAACATTATACCGATCTACACGATTTCCACTTTAAAGAGAGCAGCCGCGAAAGTTTGTCGCCAAAATGTTACCCGCTTTAATAGCAGAACAACATGATTTAAACAGAATTATAGAAAAAAACTTCCCCTACTGTATGGGGTTCCAAATCAGTTGTAAAATGGTGTTCTTACTTCACATTCTTATAGAACTTAGTAAGCCAATGGTAGAGGTACTATCCGTCCTACCGTGCTCCTAGAAATCAATAACTCTGTCTGAATGAACACTGAAAGGAATTCACAGCTGCATTGGTAAAGTGAAACTATACTAATATAAATTATCTTTAAGAATATAAAAGAGATTTGTTTCATTCGTATCCAGACAAAGACCACACTGCAAAAGCTGGGAGCGAATAGTTTTATCTATTCATTAGTGCGCTCACTTCTCAAGTGTAAGGTCGCCTCAGATTGAAGAATTTGACGCTACCTTTACAATGTGTAAGAGTACAGGCAATAACGCCCGTGGGAACGGTCATTATACTCAATGGAAACATAAGTTTGTTGACGCCTGACAACCACGAGACTGGACTTGTTTATGATGGAAAATGTGCTTTATATAAACACTAATTATGGGCATAATTAGTGTTTATATACCATACCTTCATAGGGCCAGTCGCAGTTTTAAATAAATTTATTGTGAAGAAGGCATTGACCTTTTCTGTACTAATAATGCAAGCACACTAAGGAAGCTCTTAGGAAAGCCATTTTTTTACAAGAGTCACCTACCTGCACTTGAACAGTTAATTTTCCGAATTGGCCTAAAATTTTAAAACAAACGATTGAAAGGAACTTTGAGGAAATAACTACCAAGATTTGAAATAATGCATTTGCTTATACGTACATATGCATACACAATGTAACTTGGACTATGTGGGAGTCATTTTGTATCTATCTATGGGGGCTTGTAATTAGCAATTTAGTTACATGTTATTGTTATTATCGTGCTATTAGTCTGTAAGCCTTCCGAAAATAAATAATACAATAATAAAATGAACAGGTATTGTCTTGTGTGTTTTCTTAATTTTAAAGTGTATAAAGTTGTTAACCCTTTGAAACTTCAGACGAGAAACATTCCTGAAGTTTCAAGGGTTAGGCAGAGATGCATAGTACATCTCATAGTTATGGCAGATTTCGCCAGTTATGTTTTAAGTCCCATTTAGATAACAAGGGGCGACGCTAATCCCATAAACCTGACTGAAACCCAGATTCCAGGTAGCTGAAAAAAACCCTCTTTCAATTCAGTTAGTATTAAAGAAATACATACAAAAACTGTATCCCTTTCGTTTTATTTGATACTCCTCAGTTTCGCCTACAGAGGTCAAACAACAGAACAGAACTCGACATTCGCAGTTCACACTCGACCGAGGTTCCAATACCAGCTGTAATAAGCCTTCCGTCTCGCCATCAGCTTTATTTCACACTTGTCGGAGACCAAGAAATAACAGACGCTATACGTCGATTTTCTTATGAAAAATGGGAGTACTCTTATTTTCATAATATCATGCATCCGCCATGATTAAACTGTATGGGAGATTCCTGGATGTAAAAATATGTGTGACTTTTATTTTTTATTACTAGCCACTAACGTCCCACTGCTGGGCAAAGGCCTCCCTATTCACATCAGCAGTAATTTGGATGCATTTTCTTTTAATCAATCAAAATCAAAATCAAAATATTTTTATTTCATATAAACCTGCATGGGCACTTATGAAACGTCAGAAGCTAGGTGCACGGTTCCAAATTGTTGTTTCCTATGGAGAAGAGCCGGCAAGAAACTCCACGGTTACTCTTTTAAAAATAATTGGCTTTAACAATATTTTCAAATTACAGAGATTAAATGTATGGGAGGACAGCGCAGGCCTATCAATAAGTACCAGGTACTTAGACGAATACAGAATAGAACTGAAAACTGAAAACACATCGGAAGGAACCTAACTACCTACTCCATGTCTTAAAACAGGTCCTAACATATCATCACAACTGTATTCCCCAAATACGTAAACAGAGGTGTACCTCTTGTACACACAGTCAGGTCCTTTAAGCTCAAAATACCTATTCGCTAAAGAGTTTTTGCTATAGACTTCTAGTAAATGCACGCCATAGACTTACTTTATTTCAATCGAGACATTATCTTTCTCTATGTACAAACCATAAGACGTACCGGAAGGCGTAGAGTGGGAAGGCCTCCCACAAGGTGGACCGATGACCTTGTGAAGACCGCGGGTCTCCGCTGGATGTGGGAAGCACAAGACCGGTCGAAGTGGAGGAGCCTGGGGGAGGCCTTTGTCCAGCAGTGGACGTCTTTTGGCTGAAATTATGATGATGTACAAACAAAAAAACAATAAGTTATCAATAAACTAGGATATGAACTTGGCGAATTCAAAGTTCTACTCTGAACACGACTAATACAGAACTCCTAGAAACACACATCTCACAAAATCAAACTAGACAAACTATATTGCAGTCAGCTATGTGTTTATGCACGAATAAGATAGCGACCGGTAAGGAAATAACACAGATTAATAGTAATCCTGTAATAACTAACTGCCAAGCGTGGCGATTACGGCAAAAACCCCTTTTGGGGGTGGTCTATGTCCAGCAGTGGACGTCTTTCGGCTGAGATGATGATGAGCAGTGGTAGCCAAGTGGTAACGGCCGCGACTTACGAGTTGTATGTAGGTCGTGAGTTCGAACCCAGACAGGCGCTTTACTTTGTGGAAATTATTTCATCACCACTGCTCTCAAAACGGTGAAGGAAAACATCGTGAGGAAACCGGCATGTCCTAGAAACAAAAATTCGAAGACATGTGACGTCTACCAACCCGCACTGGGCCCGCGGTGGATTATGGCCCAATCCCTCTCACCGAGAGGAGGCCTGTGTCCCAGCACTGGGAACATTATAGGCTGATGATGATGATGATGATGAACTAATAAATTAGTCTCAATATACAGCAATTATGAAGAAGAGATCTCGTTTGATTCAGATAAAAACGGATACTTAACTATAAGATTCTATATTTCAGTTCAAATTAATGAAAGAGTTTCAAAAGGAGCAAAAGTACTTTTCTCTTTTAATATTAGTAAGTGGATGGAAACTCTACGCGTAAAATGCTTCGAAAATCATTGGATAAAGAATTAGGACTACTTAATAAGAAATAAGCCGTAAGACGACCCTTTTGTACAACTTTAGTAACCCTTCATAAAGTTAAATATCACAATTGTCGAGTAGCTCTCACCGATTGTGAAACTTAATTCCATCAGCATCTACTTAATACTTATTTACAGACAAAAAAAAAAAAAACAATGGCGAATCATTTCCGAATGTTTGCAATTTTATCTTCTTTTTCATTCATCTACCCAGCATACACTATGCTGCTATGAAATGGATCGTTTACCCCTTTATGTATAAACGTTGATTAAAGATAAGTAGGTAGTGATTAGCAACTGTTTCCACTTTAAGCAACGTTTAGAAATATATCCCTTGCAGAACACCCAAACATTGTTAGGGCCGAACCTTGGCCAAACGAAGAATCAATCTATTATATTATTTTCAAAATATACGCTTGCCGCGGTTGGTCCGTGGATGGGTGACCATCTTAACATACCAAGACCCCTCCGTGCCTCGGAAAGCACGTTAAGCCGTTTGTCCCGGCTGTCATTTGTGGATCTTTAGCAGTCGATACGGGTGTTCAGAAGCCCGTAAGTCTGACAACCAGTCTTAACAAGGGGTATCGTATTACCCAGTAACTGGGCTGTGGAGCTCAGAGAGGCAATCGCTCCATGTAAAATACTGGTATTCAGTTGCATCTGGTTAGACCGGAAGCCGACCCCTGTGTAGTTGGGAAAAGGCTGGGCAGATGACGATGATGATTATTTTCCAAATATGACCTACTGTCTTCTATTCTTGTTTATAAGGAAACTTCTCAGACACGTTCTTGTTTATCTAGACTGAATTCACTTTATTACCCTTTCCGCCACCTTCACATAGTATATTTGAAACTGTAAGCGAATAAAGAAACTGTTCATCCTGATTTCCCTCGTGGCGAAACCAGAAAAACTGAATCGACTGTCTTGTCAGATGTCGTGACTGATAGTTGTTCAGCTTCTAAGTTATGTAAAGAAACAATTTTAAAATAAATATGATAGAAAATTGTACGTTTAAGTTTTCTTTCCACTTTTCAAACTGTGTTTGACAAAACTAAATATTGTCGGGTGGAAAGAAATATTGACGAACGGAAGTACTATTCAAAACATATCGACACTAAAGCCGCTGACTACCAGGCTCACATAAGTTCGAAGAAGATCCCCTGTCACATTGATGTTGAAACGATCGAGGCTTTATACGTGTAGGGTATATGCACATTAAACCACTACCACTCATATTCCGTGCTCTCATCAGTATCCTTGCTATAATATTATAAACGCAAAAGTTTGTATTTATGAATGTTTGTTACTCTTTCACGCAAAAATTGCTGAATGAATTTGGATACCATTTAGCTCACATATAGATTATAACCTAGATTAACACATTGTAGCATATAATTTCCGATTTCCATGCGGGCGAAGCCGCCGTGGAAGCTAGTATGAAATAGTTTCAAATATCACAATATACGACACAATACTCTTTCCATAGTTACCGCTTTTATATATTATAATAGCTATAAATTAACCACTATTAGTTCAATAATTATTAATTAGCTGTCCTTAGGAGCAACAATTTACCCTTCGAAGTTCGAGTCTTATCACCAGGATCCCATTAAAACGAGGAAGATTTACTGTCACACTAATCTCGCAACAAATCATCTTTGACCACAGCTATCGCTAATATTCTATTCAAAGCACGAGTATCTAATTGGAGTAGAAATACAGATTAAATTAAATATTGAACCCAGCAAGCTGCTGAACGATAATGTTTACTTCAATTACCGAGTCTTCAGCATTTAGTTTTAACTGTAGTCCGACGTCTTCGCCTAGTTCGACAGTCATTTAAATACTTGGTACTCAATGTTCAAATTTGACCCAGATTTGTCTGTGCTAGTCTAAATATTTAAATGACTAAGGGTTTTTAGTCTAGAAGTCTAGACAGTGGTCAATTATTTAAAGTAAAATGTTCATTCTTCGTTTTTTGTTGTTGTTGTTCCTATTTATTTATTACGAATACACAGATTTTTTTCCAGATCCACTCTACCCAGTGCACCATCTTCAACAGATACTTAAGAACTTGAGGAAATCTTAAATCTTCCTCACGGAGCCCCATTAAAGCCGACGTCAGTCTTCAAATAACTGACCTATAAACACGATACTGATATCCAAACAACGCCAAAGTATCGGGAAACATTACCGATCTGTTTATTCTTCAAAAACGCTGTGGCCCATAAAATGAGGCGGGAACATAAAAACCTCCGTGGCACGGTAAAAAGCGTTCGAACGAAGGTAATATTTATAAATTGATTTTTATATTGAGTTGCGCACAAGTGCAATCACGACAATATCGCTACGAACTTCTAAAGGGGGCGATGACACTTTTGGCGTTATTGATGTGCGGGTATTTTGATGACGGTGAAAGGTTTAAGGGAAGCCGAGACGCATGCTATACGTAATCGTAAGATTACGTCGTGATAAATAAAAAATGCCAGTAGCAGGTTGGTAGCGCGATCGATTGCCCAGGGTACGCCAGATAAATCCCACCAACCACACATGGAGGCTTTCTCGTAACCACCTTCATCGTCACATCATTTCAGCTGGAAGACGTCCACTGCTGGACATAGGCCTCCCCCAATTTGGGGAGGCTTGGCATAATCGCCACGCTTGGCAAGCGGGTTGGCGATCGCAGTATGGTGGTAAAATGCATAGAGAACGCTGCTGCCCATTCTCTAGTAAGTCCCTTAGTCGCCTCCTACGACACCTACGGGAAGAGATGGGATGATGCTATTCTTTACGTCCGGCACCACACGGTACCGGACCACCTTGAAGCATCTTAAAGCCCAAGTTAGGTATAAAATTTTCCTTCAAATCAAAGGCAATTGAACGCAGTTCTACGAATCGATTGTATTGTTTCGTATGTGTGATATACAAATAGCATCACCTCACGTTGGGACTCCCATTGACTCCTCCGTAACGTTGTCTCACTCTCGTAAGTCGCGGTCATTAGCAATGGGCCACCACTGCTCTTGGATTACATAATTATGACAAGGTCATTATTAATATTATTATCAGCCGTTTGTGTCCCGCTGCATGGCCTCCCTTCCCTCCTTCCACTTATCTATCCATTCAGGGCCCCAATTCTGTATGGTTATAATTATTCCCCGCGGAATCTTACTACTTTCAAACTACATCAATACCGTGTTTCTAGAAACTAATGTAACGATAAGGAATCGAAATGTCACAATCTGTATGTTCCGAGACAATTTGTCGATATTTATATTTATTAGCAGATGTCGTGTGTGATCTAAAGAATTGACGTGGTTTCGAAGTAAGGAATCGTTAAATGGTCATAGTGAATTAGCGCCCTGTTATTATGTGGAATCATCATGTCTGAACCTATAAAATTCTCATTATGTTATCCTGCATGCACGTTTATATTCTTGTATGTGTACACATGTCTTAGCATGATAAGTACCTCAAAATACGGCCCGTAAAACTATAATGCCTGTCAGGTAGTGTAACAAAAGTTATTCCTACGAAACAGTACTATCGTAACTGACACCTTAGTACAGAGGCCACATCAGCACATCAAGCTACCCTAATCTGTCAAATTTCTTTGATAGTTTTTCAACTTTATCACAAAGGAATAAGGTTCATGTTCAATTGGGAAAATTTGACAGTTTAGGATAGGTTGACCTGCTGGCGTCTGTACCTTGTATCGGTTCGTTCAAAAAGCCCTTGAATAAACTTATATTATTTTCTCTCCCGCCGTCAGTTACATATTGGTGCCGATTCTGTTGTCACAAAATTCTCTAAACTAGACTAAAAATCACCAAAATTTAGTTTATTCCTGTCAAACGACGACATCCTATTCTGAAATTGACTAAAGTGACACAACTTAACTATATTTTAGTTTGACAGCACTAAGATTGCACTGAATTATTAGTTTAGTGAAAATTGGTAATTTTGCTATTCTATTGTTGTCAATTTCATTATTGTATTCAACCTAAAATTTTGGTTGTCTAACTAAATCTGACTATTTTTAATCGCGATTAAAAAGGTGTGAAATAAAATTAGTTGTCAAGAACTAAATAAAATTCACACCGACACCTCGACTTCTGGTGCAAAAATAGTACTGTATTTTTTTTCTTTTCTTTTGCTTATATCTCGAAAACGGTGTGTCCTATCGCAAAAATAATGAAAATTTCGACCCCCTTTATAATACCCGAAACACCTCTAAAACTCAACATGTGGATAATAATTTTTCATATTTTCCATGAAAATTCCATATAAATCACGTCGAGGCTGCCGACCCCGGCGCGCTGCTGGCTCTAAAAAAAAAACACGGGGTAGGGCAAACAAGTACCACGTTGCGAAGCCAAAACATACCACGTGCGAGTCGCGATTGTCAAATTCGATTTTAGTTGTGTCAAAATAGTTTTTAAATTTAGAGATATTTTTTTGCAGAATAGCGTTTAGATTCTCATAGTAAAAAGTAAGGAATTTTAGTTATAGTTTAGTTAGTTTAGTTCGGTGTACAACAGAATCGGCACCATTATTTGCTCAGTCCACATAAATACGATGGTATCATCACATTTTTAATTTATTCACAAATAGATTGATTTTATTTAATATGAAGTTGAATACGAATTGTACGCTCCAGTGAGTGCTTTCATGTTTATGCAATAATCTGGATTTATACGTGTGCGTTTGTCGGCGTTATTTTTTTCTATTTTCGGCTTGAATTGGAAAATGGGAACGCGCGTACAATTATTTTTTGTTAGGTCACAAATGCTGCTCTAAAATGTATTTTTCCACGCTTGCTTCACACAGTTTTTACGACTAAAAACATCGAGATTTCTTTACTAAATGTATGTTTAATATTTATGTCCTTCCAGAATAAATTCTCTAAATGTTGTGAAAACCGCATCAAAATCCGTTGCGTAGTTTAGAACAAACAAACACAAAAGGGCTTTGATGTATAACTTATTCGATGTGAAATAATTTTCCTACCATTTGAATAAGTTCAAACCCTGTTCCATTCCCAGGTGAAAAGTATAGGAAAAGAAAATTCAATTAAACTTTGCCTAAACTGAAATGGAACCTTTGAACTTATGAAAACTATCACAAGACGACGTTTTGATGTAGGTCCTAAACTAACTAGATGTGGAAATTGTTTGAGGCACATCACGTATTTCGGGATATAGAGGGAGAAAAGCGACAAAACAGTGTTTAAAAGAATTGATTTATCATAATTATTATTTTTTATCCAGATCGTAATATCCAATTATTTTCTTAATAGTTACATCCACAACTTAAACATTCCTCGACTTCAATCGTTTCCATTACTTCGATATAATAGAAAAAAAAACACATTTCATGAGAGCGGCACACATGTAATGTTTAATAAACTGTGCTGTGTAGGTGGGTAGGTACATCGTGCGTGACTGTCGATGGCGTTTCACGATCGTTTCTAAAACATTTTTCCGAAGCTTACAGGCTTTTAAAGCGAGTTTATCGAGACCTTAATTAATTGATCCATGCATTTTAATGTCGAAGCGAGTAGCACTCTGTAGTACCGACGTTAAAGTGTAGGCGGAAAGCGGGTGAGTAAGTGAAGCACTTACATTGAAACTTTTTTTTTTTTATAGTCTATTTATAGATATAATAATGTTGAGTATTTATTTACAAAAAATACTGGAATTAAAACTTTAACTACGAGCGAGGCAGTTTTTTTTTTTTTAAATCCGAGATCTGAGATCTTTTCGTAAAGTTGATTCGCTTAAAGTAAAACGTATTCAATGTATGTATCCGCATTAAAGCATTGTTTCGTTCCCGCGTTTCCATAACTTCTTATCGCTTACAATCTCACCTTATCTTCCCATATTAACTAAAGCCGGGTATTAGACAATAGGCCCGAACTGTAGTTGACAACCTCATTTAATATGTCTCGAGTACCGAATACATTTGACACACAAACTGACACGGTTTGTGTTCACGAAGTGAAGAGAATGGAGACTTAGTACAATGGAGACGGGGTGCTTGATGAGTTGTGAAGGTCTTGTTCTTATTGCATGAATTTTACAACTTCACAAGTGTTCTTGTACTTAAAGCTCGTGCAATAATAAAGAGCTTGTGCTGAGTTGAAAAGCTATTCGTCTTAATAAACACTTGACAGCGTTAAAGAACTGCTGCTATGGTTAAACTAGGATGCAGCGGAGATCATTATGTGTCACTGCCTTTGGAGACTTTTAGCACCCTTAAGCCAGATTAAGGCCCGTGAACTCTAAGTTCAAACTCAAAGAATTTATTACGTAAATAATAAGCTCTTTTGAATTGTCAAGAATTCGGCCAGTCAGAAGGATGAGGCGTGTTGCCCATCCCAAAGCATAATAGATATCTGTGGAGAAGATCGGGAAAGAAATCTCATCGCTGTCACGTCCCCCCCGAGTGGGTTCCCGCATTGTCGTTGCGGGGGGGCTTAGTAACCGTGGTCTCCCATCCACGGTGAAGCCAAGAGGAACCCAACGGTGGGGCCGCTCGTCAGGGCTTTTGCCTTCAAGCCAGTGACGTAGCGGCCAAAAAGTAGGTTGCGGTGAGGTGCACCGCAACTGAGGTGGGCCGCGATGTCGAATGGGAGGCATCGCGGCTGAGGGTTACAGGCTGCGGTAGAGGAGTGCCGGTGCTTCTGAGCAGCGCTCTTCCCTTCCGTGGCCTGGACGGGGCCGCCACCGTTTGATGGCGGACGCGGTGGGGCCGCAGGGGAAGAGGAGTGTCGGTATAGCGTCAGCCGCTCTCCCTATCCTCTGCGGCCGAAAAGTGGTAGACGGGACGGCGCGTTGTGTTCCTCACGCGCGCCGTCATAGATGTCAGCAACCACTGGTGGGGTCCGCAAGGGCCGATGCCTGCCAGGGGTGCGGGTTTGTTCGAAAGAGATACCACGGCCCCTGGCATACGGGCTACTGAGGGAACACGGGTGGGTTTTAGTCAGTAAAAGTCTGACACACCCTCCTGCTCTACTCAGCAGGAGAAGTCATTTGATGATTTCCCACCCAAAAAAAAAAAAAAAAAAATCGCTGTCACGTGTCTATCTAAAGTCTATGGGATACCTCGAAGATTGTTAAGTATCACAGCTTTTGGAGACTTTTAGCTCACCAAAGCCAGATTAAGTCAAGCCCAATAAGGCCCGTAAACGCAAACTCAAATAATTAATTTCAATTACACCATTTACAGGTACTTTTAACAACCAAGGAATCGGCCAGTCAGCAAGATGAAGCTTGTTGTCCATTTCAAAGCGTAGTAGGTATCTGTAGATAAGATCTGCCCGATATTGTCCAGAAAATCCATGAAAACTCTTTTAAAGTGTATAGTCGTGTAGCCATAATTTGTTTCATGCGATAAAGAGATGAAGCCTCGCACGGGATTTACAGCACCATTCAAGTTTTGCAAATGCCATATTCCGCTGCGAAAATTACAAATCGCTTTAACACTCCAATATACGTCCTCAGAATGATGTATCAGGTGTCTGTAGCACCATACACCGAGATTATTGTCAACAGTTTCCATTTCAAACCAACCAAAACATTATACATGATTTATTCAGTCTCAATATTTTCCTTACACGTCCTTTCACTGAGGAAGGAAAATGTCAGGAAACGTCACGCTCTGAAAAGGCGTGACTCGAATTAATGGCGAACCTGATTACAGCTGACGGATTAAAGACATAGAAATAGGTAGGTATAACCATTTTTGCGTTGCGATTGGTTCCGCAAAGAAATAAGGTCACGAGCGGATCTCGTGGCATGGGTATCGGAAAAGGTGATTCATTTGAAAAAGTTGGGCGGATATGGTCTTATGAATAATATTATTGTGTTATGTCATGGCAATATACGGTAGCTGTACAGAGGCCAGCACAAGTTACCCCAATCTGTCAAATGTCTTTGATAGTTTTTCAAATTTATTACAAAAGTATAAGGTTCATATTCAATTGGGAAAATTTTACAGTTTGAGATACTCGTAGCTTGATGTGCTGGTGTCTGTACACATTTATTTATTTATTGATTTAAACTTCACGCACACAAAAAGGTACAAAGGCGGGCTTAATGCCTTAGGCATTCTCTACCAGTCAACCAAGGGTGGTGAAGAGACACAGGCCTACACTCTGTGAAAGGGAGTGGGCTGCATTCAACCACGAGGGCCCAATGAGGGTTGGTAGAAGTCATGTCTTTGAATTTTTGGTTCTTAGACATGTGTCCTAGACTCCTTGCGATGTTTTCCTACACTGTTTTATGAGCAGTGGTGATGAAATTAAAAACGCAATGTAAAGCGCCCGCCTGGGTTCGAACTCATGACCTTCAACTCGGAAAGTCGGGGTTGATACTTCTGGGCCACCGGTGCTCGACATACAGAATAATTTTTTAACCAATGCGCAAACTGTAAACATGAATTCAGCATATAATTCTAGACCCCCAACCGCAATTTTTTTTCACCGGTCATACAATAAAAATTCAGCTGTTTCATAGAAACGTGTAATACCTACGCGGTCAAAATGTTAGGAACACCAGTTTTTTTTTTTGTAGAACCGGCGAAAAATTTCTGCGCTAGAATGATATGCTGAATTCATGGTTACAGTTTGCACACTGGTAAAAAACTTATCCTGTATTTCATATAAATTGGACTGTCGTCGTAATAAAATTTTAGGGTAAATTAATTCAGTTAATTTAAACCTCTTCTTATTTAAAGAAGCATAACAGTAACTTTCAACATTGTAATTCACCCGATGAGAATCACAGTTATTTAGTGTCACACAGTAAAATATTCTTTTAACGTTTTTCCTTAACGGTCGCGCAGTGGAGCAGTGTCGTGTTGATTGGAACTGAATATTTTAGCTCAACAACTTTAACCAGAGGTGAGAACTCGATGTTGATCGAAGATGGAGAGGATTCGATTTCATGTGGATGATTTATTCGACGCTGGCAACTAATTGATTGGTGCTGGTGCAGACAGCAATTCGTATTTCGATTTTCCTTTGTTTGAATAATCACGTGAATCGAATTGTGTGGCGAAAACAAAACATTTGCACGAATGTTTCGTCGCATGTCGAGACAAGCGCAAGCACGATTGTGTAAACCCCTGTATTATAAGTTATACTACAGCTTCGGATAAATAATATAACTATATAATCTCATTCATTTGTGAATTGTTCTACGAAATAATCTAACTTGCTCCACGACAAAAAATCCGTGAAATATCGAAAGAGCAAGTTTTTGTCCAGTTGTAGGAAAATGTGATTTGATTATAATAGTATTAAAGCAATTTCCTCCACATTGTCACAATATTATTTACTCTAACAACAAATCAATTTGTTCACATTCTCTGAAAGGAGGTATTGTACCGAAAAATGTAATAAAGAGCGCTTTTACTGTAAAGATAGCCTTGTTGATGTTTAGTGTATTATCTCACTTTTATCTACTGAACCTTATGTGGACACACAAATACCTACTAGGTATGTGAAGTCCGCATTCCAAACGGTTGAGCGAAGACACGATTGAGAGAACTTACGTGACTTGGTATTTGGAGTACGTACTGGTAAGTATTTTCAATACTTACCATTTTTTTCGAGCAGAGTTTACTGTTTCATGTTTACTTTGTACTTTTAGGAATAATAATAGTAATACCTAATAGTTATTTTCCCTTTCCAGTGAAGATAAGGAGTGAAAATAGAAGAAAGATGTGATGTCCACGCAATCACTATCCATTCAAGGTTGCCTGGAAGAGATCGCAGAAAGCGGTAAGGCCGCCCATTGTATGTTTATTTTTTAGTGTTTAATGTTTTATTTTGTCATGCTTTTTCTGGTGTACAATAAAGCGTATATAAATATAAATAAAACAAATAAAGTAGGTATGCAATGCATACAAAATTATCAACACAAAATAAATGTAAATGCATTTATAATGTAGTTTATTTTCCCTTTTACCCTTACACGCGTGCCCTGGTCCAGGCCATGGTACGGAGCGAGAGGGCATGGGGAGCCGTCACCTCCTTCAGCGAAGCAGTAATGCTCGCGAAGAGGGAGGCGGCGCACGTGAGGGAGAGGCAGCATATGCGCCCTCGCGACCCCAGCCGCCGCAGGATACGGAGACGCCCTGGGCGTCGGGAATCCCAGGCCGATTTCCGGCCACCGTAGGCATGGGCTTGCGGACGGCGAGTAATGGGTAGCTCGCTGTCCGGTAAGGACCAAGCCCAAGTCGACGGCGCGTTGTGTTCCACGCGCGCCTCAAAGAGATGTCAGCACAAAAAAGTGATGAGACCTGCAAGGGTCGATGCCTGCCAGGGGTGCGGGTTTGTTCGAAAGAGACACCACAGCCCCTGGCTTAAGGGCTACTAAAGGAACACGGGTGGGTTTTAGTCAGTAAAAGTCTGACACGCCCTCCTGCTCCACCCAGAGCGGGAGAAGTTATTTGATGATATCCCACCCAAAAAAAAAAAAAAAAAAAAAAACCCTTACACGCGTTGTCTACATCTCTTTATCTTTTCTCCTATCGCAGGTATGCTGGAAGAGATTTCTTTAGACATAAGCATCACCTCTTTACCTATTTTTCTGTTCTAATCTTCTTGTCTGTTTATATAGTGTGTACAGTATATAAATGGTTAAATAAAATAAAAATAGAAAATAAATGTTTTCCCTGGAAATTGTACATATCGACAATGACAATACAGGCTGAAAACATAAAAAAATAATCATAACATAAAAGATAGGTAGCTGAAGGTACTGTTACTGAAATACACAGAAGCTTTCACAGAATTAAGTTTTCCTAGTGAAAGCAACTCAATTGTCACTCAAATGAACAATTTTCCATTTAACCATTTAGCGACTGAAAGCGGCTTAAATCCTCCCACAAAAACCTTTTATGATTATTAAACAGTTTCCATTATTAAATGAACACCACTTATTATTATACGAATACCACTCTGTGCGAAATACTAAAATGGCGCTATTTTGTTGTACGAACTGAGTTCAGTTACAGAGGTGAGTGCAAATAAAAGATAATTCTTTGTAAATTAATACTGTGATCGTTACTCGAAATCGCCAAAAAATGAGTTACGATGTTTTACCCGGCAGGTGTCGGGTTACAACTACGTAAGCTTATCGCGTTTGCACAGCGCACACTTTAGTTGAACATAACCATTTGCATTCAACGATGGAAAAACTGATTCAATCTACATATTTTTTTTTATCCGGAACAACGTGCAAAAAGGTGAAGCGCTCCAATTATTGGCTCTTGGAAAACGCATGTAAAAAAATGGCATTTGTGAACTGAACTCTGAATAAAATTGTGTCGAATAATTTGCACGTGTGCAGAAGACGTTATTTGCAGAAATTGGTTTGCTTATTCTGTTAAAAAATCTCTTAGATTACATATGATTGGCTAAGGGATATTCGCCGTTGGATGTGTGAATCTGAGTGTATTAGGGTAGCATGACAAATTCATACAAAATAGCCTTATAAATAAGCTGAAAACTTGAACTTTTGTTTTCATAATTAAAAAACCATATTGCTTCATAGTTCATTCAATGCTGTATTCCTCGTATTCCACTGAAGAAAAGTCAATCAAATTATCGTCAGAAGTAATTAAACTAGGATAAATTACTCTTTCATTCATTAGAAACACGTTCCATTTGGATCTGATTCTAAAATAATATTTAGAGGAAACGTTAATTGAAAATCTTAAATTCAATAATCAATGAAAAACCTTTGCCTTTCAAATGTTTCATTTCAATTAGGTCTAATTGCGAACAGACTTTAATAAAGGTGACTTTGCAACTGTAGGTAAAGATCTATTTTTGGACCACAAACCGTTGCAAAGAAAATTTGAATTTCATTCTATCACCGGAGGTGTAAGTACGTAACACTTTTTTACAGTTCAGCAACTTTCATTGCGTTATTTACATTGCTGAGCGGGCACATTTTTCGATCACATGAAGCAATGGATTAGCAAGATCTTTCAAAATGCTTCAAATAATGTTTTTTTTTTTTTTGGTTGGAAATCTTCAAATCTCTTCTCCCGCTCTGTGGAGCGCGACTGTCAGACTTTACTGACTAAAACCCATCCGTGTTCCTTCAGTAGCCAGTATGCCAGGGGTAGCGGTATCTCTTTCGAACAAACCCGCGCACCCCTGGCAGGCATCGGCCCTTCAGATAAAGATTGATAGTGTGTTATGCAATTAGGGTGCCGATTTAATTTTGGCTTCTTACATTAAGTCCGTGGGCGTTGTAAATGTGATTTAGGTGATCGAAGTAGTTTGTTAAAGAGTCTTGACGTTTTTCGTTGATTTTACTAACATGCAATAACTTATAAACAATCAATCTGCCTATCCATTTCCCGACTATATTGGGGACGGCTTCCAGTCTCACCGGATGCAGCTGAATACCTTTAGTTAACATAAACCTGACCTCGACTACCCATTGATATCCCTTGGTAAGACTGGTCATCAAACTTGGTTGGGCTTCTGACTACCCAAAAAAACTGTCAAAGATTTAATACGAATGACCGCCGGCCGGCAAATCGGTTGCACATCGATATGTGACGTGGTTTCCGAGGCACGGAGGGATTACGATATGAAATAAGGCACACAGATGATACGAAATGACTGAGTATTTCTTGTGAAAGACTTCTGATAGATCTGGATAAGACACGGGGGAGCAAAGTCGGAGAGAAAATAAGCAAGGCTGACCACCATTGGTCTGTCAACCGTTGGGCAGTGGGAGTAAGAGACAATTACGTAATATATATGGTTTTAAAAACACTGTTCGAAATAATATCCCAATTCAATTTAGAATTACCTGCCCTATTCTCTTATTTTATGAGTTTCCATATCTCATTACCATGAACCCTATTTAAATTCGCATTCAAATTGAGTCAAAGGCACTTAATAAAACGCTGTTATAACAATTAATTACCTCATCTAACAAAATGTTAATGGCACTGTTGGGCTTGCCAGCGCAAAATACTAATCACTCGCCCGTAAAAATGTGTTGCCAATTTAATAATTGCGCCATCTTTTTGGTAGAACGATGAAAAGCAAAAAGCTTGTACCTTAATTAAACACTCGTGCCTCAGAACTGATGCTAAAGTTTTGTTCTAGGAATTTAATTTAAGTGTAGATGAACTGTTTTACTTTGTTTTCTTGGCATTTAAGATTATTTAATAGTTTTTTAAATAAGTCAGAGAAAGCTTTATTGTCCTATTTTTCCCAAAATTAATTGATAAGAGCGGTTAGTAGTAGGAATTTATTTTTCTCAGATTTGTATTCTGTATTTGTGATAGCGATCATTCGCTCCCAAAGAGAGTACCTACAAGTGATTGGACACAGATAACAGGTAGGTAGACAAAGGTAGATCAATTAATAGATTACCTACCAACATAAAAGTTGGAAGTCGACATTCGAATATATTCATGACCTATAAAACCATTCCTAAAATAATATCGGAAAATCAACAAAAAACTCTGAACAAAATTGTTAAAAGCTATTTACTTAATCAATACATAAATAAACTCATACATAATACAGTACCACTCATGAAATAACTCTCAAATGTGAGTGATTTATTATTCTACCATATTGTTTAGCCTAATCTTAATATTTGCTGAAGTACGTAGGTAGGTACGTCATATTTACAGTAGGTAAGTAGCACCAAATCGTTATAATAACAAACAGGGCTCGAAATTTTACTTAAAAAATCATCCCTCATACCGTCTCAGTACTGCCTAATATAATGCAAATTGTTCCCGACTTCCATTTTGGAACATTTTCTGAGCTTAGGAAATAAAACACGTTGACGTACTCGATTATTATATGTGCTGTTTAGTGTTTACTTATTTCTCCACAGCTAGAGGGTTCACGGACGGCTCCAGCTAGACTATTCTGTAAAAAAATCACCGTGAAAGAATATGTGAAGTGAGCTGTCATTCCATCTGACACTAGGGATTTTTTTTTTTTTTGGGTTTTGGCTTCGCACGGTTTGTGCATTTAGCCAGAGTCAAGTAATTTTACTTTTCAATCAAGTAAATGGCCCGATATCAGGCACGAAGTTACAAAAAAGTCATAGTCAGTCAAGTCAAAGTTATTGTAAAGCGGTAGTAACTTTACAACAACCTATTAGGAGTTTTTGGGGGGAACACGAAAAGTCCACGTTAGTCACTTATTTTCACCTTCACTACACTTGTGCACTCACACGTAACTAAATTGAATAATTCAATACCAAAATTATACAATATAATTCGCTATTTCACGAAATTTAATGGAAATGAAAATTCGTGCAACATGTTCCAACGCGATAACACTAGGGATTGATGCTAATGACAGTTCACTTTAAGGTTACTTCACTCAAGTTTCCACGGTGAGATTTTTACCGAATAGCAATACAGTTCTCAAGTGCGTATGCGGCACCTCCCCACAGACAATGGCTATCCTTCCATCGTGCGCCGCATGCCCTGTTACTTGTGCATTTGACGATCTTATGACTGCGTCAGTGAGTGGAGTTTCCTCAGCTGAAAGTTCGGCCAAAGATCTTTGATTTTTTTGCTATCGGTACGCTAAGAAGAAGAAGTATTTTGATAGTAGACTGTATGAACGGTGATTAACTTTACCTCATAATGCCATAATGGCGAACAACCGCTATTTATGAACGGAATAAATCAACCACGATTAGATAGGATCTATTACGTCAGTGCACCATGATATATTTCAGTCATTTTATTTTTTAAAGACTATAGTTTTCATGAATTATGGTTCGATTTTAATTTAAAGTTGTAACTTGGACATAATTGGAAAAAAAATCTGTGTCAAGATCTTTTTTCTAGTGGTAGGTACAGCTATCGCTAGTCACTATATTATTATGATGTGTACAGTCAAACAAAGATATTGGTATACAGGCAAAATATTTATCTTTCCACTACACCTACACTATCAACATTGATTTTAATTAAACACACATACCTATATAAGAGGCATGTTAAAGACGCTACTCAGCACACTCACAACATTCTTTAAAAGTACTAGCAAATTAGCTACCTGTACCTATCACCAATCGCTTTTCGAAATAATAACAGTAGTATGGGTTGATCGAAGTTTAAGCTACGCTTGCCGCGGTTGGTTCATGGATGGGTTACCATCTAATAACCCTGCGTGCTTGGAAAAGCACGATAAACCGTTGGTGCAGGCCGATAGATCTTTGGTCGTTACAAGTAGTCAGAAGCCCAAAAGTCTGACAATCGGTCTTACAATCGTGTTCCCCAATATCTGGGTTGTGGACGACAGATAGGCAGTGACTCTATGTAAAATACAGGTATTCAGCTGCATGTGGTTAGACTGAAAGCCAACCCCAACTTAGTTGGGACAACGCTAGGTAGATTGACCATAAGTCCAACCAATCTCTTTGGTCGACTGTACCTAAATTGTTCATCATCATCATCATTTCAGCCGAAAGACGTCTACTGCTGGACATAAGCCTCCCCCAAAAAGGGGTTTTGCCATAATCGCCAAGCTAGGTTGGCGATCGCAGTATAGTGGTAAAATGCATAGAGAACGCAGCGGGCCATTCTCTAGTAAGTCGTTTAGTCGCCTCCTACGTACCCACGAGAAGAAAAGGGATGGTGCTATTCTTTTACGTCCGGCACCACACGGAATCTAAATTGTTGATCATGCCTTTTTCTAGTGTAATATAAATGTCGCTTTCTGCCATAAAAATAATATGATTTACGACAATTTATTTTCACTTGCAGGAGATCGCAAGTACTGTAAAGGTTGGTTGCTTACCGAAGACAACCTTATCATTGTACCGGCAGACAACGAAATGACTTTATCACATTCGAACTGTCAAGGAGATCTAGAACAATCCTTCATAGTTTAGGTTTTTGTTTCGGAAGAGAATAGTTGAGTGACAGGACCTTGAAATAAACGGTAAAATTTATAATTACTAGTTTATAATACAAATTTTTCATTATTAGACACTGGTACTCGAGGGACCTTTCATGTCCCACAATATCTCGCATTAAAAGTTGTCAGTGATAGGCGTCTCTTTAATAACCGTTTCCACATTTTGAAGTAATTATCACTCGTATAATTTGTAATTACTCCGCATCAACAAACAGCAAACAAGTAAGTTCTCAAGTACTTTCTGATTTTCAGAACGAAATGTTTGTGATTACTTCACATTTCTATGGAAATTTTCGTTGTATTAGGTAAAAGTTTAACGTTGAGAATTAGCAAAAACATTGATTATCATAGGCACAGCTAGTGGAGCTCTCTGGTCTCTGCCAGAGTCGGTTTCCTTCTACATACAACCCGTCTACCTTCAAAACAAGAGTGAACAGGCATCTTCTGGGCATGCTCGTTCCATTATAGACCGCGCCCATCGCTTTCCATCAGACGAGATCGAGGTCAAGAGCAGGCGCATACAGAAAGAAAAAAACATTGAAAAAGTAAGTAGTAGTAGGCCTCCCACAAGGTGGACCGATGACCTTGTGAAGGCCGCAGGTATCCGCTGGATGTGGGAAGCACAAGACTGGTAGAAGTGGAGGAGCCTGGGGGAGGCCTACATATGTCCAGCAGTGGACGTCTTTCGGCTGAAATGATGATAATGATGATGAAGTAGTAGTAGTAAAGTAAGTGAAAATACCGATAAAGCTAACCTTTACACAGTACTATGAAAAGAACTGTACAAATCCACTGCTTATTTTACAATATTCTAACCACATTCTTTTGTGAAAATAGTCTTCCTATTATTCTTTCCCTAGCTTTCGCCAGCGGCTTTGCCCACGTGGAGGTCGAATATTATCCCACAGGAACGTACTCGTACTATCGGGATAAAAAGTATCCTATATATTATTCCATCTTACAAACTATCTGTGTGCCAAATTTCATCCAAATCCGTTCAGCCGTTTATGCGTGATTGAGTAACAAACATCCAAACATCTTCACAAACTTTCACATTTATAATATTAGTAGGATAGGATTCCACACTCCAATATGAAAAAGTAATATCCAAACGAACATTGTAACAAAAACAGTATTTTTTTGTTCTCGTACATAGACGAACAAAAAGTAATTTCAAATAGGTAGATATGAAGAAAGTGGAATATAATTAAGGTGTTGTATTTCCACATGACGCTAAACTATCAAAGTGATCAAAAGTTTTAAACGGATGAAGAGTTCTGAAGGACATATAACACACGGAGGCCTACTTTCAAATAGATCAATCACCCTACTTCAGTATCCGAAACCCTAACGTCCTTGAAAATGTTGTTGCTGTTTGAAACTTTCTACATTACCCGTGTTGGCCTATTAGGAATTAATTACTGTCACTAAATTCCTATATATATATGATTTTGTTACAGGTACTATAGTTACCTCCCGTCTTCACTGGGAAACAAAGTTGCACAACTATTGTGCAAGACATTTGTGCAAGACATTGTTTCAGCAACATGTCTTCGCTTTTTTTTTTTTGTGAATGTCATCTTGCAGTTGACCTTGAGAGGCCGTGACTGCTCAACCGGACTTTCCTGTGAAGGTTTTTAGGACTCTAAAAGCCTCCAGCCAGGGCGTAAAACCTACTTAAACCTAAAACGACTGCGCACTGAGGGCACCCCCTGTGGGGTACGAACCTCAGGGAGTCGCTGGCGGGGGGGGGGGGGGCAGCTAGTGGGGACCGGCTGGATCAAGATATCTTCATGATTATTAGACGGGGAATTTAAAGCTACTGGCTCAGCTGCGGCGCGGGCTGGCGCATCAACGAGCAAGGGACGGTCAGGGGTCTGATCGTTACTCGGGGGCCTTCGCGGGGCGCGAGGACCTCGGCGGCGAGGTCGGAAGGACGGTCGTTTGTGTTTGTGTGCTGTACTGGTGGCCCTATTCTTTTCTTCGAGAACAGTGATGGGGTCGTCTGGGTCGGAAAGGAACATGTCTTCGCGTTGCGACGACCATATTTATTGGGATACAAAGTTGCGCAACATTGCTCCTGGCAACATTTGAATTTGCGGGCAAGAATGTTGCAAAATTATTCCTCAACTTTGTTGCCAATGAATGAACAGCTTAAGTTTGTTAGTCATAATTAAAGGCTTCTTAAACATGTTACGTTTACCTATCAATCTAGCTGTTAGTCCTGCAATTACCCAAAACCACTCATCCGATTTACAAGATATTGGTTTAAATTTACAAGTCTGTTTTCTCGTCAGATTTTGGTACGTTAATCCATTCAAGCAGAACTGGATCACAGCTATTAATCTGTGAAATAAAATGTAATTAATAACAAGATACAGTCTGTCTTGTTTGGGGCTTTTCAGTAATGATTAATTATGGGGATACCATTAATCTATATTTACTACCTCAATGGGAAATATTTACGTTCACATTTATGTCTTTATTATTATTTCTTAAACAATCTCACTAATATTTTATAAGATAAACTTTGTATATTTAGATGTTTCGATGTTTGTTACTCAATCACGCGAAACCGGCCGAACGAATTTGAATAAAATTTGGTACACACATAGTTTATGACCTGGAATAACAAATAGGATACTTTTTATTCCGGTAGTACGTTCCCGAGGAATAATTTCCGACCTCCACGCCGACGGATCCCTGGGCAATAGCTAGTTTAATATAAGAACAACATAAGCATTCATAAATGTCCCGGTCCTAATTAGCAAAAACAAACGATAAAGCGAGTTCCATATTTAAATTTAAGTTCTAAATCACGAAAGAAAACATTAATTGCTTTACTTACAAAGGTTATCGACCCCCTCATGTCATTCACCTCTGTGTCTTGATATCAATAGGGTTGCCTCGTCATAGGATCAAATTAATCCGGCTCCGTTTCGTTTGCTGACCCTACTCACACGGGCTTCCGTTGATAAGACTGTACTGAGGACTATCGCCAGCTAAGGATATCATCTAATCTGGACTATTAGTCTGATGATTCTGATAATAAATCGCATTTGTGAAATTCCCGGAAATTGATGGCGTTTAATTCCTTTTTTTGCTTTATTATAGTTTGCGTAATACAATAATTTTTACTTGCGTTATTTTATTAATGGTTGTTTTTTCAACATTTAGATAACTTTATCTGGAGAATAAATCTGACAATTTGGCATATTTTCTATACAAAAGCTGACAAACCGACATATTTATTCCTTAGACGAAATGTTACCTGACTTTTGAAAAATAAGCCCCCTTTTAAGAGATATATATTAAAATGGGCTTTATAAAAACATAGGCGAAAAAATTCTTTTCAACTCTTTATACAGTTTGCTAGATTTAAAATTATGCTACAGTTGTTATGATATTTTGATGCTCATCTGGTCTCATAACAGCAAGACATAAACTTACGTTATAACTCTTGGTAATAAAAGTTTTCCATATTGAAGCAGTCCGAAATGTAGGTATGTAATTTAAGATATAAAAACAAAATACGAGTCTTAAAAAATGTCCTTTTGTTATTTCAATTTTCATAAAATTTTAATCTAGGTGAAAGGAATCTCATCTCCCTAACCCACTAAAGCGGATTACTATGAGACGCGAGGTACCACATAAGGCTGTACCATATATGAGCGTCCCATATTCATACGTTATGAGATTGGATATTATCTTGCATGATATTACCTGAGATTGCAGACATCTTAGAACTTGCATCAATCTACGAATCTTGGCGCTGTATTACTTAGTACAGTGAACATCAAAGGTAACAAACTTATAACCCATAACTTGGGTAGGTAAATGTAGAAAAATGCCAGAAGTGCAGGACTGGTTGATGTGGTGAATCTTGAGGAGGTCTTGGTCCAGCAGTGAACATCTTTTGGCTATTCTGTTGATGATGATCGAATTAAACGTGTTTTAGCCGCTATAAACCAATACTAGTTTCCGACACACAACCAGTTTCAGAAACTCATCAATACATACATACTTTGCTAACAGTCTGTCAAACTCATGATCAAGTGATTGGATGACGGAAAATAATATCAGTCAATCAAATCTTTTGCAATATAAATGTAGGTTAAGAGGTTAGCCCTCGAAATTAACATTTTGAATGTCTTGTTCATGAAATAGTGTCATTCAATGGGATTATATATACATATACGGTTGTATTGCTGATTCTTACGATTTTAATTAAGTAAAGCCATATTTGTTACGATCGCGAACGATATTGTAATCAACATACAAACTAACGCTAACCAACAAATTATCTTAAATCATAAGCAGTCTGTTGTCAATCTGTTGATACCCGAGCAATAAGAAAACAGTCGTGTTTCCTGTGATTAATTGACAGATTTCGACTACAACGTGCGATAACGGTTAAGTTTTCATCCAGTACGCAAACTAACCATGAATTCAGCATATCATTCGAGAACCCCCAGCGCACAAATTTTTCGTCGATAATACAAAAAAAAAAACAGCTGTTTCATAGAAAAGGAATACCTACGCGGTCAAAAGGTATGGAACAGCTGATTTATTTTGTATAACCGGCGAAAATTTTCTAAAATAACAGTTAGCGCAAAGGTTAAAATCTTATCCTGTATGTACCCCAAACAGTTCATTTCTCCGAGATTATGTATAAGCGTAGTGAGGATGTACTTCAAAATCAAACCCACGATTCTGGAGATTTTTTTATATAAAATAAGATTAGCCCAAAATCTAGCAATTGTACTCAATTTACACTGAAACCTTTTAACAATCAATCAACTTGTTTGTCGATATTGCATAACAGTTATATGTTCTTACAGTTCGCTACGCACCTTTTCTTACGGCCCATAAGCAATGTACAGCGTTCAGTAACTGTTAGCTAGATTTATTGGAAATCTTAAACGTAGACGTAAGAAGTACCGGTTCCATTGAAAAATATTTTCCCACAAATAATAGAATGGATAAAACGAATAGTTATTTAGGTAACTATTTTCGTCTCGTTAATGTTCTGGCAGTCTTTGAATAATTCAAGCAAGAATATTTATATCGACCAATAACAAAAGTTAAAACCTTTCTACTATGTCCTATTTCGGATATCACGCTTCTCGCCTTTTTGGGCTTTTGCATTTTAAAAATTTACGATGAACTGAGTTGTCTGAACAACACACACACTAGATTCGAATGGGATTACGGGTTATAAACTTGTTTTTTTAAAGTCTATGTTTAATATTCCTGCTAACATGGGCCATATAGGAAAGTACAGTATTTTATGCCGTCTCTTGCATTAGTTGTTTGGCCCAGTCACGGTTGCTTTTCATCATCAGACAGAACAAGTTCGAACCGTGAAGTTTTAGGATCTTTCTCGCAGACAAACTTGAGCTCTTGGTCACACCAGTAGTCGTCCAAAGTACCGTCTTCCAAGAGACAGGCACACACATTTATACCCCTGTTGTCGGGCTGATACATGGCCCACTTGTGGTAAACATCCTCTACTCTATCCCCTGAAACAATTAAATATATTAATTTACGAAGTTCTTGCATTGGTACTTTGTGTTTATTTATTTATTATTATCTCCTTTATTTCAATAAATACATATAAATTACATTTTTAAATATTATTATAAAAATATAAAAACATTTAAAAATATAAAAAATAGTAGCCCACCGGTATCGGGAACAAGGTCCAAGCTACCGGCGGTCAGGGCTCCAGAGAGAGGAACCTCCTAACGATGCGAGCCGTGTCCAGGAGTACCGCTTTCTGTATCAAGCCCTTGACCCAGCTGCCCAACGAGAGCCTCCTCAGATGTTGGTCGAGGCTCTTGGCTATCAAGCCATTGGCTGAAACGACTATCGGTACAATGATCGCTGAGTCCACATCCCACATGTCGACAACCTCGTGAGCCAAGTCAAGATACTTGATTTGTTTATCTTTCTCGGCTTTCACGAGGTTCCCGTCATGCGGGACCGTTATATCAACGATCATTGTACGCCGCTCTAGTCGATCCACCACCACTATATCAGGCTTATTGGCAACAATAGTCCTGTCAGTGATGATGGATCGATCCCAGTACAGTGTGACATGTCCATTTTCGAGAACTGGGTCGGGCACATACCTATAGTACGGCACTTCCGATTCCACAAGGCTGTATTTCAGAGCAAGTTGCTGGTGAATAATCCTGGCTACAAGGTTGTGCCTATGCAAATATTCTTCGTTAGCTAGACGAGAACACCCGGAGATAATGTGTCTGATGGATTCTCCCGGACGGTGGCATGCCCGACAGATGTCAACCGTACCGTCTTTCACAATAAATCTCCGGTAATTGTTCGTCATCATAACTTCGTCCATAATTGCACAGACAAAACCTTCGGTTTCCCCAAAGAGGTCACCGAAACGCAGCCAGGCTACGGACGCTAGTTGGTCTACATCGGGCCCATGTAGGGCCCGGAAAAAGCGTCCGTGAAGCTCCTTACTCTGCCATACCTCCATGCGATCATTAGTGTCAAGCACTACAGGTTTGCGCCAGTTCTCTTTAGCCAAGGAGAGCGGGGTGAGGCCTTTGTCCACCGCAACCACATCTCGATGCATCCCCACGTCGGTCTCTAGGAAATATTCCCTGAGACTGCATATCTCGCGATTGTGGAGGGTCTTAGCGTTTAAGAACCCTCGACCTCCACACTTTCGCGGGATATACAGTCTCATTACCGATGACCGTGGGTGATGCATTCGATATGCAGTCAGCAGCGTACGGACCCTCCTATCCAGGGCGTCGAGTTCGGTTTGAGTCCATTTGAGTATGCCGAAAGAGTACATCAAGATCGGCATGACCCAACCGTTGAAGGCGCGCACCTTGTTTCCGCCTGATAAAAGACTATTAAATACTTTCTTCAGGCGGCCAAAGAAGCGCTCCTTTAACGATTGCTTCATGTCAGTGACATTGATGCCCAACGCTTCCGACATACCCAAATATTTATAGGTTTCGGCTGCGGAGAGGGCTCGAAGGTTTATGGAATCCGAGAGTTGTGTTCCCACGGATTCCACAATCTCCCCTCGCTTTACATGCATGACCGCACATTTGTCCACACCAAATTCCATCCTGATGGCGCTACTGAAGGTTTCAGTTACTTTCAGTAGCTCCATCAGTTGCAAATTGTTGGGGGCAAAGAGTTTTAGGTCATCCATGTAGAGGAGGTGAGATATAACCTGACCACCTCTCCTCAGCCGATAGCCTATACCTGAATCCTCCAGCAGTGTGCTTAGAGGATTCAGGGCTAGGCAGAACCAAAGCGGACTCAAACTGTCGCCCTGAAATATACCTCGCTCGATCCTTATCGGCTCGCTATTCCTCTGGATGTTTCGACATCCTGGATATCGAAGGACCGTCCTCCATTGCCCCATACATGACATCAGGAAGGTGCGCAGAGTTGCATCTACTTTATACAACTCCAGCACCCTCATGAGCCATGTATGTGGCACCGAGTCATAGGCCTTCTTGTAGTCTATCCAACATGTCGAAAGATCCTTTCGGGAACGGCGAACCTGTTGGCTGATGGCCATATCAATGAGGAGTAGCTCCTTAGTACCGCGGGACCCATTCTTACATCCATTTTGAGAGACAGACATGATGGAATTAGTGTCAACATGATTGTAAATTTTAGTTCTCAAAATGGATGTAAGAACCTTATAGACCGTCGGTAAACACGTGATCGGCCTATAATTTTTGGGTTCCTCGGTACTACCTGATTTATGGAGCAGGTGGGTAACTCCTGTTGTCAGGAACTGGGGTAGCGAACCAGACTCCAAAGCAGTCTGGTACTGAGCCGCCAAGCGAGCGTGCGATCCCATGAACCATTTGATCCAGAAGTTGTGCAGCCCGTCCGGCCCTGGAGACTTCCAGTTGGGCAGCGGACGGACTGCACGAGCTACATCTTGGGGGCAGATGGTAATAGCCTCCATTTCTGGTATGGGATTGCAGGCTCGCTCGACTTTTCGAGCCCAATCACCTTCGGTGTGACTGACAGGCACCGACCAGATATTGCGCCAAAAAGAGCACATGGCGTCATCTTCCGGTAGGCGCGTATCAGCCACACCTTGGTTTGGTCGCTCCCAAGCCCTATAGACCCACCTTTCATCACTCTGGAAGGTGCGGTTCTGAGTGTATCGGTCTACCCGGCGCTTATACCGACGAATACGGTTTGCCCATGCATACACTTTCTGCTTCAGGAAGTCTATGCGCTCTGTGACACGGGACATATAATCCTGAGGGCTGGTATCAGTCCCTGAGAATGCCCGCCTCACAAAGCGCATCACTCTAGGGCGAGTGTTGCCCTCCCTGAAGCAGATTAGTTTGCCGATGAGGGCTCTGGCCCCACCAATACGACGTTCAATCCTGCACTGCCAAGCTGGTACGGCTGGTTTCGGTCGCGTAGCTCTAGAGTCATTTGCGAATTTGACATGAGCTACACGACATGCCGCCACAGCCGCGCAGTACAGAATCGAATGAGTATCGGCGAGGTCTTCGCAGTCATCAAAATAATTTGATAACTGCGAATCCAAAGCCGCCACCAGCGCCCTATTCTTGTTATGCATTATTTATTATTTATTATTTATTATTAGGCTTCTCAACAATGAGTACACTGTTACTTTATAGTTTAAACATTACAAACTTAAGTCTAAGCGCCACATTACTTACAGAAAAGCACCGCATGCACTACATTATGCGCAGATATAGTAACACAGTAAATTAATTAAAACAAGTAATACATAAATTTTAAAAATACTGAAATTATGCTATTAAAAGATTGATAACAAAAAATTAAGATAAAATAAAATAATAAGTAAATCAAATAACATGCATTAAATAAAATTGAATTGGGGTAGGTTATATAATATTTGACAAAAATCGTTTTAACAATTTTAGTAATTGTAACAATTTTAACAATGTTATATGATTTTATATGATTAGGTTAGTACTTGAACAAAACTAGAGACATCCTTTAATGGCTAGCGCTTTTTTTAGGGCAGGTACTGATGAGTGGAAGAGGTCTATATCCACGTGCTCTGTGTTTAGAAGCTACATTCGCTCCCGCAGTAGTGTTCCTGGCTCTAGAACCATGTCCTGATTGTTAGCTCAGTCCAGAAAATGACACACACATACAACGTGCAAGGACAGGTGGCCTACCACCACCTCTTAGCCCTCCACCCACGGGCGATTTTTCGTTATTTTGATTTACACTTTACACCTCCATTTATCGACATCATCTTCATCCAACGCTGTTATTCTAATTTAATTTTTATAATGTACTTTATTTTAATGTTGCCATTTTATTTTTTGCTGTTTCTATCAAACTCGAACTTATGTAAAATAATTTTATATAGTCTTGTGTAGTTCGTGAACGATGAACGAATAGGAACCGTTTCTTTGCACTGTACTAAAAGAAACGTTTCCGAATGCTGACTTTTAATCGGTCTATTAGTTCTAATAGCTCCTCAAATCAAATCAAAATCAAATCATTTTATTTGTCACAATGCAGGTACATATGTAGTTTATATTAGGTCTTATAGTGATAATGTTAGTGCGCTGCATTCTACTCGCAAGCATACAAATATTACACACAAGAATGAAATATAATATTACAAAAAAAAAAATGTCTGTAGGTATAATTAAAATGTCAAACCATAAAATAGAAATAAAATTATGTCAAAATTTAAAATATCATTGTCAACAATTATCCTCCATAAATTCAGTGATTGAGTAATAACATTTATTAATTAAAAATTGTTTCAGTCGTTTTTAAATAAATAACTAAATTAAGATACTTTATTTCTCGCGGAATTTTATCGTATATTACTGGAGCCATTTAAGATATACTTTTGCGGAAAAGAGCTGTTCGACTGCGGCCAACACTCGTACATTTACAAAAAAACTATACCGTATGACCGAACGAGAACGAGAATGACAGCGACTGATTTGTCGGATACGATTTCAGTGAGACTTTTTTGCTCTGTGTTATAGGGAAGTACTGACTGAGAGCGAAGACCGAATAGAAGTAATCGAATGAACTAGTTCACTGACAGAAAAGAACTAGTACGGAGCGATCTCAAAAATGACCGAGCAGGCACAAGACTAATTTTATACGTTTGCTGCATACAACTAGTAGAAGTCACTTGATCCTTAAATAGGGTCTTCTAACCTAGCTTTAATATTTTTCTGTAACCTGTGTTTAAGCCAATTAAGAATGTTTATTAATAAATGAGCATAGCTACATTTATCAATTTTTATCATTCATATTAGAGGTGGCGGTATGCGCAGCAAGCCATCAATGCTTTGATCGACAAACTGATTTAGTTTTTTTTTTTAGTTTTCAATTTTATAAGTTCATTTTCCTGGAGTGTCGGGTGGTCCTGAGTTTTAGGACACGAGAAATCAGCTAAAAAAGAAAGCAAAAAAAGGAGACTTGCCGGTAACGGTTATCCAAGTAAAGTCCTTATTCCAATCCCGCAAGCCTATGTGCAAAAGAGGATGCCAGCTCCACTTCCTATAGTTATTTGTAGATGTTTCTTCAGGAGTTGCTTTAGGGAATAAAGCCATGACGACATCAGCCTCTTGTTTATCGTTGACAACGACCAGATGAGCTCCTTCCGCTAAGCAAGTCTTGTAAGCCTGATTCCACGTCGTCTTTTTCTCGTGCACTTTGTAACAGCTTCCCGTGATTTCAGTGAAATGATAATCTGGAATAGAAGTAAACAAAAGTTAGTCAACCATAAATCGAATCAAATCAAAATATTTTATTTCATATAAACCTGCATGGGCACTTATGAAACGTCAGAAGCTAGGTGCACGGTTCCAAATTGTCGCTTCCTGTGGAGAAGAGCCGGCAAGTAACTCCACGGCTACTCTTTAAAGATAATTGGCTTTAACAATGTTTTCAAATGACAGTGATAAAATAGGTGTTGGATTGAGAATGGTCTTCTTACATATCTACATACATCGCTATATGTATACCTAACTTGTTTTGCCTTTAAAAGCATTTCTTATAATAATTTGAACCAGTCGCCAATACATTTGCTTGCAAACAACACGTATTTCATTCATCAGAAACCCAAACAAGCGAAAGTGAACCTTAATACAAACACCAATAGATATGGAAGGACAGTGTAGGCCTGTCAATAAGTACCAGGTACTTAGAGGAATGAAAATACAGAATAGAAAATCATTTAACGTCTGTACGGCCTAATCTACAGTCTGTAAGGCCTACAACGTTCTCTCATTCACAATAATTATGTAAAATAATCTACATAAATAAAATGAACCTATTTAAACAAAGTAACATGATTTCCATGACAATCACAAAAAAATAGACGATATTAAAATTGATGTATAATGTCAAATAATGACGAGAAACTGTCAGCATTTTAAAAATAAAAATAAATATTGCTTTCTGTGGAGTAGGTACTTTGAGTACTACCATCTTGAGAGTCATCATTATCTGCATAGCCTTTTTCCAAAAATGGTGGGGTCGGCTTCCAGTCGAACTGGATGCAGCTGAATACCTGTACTTTACATGGAGCGACTGCCTATCTGACCTCCACAACCCAGTTACTGGGTAATACTATACCCCTTAGTAAGACTGGCTGTCAGACTTTTGGGATTCTATCGACCCGTAACGACTATCATCTCGAGAGTAACATACGAGCACATCCATCACTATTTCATGCGATGCCGCAGTTTACTTTCTTTTTGGACTAAGTTCCCGTATTTTTATGATCGCGCACATTCTAATATCACTCTCGATGTGTCAAATATTTCTCATATTTACCTAATTTTTTTTTTTTTTTTTTTTAACTTGCGACTTGAATTTTATTACCTCTCAAAGTAAGCTCTTAGACCAGTATAGAATGAGATCAAATAAAACTTACCGTCATCGAAGGTGCCACATTCATTCAGTTGCAAAGTCTTCTTGTTTTTCTTGTAGCATATGTACGGAAGATACTGCTTGCATGAGGAGGCATACACTTTACCGTCAGTGGACAAAATTAAGCAATCTTCTGGCTTTGTACCGTTGCCGTATGAACCCCAAGTTATAGACATATCGTCCAACGGAACTCCTGTAATAGAAAATAATGTTTTGTAGTCCTGGTGAAGAGAAAGCCCGGTTATCATCATTTTAGGAAACAGACGTCCACCACTGGACATAGACCTCCCCCAAGCAACGCAACTCTGGGCACGCCACGATTGCGGCGGTAAGTCCCCTCTTTGAGGAGTGGCTTCAGAGGCGGCATGGCGTCCTCACCTTCCGCCTGACGCAGGTCCTCACCGGACACGGTTGTTTCGGGAGGTTCCTGTTTCGGATAGGGCGGGAGGAAACGCCCGGGTGTTTCCACTGCGAAGATCGCCCTGAGGACACGGTGGAGCACACGATGGCGGTCTGCCCGGCTTGGGTGGAGCACCGCCGTGTCCTCGTGGAGGCGATCGGCGGCGGCGATCTCTCGCGTCCGGCCCAGGTCCAGGCCATGGTACGGAGCGAGAGTGCATGGGTAGCCGTCACCTCCTTCAGCGAAGCAGCGACCCTAGCCGCCGCAGGATACGGAGACGCCCTGGGCGTCGGGAATCCCAGGCCGATTTCCGGCCACCGTAGGCATGGGCTTGCGGACGGCGAGTAATGGGTAGCTCGCTGTCCGGTAAGGACCAAGCCCAAGTCGACGGCGCGTTGTGTTCCACGCGCGCCTCAAAGAGATGTCAGCACAAAAAATGATGGGGCCCGCAAGGGCCGATGCCTGCCAGGGGTGCGGGTTTGTTCGAAAGAGATACCACAGCCCCTGGCATACGGGCTACTGAGGGAACACGGGTGGGTTTTAGTCAGTAAAAGTCTGACACGCCCTCCTGCTCCACCCAGAGTGGGAGAAGTTATTTTATGAATTCCCACCCAAAAAAAAAAGCAACGCCGCTTCGACCGATTCTGCGGCCTTCACCATGTCATCGGTTTGCGTTGTGGGAGGCCTTCGAACGCTACATATTCCAGTACCCTGTCGACGCTGTAGAACTTTTTGGCCCCATGGCTATCTGTTCTGTGAGCAATGTGGACCACTGCCACTTAAAATTAGCAATTCTTCGGGCTATGTCGGTTACCTTGGTTCTCCTAGGAATCTCTTCATTTCTGATTCGATAACTTAGAGAAACTCCGCAAAAGCAGCCAGATAGCTGTCTCCATGCCCCTTTTTAGCCTTCTAATGAGGCCCATTGTGAGCGACCACGTTTCAGTGGCATAGGCCATCACTGGCAACACGAACTGGTCAAATACTTTAATCTTTAGACACTGCGGTAAATGGGACGAAAAGATATTGCGTAGCTTCCCGAACGCTGCCCAGCCAAGTCAGATTCAGTGATTTGGCAGAAACCCCGGTAATAATATGATGCGTCATACGGAATCTTGAAAACATACCTTCAATGGAGATGTAATCTGTTCCAGACCAGATTGAATTGGCGCCTAAGAAGATGGGTCTATTTACTGCCGCTGTGAGCATTATTTCACGCAGAGCATGATCGAGCTGTGGCGTCAGCGGAGAAGCCAGTACCGCACCTGCAATAATTAATGGTCAAGTGAGAGAAAAGTAACGTCCCGCATATATTCCCTGAGGGTTGAGGTTCACCAGTTATATTTAAGTCCCATGTATCACTGGAATTTGTGCCCAACTGATGGCAATAGGCTCGCAAATGCCATCAAATCAGATGTACTGAGGATTGCCTATTCGAAAACTTAGAATACTTCTACCCGGAAAGGGGACCCAGGACAAACGACGGTATTAATGAGGCGAAAGAAGCTCATAACATAGCTAGTTGGCGATATAAGTATGGTGGCAGTATTTTCCTGAATGAGATTCTTCAGAAAAGGCTCCACTTAAACTACCTCTTACCTTCGGCGAAGCAGGTTTTGAGAGCGTCTTGCCATGTCGCAGGGGCCTTGTGCAGTTTCAGCCAACCGGTCACATTGTAATTGTACTTGTAATCAGGAGTGCCCAGCACAACATCTGCGGATAAAACTAGTGGTTATTGACAATTAGGTAGTCGGGTAGTAACTGGTAATTTGTGAAAACTTAGAGGTGTGTAGTTTTTCACATTTCGTGTTCTCCAAACAATCCTTTCGGTTCTCAATGGTAAAGGAATGATGAAATTCGCTACGGAAGAAGCTTATAACTGGTAATTTGTGAAAACTTAGAGGTGTGTAGTTTTTCAAATTTTGTGTTCTCCAAACAATCCTTTCGGTTCTCAGTGGTAAAGGAATGATGAAATTCGCTACGGAAGAAGCTTAAGGTAAAGGAAGCTTAAGGTTTCAAAATAAAGAGTCGTTTATTCAAATTAGGGTAAGAATCAGTACTTTGTGAGCATTAAAATTACATATGTCAGTGCTCCAAAACCCCACACTACACCACTTCTTTTTGCTTTAGCTGAGTAGAAGAAGCACAACAAACTCTCCAGGAGCACATGGAGGAGCATGAAATACCACGTAACAGTTCGTCTCCAACGCCAAGGGGTCTTTTTGCACAGAAAGCAAACCTATTGTTATTAACTAGTCACAATGTTAGACTCCCGTGCTACTACTGCGAATTCCTCTGATGAAAAAGAAACAAAAACTCGATGTCCAACCTGTTTGATTGACCACGATTCGCAGTCCACAATGGCAATCACAACAGCGAAGCAACCAAAGTCATAATTATTAAATACTGTCAAAAGAACCTTAGAACCTCGGCAGATTTCCAGACGTTAAAAACTGTATATTCTGAACTAGCACATTCCGTTATAACTTATTGCATAACGCGTGGGGATGCTCTGGTAAATGCCTCCTACTTCGTCTGGAAAGAGCACAAAGAGCCGTTCTAAAAGTTATGGCACATAAACCTATCCGGTTCCCCACGTACGACTTGTATGTTCTCTGTACGGTTCTTACTGTGAGACAAGCATTTCTGATAAGCACACTATTGCGTAAGCACATTGATATTGAATATGAGCCTAATCTCAATACTGCAAAACGTAGAGCAAACAGAATATGTCAGACTGAGAGAGCTAATCTTGTAATTACATTTACGTGCACCCTTCCCACACATACTCAGACGCACGCACCCCCACACCCTCCTCACACTCACTCACTCACACACACTTTCACTCACATGCACATTCACGCACTTATACTGCTAAAATTATTATGAATGTCTTCTAGTTCTAGTTTTTATTATTGTTAAATGTTTATGTCTAGTTTCTACCTATTAAGTATTTTGTTCCAATAAATATTTGTATTTTGTATTTGTATTTGAACTTAAAATAGTTTTGCAAAAATAATCACAGGGTTCTAAGAAACAAGAAAATACTCACCATTTATTATCAGCACAGTTAAAAAAACAAATGATTTCAACATTTTCATTAATCAGTATTGAACTTCACAAATTGTAGTGATTGCAGACGCTACTAACTGTCACCTTATATGCACTCATTTATTTATTATTTATAATTATGTTTTTATTTTTGTAAGTTATCATCTTCTGAGTCATTTCTTTATCTTCGGATTAAATGTTACTGTTGAATTCAGAAATTAGTAAAAAGCTAATGTGTCTAACTCAGCTTCTCTCTCTCTCATGTCAAATTTTCAAATTGTAAAGGAACCTGCAATTACTGATTTTATCGCCCGTCTTGTGAACGGTCCCTCATTGGTCGCAGTAACTAGCCAGGGCTGCTCGACCAAATGGGTTAGGTTAAATGAATAAAATTAAATTCAATAGTTTACTTGTACCATCAGGTATTTTTTTTTAGTTTATAATATAAATAAGCCTAAGGTTGGCAAAGTTGCATGAATGAGTTGCAATCAGTACCTAAGCTAAGACAATTTAATACATTGTGGTTGTGGTAACAATTTATTGTGATTGTGACCAATAGAGTGAGAAGGCCTCCCACAAGGTGGACCGATGACCTTGTGAAGACCGCGGGTATCCGCTGGATGTGGGAAGCACAAGACCGGTCGAAGTGGAGGAACCTGGGGGAGGCCTATGTCCAGCAGTGGACGAATTTCGGCTGAAATGATGATGATGATGATGTGACCAATAGCGCGCGACCCGAGCATCCGGAGCGACTGGTGCCGTGTCCGGCGAGCGCTATTTCCAAGTTGGTCGCAGTTACTTAGCTGTTTAGTATCCAAGGGTGGATCCAGTCCACCCCTGGAAATAGGCCTCTCCAATTGCACGCCATTCACCTCGATTCTCGACAACTCTATCCAGCTGCTATCACCCTGCGAAGATCGTAGCTCCACCTAGCCTGAGGGCGTCCTACTCTGCGTTTGCCGATTCCCGGTCTCCACTCAAGAACACGTGTACCCCAATGGTCATCGTTTCTAAGGGTAATGTGGCCGGCCCATTGCCACTTCAGCTTGCTTAATCTGTGAGTCTTAGCAACATCGCATAGCTCGCCCGCGCGCTCGTTTTAGCTGTCGACATTTCGACCTCTTTGGTTCTCTGCCGGATCATCTCATTCCGGATTCTGTCCTTCAGATAATAATACGTATAGTTCAAGATATGGTTTAACGGTAACACGAAAACCCATTATGGCCTTTTGGAATGTACATGTCTCACTTTATGACTAATTTATCTTTGACAGGGTGACGAAAGGTTAGCTTCGATTAAGATTATTTACTTATGTACGTACATCACCTTCAAAGGAATGTGTTTACGTGCTAGTATCGAGTAAGGAGCTTCGTTCCAGACGGAGGTCCCTCGACCGCACGCGTTTTTTACACTACTACAAAAATAAAGAATACCGTTGCACAGTGTGTTATGGGAGCCGAGTTGCGGTCATCACCATTTTCAATGCTTATTAGAAAGACATTCTTAGGAAATAACGTTTAAAAAATCCCGGTGACTTTACCTATAGTAGTTTTTGAGAAATTAAAAAAATCGAGAAAAGCCCATAGAAACCAAAAAAAGTGATTACTTCCATTCTATCTATTATTTAAGTATAAACTGATTAGTGGTATAATAGACCATGACGAAAAGAACAAATTAACGTATAAATAACTGATTAATCAAACTGTTGTAAGCAGTTTTTTTTTATTTTTTATATAATTTCATAATCATTTTTTTTCTGGCGAAACTTTGCATGGTCGTATTTTCTTTCAGTGTATTTATATTGTATACATGTTTATATATATTCGTACAAAAAATCAGCCGCAACAAAGGCTGGGTACCAGAGATATCGATTTTTAAAGATTTTCTTAGGGTTGTCAACAAAGTGATTTTAACATTTTATGTTTTTTTTTTTTTTCTTTTATGATGGGCATCGTGTGGTATTGGGAAGGGGTCCACCCTCGTTAAGCTATGCTAAAACCCAATACTCATACACGATGTCCGGAGAAGCGAGGGTGAGGCGTCATGGAGCCGGCAAAGACCCATGGCGCTGCTTCGCCTCAACAGGAGCTGACCCATCCTGTTGGCGGATGTCATCTCGGGCCTCGACCGAGTGACTTAGTACAAGAGGGACATGAGGGCGCCAACCCTCATTTTGGTCAGCGAGTGGCAGATATAGGTACTACTTCACTCTCCGGGTGTACCTGTTAACATGCTAGGAGACCAATTATGCAAAGACGATTGACCCGTAGCATTGACTCGGCTAGATTTATTTAATTTGTTTGAAACAGAAGCATATAAACGAGGCTCGAAAGTTCGGCCTATGGACCTTTCTCCAGTTGAGAGGACAGCCATCATTTTAAACGCCCTGTACCCAAAAGGCACACCTGATTCCATAAATAGAGACTTGGATTCCTTGGCAAAGAGGCGTTAATGTTTTTTGAATATTTAAATTGTGTTATTAAATTTGTTTAGAAATACTGAACAGATTAACATTAGTGTTCTAAATACAAAATTATTAAAATTTTATATTTTTCATATTAGGCTGTTAGTGGCCTTTGCTTCTCTCAACCTAGCGAAAGCAAAGCGGGGATAAAAAGAAAGTTTATGTCATATTTTGCTAATAATTATGGCAAAACTATTTTTCATTCTATTATTTATAATTTTTTCGGAAGTGTTCTCGGCTCCTTAACACCCTCGTCGCTGTACGATTCGGCGAGTATCTCGCCTCAAACGATACGATAAATGTACTAGGTATTGAATAATGTCACAATTTTTATTACGTACAACCCTATTTCCATAGAAATTCCTAAAATACATAGAAACGATTTATCTCCTTTGCCGCATGAGTTTATTTTGTGAAATTTTAGAATATGATTACTAACAGTAGTGACTATTTTATGTAAAAAAAAAAAATGCTACATCGCCATAGTTTTATAAAAAAAAAAAAATATGTGAAATTCAGAAAAAAAATCCTTACTCTTCAATAATTTAAGCTACAACCCTCTAATTTAACATGTAGTTATATAAAATCCTGCAACATCTTAATCAATTTAAAAAAAAACTATATGTTTTATATTTTTTGAGTAATCTTGAAATTAAGATTTTCTTACCCTTTCACTAAAAAAATCATATCTAAATAACTAAGCAAAAAAATACCGTCGGTATTTTTAGCAACGCTGTATCATGGCTAGATCTATCGAATGGACACATAAACGAGACATGACCGCAACTCAGGTCCTATAACACACTGTGCGTTGGTAATTCAATGAATCAATGTATAACAGTCCATTAAACGTTAACCATTAATCGTAAGTCTATTTTTCTTCTAAGTCTAACCGATAGTTAGAGTACCTAGTCAAGTATAGTATTATATGTAGTAACTAAACTTGCTATACTATATATATTTATAATTTATCATGTGTATTGGCCTTATCCCTACTAATATTTTAAATGCGAAAGTAACTCTGTCTGTCTATTACGCTTTTGCGCCTAAACCACTGAACCGATCGTCATGAAATTTGGCAAAGATATAGCCTGATATATGGAGAAGGATATGAGCTTTTTTACACGATAACCGACATTCGAACGGGCGGAGCTGCGGGCAAAAGCTAATCTTTTCATAATTCTAAAAGTTATGGGTCTAATCTAAATAGTGCTGCTAGGACATTTCCCTCTGAACATAGAACATCCCTGCAAAAGCAATACAACTGACTACCCCGAGAAAGATTAGAGCATGTATAGTAATTGCTGCCTGTCTCATAAGTAGACGCGATTAGAACCGACTCCAGTCTCACATTACCTCCAATACCTGCGATTTAAACATAATTGTATATATATATCAGTTTGTCTAATAGTCTGTCGTTCAGAATTAGCATCGCGTGTTATGACACTCACTTTATAATTCAAATTGTACGAACGGTTATAAATTATGCTGATACTGAACTTCTCTTTGAGGGGCTAAGTAATAATAGCTACACGGGTCCATCGGTCAGGTTAAGCAACGCTAGCCGCGGTCCGTCCGTGAATGGATAACCATCTTTACACACCAAGACCCCTCCGTGCCTCGGAAAGCACGTTAAGCCGTTGGTCCCGGCTGTCATTCGTGGATCTTTGACAGTCGTTACGGGTCGTCGGAAGCATGAAAGTCTGACAACCAGTCTTACCAAGGGGCATCGTGTTACCCAATAACTGAGTTAAAGAGGTCAGATAGGCAGTCGCTCCATTTAAAATACTAGTATTCAGCTGCATCCGGTTAGACTGAAAGCCGACCCCAACATAGTTGGGAAAAGGCTAGGCAATGACTGAACTTCTCTTTATCTTGTGTGGTATTTATGGATTTTAGAAACAGGGTAGCAGAGACATCGACGCGCTATCTGAAAAACCATGAATTCAACACATGATTGTCGACCTCGTTGGGAAGAATTGTTTAATCAACTATCAAAAAAAATATCAGCTGATAGATAGAAAAATTCAATATCCACCCGGTCAAAATGTATTTAAGGGCTTACATGCATAACATTATATCACGCCTTGTTTCCTCGAAGTTATGGGCAGACAAGTACCGCCGTATAGTTTACTCTCATTTCGCCACTTGTGTTTTTCAAGTCCCATGTAATAGGGGCGACCCTATTGTCATCAACCGGGTACAATAAGGCTCTTTTTGCACACCTGAAGCAAACATCCTGAAAGTCTATGTGAAACGTGTAATGCATTTTATTTTTCTTTATTAATAGGAACTAAATTTCTTAGTAATTTATTACAATCTAACCTAATAGACTAATAAGCAATTTAACTCGAACTTAATATTTTAACGTGGTTGATTACGTTATAACTAAGAATAATGTCATTTTGTACTTTTACACAATTCCATAGCACTTTCTTTGAGTCTGATAGTAAAAAAAAACACTTTGTTCATGTTTTACATGTAGATATAGCACATCACTGTTACTATTATACACTTCACTAATTCAAATGGTTTAGTTCTCTTTAGCCTACCCACTATGTCCGTGTTGTCTAGCAGCTGAATTGCCTCGATGTTCACATGTCGGTGAAGTCTGTGTTCGTGGACTTCAGCAAATTTTTCGGATGATTGTGGTGACGAGTTCTATTTTAAGGCCACGGTGTAATGCAATTATACTTATTAATATTAAGGAGGTTGCGCTTAGGTAGCCCGAGAATTAAAAAAAATCTTAGGTTTTTTGCAAGTCATATTTCCTTCAACATAAAGCGCGACAGATACGAAAAAAATAATTTCACGTGCCAACGCGCTTCTGCCTTAATACGTTGAAACCATCGCAATTTTCCACTTTTAAAAACGATGGTAATCTACTGCCAGCGCTGCTGTTACCAGGATGGTTTATAACGATCTCTAAAATGGTAACACCAACACGTAATCCGAGCGCTGAAGTTTGTGACGTCGGTCGTGAACAAAGTTACAAGTTATACAAACTTAGTTAGAGTAGGAACAACGGTTTTTTTTTTTTTTTTTTTTGGGTGGGAAATCATCAAATAACTTCTCCCGCTCTGGGTGGAGCAGGAGGGCGTGTCAGACTTTTACTGACTAAAACCCACCCGTGTTCCTTCAGTAGCCCTTAAGCCAGGGGCTGTGGTGTCTCTTTCGAACAAACCCGCACCCCTGGCAGGCATCGGCCCTTGCGGCCCCATCATTTTTTGTGCTGACATCTCTTTGAGGCGCGCGTGGAACACAACGCGCCGTCGACTTGGGCTTGGTCCTTACCGGACAGCGAGCTACCCATTACTCGCCGTCCGCAAGCCCATGCCTACGGTGGCCGGAAATCGGCCTGGGATTCCCGACGCCCAGGGCGTCTCCGTATCCTGCGGCGGCTGGGGTCGCGAGGGCGCATATGCTGCCTCTCCCTCACGTGCGCCGCCTCCCTCTTCGCGAGCATCACTGCTTCGCTGAAGGAGGTGACGGCTCCCCATGCCCTCTCGCTCCGTACCATGGCCTGGATCAGGGCCGGACGCGAGAGATCGCCGCCGCCGATCGCCTCCACGAGGACACGGCGGTGCTCCGCCCAAGCAGGGCAGACCGCCACCGTGTGCTCCACCGTGTCCTCAGGGCGATCTTCGCAGTGGAAACACCCGGGCGTTTCCTCCCGCCCTATCCGAAACAGGAACCTCCCGAAACAACCGTGTCCGGTGAGGACCTGCGTCAGGCGGAAGGTGAGGACGCCATGCCGCCTCTCAAACCACTCCTCAAAGAGGGGACTTACCGCCGCAATCGTGGCGTGCCCAGCACTGGGTTACGACAATCGCTCTCTCCATGTCACCATGAGATCCCGCCGAAGCTCTGTCCGCTGTGCCGCGATTTCCTGCGGCAGCGGACTTACGCCCCGGCGTTTGGCCTCCTCGCGCCACTCCCATATTTGCGCGAGGACCTTTGCCTCCAGATCCCATGGCGGTAATCCGGCAAGGAGGCCCGCCGCCTCGCCGGAGATCGTGCGATATCCCCGGATCATCCTGATCGCCATGACCCTATGGGACGCCCTCAGCTAGCGAGCTGGTTGGCGCCTCAATGTAGGCGCCCACACCGGCGCCCCGTATAGGGCCATGGACCGCACGATCCCCGCGTAGAGCCTCCGGCAGGAGGCGTTTGGCCCCCCTAGATTGGGCAAGAGCCGCTTCAACGCAGCCCCGGCCCGCTCCAGTCTGGGAGCCAAACGGCGGAAATGCTCCGCGAAGTTCCACCGGCTGTCGAGGACGAGTCCCAAGTACTTCATCGTCGACTCGACGCCGATGTGAACCCCTCCCACCGTTATCTGGGAACCCGTCGGTGGCGCATTCCGAGGACCATGAAACCACATGGCCTCGGACTTGTGCAATGCCACCTCGAGTCCCAGTTGCCGGATCCTATCGACGATTGTCGCAACCCCGTGTGTCGCTAAGTCGGCCGCCGCCTGGTACGACCTCCCTTGCGCCAGGACCAGCGTGTCGTCAGCGTAGCAGACTACACTGACGCCGCTAGGGAGGTCGGCGCGCAGCACCCAGTCGTATCCGATGTCCCACAGATACGGCCCCAGGACCGATCCCTGTGGGACACCGCACGACATCTCTCGCCGGTTCCACTCTCCGAGGTGACCGGGGTAGATGACGGCCCTGTCCGTCAAATAGGCCTCGACCACACGACAGAGGTAGGTCGGCATCCGGTGATACCGGAGTGCCTCCCTTATGCAACTCCAGGGCAGGGTGTTGAAGGCATTGGCGATGTCTAATGACACCGCCAAGACGACCCCACCCCGGGCCACAGCATCCCCCGTCGTGAGGGCTCGCACGCGCATGATGGCGTCCACCGTGGAGCGCCCCCTGCGGAAACCAAACTGGCTCTCCGCCAAATCCGGCCCCACCCGCACCAGCTGCTCGACGAGGCGGTCTGCAATTACTCTCTCAAAGAGCTTGCCCACCTCGTCGAGCAGAGGAACAACGGTTGAAACTATTCTGCATTTTATATTTGACGCCTCGAGAAATCCTTTAGTGAAATGTTTTATAGTTTATTGAGTTTGTCTGGATCATGATTTTACGTTGATTTGGTGGTAAAAGAGAAAAGTAAGAAATGCAGCTAGTGCCTTACGTAACAGGTTCTCTCAAACTTAAGAAAAGCTACGTACAGTTATAGGAACTATAACCGGCCATGGCTTATTTAATAAACACCTTTTTGGCATAGAAGTACCAGATTGTCCGCTGTGCAGGGCCTGCATGGAGGACCACGAAACAATAGCTTATGTGCTGCTAAGCCCGGTGGTCTTCACGCACAGGGCAAAATACGCGCTTTGACGTGGAGATGCAGACACCAGCACACCAGTCCGTAGTGCCTTTTACCTAATAACTGGGAAAAAATAAGGTATCCAGGGATTTCATTTGATTTCCCGATAAGATTACAGCTATAAGTTTCTGTGTTAATCCTAAAAAAAAATGTTTTGCTGTGTGTTTCTTGTTCATTCAAATAAATGGTTACTTCTTAGAGCAAAATTGACACAGTACGTCAATCAATCAAATCAAATCAAATCAAAATATTTTTATTTCATATAAGCCTGCATGGGCACTTATGAAACGTCAGAAGCTAGGTGCACGGTTCCAAATTGTTGTTTCCTATGGAGAAGAGCCGGCAAGAAACTCCACGGTTACTCTTTTGAAAATAATAGGCTTTAACAATTTTTTCAAATTACCGAGATAAAATGTATGGGAGGACAGTGCAGGCCTGTCAATAAGTACCAATTGCCGTGTACAGCCAGAATAAAAGTTATGATTTATGAACATACATACAATGTAAGTTGATAATCAATTGCTTAGTGAATTTCTCTGACTTTACAAAAATAACAAACATAACTAGATTTTACTATCAAAACCTGCCCGCTAAGTTTAACATCGAGGGACGTCATTTGATATGTTGGCATATGTTAGCAGCATACATGGAATTCGAATACGTGAGAAAGGTGAGACAGGTTACCTAAAGGTGATGCAATACGACGTCCACTGCTGGACAAAGGCCTTCTCCTTGGGTTCCATAATTGCCACGCTTGGCAGGCGGTTGGCGATCACAGTATGGTGGTAAAATGCATAGAACCGTTGCTGCCCATTCTCTAGTAAGTCCCTTAGTCGCGTAGAAATAATGCGAAAAGTAAAGTACAAACAAAGTATTTACCTAAAAACTGTCACAGGTAAATTGCCAACTTTGCGCGTGCCGTACAATTTTCTAATCATTTGAGACTAAAAAAAAGAATTTTACTTTTAAAATTACATGCACTATGATCAAGAGTCTACCGCGTCTCTAAAGTTTTGTAGCAAGCTTTTTTAATTTCGCCGGAGAGTTTAAAAAACTTCTACCTTGCTGTTTATGAAAAATGCATAAGTACTGAAAACTGTTTTAAGTAGGTATTAGCATTCTACATACATATTTAAAAAAGTAATCCTACGACGAAACTTTCACGAAATTCACAGGAAGAAAGGCAGAACAAAATAAATAAAATCCTATCTACCACACAATAAAAAAGTGAATCATCAGCATTCAAAAGGTACTCGTAACTCGTCGAAACATGCACTGTTTCAAACATGTTAGACAAGCTTTTATGTTGTTTTTTTATTGGTTATAAATCCTGTGTGTTTAACCTGGTTATAAACTACCTGTTTGTATACAACTCCATTCAGCTGTTTTTGCGTAATGGAGTTAGGCTTCTGCCTCGAATCTTGCGGGCAGCGGAGCGGCGCCGGCGCGGCGGCGGCGGCGGCGCGGGAGCGGCGCCGGCAACGCAGACCCGTTTTCGAAACCAGCGGACAGATCGCGCGGCACTATAGCGGCGTAGTGTTGTGTTCCTGGTTGTGACGTTAAAATATTTTTTTTTATTCGCGAACGAAATGTCTGAACAACGGCGACAACTTTTTTTATTCAAATTTATTCCTAACGCTCGATTTATGGTGGGCAAAAAAAATGAATCCCGCGCGGGCGGTCACCACTTGACTGGCGTGCACCGCTCGTTGCCCGCCCCCGCGCCGCTACCGCGCCGCTGTTTTCGAGGGCCGGTCCATTTGATATGCATTATATCCCGCCGCTCCCGCGCGGCCGCGCTGCCGCCCGCCGCCCCGCTGCCTGCAAGATTCGAGGCAGAGGCCTTACAAACATACAAGCTTTCACATCATCATCATCGTCATCATTTCAGCCGAAAGACGTCCACTGCTGGACATAGGCGTCCCCCAGCTTTCATATCACTACATATGTATATCATAAAACAAAATCCCCTGCCGCGTCTGTTCGCGATAAAATCAAAAATTACTGAACGGATTTTCATGCGGTTTTCACCAAGAGACAGAATGATTCATGAGGAATACAGAAATACAGAAATTCAGCGAATTATTGTTTTTTCACGTAAAAGTTATCATGGTCAAACCGTGGAACAGAGCGGAATAAAACTTTTCTTCCTCGCAACTATTATTTTGTTGTCCGAATCAATGAACTTGTTTGGTATTAACCGGCCGGACGACAGAGGGGTACGAAGCAGACGAAGGAGGAGGGAGGATCCGAGAGAACGACGGTCGAACACACACGAGCATTGTCCGCGTCGCGACCTACCTAGTTGTCACTTTTAATATTTTAATTATTATACTGGTATCCATCATACAGTCCGAGTATTATTTCCAGAGTGTCCTTACACACGTAGATAGGGTCCTGGAAGCAACATATGGTCCTTCGAGCTACTTACATTATTAAAAGTAAACGACAGAGTAGGTGGTTCGTCCGTTACGCGATTTTCAATAATTCAAAGCTTCGGCCGTTAAAACTGGACAACTTCAAGCGAACATCGTCAGTTAGTTACGTGCCCGGAGTATTGTGAAGAAAATTCAAGATTCTCGTCTGTCTGAGTGGAGTGGCCGCTAAAGTCATCGGTGCACGTAAGCCTGGTCTTCACTTCGGTGCCCAACGGACTTCGGACATCAGATCCACATCTTCAGCAGTCGTCGGTCAAGAGAATCAACTTTGGACTTTGACCGGAGCGTTATAATACGCCCAGTCATTTCATAGCACGGATGGCTAAAGATACGTGAGATCTTTCCAATTCCTTATCCATTTTAGTCATCCTTACTTAGTAATATTTTCATACACATACCTATTTGATTCATCCATATACATTCCCATTTCATCGTAGCGGTTCAGATTGCTAAAGACCTTATTTCATTCCCATAATCATTGGCCAAGGTCATGGTAGTTTGTACTTGGTGTTTTCAAGTTCATGTGGTGTCATAACAGTTGTATTGTCTTGGTGCATTAGTGGTAATAGTGTATTCACTGTGCTGTGTCATACGTTCGCATATTTGTGGTAGTATTATTCTTAATTGGCTTATTCAACTTTTCTTTCCGTTTTACTTTTTCCGTTGTGGGTAGAAACAAATCATTGGTTTGTTCACTTCTTTTGCCTTTTTTTCAACCATATTCGCAGTAAGTCAATCAAATAAGTATGGCACACTGTTAGTTACGAAATATGTTTTTAATTTGATAACGATTCCAATTAAACTTTAATTTTAAATGAGCTCTGGATCTCATAACGCCTAATACTTTTTTGATAGCAACCTGCGGCAGCCAACTTTTGCTATACATTTTATTGAAGTGAAAGGGGAACAGGTAATGATATTAGCTACTTATTATTCATCCTGTTTTAATTTTTGAACTTTAATTCCACATTTCAGTCTGTCACAATCTGCAGTTACATTAAGGCCTGTTTTTTCTTTTGTGAATTTTGCCCCTATAACCTTGGTTAAAGGCCAATTCTTTTAAAATGTCCAGTGATCCTAAAATAAAGGAACTGATTAAGAAGCGTGCTTCTATAAAGGCTAAGCTTACACAATTCACAACCTTTTTGTCAACTGCTCAATCTTGCCAACAACTTAGTGATGCTCAATTGGTGGAACTCGAAATGAGAATTAGTAGAATGGAGTCCTCATACGATCTTTATGACGAATTTCAGAGTCAACTGGAGACATTGTCGGAGAACCCTGATGAGCTGTACATGGAACGTGAGCTGTTTGAAAACCAATACAACAGCCAGGTTGCGGCGGCCCGTGTTCTAATCACAAAGCACCGCACAAATCAACCTACTTCGAATTTAGCGTCCGAGGCAGGTTCTGAGGATGGCCGCACTGTAGTTACACATAGACAGAATCACGTAAGGCTTCCTAAGATTAATTTACCACGCTTTGGGGGGGGGATATAAAGACTGGTTAGAATTTAAGGATATGTACATCTCTCTCATTCACAACGAACACAGCATTGATGAAATCAATAAGTTCCACTATTTGCGGACGTCTCTTCATGGAAGTGCCGCACTAGTTATTCAAAGTTTAGACTTTAACTCAGAAAATTATAAAAATGCTTGGAGATTGTTGTGTGAACGATACGACAATAAACTACTGCTGGTAAATAATCACGTAAAAGCTTTGTTTGCTGTTGCGTCTATACAAAAGGAATCTAGCGAAGGTATCAGACGCATTATAGACGTAGCTAACAAAAATCTACAAGCATTACAGACCTTAAAACAGCCGGTGGAACATTGGGACACGTTAGTTATTTTTATTGTATCGTCTAAATTAGATGCGGTTACAAGCAGACATTGGGAAGAGCATAGGAATACTCTAACTGATACTCCGACCTTGAGTGCATTTCTGACTTTCTTAAGAAATAGGTCAAACCTGTTAGAAACTCTTGAAGAGTCTAAAAATTTTAGTATAACTCCAGCGAAGAACGCACTGAAAAAAAAAATCGGTAATACCAACCGATTTTTCGGTAATATTCACCGTTTTGGTCAGTAAAAATGGAGCCTATTGTCCAAATAAGTAAAATTAACTGAAAAAAAACAGTTGAGTTATGACAGTAGATTTTACTGTGCATCTGCTACTGTTTTCTGGCCGGTTATTCTTACTGTTTGTAAAACAGTAAGTAAAACAGTAAAAGGAAAATTCAGATTTTCCTTCTCCTTCCTCCAGACAGTAAAAAAACAGTAGGTATAACTGAACTATGATAGTACCTATAACTGTCATACAACTTTAAGCAAACAGTTGATTTTACTGTGCATGCACAGTAGCGGGTAATGAATTTCACAGTTACATGTGATGTGAAGGACAGTACTTTTCAATGTGCATGCACAGTAGCGGGTAATTAATTTCACAGTTACATGTAATGTGAAGGTCAGTACTTTTTAATGTGCATGCACAGTAGCGGGTAATGAATTTCACAGTTACATGTAACGTGAAGGACAGTACTTTTTACTGTGCATGCACAGTAGCGGGTAATTAATTTCACAGTTACATGTAACGTGAAGGACAGTACTTTTTAATGTGCATGCACAGTAGCGAGTAATGAATTTCACAGTTACAGGTAATGTGAGGGACAGTACTTTTTAATGTGCATGCACAGTAGCGGGTAATTAATTTCACACTTACATGTAATGTGAAGGACAGTACTTTTCAATGTGCATGCACAGTAGCGGGTAATTAATTTCACAGTTACATGTAATGTGAAGGACAGTACTTTTCAATGTGCATGCACAGTAGCGGGTAATTAATTTCACAGTTACATGTAATGTGAAGGACAGTACTTTTTAATGTGCATGAACAGTAGCGGGTAATGTATTTCACAGTTACATGTAATATGAAGGACAGTACTTTTTAATGTGCATGCACAGTAGCGGGTAATGTATTTCAGTTACATGTAATGTGAAGGACAGTACTTTTTAATGTGCTTGCACAGTAGCGGGTAATGTATTTCACAGTTACAAGTAATGTGAAGGACAGTACTTTTTAATGTGCATGAACAGTAGCGGGTAATGTATTTCACAGTTACATGTAATATGAAGGACAGTACTTTTTAATGTGCATGCACAGTAGCGGGTAATGTATTTCACAGTTACATGTAATGTGAAGGACAGTACTTTTTAATGTGCATGCACAGTAGCGGGTAATGTATTTCACAGTTACATGTAATGTGAAGGACAGTACTTTTCAATGTTCATGCACAGTAGCGGGTAATGCATTTCACAGTTACATGTAATGTGAAGGACAGTACTTTTCAATGTGCATGCACAGTAGCGGGTAATTGATTTCACAGTTACATGTAATGTGAAGGACAGTACTTTTTAATATGCATGCACATTAAAAAGTACTATTATTCACGTTACTTGTAACTGGGCACTAACCATACCCGCAACTGAGCATACACATAAAAATATTATCCTTCACATTACCTGTAACTGTGCAGGTACAGTAGCGAGTATTGTACGTGTACAGTAGCAGGTGGCGTGAAATAAAAAATATTTTCTTTGAGACGTTTATTTATTCTAAAATAATCATATGTATTAAACTTATATTTTTTAAAATATTTAGGTACTGCAAAATAAATGGGAAACAATCTAAAATATTTACACTTAGATAATTTAAAGATACATATTATCAATAACAGAACAACTTATACTAGGGGACCAAACCCTGAATCGCGAAAAAAAATCAGCTGTTCCCTACAATATGTTCGCATTAACTCGTCAAAATGTATGGAACAGCTGAGTTTTTTTCGCGATTCAGGCTTTGGTCCCACAGTAAAAGTTGATTATAATTGTGAGTACAATGACCCCTTAAGAGATTTCGTGTATGAACAGATAGACCTTATATGCACATAGTCAATTCAGTCCAAAATTTAAGTACAATATTTATAATTAAGTAGGTACAATACCCAAACAATATAATATCTAAAATATTTAGAATTAAGTAAATTAAAACAAGGTTCGAGGCAAGGGTAATTGCTACTGAAATTAGTCTGAAAATAATCACTTTTAAACTACTAAAATTCTTATATTTACTCTTTTTTATAAATTGAATACAAACCAAAATATTTACACTTAGATAATTTAAAGGTACATAAATAATTATATATTAGGTCTATCTATTCATACACGAAATTTCTTAAGGGGTCATTGTACTCATTATTAGGTATGAACAACTTTTACTATGGGACCAAACCCTGAATCGCGAAAAAAAATCTGCTGTTCCCTACAATATGTTCCTATTAACTCGTCAAAATGTATGGAACAGCTGATTTTTTTTTCGCGATTCTGGCTTTAGTCCCACAGTAAAAGTTGTTCATAATGATGAGTACAATGACCCCTTAAGAAGTGTCGTGTATGAACAGATAGACCTTATACATATACACACATAGTCAGTTCTCAGAGGATTTTAGTCTGCTATAAATTAAATATCCACAATAATACAATGCCAATACAACATAATATCCAAAATGTTTAGAATTAAATAAATTGAAAGCAATTTTGTTTTATAACACCTTTTGAAGAAAGGTGGTACTAATGTTTGAGTTTAAGGGTAATTGCTACTGAACTTAGTCTGCTATAAATTAAATATCCACCTACACTAAATTCAAGTACAATGCCAATACAAAATAATATACAAAATGCTTAGAATTAAATAAATTATAGCAATTTTGTTTTAAAACACCTTTTGAGGAAAGGTGGTTCTAAAGTTTGAGTCTAAGGGTAATTGCTACTGAACTTAGTCTGCTATAAATTAAATATCCACCTACACTAAATTCAAGTACAATGCCAATACAAAATAATATCCAAAATGCTTAGAATTAAATAAATTAAAAGCAATTTTGTTTTAAAACACCTTTTGAAGAAAGGTGGTTCTAAAGTTTGAGTCTAAGGGTAATTGCTACTGAACTTAGTCTGCTATAAATTAAATATCCACCTACACTAAATTCAAGTACAATGCCAATACAAAATAATATCCACAATGCTTAGAATTAAATAAATTAGAAGCAATTTTGTTTTAAAATACCTTTTGAAGAAAGGTGGTACTAAAGTTTGAGTTTAAAGATAAGGCTCTAGTCACACCGGAATGGTAGCGGCTGGCAGCGGCCAGTAGCAGCCAGCAGCGGCCGCAAGTGGCCGCCAGCGGCCGCTGGCTGCCTCGCGCGACCTGTACGCTCAGTGTTACGGCTGGGGTGAGGAGCGAGCGGCTTCGCGTGGCCGCTAGCAGCCGCGGGCAGGACCACCGACTACACACGCGTGGCGCGCGGCCGCTTCCGGCACCACGGGCGGCCGCACGTCCTTTTCAAGCTTTTCAAGCGATACTGGTATTTTAAGTACGGCCGGCAGCGACGCGGCGAGCACTTTCAATGTGAAATAATTTTAAACTGTATCTACATACTTAAAAGACCATGATCGCTTGAAAAGCGGCCGCGCGCCACGCGTTTCTAGTCGGTGGTTTTGCCCGCGGCTGCCAGCGGCGACGCGAGGCCGCTCGTAGCCGCGCTCTCCTCACCCCCGCCGCAACATTGAGAGCACAGGCCGCGAGAGGCCGCCAGCGGCCGCTGCCATTTCGAGCCTAATTGCTACTGAACATAGTTTGCTATAAATTAAATATCCACCTACTTACACTAAATTCAAGTACAATGCCAATACCACTGCAATTTATGAATCTTTTAACTTTAACCAGATGAACTGCTAGCAGACCTAACGAGATAAAACTCCTGATGTTTTAAGAGCCATTTCACAAAATTCTGCGGAAAAGCAGTATTTTTGCTAAACTCGATAATAGAACAAATCAAAATTTTGTTAAATAAAAGTATATTTGTAAACTGGCTGACTCGAATGCTCCCGAAAGTAATGTCTATGTCTAAAATTTAAAATATAATACAAGAATTATATTTAGACAGTCGGAAAATTTAGTCAGTTTGCTTCTGCTGTGTAGTAAAATAATTTTTGAACAAATAGTGACAGAGCACTGTACCAAGTGAATTCGTGTGTGAATGATCAAACCAAATAAGGAACTTTTAATAAAAGAGTGGGGGTTTCATAAATATCTTGATAAATTTGGACTCTCATAAGGAATAACTTGCATATAATGACTAAGCGCAATACACAGACTGCACGTTGTCGATGACAGCAGCCGTCGGCAGTCAATTGTCACGTTTTGCCGCATAAACGTGAATTGACTGTCGAAGTGTCGACAGCAGCTGTTGACTGTCAACGCGCCGATTGCATGTTGACAACGTGCAGTCCATGTATATCTGTGGCTCCTGTGAAAAAGGATCTAAGTCCAAAAATGCAACTTTTCAGGAGACACAAAAAACGCTCCGTGCGCTCTTATTGCATGTTTGACCTCGTATGACATTTAAACCGCTACCAATTGATATACTACGCGTTTCAAATAAGAATGGGAATGTCTATGACCTCGAATGACCGCGAACTGTCAAATGAATACTGTTTGCAAAGAAAATTTATTTTTAAATTTTATATTTAACTGAGTCATTATAACCAAATCTATTAAATTCATAATAATTAGTCTTAAAAATAATTTTAATAGCTTCAGTTACCAGTGATGATTGGAAGAAACAAATAAACCACGTCAAGCGAATTGAAAACGAATCCCAGCAAAGGGAGATATTTCAAGACGATGATAACTTTAGTTTTAATATAAATACAGGTAATAAAATAACATAACAGTCGGTGGAATATTTTAAATACCTACATAAATACATGTCCTGTTACAGAGGAAAGCAGCAGTGATGATGATGAATTTGATGACAATGATGAATACTCGGACAGTGATACAGAGATGAGCGGAATTGAAGTGCTGGATCCGATTAAAACTTTTTTTCTATTATACTTAGTGTATTAATTTGTAAATAATTATTATTTCAAAAATATCTTTTTAACGAGCCAGTTGGGTAAGGTCACTTACCCAACTGGCTCGTTTTGATAGCTAGGACGTCACAAAATGGCGAATGGCAATATTTTTTATACGTAAACGATTTATGCTCTTTATTATTATTGACTTATTTTTTACGTAACGTTAATAGTTTTTAAGACAGTGACTTATACCAACCACAAAATTAATTCCTTGAGGGTATAAAACAAGTTAGGGGTATAACTTATTTTATACCCTCAAAGAATTACAGAACATTTATATCTCCCATAAGTAAAATGTTAATTCACACAAGTGAAAAGGGATACGCCTTTGGAATGATATTCACAATAGGTACTATTTTTATTTAAAAAAATGTTATAATTATAGTTTCTTGTATAATTTAAAAATACAAAAACAGTTTTAAGAGAAATTCTCATCTTAATCTGCAGAAAAATCACAAATTGAGTAGACAAAAAATTTTTTCCTAAAAATATTTAAGTAGGTATCTGATTGTTTAGTAAAATAAAAATGGTCTTTCACACAATTCCAAATTTAAAAAAAAATCACTAAAACAAACTCTCATTTGTAAACTTATAAGCTGCACACTCAGTCAATTTTCTTTTGTTTTCTTTCTTTTCCTTTTAAATAACTTAAAAAAACAAAAAATAAGTCAGAGTGCATTTTTATAAAATACCATAGATACATCATCATATTACACTTTTTTTTCACTTTTACACTAATTTATGAAGAGATAATGATATTAAAGATGAACATCATCATATTTAAATATTTTCAGGAAATTAAATTTGTTTTTTTTTTTTCAAATTATGATTTTTTGCAGATTAAAATGTGAGTATTTCTCAACATTGTTTTTGTATTTTTTTTAAATTATGCAAGTAACTATATAACATTTTATTTTTTTAAATAAAACTAGTTTTAATTTCAATAATGGATATAAGTTGCACAAAATAAATTGTATAATAATATTTTATACCCTTAAGTAATTCATTCTGTGGTTAGTATAAGTCATTATCTTAAAAACTATTAACGTTAAATAAAAAATAGCTCAATAATAATAATAAAGAGCATAATATCATTTATCTATAAAAAACATCACATGTATTTCATTTGGTAGCGGTTTAAATGTCATACTAGGTCAAATTGAAGCGCGCGGGGTGTTTTTTGCGTCTCCTGTTAAGTTTCATCTTTGGACATAAATCAAGGGATCTAAGTCCCTCAAAAGTTAAATGATCACTAGAGCCATAATATGTGAATACCGATCTCAACAGAGTTATTTTTTATTTTTCCCTTTATTTTCGTGAAAACGGATTCATGTCTAGTATTACCATTACTCACTTAACTATTTTTAAAGGACCAGGTGTTGTTGACGAAATCGGACTTATACCCCTTTTCACAGGAGCTGATGTAAGCCCTAATTTAAGATATTATTAGGCTTCCGCCTTTAGGTGTTTTTAAAAATATTATTAGAAGTAGTTACCTATATCTGAGTACAAAATTACAAAATTCAATTGAACCATTGACGTCTTAGAAGAAGGCTTAGAATGATAGTATAAATAGACAAACGAGGAGGTATTCGAGAGATAATGCGCACAGCCCATACTAAGGTTTCAGTCCTATTAAGTTACTTTGCGTAACTAAACGAGGAAGACCGAAACGCCCTAAAATGCAAAGCTAATTTTGGTAGTTAAATGGGGGAACGCAAAGTGACTAAAATCTTTTTAGAAGGCGACATTATTGTATTTAAATTATGGGGCGTCTGATAGTTGAGGTCTTTGTAATTTATAGCAATTTTCTTTTCCTGTTCTACTACTTCATACGCATAGTAATGACAATCAAAAATAATTGTTTGCAATAAACTACCTGTTAATATAATATCCGAGTTATCAAAAATATAGAGGTTATCAACTTTCAAAAAAGTAATATCATTGCGATCGCAAATTGGCACAAGATCATACACTAGTATAGAACCATTTTGGTATCTAACACTAGACATACGAACCCACTGGACACGAATTAAAGATTTACTATCATCTAAACAGAGAAAGGACCGAATGAGTTCAATATCAGCAAGTTCCGACTTTAATTTTTTAACTCCCCAAGTTAGTACTGAATCAAGTGAACCTTTACAAAATATTTCATTTAGTTTAAGTTGGTGTTTGACAGCTAAGCTTAACGATATGTTTCTTCTGTTGCATGATGCTCTTGCACTGGTCTTAGCTAACCTATGTTTAGCTTCATATCTCATAGAGGAAAAAAAAGAAAGTGGACCAAAATTCATCATGGCGCTGTGATAGTGAGTCAGATGATGAAACTTAGGCTTTAGCGATTCATTAGATAAGAGAAGGTATAGCTCGTTTAGTTGAGTCACACTATCCTGCATAACAGCATCTAGACCTAACCAAACCGAAGTTGCCATCGCCAGTTCTACAACTTCTCTTAATTTTAAGTAAAGTTCCCAGTACATGTCACCACCGGGAATTTTATCCCCTATTAAAATGGCAAAATATCTTATAAGAGTCAGCATTTCCGATGCGCTCAAACGAATATTAGATTTATTTATGTGAACCATAGAAATCTCAACAGGCACGTTACATGCATCTGGCCCATATACAAAATTCCTTAGCCTTGTATTTAGAAATTCCAAACTAAAATATTTAAAACGTGTCACATATTTGGAAATCACCAATGCCATGACATATTTTCCAACTCCTTCCAAAATATCATGCATGATATCGATACCGACTTGTCTAAATAATCTGAATCCATCTACTTTCAACCAAACACATCTTTCTTTAACTCCAGAGTTAGCAGGAATGTTTTCTACAAGGTCAGCCTCATAATCAGATTCACATCTTAAAAGTGCCAGATCTTCACTTGATTGAACTTTCATGCGTTCTTTTGTTATTCTACAAATCCTGCAACAATAATTGGCAGAAAAGCTTTCAAGAAAACCGGTTATTGAATGAATTCCTAAATTGTCTCCTAAAATTAATGCTAATTCAAAATGCACGATGCCACTAAAATTAGGAAGATTAAATGAGATGCCAGTGTTACTAAGATAATTCAACTCATTTATAACAGGCTCGAAAATAATCTTATTGCCGAAACGAGTCCTATCAGATGAATGAAACAGCAAAGCTAAAAATATATTAGACAAAACAGAACAACGCCAAGGAGGCAGACAGGGCACTGAGACATAAACTGCACCTAATTTATGAATGCCTGAGTGGCTTCCCAAAGCGTTCGAAGTCTCATAATCATCAAAAAAATAAAAAAATGGTATTACAATTTTATCCTTGTGTATAAGTCTTTTCGACTGCCAATATGAACCCTGAATAAAATTGTGAATAACTTTAACATCTTCATATAATCCCGCCATGTACTGTAATGTGTCCACCAAGAGTGAATCAAGAGAAAAAAAAGCAAGTAGGACTTCTCTTAATGGAATTACCTGCATAGAATGACTAATTGAAGAAATTATTTGCCTTCCGCCTATTGTTTTACAGTCAAGGCTTTCTCCAACAACTACTTCTTTAGGTGGAATGTACGTCTTGCAATTTTGAAAAAATAATAATCTGCGATGCTCTGTTGAAAACGACTTATACACTGAAGCAATTTCATTAGTAACTGTTCTCATCACATCTGATAATAAACCGTTCAAGGAAATTGCACCCTCGTCATCCATATTTTGCAACAACTGATGTATTAATGGTAGTAACGAATTTAATATAATGTTATGAAACCTTTCAATAATAATTTGAACAATGTTTCTTGGTAAGTTAACAGACCCATAAAATAAAGCAATCATTGATGCTACAGCCATATTTAAGGAAACATCCGGCAGAGACACTTCTGGTGCTTAAGTAGGTACATTGCAGTTAGGCTGCAAAGTGGGTTCGGAAATAGGTAGGATATTATTTTCAACAGTATTACTTGTAGAGCATTCATAATGAGCATCATAACAAGTTGAAGAGCACTGTCTATTTTCATTAGTCGTGGTTGTGGTGTTCGTGAAAGCTAGCATACAGTGATTTTTTAAGTAATGTCGACGGAAAGAATTAAACAGATGGTAAGATCGGGAACAACCATTTTCAACGCAGCGATATTGATTAAATGTGTGGTACTTATGAAAGAAATTGAAATGTGTTCGAAGCGCTCTTAAGTCAGTCAATGAAGTTTTGCAGATAAAACATGTTACCATTTTGTTTAATTTATATTATATCGATACCGCAATCACTTATCAAGCCCAAAACGGACGCAGAAACTTTGTCCTTTGGGACTGCTTTGTCAGAAAATGTGTAAATTACACGTTGCAAAAACTGCCAAACAGGCAAGCATTCAATAGGATATTCCAAATTGAGAGCCCAAATTATCTTGAAACATGTATCCACAGCCTTAATAATGTTTGGCATTTCATAAACAATATTGTCGACAATCACATACCTAGCTGAAATTTTTTTCAGAGGGCCTGCAACTATTATGTATGGCTGAATTGTTAACCCTAGATCGAAGTACTTTTCCTGGCGTGTTTGCTGCTGTTCTTGAAGCTCTTGCTCTTCTTCAATATGAAGGATGAAGTTATCGCGCAGTTCTACCGCTGACCTTTTCTTTTTCTTTATATAAGTAGGTCCAAGCAAATGCGGAATTAGCAGAAGAACCGCAAGATTGCTCGTTTCAGGATCTGGGTCTGAAAAATAAATCATTTATAAATAAAGTAATTAAAAATATGTTCGAAAAATTGTTCTATTATTTTGTACTTGATCGACTCGAAACATCTCAGATTCTTACTCTGATACCAAAATAGCTGGAGTAATAAAATGTATTTATGGTTACAAATACGAGTAGTTACTACCAATATAACAACTCGAAAAAACTGGAATTTGATATGGAGACAACTTAGACCTGTTGGATTGACACAGGCTACTTTTATTCCCGGTAAGCTCGATTAACACCGCGGGGTGCAGCCAGTCCAGTAATAAAATAAAAATTACACAAAAACAACTCACCACAAGCGAGTTGTTTCAACTCTGCCAGGTATGTGTTCTTTCTTGAGATCTTGTCAAATGCCGCAAGCAACTTTACTTTAAGCAGAGGGAATTTGTCATCGAATGAAGTTTCGTTTCCTGGGTACCAAGCATGGAAGTCGTCAATTAGCTGAAACCAAAATACTGTGATAATAGGATCCTATGTTATTATTATATTAAGATTTTTATCACCTATACTAATGCATAATTTTATGTAGGTCATGGCCCTCGTGGATCTTGATTAACTTTATCTTAATTTGTTCGGGCGATTTGGTTTAACGAGGTGACAAACATAAACAGACACAAACTTTTGCGTTTTTATTATTAATATGATAATGATACATACCAAGGTATAGCCCCAAGAGCGTCGAATGCAGGGAAATTCCTGGATGTATGATACGTTTTCATTTGATAAAATGCGTTTTAGTCGTTCCTTATTAGTTTTATTCCATTTTTCTGCACATGAACCGTAATTATGAACATTGCTTTTTAGCCATTCTATCATTTCCTGTATCTCCTCGTTAGTGTCATCATCATTGTCAGCAGCAATCAAGTCATCGAAATGAGTTGTAGACCTCTCGCTAGATGAACTGGTAGATGGTTTCGGTGTTAATGTTTTTTCAAGTGAACGACGTGCCCTTGGTTCAAAGACTTTGTTGCGGCGATATTTTGCCTTTAAATTGGTAATGGCATCAAAGAGTCGACCGTGAGCTCGTCCCAATGACCCATTGGGTTTTGTATAATAAATGCTGCTATTCTCTTTTGGAAACACTTTCTCTGTAAGTAAAACAAGTACATAATTAAAAAATGTGCGAAAATAGGAGTCGCTACTTGTTATAATTGTCGATATTTATTATGGTTTCACAAACTGATTTACTGATTTGACGCATGAAATGAACCTATGTACATATTATGTGTGCTGGTAATTAACAGGTAAGTAATTTAAACTTACTTATTTCTTTTATCCAAGTAATATATGTTTCGGCTGTTACGGGGGCCTTCGGATTTGCTCGAAGTGTGTGTGTAGCTATTTCTCGAACTAGTACCTTACGGTTATGTTCTCCCAATGGTTGTTGCCTTTCTTTTAGAAGCTGTAGGCCATCGGGAGTCTTTTCGAGCAGCGTTGTGAGACTCTGAAAACGGAAGATTGTTAATGTATAGGTATGAGAGTATAGTCTTAGACTTACAAAAGACCTTATTAAGACCTAGTTAAGAATTAGTTTAGTCTTAGTTTAAACTTAGTTCAGTTTTAGTTTTAGACCGCCTCATTGGCCTAGTGTTTAGTTTAGTTTAAAATATTTATTGATAACGCAGCTAGTAATCAAATAAAATTGTTATCGTGTTACCCAGGGGATGTATTTAATAGCACTTTAAATTTGACAAAAACAGCTATAAAATTGAATATCAACACTTTAAAATAATAATAGGTACATAATCAATAATACAAATCTATAATTTAATAATTCGATAATTGATAGATAACTTACATCGAGGGACATGGATTTGCATGACGATGAGGTGCTTGGTGATGAAAATGCCGAACTTCTTGGTGAATTTGTAAGTCCACCAATATTCTCTCCGTACACTTCCACAAGGTTTTCAAGATTGTCATAAATCTGTAAAAAACTATTTACCTATGTTCACAAAAAATCGATGCCAAGGCATGCCTACATTTTTACGAGTATAGATAATTTATTGGTTGCTTACTTTACTACACTCAGTTACATCGGAATTTAGCTTAGAAGCATTCCACTTCAGAAGCGCTCTTTTAAATTTGGCTTGTGGGCCAATAGCTGGTATTAGCACCCGGATTTGCTCATCATCGAGCAAAGACAGCGCCTCTAAGTCAACTTCATGTTCTGAAATAACAAATATTTTTAATACCTAATTAGTCTTGCATACAGATACAGACAGCGGCATCAGACAGCATTCTCAACACAGAAGTTCATTAGCAAAATTTATTACTTAGTACTTTAGTACAGACAGTAGAAACTCGATTAATCGGACTAATTGTTGTCGTCAGGCTTTCGGATTATCGAAAATCCAGATAATCGAATGTATGAAGAATAGCGGGTTTTGTATACCTCTACCTACATAATGTTATGTGTTCATTAAAAATAACAAATAAGTATATTATATTAACGAAAATCAATGTTTATTAAGAAATTAATAAGAGATACATCCAACATACGTTGTACCTACCATTAAAATAATTTTACCTTAATAATGAAATTAAATATTTATGTACCTACCTACCTACGTTTGTAGGTACGATTTCTCAACAATTATGTATTGCGATCGGTAGTCTGGATAATCGCGAATCCGTACTTATAACTGAGGGCCAGATAATGGAGTTTCTACTGTATACCTAGGTAGGTAGTTTATTTTACGTTACGCCCCCGACAGTCTACCTACTGTGCAGTCAGTAGCTCGCAACACAATATAAACAGTTTAAGCTACTGACCTGCACGATTAGGTAGGTACACGATGCAAACAGTTTTTACCCGACTGCGTAGCGTACCTACATCTTAGGCTACGTCCGGACAGATAAGCGCCTTGCTTAGCGACTAGAGCCTAGTAGTTGGCGCTCTGACTACATGCTAGGATACACGGTGGCCGCACTGCAGCCAAATTCCACAGAGGTTCTCTTTTAAAAACTGATGCAATTAATAAATTCATCCATTTTTTTCTTTTAAAATGCCTCGCGCTTCGTGACAAAAAACCAACACGTTTGTTTACTTTGAAACACGCTAAGCGACTAGCTAGGCACCAAGCGCGCAGTGCAGCCGGTCGCGAACATTCTAGAACGTTCGTTTTATTAAGCTACTCGCTAGGTGACTCGCTAGGCTCTAGGCGCTAAGCAAGCCGGACGTAACCTTAAAGTATAAACCATAAAGCCATAGACCGTACATACATATGAAACATAACAAACGCCACAGAGGTGCAATGGTACAAGCAATCCCATCCCCAACATTTATAGGAAGATTCATGTAATACCGTGTCCACGGGACACACACACATACGAGTACTAACCTAGGTACTAGGGTTAAGTAAATTATCTGACTAAGCCTGCCCCGACACGGCGTAACGTGAATCTTCACAAGGTGAAAAATAACATACAGCATTCCTAATAATGTGTAGGTTATTTATTATTACCATTAAACTCTCTTAGACGTGAATGGACTCCAACAAGACGTCATGTCTGAAACATAAAATCTTATTCAATTTGGCACTAAATTGGTAAGGAACGTACGCTGCAAAGTAGGCAAGTACTTACCTAAGTTACTTACCAATAAATTTGTCGAGATATTTCTCAAAGCCCCATTCTATTAAAAGAGATTCCATATTGGTTCCTTTTCTTTTATATTAATAACTTACACAAGCGGATTTCACGGAACACGCACAGACTTGGTAAACTGCTTTGTCAAACTATGCGAAACACGGCTGTACCACACAGCAGAAACAAACTGACTGATGGATAGCGCGGCGCGCAGAAAGAAACTTTCCTTGTGCCCCGCTAGGGGTGTGTAAACTAAACATTATCGATTTTATAATTGTAAGGGCAAGGTAATAAATAACTACTTATAAACAAACCGAATTCAAATTCCTGTTGCGCGATATCTAATTAAAATTCGAGTCTAATTTAGTTTGATCACACATGGTCCATGTTAGGTCCACAATGTGAGTTTAGGTGGTAAACATTTAGGCTTAATAGCTAAGTACAATATGGACCCTGTAGGGCACAGCAAAATCAAAATAAAATAATTTTAAAAATAAATTAATGAGATCACATATCATAATCAAGAACAATGATATTTTTAACATAATAATATAGTATATTTTGCTTATAAGCAAAACTAGCGTTTTTGTATTGAAAATTACAATGAACAAATCTGTGGTGTCAAAGTAAAAGGGTAGTAGTACTAGTAGTAAAGTAGTAGTAGGTAGTAAGTGCAAGTGCTTGCACTTTTTAAGACTGTTTTGTTTAAATGTATTTTCTGTGTACAATAAAGAATAAGAATAAGTAGTCATAAATATTGAAAAATGAGTTATTTGCATGATTCGGTATTAAAAATTATTATCTATTATAGTCAAAAGCACAGGAGACAGGAGTCAGTATTTGTGTCAGAATTTCGTAAAACTCAAATTTCAAATCGAGTCTAGTTAGAATTAGAAACAACAAAATACAAAAAAGAAAAAAGAAGTAAAATGCGCCTGGTGAAAAATTGGGTTTTTTGACTTATCCCTTTTACTTTGACACCACAGAAATATCATTTCAATAACACTTCACATTAAATTAAAATAGTTAATATTAGCATTAAATTATTCATTACAAGCATTCATTCATAAAATAAAATTAAATCATTAATTATTCATTAATTATTTATCTATTGGAAGTCATATTTCCCCATTGCAATAGATTATATAGGTGTTTTAACATTATAATATTCATCAGTGGTAATTAGGATTAGTTCCCTTGGGTTATTTCTGTCTAAAATTCTAGACACACGACCACTATTTAAAAAAAACGTGTTCAAGTTTTGGAAACCATAGCATTGCCGTGAAAATAGGTACCTAAATTAATAGTTGTCAAGAATGTCATAATCATCGAAACTTGAGTTGAGGTGGATACATCACTATCATGATGCAACGTGCGTTCACGCCCCGCGCCCCGCGCCCCGCGCCCCGCTCGCTCCTTTCCCAATCACGCCACGTTAGACAGTTATTTTAAATGTTTTGCTAGGTTAATGCTACTAAATGTTTTAAACATGGCGAAAGGCCATAAAATTACTTTTCTTTTGTTTAGGTGGCTACTTTAGTTAGGCAGAGATGCAAAATTGCTCTTGTTAAAGAGCAGGGTCTGATATATGTACCTATTTAACCTATAGGTATGTAGCTTTGATTATATAATCAAAGGTATGTAGGTACTAACCTAGCAGTCTGATAATCTGGAGTACTTAGATGCATCGGGTAGGTACCTAGGTAGGTAATATCAGTGCTCCGCTCCGCCGTCACCCGCGCTCACTTTTGAGTTAGGTAATAGGTATAATACAAAATTGTATGTTATTTATTAGGTACTTAATACATATAGTTAGGTACTATATATAGTTTTCTTACCCCCAATTTGCAAGCTGACAACAGCTAACTACCTGGTTACTTATCTTCCAAAAATAATAAAAAAATAAATCGAACGTCGGGTCGTATCGAGAATACCGGGAAGAGTTCCTGGTCCATAAAGGAGCAAATGAAGTGCGACCTTCCACTTTACACTAAAACGCCAACTCATTAACATGTGTACCTACCTATATGACATCTATATCTATACATATAATAAATCTGTAGAAGGGTCAATTCTGTACATTGAAATCGTCGTGAGGAAACCGGCATGTCCTAGAACCACGCCGAAGACATGTCACATCCACTAAACCGCACTGGGCCCGCGTGGTATATTACAGCCCACTCTCTCTTACATAGAGGAGGCCTGAGTAATACATTGGGAACATTAGGTATATGCCAAGTATGGATTGAAACATTTTTTTTCAACATCCCTACTTTACATCTACATATAGAATTTCATGAAACTACTCACACAGCAGACTGCCTCAGGGTACGGTTAACCTTTAATATAAAGGATCCTATCACAAGATACCTAAAGCTTAGTTACAACCATAAATACGTTTCCTTTATGTTACTGTTCTTGAGCATGAAAAGCATAAACATGTTCATTAATTCGAACAGACAGGAGTGGGCGAAATAATCTCAACCCGCATTACACTTAACAGGTACCTACGACGCATAAAACATCCAGTACAGTTGAATTTGAACGAAATTAGAAAAAAGGCTTGCCTGGACTTTACTAGGCGGCGCGCGGCGGGTTGATAAGGGTTGTCTATACAATGTGTAACAAAAAACTTTTTGCAATCCCTAAGCACTAAGATAACAGCTGGTATAGAATCACTAGACATAGTTTCAGCTCAAAAGATACCAAATTTTCGGTTTCATATGTTTATTAAATTCAAATCATAACAAACGTGTCACTGCACTACGTACGTCAACAACTTTCCACGTTACTTGCCAATATCACGATAAATCTCTTCGGAATGATGTATTTATATCAATTTGAAAAGTTCGGTTTCTGGTATCAATATATTAAAAATTCTCATAACTTCCGAACATATAGAGATATGATTAAAAAACCCTTCCAATATCGTTTGATATCATCCAAAGAAGCCGTGGCCTTGGTATGTATATACCCATTTCGTTACACGTTGTATAAAAGCAGCTTTATATGCAATGAAATATCCATGATAAGATTAACTTAACTCAATGAGGTCGATATTTATATTTATTGACTTCCTGTAAATAGACTTCGAAGTTGTTAAGAATGGACGATTGTATACACGTAAAAACGCTAACAATCACCATTGTGTGTAGAAACTACTCATAGCCAACTTGCAGCTTTTGTCTCCCCTGCAAAGGTTTAATATCGCTCGCTAAGTGAAATTGCATTCACCGCTTTTTCCTAACGATTATGAACAAAAGAAAAACTGTTGTTCGATACTAGTTTAGAGAGGCTTTTCACTTTCCGATAGTGCTTTCTAGGGTATTATTACGTGGGTTAGCTCTGTAACTTAAGCTAAGTATCCGATTCACTTTTTGCTTATTTTTGTTGAATTAGGTTATCAAATTAGTTTTTATTTTAAAATAAAAACTCATTTGCCATCAACATATTGTTACTGGTTATTTACCGTAAAAATAAATTGGCGGTAGCCATTAGAAAAACAAAAAACATATATTTAAAAACCTAGTCAAATGGCATCTCAGTATTTTTGTGAGCTAAACGGCCAGTATTTTTTTTTTCTTTTGAGTTGATTCTAATCATTACAACCTCATTTCGAAAAACGAATACATTTTTATCTCAAAATTTACTTTTCTCAGCGGGATGTTTTGAATTTTATTGTTCAGATTTTGATCTTTAAATTGATTGTCACAATTTTATTTCTATTGCGTACTTAGTACTTTAAAGCTAATAAGCTTCATAGAAGACCTCTTTTTACAAACAATACGTATGTTAAGTAAAGTTAGTTAGCATTAGGTTTCCATACATGAAGTTTAAAATGAATTATAATCGAATTTTGACCACTGGGCTACCACTAGTACTATTAAATAGTTCATCCAGAATGATTTTGTTTAAAAACTATGAAAATTACTTGAATCACACAGACACATGTGTAATGTTCTCAACAATATGTAATATCGGAATGCAATTAATACCGAACGGAACAAGTGTGGAGCAACTTCACTTTTCGATGTCCAAACTTCTCAACTTCCAAATACAAACATTTGTTAAGTTTTGGAACCTTTAACTCGAATTTCTACTGAATTTTTGGACTGAGAGTTTTGAAATCTTTGCATAATATAAAACAAAGTCGCTTTTCGTGTATGTCATGTGCGCTTAGATCTTTTAAACTACGCAACGGATTTGAATGCGGTTTTCATCAATAGACAGACTGATTAAAGAGGAAGGTTTATATGTATAATACACCGACCTGCATACAGGCGAACCCGCTGGCAAAAGCTAGTAAAATATACATTCTTCGAACTTAAAACAAATCTGTTAAGTGGATGTGCGTGTGCCTATACTCATACCTAAAACAACATATGTTCTTTATTACGAGTTTATTCTTAACCGATAATCAAACGGGTTCATAAAACACAATATCGTACATCAAAAGTCACTGAAAAAAGTTAAGCTTTTTATCAAGCGATGTAACATCTGTGACCAATGTTAGTGCTGGCTTCCTTCTCCATGTAGAAACAGCGCTGCAGCGACTTTTTCGGGAATTACAATAGTGAGTCGGAGTCTCAATCAAAAAACAATTGAAGGTGGTACATCTTTGTTTTGTTATGTTAATAACTTTGCATATTTTTTTACAGAATTATTTTGTTAAAAAATAAAATTATAATAATAAAACAATAATATTAAATAAAAGTAGTATAATAACTTGGCAGTCTGATATGTTGCTTTGTTGTGCCACTACTTTGTTTTTTTTTTTTTGGCTTCGCACGGTTTGTGCATTTAGCCAATGTCAAGTAATTTTACTTTTCAGTCAAATAAATGGCCCGATATTTTTTCATTTTTCATATTAGGAGTTTTTGAGGGTAACGCGAAAAGTCCACGTTAGTCACTTATTTTCATCTTCACTACACTTGTGCTTGTGCACTCACACGTAACTAAATTGAATAATTCACTACCAAAATTATACAATTTAATTCGCTATTTCACGAAATTTCATGAAAATGTAAATTCGTGCGACATGTTCCAACGCGATCCCGCCAAACACCTTCTTCCCAGTTAAAACTCTAGGAAGTGGTGCAGAGCGGGCGTTTTAGGGCTGTATTATGCAACATTACATAATAGGTTTAGAAAGTTATGATTTTCATGCAATTTTGCACAAATACTTTTTGATTTCACTTTTGAAGTTCATACATATTCAGACTCTCAGCTTTTTTCACGAGAACGAGCGTGTCTAGCAAACATTCCACCCATTCTACATAAATTCAGATCTGTATTTATATCACTAGCAAACTCATTCAAGAAGAAAATGGAACTAAGACCCGATCGTAAGTTAGAAACAACGACGACAAAATATCACAAGCAAGTACGTATGTACAAAAGTCTTACTCAATTCTTGAATGTATACCAATATTCCGAAACAAAATAGTTCGATTATCTTAAGGTACCTTACCTACCAATCCAATATTATCAATAAATTTATTTAGGTACCTTTATCCTATTTCGGTAGTTTAAGGACATGAGACGCTGTCCCTCGTATCACCCGACTTTATTATATTTTTCCACTTTATATTTAATAATAAAATTCGTTATTGCCATAAACTGGGTTACAGAAAAAGTTTGAAAGGGCTAGGTAAAAATAAAACAAGGTGATTATTCGTTATGGTTTCATTATAAACAAAATACAAGTCGTTTGGATATCTAAGACACAGTTTCATGTAGCAAGTAACAATAACAAATTGAAAACATATTTGAAATGAGTCGTCAAGTTTTTCATAATCAATCTAATGGGACGCCTGAACCAATACAATAATAGACACTATTACAAAAACATAAAGTTTAAAATCAAATATTTCGTCAGCACCAGCCGTGCACAACGTACTAGGTATAGCTGTCTCAAAATGGAGGACATTCAACTTAAATTTTTTTTTAAACGAAAAAAATTGGAAACGAATAATATTGGATCAGTATTTGAACCGGTATCAATTGTATTTCCTCTCAAAGTTAATTGTATTGAGAACATAATAGACATCAGAACGATATCTTGAGTACAATAGACAGTGGGCAGATGATATTAATTTTGGGGTACATACCCAGATTGTATTCAAAGATAAGGATCGTTCCTCACAATTTTATTGAATCTATTGTTATATTGAAGGTTCGACATTAGGGCTAACCATGGGTTTTTAAATAGCTGGTAACATTAATCTATTGTATAGTTACTTAATCACATAGATCGATATAAATACGTTGTTATAATGTCGATCTATGATGATTCTATCAAACACTCGAATTAGGGGGGCTAAACGAACGAACTCTCGCCATTTTGAGGCAAACCCCGGGATGCCGGAGCATACCTACTCGTATACCTCTACATATATAATATAATTTATTTGTCCTTGCTTCATTTTTAATTATTTTTATCTTGTAAAATGGTATTTTTTATTCTAGATGCATTGTTTCTACAAATAAATAATTAATGGATACAAAATATTGTAAAACATTATAAAAGAGTTCCGGTGGAGTTTCTTGCCCACTCTTCTCCATACGAAATTACATAAAATAAGGGGCGACTAGCATCAAATCTATTTAAATATTAATTTTAACGTTCAAAAGTGCCTTTTATGCGCCTATTTGAAATGAATGCTTTGACTTTGTTTTTGAATGATCAGGAACTCACGTGACTATTCGCGCCAGTTTGAACATTTCCACTCAATTTAGTTCACACCGTCGATGCGACCGTATTCCGTATTTCGTCCCGCATCCCGCGCTGGATTCACTTCAATTTGGCCAGAGCTTAAAGCGAAAACCAATGTATGCTTATATTGCAACATTATGTATTACTAGCTTCCGCCCACGGCTTCGCCCACGTGGAAGTCGTACTTTATCGCCCGGGAACGTACTACCGGGATAAAAAGTATCCTGTATGTTAATCTAGGAAATAATCTATCTGTATGCCAAATTTTATCCAAATCCGTTCTGCCGTTTTTGCGTAATTGAGTAACAAAAATCCAATCACCTTCACATTTATAATATTACGGACTACCCTTTTTTACCCCTTTAGGGGTAGATTTTCCCCCCCGAGTGGGTTCCCGCATTGTCGTTGCGGGGGGGCTCAGTAACCGTGGTCTCCCACCCACGGTGAAGCCAAGAGGAACCCAAGGGTGGGGCCGCTCGTCAGGGCTTTTGCCTTCAAGCCATTGACGTAGCGGCCAAAAAGTAGGTTGCGGTGAGGTGCACCGCAACTGAGGTGGGCCGCGATGTCGAATGGGAGGCATCGCGGCTGAGGGTTACGGGCTGCGGTAGAGGAGGAGTGCCGGTGCTTCTGAGCAGCGCTGTTCCCTTCCGTGGCCTGGACGGGGCCGCCACCGTTTGATGGCGGACGCGGTGGGGCCGCAGGGGAAGAGGAGTGTCGGTATAGCGTAAGCCGCTCTCCCTATCCCCTGCGGCCGAAAAGTGGTAGACGGGACGGCGCGTTGTGTTCCACACGCGCGCCGTCAAAGATGTCAGCAACCACAGGTGGGGTCCGCAAGGGCCGATGCCTGCCAGGGGTGCGGGTTTGTTCGAAAGAGATACCACGGCCCCTGGCATACGGGCTACTAAGGGAACACGGGTGGGTTTTAGTCAGTAAAAGTCTGACACGCCCTCCTGCTCTACTCAGCAGGAGAAGTCATTTGATGATTTGCCACCCAAAAAAAAAAAAAAAAAAAAAGGGGTAGATTTTCGAAAAACTCTGATATACGTTATTCTTAATTTTTGGATTTAGGTATAAATACTGAGTTTCGAGTTAATCAGACCGCGCTTTAAAATTCTTCCATACAAACTTTGATACCCCTCAATCCCCCTTTATATTACAAACTTTATAATTTACTTAGATAAGTATTTGTGCCAAGTTTCAAGCTTATTAACTCAAGGAATAAGATTGATAATACAAACAAAATCCCCCTTTTCACCCCCTTAAAGGTCGAATTTCCAAAAACCCCTTCTTAGTGCTCCCCTACATTATAAAAGGAAGTCGTTTGTGAAATAGCACGTTCCTAGTCCTAGAAGTTTCGGCTGTGCGTTGATTGATCAGTCAGTCAGTTTCTCCTTTTATATATATAGATTAAGTCTACCCGAAGATTTTAATGTGTATCTACCAAACATCTATAATTGTTTTACTTAAAAAATACAGGTCGTGTCCATTTCCACAGCTGATCTGTTTAGACATATCTCCACAATCACAACCGACGCGGCAGTATCAATCATAGCTAACAGATCTGAGGCACCTGTTACCATTAATTTATCAGCCATTCCAGCGTGATTGATTAGATCTCGACAACTTTCGACGAAACCACACCTCCGTATACATAAATGTCTAGTCGACTAATTACTGGAGTTATGGCGAATTGAAGCGGCCTTGAGGTGGCTTCAAATATCGGCTAGGATTTCATGTTAGCGTAGATAAGTAACATCTATATAAATAAAAAGAGAAGTCCTGACTGACTGACTCATCAACGCCCAGCCCAAACCCTTGGACCTAGAAAGCTGAAATTTTGCACAGAGATTCCCTTTATAATGTAGACAAGGAATAAGAAAGGATTTTTCGAAATTCAACCCCTAAGGGAATTAAATAGGAAATGAAAGTTCCGTGCGGGCGAAGCCGCTGGCAAAAGCTAGTAATACATATAACATCATACCTGTATTTACGACGGGTGTTCAATAAAAATAAAGGCATATAAATTCCTTGAACAACAAAAAAGTCAATTCTGGCAGGTTAAAGACATATGATGAAATAAAAAATAAAAATTATTGATTTTCTTTTCATCATATTCTATCACCGGTAAGCTATCTAGGTCGAGTATACAAAAACTACGTCGAGCACAATATTAACGTTTTTAGAATGCAATTCTAAACTCAAGTGTATAAAATTCCTAGTCGATAAACTGGAACGCTAGGACTACACAATCCGCAAATCTTTAGCTCTTTCGATGCAGATATTTTGTGATAAATATTATATAATACAACTGGTTACAGGTGGCTTTAACGGTATCACCAGACACCGCATTCCTAATAGCTGGTGTTGGCACGTAATGCAAGATTCAATAAAATCTGTGACTACTTCTTCGATAACATGGCAACATATTATTAAAAAACAAATATGAATGCACATCACAGACACATAAAATCATCATCATCTGCCTAGCCTTTTCCCAACTATGTTGGGGTCGGCTTCCAGTCTAACCGGATGCAGCAAAATACCAGTATTTTACATGGAGCGACTGCCTATCTGACCTCCACAACCCTGTTACTGGGTAATACGATACCCCTTGGTAAGACTGGTTGTCAGACTTTCGGGCTTCTGACGATCCGCAATGACTGTCAAAGATCTACAAATGACAGCCGGGACCAACGGACCAATTTGTTTTTCACAGACACATAAAATGTATCGCTGAAAAACAAATATTTCAGTTTTCCAATCGCAGTGCATTATTATGTACAACGCCAAATAAACATGAACCAACTCTCGCGTATCCGATCGCAATTTATTCTCCCTCTGGTCACCAACCCACCCCCATTTCACTTACTAGCACTTTAGCCCCACGCTGCACGTTTTAAGGCCAGAATTCCCCAATACCCTGGAATACGGCCAACGCATCGTGTCCCCGTTTCATATTACATTTTTGCTTTGCGACTACCGTCACGGAATTCGTTTAAAGCGTTTATTATTTGAATTAACAAGCTTATGTTTAACATTTTGGGGCAATTTGGATGGAATTTAGAATCATCATATCCTGGATAACTATATTATACTTTTTATCCCGGTCATATTCTACTTGTTTGTGCCACATCGAAATCCGTTCAGCCATTACGGGTGTGTAAAGTTAAGAGTTACTTTCGCATTAATTAAATTAACATGAAATGGCTCAAAAAATCAAGACTGTAGGTAGTTAAGTCACCCAAACACTCGTCATGATCCCTTTTCATCTTCAGCAACGCCCACGGACTCAAATGTATTCACAGCGCGTCGAAAACGATTTGTGTGACGTGGTCTCCAAGCTTTCGTAGCGGCTACGAAATCTCGTAGCACCTTGTAGACAGTGCTACGCCATGTGTAATGAATTGCTCAAAACATAATTTCGTGCAGAACTGCAATATTTTAAACTGTATATGTATTCAGTAAAATATCCCTGAAAAGAGAAACATTTAGGTGCAAGTAAAGTGCTCTTAGTGGTGAAATATGTTCAACTGGATATTTTTGTATAATATTTCGTACTTCTTTAATATTTATTCAAATTCGTGTTTGCATGAAAAGTGTTAGAATTTACTTCATGGCAAGGGAGCCGTCACGTACAGTTTATAATATAGCCATTTATTCAGATCTACTAAATAATAATTGTTACACATATTACAACTTAAAAAATTAAGAAAAAAAATTCTTTGGACTTAGAAATTAGTTTTTTTATTTGTTGCTTAATCCCTGTCTTGCCTATGGACTTTTTTGTCTGAAATAAATGTTTTTTTTTTTTTTAATTATTTCCAGTAGATCTCTTTGCCAATCGGAAGGGCCTCCACCAACCTTTTCCCTTCAGATCTTCACTGAGCCACTCTATTCCACATTTTCTGGCACTAGCCTTATATCTTCACTCACATATTTATTGTCATACAACAAAAAAATATTAAATCAAAGCTGTTTGTATCATTTGACATTGTTACTTCATAAACGTAAAAATTGCAGCAGCTCAAACTATGAGCTCAAATCAATCGGAAGCAAAACATTTTGGGTTCAAAGCCAAGCATGGGTCGGAAGGTTCAAAGTGATAAACTTTTAGGGTTCGAAGGTACAGTCGTGTACTATATGCGATGAATAAATAGCAATTAACGTAAAGGTTAATTGCTTACTAGAGAATGGGTAGCAGCGCTCTCTATGCATTTTACCACCATACTGCGATCGCCAACCTGCCTGCCAAGAAAAGAAAGAAAGAAAAAGTATTTATTGTGACTCGCACAGGAAGATCACATATTAAAATAAACTAGTACAAAAATTATATAAAAAAATAAAAAACTTTAAAAATAAAACAGTAAGTCTCCTACCTCAACATAACGCTGCGACATTTAAAAAGTGTCGCAGCGGTGGTATTCTGGTAGAAGCGTGGCGATTATGGCAAAAGACCCCTTTTGGGGGAGGCTTATGTCCAGCAGTGGACGTCTTTCGGCTGAAATGCTGATGATGTACGTATAGGTAAGATTTCCTCCTATAAATATTTCTATCAATATAAATAAAAAATGGAATCCTGAGGGGCTTGTAGCTGAGTATAACCGCACGGGCCAACGATCAGCTTAAGCTCCATTTGCCGCGGTTGGTCCGTAGATGGGTGAACATCTTAACGTACCTAGAACCCTTCGTGCTTCGGAAAGCACGTTAATGAAAGTACATGCTGTTAATCGTTGATCTTTGACAGTCTTTCACGGTCGTCAATAGCCGGAAAGTCTGAAACCAGTCTTACCAAGGGGTATTATTATTATTAGTATTATTATCTACCCAGGTACTACACAGTACCTGGGTAGTGGAGGTCAGATAGGCTGGTAATTAGCCGTATCCTGGTAGACTGTAAGCCGTCCCCAAGATAGTTGGGAAATGCATATTGAATGAAAATGGAAATTTACTGGTGAAACGTTGAGCACACCTATTTGTCTGTGTTTTGACAAAGCTGTTTGCTGTGAACCTTGTTTTATTCTTAACGAGTTTAAATAAATGCTTAATAAAGCAGTTATTTGTGGAAGTTGTAAGGGTTAAATATTTAATTTTTAATTACGGTTCTAGAACTATGTATCCTAACAGTTTAATATTAAACTGAAATATAATTAAATTTCCATTGTTATTTAATTACTTCAAATAAGTACTTTCAGTTCAGCGGGCAGCTATTTGAAATAAGGAACTAGTTTTGTAATAAACCTCCACTAGCGATCACGTTTAATTGAGCGGAGTGCTCAATTAATGGGGTAGGCAGACTAATAAATTGTTTAGAAAGTTTGTAAAATAACAATGTTGATGTAAATATTTTGCTGGGAATTTAAATTGAGGCTTGCAGAGGACCTGCCAGGGTCACTGGTTTGTTCGGGAGTTACCGTGGCCCTGAAACAGGTAACTGAGGGAACACGGGTGGGTTTTAGTCCGTAAAAGTCTGACACGCCCTCCTGCTCCACCCAGAGTGGGAGAAGTCATTTGATGATTTCACATCCAAGAGAAAAAAGGCTCGCAGATGAACGTGGGGATTGGCACAAGCAAAGAGATGTCCATCCTCAGCAATAGATATAGATGATAGTTTGACACAGCCCTGTGTCAAACTATCAACATCATTGCAGCCGAAAGAGGTCCGTCGACCACTAGTCATATGTGGGGTGGTCTATATCCACTGGACGTCTTCGTCAAGTTGTCGACAAGCTCCTCCGCTTCACCGGTTCTGTGCTTCCCGCATCCAGCGAATTCCTGCGGCCTTCACAAAGTCCTCGGTCCATCTTGTGGAAGACCTTCAAATTCTACGTCTTCTGGAACGGGGTCAGTTCTGCGGGCAATGTCCCTGCCTACTGCCACTAAAGTTTGACTGTGCATGATGATGTAGAATTTATTTATAGCTGAGGGTATTGAGTGTGACTAGCTGACACACAATGCAGAGCCAAGACTGTTGAAGGTAGGTACATCAATATCTGTTTCAACGACGCTGTAAAGGTGAACCAACACTCACTGGTGTTTTGGAAACTCAACCGCTGAGTGGAATCACAGCAAAACAAAGTTCTGCACTCCGATAAAACAAATACACTGATGTAAAATGTTGAACATAAAATATTTAAAAGCATGAGTGTCTAAAACAAGAGGAGTTTTCGTTAATGTATTTATCGGAGTTCGTTACGAGTAAATAATAGCATAAAATCAGAAATTTGAAGACACGTGACATCTACCGAACCACACTGGATCTGCGTGGTGGTTTAAGACCCATTCCTTCTCACAGACAGGGAGCACGTGTCTCAGTAATGGAAATATTATAGGCTGTGTAAATAACTAAAAAGTTTCTTGCTCAAGATGGCCGCTGCAAACACAATTTGTCTAAGAGCGGGTTTACTGACACCCGGTGCAAGTGGGGTGCTTCTGATGAAACGAAGTCCCACTGGTCGGAGGGTCCGTAGTGCCCGTTGAAAATGCTTCTTGAATGCCAGTAACGCCGCCATCAATATGGCCACCTACTGGGCTCAAAGAATATACCTACAGTAGTCACTCAGTAAAGTTGACACTGAAAGAAGAAGAAAATTAACACCTTCTCGGTTAACATTTTTATTTACATTCACATTTTATTAACTTTTTACGATAGCTGTGAATGTAACCTAAATATCTTTTTTTCTATCGATACACAAAATCATTGTTATTTTAAGCTCCGCTTGTTTAAACATGGTTGAACTGGAAGTTAATTAAAGCCTCACTTTTGTTAAACATTTGTTTAAGCTTAATCAAGTGAACAGGAAGGTTTTGTAGTAAACCAAAGTCTAGAAATTCTGGATAACTGTATTTTTCTATGAGATTTTAGAATAACTAAGGATGATCGAGAATAACTAAAACGGTATGTAGGTAGGTATGTGTCGAGAAATACTCAAGTGTACATATCATTACGCATGTTTACCCCTAGGATTAGGTAAAAGTATACACTACTCACATAAATTCCGCCAGTTATGTTTAACTGTATATCGTTTCAGCTCAAAATAAAATACACTTAGAATTGATATCAAATTGTCGGGTGTCATGTGTTTATTAAATTCATATCATAGCAAACGTGTCACCGCACTACGTAGGTCATAATTTTCAACGTTACTTGCCAATATCACGATAAATCTCTTCCCAGTGATGTGTTTATTTCAATTTGATAAGTTCAGTTTCTGGTACAGTCAGCGTCAAAAATATCGGGACGAACAGACTGTTCAAAATAATCTCAACAACTAAGAAAATTAAACTTTATCTCAATTGCATAAAGTTCTAGTCAGAATGACTGTTGTCGCGTACTTTCTTCATTCTGAAACATTCCTTGTATCATTGAGTTATGACTGAATTTCATAGTTGTTTAGATCATTGTGGACAGTCTGTTTGCCCCGATATTATTGGCGCTGACTGTACCAATGTATTAAAAATTCTCATAATTTCCGAACATGTAGAGATAGGATTTAAAAACCCTTCCAATATCGTTTGATATCATCCAAAGAAGCCGTGCCCTTGGTATGTATATACCCTTTCCGTTACACGTTGTATGTATTAATTTGTATTAGTTTGTAATTACTTCCCTATTGTCACATAAATTCCATTATGTTCTGGTCCTCAAAACACAGGTACCGCCTATTTTGGAGTACAATGTAAGATCAAAATGAAGATCGCCAACAGTTAGAAGCCGACATTAAGTTAATTACAGGGTAAATTAACATTAAAAAATATGCACATAGAAAAATCAATTATGCATATATTTTAACAATGTACATATATAAAATGTTAGTAGCTTTAGAAACACTGTTTATAACATACGTGGTATTACTAGCTGTCGTAAAAAAGGGAACCTTCATCAGTTAACGAAGCACGAACAAGAATGTTTAGCAACATTTAGAAAAACTTTTATTCCAGAGTATACAAATGAATCACGGCCACATAAATATTTCTCACACAGAAATATAAAAATCACAAAGTATATAGGTTTCAATTGGTGATACATTTCCTGGAAGCCAGTGAGCACGTTGAGGCCAATCTGTTTCAAGGAACGAATATAATATTTGTCGTGACAGTATTTAAGAAAACTCAATGTGTTTGCTGTTTTGTATTCAAATTATGTGAATTTAAATAATGTAATCAGTCAACAAAGCAGGAACAGTGGTGGTCCAAGGTAACGGCCGTGACTTACGAGTTCTAGGTTTGAACCCAGACAGGCGCTTTACTTTGTGTAAATTATTTCATCACCACTGCTCTCAAAACGGTGAAGGAAAACACCGTGAGGAAATACGGTATGTCCTAGAACCATGGAAGATGTGACATCTCCCATCCGGCGTGGTTGATTACGGCCCGCTCCCTCTCACAGAGAGGAAGCATGTGTCCCAGCAGTGGGAATATTATGGGCTAATTATGCATCAGTTAACACAGTGCAATTGTGACTAAATGCAAAACTATCTGGTAAAAATTATATTGAAGTTTAAATGATCAAACTCATTAACAGGTCTGATATTCAATAAAAATAGACCCCCGAACGTACAGAAGATAAACGTCAGGAAAAGATTCTCTACAGGGGAGATGGCGTTATGTTTTGTTTTCGTCGTGTTTGATGAGAGTGGTAGGCAAAAGTTTGTAGGTGTTTGATTTTTTCTGGGTGCGTACGCAGTCTTAAGCATCGCTCTATTTTACTACTAACTTCTGCGTCGTCCACGTGAAATTTCTTGTTTCCACATAAAATATACCGATAAAGCATCGCATCACCCGCCCGCTATGTTACTTCGTTTTCTCTAAGCATTCTATCTGACTTTTTTTTCTTTTTATTCAGCTTCTATGGGGTCGTAGCGGGATGTAAAATATTGTTACGAGCTTGGGGTTCGTGACAATTAAAAACTGCAGACATAAATTACCAAAAATGACAATTTAATTAATCACACTAATTACACAACATTGCACTACTAATCGCTCTTAAGTCGCACTTGAAGATCGCTTTAGATGTTCTCGCATGTATTGCTTAACAAAAACTACCCGGTGTTCAATCCGTTCCCGCTTTTATGGGGCCGTCGGATAGTTCCAGAACCTTCTACCGTAGAAGCATCTAGAATGTTCGAGTACATACCGGTCCTGACTGAACGGATGTCGATAGTTCTAGAAATTTCTAGAGAGGTCTGACTCTTTTAATTCTGCTACTCGACACTAGATGGCGCTGGTGGTAACCGCGCAACAATATTCTATAATCTTCCTCAAGAATTTTTGTAATCCGACAGGTTAAGTTTTTGGCGGGATCGCGTTGGAACATGTCGCATGAATTTTCATTATAATTAAATCTTGTGAAATAGCGAATTAAATTGTATAATTTTGGTAGTGAATTATCCAATTTAGTTACGTGTGAGTGCACAAGTGTAGTGACGGTGAAAATAAGTGACTAACGTGGACTTTTCGTGTTCCCCCAAAAACTCCTAATAGGTTATTGTAAAGTTACTACCGCTTTACAATAACTTTGTTATGACTATGATACGTTCTTAATAAAGACTTGGCTAAAAGGTCTCTGAAACCAGGCCATAAAACTAATTTAAAAAAAAAAAAAATCCGACAGGTAGTTCCAGAGATTACCCCTACATACAAACTTTCAAACAAACAGATTCTACTTCTTTATAATATTAATACCCACAAAATCTAGGAATTAATGGACCAAACTGATATTTGCCAAAATAAAATAGATACCTCTTAAAATAGCCGATACTTCGTGTACCCCTGTCTAATAAAGACACACAATAAATTACCCGACGCAAACTTACCTTCGTAAATCACGGAACTAGCCGAACTATAGCGACCGAAATTGCCGATTGAACGGTTTTTCCTTCCATAGTTCCCCGCGTATCCTATTAACTTCATAAACAAGCCTGTTACTAGTACAAAACATTTTTCTTTTAATATTTTTATTTATTTTTAATAAGACTTCAACTTGTCTTAATCGCTATATCAACATTAGGGTTAGGTCTCTTAATTAGTGAAGTATACTGAAAATTTTGGGAGCATTTTTTTTTTAATAACTGAACGGTGATTTTTTATTTCGTTTACCTGCGTAGTACTTTAGCGTTCTAATACGTTTAAAGAACAAACTAGGTAGGTGTTAAATATAAAAAGGTCTTGTTTTTCATAACTAAAATGTGAGAAAGTAAAGTGTATGTCCGCCAGAGGTGCGGGTTGTTCGAAAGAGATACCGTGGCCTCTGGCACACAGGCTACTGAGGAAACACGGTTGGGTTTTAGTCAGTAGAAGTCTGACACGCCCTCCAGGTCCACCCAGAGCTGGAGAAGTTATTTGAATGATTTCACACCATCAAAAGAAAAGTATATGTTAAGCAACATAGAATGTCCCCATTATGTCGAATGTAATCGTCCCCATATAGTGTCGAGAAATACCTAAGTGTACATAACAGTACGCATGTTTACCCCTAGGATTAGGTAAAAGTATACACTACTCACATAAATTCCGCCAGTTATGTTTAATGGTCATGTAAAAGGGCCTACAGACATAATATACATGATGTTACAGAAACCCTATTGCTATCCTTAAGCACTGAAGATAACAGCTGGTATAGAATCACTGTACATAGTTTCACATCCAAATAAAATACACTTAGAATTGATACCAAACTGTCGGGTTTCATGTGTTTCTTAAATTCATATCTTAACAAACGTGTCACCGCACTTCGTAGGTCAATAACTTTCCACGTTACTTGCCAATATCACGATAAATCTCTTCCGAGTGTTGTGCTTATTTCAATTTGATAAGTATAACTTCCGAACATGTACAGATAGGATTAAAAAATCCTTCCAATATCGTTTGATATCATCCAAAGAAGCCGTGCCATTGGTATGTACGAGTATATACCCTTTCCGTTACACGTTGTATATATTCATTTGTATTTGTATGACTATGATACGTTCTTAATAAAGACTTGGCTAAAAGGTCTCTGAAACCAGGCCATAAAACTAATTAAAAAAAAAATCCGACAGGTAGTTCCAGAGATTACCCCTACCTACAAACTTTCAAACAAACAGATTCTACTTCTTTATAATATTAATACCCACAAAATCTAGGAATTAATGGACCAAACTGATATTTGCCAAAATAAAATAGATACCTCTTAAAATAGCCGATACTTCGTGTACCCCTGTCTAATAAAGACACACAATAAATTACCCGACGCAAACTTACCTTCGTAAATCACGGAACTAGCCGAACTATAGCGACCGAAATTGCCGATTGAACGGTTTTTCCTTCCATAGTTCCCCGCGTATCCTATTAACTTCATAAACAAGCCTGTTACTAGTACAACAAAACATTTTTCATAAAAACGGCCGTTTTTCTTTTAATAATTTTTATTTTTAATGAGACTTCAATTTTTCTTAATGATTATTTCAACATTAGGGCTAGATCTCTTAATTAGTGAAGTTACCTGAAAATGTTGGGAGCATTTTTTTAAAATAATTGAACAGTGATTTTTTATTTCGTTTACCTGCGTAGTACTTTAGCGTTCTATTACGTTTAAAGAACAAAGTAGGTAGGTGTTAAATATATAAAGGTCTTGTTTTTCATAACTAAAATGTCAGAAAGTAAAGTGTATGTCCGCCAGAGGTGCGGGTTGTTCTAAAGAGATACCGTGGCCCCTGGCACACAGGCTACTGAGGGAACACGGTTGGTTTTAGTCAGTACAAGTCTGACACGCCCTCCTACTCCACCCAGAGTGGGAGAAGTTATTTGAATGATTTCACACCATCAAAAAAAAAAGTATATGTTAAGCAACATAGAATGTCCCCATAATGTCGAATGTAATCGTCCCCATATAGTGTCGAGAAAGTATTATGCGGGTAGTAGACTGTTAGCGCGGGGAGCAATAATATAGTGGACTGTATATTTATATGGTCTATCTATTCATACACGAAATATCTGAAGGGGTCATTGTACTCATCATTATGAACAACTTTTACTGTGGGACCAAACCTAAAATCGCCAAAAAAAATATATCGCTGTTCCCTATATTTTGATAAGTTATTTTTTTTTAATCTTGTTGCTTGTTCCTGAGATATAAACTGACAAACAAACAAATGTTATATTTTTATAATTTATAATACGGATTACTTAAAACGAATCCAGAAAACATAGAGTATATCTATACTTAAAATGAAGTCAGAAAACATAGAAACAGGACGGACGACATTCCCAGTCCCGGTTTGTCTTACTTTTTAATGGCCTACGCGCGGATTTTTAACGAGTCTACGTGAAACTCGTACTTCGTGCCATTATTAAAAGGTACGCAACCTGCGACTCCCGCACCTGAGGCCTAGAAGATTAACAGGGACTTTAAACTTATTTTTTATGATTTATCTAATAGATAGCAACAATAAATGACTGTACATCAGTAATAAATCCTGGTGGATACTGGTACAGTTCTACCCACTAAAAACGTTAGAAAAAAATCCAAATCCATAATTTTAGAAGCCAAAATCCATAAAACCAGAAACACAACAACCGTCCTTTCATAAAATTACAAAGACCCAATTTTATATCGATACAGAAGTAGGTAACACAAGATATTTTATGAAAATCGAAACCATCAATAAGCCATAACTTGAAGCAAGGGGAGAGAATAAAAAATACAGGATTTCCTCGTAAAGCTTCGGTTTTTACGACACGGTACAAATCACTGCTGGCTCATGTTTCTGACTAACAATAAAGCCGGGCTTTCACTAAGCATAAAGTGACCCAACAGAGAAACAAATTCGTTGACATGGGCGATACTAGAAGGATCACCAGTTAGTTTCATTTCAGTTTAAAAATATAATAGGGTGCCCTGGAAACGTACCTACACAGCCCGCGAAGTGCAACGTGTCACTGTGATTTATGTCCGGACTCGCCGGCCGCGCCTCTCTCCCCTTGTACCCCTCACCACACCGCTAATAGTTTACGAGTTATTAGCGTTGTTTCAACCGTACCCTGTTTCAACCGTACCCAGTCTCCCCTATTGATGTGAAAAAGCCATACCTTGCAGTGGGCTGGTATTGGCTTATCAATAAGTTGAGTAAGGTTGTTTATAAAGGTTGTAAACACACATTTATCCGCGCCAAAAGAAACGACCGAATTCAAGAAAACCTTCCGAATTTTTCCGAGGGTTTCATAGGACTTCATACAAGTAATTCTAAAATTAAATTCTTTCGGAACCTTCGCTTCCTTCATGTCTGATAAGTAATGTAAAGATAAAACCAAAATGAATAATCGGCAAGAGCATTCGGTTTTAATAGACCAAGATGTGAGCAACTTTTTAATTGATTACTAAGTGTATACACAACTTAACATTCTGAATTTGTATGTCAAGAGAATAAAGTTGACAGTAATAAAACTACAAATCTAAATAACTTGAAACAAGTCCTTGGAGTAATAAATTGATGTAGATTCAACTAGGCTTCGTTTATAATTAAGCTGGCCCTACTTTCTTACTTCTATTGTTTCTTTAGCACTAGTAATAAACTAAAATAAAATACAAAAGAAAAGGTTCCAAAAAAGAGCAAAAAAGAACTTAAGGGTTTATTTATAAACGTTGATTAAAGTTCTCATTACTTAAATTTAAGCGGCGTTTTTAAATAAAGCGACCTACCTATCATAACACATTTTGTCTGTATAAAAGTGAGCAAAAAACGATTGGAACTTTGAAATAATATTTAATTTAATCAGGCCTGTTATTGTTCCCGCAAACTCAATTCTCAAAATGAACAGAGTTAGCAGACTTATAAAAAACACACGATTTTTCTTTTCTAGTGTTTAAACTTTGGATTTGATTCATATCTGTGATACAATTTCCTCTAATTAATTACCAGTAATTAATGTTTGATTTAGCTAAATTCCTTAACTATTTTGATCAATGTACCAATGTGAAAAGATATTGTTAAGATGGATATTGACGACATTTTTCAATACAAACCTCGGAAGTGTATTACTTCACTGTTCGACAATGTACATCAAAAAGTAAACATGGTATAGTTTTGTCTCATTTTTACTATTGCCTGTAACGGAAACAGAATACTAAAATAAAAAGTCATTAAAAAGTTATGAGCCAACAAAGATTCGTTTTTCTTATTTATTTATTTATTTCTGAGTATACGGCGGTCTTGCTAATTTGACCTAACTTTGGGCGTGTTTAAGTAATAAAAGAAGCGTGAAATCTCCAAAACCAAGTCGGTGCCGACAAAGCTCAAATATCGAAAAGTTCAATAAACTTTAATGGTCATTGATTTATGCAGTGGGTTTTTCATTAAATCCCATCTTCCGAAGAACTTTTTTAAATTATTACGCGCCTGCTTTTTTAAAACTGATCCTGCAGCTCCCTCAATAATGTTGTGCGTGTAGACTAGCGTCTAACTGCTCTTCACGGAAACGACCTCTGTCGGAAGCCTGGTGAGACAACTTGCTTTTTAGCCAGGCCCACCAGTGAATTCTAGCCCGCGACTAGATTCCCCTTAAATCGTTATCCTTTGCCATAAACCCGTGATGGGACTGTGCAATTTTTATGTACATTATGTATTATGCACGTATGACGTAAATAATGAAAGTGACAGGTCATACGATTCAGTGGTTGGAGCATGTGACAAAACGGTAGATTAAATTCATATATCATTAAAAGTAGACTAATTAGGTAGGTATCTTTTTTTTCCTTTTTTAGTCAGGCATACGTTTTTGGATAACGAAGTAGCATATAATATTCCAAAATTAAATCAAAAATTGAAACAGTCATCTACAAAAATTTATATTATGTGAACTGCTGTATAATACCGTGTTTTCTCTATTAAGGTACTTCTGTTTTTTGAAAACGCAGCACACAAATTCAAAGTGCATCCTCCGTTAGTTTCTACTTTAAAACTAAAACCCCACAAGTCTTTGAAACCATAATCCCTTTCAAACTTTCATTCTCTTTGAAAAAAACGTTGTCTGCGCGTGCCAGCAAGTGACGTCACATAAAAAGTCATCCAAAGCTCTTTTAATTAAGGAAGCTACGACACACTACCTCTTGCGATCCTCGTTAGCCAATAATTAATTTCCGCCTGGCTTTGATTAATGCACCAGGACTGCAGAGCTTTGTGGAGCTTGACGCGCTACGTAACAGCAGGTCAAGTTACAATAGTCGTCATAGCTTCAAAAGAACTAGCCCTAGGTTTTACAGTTTTAATCACAGCACACACAAAGTTAACGATCCAAAAAATCCGGAGTGTAGTCATTGATATACCTACAAAACAACCAGGATACACAATCAGCGTCTTAAAAGCGTCCGCATAAATAGGGCGCAATTTATTTATTTATTTTATTTAATCATTTAATTCAGGCAACAAAAACCCATAACATAAATACCTGATAAACTAACATACATAATTATAAAACCACAAGACATCACACTACACTTGGGAGCTTGGTTTCTGTCGTGCTTCCCTGTAACGTCTATACACAACTCCTACCGGCCAGAAATCTGAGCTAAGGAAGACAGCCTTCTGCATCGCGGGAACCTGGAGGATGTAGGACTTAAAATTTATAGTCCTGGTTGACTCCAACCGCGACAGCTTCAGCAACTTTAAATAGTTTCGTCAGTTATCTTTCAGTCAGTAACTATAAGTCATGCATTTAAGGTTGAATTTGCAAAAACTAACTTTAACCACTGACGTAGGTATAATTGGGGACACTTTTGACTGTTACTTTTGTTCGAGACTGTGTTTTTTGTATATCAATGGGTGTAGTATTCCATTATTGTTGTCGGAAATACAGAAACAGATAGCAAGCGTCAAGTGCCATAAATTGGGAGAGCTATCAACCGAGCCTAATAAGTACTCCCTATAATTTATTTTCGTAGCCAATAACAAAGTCGCCGAATTTCCGTAACAATAAAACGCGGCCTAATGGCAATTAATTGCTATCGTTGTTACACGTAATTGTGTACTTCGTTACTCGCGTATAAAATTAAATGAAGTATATCTTTTTTTCCTGAATTCCAGTTCAAATGGTTGTAAAAGAAAAATATATCAGCTTAATAAATTGAAATGAGTGGAAAATCGAATTACGGTCTCATACGCAGTGTAGGAAAAGAAATCTCCACGTGAACACATTATTTCTCTTTAATGTTCTAACTAAGCTTTTAGAAAGGAGAGCAAATTCATGTTTCCACAATTTAATAGACTCGTATCACAGGTTTATGCAAACGAATTGAGTTTTATTTAATACTCGAGAACTGTACCTTAATACGTTATTAATTGGCTCTTGGGCTCAAGTATAATGTAGGAAAGAGTGAACTTATGCTCTTCAAAGCAAGTGGTTTTTCTTACCCCGCATTTCCGAATGTGTCACTTTATGGCACTCCACTGTGCAGGGTTTCTAAATTTAAATATTTGGGTCACTGGGTCACCGATGATTTAAGTGATAATATGGATATAGAAAGGGAACGCAGGTCGCTGGCTGTCCGTTGTAACATGCTGGCCCGAAGGTTTGCGCGGTGTACGAATGCAGTTAAGATCACGCTGTTTAAAGCATATTGCCAATCTTTTTACACCTGCAGCCTGTGGGTCAGTTATTCGCAGCGGGCATACAGCAACCTGCGTGTCCAATACAACAATGCACTCAGGGTGCTGTTGGGGCTGCCATGGCGTTGCAGTGCGTCGGTGATGTTTGCTGAGGCGCGGGTTGATGGATTTGCCGCTGTCATAAGGAAAAGATGTGCCTCCCTACTCACTCGCGTTCGTGGTAGTTCCAACTCTATACTGGGTGTATTTGCAGATCAGGGGGAGTCCCCTATGCTGCAAAGATGGATGAGGCTTCATGTCATTGTATAATTTGTTGTTTTTGTTTGAATATGTATGTACTAACATTATTTTCATAAGTATTTTGTTTACTAACAAGTTTTATGGACCCTGGTCTGAAGTAAATGTTTATAATAATACTAATTATTATTATTATTCACTACCCGACTACGACGAAAAAAAGAAGGGTTATGATTTTGCCCGATATGTATGTATGCATGTATGTATGTTCATTTGTTTCCTCATAACTTCTAAACTACTTATCATAATTCGACACATGAGGTATCATTGTAGAAGTCTTGATCGTCGGCTAGTGATGGACTATGTGACGTTACATTTAATGGAATATGGTGGCCTCTTTCGAACATAAAGACATGAACTAAAAATAATAATTGAATGATGTCGTGTTATTTTGTGAATCATCTCTTGCAGTAACTATAAAGCAGTATTTTTTTTTTTAAATCTTTCGCATCGTTACAAGAATGTTAGTGGTAAAAGATTAAACCATAATTAGCCAGCAGGGCGGACTGCCAAAAACGCACCCTACGCTCTTAGGCCCGTATTACAGAATCTCACTCAAGACTCAAGCATTACTTAAAACTAGTTTAGAGCCATTTGATTCTCATAAGTCACAGTTTAATACGTCACTAAATAATTTCCTCCCACGCCCATGTAATACCAAGACTTGCGCCACTTGCAACCTTACTTTAATATAGGTACTTTTTTTTTCTAATTACCATTATGCTTCTCTTTATTTAAAACTTTAAATTATAATATGTGCAGGTATATAAAAAGAAAATAATCGTAAGGCATCAAAAATTACGTCCGCATTGTCAATGGGAAAAGTGGCCAAAAGGCTGGCCCATTTGATTGTTTTTTTTTTTTTTGTTTTTTTTTTTGGGTGGGAAATCATCAAATAACTTCTCCCGCTCTGGGTGGAGCAGGAGGGCATGTCAGACTTTTACTGACTAAAAATGGGCTGAAACTAGTTTTAAGTAATGCTTGAGTCTTGAGTGAGGTTCTGCAATACAGGACTTAGTCCGGGACCTATAAACCCCCACTGCTTTGGCTGCACGTGGTTTGGCTTTCACATGTTCCCTTTTCTATCTTGCATTTGCAGTTTGACAGTCGTGCGACATGACAGGAACTAATTGCCAAGTAAGTTTTATAGATATCGGCCTTATTTCGTTACTCATTAGTACTTATAACGAAGGTAATTTTAGTCAACTTTAAACAATACCACAGTTACAGTAGGCATAATGTCCTCTTGTTAATTTTAGTTCAAAGACGTACTACGACAAATAACGACGATGTTATAAATGACACGTACAATTGTTTGAGATTCTTACAAACCCATCTGAGCGATAAAAGGTTATCCGAGCCCCATCCACGGAGAGCCGTCACCTCCTTCAGCGAAGCAGTGATGCTCGCGAAGAGGGAGGCGGTGCACGTGAGGGAGTGGCAGCATATGCGCCCTCGCGACCCTAGCCGCCGCAGGATACGGAGATGCCCTGGGCGTCGGGAATCCCAGGCCGATTTCCGGCCACCGTAGGCATGCTTGCGGACGGCGAGTAATGGGTAGCTCGCTGTCCGGTAAGGACCAAGCCCAAGTCGACGGCGCGTTGTGTTCCACGCGCGCCTCAAAGAGATGTCAGCACAAAAATGATGGGGCCCGCAAGGGCCGATGCCTGTCAGGGGTGCGGGTTTGTTTGAAAGAGATACCACAGCCCCTGGCATACGGGCTACTGAAGGAACACGGGTGGGTTTTAGTCAGTAGAAGTCTTACACGCCCTCCTGCTCCACCCAGAGCGGGAGAAGTTATTTGATGACTTCACACCCAAAAAAAAAAAAAGCCCATCCACGGAAAAAGAAAATGTGAACAGCTTGAGTTGAAATTACCTAGTACATCTTACCTACACCTTCATTTTAGTCAAAAATATTAGCTTTCTACACTCTTTCACAATACAAACTTTTATACTGTGCCAAATTGCATGCTCCTCCGTCCGCGTAATTTTAATGAAAAGGGCTAGAAAGTTTTGCTTCACGTATTAATATATAATAATGTCGCTTTTATTAACATTAAAGAACAAATTATATGTATTTTCTCCTCGTTTAGATATGAAAAGTTTTTAGAATGATTGTTCCTACCCTGAATAAAGATAAGACTAGGTATCATTGATGAAGAAGACTGCGGGGGACACAACAAAATGAACAAGAATATTAAGTTCCTTAATGTACAAACAGTAGTTCAAGATCCCAAAATATCATACTTAATTCCTGAAATAACTGCCCGAGTAAGCGAGTCAAATAATACTAGCTAGAATGGGAGAAATGTCGGGAACGTAATATTACAAATACTAGCGTTTGTACGACACATTGCTTCGTCACTACAAGTACACTTGCCCGCAGTACTAGTTAAGTTATTACGTAATTAAACTGCCAGAAACATGACTATTCTGTGACGGTTATGTGCGTTTTACGAGTAATTCCACTTTGCCCCACCAAGCCCGCCACCCTGGTGTGGCAAAGTGGACTGCCTAAAATTTTGCAGTGGAATATGCCCCACTATTCTGATTTGATGGGGCGGATAACACTAGCATAAACACTTTGTGGATTCTGCCCCACTAGGGTTGGCACCTCAGGATTTGTGTATGAAGGTTAACATGTATTTTTACATTTGTTTGTAAAAAAAATAAATGTATACCTATATCTGTAAGTAAAACGTTATTAGTGCTGGAAGCTTAGATTTAATACGTAGCGAAGTGGTTTAAATAAAAGTAAAAAATAAATAAATAATTTTAATGTACTATTTATTTCTGGAAGGAATCGGTTTATAAATCACAGATTAATTACCTTTTACAAATAAAATTTTACTAACTAAGATAAATCTTGATAATCACAAATTAAACAATGATTTGTTCTTATGATATGTTCTTAAAACGAAACATATTTACTACATAAGTATTCAAAATCACAGATTCTTCATCATTTGGTATACCTTTTACAAATAAAATCTTACTAACTAAGATAAATCTTGATAATCACAAATTAAACAATGATTTGTTCTTATGATATGTTCTTAAAACGAAACATATTTACTACATAACTATTCAAAATCACAGATTCGTCATCATTTTGTATGGTTTGTGTAGATATAGGTATTTTCTTACTGATTACGTTATAAATAATAAAAATAAATTTAAACTATATACATACAAACAGCCACTAAATTACTTGTTACAAAAAATAGAATCACAGATTATAGAGTCACAGATTATAGAATCACAGATTGATCGACATGGTATAAAACAGTCTTATGTATTACCTTATGAATAAAAACAATTTATATGCAAAAAAAACAGCCACGAAATTACTTCCGGCTAAAAAACAAAAACTAAAATTATAGAATGATAAAATTTTACATAGCAAAAAGTCTTATTAATACAAATAAGAAACATCCTAACGAAAGTAGGTAAATACTGACTGTTGACAAGATAATTATCATAACAAACAGCCACTATATTAGTTTGAGTACTGACTATTTATAAGAATTAAAATCATCTAAAATCATAGATTTTGTATTTGTTTAGTTCACATTTTTTGGAAAAACTAAAATAGATTTCTTGGAAAAACTATCTTAGTTTTTCCAAAAAATGTCCAACCGTAATGTCGTCGTTTATGAGCTCCATTTGGGCATCTTGTATATTCTGATCGTTTTGTATATATTTATCAAGGCGTAGCTTGGAAGGTTGGTTCTGCATAGATTTAACTATTGAAAGCGTTATGTCTTCGTATAAGACATTAACAAGTCTTAATAAACTGGGGCTTTTTTTAAGAATTTTTTTGTTAAGTTTATTATGCCAACTTTCGAGGGCATTAGTTGTGCGGTGTTTTGCCCCAAATACGCACCACACTTTTAAAAAGTTATCTTTCAGCCAATTGCGCAGCATATATTTTCTAAATTCATTACTTTTTTCGTCATCTGGGCTTTGTGCGGCTATGTAAAACCAACCTTCAAAAATCTTTTCTTCTGGTAATAAGGGTAAGACTGCGCTAAGCGCTACTTGTTTTCGCAAATATTTAGATTTCGTCAACCCTAACCCTTTCCCCTTTTTCCAAATTGCTTTACAAAAATGAAAAAAGCACCCTTTGATTGATGCTGATTTAAAGACATTTTTAAAACCAGTCATAGCCGCTGCCTCAAAATCCGACTGAAAACTATGTGGTTGCCAATCCGGAATCTGTGATTTTATTACAGAAAAGAGAGCGGTGTAAGCTTTGGTTGATTTAGTACTCATAAGAGCATATACTAATGGCACAATATTTGTTGTTTGTTGGGAGCTACCCAAATCAGCATGCAACGAATACAATTGTATGAACGGTTGTGGGCAACTTTTAAAAGTGCCATCGCCAAAAAAATGTTTGCAGGTTTTCATCAAATTCTTAGCTTGCTCTGAACAAAATATTAAAATAGAAATATCTTCGTCAATATACTTGGCAAGTAAAAAAGAATGAAATTTTTCAGGAACTTCTATTTCTGATAATGTATTGTAATATATTTTTTTTACATTAGCATCTTTGTTTCTGTATTTATACAATGCAGACTTTACTTTACAAAATGGAGGAATTTTACTCACAATATTGCTGTTGCTACTTTCTAAATATAAGGAAGCTACATTTTTGTCGTATGTTGCTGGAATGCTTGGTACGTCTGCTGAAGTGATGTCTCTCTTTATTTTCTGCATTAATTTTGTCACTTTGTTTCGGTCAAAATCAGGTTGACATTGGTGAGGTTTTTCGTTTAAAAGTATATTTCCCTGAAAACAAAAAAATGTAGGTATTAGAAAATATTTATAACATAGCACAACTTCAAGTAATATTATATGTATATGTATTATTATTATTTTAAATTGTATTAGACCCGTATTACTAAAAGTGAGTCAGTAAAAAGAATTACTAATAAGTAGGGACTTACTTTCACTACAATCGACCCATTGCACTTTTGTCTCCTTCTGTTTTTGCATTCCCAAATTTCAGATGCATTTTTGTACTTTCTTTTGAAATAGTATTGATGCCCAGCTCTAATAATACATTTTCCATCATTTATAAATTCAAGGCCAGTTTGCCCACTAGAACTTCCTGCTACAGAGTCTTCTGCCATTTTTGTAAAGCTGAAAAACACAAAAAATATCTTATTAAAAAAAATCTACACAAATCATCAGCATCCATGAAAAATAAATACGAAAATACTTACAATAAACTCAATACCACTCACCACCACTCCACAAATGCAAATGTCCGTCTATTTTGTAAACAAACAGAATGAAACAAAAAATGTCAGACAAGGACAACCGATAAGTCGCGGTGGGCGAGGCAGTGGTGAACCATAACCGGTTTAGTCATTTTTACTCCAACAGCATGTTTTAATCTCAGATTAAATAAAAAAATACTAACAAACAAATGAAGCCATGATGTTTGTACGTAAAGGACCTCAAAATAATAGACCTATTTTGACATTTGTGTTCGCGGCGTAATTAGTGATGTAACCATACGACTCGTAGCTAATTTTATGAGCTTATAATTACAAGTATTTATTTACTTTTTCGAAGCCGGGATAAAATGATATAGATTTTTTTTTAAACTTAAATCCTTCCGATATTTTTATTACTTTCGAATGCATTTCAACGCATTTTTTTATTATTTAATAAGTATTTGATTTATTCAAAGATAAAAAATAATAATATGACAATAATACAAGTACATATCACAAGACTTAATAACTAGACTTAATAAATTAACATAAAACTATAACTCTCATAAAGCGTTTCTGAACGCATTCTTTCACAATCTGTGGTTACGTTACGTTTCGATACTAGTAATATAGTATTTACGATTTCTTTTAATAATTATTATTTAAATTATCCCTTTAGTAATAGTGTTCTCGTACATTATTCTTCGTTTTTTGTTATTTAATAGTTATCAACAGTGATAATGTATCAATTTCTGGGCAAACATCTAAATATATTTTTAAATCATTTAATGTTTGCAACGGATGGATCGCAACGTAAATGGAATACAAATAGCAAATGTCACAGCTATGTCAGACTAAATTGAATAAATACAGCAAAACTATATAATGTATTTATTTAAATCCAGGAAGATTTAATATGTGACAGTTTTTTACAAAAGTAGAACCTTAATACACTGTTTAAATAACCATTTTGATGTATTTAGATTTACGTTTGCTTGTCTCAGACTTGTCAAATCCTAACGTCAGTGGTTACATTTATTTTTTTTACAAACAAATGTAAAAACAAATCCTGAGGTGCCAACCCTAGTGGGGCAGAATCCACAAAGTGTTTATGCTAGTGTTATCCGCCCCATCAAATCAGAATAGTGGGGCATATTCCACTGCAAAATTTTAGGCAGTCCACTTTGCCACACCAGGGTGGCGGGCTTGGTGGGGCAAAGTGGAATTACTCCGTTTTACTTAACATGATAAGTAAGAATCCTGCACAGATAAGTTTGTGGCACTCGTACTTGATTTAGTGAATGTTATCATAGCCTGAAAGTTGAGAGAGTTTCCAGCTTCTCAAGCATAATTGCAGGATCAATACCTGGCAAATAGAAGGTGACTTTTCAATCTTCTTTCCTTTTCGTGTTGATGGTACTGGTACACTTTTTTAAAAATAATTTTCGCTCAGTTGCTGGCCACGATTCTTGCGGCATCAGTGGCATTTTTTTGGTCATCCGAAGTGCAAGTGAATGCGCACACAGCACTCGCACAGAGTGTTGGATGGGTCAGTAATTCACCACTTTCTCAAGTTGTGTCATAGTCACCTACTTAGGTACGCAATCGATTGAGAGTTTTTCAATATAGGCCGCTGCAGGTCACGCCCAGTAGGAACATTTTTGCTGGGGTTTAACGAACTCGGGTAATAGATGCTTGTCTTCCCACAATTTGCTTCTCACATTGGGTGGTTGAAGCCTTACTATATAGAGAATGGGCAGCAGCGTTCTCTATGCATTTTACCACCATACTGCGATCGCCAACCCGCCCGCCAAGCGTGGCGATTATGGCAAACCAAATTGGGGGAGGCCTATATCCAGCAGTGGACGTCTTCCGGCTGAAATGATGATGATGATGATGATGATGATGATGATGATTGGATGGTTTGTCGTGGATGGCCGGCGTACAGCGTAAGAAGCTCCGACGAATTTTAAGCATACTCGGGTCATTGTGTAATCGTAGAGGGGATGTAAGGGGATGATTTTAATTACATCCTTGACTCTAGACAGTCACCCACACCTACTATCAGTTTTAATGACTGGCTATCTTTAGTCAGCTTGAGTCGACACATACATCCTGGCCCATAAAACCTTTAATGTGCATTGTAAAGACAGAAATACCTGAAAAAAACTTCTTAAATGACACAAATCTGACATGACTCCCTTTTTCTAATTCAGTTCCATGTTTGTTTTTAATTGAAGTTCTAACCAAAGCTTTTAGGAATTCTCAGACACCTAGATTCAGTGTAAAGCCGGTATTAAGAACGCGCCCCTGCACGGAATTGAGAACAGTTTCATATTAAAAGTTCTGGCAAATTCCCAGCATTTTGAATCGTTATTCATGTTAGTTACTCGTTTCAACTTCCAAGACCGTTGAATGAAACTCAATCGCGATGTTTTTAGTGTTTTTGTACCTCATAGCGAATTTCGTGTTGATGAGATATCATCAACACGAAATTCGCTATGAGGTTTTCCTATAACCGAGTCATGACTGTAAAATGTGGGAATGGTGACGTTTTAAAATATAGGAAGTATTTAATTACTCCTTTAAAAAAATTGAGCTTCTAATGTTGTCCGTTTTTTAAATAAATGTGCCTTTTTATAACTTTTGCCTTTTCAAGAAGTTGGTTGTTAAGTATGACACGCGTGGTAGCGACCAACCACGCGTGATCCGAGATGGTCGCAATAACTAAGGTCGTGCATCCAACCAAAATGGGTTAGGTTTGATTAGAACAGTGACCAAAACCACGAGAGCCGAGCGAACGTAGCGAGCGTTACATCGAAATTGGTCGCAATAATTGGATATTAGGAAGTATTTCGGGTGCACAAAAGAGGCACAAAAGACATCAAAAGCGGAATTATTTGTGGTAGGATGAAATACATGAAAATAACTGCCGAATAAATAGTTAATGGAATCGCGTTCGTTACGCGACCCAAATGTGTGAAAAGATTGTCAGTTACAAACTTGCTTGATAAAAAAGCCTTTGTTCTTGTTTAGTGCAATTTGTGTAATTTACTAGCCACTTTACAAACTAGTTACCAAGTTTACTCAGTTAAATTACTGCAGTGCAATTTAACAAATGGATCTCTGCAAGCTGAAACTTAGCATTCTACGGGCCCATAAGGATTCCCTCGCAACGTATTTTACTGCACACAAAAATACTCCTCATAAATTATACACGATGGACACTGTCGCTCTAACTGTTACCATGAATCGGCGCATGATTCTAGACCAAGCGAAGAAGTTAAATATTGTAGGTATTAAAAAAACTGAACAGAGAGAGGTGGAAAGAGATTACGGAGGGCGAGGGCCTCCCGCGACGCAAGCCAAATTCCAACTTGCTATCATAAAATTAGTCTACAAACGAAAAATCTGCGCTATTATATTCGCGCCATTTCTTTGTGAGGTGGAAATTATGCAGCCGTGCTACCTACGACCTATTAAATGAAAACATGAATATGTATGCGGCAAGACATCTTTTAGGGTTCCATAGAGAATTAAAGAAGATGTGCACCTTTTTAGGTCAAAGGACCGGTTAGCATCTCTTTTGAAAAACTAGAGCAGCGTATCATGGTATATAGTTCGGAATTTACTACCTATGCTACTCTACGCAAATTTGAATAGTGGGAATTTAGTCCACAGTTTTAGTCAGCATACCTTTCTTAATTTACATACCTCAATTCAAGTTTTAACATGCTCCTGATTTCGCGTTTTTCTTAAAAAGGAACAATATTACCTACCAGCACACCCAATAGACGTTGTCCTGCCCAAAATGTTAACAACGACGTTCAGTTTTCTCAAAAAAATCTGGGAGACATTTCCAATGTTTCTTCACATAAAAGTCCAATTCGGACCAATAGGAATATTTTAAAACACAGCGAAATCGGCCCAGTTGTTCTCAAGTGATGCGCTCACTAACGAACAGAATTTCTTTTTCATTATAGATAATATGACAGGCCACTCCAATTTCAAAGTAAAAGAAAACGAAGTAATTCCGTGGTTATGGCGAGCCTCGAAAACAATGTGAGCAAATTTACTTGACCTACGGAACCCAGAAAGTTATTTTTTTCTAAATAACTCACTGCTAATGTAAAGAAAGTTGAGGTCCAATTTTACTAAAAACTGCAACTAAGTTATATTAGTTATCCTCCGAAGTTTTCTAAGCCTGCATATTTAAAAAGAATATTATGAGAAAAGTAAAGATCAGAAACCCTTTCATTTTGCATTAAGATATTTTATAAGCTCTGGCCAGAATTCATAAAAATATCCAATTACAAATATTTCTGTTTTAACTTAAATTTATCTAACATTCAAATGGAAGCCATTTAACCAGAATTATATGTTATCTGTTTTGATTAATGTAGATGCAGAAATTCGATGAAGGTGTTAGAAGAACGAAGCTTGTTTAAAAAATTAAAAAACAGAAACGAAGCAGCTTCATTTAAATTGTGTGGTAAGAAGTTTAAGCATTTTAATACTCAGCACATATTCATTTTACAAAATCAGTTATGAATTTAATTTAATTCCCCGTGGTGCATTCTAGTATATTATCACTTTTACGAAACCTGTATTATTGTATGGTGTGATATGCAGCGTTCAGCTTTTCCCAGGTAACGGGTCGTCTGGCCCTATCATACCTTCAGCAATCATCCTCTGTCTCCTGGCTTCCTCCCGAGCTCGCTTCTCAACTTCCTTCCTCTCCAGCTCTGCTTTCTCTTCTAGTGCCTTCGTAACGGCCATTTGAGCCAAAGTCTTCTGGTCTAACTTGAAATAGTTGACGGGTTCTTTGAAGAATCTCAAATCTCTCGCATTCATGTTCTCTACAAACTTAAGAATACAAAGCATCCCAGTTTCTGGATCGTACGTTTTATCCCTCATAGCCATTCTTATCCAATCAATGAACTCGATTTCTGTGAGGGGCTCGCCCCACTGCATCAATTCAGTCTTGAACAGCTCGAAGTCTACGAATCCTGTTTCCGCCTCGTCATCGTGCCCTAACGCCGCCATCGCTTTCGTAACCGCCAACTCGAAGTCGTCTCCCATAATCATTTTAGCTTCTATCATTTGATACCATTCGTGAAGCTCTACAGTGTCCACCAAATCATCTTCAAGAAACATTTCGAACAGTTTTTCTACTTCGTGTGTTTTCGGATTGAGTCCAATTTTCCTCAACATCAGTGGGATATCATTAATAGACACCTATAATAAATAGAAACATTGTATTAATTCATATCGATTGGGTTCGAATATTCCGCAAATTAAATGGACTAGGTTTGTTCGATAAAATTGCATTTTCCACATTGTAAGCATTTATGTTAATTTTGAAATAGTAATAAATGCCACGTGTATGGAGAATTGTGTTTTTGAATTTAGATAGTGTAATGAATACCTAAGTAGTAGTTTAATGAATGTTAGGAATGATTTAAACAGGACACATAACATAAAATGTCAATCTCCATAACTTTGCTCCAAATCTAAGAAGGTCTACTGAAATGAATAATAGATACCAGACAATCATCATAATCAGCCTATAATGTTCCTAGTGCTGGGACACAGGCCTCCTCACAGTGAGAGGGAGTGGGCCGTACGTGGGTCCACCACGCGGGCCTAGTGTGGGCTGGTAGATGTCACATGTCTTCGAATTTTCGCTTCATCATGTCGGTTTCCTCACGGATTTTTGCTTTTAGGACATGCTGAAGGAAAGAAAAGTAAAGCGCCTGTCTGGGTTCGAACCTACGTCCTAGAAGTCGGAAGTCGCGGCCGTTACGACTGGGCCACCACTTGACCAGAACCGCAACTACCAGAGTATATATGAGTTAAAAATGAAGCCCTACTCTGTGCAGGGAACTACAAACAAAGATAAAGAAATATATACATTTTAGGGTACCTTATCAATATTATCCTCATCGTGGAATTTATAAATCTCTTTATATTTAATGAGTTCTTCGTTGGAAAAGCATTTAGGTGGAGGCGGTATTTTCTTCGGCTTCGGAGGCTCTCCCGCCACCGCTTTCAAATTCACGCCGGGCTTTTTAGGATCTTTCGTTTTGTCTTTTCCTTTTCCTTTTTTCGGAGCCATTTTTATTGAAAACGTCTACTTAAACCAAACGAAAGAATATACAGGAGAATTCCCTGCTATCCTTAATGTTTGGTATATCATTAAACTGGATAATTTATCTTTAAATTGATAACTGTGGCAATATTTGAGGTGCCCAATGATATGACTGTTAAATAGCCGTATTTATAGTATCATTGGGCGATGGTAAGAACTGAAAGAAGACTCTGTGTCACTCTGTGTCCACATCTGTGTATAAAAAACTCCATAGTCTGAAAAACTACATTTTGATTTTTTGACAGTACATTATTTTTTCAGGTAAATGGAGCATTTTTGACCTATATTTTTAAAAGGTTGTATAGGTCACAGACATATAAACAGTAGCAGACCAAACATGTCGCTAAAAATTGCGTACCTAGCCATTACGCACACATAGGAGTGTTGTCAATACAGGGCCGTACTAGGGCCGGTTGCCGGTATTATCTTACGATATTGAAACGACTGATAATCTTACTGACAATCCGTGAAAATCGAGTTTCTCTGGGTATATGAAGTGTGGATTTCTTATGAATAAAGTCTTAACGAATAGAACCCCCCATCTATTCCCGTGGTTATTGTAAAAGGAGACTAAGGTAATATTTTAAGAGGATGATGGGCGGCAGTTTTCTCACCTCTTTTTAACGGTATATATACACAGACCGTTGACGGGCATCAGTATCGGATAAAATAACTGTCTCTGCAGGCATTAACCCGCATGCCCAGCTCGGTAGGATCTAGAGTTAATAAACTAGCTTTCAGGCATACCAACACCGGTATGCCTGAAAGCTAGTTTATGAATATATCAGGAATTTTGAAATAAAAGAATGAATTTAATTAATATTAACATATTTATGTTTTACTTTTTTAAACTTTGTTTTCATAATTTAAAAACTACTGGTTTTAAAATAATAATCATAATGTACTAGTATGTAAAAAGAAAATAATTATAAGGCATCAAATATTACGTCCGCATCGTTGTTAATGGGATAAGTGCCCAAAAGGCTGGCAAAATTGCCACGTTGTATGGCAGTGCTGATTCTTTGGCCGAAAAATAGGCCAGACCTTTGATCACGTGAAGACTCGACCAACTGCTTGGGAATGTCTCGGAAAACGAAGTGGGCACTCGGACCCCATGGCCCTAGAGTTTCAACCCCAAACGGCTCGAACATATAGGTTCCAATAAGATTGGAATATTTGCGCTGCTTGCGGTTTTCCGCACCTGCAGCAGCCGCTGCTTAATCAGTTCAATAAACAGAGTAGGAATTGCTCCAGGACGTAATGTTGTTCGAAAAGCACTGGGATCATAAGTGTTTCTCAAAATGCTTCGAACAAAGTACACTCGAAGGTCTAGGTTGCCAATCCTGGAGTTTCATGCTTTTAATCCATGTATTCCGTAAACTTTCATCCTTTGGAAACCTGGAAAAAATATCAGTACGTTCAGTTATTACCTGCAGAATGAAATGTCAAAGTTATGTGAGTAGCCTATACCTATATTTAGGTCCACCATCGTTCATGTAATCCATCACACTGCGGAACGCCGCCGGCGAGAGCGATTCTATAATTTATTAAAATAGCATGCATATACGTTTACACTGTTTACACTATATCACCAAAAAAAATGAAATATTGTAGAGTTAACTGAGGCTTTGTTTGATAATTCAGTGGTAGGTAAATATTATACATAAAAATTTCGTCTTTGTCGCCAAATCCGTCCCTGACTACACAACAAAATACAAAAACTTACCGATGAAAGATCAATCCAGGTGTTTTGTGGTATTTTGTGGTAGCTAACACTGTTACATTGGTACGCACAGCACTTCACCATTTTATTTTGTGTATTAAGTCCCAAACAAGTAATATTTCGCGGTTGAAACATGGAAACACCATAGAACGTTAAGTTGCTTATCAATATGGCGGCATAGGATAGACGAGCTACGCGTCAAATTTTGTCTATATGTGAGTCAGTGTGACAACAGGTGACAGAGCGAGATCTACTTACGACTTGTCGCTTAGCAAAACAAGGATAAAGAATCAAGTCCATCGACTATGGATTAAAGTTTGGTCTGCTACTGTTACTGTTTATATGTCTGTGGTATAGGTATACTTTTCGACCCATCACGTTGCTTTCACTCAAAGTTGAGGATCCCCTAATGCACCCAAGTAACCCTCTAAGTGTTGGCGTCTTCGATCAATAATAGTATTGATCGAAGGTTGGTGTAGACATTTTTGTCTGCAACATTTGATGTTAACTTTCAGTTCAGCAACTGTTGCTTAACTTTTATTTCCACAGAATACACATTGCATAATCAGTCTATAATGTTCCCAGTGCTGAGCACAGGCCTCTCTGTGGGCCATAATCCGCCACTCAAGCCTAATGCAGATTGGTGGATGTCACATGTCTACGATTTATTTTGTTCTAAAACTTGTGGGTTTCCTCACAATGTTTTCCTACACCGTTTTGAGAGCAGTGGCGATGAATTTAAATACACGAAGTAAAGTGCCTGCCTGGCTTCGAACCCACGATCTACAATTCGTGAAATTGAGGCCGATATCACTGAGCACTGCCAGGGGTGCCCCTGCCCGTGCGCGTTGTTCGAAAGAGATACCGTGGCCCCTGGCACACAAGCAACTGAAGGAACACGGGTGGGTTTTAGTCAGTAATAGTCAGACACGTCCTCCTGCTCCACCCAGAGCAGGAGAAAATATTTGATGATTTCCCAACCTCAAAAAAAATCACTGGGCAACCTACACATTGCAAGTACATAGGTCAAGTCTAGGCAAATTAATCACCTGGGACATGAATCATGCGTAACAAATGATAAACGGAATGTATCTTACTGGCCCGAAATTTAGAACATTCAGCTAAATAGCAATTTAACTCGGTAGCCACGGATACAATCAGATTAGGGGCCCGGGACCCGCGATCAAACCGCCAACGTGGACGGAAGGGCGGAACTACCCACCCGAAAATAGGGCTGTCTTTTATTCAGTGTTATTAAAACCCTGAATAAAAAAGGAACTGTGATAGAGCGATCGCCCTGTGTTTGTTTACACGCCCTTTTCTCGTCAGCGATGAGTTCGAAATTGCTTTGATCCTACATAGGTACTTACAGTATCGAATTCTGGTTTGGGTGACTATGTATCTTTTGGATAGCATAGTGAACTATATTCTCTGTTTTTCAGTGACATACTTCCGATGAAAATGTTGCAATTTCAAAAATCAAAAGTCATTTATTCAAACTACCCTGAGAAACGCAGTCAGCACGTAATTTTGACGTTCAAACGTCAAAATTCAGACAGTCCTTGGCGCAACAAACTCGCCAGAAGAACTTGATTTTATACAATATGTAATTGACATCTTCAAACAATTAATGTTTCAACTAATGTTTTATTAATGTTTTGTGTTTCTTAAAACAAAAAAAAAACATGAAATTAAATTATTTGCCATAAGTCAGTTAGCACACGCCAATATACCAAAAAAAAACATTGAAAACGAAACTCAAGCGGAAATAAATAATTAAAACAAAAAAACGTAAACAAAATTAATACTAAATAAAAGCTTTCAGGCATATAGGGCGTGTTTGCTTACAAATGCATGTGATCTATTACTTCAGATTTGGAAGCCCTGTTTGAGGAGTGCACATTCGCTGAACGAACACCTCCGCTCCATAAGATTTGCTTAGGTATCTACAAACGCAACCCTAACCTACCCTACCTACCCCAGTCTACTTGATAAACAGAACTCGTGTAATATAAAACTTGCAATAGGCCAGTCAAGTCAGCTTTCCTAATGTAAATCACTAGAACAGTTAACTCGAAATTCAGCATTAAACCTACATTCGTATCTAAACATGCTCAGATGACAGAGTCTGAGCATTCCCTCGTTCGCTGCTGAGGCCAGAACAATTTCAAGCCCCCATTCACTCGTAAACAGGAATAAAGAAGTTTACCTCCCACACAAAATGAATCATTAGAAGGCGGAACGTCACCGCTGTCCCGATTTCTCTAATTTGTTTCCGTTGGCAATAACCTTTAATTTAACAGACGCTTAAGCTAAGTTATTGGCCAGAGGGCTCAATAAACCCTTCCCAAACTGCTCTTAACAGCCTTTAGGTTGTTATTCTCTGTGACCAACAGTGGTCGTCAACCATTTACAGTGACACCTTTATATGTAAGAGCCTGAAATAAAACGTCGATGACCACGCTTCGCAGTGTAATGCATTTTATAAATATAAAAGCTGTTAATGCCATTCCATAAAGTTAAAAGCAATTTTATTGAAACTGTGCTACGTAACGCCGCATTTTATGTTGAAGACGATGGATGGTGAGACATACATTTTAGATTTTATTTGATGATCTTCAAATAGCAATGTGTCGTAAAAGAGAACTTTAAGTAAATACGTAAGTACCAGCAATAAATCAAACCATTCAAACGTGATTCCAACACACTTGTTTGGCGTTTTTTCAAATATAATCCAGATAGCATATATAGTTTACAATGAAGACTCAGAGTAAAATCAAGACCTGTTCCAGAAGGTATCGTTAGCTAATGTAAGTTTTAAAAAAACGTACCTACGTGTGTCCTCGGGAGGCCCCGTCAGAAACACAGTTCCTTGCGCGATGCCCGCACGCACATCATTCATCATTTCAGCCGAAAGACGTGCTGGACAAAGGTCTCCCCTAAGCTCCGCCACTTCGACTGGTTCTGTGCTTCCCGCAACCAGCGGATTCCTGCAACCTTCACAAGGTCATCGGTCCACCTTGTGGGAGGCCTTCCAACTCTATGTCTTACGGTGCGCGGTCGCCACTCCAGAACCTTCCGGCCCCATCGGCCATCTGTTCTGTGAGCAATGTGCCCTGCCCACTGCCACTTAAGTTTGGCAATTCTTCGAGCTATGTCGGTTACCTTGTTTCTCTTGCGGATGTCTTCATTCTTGAATCGATCACGTAGGTAAACTCCAAGCATAGCCCTCTCCATTGCCCTCTGGGTGACTTTATGCCTTCTAATAAGGCCCATTGTGAGCGACTACGTTTCACGGTCTACGGACTACGGTCAAAGACTTTCCTCTTGAGACACTGTGGTATTTGGGACGAGAAGATATTCTGTAGCCTCCCGAACGTTGTCCAGTCGAGTCGGATTCGACAATTGACGAAGTTGGCCCCGCACGCACACAGTCTCTCTGTCATTTTTAATATATAGCCGTCTAGTCTGAGTTATTACAAACTTTCATAAAGTTGTCGCCATCTTGGATTTCCATTTCGACCTCACTATTGGTTCTAGCGCCCTCAGAAACCATGAAAACGATGTCCATTCGATAATTTTGCGCTGCCGCCATCATACATTTCTGACCTTTTTGATTTTATTTATTTATTTAACACTTTAAGCACACAAATGTACAGAGGCGGACTTAATGCCATAGGCATTTTCTACCAGTCAATCTTTGGGTGATGCAGAGACAAACAGTGGTAGGTGCAATAAATTTGAGGAATATTTTAACTTAAACGCATAAACCTAACTTAAACTATAAATATAATACATATATACCTAACCATATATAAAAGCACAAATAAATGTACATAAATAAACGAATTGACTAAAAACAAATAAGACAAACAATGAGAAAACATTACCGTTGTAATGATACTGCCAACTTTTTGCGAGTGTGGTCGTGAACTTCACTACCAGCTCACTATCGGCATTAGCACCCTTGAAAACTACTAATTGATATCTCTCTCTCTCACAATATAAACATGGAGAGCATGAGCTTTTTCGTTACGTGACGATTTCTATGTTTACTCCTACCGCAAGCCGCGGTAAAGGTTGTTCCAATAATAATCCTCAATCACTTTTAACTGAAAATGTCTTCACTTTTTTTAGATATTGATTGATCCATCATATTCCTGGACTACGCTTTGTCAACTACGAAAGGGTGGAATGTTTAGGTAAACATTCCACCCTTTCGTAGTTACCTGGACAGGTAGGTACCTGTTGGCAAAATAAATCACTGCCAATGAAAATGGGGATGCTTGAATAGCTATTTAAGCCGATCAACGTACAAAATAATAAAAGAAAACGGTACGTACCTATACATATGTATTACACCATGATATAGTTTCCTCTAGGACTCCTACCAGACCCCGTGGACAAACAATGCATAGTGAACGTAACCTTTGATTTACCGTTTTTACAATCGTATTTTGATGCAATATCTAAACGTATTTTACGGTTCCGTCCAGAAATCTATAAAACTATATTTGCAAAATCAATTTGATTTTGTAAATGTTATTTTCTGTTTTCTGAACAATCATCTTTACTCGTTGACCGCTTTTTATTAGAAATATACATTGAATTGCAGTTTGATTGAAGTATTAAAAACAAGCGAGTATCCTTAAAATATCACAACTATTCGATTTCAGGACGTGTGAGGAACTGACGCCAATTTTGACAGTTGACTAATGAATCCTCGCTACGCTAGCGTTTACGTTGTAGCATTAAAGTAAAACTGCAAATAATTGTTGTAATTCCTCACAGTTGTGTTTTTATTTATCAAAACCAAGATGGTAGCGCGGGTGGCTGGCGTTTTCGATGAAAAGTTGACGGAAGCCATCGCTAATTCTAAGATTTTGGTCGTAGGGGCCGGCGGTATAGGTTGTGAAATATTGAAGAATCTCGTGCTGACCGGCTTTCCTTACATTGAAATTGTACATACTACGTTTGTTTTACTATTAGATTGATTATTTGTGGGGATGCATAAGATTACTCATGTATTTATTTTTTCAGATCGACCTTGATACGATCGACGTAAGCAACTTGAATCGTCAGTTTCTTTTTCACAAAGAGCATGTTGGGAAGTCGAAGGCGCAAGTGGCGAAAGACAGCGCTCTTAGCTTCAACCCTAACGTCAACATCGTAGCACATCACGACAGTGTTATCAGGTAAGTCAGACTTGCGTCTTGGAATATTAACTATGGATAAACAATCTCGACGCGTAGGTAATGTCAATTGTGTCGACAGCGTAGCTGCTAAAGGTCATTGACTGCACTGTTGCAAATATTACTTCAAAGTGCATTATTTTTTTTTTGTCAATGATGCACAAATAAAAGATTTTCTCTTACTGACTGATATATCAAGTCCAGGCAAACATAACAACCACAAACCAAAATTATTTAGATTTTTATCCTCTTAATTCAATCAGATTCTCTAAAACTTATTACCATTCATTAACAATATGATTATACTAATCAATATTGTTTCCATTATTCCAGCAATGAGTACGGTGTCAGCTACTTCAAACAGTTCCAGATTGTGATGAATGCGTTGGACAACCGTGTGGCACGTAACCATGTGAACAGAATGTGTCTCGCCGCCAACGTGCCACTGATTGAGACAGGCACTGCCGGATATGCTGGACAGGTAATAAAGAGTTTCAGTTTGAAAATAAATCCATAAGCATTATCAGCCTATAGTGTTTCCACTGCTGAGACACAGGCCTCCTGTCTTAAGAGGGAGTGAGCTGTAACCTACCATGAGGGCCACATGCAGGTTGGTAGAAGTCTTCGAATTTGTTTCCAAGACTTGCCAGTTTCCTCCCAATATTTTCCTCCACCTTTTTGAGAGCAGTTGTGCTGAAATTATTTACACAAAGTAAAGCTCCTGTCTGGGTTTAAACCCACAACTTACAACTTGTAAGTTGGGGCCATAACCACATGACCACCACTGCTCACTGTTTTCATAAAGAAGAAACAAGACCTATCCGTATAAAGGGCGAATTACTACTATGCTGTGTAGAAGTTACACTGCTGTCCTTGTAACTTGATGAACTTTTTGTACTAGCGTGATCATAGTGTAGGAAAACTTATTACCGCACCAAATAAGTTCATGACCTCAATATTAGAATGACCCGTTTTAATTCTTAATTGGTTTTTTAACAGGTTGAACTCATCAAAAAAGGCCTGACACAGTGCTATGAATGTCAGCCAAAAGCCCCACAGAAAACATTCCCTGGCTGTACAATCCGAAACACACCATCAGAACCAATCCACTGCATTGTATGGGCCAAGCATCTTTTCAACCAGCTGTTCGGTGAAGAAGACCCTGATCAGGATGTCAGTCCAGACACTGCAGACCCTGAGGCCGCCGGCGAAGCTGGTGCGTCAGCATTGTCAACAGAAGGAAACACAGCAGGGAATGTAGAGCGGAAGAGCACTCGGACATGGGCTGCTGAAACTAACTATGAACCTGGAAAGCTATTCAACAAGTTGTTTGGCGATGACATTCATTACTTGCTGTCAATGGAGAATCTTTGGAAGAAGCGTAGGCCTCCTACACCTCTTGAGTGGCACGGCTTGCCAGGCAAGGATAATGCACCCGCACAACATTCCGGGTTGCCTGATCAAAGGATTTGGTCAGTACATGAATGTGCACAGGTAATTTTCTTTACTTACATAACTTGGTTAGTTATACTCCATTGTTATTTTAAACGCCTTTTACTTAAAAGTACCTACTTTCAATCTCAGAAAGTTGGTAAAGTTTTAAATATTAGCTCATAGTGTTATCAAAGTCATACTGTGATTGCCACTCATAAAAAATAGCAATGACAAATTAATACCAACCCTAGCGTGAGTTTTATTTAACCATCTCAATCAAACGCTTCGCTGTTCGGCTGAACAGATTGGGAAAACATTTGGCAAACAAATAGTTTATAATCTGGATTAATACATAAGATACTTATCCAGCGTTCGGGAAGCTTCGCAATATCTTCTTGTCCCAAATACCACAGTGTCTCAAGACGAAAGTCTTTGACCAGTGCGTGTTGCCAGTGATGACATATGGAACCGAAACGTGGTCGCTCACAATGGGCCTCATAAGAAGGCTTAAAGTCACCCAAAGGGCGATGGAGAGGGCTATGCTTGGAGTTTCCCTGCGTGATCGAATCAGGAATGAGATCCGCAGGAGAACCAAGGTAACCGACATAGCCCGAAGAATTGCCAAACTTAAGTGGCAGTGGGCAGGGCACATTGCTCTCAGAACAGATGGCCGATGGGGACGAAAAGTTCTGGAGTGGCGACCGCGTACCGGAAGACGTAAAGTTGGAAGGCCTCCCACAAGGTGGACAGATGACCTTGTGAGGGCCGCAGGAGTCCGCTGGATATGGGAAGCACAGAACCGGTCGAAGTGGCGGAGCTTGGGGAGGCCTATGTCCAGCAGTGGACGTCTTTCGACTGAAATGATGATGATGATACTTATCCACGTAGTATGTTCCTGTGGGATAATTTTTGATCTCCACGCGCGCGAAGCCGCTTACAAAAGCTAGTAAATAAAAATAAAAAATAAACCTAATTAACGCAAATATTTTTATATAATATTTCCAGGTGTTTTCTGCGAGCTGCAATGATCTACAGAAAAAACTAAAGGATCGCCCGGAAGGCGATCACCTGGTGTGGGATAAGGACGACAAGAACGCCATGGACTTCGTCACAGCCTGCGCTAATATACGCGCGCACATCTTCAACATACCGCTCAAGTCGAGGTTTGAGATCAAATGTGAGTAAAAGAAAGACATTTATTTAGCTCCAATTCATGAAACTCATGCGGTACACCAACAAAAAGATACAAAAATGTAATACTGAATGAAGAATGGAATGTTGCTCTAAATATTCCTTATTTTAAGTCTTTACTAATTAAAGAGCAAAGCTGCCACTCTTAAATGGAAATGGGCTGGACACATCTCACATCATCGTTCATCATCATACATATTATGACAGACGATCTAGGCCAAACTTACGATCCAGTGGGTCCCGCTTGGTGGCAAATAAAATCGCTAGGATACTTTTACCCTACGTACGTTTCTGTGGGAAAATTTATGACATACTCTTTTGCCAACTATGTTAGGGTCAATCTAACTGGATGCAGCTGAGTACCAACATTTTACAAAGAGCGCCTGCCTATCTAACCTCCACTACCCAGTTACTGGCTAATATGATACTCCTTGGTAAGACTGGTTGTCAGACTTTCGGGCTTCTAACGACCCGTAAGGGGCTGGACACACAGAAAAGACGTAAGACGAGGACGCGTCGCAGAAGTCTGTGCCCTGTCTCGTCGTCGGGTCACGGTTAAAGTAGATGAAAGAGACAGGGCGTGGACGGGACGCGAAGACAAGTGAGAGACGACACTGCATTTGTCACATTTAGCTTTGCATTTAAGTGTCTGCTTTTGAGACGAAAACATGTCTTCTTCAGAAGACGAGGATGTTCTGGCTTTGGTTCAACTTGCTAACATTCAAAGGGTCAGACGTTACTGGGTACATCCGGTATGGCGCTGCAATGAAGAACATAGATTTCTAGTAAGCCCCGCGCACCCCTTTCTGCCGCGTCTTGTTTGCGCCTCGCCTCTTCTAGATGTTTTCGAATAGGGCGCAGTCGGCGATGCGTCGTGTCCGCGTCTCGTACGCGCCCCGCCTTTTCTGTTTTTTACAGACGTCTTACGTCTTTTCTGATTGTCCCGCCCCAAAGATCTACAAAACACAGCCGGGATCAACAGCTTAACGTGCATTCCGAGGCACGGAGAGGTCTTGATATGTAAAGATGGTGTTTATAAAATTATCCTATTCGCCCACAGCAATGGCCGGCAACATAATCCCTGCCATAGCGACGGCCAACGCTATAGTGGCCGGGCTCGCCGTGCTGCGCGCGCAGGCAGTGCTTCGGGGCGAGATACAGAACTGCACCAGCGTGTATCTGCGGCCCAAGGTCAACCATCGTGGACAGTTGTTTGTGCCGGAGAAGAGTAAGTCGAACTCGAATTTGTTTCAATTAAACCAATAGGGTATTTTCCGATTTGATAAAAAGTATTTTAATTTGAAGATTGGTATGATTTAATTAACAGAAAAATAAAAATAAATTTATGAATACACATTTTCTCAATTAAAAACGATTAAAACCTAATTTATTTTCCGTTGTTTTGAATTTGCCGCCAAAACGCTCCCTACGATGACTTTATAGCACGTGACATGTGATGTCAACTTTGTGTAAACGGCACCGGTACAAATACTTAGTTTGGCGCCGTTTTAGAAGTATTTGTGCACAGAGGCACCGCCCACCAGTAATATCATTTTGTATCCATTAAAAATCTTGTTAATTATACTCTCGACATTCACTTATTTACTTACAAACTACTTTTGTTTACACAAAGTTGACGTCACGTGATAAAAAGTCATTGTAAGGAGCGTTTTGGCGGTAAATTCAAAACAACGAAAAATACATTTGGTTTAAATCGTTTTTAATTGAGAAAATGGATTTAAATCAATTTACTTTGATTTTTCTGTTACATATTTCGTCCCAATCTTCAAATTATAATAGTTTCAATAAATTTGAAAATACCCTATTACAGACACTTGAATTGTCTAGGAGACGTTCATCGTGAAAGATGAAGTACACAGGCAAGAAACTTATAGGACACTCGTCATTCAAGTTGAAATTAAGAATGTTATAACTTAACAATTTTAGTGCCAGAGATAACTCTCTCTTGAATAATTCCTTCACAGAAATCACAAGACGACCGGAAAACGCCTGGAAGAGCTTCTGGTCCAGTAGCTCTTCCAGGCGTTTTCCGATCGTCTTGTAATTTTTTTTATCTTGCCTGGCCTGGAAAAAGACTGATCCAAGTAAAGGTATTTCTGGATGTAACGTCTTGTAAACATAAAATTTTAATAGCGCTGCGCTGTTTCGTTTTGCATCAAATCGTGTTTCAGTACTTTAATTATAATTCGACGGTACGGTTGGCACAGTGGTTAAGCGATTGACTGCTGCGCTGCGTGTCGCGGGTTCGATTCCCGCCGCGGAACAAATATTTGTCTGACCTACAAGTAGTTGTTCCGGGTCTGGCCGTTTGCGTATGTGAGTTTAAATGTTTGTAAACGCACCCACAATACAGGAGAAATTCCTAGAGTGGGGCAAAGTCTTTAAAAAAAAAAATGTCCACAAAAATACTCGTTAGGTTGCAATAAAGTGCCCATCCATCTCCCAGTTTTCTTTTAAAAAACACAAAAATTTCAACAGTTTTTAAATAATTAGTTCCTAGTCGGTAGCGGGGGAAAAAGGCTGCCAATTAGGATACTAAATTAAAATATTTTTAAATTCTTTACTTTCAGCACTAACTCCACCAAACCCAAAATGCTACGTGTGCGCGCCAAAACCAGAAGTAGGTCTAGCTTGCAACTTGAAGCAACTCACACTCAAAGATCTCACCACCGCCTTCAAGGAGGGACTCAACATGCAGGCACCCGACGCTACAGTTGAGGGCAAAGGCCTGGTCGTCCTGTCCTCAGAGCCCGGCGAAACCGACCACAACAACGACAAAACACTAGAGGAAATAGGGCTCAATGACGGCTGTGCGTTATTAGTCGACGACTTCTTACAAAACTATGAAGTTAGGGTCAGATTACAGCAGGAAGATGAGGAGAAATCCTGGCGACTTGTGACTGACACTGACGCGCCAATGCCGGCTCCGAAAGAAGATGAAAAACCAGCCAATGGTTCAAACGGCAGTGAACCGAAACCTGGTCCTTCCACGTCCAGGGCCCGGGAAGACAGTGACAGTGATATGGAGATCATTGAAGAAGATGACGACGAACCCACAGTGAAACCACCGAAACGCAGGCGCACAGAGATGACCAACGAGATCGTCAACCTCTGTTAACGTAGCCTTTTCAAATTCAGAATGTGTAGCCAACTGTTCTTACGTACTGGTCGCAAATGTTACAATTTTCTACTATTCACTTCATTGAATAAATGTTTAAATACCAAGATTTTATAGAAATATTAAGGCGTTTTGCCAGTTTAAATAGCAATATATTGAAACATGTTCATAAATGTTATATTGGGTCATGTAATCAAAATTATTAAAGAGATTGCGCAACATAGTATTTAAACTCGTTGAGAGGAATAATTATAAGAACAATTGATTATAATTTAAGAGGTATGTAACTTTTCTAGTACTCTGTCTCATTAATAAATTAATTTAAATAAGAATTTGAAGTTTTATTGAACTTGTTAGTTTCCAAGGCATTTACAATTACATACAAATTGTATGGAATAGTTTTTTAATCAGAGCAATGAACTCGTTTATCAACCTAAAGTACCTACTCATTAAAAAAGTTGAATGGGCCGTACCGTCGCAGAATACTATAATTATCTTTGTTTTAATACCATACTCAGCTAAGATATTCCACGTCATTCCAGGCTGTTTTCACTGATGGCCACCGAGAGTGATTTCCCCTCATTTCACATGCTGATTGCCCCGTTAATTGCGATGCGGTCGGCTCATTCCCACGGTCATATTAACCGGCCAGCCAGTGTCCATTGTAATTCGTAGACAGTAAATTGCTCATATCCTTTTTAATTCCTTTGTCTTTTTAGAGAGAAGTTTCTTACAAACCCTGACCTGACTAGGTCAAGAAGTTAAAATAAGATGTGAATGTTGAATTAAGAAGTCTAAATAGTAGTGACCCCAGTGTCACCGTATCTTAAGGTCATGAGGACAATTATTATTTTCATGTATTTACTTTGCAAAAATATTCGCCAAATACTTCCTACATTTTGTTAAACGACATTCGACGTATCTCCAACTATCCAACATCTAGTGTAGACTAGCATGAGCAGGAGAAATAATAGGCCTATTCATTTCAGCCTTAATTGTCACAATGGGGGTGAAACAATACGATAGTGATATGTTGATAGTCTATTGTCTAATTAGTCAATAATAACCCAACAACCTGGGTGGGATCATCACGCTACATTTTCTTCAAAGGGATTATTATTATTTACTACTTGCTTTTGCCCACAGCTTCGCCCGCGTGGATGTCGATTATCGCGTAAATACCTAGCCTATGCCCTTCTCCATATCCCAGGTTATATCTCTGCCAAATTTTATGACGATCCGTGCAGCGGTTTAGGCGTGAAAGTGTTACACACAGACAGAATTACTTTCGCATTTATAATATTAGTCGAGAATCAGGGAATTGGTTAGACGCACTAGCAGCTAATTAGCTGATGCGTAGGTATATATCAAAAATCTCGGAGATATTTAATCTGTAACATTCGATTTTTGAAGCCGTTTAATGTCCACTCGGAACTCTGTTAGCAAAAAGTGGAAAAAGGATGGGCAGAGAGAAAGGATCGATAACATATCGATACGCTCACAGTCACCATTTTCTTATAGAGAGAGCCTATGGTCATAATACGAGACGTGTCATTTCCACTATAATTACATTTATAATTCCATGGAAAAACTACATGTTGAATTTACGTAATCTTATACCTATCGTAAATTCAAAAGCATCTAGAATCCGTGTGGAATTTTCAGAATATCTGAAGATGGTAGGCACCTCTATGCTGTTTAAATACTTGAAGATGAGTTAATTTCATCATAATTACCTATAATTCCTTCTTGTAACGGCATTTTTGTATCAGATCGTAGAGATAAAACATTGAAGTGTAGGTACTTCAATGCGATAAAATCATAATTCCCTAAGAAAACTTTAACATGAGCTACGAAGTACCTAACCAAAACTACTCATCAGAACCACCGTAACAAAATGTAATTAGTTCCAGTCAATTAATAACATACTGTACGGTGTATTTTTATTTTTCCTCAAAGATAATTTTAAGTTCTATCGGTTCGGTGAGCGGCTAAATTATGTCGACATGGACGTAATATAATCGCGGCAGGGTTTTATCGCGCAATAGATTTTCAACTCTCGGTGTATAAAGCGAGCATTGAAAATCCAACAGAGTGCATCTCCGCGCGTCGAAAATCGGACAGTTGTTTACTGTTCGATTTTCAACTCTAAACGTTAAGAAGTGCGTTGAAAATCGCGCGAAAATCTCCCGCCAAGATTTTATAACCTCCGTGTGTACGTCAACTGAACGATGTACTTACCGAATACGCGCGCAGAGATTCTCCAGTTTACAAATACATAGTAGGTAATAAATAACATAGATCCTACGCATCCTATAAACAACATACATCTTCACGACTTTTTTTCTAACTCGCGTGTTTTACGAGGCGATGTCCTAAATTTAGAATCGATAGCGGGTAATTTGTGGTACCTAGCGGTCTCAATAAAGATAAAAAAACTTACAGAACAGCCGGCCCACTTTACTTACGTTAATAGCTTTTGCGACTCTTTTATTAGGTACGTGCTAAGCTGCGTTCTCAATGTACAGACGCCAGCATATCAAGGTACCTATACCAAACTGTCAAATTTTCCCTATTGAACATGAACCCGCTTTTGTAATAGGTACAGTTAAAAAATAATCAAAGAAATTTGACAGATTGGGGTAGCTTGATGTGCTGGCGTCTGTACTACTAATTCTATAGGCAACCAAAGAAGCAACTGCGTACTTACAAAAACAACTTTTACCCAGAGGGGTCGGCAGAAACTACAGAACGAACGACATCATGTTACACCAGGGTTGGGATGGGAACACTTATTACATTTCATAATAATGAAACAGATTCACGTAAAATTCACGTTTATTACATACTACTTAATTACATTTAGGAGGTATTTTATAAAGGTGTATTACTGATTAGCACCCGCTAAATCTCAGGCGGATATTATGTAGGTAGCCAAAAATTTCATTACATTCATTTTGATTATGTATGATACATTGCAAGACACCATTTAGAAATGTAATCCACTCATTGGGTACAGAGGCCAGCACATCAAGCTACCCCAATATGTCAAATTTCTTTGATAGTTTTTCAACTTTATTCCAAAGGAATAAGATTTATGTTCAATTGGGAAAATTTGACAGTTTGGGATAGCTTGACCTGCTGGCGACTGTACTTCTAATAAGGAAACAAGTAAGTACTTACTAAGTTTTGAAAGTAAATGCATTTTTGTCTTAATTTTAGAATTTACTTTTTAAAACTAAGTAACAAGTACCACAATGATAATTTTTATTAAAAAAAAAATGTTTTTAGAAAATGCAATTACATAGTAATTATTACACAAGTTTTAGGTATTGAAGTGTTTATAGTGAATTTTAGTACTTACATATTTTATTATACCACATACATTAACTAACTAATAATTTCAGTACCCACAAAACAACACAATGCATTATGTTATAAACTAGTAAGGCTGACAAAATCTTATCATTACACATAATAACTACCACATTGAGAACTAAATCTAAATATTGCTACCAATATTATAAGCTAAAATATCTTAGAATACACAAGAACGTGCAAAAATCTGCAAATTTTTACAATAATAAAATTTAGTATACTTTGGCTGGATAACATTCATTCAATATAAAAAGATTGAAGTACAAAACTTGGATTTTACAAATGGGTCAAGAATGCATTGTTGGTTGTTCTTGTTACTAATTATTATTACCAACCTGACATCAATTGTTGGCCCACAATGCACTGTAAACATCTGTAACATAACACAGATGACATACATATCAACAAGAGGTTGACGCATGAACAGTCCCTAACCACAAAGAGAAAAAATGTAACGTAAATACAGTGAAACCCGTAAACATCCTTCAGGGATGATTAACTTGTACAATATTATTGGTGGGATGCATGAAGTATGATTATTCAAGTAGAAATTTATGATAAGTGCTACCTGCAGCCAGGGGCGTACCAATAGAAATTGGCGCCTAGGGCACGCATCATATTTGCGCCTCTTCGTAAATTATCTTCTCGGTCTACGCTTTCTTGACAATTATAGCCTTCAATAGAAATAGGCAGATATGGAAATACGGTTTTACACCCCCATACTACAAAATAATATTCAAGTAGCTCTTCAGATTTCTTAGATACGTGTATAAGGTAACAGTATGAAATGGTTTATTGATGTTTTTTTTTTATTTAATAATTGGAGACTTTTTGCGCCCCTTTGGATAGGCGCCCAGGGCTCGTGCCCTGCCTGCCCCACCCTAGTTACGCCTCTGCCTGCAGCACAACAAAAATCAATAGTATAAACATTCACAATAGGTCAATAAGGTAGTATTGTTTTCCTTAAGCACTGGTATACAGTTACACAGACATATTTAATTGAAATTGTTCCCTAAAAGGTGTGAGAACCAATTTCCTTAAAGCTAAGCTTGCTACGCTTACATTCATGATTTTTTTATAATAAATAAATTATAAACTAACCCACCTTTACACTCAAGATTCATTTTAATTTCAATTTGTAATCTTACTTAATTGTGATATTCATTAAGTGAATTAAGTTAGCATGTAGCTAACATTTATGTACAAGGGGGTTCAGATTCAAAATTGTAATTAAAACAACTACCTACTTTTCTGGTAGCATCCCAAACTCAGTGAGGAAACGTTCCACATCTGTAGCATAGAAGTCATTGCCAAGCTCAGTAGCAAGTTGAACAAAGTTGCCAATAGTTTGCCCTGCTTTGTACACAAGTATCGCTGGTACACCATCAACACGGAAGTGACGACTCAGTCCTGTGATGTCTACTGCTATACGACAGAACTTTGTTGTTGGGTATTCAGTTGCTAATATATTCAGACAGCCATCCATTGTCTCACAAGCTCTTGTGCTATTGTTGTAAATGTGAATGATTACCGTTACTTTTGGGTTTTCCTTATCAATAGCATTCAGGAACTCTTCTTGGCTGTTAAGAGTTGTAAGTACACCAAACTTGGGTACCTTCTGTAACTGACTCATCAGTTCTTCCATTCGTTGTTTCTGATATTGTAGGAGGAATTCTTCATCCATAAGCTCTGTAAGTTCGTCTTCTAGTTCTTCTCTTTGCTTGTCTTGAGCCACTTCGCGTTCTGGTTTGACAGACAGAGTGAGCTTTTTCGCTAAAGCGATACGTTCTTTGGCGAGCTCTGCTCGATTTTCTGCCTCCAATTGCTTAAACCTTCGCCAATCTTCAAGTACTCCCTTCGGGCCAGTGTTGCTGGCTTGGCCGGTCCAGTTGTTAATAGGTGGTGGCTCAGCATTCGTCGCTACCTCAGCTTTAGCAGTTCCTCCTTCTTCGTCTCCACTTCTGTCGTCATCAGAGTCGCCCTCGCCTTCGTCTTCACTGCTACTACAATAATTTTGCAATTTCTCACCCAAAATTTTATCTTCTAAAGTAGCCATGGTTATTCCGTTACTGTATCTCACAATAGATGATTCACAGTAATAAAATCGGAATGTATACAAGTGAAACAATAAAAAATCTAATTTGAACACACAACAAGTCCCTGTCCAACCGCTAACGCCAGGCGCAATTGTATTATTTTCCCTCACATGACATTTCATTGCTGTCAAGAAGTACAACAAAGGCCACGTTCCGAGATACAATAATATCGATTTGAGCGCGCTCACACCCGTTCCGAGTTGGCGTGAGCGCGTTGCATTGCCCCACGTTCCGAGATGCTATAATATCGATTTGAGCGCCCTCACACCCGTTCCGAATAGGCGCGAACGCGCTATCGATGTTCCTCGAAACGTCATAGATGACGTCATGACATGCGCCATCTTGCGATAACGCTGACCATGCCTTGTTCTAATATCTTCGTGAGCGCTGTCAAAAATGACAGTTGTGCTGTTTTGTTTTGTTTCGTATCTTTAGCTAACTTAGATTTATTTGAAGTAATGCTTCTTACTTAAGAAGAAGAAATGTGTGGTGTATACAAGTTTAATATAGTTAATATATGTTTTAACGCTGAGTGAACACTTTTATCGCGATCACGAGCGTTCCGTATTGTTGACATTTTTAGCTGTCAGAATCGTGATATCTAACTCGGAACGCAAAATATTAATGTGAGCGTACGGAATACGCGCTTGTATGGTCGGCGTTATCGCAAGATGGCGCATATCATGACGTCATCAATGACGTTTCGCGGAACATCGTTATCCCTTAAAGTGTAATGTCAAAAAAAAAAAAAAAAATGACCTGGTGCTAGCTGACTCCAAGATGGCGTCGATTAGGTCACGTCCCCTTAGGTCCCTTGGGTTAAAACCCCGATTTCTCGCTATTTTACTATGAAACTCATATGAAACTGTAACTTTTTCGGAATTAGTACATCATTTTTTATTCAGTGTATGACCTATGTGAAATTGAGTTTACAATAAAATGAGTAGGTTTCAAGTTAAAAACGAGTGCTGTTATTTGTCTCCCACTTTATCATTCAAGGCCCCAGAAATAAAAGCAAAATACATATTTTAATAATAAACCATTTAATAGTAATCACTATTACACTACAATAACGATTACATAATAAACATATTACCACCAGGCAGCCAAAACATATAAAAAAGGACGTTAATCTTATCTTATCTTCACGCGACACAAGTGGCCACTTATAACTGTTACGTAACTCGACACTCATTAAATTTTTTTTGCAGTTGTAAGCAGGTCGCAGTTTGACAAATGTTTATGTACTTAATCAGTTCAAGACTGTTGCTAACTATAAATAAATACTTGCAAGTGTTCACAATGAAAGGAGTTCGTAAATTAATCCATAAAAAAAGTCTATTGTTTACAAAAACTTAAGAACACGTGACGCTGTATGCGTCACGTGTTCGGGTTTTTTCTTATGAATTGCTTAATCGATTGCAAATGTGAAAACTATTCCAGAAACTACATTAAATTACCTCCTATTTAAGTGTTATAGCAAAGTTTTAATTATTTTTAATAATTATGTATTTTTTTCGAGAATCGGGCGATGACGTAATTCGGCCCTTAGCAACAGGTCGGACTGTTGCATAGCAACGGAGGAATGACATGTTAAAATTGCAATTTTGACTACTTTATCTGAATTTTCATACACAACATCGTATATTTATGGATAGTTTATGAAATTTTCTTACCATTTTAGCAGTATTTTAGCCATTTCATACAAAATACGCACACGAAAAGTCAGCGCAAATATTTTATGATCTTATATGGCGGCCATTTTTTCACCTCGTGGAATTTTTTCCGTAAAATATATGCGTAAATATATTATACTGCTTTTAACTAATACGTAAATAGAAAGTTGATTAACTTTACATACGTATTCATGCTTGAAATATGCACTTTCACTTCAAAAACACTCAGCACAATCGATAAAACGAGTAGCACGGATCCGCGCCATAGCACTGTCAAAGTACTATGTTCTGCGATGAATACCGCGAAAATTTGCACTATGAAGTTGGCATCAATCCAAGAAACATATCTAGCCTTGTCCATCCTGATCATTTTTATACAAGAACGAAAGAGATAGGTTGCTTAGTTTCATAGAGAAACGTAAAAAACCGCTCCCACCGGCTCCCACAGATTACGTGCCGTGCCACGGCACATAGCAATCAACTGCGATTTTTTATCCGCCGTGGACCGGCAAATGGCATTTCGCCGGTTATCGCGCACGCGCCTATTCGGAACGGGTGTGAGCGCGCTCAAATCGATATTATTGTATCTCGGAACGTGGCCAAACAGTACACTAGTGAGTGACCAACATTACACTTGCCGGTTTTTTTTTAACTTTCTAACGTGTTATATTTTTTTGGAATCATGTCCTCAATCTCTTTGTTTTTAAACCCAATAGGCCAATACCCAATACGGACAAAGTACGCACGGCTACACATCAAGCTATACATTTCCAGTATAAGGTGATCTCGCATTGTATGGGATTTCCGTACAGAGCGACATCAGCGTAAACTGGAAATTAGAATCGGTTTCAGATACTGCTTACGTGGCTGATAATCGTGTAACTAGTTTCGTGGATAAAAATGTAACAATTACGCAGAGAGGCCAGCACATCAAACTACCCCAATCTGTCAAATTAATTTGATAGATTTTCAACTTTATTTCAAAGGAATAAGGTTTATGTTCAATTGGGAAAATTTTACAGTTTGGGATAGCTTGACCTGCTTGACCATAGTATAAATACTAGGAACAAACACAAATTTGTTGTATGTACAGTCGCCAGCAGGTCAAGCTATCCCAAACTGTCAAATTTTCCCAATTGAACATAAACCTTATTCCTTTGTGATAAAGTTGAAAAACTATCAAAGAAATTTGACAGATTGGGGTAGCTTGATGTGCTGGCCTCTGTACATCTGTACATACCATCAACAAGGCTCAAAAAATAGGTGGGTCGTTCAGATGTCACGTTTAATAAACTTCCAGGCCATGTTCAAGATCTAAGTCTCAATAAATTTAAATCATTCATTAAACGTAAGTTGTGCCTGAAAGTCTTTTTTACTGAGGACAAAAAAGCTTGGGATTGATCTGCTCCAATTTTTGCATAATGTTCTGTTTCTGTTTTTGCAAACTTATTCTCTTTGACATGTGATAATTATTATATACACTTTGACATGAATATTTACTTTGCGAAGTATAATATTATTATTGTTTTAACGATTGTGAATGCGAGGGGACTATGTGGGTCATGTTTTGTTTTTGTGTTTAATGTCTTTCTCAGTTCGTTTTTAATGTTAATCTGGCAGTTTGAATTTCAAATGTTAATTTCAAATGTTAATCTGGCAGTTTGAATTTCAAACTGCCAGATTAACATTAAAAACGAACTATTATACTACTATAGTATTCCAACTTTGAATACTTTATGCGGCCTACCCAAATGTCCTTTCTTTGGTATTGTTCGTCAAATCGTTGAGCTCCTCAAGTTCTGAGTTGAGCTGTATGATTACTGATAAATGCTGATTGGACAGGTCCACTCAATCTGTGTGGTTCTTTCCTAAAAAGACCATTTCAGACACCAATCCATATGGTCTTAACATGATCTGACCAAGATTATGTCTGGACTTAAGAGACTGCGACCTCTGAGTTTGTTTCGGCCTTTCTTCTCAGAGTAGTCAGATAGGAAACGCCGACCTCATCTAGTTTAAAAAAATATGATTGATGTGTAAAAGTGTTTGTACAGAGGCCAGTGCATCAAGCTACCCCAATCTGTCAAATTTCTTTGATAGTTTTTTTTTAATTTTACAACAAAATAGGTTGACCGGCAGGCTGGCGACTGTACAGTCGCCAGCAGGTCAAGCTATCCCAAACTGCCAAATTTTCCCAATAGGGTATTTTCCAATTTATTAAAAAATATTCTAATTTGAAGATTATGACGAAATATGTAACAGAAAGTAAGTCATCGGAAGGAGCATTTTGGCGGTAAATTCAAAACAATGAAAAAGAAATTTGATTTTAATCGTTTTTAATGGAAAAAATAGATATAAATATTTTTATTTTTCTGTTAAATATATGGTCCAAATCTTCATATTAAAATAGTTTTTATTAAATAGTAAAATACCCTGTTGTACATAAACCTTATTCCTTTGTGATAAAGTTGAAAAACTATCAAAGAAATTTGACAGATTGGGGTAGCTTGATGTGCTGGCCTCTGTACATACTTATGACCTACGTCTACTGGAAATGCATTGCTTGATGCAATGATATTATAAGTGCTACTTACTTATAAAATCATTGGCTTGATGTGTAGCCGTGTCTACAAAAAAAAAATTAAAGGCATTACCTACTCTGCATTACTTATTGCGCCAAACAATTGTTTTTTTTTCTCCAGCTCATCCCGCCATCGTCATCATACCCATAGAAAGACACCATATATATTAAAATCCATCCGCTAGTCAGGATTCTTCGAGGCAGAGCTTCGAGGGTTCCAAAAATCCAAATCCAAAGACAAATAGAAACGCATGATAAAACTGTCTTTACAGTCGAGCAGTCGCGTCTGGTAGAAACAAACGTAGACAGTCTAGTACCCGATATATTACTCTCCTTTAAGGTCTAGTAGAAACGTAGACAGAGGGTAGAAATCACGGAGTAAAAATCATAGACATATAAAATGAATAAAATAAAATGATAAAAATCATAGACAGAGAAAATGTTGCAATAATAAGCAACAACTTAAATATTGTTGTCTCTTTTGTCGAAAACGATTATTGTATTAGAAAGAGAGAGCCAAAACGATATTTCACATTCTGTATCGTATTTCACTCATATTTGTTCATGCAAATGTATGTATAGAATAACGCGGCCAGTGTTGCCATATATACGGATTTGTCCGTATTTGTACGGATTATGGAAGTCCAGTACGGATGAATCATGCTTACGGAGTTTTATACGGATTTACGTACAGATGGACTCAACCTCAGCCAGATGCAGTACAGAGCATATTCCGATGTTTTTTTCGTAGTATTCATTATAAATCACATTTTAGTCCTCTATCGGAACTATTATTTTCATTTCATGGAAATATAACATAGTAGAGCCGTAACACAATCATGAGATGTGGGGAATGAATACCGTGCCATAGGTCGCGTTCGAAACCCTGTATCAAAGACAAAAGCTTTAGAGCTATTGTCTTTGATTCAAAAGGACAAGACAGCTGTTAACAGCTGTCTTGTAATTTAATAAGTGTAGTTTTTTCCCAATGTTGCAATGTAATTGTTTTCACAATGCTTGGAAATACAAAAAATCACGCATAATTTAGCGCTTCAACTTAGATTGGTTGGCTGAATCTACTTTCAAGGTTTTGCTGAAACATAGCAAAAAGGATTTTGCACGTTTGCATTATGTAAAAAGAAATTGATTGACTTATCTATTGGACACGGAGGTAAGAAGGATATTTTTAAGCACATGAACACGACTAAACATTTCATAATTCAGTACCTATAACGTCCTAAAGATCTGTTACAGGTTTGTTTCCAAAAAACAATGAAAAAGGGTGAGATTTTACAGGTAATACGGATTTTATACGGATTTCTAAAATGAAAATACAGATTTCACGCCTCCTCCATATGGCAACACTGAACGCGGCATCTCCATGTTTTTCCTACCTCAATGGTAAAAATGCTCCGTGGTAGAAATAGAAGTAATAGATTGGATTGCGTTCCAGACTGGAAAGGGTAACATTTTTAACTATCTATTACTTTTCAAGAATGTCAACAATGTCAAACGTCAACTTGCCCAATGGTGATAAAATTTTCGTAACGTAAAACGTGGGTTCGTGAGTTTGTTTACTTGTCGAATAAATGAAAATAACAAAGAACTAGTATTAAAATAAACGCTAGCTAATAATAACATTAAGATGAGTGAGTCTCTATGTATTACTTCATAAAATTAAGTTATGTCGGAATAATGCAATATTTTATTCGATAATTTTTATTTCTATTCTAGGTCAAATATTACAGAAACTGCGGGACATAGATCCAACCGACAGTGATGCTGTGAAGGAGGTGATTACCTCTTTCTTCCAGAGTTTGCTCAAGCACACAGAAGAAAACTGCAGCATATGGCTGCGTGTATTAGAAGACGTGATAACCCGGTATTATATATAACCTATAGATTCTGTAAATCTGAAGTTTTAATATTCTATACTAATCTATAGGGCGTTCTCGCCTGCACTGAACCTCTAACACATTGTGTGATCATTGTAGTAAAGACCCACTGTTTAATTACTTTATTTGAGCACCCTGCCCACATTCAAATAGTCTCTTGCTTGTTGGAAGATTTAAAAAACTGACTAACACTTCACGACACGCAAGTCACATGATCTGGAGTGTATTTAATAAGCATTCATTAAAGTTAAGAGACATTTAAATGTTGTTGCAGTTGCTATTCATTGCTCAACTTCAAGCAAAGTTTATAAATAAAGCTCATGCCAATCTAAAATAATAATAATAATCAGCCTGTATTATCCTACTGCAAGGCAAAGGGATCCCTCTCTTTTTTCCACTCAACTTGATCCTGAGCCAATAGGGACTAATCCCCCCTAAAGACGTCAAGGTAGTCCAGCCATCTACGCATGGGTTTTTTAAACGTTTTCTGGAACCCATGTTGTGGTGGTCTTTTTTTTTTTTTTGGGTGGGAAATCATCAAATAACTTCTCCCGCTCTGGGTGGAGCAGGAGGGCGTGTCAGACTTTTACTGACTAAAACCCACCCGTGTTCCTTCAGTAGCCCGTATGCCAGGGGCTGTGGTATCTCTTTCAAACGAAAATGTTGTGGTGGTCTTAGCCCATAATAGAATAAAAAAAAAAAATTAGGACAGCCTGTCTATTTTTTTTAAACTCTTGTTATGAAATGTCAATCTGTGCTGGGACATTCAGCAAATGGTAGATGATGGTTCCTGATCTTGCATGGTATGAAGCCACTGCCCCATCTGATCGACACTACAACTCATTCATGCTAGTTGTAAGTTAAGAAATAATCCTATTTACTCTGCCACTTTTGTATTATTTTATTTGTTTTTTTGTAGGTTCCCAAGATACTGCTCACAGCACAGGCCAACTATAGAGAACTACTTGGCTCACTTCTTGGAATCAAGTAATTATTACAATGTTATTGTGGCAGCTAAATGTGCACATGGTTTGCAACAAGTAAGTGGCTCTAGTGAACAAAACCTATGTTACCTTCTGAATTATTTATTAAATTAAAACGGTTGAAAACCGATTATAATAATTAAAGACAAAGTTATAAGGTTGTGGTCATCTCATCATATAAAAACATAACTTTCATGAATCCCTCACAGTAGGTGACATGCTAATAATATCACTTCTGACATGCTAATAATAGTAATAATATCATCACACATTCATTAACTCGAGTAAAAAAAATCTGGTTGTTTGATTCCAACCATTCATTTGAAAATAAACTTATTTTTATTCATTATTTTCTTTCAGATTCGTCCGTCCCAAGACAAGACAGCAAGCCCCAAGAACTGCTGGAGGGAACAAATGGCTATATTATGCAACGCAGCAAACACGCTCATTGAATCCATATTCTCCAACACCATAAATATTTACAAAACCAACAAAAGTGTTAAGGTAAGGTTAAAATACAACTCCTCATTAAAGAAAATCAAAATAGATGTGAGTGAGTGCTAGTACTGGCTGCATAATAATAATTTTATTATGATGTGTTTGATCCTATGAGGATGGTATAGTCACCCAGAGTGCATTTGAAGCCTCAAAAATAGATGAATAAAAATAACTCATAATTTGTAGCTTTAGTGGAAGAAGCTCCTCAATTTATATGCTAACAGCCAATGATACATACTGCGATCAATCATCAAAATGGGAAAATCCTTCCACATACTGTTTTTTCTGGCCTGTGAATGGGGACAAAGGCATAAACGTTTTTTAGGAAAGGTTTCACAGATGGAAGAAGATTGACTGACCACCACCTTGAGTGCGCAATGTACAGGATATACAATATCTTTCTCTGTTTTCAGCAAAAAGCTCCAGAATTATTGGCCAACAGTCCACTGACAAAGGCTCTTTCTAACATTTTAAATTTAAAGAAATCCCGGGGATCTAGCAGTGAAGAGAAAAAGATTGTGTTATGTAATAAACTGAGGAATATATTTGTCTTCATTCAAGCTATGCTTGTGTAAGTATTTCTTTTTTTTTATTGATCTGTTTTCTGTAAACCCCACATAAGTAATAAGAAATTAATGTCTGCACCATTGTCAAACATTTTAATATTAGGTAAGCACAAATGCAAACACTGCTTTATGGAAAGATGTAAACCAGCATGGAGTTAGCTGCCTCATTACTCATCTTTATTGTGGACTTTACATTCCAACAGTTAAAATACTTATGTTCTTTTTAAAAATAGGATTTATTGGCAAAAAAATAAAAGCACTAGTGAGCCTTACTTCCCTTTCTTCCCTTTGTCATCCATTTTATAATATAAATAATTAGATAAGTTAAACTCATAGACAGCTTGTTAAGAACACTTTCCTTAATCAGGGTGGTAAATGCAAATTAAGTAGTAGGTTGGGACTTCAAGAAAATTCCTAACCTACTTCCACTTATTTTTCACTTCAACCTTCAATCCGCAGGGAGGTGTACCCAGTAGCCAAGCCAGTGCAACCCCAGTTGATATTAGAAGTGATGGTGCAAGCACTCGGTGTGTCTAGCAGTGTCAACACAGACGCGAAAGAAGCTGCCACGGTGAAGACACAAGCACTTAGGACTCTGGATGCTATGATATTATGGTAAGCAAAGCTGATACAGCTTCTATAATCCACCTAAGAAATAATACTAGAATTCTTTCTGGCACAGACATTTTATTTATTACTAGCTTTTGTCAGCGGTTTCGCCCGCGTGGAGTTTGGAAATAATCCCACGGGAACGTGCTACCGGGGTAAAAAGTATCCTGTGTCTTAATCCAGGTTTTATATTGTCTGTGTGTTAAAATCCGTTCAGGTGTTTTTGTGTTTAACAAACGTACAAATTTTCACATTTATAATATTAGTAGGATAGTAGGATTAGTTAGCTTCTGCTCGCGACTTCGTCCACGTGAGATTGTTGTTCCCCGACCCACCCCGTCGCATTGCATCGCCTACCCGCGCTATTAGGTAGTTCGTCCACGTGAGATTGTTGTTCCCCGACCCACCCCGTCGCATCGCATCGCCTGCCCTTGCCATTAGGTATTTCGTCCACGTCAGATTGTTGTTCCCCGGCCCACCCCCGTCGCATCGCATCGCCTGGCCGCGCTATTAGGTGCTTCGACCACGTGAGTTTGTTGCTCCCTCGCCCCACCCTGTCGCATCGCATCGCCTACCCGCGCTATTAGGGGCCATCCATAAATTACGTCACACAAATTTTATCCTGTCCTTGTCACAGGTGGTCACACTTGTGAAACCCCCTCCCCCTTGTGTGACGTCACGTATTATGGAATTTTGTATTTAGAAGTAATTTTATCTAAACAGCAGGTATTCATTTTTTTATAAAAAAAATTCTTAACAAAAGCAAACATAAAGTCAAATATTTTAGTTAGATGGAATTTGGAAGAAACCTTATGAATATAGATCGAGTAAGTAATATTTTTTAGTTTTTGGTTTACGTATATACAAGATGTTGATATGCATCCTAGTCAAATTCAAGGACGTTATTATGCTAATGATTCTCGACCCAAATCAACAATAAAATGGGTCGGTATTTTTTTAAATATTTTTTCCTGTTTACTAAAATCCGTAAGTGTGAACCAGCCGTATTTAAACGCGGCCCGTCTGATACTAGCCTAACCGCGCTTTCACACACAAACGCAAACAATACATCCATTCACAACGCATGCGCAATCGTTCGTTCGGGCGCCGCGTGCGCGGCCCCCGCCCGCCCCCGAACCAACAGTGTGTTTGATGTCGCCGAAATGTGCGTGCGCGCTTCTCAGTTCTCGGTAAATTGTTGAGACGTCATTCGATACAAAGTGCAAGATGACGAACAATTACACTAATGTCGAGTTGGTGAAGATGGTCCGCCTGTATGCCATCAGTGGAGACAGCCTACGTGGAGCCATCCGGATGTTCACGGAAATGTTTCTCGATCGGGAACCCCCATCACAGAGCGTCATGCTGGCTGCTACGTAGAGACTGCGGGATCATCGGCAGTTTCACGTTCCCCGGCATGCTCAAGCTCGCGGCAGCGTAGGCCTGCCTGTCGCCTTGCAGGAAGACATCCTGGAATACTTCCAGCGAGAACCACGGGCAAGCACGCGGGAGTCTGGTCGACGCTTTGGAGTGCACCGCACCACAGTGTACATGCAAGGATCATCAGTGCTTTCGACACTTTAAAACGAATGTGTTAGTGTTACGTTAACTAAAGGAAAACCAGCTACCCACGTCGTGCTCGATTGTGCCAAGAGTGTGATGGTGGCAACTTTGAACAACTCCTCCGGGTAACTTAAGTAGGTAATTTATTTATTTGTACATTTTGTAAATACGTTGTTAGCTTAATCAATTTTATTAGTGTAAATAAGTTGATTTTATTTCCATCAAACCTAAAAAACATTTTTAAACTTAGTAGATCGGTACATCAACTAAGGTAAGTAGGTATTATTACCGGTCCTAAGCCCGTTAAGTAGTAAGGAAAATTTCAAATCAACCAATTTAATCCACAAATAAAAACAAAATCATTACGAAAAGTTTAGGCTGAACGATAGCATTAGAGCAAAACGAACATTTATTAATCATCTGATACCAGGTCAGTGAACTTTTCTTTGGCGCGCTAGTATTACTGTCATTAGTAAGATTTCCGTATTCTAATGATGCATAAAAAGAGGTAATTAACAAACTAAATTTATGACAATAATGTAGGTGATTTTCGAAATAAAATTAGGTAAAATTATTGCTACCGGTCGCTCAGGTCATTCATTGCTCGCCGCTCGGTCGCGTACGCTTGAATTTGGTTCGTAGGTAAGACGTCGACACTCACGCACACAGCTGCATTGTCGCTGTGTGCGTAGTCGGGTGATTCTCTTTTATTTGTATTGAATTAAGGGTTTAATTCTGAAATACTGTTAAATTTCAACAACAAAAAAAAGCAGCGCTTATTAGTTATTGCCCGGTACTGTAGTTTCAATTGATTATTTATGTCTTTCATGACAACTACCTGAAATTTGACGAGGATGCAAAACAACATCTTGTATTTCGAGTTTTAGTATTTTAGATTTTAAACATGTGGTGACGTCACAAAGCTTTTGACCCCCCCCCCCCCATCCCTTGTCACACAATGTCACATTTCGTTGACCCGCTCCTTCCCACTTAACGTGTGACGTAATTTATGAATGGCCCCTTAGGTACTTCGTTTTTGCTTGGCGTTCTATTTGACTTTTTTTCATTTTCGCTCAGCTCCTAAGGGTCTTACCGTGATGTATATATATATATAGATATATATACAACGGGAAGTGTCAAAGATTAGCGCTTTCAAACAAACTCTTCAGCTCTATTATTTGTATAAATGTATAATTATTGCTACTTTTATACAAGATGTTGTTTTGCATCCTCGTCAAATTTCAGGTAGTTGTCATAAAAGACATAAATAATCAATTGAAAGTACAGTACCGGGCAATAACTAATAAGCGCTGCTTTTTTTGTTGTTGAAATTTAACAGTATTTCAGAATTAAACCCTTAATTCAATACAAATAAAAGAGAATCACCCGACTACGGACACAGCGACAATGCAGCTGTGTGCGTGAGTGTCGACGTCTTACCTACGAACCAAATTCAAGCGTGCGCGACCGAGCGGCGAGCAATGAATGACCTGAGCGACCGGTAGCAATAATTTTACCTAATTTTATTTCGAAAATCACCTACATTATTGTCATAAATTTAGTTTGATAATTACCTCTTTTTAAGCATCATTAGAATACGGAAATCTTACTAATGACAGTAATACTAGTGCGCCAAAGAAAAGTTCACTGAACTGGTATCAGATGATTAATAAAAATAAAATGTTCGTTTTGCTCTAATGCTATCGTTCAGCCTAAACTTTTCGTAATGATTTTGTTTTTATTTGTGGATTAAATTGGTTGATTTGAAATTTTCCTTACTACTTAACGGGCTTAGGACCGGTAATAATACCTACTTACCTTAGTTGATGTACCGATCTACTAAGTTTAAAAATGTTTTTTAGGTTTGATGGAAATGGAAAGATTTGCTAGTTATGTGTGAGTAGGTGGTGATACTTTCGACTCTTAGGTATTATTGGCGTAGTTAAAAATTTAAAATCAACTTATTTACACTAATAAAATTGGTTAAGCTAACAACGTATTTACAAAATGTACAAATAAATAAATTACCTACTCAAGTTACCCGGAGGAGTTGTTCAAAGTTGCCACCTTCACACTCTTGGCACAATCGAGCACGACGTAGCTGGTTTTCCTTTAGTTTACGTAACACTAACACATTCGTTTTAAAGTGTCGAAAGCACTAATGATCCTTGCACGTACACTGTGGTGTGGTGCACTCCAAAGCGTCGACCAGCCTCCCGCGTGCTTTCCCGTGGTTCTCGCTGGAAGTATTCCAGGATGTCTTCCTGCAAGGCGACAGGCAGGCCTACCTACGCTGCCGCGAGCTTGAGCATGCCGGGGAACGTCAAACTGCCGATGATCCCGCAGTCTCTGCGTAGCAGCCAGCATGACGCTCTGTGATGGGGGTTCCCGATCGGGAAACATTTCCGTGAACATCCGGATGGCTCCACGTAGGCTGTCTCCACTGATGGCATACAGGCGAACCATCTCCACCAACTCGACATTAGTGTAATTGTCCGTCATCTTGCACTTTGTATCGAATGACGTCTCAACAATTTACCGAGAACTGAGAAGCGCGCACGCACATCTCGGCGACATCAAACACACTGTTGGTTCGGGGGCGGGCGGGCGATCGCGCAAGCGATGTGAATGGATGTATTGTTTGACTTTGCGTTTGTGTGTGGAAGCGCGGTTAGGCTAGTAACAGACGGGCCGCGTTTAAATACGGCTGGTTCACACTTACGGATTTTAGTAAACAGGAAAAAATATTTTAAAAAAATACCTACCCTTTTTATTGTTGATTTGGGTCGAGAATCATTAGCATAATAACGTCCTTGAATTTGACTAGGATGCAAATCAACATCTTGTATATTACTAGCTGACCCGGCAAACGTTGTTTTGCCTTAACCCTTATCACTTAGGGGTATGGAAAATAGATAGTAGCCGATTCTCAGACCTACTGAATACGCATATAAAATTTGGTAAAAATCGGTAAAGCCGTTTCGGAGGAGTACGGTAACCAACATTTTTTACATGGAAATTTTATATATAAGATAAATGAGAAAGTAATGTCGATGAAATATGGCACACCGGTAGACCATGACCTGGGTACAAAAGGGGCCATAGGATATTTTTTACCCCGATAGTACTTTCCTGTGGGATTAAAGGGAAAAATCTAGCAAATAGTATAAAACAAAGTCGCCTTTCTTGCCTGTGTGTGAGTTCTAAATCACATTAGTTGTTCTTAACTACGAAATGGATTTGGATGCATTTTTCAAAATAATTTACAGAATTTCGTCAAGTGTATACATACAGACTCAGCCTATAACGTTCCCACTGCTAGGACATAGGCCTCCTCTCCGTGAGATCCGAGTAAGCCGTAGGTAATCCACCACGCGGGCCCAGTGCGGGTTGGTAGATGTCACATGTCTTCGAATTTTTGGTTCTAGGACATGCCGGTTTCCTCATGATATTTTCTTTCAACGTTTTAAGAGCAGTGGTGATGAAATTATTTACACAAAGTAATGCGCCTGGCTGGGTTCGAACGCATGACCTACAACTCGTAAGTCGCGGCCGTTAGTACTGGGACACTAATGCTCAGTGCAGAAGTGCATAATACCTTAATATTTAACGTAAATTTAGCAGAGAGATCGATGTTGTGACATATTGAATGCACCCGTCCGAAGCAGGGGCGGTTCGCTAGTTACTCACTTTTCTTTTAATTCCTTTTTTTAGCTGGATAATGCAGGTTATAAACTTCTTTAGTTGTGCATATTCATAAACGATGATTAAAGTTAAGAGGTGTTTAAACGTCAAAAATGTATGGTTAATCAGTCGCTAATCATTACTTAAATTTAAGCAGCGTTTATAAATAAGGGGGCTGATGTAACGTGGTTTTGTCTTACAGCTTGGGGCCAAATCTCATTCCATTCTCAGGACTAGTGTTCAGATTTGTGATGCAGACGCTGAAATGGAGCTCAGAGAATCCTAGTGAGGAGTCGGGGTAATGTGAAATACCTTATACAGATAATATCTCCTGACACCCTTTCTGCTTACTTTTTTTTTTCCTGTGATTGGTGTAGTTGATTTAAAAAACTAAATTACTTCTGAAAATATTTTTATTATAAATATTTTATGTAATAGATTTACGCAATTCTTTTTTTATTTGTTAGAGGCAGCCGGTATAGTGGTCCCTTATCAATTTAATTGTTTATTGTATTACTTGGTATATAACTGGATTTTTTTAAACGTTTTAGAAAAGTCCGAATCACTGCTTACAACAGCCTCACCAAGTGGTTGAGTATATTGAATGTGCACCGTGTGTCAACTGAAGGCAGGGGACGATCCTGGGAGGAAGAGCTCACCAAACACATTATCGAAGACATCACTCCAGTGAAGAAGATTGTGCAGCTCACTGTAAGTATACAGGGTGAAGCGGGGTACAGCTTTGAAGTATTAGGACGTCATTTAATTGGAACCAGCTACAAATTAAATGAAGTGGCGGTACTACACAGTTGGTTCCAATTTCAAGCGGGGGTACTTCATAGCCGAGTCAAATTAGATGAAGTAGTGGTACTTCACAGTTGGTTTCAATTCAATGAAGTGGCGGTACTTAATAGCCTAAGTCAGATTAAATGAAGTGGCAGTAATTCACAGCTGGTTCCAATTAAATGAAGTGGTGGTACTTCTCAGCTGATTCCAATTAAATGAAGTGGCGGTACTTTCAGTCGGTTTCAATTAAATGAAGTGGCGTCACTTTCAGTCGGTTCCAATTAAATGAAATGGCGGTATAATTACCCGCTGTCCTTTATTTGTACTTTAAAACAAAGGTTTCTTTTAATTATTCACAATAACATTATCTTTATAAAATTGTTACAGATGAGCAACCAATACACTAAAAACTTGAGTAAAAAAGCTAAGAGGAAGCTAGCAAACCAGACACTTCAACAAAGTGCCATCGCTAGTCATAGTCCAGGGGAGAAGAATAAGGCAAATGTGTGAGTATTACATTTCTTTTGTCAATGTAAGTCTTTGGGAGATTTACTAGGTAACTACTTGGTCATCTAAAAAATAAAAAACCTGCATAATCAGCTAAAAATGTTCCCTGCTGCGAAAACTGCTGGGACACAGGCCTCTTCTCAGTGAGAGGGAGTGGGCCGTAATCCACCACGCGGGCCCAGTGCGGGTTGGTAGAAGTCATATGTCTTCTAATTATTGCTTCTAGTCTAAGACTTGCCAGTAGAGTATTTTCCAATTTATTAAAAACTATTCTAATTTAAAGATTGGGACGAAATATGTAACAGAAACTTAAAAATAAATTGAAATGGATCCATTTTCTCAATTAAAAACGATTTAAATCAATTTAATTTTCGTTGTTTTGAATTTTTATCACGTGACGTCAACTTTGTGTAAACTAAAGTAGTTAGTAAGTAAACAAGTGAATTTATAATTAACAAGATTTTTAATGGATAGAAAGTGATATTACTGGTGAGCGGTGCCTCTGTGCACAAATACTTGTAAAACTGCATCAAATTAAGTATTTGTACCGGTGCCGTTTACACAAAACTGACGTCACGATGTCACGTGATAAAAAGTCATCGTAAGGAGCGTTTTGGCGGCAAAGTCAAAACAATGAAAAATAAATTTGATTTTGATCGTTTTTAAATTTATTTATATTTTTCTGTTAAATATATCGTCCCAATGTTCAAATTAAAATAGTTTTTATTAAATTGGAAAATACCCTGTTTCCTCACCATGTTTTCTTGCGCTGTTTTGAGAGCAGTACTGATGAAATTATTTACACAAAGGAAAACATCTGCCTGGGTACGAAGCCACGACCTAAAAAAAAAACCTTACTGCAATAATTTTTTCAATACAAGCCAATTTTTCAAGCAATCTGATATAGTTTGTGACAGTTATTTTAGTTCAATCTCGAATTCGAGAACATAGACATGTCGATAAACACCGTATGTATTAAAATCAATCCCGCCAGATGCTTCGAGGATATAAAAATCCCTCATAGAAAGAAACATAGACACGCTTGAAGAATATCTGTCGCACAGTCGGGTAAGAACAAAGCTAAAGTTGTGGGCAGCAAATTGAACAGCATTTTTTTATTGTTAGGTCTGACGAAACTAACGACGAGGTCGCAAATGCAGCTTTAGAATGTGCTGAGACGTTCCTCACAGCCAGTGGAATCTTTTTGAAACCAACTACACATAAGGTAAGTCGATAACGAAAGTAGAAAGTGCTCCACATAAGCCATTGCTTTTCTAGACTGATACTTAAGCACGAATCTCGATTTAAAATTACATTTGAGGGGAGATTAGTATAACTTCATGCTCTTGGTGCTGGATTGTTCTTGATACCTATAATACATACTAGCTGTTGCCCGTGACTTCGTCTTCGATCAAGGATGAAAAGTCGCCTATTTCCTTACCCAGGTCATTGTCTATCTGTGTGCCAAATTTCATCCAGCCATTTCAGCAAAAAAGTGTAACAAACAAACAAACTTACTTTCGCAATTAAAATATTAGTTAGGATTTGGACTAAAATTGGCGAAATGTAGGGTACAATACCCTACTCGCATATTATACAATCCTACACACCTCTGCCCAACGGGAAATACAGGATAACTTTTTATCCAGTGCGCAAACTTTAACCATCAATTCAGCATTATCATTCTATAGCCCCCAGCGCAGAAATTTGTCGTCGGTTTTACAAAAAAAAATCTGCTGTTTCATAGAAAAGTGTAATAATACCTACGCGGTCAAAATGTATGGAACAGCAGTTTTTTTTTTTTTTTTTGTATAACCGATGAAAAATGTCTGCTCGGGGGTCTACAATGATATGCTGAATTCATGGTTACAGTTTGCGCACTGGATAAAAACTTATGTATAGACGTCATGTTATTTTATCGAGTATGACATCTGACCATATTGAATTGAAATTCTGGCTTGACTATCATTCTGGAGTATGGACCTAAGTTTCTTCAGCCCTAGTATTTAGTGCACTAAACTGCCCCATAATAATAATTATTAATTTAAGTTCCTTGGAAGAGTTACAGCTAAACAAAACATAATAAAAATTGTAAGTGTAACGGCTAAAGTGAAACGATCAATTGGAACCATGCACCACCTTCTCTTCTGACGGTTCATAACTGTCCATGCCCGTTAAAATCAAAATATTGTATTTAACACATATGTGAAATAATAAAATATTTCTTTTTTTACTCCCACAAACATGCGCGACGCGACTCTCATAGAACAATGTCTTAAACTTCATGGAAATAAATACGAATATGATTTTAGAATCACCTTTGAGATCTCTGTCTCATTCTGTATATTTTCTGTCCTCCAGACGTTCCAGGAGCGTCTAGTCCGCGAGTGCTTCAACCTCGAATCCTACAGCGTAGTCCGGTCTCTACATCTCCTGCGTGCTTTGGACGCAGCACGCAAGAACACCGGGACTACAGTACCGCCGCCGACACAGTACTGCGTGCAACTGTACAGTGTGCTTGTTAACAGTCGCTGTGATGAGGTAAGCAATATAAACGTACAGATATCCCAAGAAAGTTATGTGCTTCGCTTATCATCACCTTTAAGTCCGTTTAGAAAATATTTTTGGAATTGCAAAGAGTAGGTTAATCCATAATTTTGGAACCATGGTAATATAAAATAGGCAAGTACTTCGAAGGTTGTAACAGCTCTATATTAGAACTCATGCTTTTCTTGGCATATCTTTAAATATATGTCACCGTAAGATTGTGAAAACTGTTAGATTATAATCAAACTTGCGAGATTATACATATACTGTCGATAATTGTGAACTGCAAAAACCATTTACAATTTAACGCACTATTTTTCGATATTTGACGGTCTGATTATAAAATGTAACCGTCAAATTGTTAACTGGTATGACGAGGGATAGTACCTTGCGCTATTACTGAATAGTCAAGTAACTGCCACTAACTTGGAAGCAGCGCTCGCCGGCCGCTGTCGCAGTTGGTCGCAGTTCTAACCTAATCTAACCTATTCGGTCGGTAAGCAGTATGGTGCAGTTCACAATTTATCGACAGTTTATAATCTCGCGAGATAGATTAGAAACTAACGGTGTTCACAATCTTACGGCGACATATACACTTGATGTTGGATATCACTAGAAATAAGCACTGACACAACCGGTTATGCGTTCTCTGCATCCAGCGAATTCTTGCAAGTCTTAAGTGTAGCTTCTTTGGGAGCTACCCTATGCTGCGCCATACGGTAGACTGTCACCAAAAGTTTTGGAACTTTCTCGGAGAAACAATTGGTCAAAGAATCCGACCCGAGCACTCCTCATTTCCACTTTTTCTCTCAAATTTACACACAAAACTCTTTTTCATCCCACAGATAAGGAAGTTCTGCTCACAAGCACTGCTAGACATACGACTGCACCTGCACTGTTCGCCGCCGTCAATCAACTTTGCACTCGAAGCACTACCCAATACTGAGGCAAACAAGAATAAGAGGAAGGAAATATCTGAGGAGAACAGAGACGCACTCGAGTCTATAATAAATGAAGGGTTAGTAGTATATTTAGCGGTAGCAAAAGACTGCTTTAACTGCCAAAAGAAATGATCAAAAGTTGTTTTTGTCTGGGTAGACCACTTTCTCTTCGTTTTCTTTCTTTCTCTCATTTCTTACGTGTAGGTCCTATTTAATACAAAGAAAATATTAAAGACTAGCTTTTGAAAAAGTAGCTTACGTCCTTCTCCATATTTCAGGCTACTCTGCAAATTTCATGATGATCGGTTCAGCGGTTTAGGCGTTAAAGCGTGACAAACAGAGTTACTTTCGCATTTATAATATTGGTAGGGAAGTAGGGGATTTGTTGCAAAAAAAGAATATTAATATCGTTAACATTATTTCACAGAGCGGGACCTTCGACCGCCGAAGTTGCACTAGCAGAAATCATGGATGAACCGTCGACCAAAAAACCGCGATTAGAGGAAGACAGAATAAGTATCAGCAGCGAATCTGAAGTGTCTGTAGTCATTCCTGATGCATCAGACGACGAAGTTGAAGAAATTAACGAAGAAAATGACCTGGAAGTAGGCGAACTAGTAGTACTGCCAGTACTCGAAGAGTCCAGTCAAAAAACTAGCGAAGATAGTAAGGAAACTGCAGACGGTATTGGTATAACCGTGACAGTTGACGACTCTGTAGATACTACAGATGCTTACCAAAATAACAGGAAAAGAAAACTAAGTGAGCCCAGCGAGAAAGCTTCTATCTACGACGCTGAGACTCAAATTCCTCGTAACACTTCAGCTGAAACTATAGATGATGATCAAAGCCCAGGATCTATGGAGATAGCTTATGATGCCTCCAATGTAGAAAGCAAAGTGGTCGTTCTAGAAAAGCTCGATGACGATAATCTACCTAGCACAAATGAAACGGATGACGTGCAAATAACTTGCGGGCAAAATGTTGTAATTTCCCAAGAATCTGAACTTGCCAAAGATATTGAAGTCGAGATTGAAATATCTTCTGTGGACCCTAGAGCAGCTGAAATAGAAGTAAAAGAAAATGAAGAAACTCAAGAAAATGGTGACGCCATTGCAGCAAATGAGAATAATATAGAAGTGAAAATAACTAGCAAAGAGATTAGTGTTGAAGATATGTTGGCTGATTTCGTCGACGAAGTCATTGAAGAGCCAAATTTAGTAGCATAAGCGTAAACTTGATTATTATATATTTGTAAGAGTATATTTGTGTATCCAATTCGCAATTAAATAGCTTGAAAAGCTTCAATCATTTTTGTTGTTTTTTTTTTTTTGAGCACGAGGTTTCATATTTAAGTTATTTTTTTATCTAAAACTAATCGTAATAAACATTATTTAACTGTAACAATAAACTATATTTAGGTAACAATCTATCTAAATAAGATAAATCTGTTTTGTAAATGCATTTCCTACTATGTTTAATGCATGCCGTGGCAGCCTATAATTAAGGCTACACTATAAAAATTAGATTATACGTGCTTTAACATGTATTATTTGTGTAAGCTTTGTTGGTTGTCCCTAAATAAATAAATAATCACGTGATTGCAGCAAGTCAAAAAGGTGAAACAGAGCATCATTTATGTGGGATAACAATGGTCAGCGAATATGTAGTACTGTACTTGACCTGAGAATACCTATGTAGTGTTTTCGAATTTTATCAATAGGTATATAAATACGTGAAGCAAAAACTTTGTATCCCTTTTTACAAAATTTACGCGGTAGGAGGAGTATGAAACTTGGCACAGTTGAAAGTTTGTATGGAAAAAAAGTGCTAATATTGTTACTTAATAATGCATTAGAAATAAATAAAAATATTGTCTAATTTCGACCACTAGTTTTATAAAGTCCTATATGATTACTACGTTAATTCACCCAACCATGGTTTGGATTAACGGTGGAATTGTGGTTGGGGCGAATTAGACTAGGCTGTACCGGCTGTAGTATAGCTATTGCCAAGTACCCTGGGTCAAAAGCCGATAATCAGTACTTTTGGGAAGAAATGGTAGAATTTTGCTAAAAGGTCTCTGTAACCAGGCCATAAAACTAATTAAAAAAAAATGGTAGAATTCTTATTTGGCATTGACATCACTTGTTTGACAGTGTCAATGTCAACTTGACAAATTGTTGTTTACTGAAAACGCGAGATCCACGAGACTGAATACTATATTTTTTACAGAAATTCTTTTTCAAAAATGGTTATAGCAATTGGATTCGAAGGTAGTGCTAACAAAATTGGTATAGGTATTGTCAAAGATGGAGATATACTGTCCAATTGTAGAAGAACTTACATCACACCGGCTGGCGAAGGTTCGTTTTATAAATCTCGTTATTAGTAGCCCCAAAACGTCGAATAAGTACTTTTCTTATTCAATTGAGGGATTACCTATCTCATAGTTTCCAGAGTGCATTGTTACACAATTGATATAAAACCAGAGAATCTCTCTTTTGAATTAAATTGAAGGTTACAGTGATCATAATAGTATTGTTATTTTATGGCTTTAGATAGACAGCTCGCAGATTGAGACCGAATCTTTTTATGCACACATAGCAGTCACATGTTTGGGGCATGTTATGAGGCATTGCCAGCTCATCATGTATGCAGCATAATCTATTCGAAATCCCATTGGTTTTCTTAAACCCATTTGCATCAATACATTATTTCAAATACCTACACCTCAAAGTGAGAATAGATCCATAAGTTACACATTCTAATTTCCAGGTTTCCTTCCAAGAGAAACAGCAGAGCATCATAGACAAAACATCCATGCAGTGCTCAAGGAGGCGCTAGATCAATCTGGTATAACTCCTCAGGAGATAGATGTGATCTGCTACACCAAGGGCCCTGGAATGGGAGCCCCATTGATGGTATGTGCTGTAGTGGCCAGAACATGTGCCAAGCTGTGGAAGAAACCAATTCTAGGAGTCAATCATTGCATTGGGCGTATCCTTTTATAGTTAGCTGAAAATAATGTTGACCTATAACATAACTCTCACTTTATTGAGTAAATGATCCTATAGGATGATTCATATGTATACTTTTGCAAATAATGATGACACCTAAATAGACAATGAATGCAATACAATCCATAATCAAAAGCAGAATCATATTTGAAAATATACCTTAACTATTGCATCATTAATTTTATTTTAGCTATTACAGTTTCACCATAAAATTGTTAGTTATTTTAATTAACTTGTAAAAATGAACCACCCATAAACCAACTACATAAAAGCTTACTTGTTTCTGCGTGAGTCTGCATAAGGCAATTAATTTTATTTTATTTTCAACACAACTCCTTCCTTAACACAGAAACAGACATAGAAATGGGCAGGCTTATCACAAAGGCTAACAACCCAACTGTCCTTTATGTGAGCGGTGGCAACACACAGATCATAGCATACTCCAGGAATAGGTATAGGATATTTGGGGAGACCATAGATATTGCTATGGGCAATTGTTTGGACCGGTAAGTGTATGATCCTTTAAAAAGTGTTCTGCTAGTGATATTGATTTTACTTTTGCCAATTATTATCACTTTCATTTAACATTGAGTTACCTACCCTTGTTGACCCATCCAACCTGTAAATGTTGTGATAATCAGAAAGCGATAGTCAGAAAGCGTCATGGTAATCATTTAAAAGGTTAATCTGTATCTCTCCACAATTTTCTAACCCTTTGTTCAGTCGTTTACGCGTGATGCTGGGACATACATTCAGACAAACAGACAAAAATTATTAAAACAATATTTTCGGCATTACAATCGTTTCCAGACCTCGCAAAAAATAATAATATTCAATTTACAGTTTTGACTTTGCTACGATTTTATTATAATAATAATATGTATGGCGAAAGGAGGTTTGCTATAGCTACTTACACCTCTACCTAACCTTATGTGGTATACAGGCGTGATGTTATGTTAATTCCTTTACACAAGTAAACAGTTCAAGTAAAAAAACCTTGCATGCATTCCAACAAAAATTGAACCCTAGCAAGCATAATCTGCTGAGACACAAGCCTACTCTTTGTGACAGGGAGTAGGCCGTTCCACTACGCGGGCCCAGTGCGAGTAGGTAGATATCACTTTACTTAGAATTATTGCTTCTAGGACATGCCAGTTTCCTCACCATGTTTTCCTTCCACAGAGCAGTGGTGATATTATAATTCACAGAAAGTGAAATGTCTGCTTAGTTTCGAACCGACGACCTACAACTCGTCGATCGCGGCCGATACATCTGGGCCACCACTGCTCTCATAGATTGCCTGTCCATCAAATTATAAGACTTACCAGATAACAGGAATACATAATGTTAAGTTTATTCTTTTATTATTTTCAGATTCGCAAGAGTGCTTAAATTATCTAATGCACCCAGTCCAGGCTACAATATTGAACAAGCTGCCAAAAAGGGAACAAAATATTATCAACTTCCTTACTGTGTAAAAGGTGATACTGTGGATTAAAACTAAATCAACTTAATGTTATGGAGTTTTCAATTTAAACTGGCTTGTGGCTAAAAGCAGCAGTGGCCATTTAAATATTTTTAGGAGGTACAGAAATTCTAGTTTCATTTTCTTTTTTCAGGCATGGATGTAAGCTTCTCTGGCATTTTATCATACATGGAAGATAAAATTGATGAACTACTCAAAACCTACACCCCTGAAGACTTGTGTTATTCACTGCAAGAGACTGCATTTGCCATGTTGGTTGAAATTACTGAGCGGGCGATGGCGCACTGTGGCTCAGATGAGGTAAATACTCATTCTCAATTCTCTCATTGTACAAAATGACGACCTTCTCATAGCGTACCGTTCAGTGGCCATAGTTATGTAAATTAATAACTATTGTACAATCCCATGATTGGGTCAACATAGTAACTTGTATTCTATGAAAAATTCAATTGGTTGGCTACCTATTAAGGTTAAAAAAATACAGCCGCGTAACAGACCAACGCCGGGCAGTCAGAAAGAAGGCGTTGCCCAAGAAATAGTCTTGTTTACACCCTTTTGGCACAGAGACATCCACAAACGGTCGTCGCGCTCAATATGAATGCTATTGCCCGGGGCATCGCCTGGGTGGATGTCGGTTATCGCGTAAAAAAATTAGCCTATGTCCTTCTCCATATCCCAGGCTATATCTCTGCTAAATTTCATGACGATCGGTTCAGCGGTTTAGGTGTGAAAGCGTAACAGACAGACGGGGTTACTTTCGCATTTATAATATTAAGTAGGGATGGCATAGCCGCGCGATCAATTAGGTCGCGTTTGTACAGACGCCAGCACATCAAGCTACCCCAATCTGTCAAATTTATTTGATAGATTTTCAACTTTATAACAAAAGCATAAGGTTCATATTCAATTGGGAAAATTTGACAGTTTGAGGTAGCTTGTTGTACTGGCGTCTGTACGGCAAAGTTCCACCGCGCTACTATAGCTTTTGGTTCGCGAGGTAAGATCGCTTATTAGGTAGCCATCAAGGCCGCAATTTGCACGCACTTAGCTAACTAATATAAATGCGAAAGTGAGTTTGTAACGCTTTCACGCAAAACGCTGAATACGCTGAATGGATTTGGATGTTTGGCACACAGACCATAACCTGGGTAAGGGTATAGGCTACTTTTCATCCTGGATCACAGACGAAGTTGCTAGTATTTTATATCTGTGGCTATATTTTTTCAGGTCCTAATAGTAGGCGGAGTCGGATGCAACGAGCGTTTACAAGAAATGATGGGAATCATGTGTGCCGAAAGAGGAGCGAAGTTATTCGCTACAGACGAACGATTCTGTATCGACAACGGCGTTATGATCGCGCACGCAGGCGCTCTAGCATTCGAGTCGGGAGCGACGATGGATTTCAATGATTCTACGATAACACAGAGATACAGGACTGACGATGTTTTAGTTACGTGGAGAGACGATTAAATAGTGAAATGTTCAATGTAGTTTCATTTCATAATTTTTCATACACAAATTAACACGAATAAATTGGCAGGACATTAGAAAAAAAAAAAACAAACAACCGAATTCAAACTCCTTCTTTTTTAATTCGGTTAAAAAAAAATGAGTTCCCTCAATTTACTCATCATTGTCGGTCTACAGTACACTCCACACGCCATCTAAATCGATCTTCAGCTACTCTTATCCAGAATTAAGAAAACATTTACCCCAATTATCTATTGTAATTATGTAAACGGACACACACTACCAGGAGTACCTATTGTCTCTGCTCCCTTTAAATCCATCTAAATGTACGCCCATTATTGTGTCACCCTAGACATTTTGTCTAGATTTATATCTGCGATGCGTATGGTCTTCATAATAAAGAGACCGTTCGTCAGTCTAGATTGTGTTTCCTTAAGAAACCCATTCGTTCCTCCAGAAATTCTTGCACCTGGACATGAGTTGCTTTGGCTTTCCTGGAAATCTTTAAATAGACTCCGAATCCGGACTCAGGTAGGCCGAAGTAAAGAAAACCTCAGGTGGAGATTCACAGATGACTCCGCCGTGGATGATGATGGGACTCCCTTTTCCGCACTCTCCCATTCGGTCCGTTGTGCGTGGGGATTCTGTCTAACAGAGCCAGCCTAGCTCCGCCCAAAAGCACAGAAGCTTCCTGGAAGCTTCACAGGCTTCGCGGAGCGACCTCACTGTTCCGAGGATTTCTTCACGTTGAGAAGCAACGGCATCGCATTCCAGGATGTTGTGGGCGGCTGAATACTCGGCGTCAAGGCAGCCCCTGCAAAGCGGGCTGTCTGTGACTCCGCCCTGGAGTGTAAATGTGGTGCTGTCCCACAAAAAATGGGACATTTAATATCTTGTCCAGCGTGTCTTGCACGCTACGGGAGCTGATGGGTGCTGCTGAAAGTGCCAAAATCGTAACCAAATTCTGGGCTGACTATATTTAGATTGCTATCGACACGGTAAGAAGATAAGAAAGAGTAGGTACAGACGCCAGCACATCAAGCTACCCCAATCTGTCGAATTTTTTTGATAGTTTTTCAACTTTATCACGTATGCATAAGGTTCAATCTTTTTTAACTGGGAAAATTTGACAGTTTGGGGTAGCTTGATGTGCTGGCGTCTGTACCACAAAATACAGAGAGTGTCAGAGAGTACAGAAGGCAATCTACATACAAAGTGCGCTCGAGCAACGCACACATAGACACCGCTCACACTGGACACGATATCTCGGACCGGTTGGGACCAGTGCGAGCGCGAGTGCCATCCTCTGAGACACGCGTCTGTGGAATGCAAAAACGGAGCAACAAAAAAAGTAACTATAACTGTTCAGGAATTGTCTTTTTTTAAGCTACCAGTTATTGAGTTGACCAAAGAGGTGAGTACCTACCTAGGTATTTGCTCGTGTTTCGATGGTTCGTTTTAACGTAACACAGAATACCTATATAGTTAGTTAGTTGTAGATAAGCGAAAATGACTTTGTGGCCTTGTAGTATTTTTACAATGTATATTAGATATTTATTGTAGTACCTACTTATAAGCTAAAAAATACGCTCATCTTCCTTATTATAAATAGTTAAGATAGCATTGCTCGGCGAGCTGGCCGGGCCACTTAGAGTTGAGATTAATTGTGATCATGGCAAAGACCGAAATAAGAGTGCCACTACCACGATAGTTTTTTGTGCATAAGCCAAAGTTGACAACCCTAGCGCGACTCGAAGTACATACATATACATGTGATTGCCTTCTGTACTCTCTTTATTTTGTGTCTGTACCTACCTATCCTATTCTAATGTCGTTCAAATGGCAGTCACATAGAGACGCTCGCTAAAACAGACTCACCTAACTACATTGCTTCCTGATGTACAGAGGCCAGCACATCAAGCTACCCCAATCTGTCAAATTTCTTTGATAGTTTTTCAACTTTATTGCAAAGGAATAAGGTTTATGTTCAATTGGGAAAATTTGACAGATTGGGATGGCTTGACCTGCTGTCGACTGTACAAGCGCGTGAAAAGAAGTGGTGCCGCAGTCTCCAGCAACAAGTTTGTTTCTGTCCTTCAGTGGCTTCAGTAAAACTATTTCCAGAAAAACCGAAGCTGTCGACGGCATTTATGCCATCGAGAATCGATTAGGATAGTTGCAAGGCACGGTTGGCGCAGTGATTAAGCGATTGACTGCTGCGCTTCGTGTCGCGGGTTCGATTCCCGCACGGAAACAATTATTTGTATGACCTACAAGTAGTTGTTCCAAGTCTGGCCGTTTGTGTATGTGAGTTTAAATGTTTGTAAACGCACCCACAATACAGGAGAAATTCCTACTGTAGGGCAACGTAAACAAAAAAAAACAACAATAGCAGAAAAACTCAAATGTAAAGTTACAAAAACTTTATTAAATCAACCATTATATTTGTTCAAAATACGGACATCACTGCAAACTCATCGGGAGCAAACACGCAACAAACAACATCACAAAAAAGATACCATTATTATTGCATTTCCAAAATAAATTAATTTATAACCATATTGATTGGACGCTGAGGAATATTGTTAAAACTTAACAAGTAAAATTTTACTTACAATAATATAAATAAATACTAAAGAAATGCAGACGGAGATATTGTCAACACCAAACTATACTTTCAGAGTCTCTCTATTCACAGCATTATTATCAACAATCACTCCAAAAACGATTTCTAATTCTAAAATGTTAAGTTTGTCCAGACTAATACAGCGCATGCAAGAGCAAAAATAAACGCGCGGAATTTCATGCTGTCTAGACAAACTTTTTCATACCCATTTATTTATATGCATTCCATACCCACCACTGACTATTGCTTTTCATTTTATTCTAAAGAATGTTTATTTTAAATGTATATAAGGTTCATATACAATTATATCATAGATGCATATAATTTACCCCTCTCTCTCTCTCTGTACTTATTGTTTTTTTGCAGGCAATTTATTATTTCACTAAAACCTAGTTAATTTACAGGGCAGTGTGAAGTTATCCAATATTTATAATAAAATTATTTTAATTTTACTGTCTTCTGCATTACTAACATTTGCAGCTTTTTATTTGAAACAAAATTGTAAGTTTAACTTTAATATTAAGACGTAAGTCACTACTAGGATTTATTAAATCATTGGAAGGTTTGCCAATGTTTCTTATTATGCATTCGAGCCCTATAGAAGTGTGGAGTAAAGCAACAATTTAATTGAATATGTGATTCTTATAAAATTCATACAAATACTGCTTTACAAATGGTATAAAAGTTAAATTAGCCCCAATTGGCACAGGCTAGAAGACTGCATGCATTTAAAATGTATGAATATGTAATTTTGGTTTTATTTTTCAATTTATAGATTTAATGCTTGATGACTTAATTGATATAAATATATTTCATCTTTTGCGTTTGCAAATTTATATTATATCCTTACAACAAGAACTTTAAGTGTAGGTTTTATTTAGATAGGTGAATGATTAAAATAGGGATCAAATCAAGCCTGTATACAAGATTTGATATCATTCACTCACTTAATGCAAGTCTCGTCTTATTGCAAGGACTCTGAAAAATAAAACTAAGAAACAAATAGAAATGCCTAAACAATCTGACTGATGGCTTAAAAGCAACAACAAAAAAACTTAATGAGCTTATTAAAGTAGAAACCACTTGGAACAGTGTTCACATATTTTGTACTAGGACTCTCTCTTGCAAGTCTCGGCTTGATAATGTAGCACTGAATGTTAGTTTTACTTTGTGTCTCATAAATTGTCTGCAATGTGTAGTCCTGTGTAAATGATGATCCATGTTACCTAGAATTAGACAAAAATCATTATAGCAAAACAATCAGAAAATCTAATGTTTATCAACAATAGTGTCCTAACAGTTATCATGAAGAGTAATTATGGGAAATTACATAAAAAGATTTATTTAGCATTGAGTAACTCCTCAGAGTTCATCTTATTTAATGTTTACCCTGCATTCATTTTTATAGTCATATATAAGAATATCTAGATTACTTTATATTTAGCATTGACTTACCAAAAATCCAGCAAATGAAGTCATAAATCCCTCCTTTGTAATTTCCCAAATGCCACCATACTCCTCTTCATCTATGTTTTGGAAATTATTCACATAAAAGTAAATAACAGCTGCATTAACTAGTACGAATCTGAAACGAACATCTCAATCAGTTATGTCGAAAAATATATTTCATGAAAATATTCATGAATTCAGTAATAAATGAAATTTTTCCTATCTGATATATTGGTTAGGCTTTTAGGGCAGACGTATACCTAACGGAACGTAAATGAATACTTACAGTAGTAAACCAAGGAATCCTTTCATTGGTAGAAGACCCCAAAACAGTCCCAAAAAAATGCCCATAGCTTGACGCATCCAGTAAATAACGTCTAAGAACTCTTCCTGAAAGTGCCGAACATAATAAAATTATCAACAAATCATATTTTCATTCACGAATGTAAGCAGTCTCGTGATACGAAATCTAACCTTGTCTGGCCATTCGGCGTTTGCAATTAACGCTCTCTTCCATGCTGATTCAATCGCCTTCACTTTGTTGCTAACGTCGGAAGATTTGCTTTTATTCGACATGTTTAAATAAGTTATTTTCTTTCAATTTATTAAATTAATTCATATGATTTCTGGAATCAATAAGACATTTCACGAAAATCGTACACGTCACTGTGACATTGCTAATGATAATTGTCAAAAATGTCATCGTATTTTTTTTATTTTACAAGTAAGTATGTGGCTTTTGCTTTTGTCTCTCAACGTTGTAAAAATTATTACTAAATTAGTAGAAAATAAAAACAAAATCAAAACTGAGTAAAAGTCTCATCACCTAACGATTGCCTAAGGCTTAGAGTAGTCTAAAGGTGTCACAAAATACGTTTACTCACAGGACTAAAAACTCTGTTTGAGGGTTTGAGGCCATTACTGAAAAACCTATTCAGGAAATAAAAATTGGTCAGAAACATTTGGAAGAATCCATTCACAGTTACATTACCTCTGACTGTCTTCAAAATCACAGTGATCTTTATCCTACGTCTTTAGTGTTCTTTTATTGAAGTGGGTGCCATTGGCGGGTCTGTCAAATCACAGTGATCTTTATGCTGCGGCCACACTACGGGCAACGTCAATGCCCAACATCGCGTTAAATAACGCGGTAAAGAATCGGCTAAAATGCTCACGGTGGACAATGACAAACGTTAGCGTGGCCGCTTTATCGCAATAATTCTCACGTTTTGTAACTTCAATGGCTTCATGGCTATGTGAATGGCGTTGTAAAATTATCGCGATAAGTTGTTGCTACACCTACTGTTAACGTCCAACATCGCGATAATCAACGGCGTTTCTCGTAAGTGTAGCCGCACCATTATTGTGGTTGCAATAAGGTTGCTGCTGTTAGAGGAGTTCTGGCACTTTCCATGTCAAATACTATGGTCACGCAAACTATAATTAGCTTTACCAAACATTGAATTAGAGAATAACCATTCGGTTTTTTTTTTTAACAACTTTAAGAGGGTTATTACAAATCGAAGTGCTCAATTTTAGGGAAATTTAACGGCGCGTGGTAACCGATCGCGATTCGCGCCTATGTGTACGCTACGCACATTAAGCTCCGCGGAGTACGCTACGCACATTAAGCTATCCGCTATGCGTTGGACGCCCAGGAACAAACCAGCGCAGACTAAAAGCCAAATCCCTTGTAATTTTTCTTTTTCTAGAAAGTTGACTTTGTAACCATACTTTTTGTTTGAATTTCGATTAAACATACACAGATACAAAATATAATTCAGACGAAAAATTATCATAAATTCTCTGTTTTACGCAATGATATATTATAAGTGGTTTTACGGAATTATTTTTGGTGTATTACTGTTTGAAACACATAAAAAATGATTTGAGCATTCCAAAGAACAAGGCACAGTCCTACCATGGACATTTTTATAAATTACCAAACTATTATATGTTCCATGTAGTACTGCAGACGCCTTTCGCTTATACAATAAAGATTAAAATCTATCAAAGAAATTTGACAGATTGGGGTAGCTTTTTTTTTGGGTGGGAAATCATCTAATAACTTCTCCCGCTCTGGGCCGCTGGAGCAGGAGGGCGTGTCAGACTTTTACTGACTAAAACCCACCCGTGTTCCTTCAGTAGCCCGTATGCCAGGGGCTGTGGTGTCTCTTTCGAACAAAACCCGCACCCCTAGCAGGCATCGGCCCTTGTGGGCCCCATCATTTTTTGTGCTGATATCTCTTTGAGGCGCGCGTGGAACACAACGCGCCGTCGACTTGGGCTTGGTCCTTACCGGACAGCGAGCTACCCATTACTCGCCATCCGCAAGCCCATGCCTACGGTGGCCGGAAATCGGCCTGGGATTCCCGACGCCCAGGGCGTCTTCGTATCCTGCGGCGGCTAGGGTCGCGAGGGCGCATATACTGTCTCTCCCTCACGTGCGCCGCCTCCCTTTTCGCGAGCATTACTGCTTCGCTGAAGGAGGTGACGGCTCCCCATTCCTTCTCGGCCCGTACCATGGCCTGGGCCAGGGCCGGACGCGAGAGATCGCCGCCGCCGATCGCCTCTAGCCCTAGGTACTTCATCGTCGACTCGACGCCGATGTGAACCCCTCCCACCGTTATCTGGGAACCCGTCGGTGGTGCATTCCGAGGACCATGAAACCACATGGCCTCGGACTTGTGCAAGGCCACCTCGAGTCCCAGTTGCCGGATCCTATCGACGATTGTCGCAACACCTTGTGTCCCTTGGGCACGCCACGATTGCGGCGGTAAGTCCCCTCTTTGAGGAGTGGTTTGAGAGGCGGCATGGCGTCCTCACCTTCCGCCTGACGCAGGTCCTCACCGGACACGGTTGTTTCGGGAGGTTCCTGTTTCGGATAGGGCGGGAGGAAACGCCCGGGTGTTTCCACTGCGAAGATCGCCCTGAGGACACGGTGGAGCACACGGTGGCGGTCTGCCCTGCTTGGGCGGAGCACCGCCGTGTCCTCGTGGAGGCGATCGGCGGCGGCGATCTCTCGCGTCCGGCCCTGGTCCAGGCCATGGTACGGAGCGAGAGGGCATGGGGAGCCGTCACCTCCTTCAGCGAAGCAGTGATGCTCGCGAAGAGGGAGGCGGCGCACGTGAGGGAGAGGCAGCATATGCGCCCTCGCGACCCCAGCCGCCGCAGGATACGGAGACGCCCTGGGCATCGGGAATCCCAGGCCGATTTCCGGCCACCGTAGGCATGGGCTTGCGGACGGCGAGTAATGGGTAGCTCGCTGTCCGGTAAGGACCAAGCCCAAGTCGACGGCGCGTTGTGTTCCACGCGCGCCTCAAAGAGATGTCAGCACAGAAAATGATGGGGCCCGCAAGGGCCGATGCCTGCCAGGGGTGCGGGTTTGTTCGAAAGAGACACCACAGCCCCTGGCTTAAGGGCTACTGAAGGAACACGGGTGGGTTTTAGTCAGTAAAAGTCTGACACGCCCTCCTGCTCCACCCAGAGCGGGAGAAGTTATTTGATGATTTCCCACCCAAAAAAAAAAAAAAAAAACCTTGTGTCCCTAAGTCTGCCGCCGCACTGTGGATCGAAAATCGCCTCTAGAAGACTTAGGGATTTCAATTTGCAACTGCAAGTGCCGGATTTTTTGCCAGATATCGCTTCTATTAGTTATTACTTTATTTAAAAATGACACCCGATGACCCGAGTTAATTCTGCACAAAAACGAAGGAATTATATTTTTTTTACGAAAAATGGGTATGAAGCTAGTATGAAAAAGTTAATTATCTCGTAAACAGCCAGGAAAACCGTAATATCCTCACAGGTGGTTAAAGTACTAATTAGTAGTAGTACCAACCGCAGAAATTTATGTCAGCCCCGTGGATTAATAATTTATGTACGGTTGACGACATGTAGTACCAGTCGTACAATTTCACGTAGGTACTTTTCTGTTGTTTTGCGGGCAAAATCTTTAAATCTTATTACGTCGATCTTCTCGCCAGATGTTATCGCTTGCAAAATCACAGCAAATCTTTTAATAAGATCTTCGTCCAACCCGGTAATAGCTGCAGTTTTATTGGGAAACTCGAAAACCTTTCTTGCGGTATTCCCGACATTGGTAGTTCCCGAGCCTTGTTTCACAATATCAATCAACAGATTGAGCTGATCTTTGAATTTATTTTGAATACATTGTTTTCTGTTCTGAAACATTTCTTTGTCCTCATTACTTCTCGCTGCCCACCGTTTGAAGTCGAGCCTGTACGCAATATGTAACAGACATTCCATACAATTTATGCGTGCGTGTAGGGATGACAAGCCAAATTTGTATATGTCAGCACACACAGTCTTTGATGTTACAACATCTAAGCGGTTCATTTCCGTAGGTTTTGCTAAGCGCAGGTAGCACGATGCATTTGATCTGAGGGGCAATTCTACTAATTTTAAGAACGTTCACAGTCTGATCTCAGTGTCAATCTGTCAAAAATACCTCGATTTTTATACATTTTTGACATTTGCTTGTCGCTGAGATGACACTGCGACTAGATTTTGAACGGTTTTAATTACGAGAATTGGCCTTCTGGCCTCAGAAAGGTACGTGCAGACTTTGGCGTCGATCATTGTCATCATTAGTGGATGAGTCACCATGTTATTATTACTGCACTCTGTAGGGATAAGGGCCTCAATTTCATCATCCATTTGTCTTGAGACCAATAACAACTGCTTCGCTCTCCTTTACAAAAGTAAACTGAACTGGACGACAATACAAAGTTGAGCATGGTTTTGGGTTCGTCCATACAGTATTATCTCCATCTGTCAGTTTTAGTGGCACCAAGGAGGTCATGAAAATGCTTGCATCATCTTGCTCACCCTCCATTTTCTGCTTGTATCGGCTTTGGTTGGAAGAACCATCAAATCCCCACTTGGATATCAGCTTTAGCCGCTTATTTTGCACATCGGCATAGTCAGAAAGACTTTGAAGGATCCTCGTCACCGTGATGTCAAGTAAAGCTTGAAGTGTAATCCTAGCCGAGGAATCCGTAACTGACACTGATTGCTTCGGAGGGTAGCAATCAAGCTTAGTTTGTTGCACTTTATAGTAGGATGAATAAATATCCTTAGCAACTTCCCGAATGGCAGCCTCACGCAAAGTAATATTTTTTTAGTGAAAGAAGCAATCCAAGCGCTTTCTCTGGTGTAGGTAAATATGACTGTTTTCACTGGTTTCTTAAGCATTTCTTTAATTTTTACGGCTGATTCAGGATTATTCATCATGTATTCGGTCACAGATGCGATATCCTCATGCCCTTCTTCTTTTAAACGCGCTGCAGCTGCATATGCCAATTCACTGGAATTTTCGCCTGTATGATTATCAGATCTTCTCTTTTTCTGTTTACTTCCCAAATCTTCAAATGGTTTTCGGCACCTTTTTGTCATTGTTCCAACGGAAGATGATGACTACGGTTCCTGAGAGTCTGATCGTGCTCTTGGTATCTCATCAACAGTTGGTTCTTGATTAACTAAAGTTTGCACACAACTTGGCCAATCAATATTTGCCTGCTGCCAATTTCCGTACAGTCTTCTGAAGTGATCAAGGAATCGGTTGGATTTCTGCCACCTCTGTAAAGCAGCTCGCGTGAATTTCCGACAAAATTCTTTGAGAGTTACTTGATCTTCGGCAGAAAGGCAATCGGCTATGCGGGATACAACTGCACCAAACAATACTTCATGATTAAATGAAGTACTCTCACTTTTTAGAAGAACAAACAAGTCTAAATTGGTGATAAAACTTTCCATTTTTAACCGACTTTAAAAAGAAGGAGGTTATCAATTCGACATGTTTTTTTTTTTATGTATGTTTTTTTTTTTCGAAAGGGGTTTATTTCGAAATGGTCCCATTGAAATTTCATATAGATCTGACGATGCGTTTCGGAGACAGGCAACGGAACTCTTCAAAGAATTACAGCAAATCAATAGCGAATGCTGCTATTGCATAAATATGCATTGTTTTGACCCCAAGGATGATGAAGTTTCGAATTGGTGTGGGCTAGGTAACTAAAAAGTGAAAAATAAAAACTTTTTTCAAAAAAATAACAACCGACTTCCAAAAAAACACTACAAAGAGCAAAATAACTTTAATTTCGGAAGGCGGTGACAAAGAATTAAAATACACATCCAAAGTCACCAACTTCCGAAATTAAAGTTATTTTGCGCTTTGTAGTGTTTTTTTTGGAAGTCGGTTGTTATTTTTTTGAAAAAAGTTTTTAAGATTTTATAGTCGCAGAAAAAAAATTGGTGTTAGCAGTTACACAGTTGTGAACGATCTAAATTATAAAGCAAAATGTTAGCGCTTTTATTGCAAAACATCGATAATTAGTTAACTACCCTCATTATAAATTGTCATTAGCACATCTTTTAAAACTCTATTTTAAAAGATGTGCTAATGACAATTTATAATCGTCAAAAACATTTCTTAGAACTCAACACAACTAATCAACAAATTAGGTTACTTATCAGAAATCATTAACAATAATTTAATCACCTATTCAGACTTATTAGAAGACTAAATCATTGTAATTACTTAATCACTTATTTTCAGACTCACTAGAATACTAAGCGCTCCTGCACACGATGCCGCCACCGCGCCGTCGCCGCGCCGACGCCGCACTACTACAATGTTCATACGAGTCGCGCGAAGACCGCCACCGCGCCGCCGCCGCGCCGCCACCGCGCGTGGTCCTCCTCTCGCCACCGCGTATCTATTTGATTCATTCCATTACCGGCCGCATGTTCATACGCGGCCGGCAATGGAATGAATCAGGATAATGAAATAACTGGGAACGCGCGCGGTGGCGGCGGCGGCGCGGCAGTGGCGCGGTGGCGGTCTTCGCGCGACTCGTATGTACAGTGTAGTTGTGCGGCGTCGGCGCGGCGACGGCGCGGTGGCGGCATCGTGTGCAGGAGCGCTTAACCATTTGTTACTTGGTATCTTGGTTGTATGTAAAGTTTTAAAACTCATTTTGGATTGATAAATATGTAGCTCAAACATAGTTGTCTAAGTGTGGATGTACTTTAGACCCCTGACTACTCCTTCGGGAATATAAGGGTGATACTATTTATGTTACGTGTTATTAAAAGTCTGTGTTCCTCAATTTAAACACTAAAAGGAACCGTTTCATATGTAAAAATAAATAATAATATTTTGACGATTTAAAAAAAAGAATCAGCAGCGATAACCGTTATACATATGACATATGTCAAAAAATCATAATTATTGAGTACTTTAACCACCTGTGAGGATATTACGGTTTTCCTGGCTGTTTACGAGATAATTAAGTTTTTCATACTAGCTTCATACAAATTTTTCGTAAAAAAATGATTATTGCTTCGTTTTTGTGCTGAATTAACTCGGGTGTCATTTTTGAATAAAGTAATAACTAATAGAAGCGATAACCGGCAAAAAATCCGGCACTTGCAAATTGAAATCCCTAAGTCTTCTAGAGGCGATTTTCGATCCACAGTGCGCCGCCTGGTACGACCTCCCTTGCGCCAGGACCAGCGTGTCGTCAGCGTAACAAACTACACTGACGCCGTCACGGAGGTCGGCGCGCAGCACCCAGTCGTGTCCGATGTCCCACAAATGCGGTCCCAGGACCGATCCCTGTGGGACACCGCACGACATCTCTCGCCGGTTCCACTCTCCAAGGTGACCGGGGTAGATGACGGCCCTGTCCGTCAAATAGGCCTCGACCACACGACTGAGGTAGGTCGGCATCCGGTGATACCGGAGTGCCTCCCTGATGCAACTCCAGGGCAGGGTGTTGAAGGCATTGGCGATGTCTAGAGACACCGCCAAGGCGACAGATTGGGGTAGCTTGAAGTGCTGTCGTCTGTACAGACGCCAGCAGGTCAACCTATCCCAAACAGTCAAATCCCAATTGAACATGAACCTTATTCCTTTGTAATAAAGCTGACAAACTATCCAAGAAATTTGACAGATTGGGGTAGCTTGATGTGCTGGCCTCTGTACAATTTTATGACACATAATTTGCCGAGACACGAGATTTTACTGACTAATGTGCCAATTACACATAAAACAAAATAAACTAAAAAATGTTGACTTCAGCGCCATCTAGCGGGAATATGTCCGAGAGCAGACCGTATGTTTCACCATAAGTAAACAAATTAAAATATTTGTTTAGAACACTCCCTAGACCAATAATGAAATTTTCTAGGACATATTTCTGTTTATAATTTTTGGATATATCTAAACCATAATCACTCATCAAATCTCGAGTCAAACGTTCAAATTCAAGCATAAATGTGAAGGCACGTAACAATATTAAAAATAAACGCAAAATAATATCAAAAACAATTTATTAAAAAATGCATCACTGATTCTAAAAATTACACGCTTATAACGTAGGAGCGACCCTGTTCTTTATTCTGTGGAGCCTCTCAGCCTCCATGCTCTTGGTGAGGTCCCAGCACTCCTTGGTGAGGGTATCCAGCCCTCGTGAGAGGCTGACCAATCGCGCAAGTACTAGCAACCGGTGCAAATCATCCGCTGTCACTGGATTATCCGAATCTGATTTGCTTCTCATTTCTATGAAATCGTCTTCTACATACTGTAATAAATAAAGTTTACGTAAATTAAGCGTTTGATGATAGCTCCTCAGAATGAAATACACTTATTTATAGGCATAGAGTAATGAGTGAATGGAGTTCTTATTTTTGTAAAATCAAAATCAAAATCAAAATCAAAAGTCATTTATTCAAATTAGGCTGAGAATCAGCACTTTTCGAACGTCAAAATACATAAGACAGTCCCCCAAAAACGCCCACCCTTCGACACTTCCTAGTGCTTTAGCTGGGAAGAAGAAGTGGCGCAACAAACTCCCCAGCAGCACAGCTGTCTGTTTAGTCGGATGGACTTGATTCTATACATACATAGGCAAAGTAATAAACAATAACGCATATTACCAAAAATAAAAGTTTCCTGGTATAAAGGGCTCTATATGTCAATAACTAATGACTTATTAGATAGATGATAAAAAACACTTGGTCAATAAAATTAAAAAAAAAAAAAAAGTATTTAACTAAATAAATATATGAACCCATATAACCTGTCACTAGGTACGCTAATTCTGGAGAAAGAACATAAACATTGTCTTGTGTTAATCACAGCGACCAACTATAACTGTAAAAAGACCCCACACACTTATTTCGTACAATGAATGGGGGAAAATATATTTCATTGGGTGGTTTTGTTTTACATCTTATGTTTTTTTCTGCACTTAAGTATTACTTAAGACAAATTAACTAGTTAAGTTAACTATTGCTGAATATCAATTAGATAGATTGCAATAAATAAATATATGAAAAAAAAAAAAAATTAAGTATTACTCCTATCGCTTCATGAGATAAAAGGCGCACAAAGTTTCGTCTCACCTGCAAATCTTCACAAATTGTATACTTTACAAGCTTGAGACTTGTTATGTATTTTCTAATGATGTTCATGATGTCGTCCTTCAAGTAATAAGTGGCTGCTTCAACAATGGCGTCGAATATTTGTAACGAGGACTCCTCAGGTCGTAGCGGGAGGTGGTAGTCGCTCTGAAACAAATTGATAGAGATACATAAAGAGCTATATTTGTCTATTACTTCATAGTTTTTATTGCTAGTGAGAGCAGTGGTGGCCAAGTGGTAACGGCTGCGACTTACGAGTTGTAGGTCGTGAGTTCGAACCCAGACAGGCGCTTTACATTGTGTAAATTATTTCATCACCACTGCTCTCAAAACGGTGAAGGAAAACATCGTGAGGAAACCGGCATGTCCTAGAACCAAAAAATCGAAGACATGTGACATCTACCAACCCGCACTGGGCCCGCGTGGTAGATTACGGCCCAATCCCTCACACCGAGAGGAGGCCTGTGTCCCAGCAGTGGGAACATAATAGGCTGATGATGATGATTGCTAGTCAGGAATTCCGGTATAGTGGTTTATATATAAGCATCACTATGTCCTGATATTTAAGATTATCATCGATCAAAACTACATACGCGATCGTAGTTAAAGTTAAGTGCACAATCACAAATCTGATAAGAAAAGCAATTGCAAACATTGCACACAATGGCTCGTTTTCACTGACGATAAGTTACAATAAGCTATCACTTGTACAATAATATTACGATACCAGACGAAATTGGCACCACTATCACAAAAAAATTACGCAGTCTTGAAACAACTTTATGTACGTTTTTTACATAAATAATACAAATCTACATTATCCTAAAAAGTATGTTAATAGAAAAGTACGATGCACCTTGGTTGTCGCATGCTGTGGAGGTGCTAGTCAGAAGACCCCACAGCTAACCTTACAATTTTCTTTTTGTTTCAGTTTTCAGTGTTCGTTTACTAACAATCGTTTTTAAGAGAAATGTTACTAACAAAAGGGCCTAGTTGCCATCAATAAACAAATATTTAATTTAATTTAATAATCATAATTGAGATATTTTTTTACAATACAACGTGTTGATTTGCATCCTCGTCAAATTTCAGGAGGCTGTTATGAAAGACATAAATAATCAAATAAAATTACGATACTTGCTCACTAATTAATACATACTTGTTTTTTTCGTTATTTAAATTTAACAGTACCTACCTATTTTAGAAAACACCTCTTTCAAAGAACAGAATCGCCCCGTTCCGTATGCGGTAGGCAGTGTCGCACGACTATATCGCTGTGTGTTACAGTGCAGTATCACACGGGCCGCGTTATTGATTCGTGTCGAGAATCATTAGCATAGTTACCTCCTTGAATTTGACGAGGATGCAAAACAACACGTTGTAGAATCCCAATAAAATATTAAAAGAAAACAATCTACAGAGGCCAGCACATCAAGCTAAGCTAAGCCCCAATCTGTTAAATTTATTAGATAGTTTTTCAACTTTATTACATAGGAATAAGGTTCATGTTCAATTGGGAAAATTTGACAGTTTGGGATAGCTTGACCTGCTGGCGACTGTACAAACTTACTGGTAGCAGAGACTTGCCCTCAGAGAGTATCAGAACCGCCAAATCAGAATCAAACTCCATCTTATAATACTTGAAGTCATACTCCACTTTTTGTGTCATGATCATATTGCCCAAAGCCGCGATATTGTTCACCCCGGTTGCGTCGAGCCGACCCTGTTCCATTTTTGTCTCATCTAGTATGAGGTGTGTATCTTTGCTTAACTGTAGAACTCCGCTTGTTAGGCGGTTGCATTCGTAGTCTTTTCTGTGGAGTCAAAAGATTCATTAGTTTCAGATGTGGATTAAACTTTGAAAATAGGCGAAAACTAAGTCAATTTATTTTTACGAAAAAAGGCTGAAAGTGCAGAGAGGCGGCAGAGCGTAATCCTACATCCAATAGGGTATTTTCCAATTTATTAAAAACTATTCTAATTTGAAGATTGGGACGAAATATCTAACAGAAAAATAAAAGTAAATTGATTTATATCCATTTTCTCAATTAAAAACGATTTAAACCGAAATTTATTTTTCGGTGTTTTGAATTTACCGCCAAAACGCTTCTTATGATGACTTTTTATCACGTGACGTCAATTTTGTGTAAACTAAAGTAGTTAGTAAGTAAAAAGTGAATGTCGAATTTATAATCAACAAGATTTTTAATGGATATAAAGTGATATTATTGGTGTTCGGTGCCTCTGTGCACAAATACTTCTAAAACGGCGCTAAACCAAGTATTTGTACCGGTGCCGTTTACACAAAGTTGACGTCACATGTCACGTAATAAAAAGTCATCGTAAGGGGGTTTTGCGGTAAATTCAAAACAACGAAAAATAAATTAGATTTTAATCGTTTTTAATTGAGAAAATGTGTATTAATAAATTTATTTTTATTGTTCTGTTAAATATATCGTCCCAATCTTCAAACTAAAATAGTTTTAATCAAATTGGAAAATACCCTATTGCCAAATGGCAGCATAATAAAATCATTATTCCCAAAAACTTTAAGGAGTCCTAATTTATATTGTAAAGCGAAATAAAATAATAAGGTATTAAAACACAGATTACTCGTACTTACTTGGGCAACAAGCTGAGTGTATTCATGTTTTCAATAGTTAGTGGCAAGTAATAACTCTTGGTGACAAACTGCTTGATAATCTCATACAACTGTTTTGCATAGTTTGGGTACTTATGTATCGGCAAGTTTGATAAGTTCAGGCAGAACTGGCCGAGGGCTAATGTTTCTTGGCGTAAGTATCTAGAAAATATAATAAAACATAAAGATCCCTAATAACTAATTTATTAAATTAAATGTCATTCAATAAATGTAATGCATGGAAATAATGGAGCAGTGGTGGGTGAGTAATAACGGCCGCAACTTACTAGTTGTAGGACGTATATTCGAACCCAGACAAGCGCATTATCTTGTACTAGGTTTTGCCAGCGGGTTTGCCCGCGTGGAGGTCAGTGTATTATGCACATAAACCTACCTCTAGAATCACTCTGTCTATTGATGAAAACCGCATTCAAATCCGTTGCGTAGTTTAAAAGATCTAAGCGTACAGACACGAAAAGAGACTTTGTTTTATACTATGTAAAGATAAATTATTTTATCACCACTGCTCTCAAAACGGTGAAAGAAAACATCGTGAGGAAACCGGTATGTCATAGAATCAAGAATTGGAAGATATGTGACATCTATCAGCCTGCACTGGGTCCACGCAGCCCACTCCCTCTGGAAATGAGGCGGCCTATATCCCAGGAACAGTATAGGCTGTTTGTGTATACATTATGGAAATAAAAAATCTTGTATTGTTATGCTATACATATTTCATGTATACTATTAGGTCTTTACCTATGAAATTGCCGTTCTGCAGTACTGGCCATTTCAAATCAAAATAATTTTTGTTTGGCTAAGAATTCTAATTTCAAATTAATTTTATTTTAAAAACATGGATTTTTTTTTCTAAAAGTAGTCATTTCTTTATTGATTAGTGTTACATTTTCATCGCATTTCAATCTTTTTCGTCATCATGGATACGTTAAAAATTCGAGTAATTATGGAATATGAGTACCGTCGTGGCAGCAACGCGGCACAAGCGGCACGCAACATCAACGACGTTTACGGAGCTAACACTACAAACCAACGCACCACCTGTTATTGGTTTGCTCGCTTCCGTTCTGGAAATTTCGACCTGAAAAATGAACCTCGCGGTCGTCCGAAGACTTTGGTCGACAATGACGAATTAAAGGCGATTGTGGAAGCTGATGATACACAATCTACGGCTGAATTAGCAGCAGCTTTCGACGTTAGCGTCAAAACAATATTGGTCCATTTGCGTCAAATTGGCAAGGTAAAAAAGCTTGACAAACGGGTGCCCCACGAACTCAATGATCGCCAGCGCGAAGTACGCGTCGAGACGTGCCTTGCACTGCTCAACAGACACACAAATGAAGGAATTTTGAACCGCATTGTTACCTGCGATGAAAAATGGATTCTGTTTGATAACCGTAAGCGCTCAGCAAGTTGGTTGGATCCTGGTTCAGCACCTAAACAATGCCCTAAACGAAAACTTACCCCTAGAAAAGTGATGGTCACTGTTTGGTGGTCTAGCGCCGGTGTGATTCATCACAGCTTCTTACCAAACGGGGTGAGCATTACTGCAGATGTGTACTGTGAAGAACTGAACACAATGATGGAGAAGCTGGCGCATCTCCAACCAGCATTGGTCAATCGCTCGTCTCCGCTGCTCCTGCACGACAACGCGCGACCTCATACTGCACAGCAGACGGTCTCCAAGTTGCAAGAACTGGGGTTGGAAGCTCTCCGTCATCCGCCCTACTCACCAGACCTTGCGCCTACAGACTACTACTTTTTCCAGAATTTGGATAACTTCTTGGCGGGAAAAAAATTTAATACCCGAGAGGCAGTACAAAATGCCTTTGAAGAATTTGAATTTGCCTCCCGTCCAGCTGATTTCTTTAAGAAGGGCATCAATAAACTGCCACTGCGATGGCAAAGATGCATTGATTGCATGGGTGATTACTTCGATTAATACAAATAAAAAATTCATGAAAAAAATTCGTTTAAATTTTTTCATACAAAACGGCAATTTCATAGGTAAAGACCTATTATAAATAAAGAAAACAATTTTTTGATTTATAAAACACCCTTTTCAAAAGAGCCATACATGTAACGATTGTATTCCTTGTTTTTAGCACTCCATTTATGCACTACTCCATGTTACCAATAATAGTAAGCCATACGAAATAGATACTTACATACAAGCAATAAGGTGGCAGATTAAATACTCTGCCGCAAGTTTATCCCCCAGTAAGAGTTCTGTGAGAGCTTTCAGCAAATGATCGCGGGCCGAGTTTGCTTCTTTTAATACTGTATCTGTAATTTAAATATAATCAGTTAATAACACAGCTGAAGGCAGGTCTTCAATGAGAAAGACAGTATGATCATGACATCATGAGTGTCAATTAGTTAATACATACTCTACTTTGATGTTGTAGCATCCACAAGATTTTAAGTCATTTCATTTGCAATCAATGCTTTCACTTTGCAATCATTGGGTAAGGATAATTTTTATTTATGTCTAAAAACATACCCTGATCAAAACTCCTAACCAAAGGGTTGCAATGGTCCAATTTCTTCAAATAAACAGCATGGAGCCGTGGCACCAAGCTCGGTGGGGGGTTGTGTGTGATAGTCTCTACATCCGACTCTGTTGTAGGGTCCAGTAATGGATCCTTATCTGGTTGAAACTCTCCAGAGAGTGCCGGATCAACTGATAAGAAGCCTATGACTTCTATCATATCATTCAGTTTGACATTTTCACTATCGTCATAAAGCTGAAATTAAAATAAATAAAGGGAATATTAACACTTGCATTTTAATATTTCCTTTATTATATGAGATGAATTTAATGTATCTTCAACGTTCTGACTGTCTTTTGACAGTTCATAAGTGTCTCATAATAGTATAATTGCAAAAATCTATACTTCTATACTAATATTATATAAATAAAATAGCCTTTTATTCAGACAATACTGTTACATAAAATTAGTTTATATTAATCTATATCTGTTCTTCAGTTTCACTGTCTGTTTGCCTTTTCGCAAAGGCCTCCTCCAACTCTCTATACTAATATTATAAAGAGATAAGTTTGTGAGTTTGTAGGGGGTAATCTCTGGATCTACTGAACCGATTTTGAAAATTCTTTTACCAATAGAAAGCCACGTTATTTGTGAATGTCATAGGCTATATATTGACCCGAAAAATGAAACGACTTTTTCGTGGTAGTCGGATTTGCAAAGTCGGAGAAAAAACGGTCAAACAAAATGTTTCTTACGATCGCTGCCTTAACCATGAGAGATTATTGAGTTCTAGAGAAAAGTTGCAGAGCTTGATAATGCGTACAAAAAAGTCAGCGACAGCATGTCTAACTTTTATATTTAAGTCACAAAAAGTGTGTTTTTATATAAAAAAAATTAGGTATTTGAATCATTAGGTCATTTTTTATTGGTCATATTTCCAACAATTTTGAATTTTATCAAAATAATTAAATTTGTTACCTCAAGCGTTTAAAACAAAAGACTTTTCTCTTTTACTGCATCTAATTTGGACGAATGGTTAAAGAGATAATACAACAGTTATGGAATCGCAACCATGTTGTAATCTATTGAGTGATATAAAAATGTATACCACCCAACGAAGTGGGCACAGGTCAGCTAGTTAGATAGAATTGTAACAAATCTGAAGATATTCCAAATACACCTTCATTTACAGACGACCACCATAGACAAATTACTAGTAATGAACAAAAGTTATAGTACCTTGACAATACAAGACTTGCTGGGCATATCAGGCAAAGGGAAGTTCAACAAATGCTCCCTAGAAACGACATTAGCTGTACCGTTATCTGTCTCAACAGTTTTTGGTTCCTTATTACCAGCCACCTCATCAACAACTTCCATAGCATCAGAATCCTCGACTGCCTCATCGTAACTCCGTTTCAACTTCATACTGGCTGGGCTGAGACGTTTGGAAGTGTTTGGTTGCTGTTCTAAGTGGTTTAGATGATTCTGTCTGTCTTCTAGCTGTTGTGCCCAGTCGTTGAAACCGGGCATTGATACAACAACCATTGTTTGACGTTGTGAGCTTTTAAGGTTCTCTGTGTAGTTGATTTTTTCATATTCCTGTGTGAAGTAGGAAATTATTACGTTGATAGAAATAATTAAAAATAATGGTTATAACTTTGAGGATTTAAGTTATAACCACCCTCAGGTTTTTGGTGGCAGTTCTCACTGAAAAATATCAATGAAACAAAACAATTTATTGGAAATCATAGTTTTTAAATTAAGCTTCTTACCAATATATGGGCTGTGTCCCTGTACTTTCCACTTTTGTGTTTAATATCATTTGTAACTGTGTTGAACACTTCAAACTGTTCAAAATAAAACTCAGGGTTGTGCATATCCTGGACCATCCCCCGGAACCGGACTAACGTGCCATCAGGTAAATTATGAGAAGCATTCGAATTGATCAGAGGAATCTTGAAGAAAATAAAGGTTATGTAAAGGTCAATTGTATAAAAATAAAAACATTTCAAGGGTGGTTTTGCGTTATGCACCGTCTAGTTACCTGGAACCAATTCGGCAGTTTCAACAGTTTATCTTTCCACCCTTCTTCGTTTGCCATCCATAAATCAGGGGTGACAGTTTCAAAATCAGTCATAAGATCATGCATTTTGTAACGGGTCTAAGCAGTTCTTCCTTGAATTTATGTTAAAAAACCTGACCTCTCACACACTCTTTCTGAAAGTGACCTTTCACTATGGATTTATTTCAGGAAAAACATTTAAAATCAACAAAACGAAATGAAATTATTTTTGAAAACACAACTCAAATCACATTGACAAGATTTATGACACTTTGACAGCGCGCGAATTCATGAACGTGAATTTTATCTTTTTCCATTGAAATGATAAACCAAAAACAAAATCTTTCAATTAATTTTCGTCGAAAATTTCACCGAAATTATCGTCGCTTAATTTTCATGAATAATTAATTTACAATAACTGATTTCATCGTTTAGTTTTAAAATCATTGGCTTTTTGCTAAATAAATCGTAAGCGATTACTGTTCATGTCGTAAGTATAAAAGGATAGCAAAACTGCAAACTGAGCAGTCGCAGTTCATATCCTCATTTTTTTTTTTTTGATTTTATCTGAAATTCTATTATATATGAATAAATTATTCTGTGGTTCTGTGTGCTCTTCCTATATAAAATAGTTTTTTTGGCGGGATCGCGTTGGAACATGTCGCATGAATTTTCATTATCATTTTTTGTGAAATAGCGAATTAAATTGTATAATTTTGGTACCTAGTGAATTATCTAATTTAGTTACGTGTGAGTGCACAAGCGTAGTGAAGGTGAAAATAAGTGACTAACGTGGACTTTTCGTGTTCCCCCAAAAACTCCTAATAGGTTTATTGTAAAGTTACTACCGCTTTACAATAACTTTGTTATGACTAGAATACGTTCTTAATAAAGACTTGGCTAAAAGGTCTCTGAAACCAGGCCATAAAACTAATTAAAAAAAAATTAAAAAAAACCAATTAAAATGTACTCTGTCTCTGTGGTTGTGACAACGGTAGTAAACTTTATTAATTATCTGTAATCTGTGGTAGAAGTTTTGGCGTGCGTGAGTTTGAGTTGTAGCGGCGTCATACAGATTAGAAATTGTTTAATTATTTATTAGCAATACCCTCTCACGTTCTTACAATAGTGCGGGTCAGTCAGTAATTTAGATACTTTATTCTGGGCAAATAGTTTTTCTCAACCACGTTAAGTCCAGAGCGTCGGCTAAAGCATCTTCATCCTTAGATTTTCCAGAAGCTTTCGACATGAGTAAGTCCAGCATAAAAATGATTATAAATACAGTTACTATGTGGATTGATTTGTAATGATTCGTGCACTAAAACGGTGTTGGAGTTTGAGCTAAATTTTACAAAACTAAAATAACCGTAATCCTAACCTATAAACGAGAAGGGTAACCAGCGTCAATGCATTTTTGTAAATTTTCTAATTTGTTAATAAAACCTTTTTCAGCAATGGATATTCGACCAAACCACACAATATACATCAACAACCTCAATGAAAAAATTAAAAAGGAAGAATTGAAGAAATCTCTATATGCCATTTTTTCCCAGTTCGGTCAAATATTGGATATTGTGGCATTAAAGACATTGAAGATGAGGGGGCAGGCTTTTGTTATATTTAAGGAAATATCCAGCGCCACTGTTGCTCTAAGAAGTATGCAAGGTTTCCCATTTTATGACAAACCTATGGTAAGTAATGCAACACATTAATTTTTTTCTTTGGTGTAATACTTCATTATTTTGTAATATTATTCAGACTAAACATTTTTCTAAAACTTTTCAGAGGATTCAATATTCCAAAACTGACAGTGATGTAATTGCCAAAGTCAAGGGAACATTCCAAGAAAGACCAAAGAGACCGAAAATGCCTAAGGGTCTGGATGATAGCAGGAAGAAGAAGAATAAGGATGCCAATCGTCCTGGCATGCATGTGGGACCCGCTGGCATGCTCAACAATGTCAATGCTGAGCAGCCTCCGAACCAGATTCTGTTCCTGACCAATCTACCTGATGAAACCTCAGAGATGATGTTGTCTATGTTGTTTAACCAGTGAGTATTGTTTACTTAAATATTACAGCATTCAGTTCATAATAGTGTAAGATTAGGCTTAGTTATTACAGTTTATGAGTCAATGTTACCATGAAAAAAGGAAACTTTGTACACATATACATAAACTATACTTTGTTACAGATTCCCTGGCTTCAAGGAAGTGCGTCTTGTGCCAAACAGACACGACATTGCCTTTGTTGAATTTGCAAATGAAATGCAATCAGCTGCAGCAAAGGAAGCTCTTCAAGGATTCAAGATCACACCTACCCATGCAATGAAGATAACTTTCGCAAAGAAATAATATTTTTTTGTAGTACTACATTGTACTAAGCTAAGCTACCTATATTTACAATAAAGTTTTAAGTATTCGAGAACTGTTTTGAGCATTGCACTAAGCCTGAACAGCTCTCCTCAGCTGTGATATTATTCTAGATCTCAGAATGACTTTTACTTCTACTTGAAAGTCAAGTTAAATACCTTTAAATTATGTACCTAACAAGAAAATATTCTCAACCTCAGCCACAAACAAGTTAAACAGTTTGTCAGTAGATGATAGCTAAACAAGAAATTCTAAGCTTGTTACTTTACTACAAGCACAAGCACACGGAACACACCCATATACTCCTAACGGAGGGGTAAAGATATTGATAAATTTATTGTACAGACGCCAGCACAGCAAGCTACTCCAATCTGTCAAATTTATTTGATAGATTTTCAACTTTATACCGTAAGCATAAGGTTCATATTCAATTGGGAAAATTTGATGGTTTAGGGTAGGTTGACCTGCTGGCGTCTGTACTAACGATCATGTCACAAGTGTTTTAGAGGAGGAAAGTCACAGAGTACTTTGTATTCTCAGAATACAAAAAGAAAAAAGGAAGGAGGAAAGGGAAAGTGGATCCGGACAACAAAAAATTCGGTCCATCGTCAACAGGAAAAGGCAGGCAGTGCTGCCACATATTGCAATGTGGTCTTGAATTATTTTTCTCTTTAGAGAGCAGTACAATATTATACTGGCAATATTCACCTCTGCCTAGTTTTAATTCTCCATAAACTGAACATTTAGGGCTGAAACTGCGTTATGCGGGCGCCCGCGACACGATGCGTGGACACGCGAGGTGGGATCGTAATGATGCCAGTCGCGGGGACCTTTTATTTAAGACTAGCTGCTGCCCGCGGCTTTGCGAGATCCGCGCGGATGTCGGAAATTATCCCACGGGAACGTGCTACCGCGACTTAAAGTAGCCTACCCCGCGACGGACGCCCGCGCTTGGGACCGCGACGGGGCACATTTGTATGAAACCGTGCGGGCGTCCGCTTAACGCAGTTTCAGGCCTTAGGACCTTTCCGAAAATGAACATGTCAAAGACCAAACTCATGGCTGATAGCGTCCAATCTCAACTGCATGTAGAGGTGGAGACGGTTGTTTATGTTCATCACATCATCATCACATCTATCTCGGCCAAATAGTCTCATTCCAGACGAGACAGAAAAAGAAGTTGCTAACCGCTCCGAAAACCCCTGGACGAACTAGTGGTCGATCTTCATGAAAGGACCTATCGATTTTCCATAAACACAAAGGGACATGTGCATACTCCTTATCCTCATATACGGTGCTCAAATCTGATCTTTCAAGGTTCAGGCAGGCGACGACATCGAGGCAGAATGGCGTGGCAACACGGGTCTGAAGCCAACAGACCCTGATTGGTCTACACTAGCTCGAGCCAGAAAGGAGAACGGGAGGCCTTTGATCTGCAGTGGGACAACATAGGCTAAAAATACATAATTTTCCAAAACTTCAAATATGACTCGAGCTCCAAATCATGATATTGCTGACTGTATAGGAGCAAAAAGCCTCGATGCTATTCGGAAACTATCATAATTTTATCTCTTCTGGCAACCTTGATAATATATTGAACTGCGAAATTCAGTTGACTGGGTTTTCCTAACTAGATAGAGATAGCCAAATATATGTCAATGTTGAGTAAAAGAGATACATAGAACTAATTGAATTCGTCCAAAAGATTCGTGAAAGAACATTATTTTTGGTGATTGCGAAACTGTCAAACAGGTCGCAGATGAAATGATTTCATTTATTTTTCATTAAAATATTTACCTATTTAGATTTATTTACAATTTCTTTTGTTTTATTTTGAAAGGTGCCTTTGAAATAACTCACGTTTCCTTCGTATTCAAGTTGTGTTTTAGTGATTTTGGTGTCAAAACATGGAAGATATATTTCAGTGGTGCAGAGAAGGAAATGCATTACAGGTGCGAGTTTGGCTCGATGATACCGAACATGACATGAACCAGGGGTAAGTACAGTATATTTACGGTGTATTTGTCTGATGATGCCCCATACGGAAGGTCTACTTTTCCCATAAAAGGCATTGAGGGAACACGCCCACAATGTAGTCATGGCCTAGTGTTATGCGTCAGATGTGTACAAAAATAATAATAGTCCGTGTATGAGATCAGGTATTCGACCTTCGTAGTAACATAGTTAATCAGAAAATATGATTCTGTGCAGGAAACAGTAGCATTGTATGTAGGTCAAAACTTCCTGACTAATTGGTCTGCAAATAGATCTGATCTTATTAGCTCTGTACCTGACTATAGGCATCTTTACTTTTTTCCTGTTGTAATATCTCATATTTCGAGTAAAATGATGTAAAATGTTTCCTTATTTAGTTAAATCCAAAGCTTCCTCTTTATCAGACAATTATATTAGTGTTTGATTTGTTTTGACTATTTAATTCTATTTCAACTCGAAAAACACTCATACAATCTGTTTATTAAATTATGACTTTTTAAAACAAGAAGCTACATAACCAAAATGATCGAAATATGATTGCCCATGTTTTTTTTTTTTTTTTTTTATCATCAAATAACTTCTCCCGCTCTGGGTGGAGCAGGAGGGCGTGTCAGACTTTTACTGACTAAAACCCACCCGTGTTCCTTCAGTAGCCCGTATGCCAGGGGCTGTGGTGTCAATTTCGAACAAACCCGCACCCCTGGCAGGCATCGACCCTTGCGGGTCCCATCACTTTTTGTGCTGACATCTCTTTGAGGCGCGCGTGGAACACAACGCGCCGTCGACTTGGGCTTGGTCCTTACCGGACAGCGAGCTACCCATTACTCGCCGTCCGCAAGCCCATGCCTACGGTGGCTGGAAATCGGCCTGGGATTCCCGACGCCCAGGGCGTCTCCGTATCCTGCGGCGGCTAGGGTCGCGAGGGCGCATATGCTGCCTCTCCCTCACGTGCGCCGCCTCCCTCTTCGCGAGCATCACTGCTTCGCTGAAGGAGGTGACGGCTCCCCATGCCCTCTCGCTCCGTACCATGGCCTGGACCAGGGCCGGACGCGAGAGATCGCCGCCGCCGATCGCCTCCACGAGGACACGGCGGTGCTCCGCCCAAGCAGGGCAGACCGCCACCGTGTGCTCCACCGTGTCCTCAGGGCGATCTTCGCAGTGGAAACACTCGGGCGTTTCCTCCCGCCCTATCCGAAACAGGAACCTCCCGAAACAACCGTGTCCGGTGAGGACCTGCGTCAGGCGGAAGGTGAGGACGCCATTGCGCCTCTCAAACCACTCCTCAAAGAGGGGACTTACCGCCGCAATCGTGGCGTGCCCAGCACTGGGTTGCGACAATCGCTCTCTCCATGTCACCATGAGATCCCGCTGGAGCTCTGTCCGCTGTGCCGCGATTTCCTGCGGCAGCGGAGTTACGCCCCGGCGTTTGGCCTCCTCGCGCCACTCCCATATTTGCGCGAGGACCTTTGCCTCCAGATCCCATGGCGGTAATCCGGCATTATTGCCCATGTTTAAAATATATTTAAACATGGTCTAAAATAAATTTGAAGAACTAGTTGATTTAGAAAGAAGCTGTTTGGGGTTGAAATGCTCAAGTCATGGTTAGCTCTGGCTGAGTGTGGGTCTCCTTTTTGAGCAAATTTCTTGTTTATTGGTTGACGCTTCACATGACCAGAGTGCTGGCTCGTTCTTTGGCCAAATGTGGCAATGCTATCAGTCTTCTGGGCATGTTTTCCTTTACTGTTTTGACAGCAGTGGTGGAGTTCTAACCAAACAAATACAAATGTAGAAACTTATTTTAAAAATGTTAATGGCATCATTCATTGAGGAAAATATTAGTCATGATAAAGCTACGCCCAGTTAAGTTCAAAGTCAAAGTGAGCAAACCTATTCAGCAATAAATAAATTAAATTAAAAATAAGTTAACTTGAGACAAACTTCATGTGTTACCTACTATTATCCCTGCATTTAATTTTAAAAACATCTTGACAAAACGATAATGAATTATGATGATATATGGCCATATTCATAAACGATGATTAAAGTTAAATGATGTTTAAACATCAAAAATGTATGGTTAAACAGACGCTACTCATTACTTAACTTTAACCAGCGTTTATGAATAAGGGGGAAAATGTTTAGCCTGTAGATATTAATTTATAGGTCTTACCCAGAGATCAGATATTCGGATGCATATTCACCTAAAGTTGAGATGTTGGCTAATATGGAATGCGCTTTCGTATTGAAAAAAAAAAAAAACTAATATAATTTGTTCATTTTTCTAGTAACACTTTCTACCCCTTCTCTTACACTCCTACATACATATATTTGCATCAGGGTTTAAACATTAATTTTAAATAAATATGCGTCTGAATAGTTATACAATCCTAATAATTTAGAAGTAGCTTCCGTACTATACACCTGACTAATTATTAATTCCTGCCGTTTTTACCATCTGTGGATTTTTACAACAATATCTGGTTTTAACTGACGAAAAAACGGAGGAGGTTCTCAAGTCGACGCGTATAGTATATTATAAAATAAAAACTTTTTTTAGGAAACTGCTTCCATAGCTAAAAATATGCATCCGAATATCCAATCTCTAGTCATAACTTGTGCAAACGGCAGAACTGGAAATTCCCATTTGGTTATTACCGTTGCAGTTATTAGGAAAGTCTTGGTCAATTATTGACTGGTATGGTATATTAACTAACAAATACAACTTCACTACTTGTTATGATAAATAGTCTGATTTTGATTTTGGTATACCTGCAGTATCACAATACTGTATAAACCAAAATCAGAACTCTGGGGAGTTTTAATAAATCAAATTATTTTGAAAAGAAATACCAACAAGATTATGTCTGGACTTTAAAAGAGACTGATACTGATGTCTGAGTTAGTTTGGGCCTTTCTTCTCAGAGTAGTCCGATAGGAAACGCTGAACTCTAAACTGAAAAAAAAAATGACGTGTAAAAGTGTTTGCACTGACCTACTTCATCATCACCATCAGCTATAATGTTCCCACTGCTGGGACACAGGCCTCCTCTCTGTGAGAGGGATTGGGTCGTAATCCACCACGCGAGCACTGTGCGGATTGGTTTATTCCCTAATTAAAAAAGAAGACGTCTAGAAGTGTTTACACTAACCTACTTACAGAAATAAAATCATTTAATAGCTCAAAACAAAACAAATTTCATTGAAAAAAAAAATGCCCTTTTAACTTTCCAGAGATGACCATCACTTCAGTCCTCTCCATTGGGCGTGCAAGGAAGGCCACCTTAAGATTGTGGAGATGCTGATCCGCCGCGGCGCCCGCATCAACGTCACCAACATGGGAGATGACACCCCACTGCATTTGGCAGCCGCACATGGACACAGACCAATTGTACAGCTGGTTAGTAATTAATAATTGTTGGGGAAATCGTTCATTATTTATGAGAGAAATGTCATTAATGTAATCAAATTAGGAAATTATTGCTAGTTATCCTGATTTTTCATTCAATATCTGTTTCACAGAATTATGTGTAGATTTTATTCTTGCTTACCAATATTATATTATAAATTAATTAACCCAGCCACCAGTTATGATTAAGTCCCATGTAATATTAATTACTATACTATATGGGTGTGTACTAGGTAAACCTACACCTCTGCCAAACCCTTCGGGAAATAGGCGTGATGTTATGTAATAACTTAAATTCTCCTTTTTAGAAATTAAACAATTTTACTTCTAAAAAATTGCCGAAAAATCTCTACTTAATAAAAAAAATTAAATTAATTCTTTCGAGGTGAGTATAATCAGCCTATAACGTTCCCACTGCTGGGACACAGGCCTCCTCTCCGTGAGATCCGAGTAAGCCGTAGGTAATCCACCACGCGGGCCCAATGCGGGTTGGCAGATGTCATAAATGTCTTTGAAGTTTTGGTTCTAAAACATGCCGGTTTCCTCACTATGTTTTTGTCATGAATGTTCGAGGTGAGCACTAAAGCAGGATTTTTGAAGAGGTTGCATACAGGATGAAAGTTTGTATGCAAGTTTGTGGCTTCTCTAATAATTATCAACTCTATTCTTGAAACTCTCCACAGCTCCTGCAAAATCGCGTTGACGTAAACTTCACGAACGAACACGGCAACTCGCCCCTCCACTACGCTTGCTTCTGGGGTTACACTGCTATTGCCGAAGACTTGCTACTTGCCGGGGCTCTCGTGTCGCTTGCTAACAAGGATGGAGACACGCCCCTGGATAAGACTAGGGGACAGCTTGTGCAGAGGTAAGACTGTCTCATTGGTCGAATGATCGTGACTACTGACCGTGTGGTACCATCGGGAAAGTAGCATCGTCTGACCATATTTAATGTCAAAAGGCCTCACCACTGTTACATAGGAAATATCTAGCTGCTGCCCATGACTTCTTCCCCGTGAAATTTCTTGTTCTGCCGACCCACCCCGTCGCAACGCATTGCCTGCCCGCGCAATTAGTTCGTTTTCGCTTAGTGTTCCTTCTATTATTTTTCTTTTTGCTCCGCTTCTAAGAGTCTTAGCGTGAAGTAATAAAAAGCCTTATAGCGTTCTTCAAGAATTTGATGATCAAATGCAAAAATATGTTTTCTAATCCGACTAATACTTCCAGAGATCAGCGTTTTCAAAAAGACAAACAACCTGTGCAGCTTTAGTCTTAGTAAAGATTTTATATTTGGTGTCAATATGAGCACACACTACAAGGACAATTCTTACCATCCTCTTAATTTACCTTATCAAAATACAGGGGTGACGTTATGTTATGTTATAGAGAACCGTAGCAAAACCAATCATTCTTGCCACAGAGACAAAGCCTTTTTGCAAGTATAGCACAGCAGTTCTAAACCATACAGCCCTGGAGAAAGGGCAAGAAACCCCATGGACACTCTTTAAATCATTTTACTGACAAAATCCTCGACTAATATCACTCTTATCTCCACAGACTACATGAGCTAGCGACTCAGCAAGGCCAAGATCTGAAGAAGATCCAGTTCAAGGACCAGTCCTGGCTGGGTTTGAAGACTCGCAGTAGGGACGCCACACTGTCGCGTCACAAAGGCATCAATATCAACGAGTTGTCACTGCATACCAGGATTGCTGTTACTCCATCAGGTAGACTATAAAATTACATTGAAGTCAATTTTCCCTGTAAGGCATGCAAAATAACATTGAAGTCAATTTTCCCTGTAAGGCATGCAAAATTACATTGAAGTCAATTTTCCCTGTGAGGCATGCAAAATTACATTGAAGTCAATTTTCCCTGTCAGGCATGCAAAATAGGGTATTTTACAATTTATTAAAAACTATTCTAATTTGAAGATTGGGACGAAATATGTACCAGAAAAATAAAAGTAAATTGATTTATATGCATTTTCTCAATGAAAACGATTTAAATAAAACGATTTAAATTTTTAATTTAATTTTAACTAGATTGTACGTAGTTTTTTGTTCTCTTTCGACTTGTTCTCTTTGAACGTGGTACTCATATATTTGTATGTCATGTTCAAAATTTAGTTTACGTAAAAATGGTCGGATATCCCTCGTATACTAGAGCCAAACCCGTGAGCCAAACAGTCTGAACTTCTTTTAAAATGTTATGGTCGTGAGATAAACTAAAAACATTTTTTTTTGTGGTCTCACAAAAGATGTCAAGTCATTTAAGAAATGTGATAAGTAGGTCTTGTTTTAACAACTTCCTCTTTGGCTCGGAAACTATTCATGTCTAATCAATAAATGTCCTCGAGGTTCGGGACATAACTTCCGACTTGTGTGTCATAATTATCGTCCGAATTCATTCACTGACAGCCAACGCACAGTCCAAGCCGGAGCTGGGTCTAGAAGCGTTAAGCTGCACAAGAATTACATTGAAGTCAATTTTCCCTGTGAGGCATGCAAAATTACATTGAAGTCAATTTTCCCTGTCAGGCATGGTTTTAGCCGGCCACCAAAATATTTGTGAAATGTTAATTTTAATGAGTCATTTAGGGTGATATTAAGCAGTGGTGGCCCAGTGGTAACAGCCGCGACGATTTGTAGGTCGTAGGTTCGAACCCATACAGGCCCTTTACTTTGTGCAAATTATTTCATCAACAATGCTCTCAAAACTGTGAAACTGTGAAGAAAAAAAAATCGTGAGGCTTGTCCTAGAACCAAAAAATCGAAGACATGTGACGTTTACCAATCCGCACAGTGACCGCGTGATAGATAACGGCCCGCTCCCTAACCAAGAGGAGGCCTGTGTCCCAGCAGTGGGAACAGTAAACGGTGATTTGTCCATACCCCTTGGACAGTCATATTTATTTTTCTTTTCAGTTTTTTTTTAAATGCAATGTAATGCATTTCTCACTGAATAATTGCGAGAAGCGCTGGTGTCAGCCCTGAGACCTACAATTTGTAGTCTCAACAAGATACATTCAAATGCCTAGTTTGTGGGTCACAGCCCAATATCCTTGTACAATATGATTACTTATTAAATTAATTTGAAACACCATTTAATGCAATGTTCTTGCGCTGGTTATCCGTTTCTAGATAAAAACCTACATACTACATACAACTCTATACCTATGAACTGGTAGGTCAAATAAATATATTTTAAAATAAAATCACAAAAAAAAAAATGCCAAGCATTGGTGGTCTTAGTGGTCGTAAGCGCTGAAGCATGAGGTCCTGGGTTCGATTTCCATGTTAAGGACAGTATTATTGGGTTTTTCCGTTTGATGGATTTCATCATAACTGGGTAAATGTGGGCAGGGGCGTACCAATTGAAAATAGCGCCTAGGGCACGCATCACATTTGCGTCTCTACGTAAATTATCTTCTCGGTCTACACTGAGCAGAGCCAAGTCGCATAACCTTTCTTGAACAATTATAGCCTTCAATAACGAAGGTATTAATTTCAGTTTGCTAAAAAATCACTTGCAATGCTGCAAATTTAAGAGAGTTTGAGTAGAAATAAGCAGACTTGGTAATACGCTTTTATCCTCGTATTACACAATATATAGCTCTTCAGATTTATTAGATATAGGTAACAGTATGAAATGGTTCATAGATGTTTTTTTTTTATTATTCAGGGTGTAATTTTAATCACCGTTTTTCTCTTAAGGGGTCATTGTACTCATCATTATGAACAACTTTTACTATGGGACCAAACCTGAAATCGTGAAAAAAAAAAATCTGCTGTTCTCTACATTTATGTTCGCATAAATCGACAAAATGTAGGGAATAGCTAAAAAAAAAATTGATTTTTGTATAATTGACGACTTTTTGCGCCCCCCTTCGATAGGCGCCCAGGGCTCTTGCCCTACCTGCTCTAGCTTAGTTACGCCAGTAAATGTGGGTGTACCCACTATAGGTCTGCCAAACCCTACGGCGAAAAAGGCGTGATATTATGTTATGTTTTGTAATAAAAATGTTGTGTAGGCGAGACGTGGCGCGGCAGATGGCAGAAGAACGACATCGTAGCGAAGATCCTGGCAGTCCGCGAGTGTACACCACGCGTACAGAGGGACTTCAACGAGGAGTTCCCCAAGCTCCGGATATTCTCTCACCCCAACATACTGCCTGTGGTGAGTATCACTTGTAGAATTTAGTAAAGAAAAGGTTTTTTGCCTTCGAGGAATACGGGCATTGATGTGTTTATGCTCTTTCCACCTCACTTAATTATAAGACCTGTATTTTGACCGGTCGGTTTCTCTGGTCCTACCTAATTAATACTTAGCTCGACATCCGTTCCATCTGGTCCGATGTCCCTTTTTTTACAGAAATCACATTTTAACTAGATTGTACGTAGTTTTTTGTTCTCTTTCGACTTGTTCTCTTTGAACGTGGTACTCATATATTTGTATGTCATGTTCAAAATTTAGTTTACGTAAAAATGGTCGGATATCCCAGTACACTAGAGCCAAACCCGTGAGCCAAACAGTCTGAACTTCTTTTAAAATGTTATGGTCGTGAGATAAACAAAAAACATTTTTTTTTGTGGTCTCACAAAAGATGTCACGTCATTTAAGAAATGTGATAAGTAGGTCTTGTTTTAACAACTTCCTCTTTGGCTCGGAAACTATTCATGTCTAATCAATAAATGTCCTCAAGGTTCGGGACATAACTTCCGACTTGTGTGTCATAATCATCGTCCGAATTCATTCACTGACAGCCAACGCACAGTCCAAGCCGGAGCTGGGTCTAGAAGCGTTAAGCTGCACAAGAATTCCATAAATAAATTTAAAAACCCCCCGATTCAAATAAAAAAGTAATATGTGTTGGCCTAATAAGAAGTTGTAGGTTATACTTTAATCAAAGCGTTGTCGGGAGACAGGGGATTAGTACATAATAAAAAAAACAGGCTTAAATTATCCGGACGTTTTCTGACGGTCGTTGTATCCGAATTCTAATGGATTTATTGTATGTATATGACAGCACTTTATTACGAAATGCGCAATACCACAGAACACATATACTCCTAACGGAGCGCAATACGCTCGTGGCATTTTTGAAAAGATCGCGGGCGGTCCGTGGCGCAAGAGATAAACGTGTAACGCGCTTATTCGTCTTGACGCGGCACCCGCCACTGAGCGTAACGCGACTATTGCTTAGGGGACTCGTAGATGTGCGTGTCAGTGTGAGTGTGGCGTTTGGAATGTTTGTTCGTAGTTTCTATACTGTCCATATTTATAGTGTGCCTTTATTCGGTGCGCAGGTGGGCTGCTGCGTGTCGCCGCCGTCGCTGGTGGTGATCTCGCAGTACATGTCCTGGGGCTCGCTGCACGCGCTGCTGCACGGCGGCGGCAGCGCGGCCGGCGCGCTCGTGCTGGACGCGCACGCCGCCGCACGGCTGGCGCACGACGTGGCGCGCGCCATGCGCTACCTGCACGCGCTGCAGACTGACAAGATACTGCCCACCTATGCGCTCAATAGCAAGCATATTATGGTGAGTTTGGGAGATATTTGCTGCTCAATATGAGTCCACTTTGGTCTTCATTGAGTACCGCGGGCGCTCGTCCTAGACGCACACGTAATTTCTCAAATAGGAATATCCCTTCATCTTCTGCCAAAATTATCCCAAACTTGTTCATCAGAATGTACAAATTGTGACAAATACTATTTCTACTTCCATGGTGTATCATAATAAAGAGTATTCTATTCTATACAGATCGACGAGGACCTAACAGCGCGCATCAACATGGCGGACTCGAAGTTCTCGTTCCAAGAGAAGGGCCGCGTGTACGCGCCGGCGTGGATGGCGCCCGAAGCCCTGCAGAAGCCCCCCGCTAAACGCAACCTCGAAGCGGCCGATATGTGGAGCTTCGCCATCCTGCTGTGGGAACTTGCTACTAGAGAGGTGTGTCTTTGTGTCATGAATATTAGCAATTTTAAATTATAGTTAAATCGTATATTTCAATTACACCAATAAAAGGTTCTTATACGTCACAAATTACAAAAAAGAAGAATTTATTTTAGTTGCCCCTTCCAAACGGCAGTTTCCACCTCGCATATTGTGTTTGGTTACAAAATTGCGTCAACACAGCTCACAGCAAAAACGTACTTCCAAGAGTATAGCATCATTTTGAGAAAAGAAAACACTTTCTTTGCTGAAAAGAATAATGTAATGTGGCAACCTCATCTGCACAAAACAGGTCTTCAAACGGAAACAACCTGCAGTATTCACGCTGCTGGAACATCTCTACTATTGCAATACAATTACAATTTAACTATTTATTTTCGAATCTTTCGAAACCATTCATTGTTTAATAAGTTTTGTCTAAAAATCATTACATTTTTTTCAGGTACCCTTTGCTGACCTATCTCCAATGGAATGCGGTATGAAGATAGCCCTAGAAGGGCTCCGTTTGACCATCCCACCGGGCATATCTCCCCACATCGCGAAGCTAATCAAGATCTGCATGAACGAGGACCCTGGCAAACGACCCACTTTCGAAATGGTCATACCTATACTCGAAAAAATGAAACGCTGAATTGATTCGAATGGATTTTTATTTTTTATTTAATAATTTTTTTTTGATGGATTTTCAAAAGTCGGGTAACTTAAACAAGTTGTATATTTTAAATCCAGCAAGTACTAAATGTACTGCAATTTTTTTTTTTTGTTCATTTTATGAAAACTCTTTTTCGTTTTAGTAAAATGACACAGCCCACCCTGCAGATTAAGTAGATATTAAATATACAGCCTGTATAAAGTAATTCTACTTGGAATCATTATATAAGGGGTTATTCCAAGTGTTATTTATATTTATGAATTTTAATTTACGAAAAGAAACGTACAATCTATGGCTTTTATATTATTTAAGCATTTTCTATTGTCAATTGCACTATTCAATAGTTAGGATTTGAGCAAATTAAGTACACTAGATGTTCTACATGCTCCCAAATATTAAACAAATCAATGATTTCTAGAAAAATATTCTCTAGCGATTTGCGAAAGAAAATAATACAAATTAGAAAGATTAGGTGCCATCAGTTTAATATTAAGATTTTATAATCTCTTCCTAATCAATTTATACAAGGGTATATTAATTCAAATGTACTAAAAATATGTTTATTTTAAACCATCTTTGACATTGCAGATATCATTGGGATATCAATTATTTTTGCACTGTGAGATGTTCTTTTATTGAAAAAGATAACTGTATTTAAACATCACTAAAATCGTTTTTAACTGCCAGTATTTTAAGTGTTGTTTAATACTTAGGTTGTGTTCTAATAATACATCTTCCTTTTTGGATATATATGCTAAATTATGGTTTCGTAGTAATTTTACTAAATTTTAATATATCTACAGATAAATGTACTTGCTAATATTTAAATCGGTGCTAATGTGAATTTTATAAACCAGAAATATTTGAAATAGATCTTAGAGACTCGCCTGTAGTAGTTGTAGAAAAGAATTATTTTTCCTTGCGATTTCAAGGATATTTCAGAACAATTGAAGGAAAACAGTCGGTTTTAATAATAAACATTCGACTAAAAACTGAATTTCTATATGTCTCGATACCATCACCTAGAATCTCTGAAAATATCACTATGTAATTTGTATTGTTGAGATTAATTGCTAATAATAAGAATTGAATGTAGTAGTCAAACTAATTTTGTTAACGCTATTGTGAAATGTGCCTTGTAACCCGGCCAAATAACATTATTTGCCTTATGACATTGTAACTGTTATATTTAAGTGTAGATTTATATTTTTTGATGACAAATCAATGTTACAACTTTCATAAAGTTGTTTAATAAACTAACGATTTAGTAATACATTATGGTTTTATTTCTTTTACCTTAGAAACCCATGAGTGTATGAGGCGACGCACATCAACGCGATTAGTGAAATAAGTATGTACATTTTGGAGATACGGTGTCGGTGTCGCATCGCATCGCTTATAGAGAATCTAGTCGCGGGCTGGAACTCACTGGTGGTTCTGTCTAAAAAGCACGCTGTCTCACCAGGCATCGTGTCCGACAGAGGTAGTATCAGTAATGAGCACTCCGTTAAACGCTAGTCTACACGCACAACGTTATTGAGGGAGATGCAGGATCGTTTATAGTAAAACAGTTCTAACACACCTTTATCAGATATTTATAGAAAACGCTTACGCTATGCCTTCGAAGTACCAAGTTGTCATATTTTGGTAAGAGCATAAGTCAGCTAGAAAATACTTTTTCAACACATTTGCTCAAAAACTGCATTTACGATGCCTGTATACATGGTTCGAAAGTAAAAAATTACGCACTAATACAACGGAACGCGCGGTAAAATAGGTACTCTCACCTAAGTACCTATTTTACCGCATACCTCGTTGTATGGCACCGTGCGTATTCTTTACGGTTTTTTTTTAATTTCCATAAAATATTATAAGAATTTCGTCCAAGGAGTTTCACATTACGAGAATAAATAAGCTGGTGATCGAACCTCCTTGGAAACGATTTTGCTCAATACGTTTGTCTCACTTTAATAATAAAGAGTAAATGAGATGAAAGATGTAGTTCTAATTTTCACCACGGACATGTTGCACCATTTGTAAATTCGCGCCATTTTTAACCGACTTCAAAAAGAAGGAGGTTATCAATTCGACATGTTTATATATTTTTTTTTTTTTTTTTTATGTATGTTCGGGCATAACTCCGTCGTATATAGACGGATTTGCAAAATTATTTTTTTGTTCGAAGGGGGTTTATTCCGAAATGGTCCCATATAAATTTCATACAGATCTGATGATGCTTTTCGGAGACAGACAACGGAACTCTTCAAAACATTACAGCAAATCAACCGCGAATGCGGCTATCGCATAAATATGCATTGTTTCGACCCTGAGGATGATGAAATTTGGAATTCGTGTGGCGTAGGTAACTAAAAAGTGAAAAATAAAAACTTAAAAAAAAAAAAAAACAACCGACTTCCAAAAAAACACTACAAAGTGCAAAATAACTTTAATTTCGGAAGGCGGTGACAAAGAATTAAAATACCTACACGTCCAAAGTCACCGACTTCCGAAATTAAAGTTATTTTGCACTTTGTAGTGTTTTTTTGGAAGTCGGTTGTTTTTTTTTTGAAAAAAGTTTTTCATATTAGAAACGTCAAACATTGTTGCAAGTTTCCGACTGATATATAGACAAACATTTATTATTAGTTCAAGCGAGGAAATTGATATTAATATGGAATCTACTCACCTGATATTTTGAATGAGGCGCAAATTGCAGGAAACGATCTCTAGCCGCCAAAATTGGAGAGCGCTATTTAATGATGTTTTGTTTAATTACATATTGTATATATACATAATTAAATAGCGCTCTCCAATTTTGGCGGCTAGAGACCGTTTCTGCAATTTGCGCCTCATTCAAAATATCAGGTGGAGTAGATTCCATATTAATATCAGTTTCCTCGCTTGAACTCATAATAAAAGTTTGTTTATAAATATCAGTCGGAAACTCGCAACAATCTTTGACGTTTCTAATATGAAAATGACGCGAATTTACAAATGGCGCCACATGCCCGTGGTGAAAATTAGAACTACATCTTTCATCTCATTTACTCTTTATTATTAAAGTGAGACAAACGTATTGAGCAAAATCGTTTCCAAGGAGGTTCTTAGTGCGTAATTTTTAACTTTCGAACCATGTATACAGGCATCGTAAATGCAGTTTTTGAGCAAATGTGTTGAAAATAACTATTTTTATATCTTCGAAGTAGACTCACTACATAATTTAAATGTTTATACTAGCTTTTGCTCGCGACTACGTCCGCGTAGAAGTCGAAACTGGTTCGAATAGGATTTTTTACGTTATTCATTTTGTTATCTATCTACTCAGCGAGTTATGACAGCCTAGTATTACGACTTATCGATCCGCATTAACAAACATGCTAATTGTGCTTCTCGCATCCAGCGGACTCCCGCGCCCTCACAAGGTCATCTGTCCACCTTGTGAGGGCGCGGGAGTCCGCTGGATGCGAGAAGCACAGAACCGGTCGAAGTGGCGGAGCTTGGGGGAGGCCTATGTCCAGCAGTGGACGTCTTTCGGCTGAAATGGTGATGATAATGATGAATTGCATTGTTAAATCTGCAAAAAAATCTCACAATATTTATTGATTTTAAAGCGATAAGAACTTGATATGTCAGCTAAGTGAGGTAATAAATAAATAAAAAATATGGTTCAAAATCCAATGTTCCATACCATAGGAAAGAGTGAATGATTTTACAATTTGACATCGATTTTTGCGTTCCCTTTATGAATATTTTAAATTTTTCACAAAGTACAGAGGCCAGCACATCAAGCTACCCTAATCTGTCAAATTTCTTTGATAGTTTTTCAACTTTATTGCAAAGGAATAAGGTTTATGTTCAATTGGGAAAATTTGACAGTTTGGGGATTGCTTGACCTGCTGGCGACTGTTTTTTTTTTTTTTTTTTTGATCAAGCACATGTTCTGCCCACAGATTCTCAACCGTTCTCAATTCTCATCCGTGCTATCATCTGTCATCGCTCATCGATGTGACTTCATTCATTGGGACTTTTCAGTGATGCCAATTAAGCCCTTCGGGGCTAGATCTAGCCCTTTTTCTTCTTGCTTAGCCCCGAATATAATGATTTAGGCCCTAGCCCGTAATCTAGCCCCAAATATTATCCTATTAAAACCACAAATAAACATAAATTAAGAAACAGCCTGAACTTTGAGTCCCTAAATTCCATACCGTAAATACGAACTGGCCCTACCAAGTTAAACCAAAGTTACTAAAATACACGTAGGAAATCCCATAGGATCTCCTTTAAAAATATTGTAAGTATCTAATTTATATTTATACTGGATAAGGCAGCGCGCATTGAGGCCCAAGCCCATCAACGTCGTCATCGCAGAGGAATTAGATAAAAACTGCTATGATTAAACAATATTTTAAAACCCAGAATGATGTATTTTATTAATAATTTACACATCACTTGTTCATGAAATCTATCTCCCTATTTTTTTTTATGTGCTAATCTAGCCCTTTTTTAACTCGATTTAGCCCCAAAACCTGACACCCAGTTGGCAACTTGGAGCGTTTTTGCTGTGTCAAACATTATCAAAACACTTGCTGGTTTTGGTTTTGTGGCTCTGGCTATCAAAATATTTACAACAATTATTCCAATGTTTAGCTTGATAATCAAAAGTGTAATGAAGTACTACACTATCATCTATCACCAAGACTATTGAACTAACAATCATCAAGATTATTGAACTATGGAGCCGGGCAAGAGCATTGATGTCAGCGTTTTACCCAAAATCACAGACGTGGAGTGGAAGCTTGAAGTTACGACCAATACCACAGGAGTTGGGTCTGACAACTTATTATACACAGTTTTATTGAAGACGAATAGCGGTGATGATATCAGGTTCACTTGTGGGAGCCAGCAGCTGCAAGATTTGGTGTATAAGCTAAAAGATTTAGTGAGACATTGCGAGAAAGTGAAAAGTGAAATAGGTTGATGGTTTTTAAATGCTATTTGTAATAATTTTAGGTGGCACCAAAAGAATTCCCGATAAATATGATATTGTAAGTTACATCTTGTTTGATATTTTTCTCCTTGTACTCAATAATAAATTAGTTAGGTTTCAAGCCATTAATATGTTCCACTTCTTTTTCGACAGAAAAAATCAGAATTTCTTATTCAAAATAACTTTATTTCAAAATACCATTATAAAGTACCATAGTGAGAACACAAATCAGAAAAACAAACAATTCCATTGTGTAAAACATAAAGCTGATCACAGATTAACTAAAAATGACTTAACTGAGTAGGTAAGCTGCATTTATTATAATTAACATAAATAATGAACTACACAAGGTTACATACATTACAAGGTTACCGAGGGCTAAGCTGTACTTTAACATCCATAGAGTTGGGAGTTTATATTTTTTTTACAGAACAATCATAATATTATTAGAAGCCTACATGTTTTAAGTTGCGGAGATAAATAGTTCTCACCCAAAGTTATGGAAAAGAAACACTGCCAACACACTCCACCAGCGTCCAGAATTGAGCAATTACACTGTTGAGGCCAATGATACAACCTTCAAGTAATTCCTTTTCAATGCTCAAACATAGGCTTGTGGCTAGGTAAAATGAGTCAATTAATCAGTAGGCCAATTCTCGTAATTAATAACGTTCACAATCTAGTTGCAGTCTCATCTGAGCTAAAACCAAACGTCAAAAAGTTGTCAAAAATGTATGGAAACTCGCGGTTTTTCTGACAGATTGACATTGAGATCAGACTGTGAACGTTCTTAAAATTATGAGAAGTGCCCCTCTAATCTATATTTGCCACGGTTGGTCCGTAAATGGGTGACCATCTTTACCCTGTTGGTGCAGTTGGTCGAGGCTGTCGTTTGTGGATCTTTGACAGTCATTATGGGTAGTCAGAATATCCAAAGTCTGTAATCATTTGTATGCTAAGGGGAATCATATTACCCAGTAACGGTTGTGGAGGTCAGATAGGCAGCCAACCCCATCATTGTAGGCTTGTTCTTGATTGTACTAGGTAAATATTGGTACCTCATGTAGTTCTTTATTTCATGCATTTACACTATGTAGGGTTAGCTTCTTGGGACTATTGAATGCTTATTATATTATTATTAATAGTAAATTTATCTTAAAATATCACAATATCAACAACTACGCTACCACAATACAATTAACAATTTTTTATACTGTATTTATAGGAGCCGCAGCACATAAGGACACAATTAACCAGACAAATGTCTATTTAATCAATATTAATAAATTTAATTGAGAAAATCATTGAGTGCATGCATGCTAACGGCCTCTAGTAGGCCATAATTTGACGGGCGAATTGATACAACCACCTGCTGTCAAGTCATCAAGTATGTGATTAACACAACATCAAATGCTGGATGATAATAATATTGTGAAAAGAGTGCTTGAATAAATGCAAGTTATGTCATCAGACCAGTTGATATAGCGATATGTCCAGCAGTGGATATCTTTCGGCTGAAATTATGATGTCATCAAAATGTATTTGATGCCTCGAGAGAGGTGTACATCTAGCAGTAGATTGTGCAAAAGGCATAGTTGATTCAAGAGTAAACATGGAGCTACATAATTTTGTATATAGAGTTGGCATCCCAATAAATACAGTCTACAACACAATACACCTAATTTCAGACTTGGTAAATAATTTTGCATTCAGATTCAAAAGAAATCACAGAGACCGCTTGCATTACTGTGACGGATAGAACTTTGAAACAGCACTTTAGGCCTAAAGAATCTTATAGTTTTAATTTCCGAAGTAGATTAGTCAACTATCAATGTGTAATAAAATAAATATTGCTTTCTTTTAATCTATTAGCTGCACACTCATAATTGTATGTTTACGATTTTACGAATATTTTTAACTTTACTATTTAACTACTAATATTGTGATATAAATACTGAGTTAGGGCTGCAGAATTTGACGAGTCAAGTTGTTCTCTTATACTATTGTAAAGGCAAAAAGGTCTCGTCAAATTCAACTAGTTTGACTAATTTACAATATCATAATGATAAACTATCATGGATAGTGAAGTACTGTCTACACAGCTATACTTGTGATATGGGTAGTAGAAAAATAACTCAGTATAGTGTGCAATTTAAATGTAAGCACACAATTTAAAAGCAGTAGAGTCATGGTATTAAATTCGTTAGCTGTTAAATAGCCTAATTTTAAACAAAGGAACTAATAGTTTAAATAGCATTAAATTATTCAATCGTTTTTATACAGCCAAGTCAATTCATCAAAGTTATTCCTACTGTTGTAATTTTTTTATGGTGGTAAGGTAACACACCACAGTCCTTATTCAGGCTGGCAACCCTGAATAAGGACTAGCAGGATTTGCTTGTCTTTTTTTCATTTACTTGTGAAATTATCATGTGTAATTTAACTTGGCTACTTTAAATTTATATTTTAAACTAAAATAAAAACCATTTATTAAACATAACAAACAACACACATAGATAAATAGTAAATTATACCGATTACAACACACTTATTCTGATATAATTTTGGAATTATCACATACTTTTTTTTTCATTATTTTAGTCTTATTTCATATTTTATATTATAAGCATTAAGTGCGTGCGCAAACAAATTAATCCGTTAAACATAACATTATATTCTTATAACAAACAAAGCAGGTTTAAGTGTTTTTTGGTCACATTCACTGGTAGTGTTGTCATTATTTAAGAAGTTCTAGGAAATTCATCTTCATGTTCAACCATGTTTTAAAGAAACGCTGTAACATAGCAACACTTAACTGGCTGAAAATATTTCTTATAGCTGTAATAATACAAAACAAGGGCTTGACTACTTGTTACTAAGTAAAAAAAAAAAACATTTTTCTTTTTTTAAATAGAAAATAGCTACAATAGAACACATTTAATTTCGCGATAGATCACAAACCATAGATATACAAAATGTTAAAATGATTTACTTAAGCCATAGTTATATAAAACTAAAGTAAAGGACGTCATTAACTCTTAATTTAAAAGTTCTTATTACACTCACATAGCATAGTCATTAACATGAAGTAGCATGTTTCTTTTAAAATGTATTGTTTTGTTGTTTATTCAATACTACACACGGCAAAAATAAAACACATGTCATAGAATTTTTTTTGTTGCATTGAACGATGACAGCCTCTGACGAAAATTTGTAAGTTTCGTTGTTACGTGCAAAAAAAAAAGCTGCTGTGCTGTGGTTGGTTGAATTATTTATTAACAACGAATCGCAGCGGTTTACAATTTGTAATATCAAGCACCATGGTAGCCCGCGAAATTAAAATTTTCCTAGTTTTTTTTTTTGCAATTTGCAGGTCAATTTTAGGGTCAATGTGGAAAAAAATATAATTCCCGACCGTAACACGTAGGTAAGGTATGTATTTACAGAATGAAAATTATCAATACAACCCTATGTAAGTTCATTTAATCCCATTGAATGATTTTTCATGAATTGTCATTCAAAGGTATTAAATGAACCTAGAGGTTTGTATTTTAATGGTTATAATTCTGTAAAGACATTTGTTACGGTCGCGAAATATATTTTTATCCCACTTCGAAAAAGAAGGAGGAGGTTCTCAATTCGACATGTTTAATATATTATATATTTTTATGTACATTTGTAGACGGATTCGCAAAATATTTTTTGTGTTCGAAAGGGGTTTATTCATATAGATGATGAGTTTCGGAGACAGGCAACGGAACTCCCGCTACCGCGATTGCTGCTATCGCATGACCCCTAGGATGATGAAATTTCAAATTAGTGTAGGTAGGTACCATAGCAAAAAAGTGAAAAAAAAAAACTAAAAAAAAACTACAAACTTGACTTTGTAGTGTTTTTCCGGAAGTCGGTTGTTCTTTTTTTTTTTTTGAAAAGTTATTTTTTTTACATACTACCTGACACTGACCATCAAATTGCAAAAAACAGAAGACAGTTTGTATTTACCTTAGCACATCCACCTGAATTTTAAGATAATTTTAATTCGAGGAACTGGTCCTTAACTATAAAGACAGTCACTTTCTTTAGCCGTGCCATACTTCATATTAATACATACCTACAGTTTAAGTAATTCATTTCCTATTTATGAATAGCACTGATAATTAATATTTCAAAGTAGGCCTGTCGCCCGAGATCTTAGTCAGTCGTTGATATTATATAATAAAGGCTGTTAGGTACACACGGCTACACATTAAGCTATACATTTCCAGTATAAGCTGACCTTGCATAGTATAGGATTTCCGTACAGTGCGAGATCAGCGTAAACTGGAAATGTATAGCCGTGCGTACCTTCTGATACATGTTTTAAAAATACTGGACAAAACACCAAAGTATTATGCATCGCATTTAGTAGGCTTCTCAATTTCTCAATGGCAGATTTTACCAAATTACCTACTTCATGCGTAGAGATCGGATAATCGGATGTATATTTACCTAAAGTTAATTTTTAGTTATGAAAGTGGCTTCTTAAATTATATTTTTTGTAAAAAATATCCCGGTATTCTAGGAACACCGGGAGTTCATAAAGCTTTCTAGTCAGGTGTATAGTATGGAAGCGACTTCTTAATTTAAAATTAATCCCGATGCAAGTAATATTTATGTGTGTATGTAGAGTGTAAATCTGTAAGAGAAGGGGTGGTGTGTGTTAGTTACAACATATTTTTTTTACATTAAATTAAGATTTTTTCGATAAAAAGCGCGTTCTGTACTAGCCAAAACACCTCAGCTTTAGGTGAATATGCATCCGAATATCCGATCTATGTTCATGAGTAAGTAATTTCTCTAGTTTGACTCACAAATCTTGTTTAAATGTAGTAATGGACTTGTGGTTTGAAATCACCAATTTTTTTGTACATAAATACTGATTTTGGTTTCTATAGCACAATTTTCTGCATTTAAAGGAATATTTAAATATTTTTCCCATCACAGTGCAAAAATGAAACTATGATATGGTTTATTTGACAATAATAGTGTCGTCACAAATTATCTATAAAACCACAAGCTGTGGTTATGGGCCGTAATTTTATTAAATACATTTATTTACCTGCAGTTTCTGAGCTATTGAAGACCAGAAAAATCACGGTATAGTCATACAGCTGCAATAGTAGCTGGGCAGTCCAAAAGAGTCCACGGTCAGTATGCAGCCGAAGAGTGTTGATTATCTTGGAGTGTTTCCCAGTAATTCAGCCCGGGATATTTTTTCTCTTCGAATTTTCACACCTCGGTGTTGAGTCGAGCATTGACAACCCAACAGAGTGCATCCCAACATGTAAACAAGTGGATTTTCAACTGTCAGCGCTAAGAAGTGCGTTGAAAATCCATTGCGTGATAAAAACTGGCCATTTTTAAAGAGAGAAGAACTTAAGGAAGGCTGCAGGCGGCACCGGGTGCGGCGGCAGCGGGCCGCCCGCCTCGCGCACTCGCTCGCGGTACTCGGGGCACTGGTCCGCGATGCACGGGTGGCCTAGCGAGCGCCAGAACAGGCACGCGCAGTGCCGGCACAGCGATAGGGTCTCGGCGAACTGCGCGTCTTGGCGGAGGCCGTACATCCTAGAAAACGAAATCATTTGTAGTTCTCTACCATTCCAGTTACTATAGTTGAGCCGTTTTGAATTCAGTCTTTTGAACTGAGCTCGTTTAGGAAGAAAGAAATAATTGAATTCAGTCGTTTGAACTGAGCTCGTTTAGGAAGAAAGAAATAATTGAATTCAGTCGTTTGAACTGACTTCGTTTAGAAAGAAAGAAATAATTGAATTCAGTCGTTTGAACTGAGCTCGTTTAGGAAGAAAGAAATAATTGAATTCAGTCGTTTGAACTGACTTCGTTTAGAAAGAAAGAAATAATTGAATTCAGTTATTTGAACTGAGCTTGTTTGAAAAGATAGAAATAATTGAATTCAGTCGTTGGAATTGCGTTTGTTTAGAAAGAAAGAATTTAATTCAGGTTTCAACTGAGCCCATTTGACAGATGCACTTATTACTTAATTCATCACTTACTTCCTAAGCTGATGGAACAGCTTCTTCCAGTCTAAATCCTTCTCATCAACGACCTCGTCCTTGTTCTTTGCCAGTTCGGCGTCAGTCTGCTGCTGAGTGAAGTGGAAGCTCACCAGCTCGCGCCAGATGCGCTGTTCTGTGCACACTGATGCCATTACTGTCCATGCCGACGATGCCGCCTGGAGAAGGGCAAAAATACTTAAGTAAAAAGGAACAAACAAACATACATTTATAGGTTGATAAAGACGTTATCCTCATTTGCGTCACAAGGTCGTGTAATAAGACACTACTCCTAATCGATACTTGACAATTTGTAACTATAAATTGTATGCTGATGGACGAGTACTAAACTATTTTTCTTTCTAGACTACTTTTCCCACTGCAGGGAGATTAAAAAAATATCTATTTGTTCAAGTTCGTCCCGCCATCTTCTCCTGGTCTACCACAATGTCGCCGGTCGTTTTCTGGGACCTACGTTGTGGTAGACAAAGCCCATAACTGTGACACGTGACAGATTAGTCCAGCCCAGTCGCAATTAGGTTGTTTTCCTTAGAAATAAAAATAATTCAGCTGAAAGACACGACACTAAGGTTACTTTCGGAGAAACAAGATATTGTACCTAATAGGAAATGTAGAAGAAGAGAAAGAAGTCGACGTGTGGTAACTCTTTTTTTAGCCCAAACTTGGAGATCGAGGTTAAGTTTAAAATACGCCGAAATCACGATGATCAGAAGAAGGTCCAGCGTCCATAGTTCTACTTACATCCAAGTCCCTGTGATCCGATATCCTCAGCAGTATCTCTCTGATACACTCCTCAGGCAAGTCGTGAAGCTTAGGCACTACCTCTGGTCCCGGCTGAAAACAAATGCGTTGTTAGTTGTAACGTGTATCTTGATTTAACTACGAGTGTGCTCCAAACGGCCGTGCATTGAGTGCTCAGACCATTTGGAGCATTGCCAGAATGCCCTTAACAGAAAATAGCACTAAATGAGCGGTACCCTGGCGATTGTGCAAGATAGATTGGACAATTGCTGTCCAAAATAACCGGAGCTTTTATTTTTGGATAATTTATTTTATGATATTTACGAGACTAAAGAATTGATTTAGTTGTGGTGATGCGGTGGTGCTTTTCATTTTAAACTGCACCGTAATTGTGTGTCTTTGGATCTATATTTTAGTTTTTGCCACCGACTTCCGAAATTAAATTTATTTTTCACATTGTGGTGTTAAGTTTTTGAAAATGTTTTTTTTTGTCGACGTCATTCGAACGCCAAAAGATCATTATGGCACTCGCTTAAAGGCCTGTCTTTATTACATACTTCTTGAATCAAAATACTGCTAGCGATGCGGTTGATCCTCGCGATGGCGTGGTCGTGGTGACCCCAGAGCGCTCGCGAGCCAAGCGGCCGGCCCCAACACGAGCGCTTCTCCGACTCCCTGGCTGATGACACAGACATCACTAGCGCGCGGAGAGCGTTTAGATTCTGTTTTGAGGTTGCCACTAGAAGGAATGAGAGGTTAAAAGTTGGGATATGATCATTTTAGCCGAAAGATATCCGCTGCTGGACATAGGCTTCCTCCAAGCCCCGATCCGTTCCGGGATATGATAGATTATCACAAAAATAACTACATATTTGATACTGCTGGTCTAAATTAAGCCGATATCATCGATACCCACAAGTTTAATTTAAGAAATGGGTTTCATTTTGACAGTTCAACAACTTTCATTGCGTTATTTACGTTGCTGAGCACACAATTTTTAGAATATATGATGCAATGGATTAGCAATAGATCCTTCAAAAATAATTCAGATTCTGAAGGTTGCTGCCCTTTTCAATAGATTACTGTTTTTTTTTTTTACGAAATCTGTGAATGCAGTTAGCAATTACTCAAAAAATCAAGGTCAGTCTCCTAAGAATGGTCCTCTAGCTATAGTAATGCTCCGCTTCAAAAATCCACTCCACAGTTCAGCTCACCTTGATCAGCAAGTTGCTCCAACATAGACAATAAAAGTTTCTGCGCAGCTCCAGGCAGATGCGTCAGTCTTTGACCACCGACCAGCAGCTCCAACAACGCGCAGATGTAGTTGAACCGGCGAACATCGCGCACGGCTGACGAGAAGTCTAGCCTACGGACGGCTTCTGATAGACCGTTGAACCCTGCTATCTGAGGGGGAAAATATATTAAAGAACGAGTGAAAGCCATTACAAAGTTATAAAGGGCCGTAACTGAAGCTATAGATAGATTTTTTTACTTTTGAGATGTATGAACTCATAATAAATAAACTCTGAGTCGGCCATAATCACGTTCAAAGAATGCTTGCATAAAGAAGCGTGTACAGGTACAGGTCGCGGCAGGTTGATCTTCGAAAAGAAACTGTTACATGTTAGGTGTTTCTTTATTCTTAATCAGCATATAATGTACCTACTGCTGGGATACAGAAAACCTGTCTTCGAGTAGGCAGTTATGTGTTATTCTGTGGTAATGTACTACGCGGCCCTAGTGCGTGTCACATTTGTCTTCGAATTTTTGGTTCCAGGACATGTCAGTTTCCTCACGATGTTTTCCTTGACCGTTTTGAACTGGGTTCAAACTCACGACCTACTGGCCCTACCGGTCATACGACTGGGCCATTGCTCTCAATGCTGTTGAGAGCTTACGGCACAAAATGTATGAGATGCAATATCATGTTAATTTAAGGATACCTACAAAGTAAAATGGAGTTCACTCATGCCGTGACGAAATCTCATAAAAAAACAGACCTCAATCTCTCGTAAGATGTGGGTTATCACTTATCACCAAAAAGGGATTGCGCGATTTCAAGCGGGAACCACTATGCTTTGGGTGTGTCCTATGAACACACCCAAAGCATAGTTACAAGTTGCTGAGACTCTAGAAAATTTCTTTACCAACATCCCAATAGAAGTTACGAAATCTCTCCCCTCATCATCTGTATTAGCTGAATCTCTTCTTAAAGAAAACTTCAGCAAGGACATTCCAAGTTTTGAATTCAAACCCATTTCTATTGCCACAATTAAAACAGCATTTAAAAGTCTTAACATAAAAAACACTGAAGACTTATGGGGGATTTCCGTTAAGGTTCTCGAAAATATCATTGACACAATTGCCCCTGTCCTAACAGGCATATTTAATCAATGTTTAGACAACGGTACGTTTCCTGACTTAATGAAACATAGTAAAGTAGTACCAATTTTCAAATCAGGTAGTAAGAGTGATCCCTCTAATTATAGACCTATATCTGTGCTTCCAGCATTGAGCAAAATTTATGAAAAAATCATGCTAGACCAGATGTTGTCACATTTTAACTCAAATGGTATTTTACATAGTCGACAGTTTGGTTTCACGAAAAGTCGGTCGACGACTGACGCAGGAGTAAAACTCATCAGTCACATTTTGGAATCCTGGGAGAATTCCCAGGACGCGATTGGCATTTTCTGTGACCTCTCAAAAGCGTTTGACTGCGTTGACCACAATACACTTATCTGTAAATTACACCACTATGGAATTCGTGGACAGGCTGCTAATCTTGTACTTTCCTACTTATCAAACAGGCAGCAAAAAGTAAACGTTAATGGGGCGACGTCCTCGGGGTCTCTAGTTAAGATGGGCGTGCCTCAAGGTTCAATTCTTGGCCCTTTTTTATTTCTAGTTTATATTAATGACCTTCCTTACCTGATGGCTAACTTCTCGGATATAATTTTATTCGCTGATGACACTTCTCTTATCTTTAGAATAGATAGAAAAGATACAGATGTCTTACATGTCAATGATAGTCTAGCTGTTCTTTCGAAATGGTTTGCCGCTAATAATCTTTTACTCAATGCGAACAAAACTAAATGTCTTAAGTTCTCGTTACCAAATGTACCCCAAGTAGGTCTAAACTTAAAACTTGATGGGAAGAAAGTAGATGCTATTTCGGAAACTGTATTTTTGGGAATTACTTTAGATTCGAAATTGCAATGGGGTGCTCACATTAGAGCTCTTTCAAGTAGATTAAGCTCAGCTGCTTACGCAGTAAGAAAGATAAGGCAGTTGACGGATGTAGCCACAGCTAGGTTAGTTTACTTTGCTTATTTTCACAGTATTATGTCTTATGGCGTTCTGTTGTGGGGATCGGCAGCTGACGTAGATTCAATTTTCATTTTACAAAAGAGGGCAATCCGCGCAATCTATAAAATGGGGCCTCGCGAGTCTCTTAGAAACAAATTCAGCGAAATTGATATTCTAACTCTGCCGTCTCTTTATATCCTAGAAAATATCTTGTACGTTCGCAAAAACTTAGGCCTTTTCAAAAAACGATGTGATTTCCATAATCTGAATACACGTAGTAAAGATGAAATTGTGATTCCAAAATTTAGATTGACTAAAACTAGCAAGTCATTTCTAATAAACAGTATCCGCTTCTATAACAAGTTGCCAAAGTCAGTTACAGAACTTAGCGATGGAAAGTTTAAAACGCACATCAAACGTATCCTTATCAAAAAAGCATATTATAAGATAAAAGACTACGTTGAAGACAGGGAAGTTTGGCATTAATTCCTTCTGCACATGTGGCTTCCCTGGTACCTCATTAAAAGCATATCTATGTGAAAGTCTATTAACTGCTCTCAATGTTCTTTTTATTTTTACAATGCTGACATATTCTCGTCATTATTTGACATTATACATCAATTTTAATATCAACTATTTTTTAGTGATTGTCATGTTAATCATGTCACTATGTTTAATTAGGTTCATTTTATTTATGTAGATTATTTTACATATTGTGAATGGGAGAACGTTGTAGGCCTTACAGACTGTAGATTTGTAGACGATTTTCTATTCTGGATTCGTCTAAGTACCTGGTACTTATTTACAGGTCTGCACTGTCCTCCCATACATTTTTTTACCTGAAAACATTGTTAAAGCCAATCATTTTTAAAAGAGTAACCGTGGAGTTTCTTGCCGGCTCTTCTCCATAGGAAACAACATTTTGGAACCGTGCACCTAGCTTCTGACGTTTCATAAGTGCCCATGCAGGTTTATATGAAATAAAAATATTTTGATTTGATTTGATTTGATTTGAACTCCTATGTCCAGCAAAAGATTTTTGTGAAAAAATCGTGGAGTATCTTTCCAAATTTCTCCATAGCAACGTACCTTACTACGCTTTGGAATGGGTGTACCTACTATACTTAGTTTCACCTTTTTGACCGACAAATCGTTTAACAATTCAAATTCCTGTGACTGGTTTGATTTTGAATGATGATGAGTATAGGTATCTACTGGTGCTTGTGCTTACCTCTCTTGTACATTTGATTGTGATGTGACAATGTGGAGGTATCCTGTTCACTCCGTCACTTGTGTTCTTATCGCTTTCCTCACCTTCTGGGGACCTGGGAACAGAAAATACCATTATTGGAGTGTTCAGAATCAGAACGGTGCGTTCGATTAGCTGTAGTCCAATATAATTGGCGAACCTACCTATATTTTATAATGTGTTACAATTGTCTGTGTTAGTACCCAAATCGTCTGCGTAAGAATTTCAAAAAGTAAGATTTTAAATATCAATAGGTAGGTACTACCTAACCTATCTACCAATCGTCGTAGATCGTAACTATGCATACAAATTCGAAATTAAGTAATTAATTACTTAAATTGAGATGCTAATGATACAGAGATAGTAATTTTAGAAGTCAATTGTGCTCAAGAATGAGCTATTTTACAAAACATCATAGGTACAGGACCTACGAGCAAAGCAACTGTTAGTATTATAAAGAAGACGAATCATTTTCAAGGTTCCGAAATTGAATATAAAAGCTAATATTTCCAATATTGACAAGGTAAACATTACTACAGACATATGAGAACCAAATTAATTTCATTCAGACCTAATAATAGATGTACCTAACAAAATTAACACGCATCATAAAAACCTAAACAACAAACTAGGGCCACGATAGAATTTTGCGTAAAGGGACGAACAGAAATAGCTCAGGGATATCCGATATCCGAAATACGGTCCGAGCAAAATGGGTCGCTAGTAGTTAGTTAAGCGTGACCCATAAAGAATGTCCAGTGTTATAGAGCAACGATCAGGAAGATGGCCCATGGGTGTTGGGGTCTCATTAAAATGGCCAGCTTAAAGCCATCATTTGCAGTTCCTTTGTATTCGCTTCGAACTAGAGTACGTTGACGCACGCTTAAAATCCGCAATGGAAGATTTTTACGCATTACACCAGCAACATCTAACTTACTTAAAACTATGCTTATAAATATTAAGTACTGTGATTATTACTATTAAATGCTGTGATTATTAATATTATATTAGTTGTCTGAATAAATAATTATTAATACAGGGCGACAGATACCTACATCGACGCGCAACGTGTCATCATACATTCAGTACTTACTTGATTCTAAATTCCCCTGGGTTGTAATGTTTCGTCGGTTATTTAAAAAATACTTTTTAATAAAAAAAATTACATATAATCAAATACATATCCAAAGTCACCGACTTCCGAACTTAGTTATTGGGGTTAGACAAAGCTAGTTTATTATTTTTTATTTTTAGGTTTTTCGGCGGTTTTATTTTTTTATTAAAAAGTATTTATTTTATAATTTTTTGTGGCTATAATCTACTAATTACTACATGCTTAATTTTTGATTTAATACACGACTCAGTATTAAAATCTGTGAGTAAACAATCAATCATCCCCTGTTTTCTTACCCTTAGGTTTGGAATTTTTCTTCGAAATTTATATGGGACCAATTTCGAGGTATACCCTTTCCAATAAAAAAAGAATTATCAAAATTGGACTACTCTGGAAAAAGTTATGCGTGGTCATACATTAAAAAAAAAAAAAAAAATACGCGTCGAATTGAGTAACCTCCTCCGTTTTTTCGTCGGTTCGAAAATGTTTGCTGTTTCATACGTGCCGTGGGTATTGCACTTTTCTATGAAACAACAGTTTCTTTTTTTATAACCGACGGCCAATCCCTATGCTAGAATCATGTGCTGAATTCATGGTTCCAGCTTATGAGTCGATGTCGCTTATAAGCGACATCGACTCATAACGACTCTTGTTACCTATAGGTAACAAGAGTCGTTCACCCCTTTTCGATTAAAATAGAGAGTACTCGTAAATCTCGGTTTCTGACCAGTTTCCTCAAGAGGTTGTATCTCGCTCACTTCTCTATTTTCCTACTTTTGTTATCACGGGTCATCATGTTAGTATGATCAAACCGTCACCTTCATTATGGGATGTCGAGAAGAAATCTTTTAATGCGCGAAGTTATTACGTCCATCTCTAATTTTCTTTTCTTTCTAAATGTGCTGCGTTTGCCAAAGAAAAGCACAAAACTGTGAAACAATGACCTGATTTTGAATATTGTCAACTTTCATCACGATTTGCGGTGCTTTACATGCAATTACCTTCTCGTAGCTTCACTATCGTAACTGACGATCAAGTTGCTTTAATAACTATACCATGGCCCGTGGTTTATAGCGTTTTTATCGTGCATAACTATCGTAAATTCTTTTTATTACAAATAATAGGTGATCGTCACATTTTGCTCTAGTCATTAGAAAGTTCGTTTACGTAAGAATAGGCAACCATAGTGACTAAGAAACTGTTTTTTACTGAACTCATTAGTTGTGTAAGCCGAAAATATGGCACGGGCGCTCATTGGATTATTTGCTTGAATAAGTTACGCTGAAGTTAAAATCGTTATTATTATACATGTCGAGACAATTTAACTATGTTCAGAAAGTTTCGTAACCACTGACTGCTAGTTTTGAGCACGTAGTTGTAATACTTGATGCACGTTCACACTTCCACTTCACTTCTTCGTGTTTATGTGCATATTCGAGAGGTGACAATCATTACAAGACTTCAGAATTGTCTGTGAGCCTCAAAGTACACACGACGACTTATCAAGCTACACATTTTTTAGCTGACCTCGCATTGTATAGGGATTTCGTTCAATGAAGAAACCAGCATATACTGGAAATGTATACCATCATATGTCGTCGTGCGTACATGTTCGTATATATGCTGTATGCATATGTATTATCACGCTCTCTGCACTTAAAAGGGACGCCACTAACGAGGGGTGTTACTTAAGACTTGCTGCAAACACACCGTTACGTAGACACAGCAAAGCTTTCTTTCCTTACTGTGTCGTTTTTCATTTTTCTTTTCGTTCAATGGTTTTCGCCATAGTCGGAGTTAAAATAGGCGCTATACCTACTTGTTTTATGATAGAATACAGTCATCAGTCATAAAGTCTCTTAGTGAAAAACGGTGAAGAAAACCTCGCGAGGAAATCGGCATGCCCTAGTACTACAAATTCGAAGACATGTGACGTCTACCAACCCATACTGGGCCCGCGTGGTAGATTACAGTTACAGCCCACTCCCTTGCGAAGAGAGGAGGCCTGTGTCCCAGCAGTGGGAAAATTATAGGCTGATTAGGGGAGTATAAAGCCAGACACTTTTAGTATGTTTTTTTGGCACAGGTCACCAACAAAAGCCAAGCAGGCCGGAAGGATACAAAACGCTGTTCTTAAGGACACCGTATTCACAAATGGCAATGAAATGATAAGCCCAACATTTATTTCTCTATTTTCATCGCACCACAAATCTTCCACCAATGAACATCCGCTAACGCCGCGGCTAAGGCTACGTAGGTAATGAAAGAAACTGTCTTTTCAATCGTCCGAATGACGCCCTCCTCCGGAAATGTTCGCAAATGGCCGTGTATTGTGCTTTCCTACTATATCCTAATGCTGTGTCACGAAATGTATCATGGATTTTTTGCGTCAGAAATTGTTTCTTTGATTTCATAATGTAGTTAGTCTTACTAAGACATGATGATAGCGATGTTGACACAGACGTTCAGTCTACAAATACAAAAGCTTTTCCAGAAAGGACTATGTACAGACGCCAGCACATCAAGCTACCCCAAACTGTCTACAAACATAACACACGCATTCTTCCCATGGTGTAGGCAGAAACTACACAACGCCACCTGCTTCGATTCGTACATACTCCTTTTGCTTCGTTTAACTATGTCTATTGACTGTTAAATACGAAAGACAGCCCCAAAAAAGAAGGAACAGTACAACACAACAAACTGCAACACGTTCGTAGCAACGTGACAACTGACTAGACGAGCGCTATCTAAAGGAGATAATTTGTACTTTCAATTTCATTATCAGCTTGTTATATTCACTACATGCAGTAATCAATACATATTCAAATGGGTCTAGGCTCAATGGACTATTTCTGTTATTAAAGAGGGATTGAAGAATGTAATTTTTTCAGGTCTCAGTAAATGTTGTTTTTACTCAACGCATAAAAGCTGTTTTGAGAGGATACATTTTAATGTCTAGTACTCTCTGTGTTCTGGATCTAATCGGTAACACTTCGATTTCTCTACGATAAATCCGATATAATACGATACGTCGAAATTAAAATGCTATCTCGGCTTCAATCAATTTCAATTTTCGATATTAATCGGTGCATGCCACGAAATTGTTTTTTATTAAGTAATACATAACATGCATGGAACATTACATTTAGGATATTATGCTACTAAGAACTTGATTATCGAATGAACAATTGCTTTGCAACAGCATTCTATAGTCATTTCTAAGATAGGAAAATCAAAGATGCTTAACAAACAACTGCTCTGCGAATTCAAATGTGTGGAAATGCAAATACTATCTGCAAGTGAAATATCTTTTCATCTCTCCCTCGCTCATTCTGCGAATTTCGATCAGTAGCGTTTGAATTCCTTAGCAAATGGCACTGCATTTTAGACCCCAGATGATCCCACTGGCTGCTAAAAACGGGTAAAAAGGACTTTTCATGAATCGAGCTCCTTAAGTTCTAAATTGAGCTGCATGATTACTGATAAGTGGGTGCACTGACTGGACAGGTCCACTCAGTCTGTGTGGTTCTTTCCTCAAAAGACCATTTCAGACACTAATCTACATGGTCTACGCATAATCCGACCAAGATTGTGTCTGGACTATTTAAGACACCTCTGAATTTGCTTCGGCCTTTCTTCTTACAGTATTCAAATAGGAAACGCCGTCATCATTTAATTTGTAAGTGTTTGTATAAGTCTACTTACAGTAATAAAATAATTAATTCTATTCTTGAAACGACATCAAAGTTGCATGAATCGAAGTCGTATTGCAAAGAGGAAGCAATATCTCCCTATCAAAGATATAACTGTGACGCAATAACATAACCAATAGAGCAATATATTGTCTTACATAATATGTGCATAATACAGCTTTGAATAAAAACAAGAAGCCCCTCTGTTACGAGACTGAAGTCATCGTGATCTCTTGCATTTTCTATGAGACTGTCGACTTACTACGGTAGTCTCCGCCATTTTCTCAAGACCTCACAAATTCCTTGCATTTTCGTCTTTGTGTGATGGGTTTAGAAGAAAGAGAAGGGGAGAAAGGATCAGGTTATGGTGGTTGAAGTTGAATGGCAGTGCAATGGCGTAGGTCGTTGACGTGGGATCAGAAGATTTGCTGTATGGTAACAATGTTTTGAGGTTGACTGCCGTTTTGGTCGTGTAGTAAGTAAGAATGTTTGCATAGTAAAATGTTGTTTGTAAACAGTGGGACTGGGAGTGTTTGTGGAAAAGTTTCAATTTCAATGTATGCAGTGCATCATACTGTGACAAGTTCTGTGTGTTAGCACGATTTTGAACATATTTAATCTTTGTTTGATTCTTAAACAGCTCACCTACTCTAAGAAGATGAATCTTATGAAATGGTAAACCATTTAATTTTCTTGGCGACAACGTGGAAGTACGGGATCTAAGTAGATATGGGCGATACGGTTATAAAAATGTATTGGACGTTGTAGAATCTGGGTTATTCGACGAACACATTTTGTTATGTTATATCTACGTTTCAAACGATTACTAGGTATATTTGGACAGTTAAAGAGCTCTAGCAGAAACATTTTGTAAGGTTTATATACAGATGACTTTGGCTGTCTATTTCTGCTTTCAATCTGGGTTATTTGCTGCGGCAAACCGATTTTTGAATGTATATAAGCCAAAACTCGGTCTTACTTAGGTACTGGAATATGATCAAGAAAATGGACTGGCTAGACTTTTGGAACTGACCTCATCATTGCCTTCATGTCGATAGGATCCGGCAACTGGGACTCGAGGTGGCATTGCACAAGTCCGAGGCCATGTGGTTTCATGGTCCTCGGAATGCGCCACCGACGGGTTCCCAGATAACGGTGGGAGGGGTTCACATCGGCGTCGAGTCGACGATGAAGTACTTGGGTCTCGACCTCGACAGCCGGTGGAACTTCGCGGAGCATTTCCGCCGTTTGGCTCCCAGACTGGAGCGGGCCGGGGCTGCGTTGAAGCGGCTCTTGCCCAATCTAGGGGGGCCAAACGCCTCCTGCCGGAGGCTCTACGCGGGGATCGTGCGGTCCATGGCCCTATACGGGGCGCCGGTGTGGGCGCCTACATTGAGGCGCCAACCAGCTCGCAAGTTGAGGGCGTCCCATAGGGTCATGGCGATCAGGATGATCTAGGGATATCGCACGATCTCCGGCGAGGCGGCGGGCCTCCTTGCCGGATTACCGCCATGGGATCTGGAGGCAAAGGTCCTCGCGCAAATATGGGAGTGGCGCGAGGAGGCCAAACGCCGGGGCGTAACTCCGCTGCCGCAGGAAATCGCGGCACAGCGGACAGAGCTCCGGCGGGATCTCATGGTGACATGGAGAGAGCGATTGTCGCAACCCAGTGCTGGGCAAGCCACGATTGCGGCGGTAAGTCCCCTCTTTGAGGAGTGGTTTGAGAGGCGGCATGGCGTCCTCACCTTCCGCCTGACGCAGGTCCTCACCGGACACGGTTGTTTCGGGAGGTTCCTGTTTCGGATAGGGCGGGAGGAAACGCCCGGGTGTTTCCACTGCGAAGATCGCCCTGAGGATACGGTGGAGCACACGGTGGCGGTCTGCCCTGCTTGGGCGGAGCACCGCCGTGTCCTCGTGGAGGCGATCGGCGGCGGCGATCTCTCGCGTCCGGCCCTGGTCCAGGCCATGGTACGGAGCGAGAGGGCATGGGGAGCCGTCACCTCCTTCAGCGAAGCAGTGATGCTCGCGAAGAGGGAGGCGGCGCACGTGAGGGAGAGGCAGCATATGCGCCCTCGCGACCCTAGCCGCCGCAGGATACGGAGACGCCCTGGGCGTCGGGAATCCCAGGCCGATTTCCGGCCACCGTAGGCATGGGCTTGCGGATGGCGAGTAATGGGTAGCTCGCTGTCCGGTAAGGACCAAACCCAAGTCGACGGCGCGTTGTGTTCCACGCGCGCCTCAAAGAGATGTCAGCACAAAAAGTGATAGGACCCGCAAGGGTCGATGCCTGCCAGGGGTGCGGGTTTGTTCGAAAGAGACACCACAGCCCCTGGCATACGGGCTACTGAAGGAACACGGGTGGGTTTCAGTCAGTAAAAGTCTGACACGCCCTTCTGCTCCACCCAGAGCGGGAGAAGTTATTTGATGATTTCCCAGACAAAAAAAAAAAAAAACATTGCCTTCATCCCAATTTATTTAGGGGTCGGCGCAACATGCCTTTTCTTCCATACTTCTCTAATACTTGTCTTCTCGGTAGTAACTCTCTTTAGTTCGCCATATCATCTTTCGCACAGTCCATACATCGTTTCTTTGGTCATTAATCTGGAAACTTTCCTCATTAATCTGCATCACGTGCCCATACTGTTGGAACTGACCCTTTGAAGTAAATATTGCCGCAAGTCCAAGTCCAGAGAAGATGCAATAAATAATATTGATTTATTTAGTTTCGCCTGGTTAATTGCTTAACTTATGTAAAGTGATATTTTAGACTACTTACTTCGTGATTAAGTAATTGAAATGACATTAATTTATCGCAATTTGCAATGCAACTCGCAAGTGCAAATGTTAGATGTTTTTAAATTGATGCAAAACAAGATTTGCATACGATTACAGTGTCGGTTTGAGTGTCATCATAATTCATAATAATGTCAGCTGCGTAATGTGACATTAATTAATTCTACGGCGGAAAGTGAACAACAATTTCACTGACGTTGTATATTATTTAGGTTGATGTAGTTGATGCTAGGCTTAGCGAAAACGAAAGTTATCGCGTGCGAAAATCGTGAACGCACGAAAATGGAACGCAGCCGAAACATTTTAAATTGGCAATCTCAGGAACATTTTCATAAATGGAACACTGAATGCAATCAGATTCGATTAAGAACGTTTTCAAAAATAGACGGTGAAGCTGAATGTGTTTATAACATACCATTTTATAAGACCTTTCGTGATATTTATAAGCTATTGAAGTTTACTGAGCATTGAAAGGTCAGGATATATTGGTGATGTTATTCGAACCAGTTGTTCCTGGAGAGATTCCGGGTCAGCGCGTGTGCAACGCTCATGACAGCCAGTCGCATGAAGCAAGAGGCGCCATTCGAATGCCATTTTGAACATTTGATGCAAGCAACATCGTGGAACGGTATTTCGTTTTGTTTGCGATTTATTATTGTAGAACAATTCTTGATTCAGCAAGATATTCGGTTGTCTTTAGAACAAAAGGTACAATAATTTCAGTTTAATTTGTTTTCAAATCGAGACTATTCCATTTCTACCAAGCTTTAGCTACAAGCTAAAGATTTATATTCATTCATACTGCATTATGAATTTAAACATACAATTATCAGACCTAGTACCTACTCACCGAAGTGCGTTTCACTGCGTGAATTAAAAAAAAAAAACAACTACCATAAACAATTACTGCACCAATCAGAAGGTAGATTGCACAATTCATGCTCATTTATTATATTGCACGCATTTAAACTAGGATCTACTGCATAAACTACCGTTAACACAAGGTTGAATCAATAATAATAAAAGTTGAACTTGTGTCTATCCGTCTGTGTCAGTGGCGTGTACTGCACACAAGGTCATGGCCGATAGAAATTGTTGGTAAACACTGATTTATTTCCTCCTGTTTAGAGGTGTGTTAGCATTTACATTTTTTCAAGAAGATTTCCTAAAGAAATTATAACCGATAAACGATTTTTTCTCTGTACTTAAGTAGGTTTGTACAAACACTTTTACACGTCAATCATATTTTCATAACTATATACCTAGGTGAGGTCGGCGTTTCCTATATGAGTACTCTGAGAAGAAAGGCCAATTCAAACTCAGAGGTCACAGTCCCTTTTAAAGTCAAGACATCTTGGTCAGATCATCTGAAGACCAAGAAACTCTTTCTTTCTCTTCATCTCTTTCATGAAGTCTGGAAAGTATTTTCCCGAAGTAGGTTGTGCTGTCATTTGTGCAAGGTTGATTTGCATTTTCCAGTGAGAATTTCAATATTTTTCGCTGTTGTTTCCTTAAATCTGTCGTATGATGAATGACAACTGATTCATTAATTTTATAGTTTCTATCCTCAATTGCTTTCATCAACTTTCATTAAGTACAGACCATTATTAATTTTAAATACCCTTTATTAGATGCTCGCCATTTGCTCATAAACCTGCCATTCACTTCAAATTACAGTTTTCATCTAGCTTTAGTTGGCTTGCGTGAAACCCGTAATGAAATGATGTTATGATATTTATTTATGTTAGTAGGTTAAAAAAACACTATTACACGTCAAAATTTACTCATATTTTAAAACTAGATGAGTTCGGAGATTCTTAACTGACTAGTCTGAGGAGAAAGACCGTACCATAGTCAGTTTTAAAGTCCTGACATTGTCTTTGTCAGACCATATGAGTTATCGTGAATCAGTGACATAAGTACACCTACTGTAATTTTCTTTTAACTACTATAAAATAAAATAAGACAAGTAAGTATATCAAGGAAAAGCTAAAATATTTGATGGATGGATGGGATGACTCTGGTCTGCGATTAAATTAAAACGAAGCGGGAGAGTCCGAGGAAATTGTGTTGCGAACCGAGCTAGTAATTACTGCTTGCCAAGCAATCCAAGCAACTTTCTGTTATGTAGTCTGAAAAATGTTCATAATTGCTGTCGGTAACCAATCATGAAGCCTAAATCTCAATCAATAAATAAAACAATTTGCCTTCGCGTTCAGGAAGCTACGCAATATCTTCTCGTCCCAAATACCGCAGCGTCTCAACACGAAAGTCTTTGACCAGTGCGTGTTGCCAGTGATGTTCATGCCACTGAAAAGTGGTCGCTCACAACGGGCCTTAATAAAAGGCTACAAGTCACTGAAAGGGCAATAAGGAGAGCTATCCTATTGTTCAATTTGTATCAACAAACAGAATAGCAAAATTGCCATTTTCACTAAATTAATAACTCAGTACAATCTTAGTGCTGTCAAACTAAAATATAGTTAAGTTGTGTCACTTTAGTCGTTTTCAGAATGGGAAATCGTCGTTTGACAGGAATAAACTAAATTTTGGTGATTTTTAGTCTAGTTCACAAAAATCTCTATTTTTGTGACAACAGAATCGGCACCAATGAAGAAAAACTTACACAGACCTAGCTCCACTAAAAGCGAACCAAACTCCTCCCCTTCTAACAGTATGAATCACAATTTCATTCCAACAAGCAAATAGATCCAATAACAGGAAAGCCAATAGCCACTCTTTAATGACAAATAAATGGATTCATATTGTGGACACTACGCTCTGTGAGGCCAGGGACACAGGCCTTCCACTTCCCAGGCCTTGACCTATAAATGGACGACAAGTTGAGGCCAGACTGCGGAAGGAAGGGGTCTAACAAAATATTTATGGCCACTGGAGGCTTTTGTAGTCCTTTTCAATTAGCTTTTGGCTATTTGACAAGTGGGATATTAAACGCTAAGCCGCCAAGATTGCCCGCGAAATTATGAACAATACAAACATGAATTTGTTTTTTCATAATTTTTAATTACGCGTACATAAAACAATTAAAATATCAAACGACAATTTCATGAAATCATGACTTACGGCCCATTCAAATCAAAAGTCATTTATTCATATTAGGCTGAGAATCAGCACTTTTCGAACTTCAAAATACATAAGACAGTCCCCCAAAAACGCCCATCCTTCACCACTCTCATTCTGACTTAAGAGTTAAATTGATGATATTAATTACAACAATCTGTGAATAATTATTTGTTAAGGTCATTAATCATATTTTTATAACATGCAACTTGAAATCGACCTGCAAAATAAGCAACTTGAAACCGACCTGCAAAATGTAGAAAGTTTGAATTTTGCGAACTACCTTTTGCAGAAAAAAATATTTAATGTGACTTGATCGCGAGTACATGGAAATGTGAGTTCACTGGCGTAGAATAAATTATCTAAAGGTGAAATGTTACATTTTAGTTCATTAGAGCGCGAAAATGTATACTTTCTTCGGTTGAATATTTTGATAAACCGAAATTCGTCCTCTTTGTCACCAATTCTGCATCTGTAACGTTTTCTTTTAAAACCCTTAGAATGAAAACGTTTTTCCCGTTTACTTAAGAATCTACAAGGACAAGAATATGGCGGCCAAATAGGTATATGGTTTAATATATTTCATAGCATAAGCATAATCAGCCAATAATGTTCCCACTGCTGGGACAGGCCTCCTCTCTGTGTGAGTGTGGGGGCCACAATCCACCACGCGGGTCTAGTGCGGTTTGGTTAATTTCGTTCAGGCTCATGAATAATTCGAATATACATATACATAGGTATAAGTACACTGGTTTTGTCAAAGGACTAATACATTTACTTTTATATTTCTCCCATTAAAAAGTATTGCATATGTATGAAAATCCTGGCAAAATTCTGCATGTGACAGGTTCAACCATTCAATATGTAAAATCAATTTCTGCTATAACGTGTTACGTGCTTCCAATCAATTTAAATTGGCAATGATTGTGTACATCGAAAATTGAAATTCGGCGCTATTACTAGCAGTTATTTTACAACATGTTATCTATACTATATTATATTATTATTATTTACTTTATTTCACGTAATATACATATAAAGTGAAATAAAGGAAATATTATTTTTATTATTTACTAGCTGTGCCCGCGACTTCGTTCGGGTGCCGTGTCGGAAAACAATAATGTGTCGCTTAGATGGTGTAGGTTACTACTCCTCCTTTAAAAAGGAAGAATCTTCCGATCTATCCTGGTAGGAACCTACCACAGCTTGAATTGACAACATTTTGTAACGCATGGAAAGATGAAACAATAGGTAAAACACGCAAAGCGGCTCTTACCAAAGGATGGAATGCATTGATTTTATATGTCAATGATGGAATGTCTAATAGGTGGCAGCATTAATAAATATACTTTATGGTGATAAGGTTGCTTTCATTCTGTTTGTTTACATTCTCAAAAACACCGACCGCGGCGAAGGCGGCCATAGATGTCAAAGGCCGAACACAAATACAACCAGTGTTGTTATCGTAAAAATCTGAGCTGCCGTATGTCACAGTCTGATTTGCCGTATTTATGGGAAAAAAAAAACGAAATTGCCGTATTACGCTATTTATAAAAAAAAACGTAAAAAACATTCGTACATTTTCCAAGATTTTAAATAAAGTCTTATTTACAGTCGATATTACTAACTTATTCCACATCTTGGTCTTCATGTTGAAGACATAGAACGTCTAGAGCAAACTTTGCTAGAGTTTTGCAGTCGGTTGTGTTATGGATTTTTTCCCAAAATTCGTGAGCTTTCTACAAGTTCACAACACAACAGAAGAAGACGCAATGCGCCATCCATCATGTCATGCCATGCAATTTTATGAACTAACAATCGGAAGTATTCGAAACAATACAATACTAAATAGGCAAGTAAGCTACCCAATTCTAGAAACAACCCGTACACTCGCCAGACAATAATAATCTTTATGTTAAGGTGTTTAAGTTCAATTTGTATTAAGCATACTGCAAAGTTGAATGGCCGTCCAATAGCACATGGTGTGATGAATTTTGGGAAGTCCCCGTAGCAAAAACTACGTAAGATTGGCGTGAATTGAATTTGTGTTACAGGTTTCTTTTAGTATTGCCTTAATTAGAATATTATTAGTGAAAAAACGTTTCGTTTCACCCATGGTCAATTGCCGTATTTTGTGATACGGCAATGAGAGGCCTGCCGTATACCGTATATTCTTTAAAAAAATCGTGGAATGCCGTATCAATAACAACGCTGACTACAACTACTTAATGCATTGACCGCGACATGTGACAGTATTTAACAATAACCGAAAAAGCACGAGCGGTGTTAGCCCGTTAGCCGTCCGTCGGTCGTCGGCGTGTGTGCCGGCAGAACGGCGCGGGCGCGGTGGCTTGCGCTGTAAGCAAGGTATTCTTACCGCCCTTGTAAATTAGTTATAAGACTGTGTCTACTTAGATGTATAATTAGATTTTTGTTACCAAAAATATTTATATCGAGCGCTAATCCTGCCGACAAACTGTCACGCAGTTTGGCAGGTTTATAAATTATGTAAAAGTTTTGGCCAAAATAAATGATTTATTGATTTGATTTTTTGATTTGAACACAGTGGCGATATCACTTAACAATGTACTTTAGGCAAACTTGTAATAAGGTCTATTTTACTTTTTTATTAGTCCATTTGACGACGCGCTTACAAAGGATATTGGTTTGGATACTTAATGGAATCCTTTTTATGAATATGTAATGTACCGATGTACCGATTAGATCCGCGGATAAAGAAGTCTTTAGCCGCGAATATAGGAATTTGGTCGCATTTTTTTAATCCCCGAATAATGAAAACGCGAATGAAAGAAGCGCGAATAAGGAGCTTTTACTGTAGGTACTCAATAAATCGACTGCGCGTCTGGTTGAGTGTGCTGAAGCATTATTCCACGTTTGCACGGCGCGCTTTCTCACAGGCCAGACTGCGTCAAGCCAGGCCGACAGGCCGTGGGAACATTCGATGCCGATGAGGTCTCCGATTGCCAGTCGTCGCCAGCGCGGGGTGGCGCAGAGCGGGGGCGGGCGCCTATCTCGGCCCGTACAGGCGCTTGTCTTTTAGCTTTGTTTATCAAACGTTGACCACTGAATAAAACCACAGCAGTGGGAATGCTCTGCACGGACTGCGATAGGCCTCAACAGGTAGCAGTGCAGTAACACCTGGCGCCACTTGTCAGTTAACAGCCCGCCGTGGGACCGTGGCGTTATCACGATGAAGAAAGATCACGCTGTAAAGGTGGATACTGACCGGCGTCACGGGTCAAAATGTACCTAACATGTTACCAAGCAAGCATTCGTGCAGTCAGTAGTAGGTACCTACGGCAAAACATGCGAGCGAGCAACACTGATTTTAGCACACGGCGTAAAGACATGCTCGATGCGAATGTTACATTACCTACTCCCCGTAACGTCGGTCATGATCCACAGTTGAAAAAAGAAATCTAAACCAGGATAAAACTATTTATGTATTTGTCAATATTTTACAATTGTGATTTCTATTGTTTCTATGTATGTAGGTATACTTTGTTGGAGATACCAAATGGATAAATAAATGTATTTTTAAACTTGTTTTAACTAACAAAATGCTGTAAGCGATGTTGCTCGGAAAAGCACCGATATAGGTACCTACAGTTGCCCGTGTGAAAACCTACCTATGCCTACCTACACCAGTAGTTATGGCCGCAATTTTGGACTAACATCACGAAAATTAGCACATATTTAAAACTCTTTTTACTCCCAAAACTCCCAATAAATTATACCCTACTTTAGGATGAATTGTTTGTCCATAATACTATTTAATAATAATACATTTTTAGATTTTTATGTAGGTAGTAAAATACCCTATTGGCTTCCATCTGCTTCGTCAAAATATTGTTCGAAGTAGTTTATAAAAGCAGACATATACTTCGGAAACACTGGTCGAACAATAAAAAAAAACAGACTGCGTAGAAAGCTATCAATATTATCGATACCTTCCTTAAATCCAAATGGTAACATTCCTACCACAGGCATCTAGTTTCTACCTAGCGTCACCCCGCATTGCCAGACCTCGGATTTACCGGTTTATCCATAGATCTACGGATTTTGGACCTGGCCTCTCGGATACAGGTACCTACGTATATTCGATAGAAAATCAATAAAACAGGCAAAATCAAGTTGTTGTCTTTGTATGTTTGCTATACAAACCTAGATGGCGTTACAGACGCTAGAGATTAAGATTTATTAAGGAGATGTTCCCTTGGCCGCTCTAATTTTGCTATATTATGCTAGATGGCGTCACTGAGACATTTATCACAATTTTATTTTTCTATGAGATTTCTTCCCCTCTTTTTGTATTGATTTTGTAAAGTTGTTATTTTTAAAACTAATAAATATTTATCTAACATTGCATTCTATATGACTCAGAACACCAAATCAATTATTACTATCACTACTTTTTATTTGATATTCTTTTAGCTTTTTTGATTCGTGGGAATCAACCACCAACGGTAAGCGATTTTAATCAGTATCATCACTCTTTGAAATAACACAGACACAGTAACTTATGCGATTTTATTCAGTATCATCACTCTTTGAAATAACACAGACACAGTAACTTAAAGGAGAATGACGTGTTATTATTAAGTATTCGTTAGTACCGTTTCGCGCCAATAGATGTCGCTAAGTGTTTCAACATTACGTAATTAAATTCTTCTTGAACACTTTAGATTGACCGAAGCGATTGCGATGAAACAAAGACTAGTATATACTCCGAGTTATAAAAAATATTTGAGTATGGAAGTTAACCATATCAGTTTCGTTCTTTTGACGTGATACTTGATCTATTCAAACATCTAAACAGAAAAACCGACAAACAGACAAAAAATTCAAAAAGGATTAAAATGGCATCTATTGATTATCCCTTACCACCCCAACAATTTTTTTTCGAAATATTTTAAATGTACAGAAAAAATTCGTCTACAGATTTATTATATGTATAGATATAGATATAGATTTTCTATGCTAATATTATAAAGCTGAAGAATTTGTTTGCTTGAACGACGCGCTAATCTCAGGAACTACTAGTCCGATTAGAAAAAATATTTCAGTGTTAGATAGCCCATTTATCGAGGAAGGCTATAGGCTATATAACATCACGCTAGGGCCCTTAGGAGTTAAGCGAAAAGAAAAAAAGTCACGAATACGAAGTACACGCACGGGCTGGCTATTCGAAGCGACGGGATGGGTCGGGGGAGCAAGAAATGTGATGCGAACGAAGTCGCGAGCAGAAGCTAGTTATATACTAAAAGTAGAGTTTTTTATGATGTTCTCTATTATTTATGGTTGTATGGAGAGTTGTAATTTTAACTTCAGCTGAAGACATAATTTCAAGAAATTTTGTTGTTAACTTTCTGCTAAAAGTACTGCTTAGAAGGCACTTTTTTACGTATTATACGTTATTATTTATAATCCTTTCAGCAGATATTCTTGTTCATATTTTTCTCTTACATAATTATGTACTTACTTATGTAATAACTAAATACCAAGTTACTGAGTGTTAGAGGTCAGATGGGCAGTCGCTCTATGTAAAATACTAATATAATTAGACTGGAAACCGACCCCATAGTTGGGAAAACGCTAGGCAGATAATAATATGTACATAAATGACTAATATTACTGTAATATAGACCAGACTCCATTGCGATTACCTACAACGTCAACTCCTCTACCATCTCGCTGAATGGCTATTAAATTAATTAAACAACAGGATGAGATTTCCAATTTCGTGTCGCAACAAGGGAATGAGGATAGGAAAACTTGAAAATCTGTTACATTGTAATATAAAGGCAAAATAAACTTCCAAAATGTTCGTTCATGTTACTCACGAGACATTTGCGGATGTAACAGCAATATTGTCACTTCTGTCGACACAACACTAGAACAGAGTTTTCAAATTTTATTGGAAAACTGGTACAAAATGAAAACAGAGTTGCGATTTATATTGGATATAGGTGTCACATAGTTCTTATGAAAATTATGTAGCTTGGGCAGACTGTCAATTTTGTACTTCTCCACGAGTGTTCATGATTATTTAGATACCTGTGAATGGTGGTTTAAAAGTTGACAATACAGTGTTTTTGTGCAATTAATATTTACGAACAGTATTACATCAACCAGTAAACAATAATTACATTTTTACTTCACAGAAAGTTTAAGTTATTAGAGAGACAACCTATACAGAGAGACCAATATACCTACTTTCTGTCACAATATCTGGGTCGTATTTTTAGTCTATGCAATATTAGAAAACATGCTGCATAACGAATAGTTGAAAGTATTTCTTCCCTAGCAACTTGCCAGTTTGAAATGAGGGAAACGGGGCAGTCCGATAAGTATTCTTATTCTTTTTAGGCTTTTGAATATTTATTCAGAGTAAAGAGCGATGTGACTGATAATATTATCGTTTCATGTCTTTTCTACCGTGAGAAAATGACAGTCACTGGTGAAGAAATTTGAATATAATATAGGCTTTATTTTCAGGACGTCGACGTAGATCAACCCTGGACCTCCCCAAGGTACCTAATTCGACGAGGTTTAAGACATCTAATCATAAACACACAAAGGGATGGTCGCACCTTCATTAAATTACCTAATGGAAACGAAAAGATATTTCTGTTATGCTTCGATTATTTCTTAATTAAAATTAATCGACCGTGTAGAGCTTGAAGACCCAACCAAATGATGTAGCGATTTAAAAATAACCGAGTCATAAAAGTTTCCTTTGAACTCCGTAGGTGACACATATTTTTTTTTCGAGCTACAACTGTTTCGAACGTGACAGTTTCGTTTAAAATTTGTAACACCCGACCATAGACAGTTAAATAGTTACAAACAGCCAACAAGGCAAACATTTCTCCCTGAGTTGGCATCCTGGCTTTTTGCCAAGGATGTTCGGACAACGACCAACGACCAACCTTTAATCACCCCTCGCATAGACGTGTCTGAACGATTAAAAACTGTTTCATTCCCGTTTTAGAAGTTAAAGCTTTTTTATTATGTTTCCAGCACTTTAAATACGTTATATAATTGAATGCTACGAATTCTAAATTTTTCTCGGGAACGATTTTCTTCCGTGTCTATTTCGAAAAGCGCGCGACATTACTTAACGGCTTGCAATAGTTACGTTAGATGGTAATTGGTTGGATACATTTCAAAACAATGGCGGTAAAGTCATCAAGCACTGATCGCGGAGGATAAGAAGCGACTGCGTCTCGCGATGTCGCGATAAGCTTTGAAAATATACTGTCATTTAAAATTCAATGACTAATTTAATTGGAGCATTGGTGCAAATTATAGCTCTAGCACTTTATCCATTGTGTTTTTATTAACTTTGATTCAGAGATAGTTGTGTATTGTTATGTCAATTAATATTGTTTGTGGCCTTGCGTATCTTCTTTGAAGCTATTTTAGGTGTTGGTGTAAAATTATGATCCACGTATATTGATGCTACATTGTTTTTAATGCCGTCACAAGAAAGTTCTTAGTCATGCTATAAAATAGGACATAATTCTATGGTCATGCTCAGTCTTCTACGCATATTGCAAAAACTTTTCTCTACGGGTTTCCCATTTTCATTCTTAACTTTACTTTGATTACTTTATTTCTTTTCAAAAGGCCGTCTCACTCAGACTTTAATCTGCGTGGTCCTCATGTGGTCTGACCTAATTAAGTCTGACCTCTGAGTTTAACCGAACCCAGCTATTTTTAAAAGATTATTTATTTGTGACTTGTAAAAAAGTGTTTTTTTTTACCAATTTACAGAAATTAATAAGTATTATGTTATTAATTATTTCCAAAATGCTTAATATTTAAAAATATTTTATACGAACTGTCAGTGTTAAATCACTTCTTTATTCGCACTACACTATATTTTTCGAATAAATAAAGCGAATTTGCGCAAACGCAGGTCGAGGTGTATTTACAAAACTTTCTCTGGAAAATTTTGTCATTTGGACATTTTGATGTGCATCGTTTCGTAGCATTATGAGGTTTCAATGTACCATTGTTCGTTTATTACGAAATAGCGCAAATTACGTCTGAAGCAACACAGTAGAACGATACGACTCTCACTTTTAAGTATTTCTTTACCGAAATCGACATTTCAAACAGCTTAAATAACTCATTGTGACACGAGAAGATGAAGATTTATGGAATTTATTCAGACTTTGGTTACTATGAGACAGACTCAGAAATTATAAGCTAATACGACATTTGCCAGCTAATAAAAGGCACTGAGGTAGGTGTAGGCAGTTCGGTTAAGCAGCCGACAACCTTCTAACGAGATGCCATAATTATGATACGAGATGCCATAATTATGATGCGAGATGCCATAAAAAAATATATCTCTATTCACATTTTAAAATTAACACCGAACTGATCAAAATACAGGCTACCTCTTTGGACTGTAACATAGAAAATAACCCCAAAATTTTATTTGCCTCCTTAAACTAATCAGCTATTTTTACCAGCATGCACATCAAAGCTACCAGTGGCTTGTAATTATTAATGTTTGTACACTTCCGTAGTCTGAAAATAAACACAAGGGAATCGAAAGCACTTTCACTCACTCCCACTTCAACTAATAACCCTAATGGTGAAGAAATACTAGAAAATTCAACCTTACCTTGAAGATATTACGTTCAATTTATTTTGTCAAGATGGTAACTTGATGCAACCAAGTGCAATTGATGCAGAGTCTTTAAGAAGTTCTGCGATTAGATTGTCTTTTGCAGTTGGTAGGATTGCATTGATAGAATGTTGGTTGATTGGTAAATGACAGCGGTCTCCAAGCGAGACATTTCCGTTTCTTGTTAGAATTACGATTATTTGCTTTCGAACAATTTTATGCACCTTAGGTGTTGAATAGAACGAGTAAGTTTGTAAATAATCTCAGTATATCGAGAAAAGCTATCGGTAATGATAATGATGGCTACTTAGATAGAGAGATAGGAGAAGCATTCTGTGCACTGTAATTGCAGGCGTGTTTTAATCCTAGTGATCACAGTTTCTAAGTACCAGTAGAAATCAAATTCAGAAAGCAGGTCAAACGAGAAAAAATCCGTTGAAATTATCACTCAGAAAATTACTGATAGCAAATAGAAGATTTGGATAGGAATGAATTCGAAAGAACGCGTAGTCAAAATCGTAAATGGAACCAAAAGTCGACAGGGTTTTAGGCCAAACCATTTACAGTATATTGGAAACCATCATCGAAAACCCACTATTTGTTGGACAGAATACGAAAAGTCAAGGCAACGTTTCCGCATCAATTTATTTTCCAGACTTGTCAGGTCAATTTATTTCGGATTGAAGATGAAGGCAAAATCGAGGCGAGGCATACAAAGTGAGCTTCAAGAGACTCTAATCTTTTGATGTACATGTTTTGGCAAAGAAATTTTACTTGGAAAATAGAAAAATTGTTTATTGCAAGTGCTAATACAGCGTTCTAGAAATTTCGAAAAATGCTAGCTTCACGAAAAACATGCTAAATATTGTCGATTAAATATCGTAGCAATGGAACTCTGAAAGTATATGTGTATGAAGCTATAAACTTTCTATTTTAGGTGGCATAATATAGCAATGTGACGGGAGCTGGGTACAAATTGAAGCTTTTATCGTACGCTGTAAAAATAAACTTAGACGATAACGTTGAAGAAGCTTTAGCATTTGATGAGAACTTTGAAAGCAATGCAAGCATAGAGTCTGTTATTACCGGCTTTGTAATAGAAGACTATAATAACATAATAGACACTATTATTTGTTTATCAAGCAGGGTTTCAAAAGGAGCTTCTATATTTCTCATTATAATACTGTGTTCGGGAGATGTAGGTTGGTGTAAACAACTATGATCTGCTGTTTCATCTTTACAACTCATCATCATCTACCTAGCCTTTTCCCAACTATGTTGGGGTCGGCTTCCAGTCTAACCGGATGCAGCTAAGTACCAGTATTTTACATGGAGCGACTGCCTATCTGACCTCCACAACTCAGTTACTGGGTAATACGATACCTCTAGGTAAGACTGGTTGTCAGACTTTCGGGCTTCTGACGACCCGTAACGACTGTCAAAGATCCACAAATGACAGCCGGGACCAACGGCTTAACGTGCTTTCCGAGGCACGGAGGGGTCTTGGTATGTAAAGATGGTCACCCATCCACGGACCAACCGCGGCAAGCGTAGCTTAACCTGGCCGATCGACCCGTGCAGCTATTGTTATTTAGCTGTAAGTATGATTACACTAGTTTTACCAGATTTTGTTTTTTATGATAGCTGCGAGCTGCTCTGAGATAAAACTTCACGAAGTTTTGGTCCATTGCATTAATCATAAAATATAAGCCAAGAAAACAGGCAGAAGATAAAGCATCATAACCGCAACTTTATCAATAACGAATTTCTAAGTAAATAGAAACAACACATCCAGCGGCGAAATGTAAGGGATAGATAAAGAAGACTGATGTCATCATTATTAAAATATAGAAGAGGTCGATGTCAAACAACGTGGCACCTTATCGGAGTTCGTTGCCAAAGCTCCGCTACCTACATTTGAGAACATAATATCACGAGACGTTATAAGGCACTTTTTAGGAATAAAATACAAGAAAGGTGTTCCAAATGATGTTAAGATTATAAGATTGTTAAAGATCGTATGGTGTTTGATGTAATCATCAAACACCATACGATCATATCACATCTTATGAGGATCTAAAAAGCTGACATTGTTTTAGAAAAGTAAATTGAAAAATGATATCATTAACTTTTCTAGCGGAAAATCCTTTTTGCTTTCATGAAGTTATCGCCTAAGTTTTTGGTTATTTTTTTAATTCGTTTAAATTAAAAGGTTTTTCATCTATTGCAGAGGAACCACACGCCTATCGAAATGAGGATGCTAACGATTACGATGAAACGTTGAATAACATTTTTCTCAACAGACAATACGCAAGTTCATATTTCAAACTAACCTCAATTCTCACATCCTTAATTAGAAGAAGCATCAGCGCTCCAATTCTGAACAGATATCCTATTCATAGTATAATTATGAGAAAAACACTGTGATTATGAAGTGTTGAAGTATTGCATCCGCAGTAAGATTACTCAATCGTTTCCTGACTGAACTTCGACCATGACCTACTTACGTCTATTCGAGGATAGATGCGAAGTTTAACCTCACTATACAGAATATGTACCCATTTGTAAATCTTGGGTAACTATTGGAATCAGCTCAGATTGGGTATAATTCACACTGAATTTAACTTATCACTTATTCAGGGGTTGTTATACCCATATTGAATTGAATATTATCCAAGTTTTTTCCATGGGACATGATGGGACCAACTCTAAAATAGCGAATGGTCACAAATGACATATCGAGCGATATAGTTTGTAGAAATGAAATTAGCACGCGAAAGAAATCTTATATTAATTCTCTTTGAGGTTTCTCAATTAATCCAGTTAATAAAATATGTATGGACAAGATTACTTATCGTTCATGATAAACTACTAACAAAGACGGACTAACAGTAACTTTTCTAATTATTATTAATCGCCAAGTACTATCAAGCCCGTCTAAAAGCAACTGCCCGAAAAATAATTACCGATGGCAAGTAAAGTACACATTGGTAGAAAAACAAAACTTTTTTCATTAAAAGCGCTTACAGAAAGTTGTGATAAGTTCTGTCACGTCGGCCAAATAGATAAGAACAGATGGGCGTACAAACAAAAACCTAGAAAAACTAATTGTTTGTCAGCTGCGTGAATTCAATCGAAACTAATGGAAAATCTTGCAGTAATAGAAAATGTATCATTTGCTATTGTTGGAACTAAATTGCTAAGCGTAGTTAGAATCGTGTATGGATTTATTATAAATCTCATTAAAATGATGTTATCGCTCGACATACTAGAAAAAGCAGTCATATTAGCTATGTTTGAAACTCATAAACCGCTTTCCAAAGTTTAGGATTTACCCGAAAATTTAGAAAAGTATAGACAATACTGTTACAATACCTTCCACAGCCTATGACAAAGTTTACGGAGAGCACAATCCACTTTGTCGACAAAGAAACAGATGAACAGGGTGCCAAATTAAACTTGTTCCAACTCTCGCCTTTGTATTAAGTACACAATGTTGAATCTAGACCCAGATTCCCCACATTGACGAGGTCATAGAAGTTTCCTATTTGATATGGAGACGGATACATAGACGGTAAATACCCATTGTCTATAAAATATCCGAACAGATAGACGCCAGATTAAAATGTTATTGATATCCGAAGAATGTTTAGGAAAATCAGTCGATACGAATCCAAACTGCACTCTTTTGTACCTACTATCTCTTACTCATACTTAGTTCAAAATAATGGTAGGAAAAATGCTCAAGTCTGTACGTATTTTCGCTTACATTCGGTTCAGAACTTTCTTGAAATAGAATACTACAAAACTGCTTAGGAAGTCGGAAAGTGGAACCGGTGACTAAAAAGTTGTGTAAATCGGTTGTCATGGTACGGGCATGTAATACGAAGAAATGAAGAAAATGTCGTGAAGTAAGTATGAATGTGGATGGCTTTAGGGAAAGACAAAATAATCGAAGGATGGACTGTGTGCACGAAATCTAGAAAGGTAGTCAGTATGGACGGAGAAGACATGCACTAGGACACAGTCCCCCAAAATGCCAGCCTTTTACTACTGTGAAGAGCGGGCGTTTTGGGGGACTGTTTTACGAAATTTTGACGTGCGAAAACAGCTGATACGGAGCCTAATTTGAATAAATGACTTTTGTTTTTGAGAAACCATGCTGCGCCGAACCCAAATATTTTAATTGGAATGATGGCTAATAATTTATGAAAACTGCTTCAATATAACCAATGTATAAGCTTTGAATCGTGCTTAGGAGTAGATAAGTAACTTTCGCAATCAATCTATATGATCAAACACTTCGTTAACATGAATCGTACTAAAAGGTTTTACTAATCAAGATACGAGCAACGAGGGACCCCGAAACACTGAATACCCAAAATGTGACTAGGTTTTGAGTAAGTACAGCGTTTTCGTCCTTATCCCTTGCAGTTAACGTTCTAAATCCCAGAGTACTCATCGTTAAAGATAATCTGATGCATTAGATATCAGTGCAATTCCCTAAAAGGCTAACTTTAACCTTTTCAGTGGGTGTGGTAGAATAGTAGGTGTGGCCTGTTCGACTGAAGTTATATCGTCAATTTGTCTATGTCTTTCAGACCCGATAGAGAATCAAGATTGATCATCAATTCTAGCTTTTCTAGTTGAAATAAAACTGTAGAATAAATGCCAGTCTAGTCGTATTTACATGAATTGTGTAGATAATAACAAAGTATGATGTTGCTAAAGACATCTACGAGCAAAAGGTACTCGTATTTATTAAACCTGTCCTTCCTGCAATCAACGTTATCAAGAAAAACAAGAAAACAGCGGTATCAAACGCATGTGCTAGTTTGTTAATAGTAAAACAATATGTTTTTGCTTTTTCTGTTTCTTATAGCTGTTTTTTGTTAATTTAGAACCTTTTCATCATATTTATTTTCAAACTGAACACATTTCTAAAGTTCCATCAAAGCACTCGATTCCCGCCTTTTGCATCTATTTTTACACACAGAGAAATGTTACTTATATGATTCAGCGTACAAGAAATTTTCCATGCCTTACACTTGTGTATCTTTCGTACATAAAATCGTGGATCAGCAACGACCGTTAATTGGCATCATATTCAACCATCCCTCTTAGTGCCTTCCATTCTAATACTCTAACTAACCGTCAAATGACCTCCAATTCTTTCGTGACTCATATAGACATCAGTTTAATGATCATACAGTCTCTTTCTTTACCTCTTTGAGCTTGTTCACATTTCCGACAAGAATGAACATCGCCTATTCGTCTTTACTGCGAGGAGCTAAGAGGAGCGTCTATTTAGACTGGATTAATTTAGGGTTGGAAATTAATGAAGGCCGCGGGTATCCGCTGGATGTGGGAAGCACAAGACCCGGTGGAAGTGGAGGAGCCTGGGGAGGCCTATGTCCAGCAGTGGACGTCTTTCGGCTGAAATGATGATGATGAATTTAATTGAGACGTAAAATTGTTATTTAAACTCAGTGACTATGTTTATCGAAGGCCTTTGAAATATCGACAGCAGTTGACAATATTGAGTTCTAGAAGATACTCTAGCAAGAATAATGACTAAGTTAAGGTTAGTATACAAATCACAGAAACTTTATATTACAGTCGAGATTCAAACTTGAGTTTGAGTTCTGGGTAAGCAGATTCATGGAAAACTACATGTAGTTTTAATGATACCGACTTTATTAAATACGGTTGGTCTAAAAGCTAAAGCAGAAACTTTTAAAAACAAATTCTGCGAACTGCAAGCGCTTTTCACGAGTCAAATAAATCTAGAACTATCCTCGGAAACACGTCCGTTGAAATAGCACGCGACTGGCCTGAAAATTATTTTCTAGCTGCTTCAGCTATCCTCTGGTTCTGCTTGTAAAAAGTAAATTTAATCAGACCATAGTTAAACGAGCACCCTAATTGCGTAACACACTATCAATTAGAATCTGAATAATTTGAAGGATATTTCTGAACCATTGCTTCGTATGTTCGAAAACATTGTCGCTCAACAACGCTAATTACGCAGTAAATGTTATTAAACTGTCACAATAAAAGCTAATCCTACTGTTAGTATATTACGCAAGTACCCCGCAGTGACATGTTAAGTAAAGTAAATATCTAAAATATTAACTCGATATAAGGAATCTTAATAAAACCCAAACCCTAAGTCCTAAGATTAGCCTCAAAATGCAAGTTCAACAGACGCTATATTTTATTGCCAAGCCAAGTGTTTCGTAGGCGTCTCTCTGTCTGCTTCGTTATCTCGTGAATCATCGTAATCTAGTGTTTACTTCGTCTAATGATTTCGTTTCTAAATGTTGTGGTATTAAAACGATGTTTTTTCTTTAATGTCTTATTGTTTTTAGTTACAGGTTTGACGACTGCCTCGTACCTACACATTTAACTTGCATTGAGTGCAAGCAAGTTACTGTTTTTACTGATATATAGCTTTTTGGTTCTCAAAATTTCAGACCATAACCGATTTCGGAAGATCAACTAAATTGTTGTGAGTGAATTGAAAACGTTTCCCTCCTGTTTCGCTTGATTGTAACCTACATTTTAGACCTATGGTTCCAGTTCCAAGTACTGTACTAAATCATTCGTTTCCTATTCCTATTTCCTGAGCATCCCGCCTTTGTCAGCTTAACCACAAAACCCGTTAACATTTCTTTGTGACAAAACTTGGCTTGGAAAGCCGCTAAAACAAAATTGAAATTGGATAGCTTAGTGAAATCCAGTCCAAAAGTAAACTCTTATTATTGAACATGCACATTACAATCAAATAAAACAGTAACACAGTTAGTCAGGGGTAAATGAACTGTGTTCAGGCAAATGTTTACCTTATTTTCTGCACCGATTCACTCGCCCCGAATGATATTCAGCGAATTTCATTTTAATTTTCACATCAGTCGGTAAATTATTTGGTTCACTCGAAATATTCACCACATTTTGTTGACTTTAACAAGTTTCCTAGCACGCTGTTTTTGAAAGCTCTGTTCCCCTAACTTACTAGGTATATCCCATTTTTACTATTTTTTTATCCTAGCAAAACTCTCTTAACATCAAATACAGCCAGCCAAGACTTCTTAAATAAAACTGCACGAGATTTTTGGCTTCTCTCCAGATTTCATAGTAAACCGTAGTGAGAATTCTGTATGGCCATCAATATTCTAATATCATCCATTACAGTTTTTCTATTGACGTCTATATCTGACGTTTGATTTGTTCATCTTTTGCAATATGATAATCTTCATCGCCCATACGTAGTTACTGCAGTCAAGATAGTCGCGTAGATAGATAGCTAATTGAAGCTTGCGATAAAGTCTTTAGAATATTATAATTTATAATTATTAAAGACGTGGAATTTAATTACTTTATGTACATCTATGACTATTAATAGACAACTTGACATTCATGAACATTAGGTAAAGGATCATGTCTCCTATGAATGAATAAATTAATAAACTTTAAAGGATCAATTTTCGGCTTCTATGTGTTGGTTGTTTTACTTTTACAAATGCGCTTCGCTACCGATAAAGATGTCTATGATATGAAGCAATTTGTTTTCAACCACAACGATGGGAGTCATAGTCACAAACGACTATTTCCGAAAAATGAAGTACCGTACCTACGACAATTTAGGAAATTATACTATGGCTATTGTCAGTTTTGAAAACATAAAGGCTTGTCATAAAGTTTACAAAATGCCATTAATCTAGTCACAGAACCGTGATAACAAATAGAAATGATGGCAGAATAGAAACCAAGTATAATAACGTGGTTGTCCCAATGATCTGTAAGCATAACTGCCTATAAGCGCAGTATGATTATCGTGCCTACTTTCTAATTCCCGACCTGCAATGCAACCCAGTATTTAAATGGAGCTGAACTGTCGTCTGTGATAACTGGTATGATATTTCAGAAATGAAATATCAGAATTTTATTATTAAATGAAATGGTTGATGGTAAACTTTTCATTGAGAAAGTTTTAAGTCTCATGTTGGTTTCTTTAGTATATCTGGCAGAAGTCAAATATCTATATAAAGACTTATGAAGTGTTCCCAATGTTAATTGACTTTAAACAATCAGGAGCTATTTTCTAAACTTTAACCAAAGAATACAATCAACCTAACTGTTTTGTTGCTATAGAGCAACTGGCGTTTGAAGATCAAATTGTCGAACGGTTGAATGAATGCATTTACAACCGCTTTGAAGATGGGAATAGAGAATTTACTACTCTTTCGTAGGTTGAAGTCAAGACCGAATCTTCATACTAATGAAATGGCCAGCAGCTTGACAATTTCTCTTCCTCCGAAGCGGTAAGCATTCGATGATTAGAGCAACCTATGCAAGAATATAAAATGCAAATGAAAGCATACATGTTGCTTCATTTTGCACAAATTGCGATACTCATTAGAAGGAAACGAGCTAGGCTAGCGACGATATGCATGCTGTCTAGTCATGCTCCTATTCTAATGGTACCTATATAAACTAAATATGTTACGAGATTCCGACTAGGTACTAAATGTGTCTTTAATGTGCATCTACTATGTAGAGTGATGGAGCAAATATCTTAAATTCCGATGAAAGATAGGGAAGGAATATATTAACATACTCAACCTACGGCTTTCACGATGAAAGCATTTGAAGGATAAAAGTTCGGTCACAGTTGACTGGATATTGAGAGGTCAAAGGTTTAAGGTGTCGCACGCAAAGCCATTATGTTTTAACCGCTCCTTAATTCTGCACATTTAACCTTAGAACGGAGGGTCAACAGCGAGATCGATAAAAAGGTAAAAGTTGATAGTATAAAACCGCTTTCCAAAGAAATTAGCAACCGAGTTTCTTCTGCTATCAAAATGTACGCGATGCTTGCATTGATTGGGTTATCCCTCACTCATTTAAACACTTTAGGGCCGACTTTTCAACCTTCAGATAAAATTACTAAAGCTATTAGTCTTTATTCGTCTGATAAAAGGCTATGAATTTTTCAATTTTTATTTAACTATCGAATCGACCGAATATCTTATCTGTGAATACGCTTACTTCAGGGAGGTGAAAAAATATACAGAATAAACGAATGTGAGTCAAATGCTTTTTTTCCTCAGATAAGTGAATTATGCGACAAAAAAAGCCTATTAGATGATACACAAATGATTTTTAGTTATCTATCGATTAAACCCTATCTGTCTGTTTATCTGAGGATTGAAATTTCGGACCTTAGAAATATAAGACAGATGTCCGCATCAAGATTGAATTGCCATTATTCAACTTCCTTACAAGTCCACATCTGTCAATGTCGTGTGTGCCGTATCTTACCCCAAAAATCTCAAGGTCTGTCCTCGTCTGCAACAACCCCTTTCATCTAACCACCTCGCCCATTCTGGTTCTACCGGTTCTCGAATGTCAAAGACGAAAACATGATTCATGGCAGTTTAGTCATTTTACTGGCCAGGTTACTAGCCGTTATTTCTAATATTAGAATTGCTAAATATAGTAAACTAGCCCGCTGCAGTTCCGGAATGGTCGTTATGGAACTGTTTTGACAGTTTAAATGAACCGATCGGATTTGTTGATTTTGTTAAAAGAGATATTTTAATATTAGAATACTTTTTGTACTATCACTAATGGTAAAGGATTACGTCGAAAGGATTAAGGAGAAATTCATTGTGGAAACGCCAGGAGAGGACGTCCTAGGAGACGTATAGTGACCTTATAGGTGATGTTCTTTAGAAAGTCATGCAGGTATTACTCGCAACCCGCGTTTGTGTATGACCAGAAGGCCAATTCCTGTAAATAAAAACGATCAAAATTCAGTCGCAGAGTCACGTCGGTGACAAACAAATGTCAAAAACTTGTCAAAATGTATGGAAACCCAAGGTATTTTTGACAGGATCGAAACTGAGATCAGACTGTGAACGTTCTTAAAATTACGAGAATTGCCCCTCAGATGTATGAACGGAAAGGATTATGGGCACGCCACGATTGCGGCGGTAAGTTCCTTCTTTGAGGAGTGGCATGAGAGGCGGCATGGCGTCCTTATCTTCCGCCTGACGCAGGTCCTCACCGGAGACGGCTGTTTCCATTGCGAAGATCGCACTGAGGACACGGTGGAGGTCTGCCCAGCTTGGGCGGAGCACCGCCGTGTCCTCGTGGAGGCGATCGGCAGCGGCGATTTCTCGCGTCCGGCCCTGGTCCAGGCCATGGTACGGAGCGAGAGTGCATGGGTAGCCGTCACCTCCTTCTGCGAAGCAGTGATGCTCGCGAAGAGGGAGGCGGCGCACGTGAGGGAGAGGCAGTCTATGCGCCCTCACGGCCTTAGTCGTCGCAGGAGACGCCCTGGGCGTCGGGAATCCCATGATGATTTCCGGCCACCGTAGGCGTGGGATTGCGGACGGCGAGTAATGGGTAGCTCGCTGTCCGGTAAGGACCAAGCCCAGGTCGAAGGCGCGTTGTGTTCCACGCGCACATCAAAGAGATGTCAGCACAAAGTGATTGGGCCCGCAAGGGCCGATGCCCGCCACGGGTGCGGGTTGTTCGAAAGTGATTCCGCCGCCACTGGCACACAGGCAACTAAGGGAACATTAGTGGGTTTTAGTCAGTAAAAGTCTGACACACGCTCCTGCTCCACCCAGAGAGGGTTACCTATTCGATGATTTCCCGGATTATGTAATATAGGTGGTTTTCTGTAGTTTCTGCCTACCCCCATGGGAAGAAACCGTGAGCTTACGTACGAGTATGTATGTTCATTGTGCTGAATCGCAGTGCAATTTGTCAAACGTTTAGCAAAAGTATTTGGTAATTCCAAAAAGATTCCGAAATTGAGAATTGACTAATTAAAGTGAAACATTCCGTACATACATTGGATTAAGAACTAGCCACACTGTGAAGTATATTAGCAATCTATTAATTTGCATAAAATGAGCCAACATTGAATGTTGTAGAAGTCGTAATAAAGCAACAGTTGCAAATGAGTTGCAAGATATTATATTTTTAGATAATCTTTTTAGTGTACAGCTGTTTACAGCAAATCTAAACATCTTGTCAGTCGAATGTAACAACTATTTCTCAAAGGGCTCGACAGATTCTTTACCACAAAAATCTTGAAGGTTTTAAAAATAATCGTCCACTTTCCTGTCGGGACATGTTTTGAGAGTTGTTGACTCATCCGGAACCTTCCGTCAACCGTGGGTGGACCCTTTTGGGGTGAACATATTTTTATTTTGGTCTCATTTTGAATTAAAATGTCGTTACGTTAATGGCCTGTCGTTCCCGAGTGGTGTTTTGAGTTATAATTAATCTTTACGGGTAAAATCAAATTGAAATAAGTTTGTGCGAGATTTATAATTGGCTATGGAATTATGAATCTCGCTAACCTAACCGTTTTTTTCGATGCTCAGAATACCACAATGGAAGACATGACAATGATTTTATAGTCACATTGTTTGCGTGCACAAACCAAGACAAAACAAACATTCAGCCTGATGGAAGATTTTAGTTCGGTAAAGGTTTTTTAACAGAAAAATAGTGAATCACAGTCTTATTCAGTGTCAAAATTTAGGTTAGACTAAATCTAAAACATTTCTCTTTAAACTAGTTAGTTTGCTCTAAATACTTTAATAAACAAAATATCTGTCTGCCGAACAAATTGGTTCTTCATGTTGAGTCGGAATTTTTCAGGCGAGTGGTTTGACCTGAACTGTGCATTTCAGCCTGACCTAGATACGGTCAAAACTTTTTGTTTGGTCACGATTTGCCATTTCTATTGAATACTCGTTCGTGTTCATAGTCTATGGATTTTATTTCCGATTTTTGGAATCTGGAATTCGAATGCGACGGAATTTCATTTTTTTTATTGCTGTTTTTTGTAAACTTTGTAAAAGCGATTCATTACATATTTATTTAATGCATTCCGATATTAAATATTACCTGGGATCTGAAAAAATTGTAAATTGTAATTGTATTTTACAATTTACAAATCTACAAGTTGCTGTTTAATAAAGATACTTACAAATTTACTATGGTAGAAAACTGTCAAAATTGTACCTAAAATTTTATTTTTGCACATCTGTTTAATAATCATTTTCTCTTTACAGGTGACAATTTACATATTTGTAAGGATATCTGTTTTATTAAACGCATAATTGTAGTTACAAATTTACATATTTTGTAAAATGTAAAAAAAATCCGACAGGTGTACTCGCCTTGTGTCAGAAATGTAAAATTTTTTACGTCAATAAATTTAACGTTAAAGTTGTAGCAACTAGTAGTGGAAGTAGTGACAGTAGCGATGATGAATTTATGAGTGAAAGACAACGGTGAGTTTTTCATACAAGGATAAAACTTTACTTTTGATGTGACATACTTTTTTTGGGTCACCAAAACTACCGTCGAATATTTGGTGACAAAAATGCCAAAACAAAATTCTAAATAAGCATTTTCAAATTCTAAGATTTCTAAATCTACCCTCAATTTAAGAATCTTCAACAAAAAGTTACATTTTATGTAATTTGTAACTTAGAATTACAGATTTGTAGATACAATATTGTCATCGAAATCTACAGGCGTTTTCTGCACTTGTAAACATTTATTAAACAGCATTTGTAATAGTAAAATTTATAATTGTAAACTTTTTACTTGAAAAATTCTTACAAAATTGTAAGGTTTATTAAACTGCACTTGTCATACAACTTTACAAAGTCACTTATTTACAAAATTGTCGGATTATAACGTTTATTAAACAGGGCCCTGGATACTTTCATGACAGCTGTTTTTGTTAACGAAAAACTAACATACGAGTTTAAGCTGAAAGAAAAATCCCAAGAACGTTATTTAATACCGTTATTTTTGTTTCGGGTGTGTATTGTTTTTCAATACTGTTGAATTGAATCTGTTTTCTTTAAATATATTTCAACTTCTTCAGCTGTTGGTTGTGACTTTTTTTTTAAATTGTCTGTGAAACAGAATAAACATGTGAAATTTCAGCTTCGTAGGATAAGGAGGAAGTGGTTTTAAATCAATTGCAAGGTTTGACCCTAACAAACATTGCATGTTAAATAAAAGCTCGAAAAATGGATAGACACGGTGTTCGAAAATAGGTACCTAGTAAAATACTGTATTAGAATATTTTCCAATTAGATAAAAACTATTTTAATTTGAAAATTGGGACGATACATTCAACAGAAAAATAAAACATAATTTACTTTTATTTTTCTGTTACATACAAGAAAAGTTTTTATCCAGTGCGCAAATTTTAACCATGAATTCAGCATAATATCATTCTAGACCCCCAAACCGCAGAAATTTTTCGCCGGTTATACAAAAAATGAACAGCTGTTCCATACATTTTGACCGCGTAGGTATTGCAGTTTTCTATGAAACAGCTGTTTTTTTTTAGAACCGGCGTAAAATTTCTGCGGTAGGGGGGTCTAGAATGATATGCTGAATTCATGGTGAAAATTTGCGCACTGGATAAAAACTTATCCTGTATATTTTGTCCCAATCTTCAAATTAGAATAGGTAGTTTTTAATAAATTGGAAAATACTTCATTTCAGTCGCTTCGGAGAACGCTAGTAGCCAATATTAGTTATGAAATAAATGATGATTCACGTCTACTTCATAATTTATTTCTTGGCTAGCATGTTTGTTTATTTACAGTAGGTATACGTATTACATTATCAATCGATCGACCTATTTTTTATATGTATGACGCGACGATACAATATCTTTTAGATAGTTTGAATTCATAATATTGTTTTTGGTACATCGATAGAGATAAGATAAGGTACTTCAGCTCTTGCTCTACTTATCTATTCCATGGTAGCTGAATCTGGGCGCCGATTTATATTGAATTGGAAGTGACGGGAATAGCAGTACTTAGCATAATCCGCCTATAAGGTTTCCTATAAGGCCTTAATGGACCAGTGCAGATTGTCGGATATCAATGTCTTCGAATTTTTATTTCTAGGACATGCCGGGTTCTTGCGTTATGAGAGCGGTGGTGATGAAATAATTTACACAAAGTAAAGTAAGTGCCTGCTTGGGTTCGTATTGATTTGGAACGCACGACCTACAACTTTTAAGTCGCGGCCGTTGCCTTTGTGCCACTACTGCTCTTAGCTCTTAAAAACTAAGAGGGGGTTATTTGCACTTTTCGAATAAAGTCTTTGCGAAAGTCGGGAGAACGAAGGAAGAAGAAAGTCGGTGTGCCAGCTGTTAAAGGGCCAAAAGAAATGGCCTATGCTATAGGTAGTACGACTTCATCTTAGAACCTATTCTGAGTACCTACACAGCATTTTTTTTTTTATTGAAAAGTTGTTTCGTTCGTATTTTGAAGAAAAGTAAGTCAGTTTGAAGTGAAGTGTTTGGTTTTCGTTCTGGACTCTGGATACATTCCAAAATTAAATTGGTCTACACGCCGTTTCTGTGTAATTCGCGCCTTAAATGATTTTTAAGACTGATTTGAGGGTCTCAGTGTCTGTCGGTGTGTGTAATTTATACCTATAGCTTCAGACAGAGCTACAAATACGACCCTCGTCAGTGCTTATGACAAAGACGAGAGCATCAGGGAAAGACAATTTTTTATTTTTTTATTTTCCTGTAAAGATTTCGTTCTCAATTTTCAGTTTTTAGATCTATTAAGAGTTTTCCGTTTTTAGATATATACCTACATTAAAATCGGTACCTACCGACTACTTCTAATTATGTAAAAAAATAGCTATTGCCTATTTGCTAATATATCTACCTACCTAGACAATTATATACCTACTTAGTGATTGGTACATATGTTTAACGTAGTACCTACCTATTTATTAGCAATTTATTACATTGGCAACGATAAATACCTAAACGTTTAACGAGTGTTGTAAGTAGGTAGGTACCTCGGCATTTAATTTAATGGGTCATCAAATAAAATGCGTGAGAGTGGGTGGTGGTTGTTATTTTGTGACCTAACTGGTTTTCCCAAAGAAAAGGCTGGAATCCAGAGGTAGGTAACCAAACACACTGTCACTGATGCATTATACCTACCTAGGCATCTACACCTTTGAATGAATCTAAAACTTGAAAGGATTCTTTAAACTTCGTAATGAAGTACTTTGTTCCACAAATCGTTTTCAGTGGGTACCTACATACATATGTCTAGCAAGTACATAGGTACCTATCTACACAAGTAAGTAGTATACATAAGTATACACGTACGCTTTCTTCGTTTGCACAAAGTGGTTCACACAAATCAGGCGGAGGACTCACACACGCGCGCAGTAAAATCAATAACACAACAGACAACAGCTGATCACGACAACATATAACAAACGTAAAGATAAGTTGTTGCAAGACTCACCACGACTTCTGCTGACTATCATCGGGGTTATTAAAGTTAGTTATAGCGGGATATCTGCAATACAAAATAGCGATTTTCAACAATCACATTAACACTACAAAAATCAAGCTTCATTATCTTTTTTAGCGCACTAATGTTAGGTAAAATTAATGAACTAAACGGCCCGTGTTATTTCGTTGCGTTCAACTAAATGCGAACAAAGGACTGTGTTTATTTTGCAACGCAACTCAGACTCACCTTTGTGCGGTACACTCCAGCACTTTCTTCTTTTCCCATCCTTCTTGAGTTTTCACCCATTCTTCACCCGGTGACCGCCAGTCTTTTGAAATAAAAGGCATTTTGTAACACAAAACACAACAAAGTTTAACGCGATTCCAGTGCGCAACTAATCGAATCGCACAAGCTAACGTCTGCAACGCGAGACGGGATTTGACGATTTTGACATGAGAACTGAGAAGTGCGAGGTTGCGAGTTCGAGCCAAGCCGATGCAATGCATAAGTGCGACAAAGAAGTCTTGTTTAGAAAAGGAAAGATGCGCGCATGGCTTTTGTTTTGTTGATTTTATGGAAGACGTCAAGAACAGCTGTTCTGTTTTTGTATTGCTTGGGTAAATTCTCTGAACACATTATTTTGTTTGCCAGAAGTGCCATTAATATTTGGTAAAAATTGTGCATTTTAAAACTACCAAAAAAACAGAAAATTAATCATTTGCGTTCAAAATGTTATGAAAAAACTTTTATTTTGCTAAAAGAAGGTGCATGACGTGATGCTTAAAAAATCCACTTTGTGAAGCCCTGGAATGTTTGAGTGGAATCATTCAATCATTCATTCATTACATAACATTTCGGTATCTGTAGCTAAAGAATCATTCGTTCTCTAGTTTTTGCTAACTGCGTTTTGAGGTTATAATTGTGGAGAGAAGTTGTGTTAACGTAATGGGAGACTCCGATGCAAGTTTCAAGCCAAAACTCAACAGTACTGCTCAAGATCCAGTACTTAAACAGGCCGAAATAGCTTACATGAGGTTGATAGAGCAGAAAAACCGTGAACGAGTTAATAAGCTGCAGCAGATTTCCAAAAAAAATAGAATCACCGGACTAGCAATTGGAACTGGAGTGCTAAGTGTTTACTTGTACTCGATATTCGCCGTGAAACAAGAGACCTTCCTCGACGACTTTGAGGAACCCGTCAAAGTAGTGCAGCAGTAATATGGCGGCGGTGAAGAAAGCTTTACAGATAAGATTACCTCCTCTACCAAGTATTAAAGATGTTATTCGACTGTACAAACTACGTGCTCTTCGGGAACTGTCTCAGAACTTCCTCATGGAACCGCGTTTATTAGAAAAAATCGTGAACGCCGCTGGTAATATAGAAAAACACGTCGTCTGCGAAGTTGGTCCTGGTCCTGGTGGAATAACAAGATCTATAATACAAAGAGCTCCAAGAAAATTAATCTTGATCGAAAAAGATCGTCGCTTTGTGCCATCACTGGAACTTTTAGCTGATGCATGTAGAGATAAAGTTGATGTAGACATCATAACTGGTGATATTTTAAAGACAGACATTGGTCAGTTCATTCCTAAAGATGTGAAGACAGATTGGCTTGACTCACCTCCACCAGTTAACTTAATTGGCAACTTGCCATTTAGTGTGTCTACAATACTGATCATACGCTGGCTAGAGATGATATCTAAGCACGAAGGCCCATGGGCTTTTGGTAGAACTAGAATGACACTGACATTTCAAAAAGAAGTAGCTGAAAGGATGGCAGCAAGAATTCTCAGCAAGCAAAGATGCCGGCTATCTGTCATGTGCCAGAACTGGTGCACAGTTAAATACAAGTTTGACATTTCAGGGGGAGCTTTTCTACCAAAACCAGACGTTGATGTTGGAGTAGTGACCTTAACACCTTTAAAACACCCTATAATACAGCATCCTTTCGAAATGGTTGAGAAAGTTATTCGGCAAATATTTTCCATGAGACAAAAGTATTCAATTAGAGGAGCTGAAACTTTGTTCCCTAAAGATGTTAGAGAAGAAATGGCATTGAGAATGTATAAGATGGCTGACATTGATCCTGTTACCAGACCGTTCCAGATTGCTAACATGGAATTTGCCAGAATAGTTCATGCATACAGTGAAATTATCAAGCAATATCCTGAATTTGAGCACTACGATTACAGGGCTAGGAAAGTACCACTAGAAACAAATGTGGTAGAGGAAAAAGTTTGAGTTATACCTGGCTAGATGGTTTAGATGTATATATTAGTTATGTTTCAATAAATAATTTCTGAGAGAAGCCGTTTATTAATTAGCCTAGAGTTACATTACACACTACAAAACAGTTTAAACAAGCACATAGTCAATCATCAGAAGTCTTCTCTTCCTCCATCAGCTCCATCTTTCTCTTTGTGTCTTCAAGGCGTTTCTTTTTCTTCAGCACTTTATTATGTCTTATGGACTTGAGATGAATGGCATACACATTATCACCTATGAATATTCTGTTGCACACATCACAGTAGTTGTGTGAATTTCCATCAACACCTCTTTTCATTTCATCAATTTCGGTTGTTAATGGTTCAAAGTCACATGGAGTTCCGTTCAGGTGACTTTGTACAATATGGATAGCTTTGTTTTTAACTTCATCATCCCATTTTGAAACATCAGTTGTATCAAGTTCGTAGACAGGTGGTACCTGAAAAAAGAAAGATTTTAGCGCCATCTATTGTTAAAATACTTGAAACAGTTGAAAGTTGTGATTCGTTTACAGTCGTTCACCTATTCGACGCTAGATGTCACTGTTTAGTTTTTTCATTGTAGTTCTGCTATTTGACACGAGATGTCTCTATTTCAACGTATGTGTGGTATGCAAGATATTTTAATAAATAATTAGAATAGCCAAAAATATTGAAATGGAACCACGAATGAGTTACATTTTTCTGACTAATAAATAAAATACAAGTTTCGGGGTACAGAAGTCTGCCTTTCAACTACCTATTTATGTAATTACCAGTACATTTCTGTGAATATTTACCTACTATGTACAGACGCCAGCACATCAACCTACCCGAAACTGTCAAAACTTCCCAATCAACTTTAAACCTTATTGTTTAGTTGTAAGTTGAAAATCTATTAAAGAAATTTGACAGATTGTTTAGTAGGTTGATGTGCTGGCGTCTGTACAAACGGAACATAATTTACGCGCTATAAAATAATAACACGCAATACTTAGCTATCCCTTATTTGATCTATCGACTGTACACGACACGAAAAATTGTGGTACATTTTATGTCCTGTAGGTTTTTTCTATTACCAAACAGACACCAACCAGCACATCAAGTTACCCCAATCTGTCAAATTTTCCCAATTGAACAGGAACCATAAGCATACCTATGAGATAAAGTTGAAAATCTATCAAATAAATTTGATAGATTGGGGTAGCTTGATGTGCTGGCGTCTGTACAATGTTGCTACAACAAAAGTATACAATACGTTGTTGTGCTTACTTCTCTTGTAGGATGTTCTAAGAATCTTCCTCTAATCATCTTGTTCTGCCGGCGGGCATACCTTCTGGTGCCCATTTTCATGTTTTCAATACTTTGTTCGAGCAATTTTTTTCCTGAACAACTGTTTCTTTCCCCATCGGAGAGCATTAAATAGTCATGAAATTCTTTAAAGCCGAGAGTTTGGAAGACGCCTTTGGTGTAGTCCGGTGGCCTGGAAAACGATAATAAATAGGATAACGTATGAAATAAATTATTAATGTTACACGGGGTACGGATACCGCCAAGGGTCTTTTACCCGTCGAGGATAAAACCTTGAATATACGTCTATGGTTACATATCATAGACGTATATTCAAGCTTTAATCCTCGACGAATCTGTGTTTACAGAAGTGAATAATTAAACAATACACGAATGTTTATTGACGTCGACTTCGTTATGATTATGAAACATAAGTACGAGCTCTTAGCAGGTACCTAAATTGAACTTCTTAAACAAATTGATTTTGAGTATGCTCGGTAACACGGTGAGCCTGTAAGTAAGCCGATTAGGGAAGCCAGAAGCAAAGATTATGATTTTAAGTAATAAAGAATTATCTAAACATGTACTGAACAACCTGTCGACATGGATATTTCAGGATTTCTTTTAAAACTGTAATGTATGAAAGATAATCGTTCAGGGTCAGTCCGGTGCCGGATTAGCTTCAGATAAGTATTTGCCAACATAAAGCGATGCAAAAATGTTTTGTTTATCTTTTCGATACCGTATATCTTTCAGGGAAGTGGAACTCGCGCGGATTGTTTAGGTACTTGTGGGCGTGTTCCACGTTTGTTTTATTGGGTATGTAGTAAATATAGGTACACCACGGATTCGTGAACATTTAAATTCGGAAACTTTTAGTTTTGTTGTTATTGGCAGTGGAAAGAAACTGTAGGTGTCGGATGCTCGTCAAATCAGTTGTTAAAGTCTATTTCTATGTAGTCGCCACATGAACTCATGCTAGTTTTAGGATGAACTGTATCTTTCCTTTTAAGGTGACGTTAGAGAAACTTATCTAATGTCATCCCCTGCTTACGACGTTATTCAATTTTTCAATCCGTGCCTTAAATTAATTATTTATTCGAGCACGAAGTTATCTAACGAGATACTAGAAAACATGATTAAGATATTAGTAAGCAACCAGCTTACGATAGCAATAAAATAAATACGCTCAATGCAGATGATGCACGACTATCGTATTTTGCATAAAACGTCAATATATTTATTAACAGACAACGTAGAAACCCGAACATTTAATAATGGAATGTGAATATTTGCGCGCCATTTCGTGGTAGAGTTTTTGTCGATGGTACAATTATTTAGCGGGCGATCATCGATTACGTAACGTTTGTTAGGTATCGTTCGTTCACCTCTGGCTCGCTCGCTTCACACTGACGTATAACCTTCAAAACTCATTCGATTTATTTCCTATATTTTGATATTTTTATTGCGCACGTGTGTTTTAGTCATGTGTTCGTACACCATATTATGAATAGGTACGCAGATAATTATAATTTATTATAATTAGGTAAGTACTATTTTTGGAAGCCCATTTGTGCGAGATTGATTTGAATTTTTAAGGCGTAATTTGGACATTTGTCTAAACCTGACTAAACAGACTAACGGCTAATACATTGTTAATATTGAAATATTATTAACTAGTTCGGTAGGACAGGACCTTATACGAAAACAAACCAACATGAGAGCCGAGCCGGCTCCCACGGAAATGCGCTACGGGACCTGTGACGGGACGGTGCAACCTGTGCGACGCGATTCTGGTAAAACATCTTCCAAAAAACAACCGACTTCCTGAAAAACACTACAAAGTGAAAAATTACTTTAATTTCGGAAGTCGGTGACTTTGGATATGCACTTCTCTGAAATTGAAGTTATTTTTCACTTTGTAGCGTTTTTCCGGAAGTCGGCTGTTTTTTTTTGTAAAAAGTTTATATTTTTCAGTTTTGAGCTATATTACCACCAACCCCACACATTAACATACATACACTAAAAAATGTGTATATACACATGTCGAATTGATAACCTCCTTCTTTTTGAAGTCGGTTAAAAATATCCATAGTCATAGTCATAGTCATTTATTCATACAACAAGTAACTTGTATCTGAACTTATACACAAATTATATTTACAAACAACAAAAAAACCAATTACAACAATAAAAAATAAAAATAAAAATACAAATTAATATAGATTGGTAAAATTAAATCAAATTCATTCAAAAATAATAGAAAATAAATAAAAATATGCCTAGATCAATAAATTAGAATTAACAGAATGAAACAAAATTTTTCAACCCAAGATTATCTTGACACAATTACAATTCATTAAAATCACAGTTCTTCTAGAGCATATAGACACTTATTCAATAGGTAATTTTTCAGTTTTATTTTGAAAGCGCTACTGTATACGGCACTTTTGATGTCTAAAGGCAGCCTGTTGAATAATTTTACAGACTGGTATCGTGGACTGTGTTTAACAATTTTTAGGTTCTTATTTGTAAAATTTTTATTCTTTAAGTCCAGTCTACGTGTGCCTTCCCTAATCTGCCGTTCTTCTATTGTCTCATAATCTTGTATGTATTTGGCCATATTACTTAAAAGTATCAGTACATAAAGACCTGGCACTGTGAGTATGCCTAAATTTATAAAATATTGTCGGCAACTTTCTCTCTGTGAGATGCGGACCATGGTTCTAATTGCACGTTTTTGTAGTATGAAAGCTCTTCTACTATTATAATCATAGCTATTTCCCCAAAAAAGTATGCTATATCTAATTTTTGACTCCACTAGCGCAAAATATACCATTTTTAGCTGTTCTATGCCGATTTCGTTTCTCAGAGCTCTCAGAGCATAACATGCAGACGATACCGAAGCATCAATTGTTTTTAATTCTGGTTTCCAGTTTAAAAGTTGGTCAATATGTATACCTAAAAATTTTACTTCTGAAACGAGCTCAATGTCGTCTCTATCCACTAAGTATCAAAATATTTTGAAATCGGTTGTAACCGGAATCAAATTGTACTAAGTAATGCTGTTTGCACAGCTTTATCCTTATTAGTCAGTCCACCTGTCAATTTTTTTTAATAAAAATTTAAACCTGGTGGTGCAGGATCGTGACACATCGATTCATTCTCAGTATAAATAATAAAAGATGTTCGGCTTTACGTGGGAACCGTTCCAACGAATATATTCCAATTGATGATTATTGTTAATTACCTAGTTTGATTCACAGTTGATAGAAAAGAGACTGGTTAAGCAATTGGCTCTCAGGCCATCCTCTTCATTTTTCTGTATCCGAGAACCTAGACCAAGAGTTCCCAAAATAAAATTGTTCTTGGTAGGTACTAGAAAAGGCTCCAAATCCAAACATTACATTAGGTACCTGTTTAATTGAAAATTGTTGTAAAATAAGCTTTAGCTTTTCTGCATTAGGCATGTCGACGAAATATTTTTTCCTATTTCTGTAGGGGTGTGTGTGTGTGTGTCGTGTGTTTTTCTTGGTCAAAAAAAATCAAACTCCGAAGCAGGGTGCATACATTTTCGAGATCGCTTCGCTTGCTCTAGCATTCTGCATTCTCTTAATTTTTCAGGTTTTCTGTGCGACAAAGTGTATCAGGAGCCTAGTGGTTTTATACGAAAGATAAAAAGTTTTAAATGTTTCTCATACAATCCTTTTAGAGTACAAAATTGAGGCAGTCCCGGTAAGTTATAAGGATACTAGTGATGGGGTTACCTAGCAACTTTCCATGGGTTACTACTAGCTACAATATTGAGACACAAAGGAAAGAAAAAGCTAAGGTTCTAAGATGTTACAAAATTGTTGAAGCATGTTCAGGTATGTGTAGTGTTTGTGTGTGTGTATGGAGTGGGGGTGTGTGAGTGTGAGTAGGGGTGTGTGTATGTGTGTGTGTGTTAATAGTAAAAGTATATGTTGCATATATGTAGTAAAAGGTTGGGAAACACTGGCCGAAATAAAGTGACATTCTTCGATGATGGAAAAATCAGAAATTAAACAAGGCAGTACTTAAGGGCAATCTAGTCGCGGGCTTGAACTCACTGGTGGGCCTGGCTAAAAAGCACGCTCGCCGTCTCACCAGGCATCGTGTCCGCACAACGTTATTAAGTGAGATGCAGGATGATTTATAGTCAAACAGGCGCGTAAAAATTAAGGAAAGTCCTTCGGAAGAACGGATTTCATGAAAAAATCACCGCATAAATCAATGACCAATACAGTTTTATGAACATTTAGATATTTGAGCTTTGTCGGTACCGACTTGGTTTTGGAGATTTTACACTTCTTTCATTACTTAAACACGGCCAAAGTTAGGTTAAATTATCAAGAAAATTAATCCTTGTTGGCTCCTAACTTTATAATGGCTTTTTATTTTAGTATTTTGTTTCCGTACAGACAAAAAATCATATCATGTTTAATTTTTGATGTACAGTCACGAGCAATAACATGGAAACACATCGCCAAATTCAAAAGCGATTTTCTTTTAAATAGCGATGGCAGCCTTGAGATAAGTTAGATATTTCATTACAGTGTGGATTCCAAAATATTATTTTCATAATAAAATAAGATTACAATTAGTAAAAGTGAAGAAAATTACTTTTAAAAGTTGGTAAGTGTATACATATTATTGCTCGTGACTGTACATTGTCAAACAGTGGAGTAATACACTCCCGAAGTATGCATGGAAAGAATTTTGACTGGATTCACCTTAATCAGTGAAATTGTCGACATGAATATTCGTGGTCCTACAACGGGCTATTTGACAGCAAAAACTCATCAAAATCAAAAGTCATTTATTCAAATTAGGCTGAGAATCAGCACTTTTCGAACGTCAAAATACATAACACAGTCCCCTAGAACGTTCACCCTTCATGTCCATGTAGACCAAGTCGTGGGTACCAAAAATATTTCCTAATAAAGCATACTTAATTGGCAATTTAGTACTAAAGAAGTATAGAGCTTTGATCAGTTAGGGTAAGTAGTCTCGTAGCTTTAATCACAAGAAAACTTCGCTAAAACAGACGACGCTCCCTATGAAATAGGATATTTGCCTTTCTCCCCAATTTTCTCAATCACCAAGAAACGACAGCCCTTGCTGCATAGCAACAAAACATTCGAAGAAGGGTGGGTCACTAACAGCTCCAGTGCCCTCATTCAAAGGGTAGGACCACTGAAGTAGGTTAAAGGGTAGTTGTGTAGTTGGATGACGTATTACGTGCGCGTAATGAACCCACTGGCTAGATGAAGACCTATAAGTTTACCAGGAGTTAGAGTTACTGGAAGTGATGGGTTATTTGATGTTTTTGTAGGTTCACGTACTTGTTATTTATACCGAATTTTTAAAACTTATTTTTTGACTTGTTAAATGTGTTTTCTTTCCCAAATTACAGAAATAAATTTCATTTATAATTTAATAAAAATGCTTGTGGCTTGTCAACGCAGCAATGTATCGATTGCTTGTGGTGTAGAAACTTGTTAGTTTTATATTTATTTATTGGTACTCCAACGACCTAAAAAATCTTAAAATAACTTCATAAAATAACTTACATATCTATTAGTATGGTGAATTTGTCACTTAAAGAAGTAAACAGCTTAAACATAAATCAAAAAGTGTATACAAATTATGAGACCTATTTCAAAGTCATTTAAAATAAAATAAACTTAGTTTTTGTTACAATTATAAGAACTACTTTACCATAGGAAGGCAATAGGTACAGGATAAGTTTTTATCCAGTGCGCAAACTTAAACCATGAATTCAGCATATCATTGTAAACCCCAAGCGCAGACATTTTTCGTCGGTCATACAAAAAAAAATCCGAATAAAAACTTTTCCTGTATAAAAGAAAATACAAAGAATGTAATTGATAAATTATTAATTAATTAAATAAATACTTAAATTTTGTTGTGATTGTTATATCATATTTAAAACGACTGCAATAAACGTGGTCAAGATGTCATGGATGGTTTGATTTATGTAGGCTAGACAAATTTTATAAGAATAGGTATTTTTTTTAAATTATCGCAGTGTTAGTGTTTTATTTTAAGGAAGAAGCATTAAGGTGACACTTGTCCACATTTTTACCATACAAACTTCGGGGTTACTCCACTGTTTGACTATGTACATCAAAAATTAAACATGGTTTTGTCTCATTATCAGTATTGTCTGTACGGAAACAGAATACTAAAATAAAAAGCCATTAAAAAGTTATGAGCCAACAAAGATTCGTTTTTCTTGCTAATTTAACCTAACTTTGGGCGTGTTTAAGTAATAATAGGAGTGTAAAATCTCGAAAACCAAGTCGGTACCGACAAAGATACTTTATCGAAAAGTTCAATAAACTTAATTGGTCACTGATTTATGCAGTGGTTTTTTCAGAAAACCCGATCTTCCGAAGGACTTTTCTTAATTTTTTACGCGCCTGTTTTACTATAACTGATCCTGCAGCTCACTCAATAATGTTGTGCGTGTAGACTATCGTCTAACTGCTCATCACTGATACTACCTCTGTCAGACACGAATCCTGGTGAGACAGCGTGCTTTTTAGCCAGGCCCACCAGTGAGTTCGAGCCCGCGACTAGTGTACTCTTAGTTTGTAGATTTGTTTGGTTACTGCGTGTTTGCAAATTCTAACTACTACTCCAACTTTCTCCACAATATTTTTCATTTATTTTAAGGACATACAAACTTCTAAGCCTACAAACTAGTTCATAATCTAATTGAATGACTTTGATGAAAATGTCATTCAATACGATTATTGAACATACAGAGTTCTTTAGATGATATTAAAGATTATAATTATGTAGGTAAATAACACGTGTTGCGGTCGCAAATTATATTTTATTCAACAAACAGCCTGACCTGCACATTGCAAAAACCCAAGAAAATTTGCTTGCCTGGGGCCCAATTCTGTACGGTTATAATGAATCCCCGCGGAATCTTACTACGTTCAAACAACGTCAATATCGTGTCTTGGAAACCAATGTAACAGTACAGAATCGGAATATCATTATTCTGTATGTTCCAAGACAATTTAGCGATATTATTAATCCGATATTAGCAGAATTCGTGTGTGATTGACGTGATTACGAGTAAGGAATCGTTAAGTGGTCATGGTGTATTCGGGCCCTGTATGGTTATAATGATTCCCCGCGGATTATTACTACTTTTATACTACCTCAATATCGTGTCTTTTATAAACCAATGTAACAGTAATGCATCGAAATGTCATATTGTGTATGTTCCAAGACAATTTGTCGATATTATTAATACCATATTAGCAGCATATCGTATGTGATCTAAGGAATTGGCATGGTTTCGAAGTAAGGAATCGTTAAGTGGTCATAGTGAATTAGGGCGCGGCTTCCCTGGCGCGTCGGTGTTCATGATTGAATTGAAAATATTTACATTCGAATTTCAATATTGCTTTTCATTCTGCATTCTGTACCTAATTTTACCTTAATATTTTATTTCCGTGTTTCTATCGATTTCCACGTGAAATGAAATATAACTGTTGGTAGTTGGTTACGTGTCTTCCCAAGCTACACAAAAGGGTCAAGTGGGTGTGGTTTTGGGATAGAGGTGTACCTGGTTTATGCACAATTTTGACGTATTACCCCATAGTTCCCTTCCCATATTACTACTGGCTTGTTGGACTAAGGGTTCACCTTCAATGAATTTTAATGTAGTCAGAGAAGATGTAGACGTATTCATAAGCGTATAGATTAGATTTACATAGCTCACTTTCCATCCGTTTTAATACAGGATAAATTTAACCAGTGCGCAAACTGTAACCATGAATTCAGCATATCATTTAAAGTTAATATAATAATAGTAAACGATCGACACTACGATCGACACATGTCCATGTGTGTTTCACACAGTGAAATTTGTTAATAATTTATCCTCATTCCTCGTTACTATTCCATCATCAGACCCTGATCACCATTTACCTATAACCTATTCTTTGAGACCTTGTTAATGAGCCGAAACACGATACTTCTGCTGTTTGTTGGTGACGAAGTTGGGTATCCTGGAAATTCCAGTTGATGCTCCAGCATCGATTCTAAGTTGATTTGTTCGTCTATTCGTATATTCTATTACAAGAATACGACTCGATCAGACCCGTGGAAGATGCTGAAATCCCTTCATGAACCAGAAAAGAGCTGATAATATTCAAACGGCTGAACCGATTTTGATGAAACTTTGAAAAAATACTGCTCAGCAACGTAAATAAAGCAATGAATGTTGTTGTAATGCCACTGTCCAAATGAAAGCGATTCCTCCAATCTTTTACTAAAATGCGCACTTTCGACAGTTCTCTCTGATTTCTATTTGCCAGAATTGCCACATATTGTTGGCCTCCAAGACGAACTTCGTCTGCGGGCTAAGGTCCTATGAAGGGTACCAAGTTGGCTCACATGCCATCGCTTAGTTGGTTGGTGTTCACTGTTTGCTACCGCCCGCTTACGCAGCTTCCTTTAATTGGCTAGTCTTGATACTTGCAATTAAACCTTATTTATTTATATTATTATGTTGAAACATCATGTAACAAAGAGCTGAACAAACAGTTGAAGCCGGTCAAAAGATTCTGGTGAAACTGGACCTGAAGCCGTTAAAAGATTGCCCTCTCCCATAGATAGATATCACCCGTCTCTCCACTAGTCCAATGCCTACTCTAGGATGCATATCCGGGACGGCTCGTAATCCTTCCCTATCCTAAGGGCACGTCTTTCTTACCATTACGGCGCCCCCCGGTCTACTCCTTGATATGCAATAGTCTCTGTAGCACTATGAAACATGAGGCCTCAGGGTCTATTGCAAATCTTGGGGTTCATCCGATTAATTGAGTCTGGTCAAACCACACTTCATTCTTAAATCTCATGTCACTGGACTGATGTTATTTAGTTCAATTTTGATTTGTCAGCTGAGAAAAGCTGATCGTCACAAACAGTAACAACTGTTTGTGTCGATCAGGTTTTCGGAAACCGAATCTAAGTTTACTTACTCCTCAGAATGCTTTCGGGATTCGAGTAAATTTATCTTTTTAATATGCAGCGATGATAAAAAATATATTTTAACCAAAGAAATGCTTAGGGTAGCCTCTGATTTTTCTTTTCTGTAATAATTTTTAATTTGCAGGTCGATCAGGCTGTATGTTATAATGAACAAATGAATTTCTTTGAATGCCCATTTTATGTTTTTCCTTCTTTATTTATGTAAAGCAGAAGAAGACCATTGCTAGATCCTGGCAAGTCCACTGAAACAGATAGAGTGTAACCAGAAACAACTTTCACTTTTGAAAAATCAGAAAAACGAAAGTTCCGTTCATTGGTCCCGGAAGATTGGATATCAATTACACACTGCGTTAAAAAAGAATCAATCAGAAATACTAAGTTTTTTGTTCCATGGATTTCAATTAAATAAAAAAGCTAATCAATCATGAAAGTAGGTAGATGTTAGATGCTGTTATAGATATTTTTTTAAAGATTATTGAACGCACTACAATTGCTAGGTAGGGGCTTGGAATATCCGGGTTATAATAACAGACTGAAAAAGAAATAATAGGTGAAACTATTTGCCTATGCCTAAAAAAAATAGAAGCTATGTACACAAATTTCGTGCTTCGGCTTCATCATTGAAGCAAAGGGTAGTATCAAAACTGCTTGTTTACGTCTTTCACAACGCTCTGTATTAGTAAAACCCTAGTGACAGGGAGACAGGTGTTTGAGGGGAAATGCCATAAAACTGACGATGTGTATCGCGTTCAAGAGCTAGCTGTCAGTGCCAATATTCTACAACGATGATGACCTTACCCTTCTCTCTAACATAAGGTTCAAGATGAATAAACTAATGTAAGTTCGTAAGGGTTGCACCTGGCAAAATATTTTTAACTACCTGTCTACTAACCATCGATCCCGTGGGAATACCAGGATAAAAAGTCCTAATCCAGGTCATACTCTACCCGTGTGCCAAATTTCAGCCAAATCCGTTCAGCCGTATTAGCGTGAAAGTGTAACAAACAAACATTGCAAAAAAAACAATTCGTTTAGTTGAGCCATCGTTTCCCCTAATAAATGCAAAGTACCAAACAATGGGATCGTAGTCAAATAGGCTCTGTCGTGTAACACGACCCTGTGCGTAGTACGCGACCGCAGCACCACACAGCAGATGACACTCAGGACATTGCCCGCGAACGCCATATTTGTTTTTGTGAAACTTTTTTAATACCATAGACTTGCGTACCGCTGAGGTGAGTTGGTATTTGGTTTATAACTGTGAAGATGGAGTCCCGTACGGTTTATCGAATTACCCTTGAACGATATAATTGTCTACAGAAAGCATGGCAATGTAGAAGTGACCTTTTTAGTATTTTAGGTTATTTTCTGCAGTCCAGTTGCGACTTTATCATCAACTTCACTCTTCGGGAATCTCTCGGATGACTCAAACTCAAACTCAAAGCATTTATTTCAATTAAACCTTTTACAGGTACTTTTGAATTGTCAAAAAATAATCGAAGTTGAAGCTAGGTGCCCTTTTCAAAACGTAGATCTCTATGGAGAAGAACGGGCAAGAAACTCCACGGACACTATTTTAAATCATGGGTATTACAAAATCTTGACCATGTGAAGGCCGCGGGTATCCGCTGGATGTGGGAAGCACAAGACTGGTCGAAGTGGAGGAGCTTGGGGGAGGCCTATGTCCAGCAACAACCTAATAATCAAATCATTTTATTGCGGACAACTAAAATCCGTAAATTGTTGATAACAGATTTGCTTAAATTAAATTAAATTAAATAATCATTTATTTCAGGAAATTATTCCCATATTGAGCGGTACAAATTACACGGAAATATATATAAAAATAACATTCTAAGTACATTATAATAATATTACACATAAAAACATTGCATTACAAATAAATAATAAATTAAAGTTAATAAAAAATAAAAATAAAGTTACAGCACATTCACAATTCATTACGTTAAATTCATTCGATTCAATTTTTTTTTTTTTTTTAAACAATACTTAATCATTTAATAAATGGTGACGAACTGGCATGCAGGTGCATCCATCTCTCCAACAACACCGAGTCCCATCGCTCGGAAAATACGCTCAGGATACTGTTAGGGCTGCGTTGGAAGCGACTTATATTAGTAGCGAGGCACTCCGCTTCCTAATAATAGCATGAAACTCATCGGTTTGCGCCTGCGCGAACATCGTAGAAGCGCTGCAAAACCGCGGCAGCCCTAGCAGTATCCTAAATGCATTGTTGTACTGTACGCGCAAGGCACTGTATGCTCGCTGCACGAAGTTGGCCCATAGGCTGCACGTATAAAAAGACTGACAATAAGCTTTAAATAAGGTCACCTTTACTTGTTCAGTGCAGCGTGAAAACCTACGTGCCAACATGTTACAGCGAACCGACAGCGCCCTACGCTCCCGCTCAATGTCCTCATTGTCAGACAAGTTATCTGTGACCCAGTGGCCCAAGTACTTAAAATGGTAAACCCTATTCAGACTAGCACCACAAAGAGTGATTGGAGGTGTAAAAGAAAAACATTTGGTACCAGCTTTGAAAATCATATACTCACTCTTTTTAGGGTTGTACTTGAGCCCGTGAGCCCCAGCATATGTCTCACAAATGTGCAGGAGTTTCTGCAACCCCCCAACCGACGGGCTCAGCAGCACCATGTCATCCGCGTAGCTAATGTTATTAATAGGCACTCCGCCTATTGAGCAACCCGCATTAGCACTGCTGAGCTCGCCGATCAGCTGGTTCATGTACAGGTTGAACAAGCGGGGCGATGTTAACCCCCCCTGCCTCACACCGAAATCCAACCCGTAGACGCCGGAATATACTCCCGCCCATTTCACACTGTTCCGCTGGTGACTGTACCAATACCTAAATACGGACACTATCTCACTCGGCACCTGTGTCTCACTGTGCAGCTTGTGCCACAGCATGTCATAATTGACTAGGTCGAAAGCTTTTGAGAGGTCTAGGTAACAAGCGTACACAGGAGTATATCTAGTCGTGTAGTACTGAACAGTCTGCTTGAGACAGAGGATAGCACTCTCAGTTGACAAACCAGGCGTGAAGCCAAACTGAGCATCATGTATATGAACGTGCTTCTCCAGCTGTTTATCAAGCAGCCTGTCCAGCACCTTGGCTATGACAGTAGCGCGCGAGATAGGCCTGTAGTTAGATACATCCGACACATCACCCGTTTTATTTTTAACGATCGGAACTACTACCGTGTACATGAGATCATCAGGTAAGTAACTATGGCTGATGCACAGATTGAACAGCATTGCCAGTACCCTGGGTAAATGTACACCACTTAAACACTACACAATAATGTTGGAGCAACTTAAGCCAGTACTGTATGTGTGCTTTGTAGTGCTTAGTGCACTTATTTGAAGTTTGGTCTTTATTGGGTCTAGCTAGTACAAGTCTAGTGAAGAATATTATGGGCTAGAGTGAGGTTGGCCCGTTGTAGCCACATATGTTACAAATGTTTTGATCAAACAAGTGATAAATTGTTTGGTGGCAGTGGCGGCGGCGGTGGCGGTTTAGCGGTCACGGTTAGAATGGGTAAATGATTACCCGTTTACCGCTACCGGAAAATGAAAGATAGGTACAGTAGACCCAACGTGTCAGTGGTAACAAAACCAATATAAGCAGACCTCTAAAATGAAGTTAAGCTAAGGGACTACCACGGGCATGCGGTCCACTGTGCAATGGGAAAGAGACCACCAAAGTTTTTTTTAATCAAAAGCCGTCTTATTTTACATGTTTTTAATACTAGAGTAATGTTTCAGAATGTTTATGTAAGTGAGAAAAACGGACATCTTTATGGAATGCCCTAAATAAACCACTTTTCTTTTCTTTTTTTAACTATAACTTTCCGCCCCTTTACTTTCCCGCCAAGACCAGCCAATCAGACTCGCTTTTCAGCAAGACTTTAGGAGTCAAGTTCATTGAAGCCATTAACGAATATAAAGCTTTGAAAACCATTCAACCATTCAATACGGCTATAAAACTTATCAAACACATAATTACGCAAATATTGTCATTGTCCAATGCAACTTGAAATTTCAGGTCGGCACCACTTTCTTAGTCAAACGTCAAATTTAGTACTAAACTTCAATTTAGTTCCGTATCTCGCCACGAGTCAGGTTATGTTGGTCACATTCTAAATAAGTTTCCTGTCAATTTCGCGTTTCTTACTAACAAAATGTTTCGCTTAGCGCCATTTAATTTCACGGATAATTTGTATGGATCGAATGCCCTTTGTTTTTCGTAAATTAAGTATCGATTTGACAGACTTCACTGTCTGATGGTTCGTGCTTTTAAATAATAAGGTTTTTTTAATGATTTTATTTGCAATAATTGAGACGTAGATTTGTTAGGTTTATAGTTTTAAAAATAGTTTTCCTCAAGTCTTTTTTTTAACAAACCGCATGTCAGCATTTTCCGCAATTTTTTTTTCATATCCTTATGGAGTTACTTTGGCAAGTAGGTTCAGTCCAGCCATTAACCTAGGACAACAAAACTGCGGTTACTGTAGTTAGAATAAGGGATCCGAACCTTTTCAAAAATCCTCATGGATACTCTACGTCTGGGAAGAACGGAGGGTTATGTCGGACTCCTATCGACTAAAACCCTATTGTTCCTTCTAGTACCATGTGGCGGGGGCCAAGAGATACCTTCGCCGCATCTTCGACTGGTATGAGCCTTCCATTCCTAACGAGCCTCATCATCAAGTGCAGCCGATCCCATGACCGCACATCCTCCCAGACTATGAAAACTTTGCTTACAAATGCAGTGCAGTTCCAACTCACTTTCCATCCTGTATCCTCTGCTTGTTGTGCTGCTCGTGGAAGTCCAGCAGCTCTTTAATGAGTCCTTCTTCTATCATCGAGTCCACTCGGGTGTTCAGCCGTTGATCGTGGATCGTCTGTAACAAGAAACGTAGCTTAGTTAGACTATGGATTGGATCAGGAACATCGATTCTTCATCGGCAGGACTGGAAATGTCTGAACTCATATTAGAGAAGATCATTTGTTTTGTATTTTTGTTTGTTACGCTTGCACGCTAAAACAGCTGAACGGATGAAATTAGGCGCATGGGTATACCATGACCTGGATTAGGACAAAGGATATCCTCTTCGGACTTTTTATCTTGATATTCCCTCGTGATCGAGACTTATATGGGTGAAACCGCGAGGGGCAGATCGTTTGGTACGAGAATAAGACTAGTTCTAGCAGAACTTCGCATGCAGTTTTCGGTTTCAATAAAAGACTTTAATTGTTTAACGTTTTAATTAATTGATGACACCTTAGTTTTCTGGATCAACATGCATGTAACTCACACTGTCTTCCCATAGGGGTCATCATCATCATTTCAGTCGAAAGACGTCCACTGTTGGACATAGGCCTTCCCCAAGCTCCGCCACTTCGACCGGTTCTGTGCTTCCCGCATCCAGCGGACTCCTGCGACCCTCACAAAGTCATCTAGGTAAGGTCTCTCATAGGGGTAGGCAGAAACTACTCGTTACATACTCTTTTAGCCTCGTTTGCGTTCCTAAATCTGGTCATACCATCATGGGCGTTGCGAGTACTACGCACCTGATACACTCAAAATTCTATCATAATAAACATGTCGAATTGATAACCTCCTTATTTTTGAAGTCGGTTAAAAATAGAATTAAGTAGTATTTAAGTCATAGTTTCTTTTAAGTTTAGAAGTCAAATTCCCCCAACGTTATTCAAATTCCTAACTTAGATCTAGCAAATTTATATTTACTAGTTTCCAACCGGATATTCCCTACACCACATAATCTTCAAAGTCAACAAAACTCCAAGAATTTTTTACTACCTATCAGACAAATTGTACAGGTGGCAGATGTCCCGAATTCTGTTCGATTATCAGGACAAAGACCCCAGTCCTCCCCCATTTAGGGACATTACCTAGGGAACGAAGGATTCCCGTGTGAACCGAAAAAATCTGAATTCGCAAAAGCAGATAAGATATAAGATAAGGTGATGAATGTATGCACTGTAGTGCAATCAATACTGACCTTACGTCTTAAGCATTTTGTATTGGTTATAAAAAACCCGGCCAAATGCGTGTTGGACAACCCACAATGAAGGGTAGTTTGTGAAGCATTTATACCAAGAAAAACTTAACATTAAATGATTTTATTGCTGTAAGTAGGTTTGTACAAACACTTTTACACGTCAATCATATTTTTTTAAACTAGACGAGGTCGGCGTTTCCTATCCGACTGCTCTGAGAAGAAAGGCCGAAACAAACTCAGAGGTCACAGTCTCTTTTAAAGTCCAGACATAATCTTGGTCAGATCATATGAAGCCCATGTGGATTGGTGTCTGAAATTGTCTTTTGAGGTAAGAACCACACAGATTGAGTGGACCTGTTCATTCTTTGAAGTTGGAAAAGGTTTTTCCCATACATTGATATATGTCACGGTCATTTCTCTAATTTGTAGGACGCAGAAAAAAAAATGATAAAAAAATCACAAATTACTTTTCCTTTACTTGTGCTGTGACTGTGAGACCTTGGTTCTTGATTCTAGGTCAACGGGATTACAATCAGGTCCTGATTCATTTGCGAGTATCAACATATTTATGGCTTGATTTTTTTAGAGCTCTACGAGACCGTAGACCTCCGTATCTTTACATAGTATAAAACAAAATCGCTTTTTAACCCCCGACGCAAAAACGACGGGGTGTTATAAGTTTGACGTGTCTGTGTGTGTGTGTGTGTGTGTGTGTGTGTGTGTGTCTGTCTGAGGCAACGTAGCTCCCGAACGGATGAACCGATTTTGATTTAGTTTTTTTTTGTTTGAAAGATGTATTAGTCGGGAGTGTTCTTAGACATCTTTCATCAAAATCGGTTCAGCCGTTTGAAGATTATCAGCTCTTTTCTGGTTGAAAAACGGATTTTAGCCTCTGATCAACTCAAAATTTGGGATTCTATTACTTCAATGATATTAGACGAACAAAATAACCTTGAACTGATGCTGGAGCAACACCTGAAATTTCCAGGAAACCCAAGTTATTCACCAACAAACAGCAGAAGTATCGTGTTTGGGCTCATTGAAAAGGTCTCAATGAATAGATTATAGATAAAATGGTGATTTAAGGGAGACATTAAGTTTAAAAAGCAAGAAATAAAAATTAAATTAAAAATTTAAAAAACCCCCGACCCAAACACAAAAACTCAAAAAAGTAAAAAATAATATTTATAGGCCTTTTAATTTTAACGTAATATTTTGATCAGGGCATTGTCAAGTCGGGGGACGGTCAATGAAAATGCCAAACAGAAGCCTAGCCGTCCCCCGACTTGACAATGCCCTGATCAAAATATTACGTTAAAATTAAAAGGCCTATAAATATTATTTTTTACTTTTTTGAGTTTTTGTGTTTGGGTCGGGGGTTTTTTAAATTTTTAATTTTTTTTTTTTTGTTTGTACGCTTAGATGTTTTGAACTACGCAACGGATTTTAATGCGGTTTCATCAATATACAGAGTGATTCAAGAGGAAGGCTTATATGTATAATACACCGACCTACATGCAGGCGGAGCCACTGGCAAAAGATAGTTTGATATAAATTTCCACTTGATACGATTACGCGTTCCTGAGAAGAAGGGTCTTGACAGACAGACAGACGGACAACGAAGTCATCCTAAAAGGGTTCCGTTTTTCTCTTTTGATATTTGGAACCCTAAAAATTGTGAACGAAAAAAAAAAGGTGTGATTGACCACCTTCTCATTAGTGCTAATACTTCAATTATTATAGTAGTATTATACAGGATAAGTTTTTATCCAGTGCGCAAACTGTAACCATGGATTCAGCATATCCTTCTAGACCTCCAGCTGTTCCATACATTTTGACCGCGTAGGTATTGCAGTTTTCTATGAAACAGCTAATTAATTATTCTTGTATAACTGGTGAAAAATGTCTGTGCTAGGAGGTCTAGAACGATATGCTGCATTCATGGTTACAGTTTGCGCACTGGATAAAAGCTTTTCCTGTATAGTAGGTATTTGTTTTGAGGGTGGGAAATCATCAAATAACTTCTCCCACTGTAGGTGGAGCAGCAGGGCGTGTCAGACTTTTACTGACTAAAACTCACCCGTCTTCCCTCAGTTGCCTGTGTGCCAGGGGCCACGGTACGGTATCTCTTTCGTACAACCCGCACCCCTGGCAGATATATAGTAAGTAGCCTAGATAATGTAATGCAAAATCTGTTTTATAAGTATCTGACAGTAAAACACTGGACTTTGTGAGTTAAGGAGAATGGGACGGGATGAAAAATATACATTAATGTTCGCCTGTGTTGTAGGTAGATCAGAGAGGTAATTGTGCACACTAACGGTTAGAATAACTTTCATTTTGACAGTTCAACAATATCCATTGCATTATTTACATTGCTGAGCAAACAATTTTTTTGAACCTACGAACCAATATTATATGGATTAGCTAAATATATTCTTCAAAAAAAAATCAGATTCTGATTGATAGATAGTTTGTGCCTTGTGTTTATTATTGTACTTTTGGGGACCCCATCCTTCATAACCGACTACAATTTATATTATTCACCTATCAGGGGCGCGGGTTTATTCAAAAGAGATACCGTCGCCCCTGGCATACAGGCTACTGAGGGAACACGGGTGGGTTTTAGTCAGTAAAAGTCTGACATGCCCTCCTGCTCCACCCAGAGCGGGAGAAGTTATTTGATGATTTCCCACCAAAAAAAAAAAAACATTTTAAAGTTAAAACCCCCGTCTTCAGAATTTCATAACAAATGCAAAGTACTAGGCGCACATAGACGCGCTAGAGTTTCATCCACAAACAGGTAAACACAGTGAGACAACATCTTCCATGAAAATCCTTTAAGAAGCTGAGGAAGACTTGAAAAGATGTAATTTCCTTACCCTAAGCTGTTTGCCAATCTAGACTGTATTGAAGCTGGGAAATCGGTTTAAGATTATACGAGGTCCGTCCTTCGAATAAAGATGCGGATGGCTGATCCTCTTGTGATCAGATAGTTTTATATTATTATCTAAGTCAATTTTAAAACATCATGCCTTTTTCCCGAAGGGTGGAGTGGTGTACCTACATTTCACCAGTTAAGTTTAAGTCCCATGTAATAGGGGGCGACCCTATTGCCATCAACTGGGCACAATTCCATACTCCAGGCTGCTACTAAAATTTTTCTGATCGAAAACACTTTGACCGACCTGAGAATCGAACCCAAGTAGGTAAGTAGCGCTTGCGACCCCAAGATCAACGAGGCGTCACACGTGTTGTCAAGTCTTACGTTTATAATATTGTTATGTATTTTATGTGCTAATTTTCGATCATCGAAGGCGCTGATAGATTGGTATATGGTACTAAGTCACAAACCCGCGGCAGTGGTGGCCCATTGGTAGACTTACGAGATGTAGTTCGTAGATTTACTATTCATTAAATAAAAATTAAATTTTATATCTGACTAGCTTCCGCCCGCGGCTTCGCCCGCGTGGAATTCTGAAAAAATCCCGCGGGAACGTACTACCGGGATAAAAAGTATCCTATGTGTTAATCTAGGTTATAATCTAAATCTTTTAATTTTAACGTAATATTTTGATCAGGGCATTGTCAAGTCGGGGGACGGCTAGGCTTCTGTTTGGCATTTTCATTGACCGTCCCCCGACTTGACAATGCCCTGATCAAAATATTACGTTAAAATTAAAAGGCCTATAAATATTATTTTTTACTTTTTTGAGTTTTTGTGTTTGGGTCGGGGGTTTTTTAAATTTTTAATTTAATTTTTTTTGTTTGTACGCTTAGATGTTTTGAACTACGCAACGGATTTTAATGCGGTTTCATCAATATACAGAGTGATTCAAGAGGAAGGCTTATATGTATAATACACCGACCTACATGCAGGCGGAGCCACTGGCAAAAGATAGTTTGATATAAATTTCCACTTGATACGATTACGCGTTCCTGAGAAGAAGGGTCTTGACAGACAGACAGACGGACAACGAAGTCATCCTAAAAGGGTTCCGTTTTTCTCTTTTGATATTTGGAACCCTAAAAATTGTGAACGAAAAAAAAAAGGTGTGATTGACCACCTTCTCATTAGTGCTAATACTTCAATTATTATAGTAGTATTATACAGGATAAGTTTTTATCCAGTGCGCAAACTGTAACCATGGATTCAGCATATCCTTCTAGACCTCCAGCTGTTCCATACATTTTGACCGCGTAGGTATTGCAGTTTTCTATGAAACAGCTAATTAATTATTCTTGTATAACTGGTGAAAAATGTCTGTGCTAGGAGGTCTAGAACGATATGCTGCATTCATGGTTACAGTTTGCGCACTGGATAAAAGCTTTTCCTGTATAGTAGGTATTTGTTTTGAGGGTGGGAAATCATCAAATAACTTCTCCCACTGTAGGTGGAGCAGCAGGGCGTGTCAGACTTTTACTGACTAAAACTCACCCGTCTTCCCTCAGTTGCCTGTGTGCCAGGGGCCACGGTACGGTATCTCTTTCGTACAACCCGCACCCCTGGCAGATATATAGTAAGTAGCCTAGATAATGTAATGCAAAATCTGTTTTATAAGTATCTGACAGTAAAACACTGGACTTTGTGAGTTAAGGAGAATGGGACGGGATGAAAAATATACATTAATGTTCGCCTGTGTTGTAGGTAGATCAGAGAGGTAATTGTGCACACTAACGGTTAGAATAACTTTCATTTTGACAGTTCAACAATATCCATTGCATTATTTACATTGCTGAGCAAACAATTTTTTTGAACCTACGAACCAATATTATATGGATTAGCTAAATATATTCTTCAAAAAAAAATCAGATTCTGATTGATAGATAGTTTGTGCCTTGTGTTTATTATTGTACTTTTGGGGACCCCATCCTTCATAACCGACTACAATTTATATTATTCACCTATCAGGGGCGCGGGTTTATTCAAAAGAGATACCGTCGCCCCTGGCATACAGGCTACTGAGGGAACACGGGTGGGTTTTAGTCAGTAAAAGTCTGACATGCCCTCCTGCTCCACCCAGAGCGGGAGAAGTTATTTGATGATTTCCCACCAAAAAAAAAAAAACATTTTAAAGTTAAAACCCCCGTCTTCAGAATTTCATAACAAATGCAAAGTACTAGGCGCACATAGACGCGCTAGAGTTTCATCCACAAACAGGTAAACACAGTGAGACAACATCTTCCATGAAAATCCTTTAAGAAGCTGAGGAAGACTTGAAAAGATGTAATTTCCTTACCCTAAGCTGTTTGCCAATCTAGACTGTATTGAAGCTGGGAAATCGGTTTAAGATTATACGAGGTCCGTCCTTCGAATAAAGATGCGGATGGCTGATCCTCTTGTGATCAGATAGTTTTATATTATTATCTAAGTCAATTTTAAAACATCATGCCTTTTTCCCGAAGGGTGGAGTGGTGTACCTACATTTCACCAGTTAAGTTTAAGTCCCATGTAATAGGGGGCGACCCTATTGCCATCAACTGGGCACAATTCCATACTCCAGGCTGCTACTAAAATTTTTCTGATCGAAAACACTTTGACCGACCTGAGAATCGAACCCAACTAGGTAAGTAGCGCTTGCGACCCCAAGATCAACGAGGCGTCACACGTGTTGTCAAGTCTTACGTTTATAATATTGTTATGTATTTTATGTGCTAATCTTCGATCATCGAAGGCGCTGATAGATTGGTATATGGTACTAAGTCACAAACCCGCGGCAGTGGTGGCCCATTGGTAGACTTACGAGATGTAGTTCGTAGATTTACTATTCATTAAATAAAAATTAAATTTTATATCTGACTAGCTTCCGCCCGCGGCTTCGCCCGCGTGGAATTCTGAAAAAATCCCGCGGGAACGTACTACCGGGATAAAAAGTATCCTATGTGTTAATCTAGGTTATAATCTACTTAAATTATTTGTTTTTTTTTTTTTAATTTAACGCCCGCTCTACACTTTCAAGTCAGTTTTGAAAATGTGCGATTCCATCTTTAATATTTACCTAGATCAGTAATTTACTCCACGTTTTCTAAGCCAAACGAATAAGATCTTTCATACAAACTATATCCCCCTTTTCACCCTCAAAGGGATTAATTTTTTAAAGTCTTTTGTTTCTTTTAAATTATTTGACTTATGGGTTATTTATACCAATTTCCAAGTTAATCAAGACACGCAGTAAAATCATCCCTTGTAAAATTAACTACCCTTTTTTACCCCATTAGGGTAGATTTTCGAAAAACCTTGATACACGTTATTCTTTATTTTTGGTTTTAGGTATAAATACTGAGTTTCGAGTTAATCAGACAGCACGTTGAAATTCTTCCATACAAACTTTGACACCCCACAATCCCCCTTTAGAGGGTAGTTTCTCCTTTTATATATATATACTAGCTTTTGCCAGCGGCTTCGCCCGCGCGGAACTTTCATCCCCTATTTAACTCCCTTAGGGGTTTAATTTCGAAAAATCCTTCCTTATTCCTTGTCTGCATTATAAAGGGAACCTCTGTGCAAAATTTCAGCTTTCTAGGTCGAAGGGTTTGGGCTGGGCGTTGATGAGTCAGTCAGTCAGTGAGGACTTCTCTTTTTATTTATATAGATATATATGTAGATAGATGACCCTAGTCACTGATCTCTTTTGGTGTTCGTGCCTTAACCATGTTCCTTTTATCCGGAAAACTTTTGGTTATGCGTACATTCGCTTACATTAATCGCTTGATACTTACTTCCATAGTAATAGTCATGAATATGGTAATTACAATGATTAGAGGACAACCCTCGATTAGCCGAAACATGGCTATTGTTGGTCGTTAACACGTTACAACGATCGCGTACGATTTCGAACAATCGATTATTGTGTCAGTCACGACTCGACAACATTGGGCAGTTGGGCGTTATGGAGTTTGCGGGTTATGTGGAAAAACTGTTTGTCTGTTTGTATGGGAAGGTGTTTGCATAATGTAGTCATCCGTACAGTAATGTAATAAATAAATGCGAAAGTCTGTTGTTGCAGAATGTAGATCTGTGGACCATTTTCTATACTTCATTTTCATTTCTCTTAATAATTACCTGGTACTTATGCCTGGTGCTTATTGACAGGCCTGCACTGTCCTCACCTATTATCACTGTTATCTGAAAACATTGTATAAGCCAATTATTTTTAAAAGAGTAACCGTGGAGTTTCTTGCTGGCTCTTCTCCATAAGAAGCGACAAACTGGATCCGTGCACATCGTTTCTGACGTTTCATAAGTGCCCATGTTTGTAGGTTTATGTGGAATAAAATATTTTGATTTTGATTCTGTTAAGTTTACAGGCCTTAAGGCCCTGGTAATTTTATATGTACTCATGGTATTGTCGTTATAAGCGATAATAATTCTTACTGCAATCCGATACGGATTAAAACCTGTTGTAATAAATTCGAATTACAAATGAGCAAGTATTGTCGTAAAAATGCAAATAAAATCGTATAAAATTAGATATTTTATTTAATGAATATTAATCCATCACTGAATGCAGTTTGGCATTTGGAATTTTATGGTATATTTTTAATTATAATAATAATTGTTATTCAAGAGATAAACTGGTTTTAAAGTTAATTAAGAGGTGAAATGGGATAATTTTTTGATGCATTAAAGTATATTTAATTATGTTTTCAGTTCCATCACTGTATGCAAAAAAGACTTGAAAATATTATTTATTTTTTTGCTTTCAAAATTATTTACGGTTAAAGAGATACACTGGTTTAAAAAACCACCTTTTTGAGCGTTGTCAAGAAATCTCCGCCTTAATGGATTTGGATAGCCCATGACCTGTAAGGAACTCAGGACGTTGGATACTTTTTATCCCAGTTGTAGTACATGTATGTTGTAACAGTATGTACTCAAACGAGTACACTAGCTGGCTAACAGTCGAGCACGGTATACCGCCGTTTACCCGAATTTTATTTGCCCTAATATCATTTGCCATAATAGTCAACAGCCATAATATTATACGACATAATACTCATTTGCCCTACTCTCATTTGCCATATTAGTCACGTGCCAGAATCATTGTTTCCCATAAAGTCACTTACCATAACATCATTTGTCATAATCATTGTAAGCCCTAATTATCACATGCCATAATTATGATATGCCATAACATAATTTGCCATCGACATCGGGTGTGTAACGGTTGTTTATATCAAGAGAAATTGGATGCAATTGGGACTTTAGGGCACCCCGACTCGGACAGGTTAGGTTAGAAGGGGATGGCGGGGTCGTGTGAGCGAGCGAACCGAGCGAATAGACCCCGCCATCCCCTTCGTGGTTATTTTTTTATAAACCACACAGAAGTAGGAGCCCCGCAAAGCGGGGCTCCGTCGACCTAGCCCACCATCAACCATGCACAGAAAAAAAAACCATGCACAGAATAAATAAGTTTATTCTTATTATACCAAACATTGCGCACCCATCGACATCGACAGCCAGAAAGCTAATAAGTAGGTAAGTATTAGAATTAAAAACAAGTTTAATAATCAAACTATATAATTATAATTAGGTAGTACAATTTCTTTTTTAATGCAAATACTGATGCTAAAGCACGCAAAAAATCTTCTTTTGTATGCCATTTAAATATTATGTCTAATATTATGGCACATAAAAATAAGGCAAAGAATACTTGTGGCATTCGTATCTTATGGTATCTAAAATTCGGGCAATTAAAAGTATGTCATATGTCTATTAGGGCAAATGAAACATTCGGGCAAATGAAATTCGGGTAAATGAAATTCGGGAAAATGATGATTATGGCATATAATCTTCGGGCAAACAATAGACAACCGTCGAGCACACTAGCTCTAGGTTAGTACGTCCGTGTTGGTCACGGTTATGTCATTTGGGTCGAGCGTGTGTCAGTCCTTCACTGACCTTTCTCATGCACGATTACAGGTGCACAGTACAGTCGAACTAAGAGTTTGGTATGCAGGCAAAAATGGGTCCCAGGGACATCGATGCGCAAAATGTAGCCATATGAATTCAGCACATGATTCTAGACGACTAGATTTTTTTATCAGTTATTAAAAATATTTTTTACTACTCCATACATTTTGAACGCGTAGGTATTGCACTTTTCTTTGAAACAGTAGTTTTTGTTTTTGACGACCATAAATTTCAGTATTTGGAATGATGTAGGTACTGAATCCATCGTTACCGGATTGCGCGTCGATGTCTCGGCCACCCTGTATTTATCCGTCTAAGTTCGTACTAGACTGCCAATTTTGTTATTAACTAGTGACTCGCCCCCGGTATGGGTGAAATCTACTAATATGGCGAACAGCGTGATTTCTGTGCTATATCTAAGTTAATTATTATAGTTCTAAACACGTTAACCTTTCGGAATAAATCCGCTAAATTATGACAACCACATCAAAATCGCAGGCACATAGACAGACACAAAAAGCGACTTTAATCATTTATAATAAGTATGGATAGTCTCTAAAGCTTAAGCTAAAGCTTGTGGCTAAGTAACAATAGCTGCGCGGGTCGATCGATTAGGTTAAGCTACGCTTGCCGTGGTTGGTCCGTGGATGGGTGACCATCTTTACATACCAAGACCCCTCCGTGCCTCGGAAAGCTGGTTCCGGCTGTCATTTGTGGATCTTTGACAGTCGTTACGGGTCGTCAGAAGCCCGAAAGTCTGACAACCAGTCTTACCAAGGGGTATCGTATTACCCAGTAACTGGGTTGTGGAGGTCAGATAGGCAGTCGCTTCACGTAAAATACTGGTATTCAGCTGCATCCGGTTAGACTGGAAACCGACCCCAACATAGTTGGGAAAACGATAGACAGATGATGATGAGTCTCTAAAGCTTAAAAAGCTATTACGCACTCGTATTCGCTTTTTAAGCTTTAGACATACATACAAAGAGATGTAAAAAATGAGGCCATTTAGCACACCTACGAAATTGTTTAAAAGTAGTTTCAAGTTAGCTGCCTGTATACCTGTATCTTTATTCGAGTGTACACTGCATTTGCATAGTACACCGCACTGGCTACCTTAGCTCACTTTGGATTAAGGTAGCCCGTTACTATGTAATTGTGTCCTTTAGTGTATGAATACGTTTATAATTTGACGGCACGGTTGGCGCAGTGGTTAAGCGATTGACTGCTGCGCTACGTGTCGCGGGTTCGATTCCCGCACGGAACAAGTATTTGTATGACCTAAAATTAGTTGTTCCGGCTCTGGCTGTTTGTGTATGTGAGTTTTAAATGTTTGTAAACGCACCCACAACACAGGAGAAATTCCTAGTGTGGGGAAAAGATAAAAAAAAAAAAAAAAATTGGTTGCTTAATGTGCAGTATAAAGACTGATTGTATTTGAGTCTAGTATTTTAAAAGTATCGTCCATCATCACCATCATTCCTGCCGAACAACGTCCACTGCTGGACATAGCAGGTCTAAGCTCCGCCACGCCACTTCGACCGTTTTGTGGGACCGGTTTTGTGAGTCAGTGTGATCTTCAATATTACAAATGCAGTGCGCAATATTTTTACGAGGTCTAAATTACACCAAGTTTCGTCTCCGTATATGTGATATTATACCCCCAATTCTCTGCCGAAACAGTTTTAGACATCGCACAAACTAAGGCTCAACAAAGTATGTCCCAGCACTACCATACATAATAACGAATAGCACTGGAATACTAAGACTTAAATGGACAAGAAAACCGGAAAGAAAAAAGTTAAGTCTCATATATGAGACCTTCATACGTCCTACGCTACACGTGTGCATTCTACACGTGCTTGTAATAAAAGGAACTTATCCTCTAGCGTATAGCCGAGTGCTTACTGCGAAAACAAACTAGGAGATGAGAAAATGATCGGTGGAAAGGGAAGTACGGAGGAACACGAGGAAAACTTGCAAGCTTGAGTCTTATATTGGAAAGTAAGTGTTTTCACCTTTTATTGGTTTCATTACTTGATTAAAGCTTGTTTTTAACGCGCTTTGTGTATCTTGAGGGTATTCTAACACTTCTTGTCACTGATGTTTATATAGCAAGTAGTGGTATGTATTACAATTGGTGTGGGAAAACACAATAAAAAAACCACGGTCTTCTAAAAACACACTGCAAAGTGAAAAATAACTTTAATATCGGAAGTCGGTGTCTTAGGATCTGTATTTTAGTTATTTGCCACCGACTTCCGAAATTCCGAAGTCGGTTGTTTCATTTTTGTAAGAAACGTTTTTTATTATCTACTTTGAAACACCTTAGGCCCTTCCTTTGACTTAGGGCAGATTTTTAACACATTACCTTAGGGTTGATTTTTCAATAGTCAGCCTTTTATCTTAGGAACAAATCTGACAGTTAGTGGCATATGTTCTATACAAAAGCTGTCAAACGGATATATTTATTCTTCAGATAAAAATAGACTATTTTAAAATCCGCCCAAAGTAATTAGCTTGTGTTAGAATTACAATTTCCTCGTACGGAAAATTCATAGTGAGTTTTGTTTTGTTTTTGACCCGCAGTACCTACCTCTATAATGCAAGTCCGACGTCGGCTGGGCTCCTATTCTGAAACTTTTTTTTTGTGTGGACTTCTGATATGAGGATGGAAAAACTGATTTACGAAATGGCTTTAAAGGCATAATGGCAAATATATCTGTGTCGCCTTCACTCAGTACAAGTAATTTTTTGTTTAGTTCGTCCTAATGGGTGGTTTGAAAAAAAAAAGCAAATTAGGAAAACCCAAGGAAACAGCCGAAAAATCGGGACAACTGAAATTGTATGAATAATTGAAAATTGAACTGGACAACGTCAGTCGGGTGAACTCGTCGCTACTAGGTGAATGGAGATTATATTTAGACCGTTGTCTAATTACAACAGTCTAAATATAATCTCCATTCACCTCTAATACAATCAGTACGCCAATAGATTTACAACAGACATCTTTAACACAGCGATTACCCCACATTTAAAGGGTTATGGAGGGACGTAGCCGGTCGGATACGCGCGTAAGTGCATCATGCGGTCAGCCTAACACATGCACTGGTGTGCATGTCTAGTACTTTGCACGACCACAGGACAGATGGAACAGTAGGTCAACTTTTGAATAATTAATGTGAGGTGAAAAGCTCATACACGTGTGGAAGATCCACACGTTTTCGGTTCCCTTGGGGTTCCAGGGTCCTTCGCAAACTGTAGGTTTCACGGTAAGTGTCTAAAGAGGATTTACACTAACATAATATCTGTGCTATGAGTAATATACATATTATGATTAGATAATAAAGACAATTTGAATCATGTGTGAGCTTCGGTGTAATACTTAAAAATATTTATAATTTTCGTATAGGATTAGTTAAATGATTTTAAACATAACATGTCATCACGTCTGTATTCTCCGAAGGGTTAGGCAGAGGTGTACCTGTAGTACCTACACCCAGATTATGCCTGTTATGTTTAAGTCCCATGTAATAGGGGGCAAGCCTATTACCATCAACCGGGCACAAAATCAGACTCCGGGTTGCTACTGACACATTCTAGATGGAAAAACCCGATAGCATTTTGCCCGACCCGGGAATCAAACCCAGGATCTCATGCTCAGCAGTAGCGTTTGCGACCAATACACCATTTGATCATAATATGATAGTGCAGTGTTTCCCAAACTTATTTTAACTGTGACGCCCTTGGGAAGTTGCCATATTTTTGCGACGCCCTGGCCTTCTTGCCATACATTTACCTACTACTTTTAGCCTAATAACAATTTTTCTGAAAAACTCCAAATAGCATTGAATTTTTTTATAAGAAAATAAAGAACAAAACAGAAATGAAAGCAAGCGCACACCCTTTTTTATCTCTTTTCGTTTGGTATTAATGAGAAGGATGTGCTTGCTTTTCTGAGCATAGTTTCTCAAAACGAGGCTCGAGTTTCGAAATTGCCACTCTCGTATCTGTCCCTAAATTTATTTTCGATCTGTACTTGTTCTTAATTACTGCAACTGCAGAGAAACCTGTCTCGCACAAGTATGATGTTGCAAACGGTAATAAAACCCCCAATGCTGCAGTGCTGATGGAACGATATTCATGATAAACTGAGCTCCAAAATTCAAGTAGCTTATTTTTGTTGTATTGGAGCTTAAGGCTGGAGTCACAGGACAACTCTATTAATTGTTCTTCTTCTGCTGTTGAAAGTGTTGATGGTGAGGTCGACTGGAAAGGGTTTCTAACCCAGTCATATTGCTCCAGACTTTCGGGAAAATGTTTTTTTAAATGTTCGCTCTAAGATAACAAGTGCCGTGTAAATATTATTTAGATCGCCTCACGACGCCCCTGGGATAATACCGCGGCGCCCCAGGGCGTCGCGACGCACAGTTTGGGAAGCACTGTGATAGTGTAATATTCTCCTAAGGAATAACATCATGAGGATATGCAGCAAGGTCTGCAACTGTTTCAACGTCATACAGTTCTGGAGGCGTTACTATTGGCTTGTTATAATTAAATAAATAAATTGGACAATCTTGATATCGTGAAACATATTGGTCCTATTACTACTGGTTTATTACTATACTGTACTGTGTTGTTTTGGTGTATTACTGGTTTTATACTGTGACATGGTTTACATGAATCCTGATTTAATAAATAATTAAATATATTAAATCAATTGCACAATCTTGTCATCGCGAAACATACTGGTCCTCCTGTACTACTGGTATCTTTTTATACTGTGTCACGGTTCACATGAATCACGTAACTCATTTGTGTCCTCGTCCCCAATATAGAAGATAATTTCAATACTAGATAAAATTGACTTTGACTTCAAGCCTTTGACTGAGTTATATATAATCGTGCTTGTCATAACTTCGCCCGATGTTTATTACGAGTTTAGATAAATAAACAACGCTGTGAAATCGAGACACATAATATTGACATATGGTTTACTGTTGGGGATACATAAATAAATAAATAGACCACTCGCATCACGTGGGTGATATTTCAATCATAGCTGATTTATTTACTACCACCTGTGCCCGCGATTTTGTTCACGTGGATTTCGAAAAACAATGTGTGTCATTAAAAATTCTTTTATTTTTTAATAGTAGTAGCGTAAGTAAGTCGACGTATACACTGACGTTATAATATCTCAGTGCGATTTTTACGTCGCCGTCGATAGTAGTAAATCGAACTGTGTGTTTTTCAGCGCCACCAATGCGCGTAAAATCGCCATGCGATATTTTTACTTCTGTGTGAACGTCGATTTACTCCTTATAACATCATTTACATTAGCTATCTGCTAGTGAAAGTCCCGTCAACAAACTTATCTTGGTAGTTCAGGAACTTTAGCTATCTAGAATTAAATAACTCTTTTTCATTTTTAATAAAGTTGCGTGATTATTATGTCGATAAAAAGTAGCCTTTGTCCTTCTCCAGGGTTTTGTAGCGGCACTACAAATAAAAATGCTTCGCAACAAAATCGAAAAAACGCAAAAAGAAAAGTGGCGCCATCTACAATGCCACAGGCGAAATATTCTTAGAAATTCTACATCGCGCAATCAGAGTTTACCACAACACTCGAATAGATAAATATCCCGACATCAACTGTAGGGCAGTTGCCCACCAGACACGATACCCGTCTGGTCGGAGGATCCTCCTTTTCAATAGAGGATGAGCGAACTTTACACCCTGTTCCTCATACCTCTATAGTTTAAAGTATACCCATAGCAAATTGTTGCATTTTTTTGTTATTGGTACCGTATTTACGTGTACTTTCATACGCATTTATTAAAAAGCTGTTATTTTGAAATTACAAACAGACCCTTCAATTTCATTGATTTGTATAGATTTACTGTATTACTTTTAAGTATTGTTTTTGAAGACTGAGTAAATGAGAAGGGGTTCAAGGTTGCAAGATTTTTTATATATTATTTTTATTTTGGTGGGTCAATGGGTGTACCCACTGGTATACTTTTGGAGATTACAGGCGTGATATCATGATTCATTGGCTTCTAAGAAACTTCCAGAGGGTACCAAATAAAGCTTATCACATATAATCCACTGAGGGTTAGGGTGTAGCGAATTAGATTGTATGCCTACCCACATTTTGCCAGTTATTTATGTTAGTAAAATCAGTCCGTAATTGTCCACTGCAGTGCAGTCTAAGGCGGCATGTTTTCACCATTTCAGGTTTTATTTCAATCAAGATTAGCATAAAATCGTATTTTTCTATAAATCTGTTTTCGTAAAGTGGATTCAATTAGCTTAACAACCATTTTTGGAAAGCGATTAATCGTTTTATAACTCAATTCGCGAAAAAAATATGTTTTATTTGATTTTAATTTTAAATCGTCAGAAGGATGGTTTAATAGCAGTAAATTGGTTGTTTTTATACAAAATATTACGGTCTTAAGATTCCCATGAATGGAATATAATTTTAATGTCTTATTCGCAATATTATTAGAAAAAAGACATGAACTCTACCTACATATATGCAAATTTATTATCATAGTGCTAATTCAGACTATTTTTCACACAAAATTAATGAAACTAGGGGTCGCCCATTGGTCGAAATTCGACCGTAATTCAAATAAATATAAAATATTCGCTTTCTGCAGTCGTTCTCCATTTAAACGTTAACTGTGCCAAATATACTCCTCCATCCGCGTAATTTTCGTAAGGAGTATAAAGTTTTTGCTTAACGTAATAATTTTAATGAAATAATTGCTGCTAACTTTAAGCCAGCTAGACCCAACATTTTATTCTCACCAAATTTTCTGCAAGAAAAAAAAAAAAAAACAGAACATTCTTTAAAAAAGTGATAATCTATTGTGCAATAAAGTGAAAAACTATTGCACTATCTTCAATGCACTTTACACCGCAACTAATCACGAATGTTAACTCGATAACGTTATGTATGAGAATTACACTCATTGTGCAATATAGTGACACAGCGCAGGCGCAGGCGGCGCATAAACAAAACAATACTGATCAGCTGACTAACTCGAGTACCTACATAGCTGATATTGTATGTTGTTGTTGTTGAACCAAAGGCGAGCGCCTTTTGGAGTATGCGTCAGATAAGGAAAATTACATGTTGAGATAACTTTGGTTATTTACTTTTACTTTCCTTTACTAAGTATGTTTGTTTAGTAAAACTTTGTGATTCATACAAAAGGTATGTCGAATCCAGTTACATAGGATTATGATCGGACATTATGTATAGCTATAGTCCGTCAGACCGTATTTCGGCCATGGCGGCCAATCTCAGCGGATACTAGCCTTCGACGCGGGATATATATAACAATAAATATAATATTGTATACAATATTATATGCATATATAAATTATAGTGCACAATTAGTATGTGCACAGATACAGGTACACAATGTCTTCTTTCACTCTCATAGACGGCAATAAGACACGAGCGGAACAAGATCTAGCGCAGGACCAACTGCATAACGTGTTTTCGGAGGAGTACTTCGAAAGTCCGGGCTGGTACTGAGAAATTTCCAATCGAAAAACCCATTAACACTTTGCCCGATCTGAGAATCGAACCCAAGACCCCACGCTCAGCAGTCGTACTTTCGACAACGGGGCAGTGAGATCATACATGATCACTCACTCAAAACACTCTCATCAGAGTCTTCTGTACATCTTTTTACACCTGCAGCCGTACAGTGCCCTACGGGTACAATACAATAATGCGCTTAGAACGATGTTGCGGCTGCCCCGCCACTGTAGTGCATCACGTATGTTTGCAGAGGCGTGCATCGATTGCTTCTACGCTACTCTGCGCAAGCGGTGCGCGTCGATGCTGAGCAGAGTTCGGGCTAGTCGTAACAGCGTTTTAAGTATGATTGCCAGTAGACTTGACTGTCTGTACATGAATCGATATATCAATGCTCACGTGAGTATTGATACCTCGATTCATGGGTCAGGCAGGGGGCGAGTAGATTAAGGTTTTATTACTAACACTAGTTATAAGTTATTGTACTACTAACAAATTGGATCTTAGTTATCTTTAATAAAAGTTTTTATTTATTTATTTTATTTATAATCAGATAATTGACACATAGTGTCAGATATGCAGTCCTGCAGGCTTACCATGACGCTTTCTATTTCTACGAAGAATAGACAGTGCTTTTTCAATACAAAGTGACATTTCGTTCCTCCATTTTTAGCATCGCACCGTAGATATCCTGTACCCCGACCCTCGAGAGTGTCAAGAGGGGACGGGGTTGCGTTGCAGCACGGTTCGGGGAGATAGTCGTGGTAGGGGTGTACTTCTCCCCGAGCCGAACTCTCGCCGAGTTCCACAACTCCCTTGCGGAGTTGAGAGACGTCGTCGTCGGGTTTCGTTCCCTCCCCGTGCTCGTCCTCGGGGACTTCAATGCCAAGAGCTTGGCTTGGGGTTCCCGGTTGACGAATGTGCGGGGCAGGATGGTGGAGGACTGGGCTCTGGAAGCAGACCTGGTCGTCCTAAACCGGGGTTCTGTTGCCACGTGTGTGCGGATGCGGGGTGAGTCGGTGGTGGACATTTCGTTCGCCAGCCCCGCTCTGTCGCCACGTGTCATCGACTGGCGCGTCATGGAGGGGGTGGAGACGTATTCCGACCACCGGTACATCCGGTTTGACGTCTCCGCCCAGACCTCGAGCGCGCCGGTCCGACAGGCCCCGTGTGGTCCGCGGTGGGCGTTGAAGCAGCTGGACCGGGAGCTTCTCCTGGAAGCCTCGATCGTGCAGGCCTGGGTGTCATCACCGGACAGGCCTGCCGACATCAACGACGAGGCCGAGTGGTTCCGGGAGACCATGTCCGAGGTATGTGACGTGGCAATGCCCCGGGTCCAGCCAGGTCGTGCTTCACGCCAGGTGTACTGGTGGTCGCCGCAGTTGACAACACTGCGCGAGGCGTGTGTTGCTGCGCGACACCTTTACTCCAGGCACCGTAGGCTCCGTATCCGCCCTCCGGATACGGAAGCCATTGAGGCGGAGCTGTACGAGGGGTACAGAGTGGCGAAGACCGCCCTCCGGGATGAGATCCTGCGGGCCAGAGTTGTGGCCCGCGAGGAGTCGCTGGAGACTCTGAACAGAGACCCGTGGGGACGCCCCTACAAAACGGTGCGGGATAAAATCCGCCCGTGGGCTCCCCCGCTGACGCAGAGTCTCCGGCCTCATCTCGTGCAGGACGTGGTGAGCGCTTTGTTCCCCTCACGAGGGGAGCACGCTCCTCCGCCTATGGCTCCGCCTCCTGCGGTGCCCGATGCGGACCACACCGACGACGACGACGACTCTCCAGAGGTGACCGAGGTAGACCTGAGAGTGGCGGTACGTAGGCTGAATGCCAAGAATACCGCCCCAGGACCCGACGGCTTGCCCGGCAAAGCCTGGGTCCTGGCCTTGCAGGCTCTCGGGCCTCGACTAAGAGGGCTCCTAAGCGCATGCTTGGAGGAGGGCCAGTTCCCACTTCGCTGGAAGACGGGGAAACTGGTCCTCATTAAGAAGCCGGGGCGCCCAGCGGACTCTCCGTCCGCTTACCGGCCCATTGTGCTGCTCGACGAGGTGGGCAAGCTCTTTGAGAGAGTAATTGCAGACCGCCTCGTCGGGCGGCTGGTGCGGGTGGGGCCGGATTTGGCGGAGAGCCAGTTTGGTTTCCGCAGGGGGCGCTCCACGGTGGATGCCATCATGCGCGTGCGAGCCCTCACGACGGGGGATGCTGTGGCCCGGGGTGGGGTCGTCTTGGCGGTGTCATTAGACATCGCCAATGCCTTCAACACCCTGCCCTGGAGTTGCATAAGGGAGGCACTCCGGTATCACCGGATGCCGACCTACCTCTGTCGTGTGGTCGAGGCCTATTTGACGGACAGGGCCGTCATCTACCCCGGTCACCTCGGAGAGTGGAACCGGCGAGAGATGTCGTGCGGTGTCCCACAGGGATCGGTCCTGGGGCCGTATCTGTGGGACATCGGGTACGACTGGGTGCTGCGCGCCGACCTCCCTAGCGGCGTCAGTGTAGTCTGCTACGCTGACGACACGCTGGTCCTAGCGCAAGGGAGGTCGTACCAGGCGGCGGCCGACTTGGCGACACAAGGGGTTGCGACAATCGTGGATAGGATCCGGCAACTGGGACTCGAGGTGGCATTGCACAAGTCCGAGGCCATGTGGTTTCATGGTCCTCGGAATGCGCCACCGACGGGTTCCCAGATAACGGTGGGAGGGGTTCACATCGGCGTCGAGTCGACCATGAAGTACCTGGGACTCGTCCTCGACAGCCGGTGGAACTTCGCGGAGCATTTCCGCCGTTTGGCTCCCAGACTGGAGCGGGCCGGGGCTGCGTTGAAGCGGCTCTTGCCCAATCTAGGGGGGCCAAACGCCTCCTGCCGGAGGCTCTACGCGGGGATCGTGCGGTCCATGGCCCTATACGGGGCGCCGGTGTGGGCGCCTACATTGAGGCGCCAACCAGCTCGCCGGTTGAGGGCGTCCCATAGGGTCATGGCGATCAGGATGATCCGGGGATATCGCACGATCTCCGGCGAGGCGGCGGGCCTCCTTGCCGGATTACCGCCATGGGATCTGGAGGCAAAGGTCCTCGCGCAAATTTGGGAGTGGCGCGAGGAGGCCAAACGCCGGGGCGTAACTCCGCTGCCGCAGCAAATCGCGGCACAGCGGACAGAGCTCCGGCGGGATCTCATGGTGACATGGAGAGAGCGATTGTCGCAACCCAGTGCTGGGCACGCCACGATTGCGGCGGTAAGTCCCCTCTTTGAGGAGTGGTTTGAGAGGCGGCATGGCGTCCTCACCTTCCGCCTGACGCAGGTCCTCACCGGACACGGTTGTTTCGGGAGGTTCCTGTTTCGGATAGGGCGGGAGGAAACGCCCGGGTGTTTCCACTGCGAAGATCGCCCTGAGGACACGGTGGAGCACACGGTGGCGGTCTGCCCTGCTTGGGCGGAGCACCGCCGTGTCCTCGTGGAGGCGATCGGCGGGGGCGATCTCTCGCGTCCGGCCCTGGTCCAGGCCATGGTACGGAGCGAGAGGGCATGGGGAGCCGTCACCTCCTTCAGCGAAGCAGTGATGCTCGCGAAGAGGGAGGCGGCGCACGTGAGGGAGAGGCAGCATATGCGCCCTCGCGACCCCAGCCGCCGCAGGATACGGAGACGCCCTGGGCGTCGGGAATCCCAGGCCGATTTCCGGCCACCGTAGGCATGGGCTTGCGGACGGCGAGTAATGGGTAGCTCGCTGTCCGGTAAGGACCAAGCCCAAGTCGACGGCGCGTTGTGTTCCACGCGCGCCTCAAAGAGATGTCAGCACAAAAAGTGATGGGACCCGCAAGGGTCGATGCCTGCCAGGGGTGCGGGTTTGTTCGAAAGAGACACCACAGCCCCTGGCTTAAGGGCTACTGAAGGAACACGGGTGGGTTTTAGTCAGTAAAAGTCTGACACGCCCTCCTGCTCCACCCAGAGCGGGAGAAGTTATTTGATGATTTCCCACCCAAAAAAAAAAAAAAAAAAAAAAAAAAAACCGTAGATATCCTTCTACAATCTGTCATTTTGTCTTTCGTTTCTAACAATCTGTGTCTAGGTCCCTATAAATGTAGACTATTTCAGAAGAATATTTCTTCCCAAACTGTCAAAATCACACTGAAAACAAACTTTCTACTCGACGGCCATAAAGTATATACGATTATCTACAAAATCATGATTCGTTTAGAACGCATAACTTTGAGAATTAATGGAAAAACATATAGCCATCTTCTCCTTTTGTACATCATTTCGTTAATAGTCATGTATATTCTTCCGTCGACAAATCGGTGCTTGTGTTTATGCCTGCTGGGCGCAGAATTGGGATTCGGGTAAACGAGAGACATAGGCTCCTTTAATTTTCTGCACAGTACCTATGTTGTTACAGAGTCAATTACGAACACTATTGGACTAATTAATAGTCTGAACTTAGAAAGAAAACTGGGCAGTTCCTGGGCCAGTAACGTATCCACATCAACAGGTAATCTATGGCGGGGGCTGTATAAAGGCTTCTTCAGACAGGCGCGACGCGACACTTGTAGAACAATTTCTATGTAGTTTTCATAGAAATTGTTCTAAGGGAGTCCCATCGCGCTGTAGCATAGCGCCTGTTTGAAGAAGCCTTAAGCCCTCTGACAATTTTATCGAACCATCTGAGAGCCTACCGCCTGGGCACGGGTTACCATGGCCGACTTGGAAATCTTTGTGGACACGGCTCAGATCTCAAGTGCATATACGGCTGCTTCCCACAGACAATGGCCCACCTATCATCCTGCGCCGCATGCGCTGTCTGTCTGACGACGCTGTGCATGAGCAACTCCGATCAACCGCGGCAAGTGTTACCTGCTCGTCGATGGGGAGGACGCCGGCCGCCGGACAGCTTAAGACCTCGAGGCCCATCGGCCTCTGATAGGGTCCCAGTTCCTGGCGAAACTGTGCAGCGCATGAGATGGACACAATCCATCCATCTACAGAAGGAGGAAACAATCAGACCGCGTACCGTGTTCGGATGCTCTCTCTTTTTCAGGTGCTTGAGCCAGCTGTGAACGTTACGACACAACGACAGTCGTATCAGCAGGCTTAGACAAAACACATTTCTGTTAGCGTTCACGCCAAACGCTGCGCCAAAATGTATGGGAATGACATTATCTGCGGAAAGATTACGTCGTGGTTTTTCTGCAGGTAATGTCATTGCCATACATTTTGGCGTAGCGTTTGGCGTGAACGCTAACAGAAATGAGTTTTGTCTCTAGGTCCAGTACGGCAAGTCCTGGACGATTGCCCCGTGCGGTTGCTATAACTAGCCACGAGCCCTTCCCAGAGCCATTTCCTACTATTTTTGTTTTTCCTACAATCAAAATATTAATTGGTAAGCCCCTTTAAGGCCCTGGTAATTTTGAATGTATACTCGTCGTATTATCGTTATGAGCGATAATAGTTCTTACTGCAATCCGATACGGGTTAAAATTTGTTGTAATAAATTCGAATAATAAATGAGCAAGCATTGTCGTAAAAATGCAAATAAAATCGGATAAAATTAGATATTAACTATTTGATAATAAATAAATAATCCATCGCTGGATGCAGGCATTTAGAATTTTATGGTATATTTTTAATTATAATAATAATTTGTATTGAAGGGATAAACTGGTTTGAAAGATAATTAAGAGGTGACTTTGATGATTTCTTTGATGCATTGAATTATGTTTAATTATGTTTTGAGTACCGTCACTGTATGCAAAAAAGACTTGAAAATATCATAATTATATTTTTTGCTTTCAAAATTATTTACGATTAAAGAGATACACTGGTTTAAAAAAAACACCATTTTGAGTGTTTTCAAGAAATCAAGTTTATTGCGCTATCGGGAAATTCTAAGTACTAACGGTTAATCTGTGACGGTATGTCCTATTGCGCTATCGGGAAAGTCCAAGTAGTAACGGTATGTCCTTCATACAATACGCGAAAATATCCGGCAAACCAGCAATAATAAGCCGATAAATACTGTTATTGTAATGATAATGACCTTCGGGCTGCGGTCATACTGTAAGCGGACAATCACTTGGCGACGAATTGGTTGATTATAGAGGGTGGGCTCCCGCCCACCCTCTATAATCATCCAAGTCCCCATCAACGCCCAATCTGTTCCCGTGGATTCGGAACACGATGCTGAATCCTTAGGCAAGGATATGTTTTGTAGGTTAGATAAAAATATTAGCACTGCCACATGCATTTTGAGAGCGTAGGTGGATATTGCACTTTTCTATGAAACAGCCTTTGAAAAATGGCCTTCAGAATTCGATACTTCAATTTAAAATGTACATCCGTCGCACCAGGATATCGAGCGGAACTCACAGTATGAAAGTTGAAGATAAAACCCGGCCAGAAAGGTCACGGTTATTCTTTTAAAAATAATTGGCTATAACAATGTTTTCAAATTACAGTGTTAATAGGTATTAGAGGACAGTATAGGCATTATTTTTTTTTTTTTTTTGAAGGTTGGAAATTATCAAATAACTTCTCCCGCTCTGGGTGGAGCAGGAGGGCGTGTCAGACTTTTACTGACTAAAACCCACCCGTGTTCCCTCAATTGCCTGTGTGCCGGGGGCCACGGTATCTCTTTCGAACAACCCGCACACCTAGCAGGCATCGGCCCTTGCGGACCCCAACAGTTGGTGCTGTGATCTCTTTGAGGCGCGCGTGGAACGCAACGCGCCGTCGACCCGGGCTTGGTTCTTACCGGACAGCGAGCTACCCAATAAAATAGAAAATGGTCTACAAATCTGTCCCAGAGGGACAGCGGTGGTCCAGTGGCAACGAACGCGACATATAAGTTGCTGGTTCGAACCCAGACAAGCGCTTTACTTTGTGTAAATTATTTTATCGCCATTGCTCTCACAACAGTAAAGGAAAACATTTCGAGGAAAACGGCATGTCCGTACTGAGCCCGCGTGGTGGTTTACGGCCTACTCCCTCGCATAAAGCTCTCGCCGAGACCAGATTAATGTCTGATTATGCATATGCTGCAAATCTACAAGGCCTACACACAGTTTTAGCTGCACCCATCCTCGCTGCCACTGCACCCCAGCCTTACACCACAATAATCAGGGTCGTGCAGCATGTATTATTAATAACCAGCCATAATCACATGCGCCAGGCGTCTGATGACTCGTGACTGGCGCAGCATGACCTGTACTTCTAATTACGTGGAAACATGACGGTTAGTTGCCCATCATGGCATTACCTACATTATATTAGTGGCTGTTGCGTTAAGAGTTTGCATAAGTTTAAGCTAATGTCTACAAACGTGTGGCGATATCTATATAGCCACATGCGAACTACGCTTCAAACTGACGTGACGCAAAATTCTGCATCGCGCAAGTAAAGTTATCCGCGCAATTGGCAGATTTGTGAACACCATGTCACACTGTGAGGCTTTAAAGGCCATGCCCATAACCTGCCTGCCTTGCCCCCCGGCCGGAAAGTAGTGACTACCCACAGACCCGTCGGGCAGTAGTCAACCAGACACAACACCCGTCCGGTCGGAGGATTCTGCCTTTTCTACCGAGGATGGGGAACTTGCCACCGTCTTCATTCACATCACTGGTATTACAGCCGTGATTTCCACGAACAATTCAGTATAGCGTAAGGTACTTCGTTCCAGACGGAGGTCCGCGGATTACACACGGTTACTTTTGCCTAAAACCACAAAACTGTCTCTATCGTAGTGCAACAAAACACACAAACACAGTCACAGTGGCATACAATGAGTGCGAAATACTTTCATTATACCTCGACACCTCCACAATGGGTGCATCGCTCTATGCAGTCTATGTAACATGACTCAAACGTTATGTCATCTGTGGGCTTCTAGTGGGCGGTGAAATCTGACGTTCGAAATTTGAATTGGATGTTAAATCAACGAGTTGGTTGTGGATGTTGTGACAGTTGACTTCTGGGGGCGTAAAACCTCCTGTTCACAATGCGATTATTCAATTTTTATTTTCGCTTGTTGACTGATTTAAGAGCACTCGGTCAAGCAATTTGCAATTGAAACTAGAAAGGGAGTGTGTGTATGAATGAATGTGCTTCAGTTTTTATATCATTCACATGCTAGGGCAGATTCTGGTGTTAGTAGCCTTTGACTTTTAGGAATAGGTTTAAAGCTGTACTGTACCTACGACACAATTTACAACACAATTTTATAAAATAAAATGTTATGGTAAAATACTTTAATTTAGCCACCCATTTATACTTTTGTATAAATCTGCCTATTTTGAAATAGACATTTAACTTAAAATTATTTTTGGATGAAATTTGACAAAAAAAATTATTTGACGAATGCGGTGTTTGATTTAGTTTGGTCATTGTAAATGTTTTTAGATACAATACTGCTGTTTTTAACTTGATTTTGTCAGACAGTTATTATTATACTTTTTTATTTTATTTTTTATTTTTAGTATTTCACTTTTGACTGAATATCTATTTTAGTTTAGGCACCATTTTGTTTGAGTAAAACAAAAGTTTTTGAATATATTCACAGTTAAAATATTTTTATTCTATAATTTTACATGGAACAAACAGTTGCTTTTTACAAAAGTGACTTATGGTAGCAGCGTTGCTAATTTATAAAAAAATATGTTTTGGGTTTAATGTTGGCAATGGTAAATAATTAAGGTATTATCTTAAATGTTGTAAACATACTAAATCAAATACTGTTGAACATAATCCATGTTTTATTTTAGGTTTACTTTTTATTTATTAAAGAGCGGAAAGTCTCCTATGCATTTTACGCTACACTTTAAACTGCGAACCAACTCGTAGTATTTACCACAAACATAGAAACTGTAGTTCATTCACGACTATCGCCTCCTTTCACTAATGTCTGCCTGTCTGCCGTACCACCGGTACCACGCCCACAAGCGCCTTACGCATAACTTTATCAGCAACTCGTTTAATTTTCACGGTCTCACTAATATTTATTCAGCGAACCGGTTTCTTTAAATACCTTATCGTTTTGAACTTTAAACGTTCATTCATGAAAACCTGAATGTGAATTAGGTGATGAAATTGCAAATGATGTTGGGTAACGATGTTAAATGGGTAAAATATGTGCAGCAGTGTGTTGTTAAATGTTTTTTATTGAGAACTACAAACACGGCTGATTTAATTTTGGTCTGGATTTAGTCTGTATTCCTTCTATTCTGTCATAGGACCATAGTTTTATCACTAGTGTTGATTTTAATCTAAGCCGCTAATCATAATGGGTTAGTACTATTTCCACCCGTTCTTGTTGCCACCTGAAAAGTTATATACCTTTAAAATCACGTTTTATCAGCCGAAAACCTTTCGGGGGGAACCAGTACTAACCCAAAGCATAAGAACACGGTATGTAAACCACAATTCAGAGACTAAATGTCTTGATTTTATTAAGACCTGTAGAAGTAACAAATAAATTCTTTGTTCTATGCTGAACAACCATGATCTAATACTAAACCCAAATAATTTAGTTCATTATAATTAACTTCGTTCTCATGAGCATTCCGAACAGGTCAGAATTATCTAGTATAGATACAAAACCCATAATCTAGGTCTGAAATCAAAGGTCTAGCTCAAAGTGATATTTCCTTGATTTACCACGGTTATAGCACGACCGGGATATTCAAGCACTTTGTTCAAGTGCTTTATTTATAAGCGTGATATTATAATAGTATAGTGAACTGCGTTTCGCACGACCCATAACCAAATTTGGGCGTATCTGGTATCTCGAGTTCCGTTTGCTAGGAACCATGAATGAATGTTGGATGAGGCATGTTGCAATTTATAGTTTGTGAGTTTTTTTAATTGTTGCTGATATAAGTTCCTTGGACGGTTGGCACTAATGGTAGAGATTGATTAAAAGATTAGGGTTACTTAGAAGAGGCGTTCACTCAGCAGCTTTATTTTTAATTCGCACTTTGTATAGACTATCATGTCAAATTAACAATGGACCGAAATAGTTTGAGATATAACAAAGCCTGTCTCAAAAGAAGTGGTCAGTAAGTAGTATCAAAGAAAACATAATTAAAGCATTATAACATACATAAGTTTCTTGTAAAAGATAATTATAATGATCCCAACAAAAACCATCAAAAGAAAAAAGTAGACAAGTAGATAACAGATGTACCACGCACGACTTAAAAATGTAGACAGACAGTTGTATATTCTAGTAATTACTACTGCCACTACAAAATATTTTATAATATAAGACAGGCAACTAGCCAGTTTATTGATCCCCAACATTTAGAAAAACTAAAACACACATCGCGCCAAATCGAACAGCGAAACAAGTGGAGCTGTCACATCAATTTATTTATTAAAACATGTTCGCGCATCCGAGTGCGAAATTCGTGCGAATTCGCCGACGCTCGTGGGCGTCTGACTAACAGAGGCGGAATGTAGTGCCGAAACACCGCGCTGTAGCACGCTAGCGCATTGAACTGCATTCGGTCATAGGGCTGCGCTGGGCGATTGATTTTCGACGAGTTGTATAGATATAGTTCAGTTGTGTAGTATGTCATGTCAATGTCAAATTGTATTGGGCATCATAAAATTGTCTAGAGTCTAGAGTGCCAAACCATTCTTCTAGACACAATGAGCAGATTTGATTACTTGTTAGCACACCAGCTGCGGTTACAGAAAATTATGCAAAAATCGATTTAGGAGTGGTTGAACTTCGATCTCTGTTTGCGAATCGATTTTTTAAAGCTTTCGCCGCAATTTGTATGCTGAATTTAGAGCTTAGACGTGTACAGCTGGCAGCCCTGTCAATGTTGTGTTTAGTGCATACTAATAGATTAATTAAGTAGTAAGAAAAAAGGCTTAACGAGAACATTCAACTCGTGCACTATCGCGAGTCACGACCGTGCCTGCGTTCAAGGTTAGTCGAGACGTTTCCAAATTTAAGATCGCCTAAATTCTGAGGCGCGCATTCATGGCGCGATTTTAGGTTCTGTATCTAGATAGTGTCTCGATGTTAACCCTTAACCACCTGACATACGTCTCTCAGACGCAAGGAAATTAAAAACGTTAATAATTTGGCGCGCAAAACGCGTATCAACTTGCTCGTCCCTATACCTTCCCGCCGCGTCCCTCAGTGCCGCCCAAGCGCTCGTCGTGGTCGGAGGTGCGCGCGTTTGTCACTGGTAAGTAAAAAATGCTCGTGTTCCGTCTGTGAGACGTATGGTAGGTGGTTACGTGACAAAGAGAAATACCTCAAGAATTCTTACCAGCCCGTCACCGACCTGTTGATTCAACGATCTTTGGGTTTACAAAGGATATAACTATATCATCTTACGTCCCTAAGCCAAATAAAGCAGTGATCACCGTGTCAAGTATGCATCATATGCCAGACGTAGATGAAGTTACCAAGAAACCGGAAATCATCCTTTTCTACAATCGAACCAAGATCGGAGTGGACCTACTCGACCAAAGGTGTTCCAATTATACCACAGGTCGTCGAACGCGTAGGTGGCCATTGGCAGTATTTTACAGGCTGCTCGATATTTCGGCGTCAAACTGCTACGTCGTCAGTTTATCTGCTCAAGCCCAAGGACAAAAAATTGAGAGCAGGTTCAAATTTATGAAGAGGCTAGCTGAACAGCTCACCAGACCGCATACGGAGCGTCGAGAAAACAATGTGAAGATTCAACGAGATATTCGACTCGCACTTCGGCGCATACTTCACCGCGGCAATGACTCGACCCCACCAGCTCTACCAGGTGGAAGCAGTTCCGAAGACAGACTGGCTTCTCGAAAAAATTGTTCAACCTGCGAGCCTAAAAAGAAACGTAGGACACAATACATGTGTTTTCAGTGCAAAAAGCCGATTTGTATCGAATGCTCCCAAAAAATATGCATTCACTGTCGGGAAAATCTATAAGATTGATGCTTTGCAATTTTGCAAAAGGTATGGTTATAATGAAAAAGTTTTGATTTTATGTTACTTATTGATTATTATATTTTTATAAACAGAAAGAAATAAGTTCCTATATCTTGTGATTATTTTTGTAGATCTCGTTTTTTGAATAAGATATTTTTTACATTAGAATTAAGAGTTGTTCCAAACAAATTCAGATTTTAAGAAAATCTGTTAATTTTTATGTGCCTTGTTTGCTTTAATAAAGATTTTGATATGTATTTTAGTTGATTTTAATTAAAAAACAAACCTTTCACGTTTAGGTTTTACATACGAAAGTCTTTGTACTCGCCCGTCTGTGAGACGTATGGTAGGTGGTTGTGTAACAAGATTAGGTGGTAGGTGGTAGAGGGTTAAACATAACGTTGAAATAAGAAAGGACCCCCTAGCACATTGTTACTAAGTATGATGAAAGGGTTCTTGTTAATGAGAACGATCGGAATTCAGATAGAATATAAACTTCACAGGTTTTCGGTTAAGATAATTATTTAATAAATTATTTGTTTACCTTTTCAGTGCCAAAAACATAATTGTCAGTGAACTAAAAAAACTAGTCTATCTAGTCCATATTATAAATGAGTAGCTACTCATGAATACTGCGTTAATATCCTATTTATTGTCTCAGATTTTGTAAACTATCTAACATAAGACGCAAATATAAAAACTGGTTCATCTTCTAAAATACTCGTGTGAAAATAACAGTATAATTAAGTAGCAAAATAATATGGATAACGACCAGTCAAACTCAATTCCATATTTCAATCGCGACAAATTAAATCGTTATTATCTGTGAAAGGGCTATTAAAGTCGTCGCGTATATTTGTCGTCGTGTGAATGGCTATCTTTATTCCAATATAAGTGTCACTGTGTAAAATTAAAAATAATGAAAACGAAATCAAGTTTGAAAGAAGAAAAAACAACAGATTTCAGTAAAACTTAATGAATTCACTTTCTCCAATGTCTGTTTTAGGCGTTCTTGGGTATGATTAAAATTCATTTGTTGTCCAAATATATTTATAATTTTATTTTCGCCAAAACTGACCAAAGGAAAAAGCTGTAAAAGTAACTATTTGACTTAGGTGAACTCAGATCGTAGTAAAGTTTCTGTTCCCGGGTTCTTCTTGACATGAAGTGGCCTCTGCAAATCGTGCAAATCTTGGGGTTCATTCGATTAATCGAGTCTGGACAAACCACGCTGGGGTCGGAGCATTTCATTCATTCATTCATTCGTTCGAATAAACTGGTAGTGTAATAAATGGATACTTCAGCAAAAAAAACGACGCAAATTCGCGACGATTTGGAACATTAAACTTACAAAAAATATTTAATGCTATGTTAAACGAATAATTGAAGGCGTTTAAATCACAGATAAAATCAAAACTCAAGTCTGGAATTAAAATACTAATACCACACATCATTTCTTTTTCTTTGTTCCAAAAATATATCTAATTAAGTATCTTAATAACTGGGTAGCTGGCAATTAACGTTGTTTTTGGTGCTAAAGTCATAACATTACCAAAACGTATGTACCGAACGTAAAATAAATTAAAAAGTTTACTAGGTGCATCGTTTGGATACACGTCCATACGTATAAAGTGCTTTTTATCAGCACTCACAAAAATGAATTTCCTCTGTCACGCCTTATAAATCGTCTTAAATATTGAAATAAATTGAAACCAAATGGGCGCTCTTGAAGTTCAAGCGAACATAAGCGTCTGACCTTGGACTGAGCCCAGAATTTTTGGGGATTAATTTGAATTAACTACCTAAGTTACACCATATCATTATAATATTACGCTGTCTGCTACTATGCTAGAATGAGTTAATTTATGCTCCAACATTTAATTCACAGTAAATACGTTCGCTCGTGCCAATGAATGAAAAATTCCGCTCGCTCATTTATTAAAATTTATTACATGGTTCAAGTAAACATTGGATTTTTTTAAAGTTAAAAAATTTAATAGTGTGACTCTGATCGGTTTCTAGACATGCGTCAAGAATTTCTACATGGCTACAAGTCCTACCAAATATGTGTAAGGAAATATCGAAAGTGAATTTTATTTGCGTAAATACCTTATATGAAAGTTACAACTGTGGGCGCGGTTCATGCGTACTAATCCAAAAGGAGATCGATGTTGACAGAAATATTGATGGCTTCCATGCGTCCTTTGAAAACTAAATGCTTTTGGCGAGAACGTTCCAATTTTAAATTGTTAACCAAATATTCGATCAATGAACGCGTTTATGTTTTGAATTTCGATTTTATTTTCCTATATGTTCGCAAAAAGTTCTATCAATGGTTTTGACACTGCTACGTAGACATAGCTCGACAGAAAACTCATCCCCTACAAAGGTATGTCGCCTTTGTAGGGGATGTGTTTTCTGTGGAGCTGTGTGTACTATTTTTTATCGTTTGCAAACGCTACGTTTTAGAACGCATAGCGATTTACAAGATTTTGTGCTTGAGCGTATCAAAATAATGACAGTTAAAGTGTGTAATAAATCGACTGTAAATTCTGCCAAAATCCAGATAGCAACCAGTTGCTTATCGCTATGCATACATCAGGTTACTGACACTGCTGTGAAGGTCTACAACGCCATGCACCATACCATTGATATCCGTCGATATCCTCGAAAAAAAAAGAGTAGGTATCTACACACACGAATTATGTAAATACGTAATCAAATTTTTCCACGCGAAATCGCGCATAGTAACAAGACTACAATTCGAGTTGTGACCTCGGGAGCGGTCGTAAACTAGTATAACGTCGTAGTTTCTGAATCGGCAGCGTATTAAAATTCAGTAGGAAACCAGCTGCCTCGGTGACTGCCCTTGACTTAGTACGACGCGACGGTACGCGCTAATTGTCGCGCGATAGGGTTGACGACGCAATTCCAAATCGTAAAAAGAGAAGTGCGAAACACAACACCCATTATTTTTATTTGAAAAGTACCTATTACCGGATTTGTTCGTTATGACCTAAATTTACTGAGTAATACAGCAGTATCTCATAAAATTTGCAAATATTTATACATACGTCCAAATATATGCAGCTACCGAGGGTGTACTTGAAAACTGTAGTAATTAATTAAAAACAAAAAAAAAATTGCTATAATATAATTTAATGCTACGTATCAGACAAGGATAAGGCACGTCTTAATTCCCGTGAGGATAATCTTTGACGGAACTATCAGTTTCACAATAAAATCAGACAACCCTGCCATGCGACAGCCGGACGTTTCTACACAATTTTTTTATATAATCACGACTTTTTTTTCAATTCCGTGTAAGAGTAAAAGTGTTATTTCACATTGTGCCTATTGATGCCAGTATTAAATTGAATGTAAAAAAGCATAACAGATGTTAGGTGGTGTTGACACGATACTCATGTTTTACCGCGAAACGCATTTAGTTCGACAAAAGAGGTAGATTGTGGTTGGGGTCGGTTGAAATGAATATTTATTTACTTTCGTTGCAGCTTTAGTGAGAAATATTTATTGCCATATTTATTAAGACTTAAAAGACGTGTTGATTTAGATGAACATTTATAATTTATTAGGTAGGAAATTGAGGTTACTATTTTTAATGGATCGGTTACTACGCTTACAGAAAAAAAAACTGCTATAGTAACATCGACTACGTACAGGGTGAACCCAATTCCAAGAAATAATAAGCATGTGGCTACCGCTCGAGGACCCAAATAATAAAAAAAATGTAACGGAAGCGCGGACAAGACTGCCTATGAATTGAATGTATGTCGGCTACAGTCAATTTAATTTTGGAATGGCAAACATTTGGTAAGGCTCTGTTATTCGGCAGAGGAAAGGTGATTTTCCACTGAATTCGATGGAAAATCTGTTTACCATTTTCGTCAAAATGTTGTGTAGATGCTGCCCACGCAATTCATATTTGTATGCTTATAATAATAGTCGACGACTGTCAATGTACGATTAATTGTAGCAGGTCCAACAGAGATCCCATAGATATTGTTTACTTTGATAACGTTAGACATTTAGAAATTGGTAACTGTAGTAGGTAGGTAAAGTACGTGGTGAATGAAAAAACTTATGTAAGATGTAATAGTTTAGTTAGTTAGTTACCTATTAACCTGAAAAAGTAAACAGAGAAATTTCAATATGTTTTTTTTAACCTCTGTGGGCCGCGATTTAAATAATGACGCGTCTATGTAGATGCGTAATTGCGTGCGTAAGTACATATGCTCAATACGTAGGTGTGTCGTCGTATTGAATTCAATACAGAACAAAACGAAGCAAGTCGGTACCTCAAAAAATACTTTTCATTTATGGACAATCTCTAAGTTTCACGACTATAAAACAAAAAAAAAAATGTTAAAATATTTGTGTTAAAAAAAATTAACATCAAACTACATCCGGTATCACACATCGATGTACACTGGCCTTAACAAAATTAAAATATTCTGTCACGCCATATTTTTAAACGGTTATAGCATACAGGTATGGTAATGGATTCCGTAAATCTAATTGTGCATTTAAAATCGATCATTCGCGTGTCTGGGGTTTGCGTAATCGTCAAAAAAAGTTAATTCCCCGATGAGTTGCCAAATAGCAATCGACAGATTTAAATCGATCCATTCAAACTCGTTTAGAATAATCGGAAATGCTATTCAGTTCCTATGCAATTTAGCGACGTGAAATTTTTTTTCGTAGTAGTTGTATTGTAATTTAGATTGTAATACAGAGGCGTTATATACATATACGAGTTATTTTAAATTGACCTAGCTAAACTCCACTGACGGTATAGGTGCTTCTTATATCTGAACTGCAGGCTTAGCACGAGCTCCGTTTTGGCGACGGAAGAATAGACATGACTATTAAATAAATGATGTACAATAGGATAAGATAGCTATGTTTTTCTATTCATTATCACAGTTATGCGTTCTAAACAAATCATGATTTTGTAGATAATCGTATATACTTTGTGGCCGTCGAGTAGAAAAATTTGTTGTCAGGGTGATTTTGACAGTTTGGGAAGAAATATTCTTCTGAAATAGTCTACATTTATAAGGACCTAGACAAATATCGTTAGAAACGAAAGACTAAATGACAGATTGTAGAAGGATACCTATCTACGGTGCGATAACAAAAATGTAGGAACGAAAAGTCACTTTGTATTGAAAAAGCACTGTCTATTCATCGTAGAAATACAAAGCGCCATGCTAAGCCCGCAGCAGTAGCAGTAGTTTATATTATTTTGTAATCACGATAAAATAAAAAGATTCGATTTTTTTTTTGAGGTCCACGACCTCTGTTAGTGTTATTATAGGTACACAGTTGTGGGAAAAACAGTTTTATTATGTTTAGGTATTGTGTTTAGATATTGATACGCATCGCGTCTATGAAGTTTAGCTAGCCAATTTAAAATTAACATGTTAAAAAAATAGCCTATTAGTATCGTTTGTTGATAGTTTTTAAGTGGTTTGCTTGCAGGATTGATTAATCCTATTAGCAGATATGAAGCATCATATTTTTTATTTTGACTGTAATAAACAAAAGCTTTGGAGGTTACACACTCAAACTCTAAGCATTTATTTCAATTAAACCATTTACAGGCACTTTTGAATCAAAAAGTTGAAGCTAGTCGCCCATTCCGAAACGTAGATCTCAATGGAGAAGAACGGGCAAGCAACTCCACGGACACTCTTTTAAAAACAGTTGGATATTACAAAAACTTGGGAACATTATTCTTGTTGCTTCTGTATGTGAGAACAATGTAAAAAAAAAATGAAGAATTCTAAATATAAGATTAAAATATGCCCTGGCAGTTAGGACCAATCTCAACCGACAGCGCCCGTTCACGAACATGACGCGTGGATCAGCACCATCCAGCTCAACCATTTTGCAGGGAACCGAATGATACAACACACGCCACTGTCAGTCAGGTATGAAGATAAATAAACAGATAAGTATACCTCCATTTATATTGTTTTATTTGCTAATACTTCTCTTCCTTTCACTGACGCATATTTTTCGTGAAAGGAAATGAATTAATGTTAAAAGTTTCTAGGCTAGAACACATGAGAACTAAAGAAAATAAAACTAAACCAACAAAAACTCAAATGATTTAGGTACAACTTTATATAATTATCTTGATCAAAAACCTCGGTTGTGTCCTATTAAACAAGTTTTCTATAATATTAATAAAATTAGTCATAAAATAAATTCACAACTGCTCCAGAAAGTACAGTAAAGCAATAATTTATAATATTCCGCAACTCGATTCTTTTTATACAGAACTCGAAATTGCAACGTTAAGGCTCCCGTATATAAGCATGATGATACTCCAGTAGAAAAAAATCTCTATAAACGTCTCTACCAGAACACGTCACACCGCTGCGTCGCGTCTGTCTTCTGGAGCCTTTAATAACAAAACAAAGCGCCTCAGCGACAACAATATGGCGGCACAAAAACACACCTCACGTATGCTCATTTCAAAACGATCTACATTTTAGTTTTTATCGATGTCAGTGCTTTTTATCGCGTCGTGATGCCATTAAATGGCTATCATTGATGCGAGGTACGGACGACTTTTTGTGCCTTTGCCTCCTAAAAAAGTTTAGAGAAAAATATATATAGACAACCATAGACACTGATGTTTGACGTTTGGTTCGCGCCAAAACTTGAGCTGGGCGTTGGCACTGCGATTCAAAGAGGTTGATGCTCATTGGAGCTTACGCTTCGGGGAACTGTAGGTCACGCGACGTCACCCCTTTTATATCGAGTATTGCAAATTCAGAACCATGTTATTAGGTTTCTATAAATAGTCTTTATTTGTTTACTTTTGGTATTGTTGACGTTTCGATGTTGTAGTAATTGTAGGTATTTTTTGTTGTTTATTCCTCTGAGACTTCGGAGCAGAAGCTAAACAACTTTTGTTTACTGAAATTAGTTCAAGTTGACGATTGTAGAAACTAATTAAGTACATAATATGATATACAGGGGCTCTTTTCAGTTAAATCTATTCAATTTTAATGATTCCGGTTTGTGTACGAGCATCAAGCATTCGCCTGATAAGTTCTGCACCCTAATTGCGTAAAACACGATCAATCATAATCTGTTTCATTTTGATAGTTCAACAATATTCATTGCGTTATTTACGTTGTTGAGCAGACACATTTTTCAAACATATGAAGCAATGGATTAGCAATTTGATTCAAAATTATTCAGATTATAATTGATCGTGCGTTACGCAATTAGGGCGCTGTTCTGAAAGAAAAGATTCATCAGAATCATTTATTTACTCAAACATAAGTACAAGACATACAAGAGATGTTAAAAGTAAAGTAAATGCTAAAGTTTGAATTATAAAAACGTCATAGAATCTATGTTTTTTAAAACCGGAATACAAATAACCGTTAGAAGTATCTATGCCATAGATTACTATATCTATGGCATAGATACTTCTCACGGTTCACGAAACAGATTAATAGAGATTAATATTTTATGTTAAAATAAAAATATAATTATTATCTACACGTACGGGGTTTTAACGCTATCAAATAAATTACTACACATACGAGTACGAGTAGGCCCCCCACTTTTTGTTGAATTTTACATAAATCTTACTTACGCACTTTATGATTATTTCAAACGTCTATTTTTTGATAATTTTGTTTATTTAAATTAAAATGGCGTCTATCTTTACTAGAATATCTAATCTTTATTTCGTTACGTTAAGTCAACGTTCACATGGACTTAACAAAATCGCGACGGGTTTTTTTCGCGCACTTAATTTCGCGCAAAGAGTTGAAAATCGAACAGTAAACAACACTGTTCGTTTTTTGACGCCCTGTTAATTTCTCAATGCTCAACCCCGAGTTTAAAATGGATAATAAAATGGATTCCAGAAATGGTAGTAGCACACGCCAAGATAATGCCCAAAAAAGTGCAAATATGAGAACGAATCATTTATGTTTTTCCCAGAGCAAATAATCGCGAGTCATTGAAATCTGCGCAAAAATGACTTAATCAGTCTGTTAAGACGGTTTTAATTTTTTTCCACGTGTGCTTACAACCGAGCGATCGCTTTTTGTCATTTTATTTCGGGTCTACGAACTTTGTTTCTCAACCTGTTGGGACTTGTAGATTCGTGGGAGCCTGCTAGACTGACAGAATTGGACAGGGCCGGATCTAGGTGGTCAATGGTGGGATGCGAATAGAGTCGGGGGCAAAAATATTTTTTTTTAGAAGAGCTATCGGTTTGTTGTTTACATCGTAAAGTACTGCTCTACGACAACTGATGGATTGTTATTGATAGTTAATTGGTGACAGCGATTTCTAACAACTTTCACTGTGGACCTCTGATGTTCAAGAGTAGGAGGATGTCTGTAGATTTTATGCTTATTGCTAATGAAAAACATTATAATGCTTCTCCGGCAATCCCCACTAGTATTATAAATGCGAAAGTAACTCTGTCTGTCTGTCTGTCGCGCTTTCACGCCTAAACCACTGAAACGATCGTCATTAAATTTGGCAGAGATATAGCCTGGGATATGAGAAGGACATAAGCTACTTTTTTACGCGATAACCGACATCCACGCGGGCGGAGCCGCTGGCAAAAGCTAGTAAAAAATAAGTATATCATGTTTTCAGTTGTTCGTTTTTCAGGTGGCGACGTAGAAGTTAGCACGCAGTTGTTTTCAAAAGTTTAGTATATTTTCAGTTAGGAGGACCAGAGGGCAGATGTTAGTTATGTAAGCTGCTCTAACGTAACCTATAAAATAAAGATGGTTTCTATCCGCAATTTAACAAAACACCTTTTGAACAGCATAGCACAGCAAAAGCAGCCTATAATGTTCCCACTGCTGGGACACAAGCCTCTTCTCTGTGAGTGTGCCGTAATCCACCTCCCGGGCCTAGTGCGAGTTGGTCACTTCACGTTGGTCGGTTTGAACAGCACCACCGCCGAATGCACCCATCCCCGTCCTAGTCCGCCCCTGTACTATCAGCCTACATTACAATATCAGTATCTGGTATCTGTCGGCACTTTGATACCGGCGTGGTATCGACAATTTTGACGTTCACTGATTGAGAGGCGTTGAATGGACGTGAAATCATTTATTACCATGCATTTGTGCTAAGGAGCATGACAGCTTATTTAACAAAAACATGACAGAGTGACGTCATGGGCTAAGGGGCTTGTGGTAAGTTATAAAAGTCGCACGGGTGGTCCGTGGATGGGTGACCATCATTCCATACCACGACCCCTCAGTGCCTCGGAAAGCACGCTAAGTCGTTGTTCTCGGCTGTCATTCGTTGATCTTTGACAGTCTTTACGGGTCGTCAGAAGCCCGAAGTTTGACAACCAGTCTTACCAAGCGGAATCGAAACCCAGTAACTGTGTTGTTGAGGTCAGATAGGCCAGTTGCTCAATATAAAATACTGGTATGTAGCCGCTTTCGGTTAGACTGGAAGCCGACCTCAGCTTGTTGGGAAAAGGCTAGGCTAGATGATGATCTCAGAGTGACGTCATAGATGGGTAAACGTACCTACTGTACTGGGTACTCGGTGAACAGCATCCTATCATGTTTTTGCTGGTGTGTTGACCTCGGTAATGTTTACCGTATGCATGCATTTCTAATGCGTGTCGTAACATGTTTATTATGCCTTTAACAATTTGTACTTACCTAAGTTCTGACTCAATAAATAAGCTGTGCACAGTTATGATGCAGATAACTAACACCATTTACAAAGATAATTGTATTTTGTTAGCCCACGTTCACACGGACCTAATGAAAACGCAGCAGATTTATTCGCGCACTGGATTTTCATCGCACTGCAAAGTTGAACGTCTAATCCGCGAAAAAAATCGCGCTGCTATTTTATTACGGCCATGTGAACGTCGACTTACAATCACTAAAAGAGATAAGTAACCAGGGTCGTCAGATATAGTTGAAATTCAGTAATAAGCCAGTGGATGTTTTCGAAATGTAATTAGATTTATTTTTCTGTTTGTTTCCTATTAATTAAATTGAATTTTATTCGAAAATATCCATCGGTTTCTTATTAAACTTCATCTATACAGGGTAAGTTAATCCAGTGCGCAAATTCTAACCATGATTTCAGCATATCATTCTAGATTTATTTTTCTGTTTGTTTCCTATTAATTAAATTGAATTTTATTCGAAAATATCCATCGGTTTCTTATTAAACTTCATCTATACAGGGTAAGTTTTTATCCAGTGCGCAAATTCTAACCATGATTTCAGCATATCATTCTAGAACCCCTAGCGTAGAAAATTTTCGCCGGTTGTGCAAAAAAAAATCAGCTGTTTCATAGAAAAGTGCAATACCTACGCGGTCAAAATGTATGGAACAACTGATTTTTTTTTTTGTGTATCCGGCGAAAAATTTCTGCGCTAGGGGGTCTAGAATGATATGCTGAATTCATGGTTACAATTTGCGCACTGGATAAAAACTTTTTCTGTATTCGACGGCCCTGATAACTTATCTCTTTTGGTGACTACTATTTTTTACATTTGCGAAACTTCAGTACCTACCAGGCTTTGCAATCCCGCTGAGCTTACGGAAAAGGAAAATAATCGCAATTGAGACTTTAATTACTGTAGACAGATATAAAACCATCAACGGTCTATTCTCGGTCGGTGGCGAGCAGTGTTAATGGGTTTTTCCATCTGGTAATTCTCAGTATAGCAGCCAGGACTACATTTCTGTCCGGTTGATAGCAATAGGCTCGTCCAATAAAACTTTACTCGACTTCGGAGTCGAACCCAGGACCTCATGCACAGCAGTATGTAGCGTTTGCGACCACTAGACCAATGAGGCAGTCATGTGATGTTGTGTTTAAACTAGAGATGAAACGGATAGCAAATTAGCCGGATACCGGATTTTCGGCCAACACGGATAGCCGGATATTCGGCCGCTGAATATTCAGCGGAAAGTTGACCCTCATTCTTCAGTTAATGCTAAACAATACCCAAATTTAACAAAATTTGCCAAAATCTATCTTTGAGCACCTTGCAGCAGTTTGTAGGTACAGCGAAATATTTTTTTCTTAAGTGGTCGTGGAAAACAAGTGGAACCGCTTGCTACCTCTTAATACAGATAAATTAATATTAATTCACCATAAATTTGCCCATGGTGCAGTATGAGTACTAATTCATATTCTAAGTTGTAGAATTATCTTTTGATTACTGAACTAAATAAAGCAATTGATTGCCTTTTTTTATCCGTTATTCGACCGGATAGGCGCTAGTTATCCGGCATTCGGCCGGATAGTATTTAGGCCGCCGGATAGTTACCGCATATCCGTTTCGTCTCTAATATAAACCATCTTTTACAAATATGAGCAGGACAAAGAAATAAATTAAGCAATTTCACTAACCCTACCACCACGACGCGTACGAACGGTTCGAATAATGTCGAGAATGCGAGCCGGATCCGGAGCAAAAAAAAAAAACTTTAAAAAGGTTAAAATATTGATGTCAAATGACCTACCATAATACATACTGGCTTATTATACTTGCCAAGTCGGGTTTAAGATGGGGAAACAAAGGAAAAAAAGAAAAAGGCGGGAAAACGGCAGGTGCGCGCGCGAGGCATTTCTACAGGCTGATACAGAATTGAAAATAGTTCCGATGCTTGCATCAATTTCAACCATTTGTCAATTTTTATGATTTGTTAAATTCAAATGTTTATTGCTCAACACAGTACATAATCATACATTTCTAGATGTCGAGTGAATGCGCAGTCCACTATGTTACACCTATTCAGGCGTGCAAAATTATTAATGAATTAATTAAATTAATAATTAATTCATTAACTCAAAATAATACCATTTACAATGTCATAAATTCAAATCAATAAGTATGTAATGTCAGAATATATAATGTCAAAATAACTAAGTAATGTCTAATAGAGTCGCACACATTCCCGCTCCTGAGGAGTCATTGCGTAACACACTTTCAGTAGCAATGGCATGAAAATTGACAGTTCAGCAACATTCATTACGTCATTTACGTTGTTGAGTAGACACATTTTTTGACCAAATGAAGCAATTAATCAGCAATATACTTCAAAATTATTCAGATTCTGATTGGTAGTGTGTTACGCAATAAGGGTGCTGCTACGCAAGATATTTACAACTTGAAAAATCATACAAAATACATGCTTTTTACAAATAATCCTTCCGGAATAACTTATCTAAATTATGGTGGAAACGGCATTACAAAGAATTTGTTTGATTGCGTAGCTTAGAAGAACAACGCAGGCACACAGACACACACGAAAACGGTATAACTATTAAAATACGTACATAAAAGTCCGGTTAACATAAATATAAGATGAAAAATAGACTTACAATTAATATGATACCATTTAAACGTTTAATGGACTGTTATTAAAAATTGATTCATTCATTGAACTAGTGTAAAAAAGTAATGAGTTGTTTGAATATAGCGCTAAGTAATTGGAGGTCTTCACAATTAAAAACAAGTTCACTTATACTTGTATAATCGGATTTACCTTTTAAATAAGTATAATGATGATGAGGATTATTAATTGCTTGATTGAAAATAAAATTATTATCAGCATATTCCTAGCTAGGTCAATGTCACAGTCATAATAACTTGCAAAGGCTTTTGACCGACGAACTGAAGAATATAGAAAAGAAAGAACGAAAGAAAAATTGTTTATTCTGCACAAATAAAAAGCACAAGACATAAAATGCAAACATACGTATACAAAGTAGCCAAAAGCGAAGTAAATAAAAAGGATTTCGTACTTATACTCGTAGCTAGGTACTGCACAGTATCTTCAGCAATAACTATGTATAGGGAGAAAAGCAGGGTGTCAGACATTGTTTACGGGATGAAGTTGAAGATCTAGTCCGCCACCAGACTTGGCAGTTAAACATCGAATTTCCTTTAACACGAACAAAAAAAAAAAAACCAACCTCTTTGCTCATAATCTTTACAATCAGCCTGTATAAGCATGGAGGGTGCGCAGACACAACAGGTGGCTGACTGCGCCACACGCCGCTCACGTGCCGACAACAGCCGAACATAGCCGATTTACGACAAACAGGGACACATACATCATCATCGTAACCTTTCCTGTGTCTTCAGTCGGCTTTCTTGTTAAATAGGTGTTCGTTTATCGCGTGTTGACACCAGCCGATTTACTTCGAGCCGGATTAAAGAGCGAGAGCAATGGTGGCAGGACTTACGAGTTTTAGGTCGTAGGTTCGAACCCAGTCAGGCACTTTACTTTGTGTAAATTATTTCATCACCACTGCTCAAAACGGTGAAGGTAAACTAATGTGGAAAGAAAAAAATCGAAGACATGTGACATCAATCAACCCGCGTAGTGGATTATGGCCCATATCGAGAGGAGGCCTTTGTCCCAGCAGTGGGAACATTATAGGCTGATTTAATGTTAGATCGAAGAAATGTTTTTGGATGAATGAAGAGTTTTCGCGATTTTTGCTTTTCACCTCAGTTAATGTTAATGCGTACCGAAACACGTAAAGTTGGAAGGCCTCCCACAAGGTGGACCGATGACCTTGTGAGGGCCGCAGGAGTCCGCTGGATGCGGGAAGCACAGAACCGGTCGAAGTGGCGGAATTGGGGGAGGCTTATGTCCAACAGTGGACGTCTTTCGTCTGAAATGATGATTATGATGAAAGGTAATCCAATGTGAAAGATAAAAAAAATGCGTAAAATAAACCCTGCCCCCTATTACATGGGACTTAAACATAACTGGCGAAATGTGGGTACTATAGGTACACCACAGCCGAACCCTTCGGGAAAAAAGGAAAGAAGAAAGAAATGAAGAAAAATAGCTTGATGTTGTGTTATGTACTTATGTGTTATATTTGTTATGGTTGCAAATCATCATCATATTGATCAACATAAAAGCCGAAATTGACATGAAAATTGCAAAAAAGAAAAACCCCATGTGTGAATTGCACTCACACGCGAAGGGTTCCGTACAGCAAGGTAAAAAATGGCGGGAAAACGCGTTACTTGAATTACAATGAAAAGGGAGACCTCCATTTATGTTTCATTTTTATTATTGGTTGTTATAGCGGCAACAGAAATACATACTCTTTTCTAGTGTATGCCTATTACAGTTTACGAGATTACAGCACACAGAGACACAGGTAGACCGACGGACGAACGGACGGACAGCTGCAGGCTTAGCACGAGAACCGTAGAGAAGCGTTTTGTCGACGGAAGAGTAAACAAAAATAACGTTTCCGTGTATACAATTGACAGTTTTGTACCGAGAAATGTAGACAAGCGATTTCTATTTTACGGTAGAGTAGAAATATAAAGCGTCAATGTTAAGCTTGCAGAGGCTTAGTAATAGAGTCCCGTTGGCACCCGTTCGGTACAAAAGCCGAAAATCGTTAAAGAAAACACGCACTATGGGAAAACCCGGTTGGTGCGGCCCGGTTTTTCCTGTGACCTCTGTAACCCTAAAACTTTGATAAAATAGATTTTGATTATTAGAGAGGTTTTCCCCAAACTTCGAATTGGGTGAATAGCCTAAATATTATTTATTGTAAATAATCTTAATCGACGCTAACCTTTCATTACCCGGTCGAAAATAAATAATAGGTGTGTTAGTGGACATTCTGAAACGCCATTTTGGGTTTTTGTGTTACTTTGAAAGATAATACCACCCGGTAGGTTTTTCCATAAGTAAAAGTTAAGCACTTCAATACATATTTTCATCCCCTATTTAACTTTTTATTTATTTAGAATATGATTTATTGTACACCAGAAAACTATTACTTCAATGATATTAGACGAACAAAGTAACCTTGAAATGATGTTGGAGCAACACCTGGAATTTCCAGGATGCCCAAGTTACTCACCAACAAACAGCAAAAGTATCGTGTTTGGGCTCATTGAAAAGGTCTCAATGAATAGATAGATAAATAGTGATCAGGACGAGGAATGAGGATAAATTAGTAACAAACTTCACTGTGGGAAAAATACGCAACGATGCGCAGATTTAAACGAGCGAGACATTGAGTTTAAAAAGTAGGAAATAAAATAAAATTTAAAATTTAAAAAACCCCCGACCCTAACAAAAACTCTAAAAAGTAAAAATAATAATATTTATAGGCCTTTTAAGATGAAGGTAATATTTTGATCAAGGCATTGTCAAGTCGGGGGACGGTCAATGAAAACGCCAAACAAGAGGCCTAGCATCTATAATATCTGTTTCGTTTTTAGTGAGGTTTTTGAGAGTAGTCAATGTGACTTTGGCTGCTTTGTTCTTGTGATCGCAATTGCTAACTGCTAAGCATAGGCCACCTTCGGTTAGAATCCCAGGTTGGATAGAATGTTTTCGTTTTTTTCATCAGGGGAATTCACAGTAAAAACTCAGGAGTCTAAACATTGCGACTAGATAATCACAATAGGCTCGCCTTCAATGGAAAAATCCATGGGGTTGCAGACTAGTAGTAGGAGCTGTTATGTGGTGCTCATGATCCTGATCCTCTCTGCGCTGCTGAAGAGTTTGTTGCGCCACTTTTTCATCTCAGCTTACACAGTAGGAAGTGGCGTAGGGCCAGGCGGTTAGAGGGACTGTCTTATGAAATTTCGACGTTCAAAAAGTGCTGTTTCGCCGCCTAATTTATATAAATGATTTTTGATTTTGAAATCTCCCCTCCGTTCGTGGAGGATTTTGTAAATCCTTTATCATAGTGAACCGAAAGGATTATTTTAAGACTTCTATAAACCCCTACGTGAAAGTTGTTGTACACCTCTAACCGTTCAAATCACCAGTTACCAACTCGTCAATAACCATTTGTTTTATCCGCAGATGTTGTGCTGGGCGCTCCAGATTACAAATTCAACCACGATGTGAAACGGTTGGCTAAAACTGCACAAAGTCCCCGCGTCATGGCTAGACGCTTTCAAGACCTGCCACGCCGCAGGTAAGAGGCAGTTCACAAGTGGAGATAATTCTACCAAGAATTGCGAAAGAGCTCGCTCTAGAGAAATACTGCCATCATACCTACATATATCTGCCGCTAATTAGCTATGGTATGGCTCTCTGCCGCTTCTTTAACATCGTCGTTGGTCGAGTGGTTCCAAGCACGACTGCTGACCATAACTCCAGCAGTGTTATCCGGTTTTTTTTATCAGAAACCTCTCAGTAGCATCCTAGACTGAATGTATCCCCGGTTGATGGCAACAGCGAGTCCCAAGTATCAATGGAATTTATGCCCTCAGCCGGGCATAACTTCCACTGATACATGGGACTTGGACATAACTGGCGAAATGCGGGTCTTACTTTTGATATTAGGGGCTTGTGGTCGACCGACTAGGTTAAGCTACGCTTGCCACGGTTGGTCCGTGGATGGGTGACCCTCTTTACATACCAAGACCCCTCCGTTCCTCGTAAAGCACGTTAAATCGTTGGTCTCGTTGGACGTAAGCCGTTGGTCCTGACAGTCGTTACGGGTCGTCAGAAGCCCGAAAGTCTGACAACCTTACCAAGGGGTATCGTGTTCCCAGTACTGGGTTGTGGAGGTCGGGTAGGTAGTCGCTCCATGTAAAATACTCGTATTCAGCTGCATCCGGTTAGACTGGAAGCCAACCCCAACATAGTTGGGAAAAGGCTAGGCAGATGATGACTTTATATTTGAACCTTAACCCGCTGGGAATATATGCAGAACCTTATATTTCTCTTTACTTGACCATTAAGTATTTAACGTCGATGGTTCTTGTTCATCATTTGCAGCCTAGAGTTGTAAGTCGGGTCGTAACAGCTATGTGAACATAATCCAGCATTGCTGCTGAGGAGTTTGTTGCGCCATTTTTTCTTCCCAGCTAAAGCACTAGGAAGTGGTGAAGGGTGGAGTTTTGGGGGACTGTCTTATGTATTTGACGTTCAAAAAGTGCTGATTCTCAGCCTAATTTAAATAAATGACTTTTTACTATTGCAGGTGCGGTACTGGCTTCTCCGCTTACGCCGCAGCTCGAAAAAGCTCTAAATGAAATATTGGACAATTCGCAAGTGAATAGACCTATCTTCTTAGGCGCCAATTCATTCTGGTCTGAAACAGACTTCATCTCCATTGAAGGTTAGTTCTCAGGATTCCGTATGACGCATCATAAATATCATATTGTATGGGGGTTTCTGTCAAATCGTTGAATCCGACTAGGCTGAGCAGCGTTCGGGAAGCTCAAGACAAACAAGTCTTTGACCAGTGCGTATTACCAGTGATGATCTATGGCACTGAAACGTGGTCGCTTACTGTAAAAGTAATAATAATAAAATTGAATTTGATTGATGAATTGTCAAAATTAAGTGGCAGAGAGCAGGGCTCATTCCTCGGAGGATAGGTAACCGTTGTGGCCGAAAGGTTCTGCAGTGGCGACTGCGTACCGGAAGAAGTAGCGTTGGCAGGCCTCCCGGGAAACCGATAGATGCGAGAAGCACAGTTCTGTGTTCGGACGAAATGGCGGTGCTTGGGAGAGGCACACGTACAGCAGTGGACGTCTTTCGGCTGGAATAATGATGATTATGACCGTGCTTTCTCCTAACCAGACAGTGAATTTTCTTAGGTTTGAGAGGATTCAAATTGATATCAAATACGAAGAACAAAACTTTCGTACTACAAAATATTTTGAAAACATTATTATCTATTTCAGGAGTTCCACTGGACGATATGTCTATAACTTGGGGCTCATATGGCGACGGTACAAAGCCAGAATATTGCTTAACTTTGTCCACTGACGGTAAAGTGTACGCCTCATCCTGTAAGCAGTATTTTCCGTAACATATGCTACAAGAAAAACGAGGAGACGTTGCAACTGAATGAATGTGGCACCTTCGATAACGGTAAGTTTTTACTTTAATCTCACCCTAGATTGGGCAAAGAGCAAGAAACTTACATAAAGACGTCATTAACTTCAAGTTGCAAGTCAAAAAGTAGATAAATAAGAAGATTTTTGACACATCGAGACAATAGAATGCGAACGTTCTTAAAAATACGGGAATGGCTCCTCTTTTAGTTAATATAGCTCTGTAATGCCGGGTATAGATTGGTGAATCGTAAAATGAAATGAAACGAAATAACTAGTAGAATGTGTAACAACGTGTTTCATAGCATGTTATGCTTCACCGGCATTAGAACTCAGCCCTATAAGTATAATATAAACTGCGGCATCGCATGAAATAGTGATGAAGATTCTCGTATATTACTTTCGAGATTACCTACTTCCTCTTCTTACCGAGATTAGTACTCAAAGTACGCCATAGAAAGCACTATGTTTGACAAAAAAAAAAACTAAGCTAGACGTGTTCTTATACAATTTCTGAACTATTTCCAGATTATCATTTCACTGAAACCACGGGAAGCTGTTACAAAGTGCACGAGAAAAAGACGACGTGGAATCATGCTTACAAGACTTGCTTAGAGGAAGGAGCTCACCTGGTCGTCTTGAACAATAAAAAAGAGGCTCTTGCCGTCATGGCTTTGTTCTCTGAAGACGATGCTGGCAAAATAACTAAGGAGACGGGGATGCTTTCTCTTTCACACACAGGCCTGAGAGCAATGGCGCATGGGGCATGGGATAGTGACTTTGTTTGGGTAACAGTTACCGGTACGTCTGCATATTTTGCTTTCTTTTCTGGCAGTCACGTGCTAAAACTAGGAACACCCGACAATCAGTGTAGTCGGTAGTCACTGTGCGGACTGAGCTAAGCCAATCAGGGTACTGCCAGGCCTACTGCTGCGGGAGTGAATATAGACTACACACTACACTATAACGTTTTTGCTTCACGTATTATATATACTACTTCGAGAAAGAGGTCAATCGTCGAATCCGACGGCTGCGCAGCGTTAGGGAGGCTTCGCAATATCTTCTCGTCCCAAATACCACAGTGTCTCAAGACGAAAGTCTTTGACCAGTGTGTGTTGCCAGTGATGACCTATGGTACAGAGACGTGGTCGCTCACAATGGGCCTTATCAGAAGGCTTAAAGTCACCCAAAAGGCAATGGAGAGGGCTATGCTCGGAGTTTCCCTACGCGATCGAATCAGAAATGAAGAGATCCGCAGGAGAACATAGGCAACCGACATAGCCCGAAGAATTGCCAATCTTAAGTGGCAGTGGGCAGGGCAGATTGCTCGCAGAACAGATGGCCGATGGGGCCGAAAGGTTCTGGAGTGGCGACCGAGTACCGGAAGACGTAGAGTGGGAAGGTCTCCCACAAGGTGGACCGATGACCTCGTGAAGGCCGCGGGTATCCGCTGAATGTGGGAAGCACAAGACCGGTCAAAGTGGAGGAGCCTGGGGGAGGCCTATGTCCAGCAGTGGACGTCTTTCGGCTGAAATGATGATGATGATGATGATGATGATGATAATGATATATATTGTATAATACGTGTAAAAACTTTGTATCCCTTTTTACGAAAATTACGCGGAAGAGTAGGAAATTTGGCGCAGTTAAAGTTTACATGGAGAAGGAATATAAGATGCATTTTTTTCAAATCGAATTTTGACCAGTTGGTGACGACTAGTAGTTTATTATTCTTTTCTAGGACCGTTTCTGAGGGTATAGTAGTAAACTTTGGACCCTTTTCGGACTATTCCCTATGCTGTTTGCTGATGATACCTCTCTTATCTTTAAGGTAAACAGTGCACTCTCAATGGTTACGGATTGGTTTACCACGAATAATTTAGTTCTCAATGCTAAGAAAACAAAATGTTTAAAGTTCGCTTTGCCGAATGTAAAAAATCTGGGACCCAACATCGTCTTAGAAAATGAGGTGCTTGAAACTGTAGACTCGGCAGTTTTTCTGGGCATAACAGTAGATGCCAAACTTCAGTGGGGATCACACATATCAAGCCTAGCGGGAAGGCTCAGTTCGGCTGCCTACGCCGTCAGGAAAGTAAGACAATACACTGACGTTGATTCAGCTCGGTTAGTCTATTTTAGTTATTTTCATAGCGTTATGTCCTACGGCATTCTGCTGTGGGGCAAAGCCGCTGACATTCAAAATATTTTTGTTCTGCAAAAACGAGCTGTATGTGCAATTTACCAATTTTTTTTTTTTTTTTTTTTTTTTTTTTTTTTGTATTTATCTTGCAATCAGTTTTTAAAACTATGAGCAGATGAGTTGTAGGAAGGTCTGGCAGGGAAGAATTATTCCTCATCAGGAGCAACTCTCATATGAATAACGCTGCTCTCTACAAGTTATCCAACTGTAGGATGTTGCGTCTTTTAAGTCTGCTGACACAAGCCGGTATTGTGAGTTGAGCGGCTAATTTGTTGGGATGCCTCTCCAGTCTGGATTTGTACTTTTGCGAGCATGAAGTTATCTCTTCCTTGACTGTTTTCATGTTGAGGTGTTCGTGAACTTCAGCGTTCCTAATAAACCATGGTGAATTTGATATTTGTTTTAAGATGTTATTCTGAGTTCTCTGAATCATGTTGATATTTGAGCCACACGCGGAGCCCCACAGTTGGATGCCGTAAGTCCAGATGGGTTTTAATATGGTCTTATAGATCAAAATCTTATTGTCTACGGCCAGCTTGGAGTTCCTACCCAGAAGCCAGTACATTCCTTTGTATCTAATGTCAAGCTCTTTCCGTTTCTTTTCGATATGTTTCCTCCACGTCAGTCGCTGGTCTAGATGCATACCAAGGTATTTGACACAGTCGCTTTGTGGGAGTTGGAGATGACCTAGTTTCACCGGTGGACATTGCTGGTGTCTAAGTGTAAACACGACCTGGACAGATTTTGATGTGTTGACTCGTATCCTCCATTTGGCCAGCCAGTTGTGGATTTCATCTAAACTTTCTTGTAAGTTTTGTGACGCTCTGTTGGGGCAACCGCTACATGCCAGGACTGCGGTGTCATCAGCATAAGTAGCAATTGTCACTCCAGGGGTTTGCGGTAGGTCTACCGTGAAGATGGTGTACAACACTGGTCCGAGAACAGAGCCTTGAGGTACTCCGGCTAGTATGTTGTGGAAACTCGAAGTGCTATCGTCTTCCTTGACCTGAAATATTCTGTCAGATAGATAGGATTCCAGGATTTTGTAGTAACTGTGTGGCAAGTGTGATTTTATTTTACTTAGTAGGCCCTTGTGCCATACTCTGTCGAAGGCCTGTTGTACGTCAAGGAAGACTGAGGAGCAGTATTGCTTGGTTTCTAGAGCGTTTCTGATCACACGACACACTCTATGAACTTGTTCTGTTGTGGCATGGTTTGGTCTGAAACCAAATTGATGATCGGGGATTACCGACATTGAATATACAAAAAGAAGAATATTAGATGTAGTTCAGTTACGAGACAGATAGACTTTTCTAGCAACAGTGGTACACCTGCTTCCTCGATACAAAAGTGCTTTGATGGCCACAACACAGATGACAAGTTGGACGTTTCGGTGATACAAAATATTGATTCGAATACTAATTTATCAAAAATGAGCACTGAAGTAGCACCCTGTGGCTCCTCAAACGACAAATTACCCCTACTGTACGAAGAAATACATAATACTGGAGATTGTCTGAATATTTCTACCAAATTAACAAAGACAAACAGTTCTGCTTTAACAACTACAAAACAAAACCAGAGTTCGAACAACAACAAACAAAAACAAATCAACAGGAATTCAGGAGAAGTACAAATGGATTTTGCTTTAGCGTTAAAACACAGAATTGCTATATTCGCTGATCAAACTGGATACGGAATGCGGGAAAATCTACAGAACCTTGTGGGGGATTCATTTCATGTAACGTCGTTAATTAAATCTAATGCGCCTCTAAGTGACATATTAAGTTCAAGTTTAGCTATGTGTAAGGATTTTACCGACTCAGATTTCGTTGTAATAATGGCGGGTTCCAATGACAACAATCCCCTACAAGTTTTAAGCTCTCTACATCACACTTTGCGGAATATGCCAGGTACAAATATCTTAGTCGGTAAGGTCTATCGTAACAATTATGTGAATGTATTGAAACTAAATGATATGTTAAAATTTATCTGTAGTAGCTGCAAAAATTCAAAATTTATTTTGTTAGACAATGACTATGATAATTACCGTAGAACCTTTAATAAGCAAATTGCATGCAAATTACTATATAGGGAAATACTACATGTGAAATATACAATTACCTATTCAAATTACATGGAAAATGTGCTCAAAAATAACAATAAAAAAATAAAAATAGAATCACGAGATGTATGCACACAAACAGATGGTACTTCTGACGACAAGGAGAAATTAGACGATAGATCACCCCGATTATTCATAGATTCTTCTACTTCTACACAGATTAATAACTCCCCCAGTTATCGCGATATCATTTGTTTTCGAGAATAAATTAGAATCACGAAATTATCATTTGATGCACAAAAATATTTCAGACCCCTTGCTATCAGATACGATCTGTTTAAAATTATTTCACCAAAACGTTTGTGGTATAAATAATAAAAAACTTGAACTCGAATCATATATTGAAACTTTTTGTAAAGGTTTGGACTATGTTTGTATAACAGAACATTTTTTGAATGATAAATCAGTTATTTTGTTCCAATTACACAATTATAAGTTGGTATCGTATAACACAAGGACAAATAAAAAAAGAGGCGGTAGTCTTATTTTAGCGTTTACGAATAAAAAATGTGAAAATATTGATGCAATACAGAAGTTGTACAGATCTGAAAGTTTTGAGGTTTGTGGTATAAAGGATCTTGATACAGGATTAAATGTTTGTTGCTGTTACAGAAGTCCAAATGACAAAAATTTTGACAGTTTTTTAGGGAGTCTTGAAAAATTGTTAGAACATTTTATTGATAGGAAGTGCGTTATATGTGGCGATTTCAATGTTGACATACTTGTGGATAGTAGAAAATCTCTTGAATTTGTTAGTATTTTAACGTCTTACAACTTTAGGCACCTTATAAATGTTCCTACTTTTATTCGAAACAATTCATACTCATGCATTGACAATGTATTGACTAATCTTTCCGAGGACGACATAGAGCAGTGTTTGGTAGATCATAATGGTTTGGCAGATGGCCATGGCGGCCTTCATTGTAATGTAAGTCTTGATAAGATTGACAAAAAGACAAATAAATCTGAACATACCATACTGATTAATAAAAGAACATTTAACACAAAAAATAATGCTGCTTTTAAAAGTTACTTTCAAAATAAAAATAATAGTATCGTAGGCATCAATACATTTCTCAATTATTTTAACAAAAAATTTCGTGAATGTTACCCAAAAAAAACTAGTAAAGTAAAACTGATGAAAAATAATCAAATAAAGTGGATAACCAAGGGAATTAAGGTGTCAAGCAAAATGAAAAGGATATTATGCTTGAGCACCACCAATAATACTAGTATTTCTAACTACAAAATAAATTACATCAGAATCTATAGAAGAATTTTAAAGCACGCACGAAAGTTAGCAATATCGTGTCATCTAAACAGAGCCAAAAATATAATTAAGGAGACATGGAAAATTGTGAATGATCAGACAAAGAGAAAGCAAAATAAAGTTAGAAGAAAACTTGTTCTTAACATTGACAACAAGGTGGTTACAGACACACAAGAAATAGCGGATATTTTTGCCGACATATTTGTTTATAAAACATCGCTTTCAAAAACAGAAGAAGAAAGAGCGATGTCCTTCTTAAGAAACTCAACATTGAGAGTGGAAAGTGAGATGACATTCAATATGACGACACCACAAGAAATAACAAAGATTGTACGGAAGATGACGAACAAAAAGTCTTGTGGACACGATGATGTGCCGATATCGGTGATCAAGGATAACATTGAAATATTAGCGTATCCTCTATCTGAATTCATTAATAAATGTATTGAAGAGTCTGTTTTTCCTGAACAACTTAAATTGGCAAAGGTGGTTCCGGTGCACAAAAAGGGCACAAGAACGGATCCTAAAAACTACCGGCCGATATCCTTACTACCAATTTTATCGAAAATTTTTGAAAAAATAATAAAATCTCGGTTAATGGTCCACTTAAATCTAAATAGAATAATAAATTTTAGACAATTTGGATACCAAAAGGGGGTAGGCACTTCAGATGCGATAGATACTCTCGTAAATGACATTATTCGTAAATTGAATGACAAAATGAAGGTAGCTGGATTATTTATTGATTTAAGTTCTGCGTTTGACACAGTGGATCATGAGCTACTTCTGGCTAAACTAGAGTATTATGGAATAAGAGGTAAAGCGTTAAATCTTTTGACATCTTATTTAAAAAACCGTAAAATGTACGTAGAAGTAAAAGACATTACTGCAAACAATTGTGACGCAAAATGTGTGAGTGAAATACTATATAAATCAAAAATGACCAAAATAAGCCGCGGTGTGCCTCAAGGCTCAATTTTGGGACCAATATTATATTTAATTTTTACTAATGATTTACTCAATTTTATGAATACTACCCAACCCGACGCAGGACTTGTAATGTTTGCAGATGACACGAACGCTGTAATCGGGTCGCCAAACATAAATGACTTGTCACAAAATGTAAATATGTGTTTAGAAAGCCTTTATGAATGGTTTACAGCCAATAATTTAATAATAAACCCAAATAAAACCCATGTCATGTTATTTAAAACAACGTCACGTAACAATGATAGCATAGATGTCACGCTCAAAGGGGACAATATTGAACTAGTAAACGAAGTAAAATTTTTAGGAGTTTATATAGATTCCCAATTAAATTGGAAGAAAGAGCTCACCGCCATTGATTCCTCAATATCTTCAGCTTGTTACGCGCTAAGAAACCTCAGGGACGATATTGATCTAAAGCAGCTAAAAGCAGTATATTATGCATTGGTGGAATCCAGGTTACGATACAGTATTATGTTTTGGGGGAGCAGTTACGGGTATAATTGCCAAAGAGCATTCATACTACAGAAACGTGCATTAAGAACAATTGTTAGAATCCCACAACGAGAGTCATGTAAAGATTATTTTAAAAAATTAGGTATATTAACAGTACCAAGTTTATATGTTCTAGTTGTACTCAGCCACTTTGAAAAATACATACACGAGCACGAATCACAAGAAGAACGCGAACTTAGAGAGAACACTAGAAGAAACGTTATAAAAAATAAAATTGCACCTAAACTTAATATTACTGAACACTGCTCTAAATACCAAGCAGTAGAATTATTTAATAGGTTGCCTACTGACTTAAGATCCTTGATTTACAAAGGTACTCTATTTAAAGCTAAACTTAAAGCATTCTTATTGAATAGATGTTTATACTCTGTATCTGAATTGGGGACGAATGATAGTACATAGTTTTAGTATTTATTAATTAGTTTATGACATTAAATTTAAGCAATACTATTAGATTTTATTATTATTATTGAAATTCATAACTTATTACTTTTCTGTTATGTTAATATTAATGTACGAAATATTTCAGACACAATGCGAATTGTTATATGAATAAATAAATAAATAATAAATAAATAAATATAAGCCGGCGCAACAGTATTTTCTCAAATAGTTTGGAAAGTACGGGCAGCAAACTAATGGGTCTATAGGACGTCACTTCATGAGGCGGTTTTCCTGGCTTGTGTATCATGATGATTTGTGATACTTTCCACAGCAATGGGTAGTATCCTACCCTGAGCATACTATTGAAGACAGTTGTCAGAAAAACGATCGCCTTTGTAGGTAGCTCCTCAAGGACCTTTTTATCTATAAGGTCGAAACCTGGGGCCTTTTTATCTTCCATCGCCCTTATTACCCTCCTAATCTCCTGAGGAGTAGTTTATTATTCTTTTCTAGGACCGTTTCTGAGGGTATAGTAGTAAACTTTGGACCCTTTTCGGACTATTCCCTATGCTGTTTGCTGATGATACCTCTCTTATCTTTAAGGTAAACAGTGCACTCTCAATGGTTACGGATTGGTTTACCACGAATAATTTAGTTCTCAATGCTAAGAAAACAAAATGTTTAAAGTTCGCTTTGCCGAATGTAAAAAATCTGGGACCCAACATCGTCTTAGAAAATGAGGTGCTTGAAACTGTAGACTCGGCAGTTTTTCTGGGCATAACAGTAGATGCCAAACTTCAGTGGGGATCACACATATCAAGCCTAGCGGGAAGGCTCAGTTCGGCTGCCTACGCCGTCAGGAAAGTAAGACAATACACTGACGTTGATTCAGCTCGGTTAGTCTATTTTAGTTATTTTCATAGCGTTATGTCCTACGGCATTCTGCTGTGGGGCAAAGCCGCTGACATTCAAAATATTTTTGTTCTGCAAAAACGAGCTGTATGTGCAATTTACCAATTTTTTTTTTTTTTTTTTTTTTTTTTTTGTATTTATCTTGCAATCAGTTTTTAAAACTATGAGCAGATGAGTTGTAGGAAGGTCTGGCAGGGAAGAATTATTCCTCATCAGGAGCAACTCTCATATGAATAACGCTGCTCTCTACAAGTTATCCAACTGTAGGATGTTGCGTCTTTTAAGTCTGCTGACACAAGCCGGTATTGTGAGTTGAGCGGCTAATTTGTTGGGATGCCTCTCCAGTCTGGATTTGTACTTTTGCGAGCATGAAGTTATCTCTTCCTTGACTGTTTTCATGTTGAGGTGTTCGTGAACTTCAGCGTTCCTAATAAACCATGGTGAATTTGATATTTGTTTTAAGATGTTATTCTGAGTTCTCTGAATCATGTTGATATTTGAGCCACACGCGGAGCCCCACAGTTGGATGCCGTAAGTCCAGATGGGTTTTAATATGGTCTTATAGATCAAAATCTTATTGTCTACGGCCAGCTTGGAGTTCCTACCCAGAAGCCAGTACATTCCTTTGTATCTAATGTCAAGCTCTTTCCGTTTCTTTTCGATATGTTTCCTCCACGTCAGTCGCTGGTCTAGATGCATACCAAGGTATTTGACACAGTCGCTTTGTGGGAGTTGGAGATGACCTAGTTTCACCGGTGGACATTGCTGGTGTCTAAGTGTAAACACGACCTGGACAGATTTTGATGTGTTGACTCGTATCCTCCATTTGGCCAGCCAGTTGTGGATTTCATCTAAACTTTCTTGTAAGTTTTGTGACGCTCTGTTGGGGCAACCGCTACATGCCAGGACTGCGGTGTCATCAGCATAAGTAGCAATTGTCACTCCAGGGGTTTGCGGTAGGTCTACCGTGAAGATGGTGTACAACACTGGTCCGAGAACAGAGCCTTGAGGTACTCCGGCTAGTATGTTGTGGAAACTCGAAGTGCTATCGTCTTCCTTGACCTGAAATATTCTGTCAGATAGATAGGATTCCAGGATTTTGTAGTAACTGTGTGGCAAGTGTGATTTTATTTTACTTAGTAGGCCCTTGTGCCATACTCTGTCGAAGGCCTGTTGTACGTCAAGGAAGACTGAGGAGCAGTATTGCTTGGTTTCTAGAGCGTTTCTGATCACACGACACACTCTATGAACTTGTTCTGTTGTGGCATGGTTTGGTCTGAAACCAAATTGATGATCGGGGATTACCGACATTGAATATACAAAAAGAAGAATATTAGATGTAGTTCAGTTACGAGACAGATAGACTTTTCTAGCAACAGTGGTACACCTGCTTCCTCGATACAAAAGTGCTTTGATGGCCACAACACAGATGACAAGTTGGACGTTTCGGTGATACAAAATATTGATTCGAATACTAATTTATCAAAAATGAGCACTGAAGTAGCACCCTGTGGCTCCTCAAACGACAAATTACCCCTACTGTACGAAGAAATACATAATACTGGAGATTGTCTGAATATTTCTACCAAATTAACAAAGACAAACAGTTCTGCTTTAACAACTACAAAACAAAACCAGAGTTCGAACAACAACAAACAAAAACAAATCAACAGGAATTCAGGAGAAGTACAAATGGATTTTGCTTTAGCGTTAAAACACAGAATTGCTATATTCGCTGATCAAACTGGATACGGAATGCGGGAAAATCTACAGAACCTTGTGGGGGATTCATTTCATGTAACGTCGTTAATTAAATCTAATGCGCCTCTAAGTGACATATTAAGTTCAAGTTTAGCTATGTGTAAGGATTTTACCGACTCAGATTTCGTTGTAATAATGGCGGGTTCCAATGACAACAATCCCCTACAAGTTTTAAGCTCTCTACATCACACTTTGCGGAATATGCCAGGTACAAATATCTTAGTCGGTAAGGTCTATCGTAACAATTATGTGAATGTATTGAAACTAAATGATATGTTAAAATTTATCTGTAGTAGCTGCAAAAATTCAAAATTTATTTTGTTAGACAATGACTATGATAATTACCGTAGAACCTTTAATAAGCAAATTGCATGCAAATTACTATATAGGGAAATACTACATGTGAAATATACAATTACCTATTCAAATTACATGGAAAATGTGCTCAAAAATAACAATAAAAAAATAAAAATAGAATCACGAGATGTATGCACACAAACAGATGGTACTTCTGACGACAAGGAGAAATTAGACGATAGATCACCCCGATTATTCATAGATTCTTCTACTTCTACACAGATTAATAACTCCCCCAGTTATCGCGATATCATTTGTTTTCGAGAATAAATTAGAATCACGAAATTATCATTTGATGCACAAAAATATTTCAGACCCCTTGCTATCAGATACGATCTGTTTAAAATTATTTCACCAAAACGTTTGTGGTATAAATAATAAAAAACTTGAACTCGAATCATATATTGAAACTTTTTGTAAAGGTTTGGACTATGTTTGTATAACAGAACATTTTTTGAATGATAAATCAGTTATTTTGTTCCAATTACACAATTATAAGTTGGTATCGTATAACACAAGGACAAATAAAAAAAGAGGCGGTAGTCTTATTTTAGCGTTTACGAATAAAAAATGTGAAAATATTGATGCAATACAGAAGTTGTACAGATCTGAAAGTTTTGAGGTTTGTGGTATAAAGGATCTTGATACAGGATTAAATGTTTGTTGCTGTTACAGAAGTCCAAATGACAAAAATTTTGACAGTTTTTTAGGGAGTCTTGAAAAATTGTTAGAACATTTTATTGATAGGAAGTGCGTTATATGTGGCGATTTCAATGTTAACATACTTGTGGATAGTAGAAAATCTCTTGAATTTGTTAGTATTTTAACGTCTTACAACTTTAGGCACCTTATAAATGTTCCTACTTTTATTCGAAACAATTCATACTCATGCATTGACAATGTATTGACTAATCTTTCCGAGGACGACATAGAGCAGTGTTTGGTAGATCATAATGGTTTGGCAGATGGCCATGGCGGCCTTCATTGTAATGTAAGTCTTGATAAGATTGACAAAAAGACAAATAAATCTGAACATACCATACTGATTAATAAAAGAACATTTAACACAAAAAATAATGCTGCTTTTAAAAGTTACTTTCAAAATAAAAATAATAGTATCGTAGGCATCAATACATTTCTCAATTATTTTAACAAAAAATTTCGTGAATGTTACCCAAAAAAAACTAGTAAAGTAAAACTGATGAAAAATAATCAAATAAAGTGGATAACCAAGGGAATTAAGGTGTCAAGCAAAATGAAAAGGATATTATGCTTGAGCACCACCAATAATACTAGTATTTCTAACTACAAAATAAATTACATCAGAATCTATAGAAGAATTTTAAAGCACGCACGAAAGTTAGCAATATCGTGTCATCTAAACAGAGCCAAAAATATAATTAAGGAGACATGGAAAATTGTGAATGATCAGACAAAGAGAAAGCAAAATAAAGTTAGAAGAAAACTTGTTCTTAACATTGACAACAAGGTGGTTACAGACACACAAGAAATAGCGGATATTTTTGCCGACATATTTGTTTATAAAACATCGCTTTCAAAAACAGAAGAAGAAAGAGCGATGTCCTTCTTAAGAAACTCAACATTGAGAGTGGAAAGTGAGATGACATTCAATATGACGACACCACAAGAAATAACAAAGATTGTACGGAAGATGACGAACAAAAAGTCTTGTGGACACGATGATGTGCCGATATCGGTGATCAAGGATAACATTGAAATATTAGCGTATCCTCTATCTGAATTCATTAATAAATGTATTGAAGAGTCTGTTTTTCCTGAACAACTTAAATTGGCAAAGGTGGTTCCGGTGCACAAAAAGGGCACAAGAACGGATCCTAAAAACTACCGGCCGATATCCTTACTACCAATTTTATCGAAAATTTTTGAAAAAATAATAAAATCTCGGTTAATGGTCCACTTAAATCTAAATAGAATAATAAATTTTAGACAATTTGGATACCAAAAGGGGGTAGGCACTTCAGATGCGATAGATACTCTCGTAAATGACATTATTCGTAAATTGAATGACAAAATGAAGGTAGCTGGATTATTTATTGATTTAAGTTCTGCGTTTGACACAGTGGATCATGAGCTACTTCTGGCTAAACTAGAGTATTATGGAATAAGAGGTAAAGCGTTAAATCTTTTGACATCTTATTTAAAAAACCGTAAAATGTACGTAGAAGTAAAAGACATTACTGCAAACAATTGTGACGCAAAATGTGTGAGTGAAATACTATATAAATCAAAAATGACCAAAATAAGCCGCGGTGTGCCTCAAGGCTCAATTTTGGGACCAATATTATATTTAATTTTTACTAATGATTTACTCAATTTTATGAATACTACCCAACCCGACGCAGGACTTGTAATGTTTGCAGATGACACGAACGCTGTAATCGGGTCGCCAAACATAAATGACTTGTCACAAAATGTAAATATGTGTTTAGAAAGCCTTTATGAATGGTTTACAGCCAATAATTTAATAATAAACCCAAATAAAACCCATGTCATGTTATTTAAAACAACGTCACGTAACAATGATAGCATAGATGTCACGCTCAAAGGGGACAATATTGAACTAGTAAACGAAGTAAAATTTTTAGGAGTTTATATAGATTCCCAATTAAATTGGAAGAAAGAGCTCACCGCCATTGATTCCTCAATATCTTCAGCTTGTTACGCGCTAAGAAACCTCAGGGACGATATTGATCTAAAGCAGCTAAAAGCAGTATATTATGCATTGGTGGAATCCAGGTTACGATACAGTATTATGTTTTGGGGGAGCAGTTACGGGTATAATTGCCAAAGAGCATTCATACTACAGAAACGTGCATTAAGAACAATTGTTAGAATCCCACAACGAGAGTCATGTAAAGATTATTTTAAAAAATTAGGTATATTAACAGTACCAAGTTTATATGTTCTAGTTGTACTCAGCCACTTTGAAAAATACATACACGAGCACGAATCACAAGAAGAACGCGAACTTAGAGAGAACACTAGAAGAAACGTTATAAAAAATAAAATTGCACCTAAACTTAATATTACTGAACACTGCTCTAAATACCAAGCAGTAGAATTATTTAATAGGTTGCCTACTGACTTAAGATCCTTGATTTACAAAGGTACTCTATTTAAAGCTAAACTTAAAGCATTCTTATTGAATAGATGTTTATACTCTGTATCTGAATTGGGGACGAATGATAGTACATAGTTTTAGTATTTATTAATTAGTTTATGACATTAAATTTAAGCAATACTATTAGATTTTATTATTATTATTGAAATTCATAACTTATTACTTTTCTGTTATGTTAATATTAATGTACGAAATATTTCAGACACAATGCGAATTGTTATATGAATAAATAAATAAATAATAAATAAATAAATATAAGCCGGCGCAACAGTATTTTCTCAAATAGTTTGGAAAGTACGGGCAGCAAACTAATGGGTCTATAGGACGTCACTTCATGAGGCGGTTTTCCTGGCTTGTGTATCATGATGATTTGTGATACTTTCCACAGCAATGGGTAGTATCCTACCCTGAGCATACTATTGAAGACAGTTGTCAGAAAAACGATCGCCTTTGTAGGTAGCTCCTCAAGGACCTTTTTATCTATAAGGTCGAAACCTGGGGCCTTTTTATCTTCCATCGCCCTTATTACCCTCCTAATCTCCTGAGGAGTAGTTTATTATTCTTTTCTAGGACCGTTTCTGAGGGTATAGTAGTAAACTTTGGACCCTTTTCGGACTATTCCCTATGCTGTTTGCTGATGATACCTCTCTTATCTTTAAGGTAAACAGTGCACTCTCAATGGTTACGGATTGGTTTACCACGAATAATTTAGTTCTCAATGCTAAGAAAACAAAATGTTTAAAGTTCGCTTTGCCGAATGTAAAAAATCTGGGACCCAACATCGTCTTAGAAAATGAGGTGCTTGAAACTGTAGACTCGGCAGTTTTTCTGGGCATAACAGTAGATGCCAAACTTCAGTGGGGATCACACATATCAAGCCTAGCGGGAAGGCTCAGTTCGGCTGCCTACGCCGTCAGGAAAGTAAGACAATACACTGACGTTGATTCAGCTCGGTTAGTCTATTTTAGTTATTTTCATAGCGTTATGTCCTACGGCATTCTGCTGTGGGGCAAAGCCGCTGACATTCAAAATATTTTTGTTCTGCAAAAACGAGCTGTATGTGCAATTTACCAATTTTTTTTTTTTTTTTTTTTTTTTTTTTGTATTTATCTTGCAATCAGTTTTTAAAACTATGAGCAGATGAGTTGTAGGAAGGTCTGGCAGGGAAGAATTATTCCTCATCAGGAGCAACTCTCATATGAATAACGCTGCTCTCTACAAGTTATCCAACTGTAGGATGTTGCGTCTTTTAAGTCTGCTGACACAAGCCGGTATTGTGAGTTGAGCGGCTAATTTGTTGGGATGCCTCTCCAGTCTGGATTTGTACTTTTGCGAGCATGAAGTTATCTCTTCCTTGACTGTTTTCATGTTGAGGTGTTCGTGAACTTCAGCGTTCCTAATAAACCATGGTGAATTTGATATTTGTTTTAAGATGTTATTCTGAGTTCTCTGAATCATGTTGATATTTGAGCCACACGCGGAGCCCCACAGTTGGATGCCGTAAGTCCAGATGGGTTTTAATATGGTCTTATAGATCAAAATCTTATTGTCTACGGCCAGCTTGGAGTTCCTACCCAGAAGCCAGTACATTCCTTTGTATCTAATGTCAAGCTCTTTCCGTTTCTTTTCGATATGTTTCCTCCACGTCAGTCGCTGGTCTAGATGCATACCAAGGTATTTGACACAGTCGCTTTGTGGGAGTTGGAGATGACCTAGTTTCACCGGTGGACATTGCTGGTGTCTAAGTGTAAACACGACCTGGACAGATTTTGATGTGTTGACTCGTATCCTCCATTTGGCCAGCCAGTTGTGGATTTCATCTAAACTTTCTTGTAAGTTTTGTGACGCTCTGTTGGGGCAACCGCTACATGCCAGGACTGCGGTGTCATCAGCATAAGTAGCAATTGTCACTCCAGGGGTTTGCGGTAGGTCTACCGTGAAGATGGTGTACAACACTGGTCCGAGAACAGAGCCTTGAGGTACTCCGGCTAGTATGTTGTGGAAACTCGAAGTGCTATCGTCTTCCTTGACCTGAAATATTCTGTCAGATAGATAGGATTCCAGGATTTTGTAGTAACTGTGTGGCAAGTGTGATTTTATTTTACTTAGTAGGCCCTTGTGCCATACTCTGTCGAAGGCCTGTTGTACGTCAAGGAAGACTGAGGAGCAGTATTGCTTGGTTTCTAGAGCGTTTCTGATCACACGACACACTCTATGAACTTGTTCTGTTGTGGCATGGTTTGGTCTGAAACCAAATTGATGATCGGGGATTACCGACATTGAACTTATAAGCCGGCGCAACAGTATTTTCTCAAATAGTTTGGAAAGTACGGGCAGCAAACTAATGGGTCTATAGGACGTCACTTCATGAGGCGGTTTTCCTGGCTTGTGTATCATGATGATTTGTGATACTTTCCACAGCAATGGGTAGTATCCTACCCTGAGCATACTATTGAAGACAGTTGTCAGAAAAACGATCGCCTTTGTAGGTAGCTCCTCAAGGACCTTTTTATCTATAAGGTCGAAACCTGGGGCCTTTTTATCTTCCATCGCCCTTATTACCCTCCTAATCTCCTGAGGAGTAGTTTATTATTCTTTTCTAGGACCGTTTCTGAGGGTATAGTAGTAAACTTTGGACCCTTTTCGGACTATTCCCTATGCTGTTTGCTGATGATACCTCTCTTATCTTTAAGGTAAACAGTGCACTCTCAATGGTTACGGATTGGTTTACCACGAATAATTTAGTTCTCAATGCTAAGAAAACAAAATGTTTAAAGTTCGCTTTGCCGAATGTAAAAAATCTGGGACCCAACATCGTCTTAGAAAATGAGGTGCTTGAAACTGTAGACTCGGCAGTTTTTCTGGGCATAACAGTAGATGCCAAACTTCAGTGGGGATCACACATATCAAGCCTAGCGGGAAGGCTCAGTTCGGCTGCCTACGCCGTCAGGAAAGTAAGACAATACACTGACGTTGATTCAGCTCGGTTAGTCTATTTTAGTTATTTTCATAGCGTTATGTCCTACGGCATTCTGCTGTGGGGCAAAGCCGCTGACATTCAAAATATTTTTGTTCTGCAAAAACGAGCTGTATGTGCAATTTACCAATTAGGTGCTAGAGTTTCTCTGAGAGATTTTTTTAAAGATATTGGTATTCTCACGGTGGCATCACAATTCATCTTCGCTAACATCTTATATATTAGGCAAAATATACACTTATACACTAAAAACAGTGATATTCATAATATTAATACCAGAAATAAGGACAAACTACGTGGTCCCTTTCACCGGCTTCATAAAGTTCATAACTCATTCGTTGGGCTCGGTATCACCTTTTATAACAAGCTTCCCTCTTCTTTGCTAGATTTACATTTTAATGCGTTTAAAGCTAAAGTAAAATCAAATCTTTGTTCGAAGGCATACTATTCAATCAACGACTACTTAAACGATAAGAATTGTTGGTCGCTGTGATTAACTCAAGACAACGTTTGTGTTCTTTCACCAGAATTAGCTTACCTACTGACAGGTTATATGAGTTACTCCATAGCATTGTTTATTTTATTTGACTATAAACCATTTTTTTTTTTTTTTTTAATATTGATATTTCCATTTTTTTATGAAATTTAATTACTTACCTATTACTGTATAGAATCAAGTTCTTCCAACTTATCAGACAGCTGTGCTGCTGGGGAGTTTGTTGCGCCACTTCTTCTTCCCAGCTAAAGCACTAGGAAGTGTCGAAGGGTGGGCGTTTTTGGGGGACTGTCTTATGTAATTTTGACGTTCGAAAAGTGCTGACTCTCAGCCTAGTTTGAATAAATGACTTTTGATTTTGATTTTTGATTTTGCTTAGTCAAACACAAAGAACTAATGTAAGGACTTCGCTCATTTATTTTATTTATACTGTTTCAGGGGATAAGGTTGAGGATGTGTACCTCAAGTGGGGCTTGGAGAAACCGGACGACCGCCCTGAAAATGCATGTCTCTCTGCTAATAAACGGTTCCATTAACAACCGCCGGTGTAACGATGAGATCAAGTTTGTCTGCGAGAAAGATCCTAATACTTCACGATTCGAACGTGTCGCTGATGAAGAATAATCCAACCGTGAAACGTTTAGGCAACTTTTGTAAGATACGGCATAAAATACTGTACTTTATATGGATCTTCTTATCAGGAGAAATAAAGAAATAGTTTAAAAATCTTTTGTTTTAACACGTCATCACGTCATTTGAATTTAGGTTAGTTAAAAAGTGGTCTATCACCCGCGTTTAGACAAAACGCGCGAATGCACATTCTATCCTTTCACTTTTCATCGCAAACATTGTGTCAAACATAAATTGAGGCAGCCCCAGTAAGTTACAAAAGTAGTCGTGTCGGAGCTGTCTCGCTCTTCCTATAAGTTAGCTTAACAATGTTCTAGACGGAAAAAAAAAATGTATAGAAAAAGTTTTCATCCAGTGCGCAAACTTTAACCATGAATTCAGCATATCATTCTAGACCCCCAGCGCAGAAATATTGCGTCGTGTTTAAAAAAAAAAACAGCTGTTTCATAGAAAAGTGCAATACCTACGCGGTAAAAATGTATGGAACAGCTGATTTTTGATTGCTGTAAGGACACGTATAGAAGATAAAGTTTTCTTATTGAGAGCAAGTTGCTAACCTTATAGAGGTCTGTTGTAGGGAACCTAAATGGTTTACAAATACGAGTACATCACCTTTTTAAGGAATCGCTGAGCTCTTTCCAGCTCGAGGAATTTAACTTTGGTAGCTCCACCCCAAATCGGAATGCAGCACTATTTGTCTTTCACGAATTTTGCTTTCTTATTTTAGTTTTGCAACAAAGTGTGCGAAGAGGTTACCTATTTATATGTTGAGTGGTTGAGCACTAGAATGCGAATGGTTGTTGACATCGTCCTAGAGCGAAACTGGAGGAAGACAACGTATGAAAATAAAAAAATCTTACGTACCTATGTCAAATTGAATTGCCATAGATAGGTACATATCTAACACAACTGTAGTATAGTTTTATTTGCTACATGGCCCGCCCGATGACATGGAATTAAAACAATGACCGGTAACAAAATTGATTAGGAAACCTTGGTCTTAACCAGGGGCGGCTATCCCTTAAGTGCACTCGTGCGCTGAACTACCAGATTTTAATAGGTGTCGAAAGAATCATAAAATTTTAATGTTTAATAATCGCATTGTAGCCACTGGTTGTGGTAAATGTAATACTAACAAAACTGACGAAACAATATAAGCTCTTTGCTAAACTATTAAGATCCCTCGTGCGCTATGCCGAAACGCACGGCGAATGCTCATACATTTCTATGAGATCCGAGCTAAAACGCCTAGCGCGTGAGACAGAAGATGGTTGACTTCTCTGTATGGAGCGTTATGGAGTAATTTGTCCATTCTCGTGCGCCGCACGGGGAAACCGAAGTTTTTACCGAACGTCGCGCGTCGATTACCGAGAGCGCCCGAGGTCTGGCGAAGTTTGCATGCCGGCCATAATGAATGACCGACTCATTATTGTCACCGCGAAGTTTAGTTTACGCGAAACTGAATAGGTACTATTGTTCATTTTTTATTCGTTTAGATTTAAATTATTTATCTGAAATAAATACATTTTATTTATTTAATTATTACCCCTAATACTTAGTGAGGTAGTAAAGTGCACCACCAGTTCCATGACCTACCAGCCGCCACTGGTCTTAACTAACCTAGCCTAACCTTAAAATAATCACGCACTATGGGAAGTTAACTTAAGACGATAGCTTTTTGTTTTGTCACTTAAAAAAAAGAGAAAAGTAAGCGATCGTAGCTCCTCCTTAAAACTTATAATTAAAGTGATTTACGCAATCAATTCGAACCCGATCATAAAACCGAATGGTGCCGAAGATGCCTGGACGCACCTGACTCGTGCGCGAGCGCAGCACCTGCTATACTTTGATAGAGAAAAAAATTTAATCGTCTATTTATTAGGTTAATTAAGGAAGCTGGTGTGCATGTTTTAGATAGGATGGGCAACATCTAATGATATTAAATATTTGTTCGTAAGTTGTAGAAACATAACATTGTTTTAGGATTAATTAAAATAACGGATAAATCTATATCTATACTAATATTATAAAGCTGAAGAGTTTGTCTGTTTGTTTGCTTGAACGCGCTAATCTCAGGAACGACTGGTCCGATTTGAGAAATTATTTCAGTGTTTCGATGCGACGGGGTGGGTCACGGGAGCAACAAATTTGACGCAGACGAAGTCGCGGGCAGAAGCTAGTCTATGAATAACATACATACTATAAAGCTTGTAAAAATGAAACGCTGTTCGTTTGTAAGCACAAACGCAGAACGCTTCAGAACGGCTGGACTGATTTGGGAAAACATTGTTTTTAAATGTTCCTAATGATCGAAAAAAAAAGAAAAGTTGCCGGAATAATTGGAAAATTTAGAGTGCATTTTCTGTTGAATTTTGTATGAATTATAAAAAATTGAATAGGAAAACGTCTGTCCGCTCAGCACATAATAAATAAGTCGTTAGCAGACGTCGCAATTTATTTTATTTTTTTAAGCTTATAAAAAGTTCTAATTTTTTTATTTTATTTTGCGTGGGAAATCATCAAATATCTTCTCCCGCTCTGGGTGGAGCAGGAGGGCGTGTCAGACTTTTACTGACTAAAACCCACCCTCAGTAGGCTGTATGCCAGGGGCTGCGGTATCTCTTTCGAACGAACCCGCACGCGCACCCCTGGCAGATAAAAAGTGTCTTGACGACATATGTGAATGTTCAGAGAATTATCTTTCTGCAATTGAGGTCTAGAAGTTAGTTGGTCTCATTACAAAAGCTTTTGGATTTTGTTAACAATATAGGCAATTGTTAATATTAATATTGCTTCAGTTCTTACTTTATTTTTAAACCTTGCTGTTAAACATAAGGGAACAGCTTATTTTTCTAAAAAGTTCCTAGTTACATCCCATTGTCAGTTTTTCCTACAATTCATTTTATGGGCGTACTTATTAACAGCTTTCAATGATTAAACTCTTCCTTCTAATACATTATAATGTCTATTCGCACATTTAGTTCAAGTAAAAACTGTAATTGTATCCAATGCATTACTATGCAAAAATAAACAACTGTAAATTCACCTCTACCATTCCACAATGCCCTTTATTCTTTAGGCAATAAAGTCTCTAATTCCCGTAAAAGTTATTAAACTTATTAAAATTATTGTTGCCCTAACAAGTAATTAGCATAATTGTTAATAGACAAGATTAAATAGCCCCAAGGTGTTGCCAGTATTAGGAATTTCGTATTCATGATGTAAGTAAGAAATTACTTACAACAGGTGTGCATTGCTTGGACATTAGAGTATCGGTCGTTTGTTTTACGATTTCATATAAGAACCTTAAGGTTTTAAAGAGCTAGGTATCTGACCATGTTTGTCACAGGACCGATTGAGCAGTCTGGTGACCAGACGAGTTCTGGAGTGGAGACCGCGAATACGCAAGCAAAGTGTATGATGGCTGGGACAAACAGGATACGGTTGGGAGAGATCGAGTTGATTGAGGTATCTGGGAAACTAACATAATATGTCAGTCTCCCAGATATCTCAATCAACTCTGACCTTATGCTTAGCTCCCCCCCGAGTGGGTTCCCGCATTGTCGTTGCGGGGGGGCTCAGTAACCGTGGATTCCAGCCACGGTGAAGCCAAGAGGAACCCAAAGGTGGGGCCGCTCGTCAGGGCTTTTGCCTTCAAGCCATTGACGTAGCGGCCAAAAAGCAGGTTGCGGTGAGGTGCACCGCAACTGAGGTGGGCCGCGATGTCGAATGGGAGGCATCGCGACTGAGGGTTACGGGCTGCGGTAGAGGAGGAGTGCCGGTGCTTCTGAGCAGCGCTCTTCCCTTCCGTGGCCTGGACGGGGCCGCCACCGTTTGATGGCGGACGCGGTGGGGCCGCAGGGGAAGAGGAGTGTCGGTATAGCGTCAGCCGCTCTCCCTATCCCCTGCGGCCGAAAAGTGGTAGACCCACTGGTGGGGTCCGCAAGGGCCGATGCCTGCCAGGGGTGCGGGTTTGTTCGAAAGAGATACCACAGCCCCCTGGCATACGGGCTACTGAGGGAACACGGGTGGGTTTTTGTCAGTAAAAGTCTGATACGCCCTCCTGTTCTACTCAGCAGGAGAAGTCATTTGATGATTTCCGAACCAAAAAAAAAAAACCTTATGGTTAGCTTCATATTCCCAACGGGTTCATGTTTAAATGACGAAATCTTTCGGAATGATTGTCGGGCGGCAGAATATAATACTTGGAACACGTTCGCCTGGACGTAATGATATCGCGTTCTCGATTTTAAATTCTCGGCGTTGAACCAAGCATTTAAAATCCAATACAAGGCGTGCCAGCACTTCGAAAAAAAAAAAAAAAACACCGATTTCCAACTGTTAACGCCAAGCGTTGAAGTTCCCATTGCGCGATTATATCCCGCCACGATATTTTTACTTCCTTGCGAATGTAGACTTACACTATGTCGCCATAAGATTGTGAACACCGTTAGTTTATAATCTACCTCGCGAGATTATAAACTGCCGATAAATTGTGAACTGCACCATACTGCTTACTGACCGAATAGGTTTGGGATAGGTTAGAACTGCGACCAACCGCGCGCGACCCGAGCGTGCGAAGCGAGCGGTGCCGCGACAACATCGGGCGGCAAGCGCTACTTCCAAGTTAGTGGCAGTTACTTGACTATTTAGTAATAGCGCAAGGTACTCTCCGTCTTGATACCAGTTCATAATTTGACGGACAGATTATAAACTATCGAAAAATTGTGCGTTAATTTCTAAATGGTTTTTAATCGCGCGATATAGATTATAAACTAACAGTGTTCACAATCTTACGGTGACACATACATTTGGTATAATTAGTTTTGCCGCGCGGGTTTGTGTGCCTGTGTTGAATCCTACAGACCCGAACGTGCGTGCCCTTGACTCTCCTAATCACCATCGAAATTTTTGACAATTCAGCAATATTCATTGCGTTTTTTATCCCGTTAACCAAAATAACGCATTGGATGTTGTTGAAATGTCAAAATGACAGCTATTGGAATTTGGAGTAAGTGCCCAATATGTTATTCTACGGTCATTCGTAGATTCATTCAACGAAGTCATTGCACTTTCGTTATACTGAAATTAAAAAACACGAAGAAGGTCAAAAGAGTTGGTAACTGGAGATTCTATCAATAGTTCGTCAATGACGGAATTAATTAGACTCTAATAGGCACGATTGGGCGAATGTATTTATTATTAATAGTTAAAACAATAGGAAGGCCATACAGTGGCTGTTGCTAGTTGCCCCAAAATTAGGGTAATTATAAACCCGATAGTTTTTGCCCTCGGTTTTACTTGTTTCCTGGAGAGACCATCTTCATGTACGCATAGAAAGTATTTTATAAGTAAATCCAGGATAATATAGTCTATCTATTTACCAGATGTCATTCAAATCGGATCAACAATGTGCATAATCTGCCTATTCCTAACGTTCCCACTGGTGATCCACCACGAAGGCCCAGTGCGAGTTGGTAGATGTCACATGTCTTCGACTTTTTGGTTCTAGGACATGCTTAGTGGTGATCAAATAACTGCTCCCATTTTGTATGACTAAGCTAAAATCATTCCAAGAATTTTCTAATTTTATCATAATACGTCGGTAGCTATATTGCGGCACGATTCGAGACATTCCCCTCCAGCAGGCTTAGCACGAGCACCGATTTGTCGACGGAAGAATAGACATCACTATTAAATAAATGATGTAATAAAGGATAAGATAGCTATGTTTTTCTATTCATTATCACAGATATCCGTTCTAAACGAATCATGATTTTGTGGAAAATCGTATATACTTTGTGGCCTTCGAGTAGAAAGTTTTATTATCAGTGTGATTTTGACAGTTTGGGAAGAAATATTCTTCTAAAATAGTCTACATCTTTAAGGACCTAGACAAATATCGTTAAAAACGAAAGACTAAATGACAGATTGTAGAAGGATATCTACGGTGCGATAGCAAAAATGTTGGAACGAAATGTCTCTTTGTATTGAAAAAGCACTGTCTATTCTTCGTAGAAATACAAAGCGTCATGCTAAGCCCGCTGCTCACAATGTTAAGCCAGCAGAAAGGCTTCCAGCGGGCCACCTACTGCCATAGCACGTCTAGAAATCTCTTAACCGACTAAGAAGCGAGGTGGAAGCTGCAGGCATCATTTGGCCAGGTGGGGGTACTTCGACGAGCCGCAGTGCGACTGTGGAGCCATGCACATCGCAAACCTTGCCCCACCTCTTGTCGTGCTCTCTATGCAATAACACCTGCATTCTAAAAGCCTTTGCGAAGCAAACGAAAAAACTGTCGAAGCTGCCGAATTCTGGAACCTATTGCCAGCGGCCTCGCCCGCGCGGAAATGTCATCCCCTATTTAACTCCCTTGGGGGTTGAATTTCGAAAAATCCTTGCTTATTCTTTGTCTACATTATAAAGGGAACTTCTGTGCAAAATTGCAGCTTTCTAGGTCCAAGGGTTTGGGCTGGGCGTTGATGAGTCAGTCAGTCAGTCAGTCAGGACTTTTCTTTTTATTTATATAGAAATACAAATGGAGTCATCGATACGACGAAGATGAATAAGAAGAATTACCGACCTAAGGTTTAAGGTTTACATACAGTTATAAAACTTATAAAAAAGCTTGGAGTATTCGTTCCTATTCATCGGCACCAATGTCGATTAAAGGCTAAGTTATCAAGGAACTTAGCCTTTAATCGACATTGGTGTCGATTCTTTTGTTCACCACGCAAACTAAAATAAGACTATCTATCTCATACGCTATCTCATACTGACAAACCGCGAAAGAAAAAGATAAAAGTGACGCTTTAGAACTGTCACACTAAATTCTCGTCTGAAGTGCTTTGAATTTGGCGTGATTTTAAGCATGATGAATTTAGTTAGTCGTAGTTGCCGCAAAAAAAAAATATAACTTCAACTAAATTTGACAGCTCTTATTTATATTCGTTTCTTTCTTGTTTCATTAGAAGGAAGAAGATAGCAATAGCCTAAATTAAGTTTAGTCGGTGCCTTTAGAATCAAATTGGCAAAGTCTTTTCAAGAAACACGCGGCCGTTACATGTTCTCGATATAAAGCAACCAAGTTAAGAAAAACTCATGTTATTGTAAACATATTCATTAAAAAAACAAATAAGAATTCATATTCCAAGACACCTGTTGTCCCGTTCTCTATGTGAGCATAAATTATTTTAACCCTCCATCTGCTCACTGCTTAGAGTACCTACAAGTAAAAAGTAGCCGTGTGTGTATTCGAGGCCTATATTGGGAATGTCAAATGCGGTATGCGTACGACATTAGTTGGACGGTGTGTTTGTTGCAGCAGTTGTAGAAATTATTATTTGGTTATTGTTGTATGGGTAAATACAGGGTAAGTTTTTATCCAGTGCGCAAACTGTAACCATGAATTCAGTATATCATTAAAGACCCCCAACAGCAAAAAATTTTCGCCCGTTATTAAAAAAAAAAAACTGCTGTTTCATAGAAAAATGCAGTACCTACGCGGTCAAAATGTATGGAACAGCTAATTTTTTTTTGTATAACCGGCGAAAAATGTCTGGGGTAGGGGGTCTAGAATGATATGCTGAATTCATGGTTACAGTTTGCGCACTGGATAAAAACTTTTCCTGTATAATGTGGCAATGTTTCATGCATTCTTCTATATATGTATTTAAAACAATATGAAAATAACTTCGGGAAACAGAATGCACTAGGTACCTATATTTAAGCACTTTACCTGTTTCTTTCGATAGACATCGTATGTCTCATCGATCTATATTAACATGATTTTGCTAATTAGAATGTTAAATGTGTGTTACGTCGCAGATCCCTGTCAGAAGTTCTGGTTGTAGTCGTTTAGCGGGAATTTCTAAGCCAGGCCAATATCGAACTGCCTCTGACGGCGAATTTTAAAACGAAATAATATTTAAAAAATAAAAATAAAAAACATTGCCAGAAAAAAAATGTTAAAAATCAGGATTACACCAGCCAGTATTGAGCAGGTTAACCGTAACATGACGTTTAGAGTCCGTTGACATTAGCATTTTTAATGGCGGCAGAATGCACGGCAAAAGGTACCGTACCACAGACTACAGAGGTTACTTAGAGCCGAATGCGCATGAGTTAAGATATGGCGCCGGGCCCTCGCGTGATAGGGTACTCTAAATAAAAAAAACATTTTTAATTAAGCCAGGTGCACCTACCTTGTTATATTTCTATTTCCACGTAAACGTGTTTTAGTTTTCAAAAGAAAAATATTGATAATTAGACTATGTTGGTATCATGTGCAAAGGTAGTAAGTCATTCGGCTAAATAATAAACTTTGTAGCAACAAACTATGTTATTTTGAGCAATATATTAGAGAAAATAAGGTAACATTTAACTTTGTAGACTGTTTACTTTCACTTTAGATTAATGTTTGGAGTTAAAAGGTATCATAGCAAAAGGTGAAAAATTAATTTAAAAAACTGCAGTAGTCACTTTCTTTCAATTGTTACGGTGGACATCCCACCACATTTTATTTTACACCTATCATTTTGAAATAACCCACCTTATTTGTTGATACATTATAAAGTTAGCGCAAATGAAGTGCGAAATTAAGTATATATTCATATTACAGTTATTCGTATAGATTCCCATCCTAGGAATACATTCAAATTATAAAAGACTGAAAAACAAACACAAACGACGAAATCCGCCCTTTTAACACCTCCCACAACTTTTGACATTTCACAGAAAGCATCTGTCAAAATTATCACATTCCACGTTAGTGTACATCACTACCAAAAACGTCAAATACTTGGGCAATTAAACTGAACAAAGCTGTGCAACAAAGTAACGTTATTAATCGTTCGTTCGTGGAGGTCGAAGCTCGGGGTTGAAAAAAACGTAAACACAGTTTCACCTGCGTGCCGAGATTGGCAGGTGCGGCGCGGGCGCATCTGCGTGATACCATGGAGGAAAATACAGAAGTATTATTGCGCTTGCACACCTGCATGGCTGTATTTAGCAAAGGGCATCAGCCCATCAGCCAAGGAGCTATGTGTTTGTATGTATTTAATTGTTTGCAATTGTATTAAAACAAAACTGAACCTCAACTTAATGAAAAAACTGTGGGGATTTGCCAATCCCTACAGTTTTTGTAGAAAGTTCGTGTAGAGTGAAATGCGATAAGAATAGGTCTAGTTTACTGGCATAAATAGACTCTTGAGTTAATTATGGCGATTAAACATCTTCATTCGTATTTGTGAAAAAGTCAACTTAGTTTCAGTTTTTTTTTTGTAACTAGCTTCCACCCAAGGCTTCACCCGCGTGGTATGTAAACCACATTTCATCAAAATGGGCCCAGCTAGTTCGGAAATTACTCGGATAAACAGACATACGGACAATATGTCAAAAAGTTATTTTGACATAACGAACAGACACTTTGGATATATTTAAGGGGAGAATAAAATAAAATTGGACTCTGCGACTCAGATTTTTCGCTGCGTCAAATATTCCCAATGGTTGTCATCATCGAGACTTCTCTGCATTCTTATATGATGTCACAGGACGCTCAGGGGGCAGGCACCAACCCTTGCACATGCCGCATTAAAATATCGATGTGTTTAGTATATAAATAACTTGTTTATTCCAATGCTATGACTGGTGTGGGTATTCTAATTAACGTATTTAGATAATCACACTTATGGGATGCAGTCATTAGTTGCCCGTGTTCTAAGATCAGGTGCTTAACGACGCGGTGACGCGGGTTGTAGACACGCGTGTTAATAGCTCTGGTTCAGTCGCAGCTTGTCGCGTGCTCGCGCTTACGATCCTTTTTTGGTACATTCTAAACGAGTGTTAAGGCACGAGTATTTTCGTCTTAGAGGAGTCGGCCCTGCAGCCGAAAAGTGGTAGGCTGCGGGGCCACTGTGCTGACCCGTCGCAAGGTGACCAAGGGGTCCGCAAGGGATGCCTGCCAGGGGTGCGGGTTGTCCGAAAGAGATACCGTCGCCCCTGGCACACGGGCAACTGAGGGAACACGGGTGGGTATTAGTCAGTAAAAGTCTGACACGCCCTCCTGCTCCAACCAGAGCGGGAGAAGTCATTTGATGATTTCCCACCCAAAAAAAAAATTTAAAAAGGGTTCGGGACAGCTTTATTATGACCTACAGTATTATAGCCCGTCAGATCGGTTGATGGCATTCAGAAGAACACGGGTGAGACTTGGTTGATACTTGGTTGAGACAAGGCAAGCATAGCATGAAAGGAAGGACGCCTGTACTCAGCAGCGGGTGGAACAAGGCTGCCCAAAATGTTGATAGTCGCTCTAAAGATGAAGTTTGTTGAACTGATGACAGGAGCATGCTGTTCACAAGGAACGGTTACAAATATCTGTTTGGCATATTGCATTAGCCTTTACGGGATTTGGCCTGAGTTGAGCTCAAGATTACTGAAAAATGCTTGCACTGGACAGGTCCCCTCATTGACTCAAGACCATCTCAGACACCAATCTACATGGTCCTCACAAGATCTGACCAAGATTTCGTCTGGACTTTAAAAGAGACTTTGAGTTTGTTTCAGTTTCAGGTAGTCAGATATAGGAAATGTCGACTCAATTTAGCAGTAAAGTGATTCCGTTATCCTATTTACAGAATAAAAAAAAAACATTTCATTTCATTTTGACGGCGAAGAGAAGGCACAGTCTTTTATTTATTTAAATATGCTTTTTATTTACGAAATAAAACATTTAAAACTAAAAACATACAATGAGCGGCCTTATCGCTTTCTGCGATCTATTTCAGGCAACCTTTTGCAATACTGGCGCAACTTGTGATGGATAATTGTGGCTTCCATAGTGAATGTCAGAAATCATTACGTGATGTAATTATGATTAAAGAAATGGGGCATAAACACTGGATGATTGACATAATTATTACAAAAGAATGCTTGCTACTCATGCAAACATAATGAACTGTGTAGGTACCATCGCAGACACTGGTGGTCGAGCACTTTTCAACGTTATTGTATAACGCATAAGGGTGAAAAGTGATATACACGGCTAGTGTCCGCGGTAGTACATCACCGGAAGCGCAGCGTTTTGTATAATTTTAATAGTGTTTATTACAACGCCACCTGTCGAGGGTGGATGGAACTTTTATAGAATTCTTCGCATTTTAAGTACTATGTTTATAACGTTAGTTAAGTAGGTACCGTAGGAATTCTGAGTAGTAAGGTTTAAAAGCGGAAAAAGTACTGACGCATATAACCAACAAGCAATTTTTGAAGTGAAAACTTCTTTAGGCGCGTTGAGCACTTTTTGTGTGAACAAAAATCATGGCACTCGCGTCATCGTCACCGAACGCTTTCCATGAGCTACATGTATACTGTGTATAGGTGAACGAGCACACGAATGAGTCGCGCGTTGATGTCTTTTGGAAAAGTCCCTTTCTTTTATTAGGAAATTCTAATTCTTTTTTTCCCTTTCTTTCCCTTTGTATTTTTATCGTAAAATCTGTGCTGTTACCTTTAATGGCTGAAGTCGATCGATCGTTTATCATTATAACTGAGAGCAATCAACCCTAGGACCCAATGTGAGATCCTGTATTGACGATAAAAAAAAATAAAAAAAAAACACAAGTAATTGCCCAAGTTTTCACTTCTGTCGGCACTCCCGGAGTGCCACTGTTTTGTTTTTTGAGTTTTCTGCTCTTGCCGCACCCAAGAATTATCTTAATAGGGTATTTTCCAATTTTTCAAAAACTATTCTAATTTGAAGATTGGAACGAGATATTTAACAGAAAACTAAAAATAAATTGATTTCTATCCATCTTCTCAATTAAAAACGATTTAAACCAAATTTATTTCTCGTTGTTTTGAATTTATCGCCAAATCGTTTCTTACGATGACTTAATATCACGTGACGTCAACTTTGTGTAAACTAAAGTAGTAAGTAAGTAAATAAGTGAATGTCGAGTTTATAATTAACAAGATTTTTATTGGATAGAAAGTGATATTACTGGTCTGTGAACAAATACTTCTAAAACGGCACCAAACTAAGTATTTGTACCGGTGCCGTTTACACAAAGTTGACGTCACATGTCACGTGATAAAAAGTCATCGTAAGGAGCGTTTTGGCAGGAAATTTAAAACAACGAAAAATAAATTAGATTTTAATCGTTTTTAATTGAGAAAAATGTGTATTAACATATATTTTTATTTTATTTTTCTGCTAAACATATCATCCCAATCTTCAAAATAAAATAGTTTTTGTATCAAATCGGAAAATACCCTATTACTACTGAGTGCATTTTAAACGACCCCATGATTTATATAATCAGCGTTTAATTTTCCCACTGCTGGGACACGGGCCTCCTCTCAAGGAGAGGGATTGGGCCATAATGTAGCACGCGGGCCCAGTGCGGGTTGGTAGATGTCACATGACTTAGAAATTTTTGGTTCTAGGACATGCCAGTTACCTTACGTTTTCTTTCGATCACCGTTTTGAGAGCAGTGGTGATGAAATATTTTACACAATTTGAAGCGTCTGTCTGGGTTCGAATCTACGACCTACTCGTAAGTCACGGGGCCGTTTCCACTGGGCCAATATAGCACGCGCCATGATTTAAAAGGGTGCATTCTGAAAATTGGTCGAAAATTGCTGACAAATATTTCGCTATTTTGGTTAATTAATCGGTGCCTCGGAATGCACGTTAAGGCGTTGGTCCCAGCTGTCATTCTTGGATCTTTAACAGTCGTTAAGGGTCGTCTGAAGCCCGAAAGTTTGACAACGAGTCTTACCATACTCTGGAGAGATCAGATAAGCAGTCGCTCCATGTAAAATACTGGTATTCTGCATCCGGTAAGACTGGAAGCTGACCCCAGCAGAATTGGGAAAAGGCTACGAAGATTGATTGATTTAGTAAATAAAATTGAAAAACAAACTGGAATATCTTTCTTGTTTTTGTTGGTAAACATTTATAAAATACTAGGTTTTGCCAGCAGGTTCGCCCGCCAGGAGGTCGGAAATATTATCCCATGGGAGCGTACTATAGTGGGATAAAAGTACCCTATCTATTAATCCAGGTTAGAAACTGTGTGTCAAATTTCATCCAAATCCGTTCAGCCGTTTTTCGTGATTGAGTAACAAGCATCTAAACGTACAAACTTTAACATTTATAATATCTGTAGAATACGAGTAGGATCGCTCTGTGTTGTACGTATATTAAGTATTGATAATGAATTACATACATCCTTAGCAGCTGGTAAATCATTATAAATATCCCCGACAGTTAATACTTTACATATTCCCACTGACAGTTACATAGATACAGGATTTTCTTAACTGCATAGCCTATTAATTGTCCATTATGAGTATTGTGATGCAGTCCGCCCGTTTTAATTAGAAGGTACACCTGCGTTTTAAATATAAGCAGCTTTGAAAATAAACTAGAATTTATTAAGTTTATCCTACATGTGTTTATAGCTATACACCCTAGGGAGATTATAACCAACATCATCACTATTACTACATATTTTAAAACAACGTCAGACGCCGCCGCCTCTGTCTGTCTGTTCGTGATAAACTCAAAAACTACTGAACGAGTGGAGGCTGAGTAATAGGGTTCCGTTGGCACCCTGGGTACGGAACCCCAATACTGCTGTTCGTGGCAAGCGCAACACTTAGAACGGCTTGATAGATTTGTTTCTTTTGTTTAAATGTTCCTCATTTTAGTGTAAAAAAAAGGTTTTTAGGGACTTTTCCAACTTATCAACGATAATCTCCCTGAGCCTAGATTAAGGATTACAAACACTGGCAGGATTAGTAATGCTACTCTGCCTCGTACTTATTTGATTGACTTAACTAAGACTTAAAATAAACTTGTTGACATTACTTAGTAAAAATTGCTGACCCGATGGACGTTGTCCAGTCCAAATAATAATTAATACAAAAATAGAAACACCGTTTTCAGTTTTCTCGAATTTTTATATTTTTAAACTAACTGTTAGTTTAGAGGTAGGGTAGGATAGAGGTCTGAGGAACAGGGTGTTAAGTTCACTCATCCTTGATAGAGAAGGGAGGATCCTCCGACCAGACGGGGGTTGTGTCTGGTGGGCAATACCCGACGGTTAATGTCGGGATGTTGTATGCAGGAAGACATTTTTATTACCTTACAAATTTCACAGGATCTATCCATGAATACGATCAACTTTCACTATGGAAACAACTCGAAAATAATAATAAGAAAATTTACTGTTTCATGCAACGAACAAAAGTTCAATACCTACTTGACCAAAATGTATGAAGGGATTTCAGAGATGAAATCATGGTTACAGTTTTCGCGCTGGTTAAAAATTTATCCTATAGATGTCGCCGCATGTTATTTTTTTAATGTTTGTACTTCCTGTGCATGCCCGAAATGTTTTTTATTAATTAATTATTATTAATCGGAGTTCATTGGATACCCAAAAATGTCACTCGTGATGCCATTAATGTGCGTTGTAACATGCATGATAATAAAGCTTATTCATTTTTTTTTTCAGAGCAGTGGTGGCCAAATGGTAACGGCCGCGACTTACGAGTTGTAGGTCGTGAGTTCGAACCCAGAGAGGCGCATTAGTTTGTGTAAATTATTTCATCACCACTGCTCTCAAAACGGTGAAGGAAAACATCGTGAGGAAACCGGCATGTCCTAAAACCAAAAATTCGAAGGCCCGCGTAGTGGATTACGGCCCAATCCCTCTCATCGAGAGGAGGCCTGTGTCCCAGCAGTGGGAACATTATAGGCTGATGATGATGATTTTTTTATAATATGTAACCTTATAAATTGCAGTTGTAGTAATCAATTACGTACCTTTTCACATTTCAGCCAGAATATGATAGTAGCTCCAGGTCTTCGCAGCTGTCCCTCGCTGATCTTCTGCTCTGCCAGTATCTCGCTGTGAAGGCGACCTGTCTTCATAAACACTTCTATTGACCTGTAGACAAGAACAACATATTATGAACTTGAGACTCTGTTGTGAAATAAAATCTTTCTTTATTGCATCCTACTATTCTATTTCCTACTAATAATATAAATGTGAAAGTTTGTGAGGACGGATGGATGTTTATTACTCTTTCACGCAAAAACTACTGAACGGATTTGGATGAAATTTGGCACGCAGATAGTTTATAACCTGGATTAATACATGGGATACTTTTTATCCCGGTAGTACATTCCCGTGGGGTAACTATTGATATCTACGCGGGCGTTGCCGCTGGCAAAAGCTATTTACCAATTTTGTTAAATGGAAAAGTGTTTTCTAGTCATGGTATCAATTCTGATAATAGATTCTAAGTTCTAGATAGCCTCGAATGAAATCGTAAATTAAAGGCAGTTTTATCTAAAAAAAAACATAACATTACGCCTGTATTTCCCGAAGGGTTAGACATAGGTGTACCTATTATGCCGCCAGTTATGCTAGTTATGTTTTGGTAAGTCCCATGTAACAGGGGGCAAGCCTATTGCCATCACCTGGGTACAAAGCTTAACTACGGGCTGCTACAGAGGAATTCTAAAGACTCGGCTATCGAACCCAGAACCTCATGTTCCGCACCGCTGCGACTAATAGACGACCAACGAAGAGTACGTAGAGACCAATGTACATAAATAATAGAATAGAATATTTTGATTTCAGACAAAGTCCATAGGGTTAGTAACAATTTTGCTTATCCTCTAGTGTTAGTACAGATACAGATTACTATTAAATAATTATAACTCAGCGTGGAGCTGCATCCACCTTCGCAACATCAGGGAATCCCACCGATCTGCGAATACACTGAGAACACTGTTGGTGCTGCAACGAACACGTGACATCAGGGATGCACATCTCTTTCTAATGATGGCGGCAAACCATCAATAAATAATAGCCAATCATAAAAATAACATTAACTAGGCATTTAAATGATGGTCCCATTATTCTAATTCCTCAAATGATGCACAAATGAAATTATATTCTAAACAAGGGAAGAAAAACATTAGTGTTATTAGAACTTCCCCAGTGGCGTGAAAAATTGAGTAGCCGGGCTGCCGGGCCCCTTCATCCATTGACAAGCAACAATATACATTGTTCATTTATCATATTGAACCTCATTTTGTCTTTTGACCCTTGTTACGCCCAGGCTTTTAAAAAGGAGTCCGTCAAAGTCTACAAACTATTTGCTACTGTTCATAGACAATGGACAAGTAACATAGAGTTATGGAAAGTTCCGATATTTTCGACACTGGGGCATGGGAACTAACTGTTGTCTAAGAGTTATTGTATATTTGAAATTGTACCATTTAACAATTCAGTCAACCCTTTCAAAACTTTAAAAAACACTTAGAAAGCAAGGCAAGATAATGCTAAAATGATGACGCTAACCTGCCTAGCTAGCTAACTTGCGAAATAAGAATATTACATAGAAAAGAGGTCAATTGAAAAATAAGCAATCCGCTGTCTTGCTTACAAACAATCAGTCAGGTTAACGAGTAAATTGTCCTATCCAAGTGTCAAAAGTGCATTTAGAAATATTCTCACGAAACTTACAATACGGTAAGCAGTTATCTTATGACAGTAACTATCGAGTTACCTAACAATTTCGACTCATCAGCGTAGACCAGTAAAAAAATAAAAATTACAGTGTCACCACATCCTGCGAGACATTTTCATACTTTAAACTTGTTTAGGGCGCATTTGTATCAGTCGAGTGACTCGCTCAAGTAAACAGAGGAACTATTAGTCATGGGGAACTAATTGGAATCAATAAAGACAAAAGCAGGGGCTCAAACGGACAGGTACTTTTTCTTAGTGATAAATGACTACAAATGCGTGCACGTTATTGATGCAATCTTTTATTTTGTGACGTATCCGTGAAATACGGGCGCTTGTTGCGCCTTGGAAGGAATATGTTATAGATAGTTTGGGAGTAATATTAGTTTTAATACAATTAAGGCTGGATGGAAGAGCTGAAGTCATTTAACCGGTAATTATTAGCGACTTATGACAAATACTAAGTAGGTAATAAAAATTAAACCATCCTTGTTTTTTTTAGCCTATGCTGTGCCATTTGTGGGCAAAAGCCTTAAGTCCTGCTAGTTACTCTTTTTCCGCGCCAAATCAAAACAAGCCCACGCTCGTCACCTCTGGGCTGACCATGGCGGCGCCATCCATCTTCAGGCACCCATTGTGTGGAGAACTGGAGACTATTGCCAAGTAGTCATCCTGCATGCGGCTGATGTGACCCACCCTATCCCTTTTGAACCTGGCAGCCTTCTTGCCTACGTCTGTTGTAGCCGTTTTGGAACGCAGCGTGATATTTCGAATATTTCTTGTCTTTTGGCTTGATTTTTTTTAGGTAGGTAAGTAGAAACCAAAGGCTGGGAAGAATTTTGTAAAGGAACGATTCCTTTAACGCTATAAGTATAACGCATTTTTCCTTTATTACGTATACCTTTCCTTTATTATGAAAATAGTGCTCGCTAGACCAAACGGAAAACCACACAGTCCAAACGCAGCACAAGAAAATCTCCGTGCACGAATCCGTGCAGCATGGTCTCAACATAGAGACATTAAGTTCGGCCTTCTATCGCCATAATGGCCACTTAAAAACTCATAAAAGTGAACTCAGACGAGCCTCCGAAAGCGTCGATGTAAGGAGATCATACTCTTAGATTGGACGTGGTTAAAACTGGTGGAGGAGGGCCTTTATGGCGCAGTGCAGCTTATCACAATGTTCCGCGGCGCGTGATAAAACAGTTTTATTTGGCTTAAGAAGAACAGTCGCAGATGAGTTTCTGTTTTTCTGTGTAGGGTGCGAATTATCTATTTTTGCAACGATGGCGATTTGAACTTAGAGATATAGAGGATGTTATAAAAGTTTCCAAAGTACTGAAAGTTTGATTTAGAAATAAAACATTGATTGTGTCCATTTGAGCCACTGTAAAACTATCGAGATAGTTCATAAGATCGATGCGCTAAAGTAAGTTTGGTTTATGCGTTCTTACGTTTTTTGCAATTTGTCCATTCTATTTACCATGCCCTTAGGATAGGGAAGGACTGCTAGCCGTATTGGAAATCCGGTTGGTTGGTACCATTGGACTAGTCCACAGTTGGGTGATATTTATCGACGACGTAGCCATGTTGGTTCACAATTTCCAAAACGTTTACATAAAAATGAAATAATATTGATTTCCCGATTATACCAGAGATTAGACACTGAAGTAGTACAAAGTTTGAGTGATATAAAAACAAAAGTCTGCGTGAGTCCAAGGATGCCTCCACAAGATGTTATGAAAGCCGACAAGAGCTGACAACCCTGACCATGGACACAAGAGTCCACAACACTGAACATAGTGAACAACAAAACGTTTCTAAGTCAAGTCTTTTTTTTTTTGGTGTTGGAAAAATCATCAATTATCAAAAAAAAAAAAAAAACATATTATTATGTTTCTTAGGTATGTATCTTCTACATAAATATAAATACTTATTATCCTATCTAAACTATATTAACAAACAACATTATTATTTTTAAACAATTTCTTATTCCAAGCGTTAATATTCTTTAGTTTTGTTAGTTACACACTACTATGTTTTAATATTATGTTATAGCAGTAGTGTTTTGTTAACTAAGCAATTGTTAAAAAAAAGTAAAAAATAATCTGATTTGATGAAGCAAATTCTAAAAACTTAAACAAAACTTAATTTATTTTTAATAACAAAATCTATTGTGCAAGCCAAAAATAGTACAGTCAAACGAATAAGTGTTTGACATTTTTTATTCATTCATGGGTGGTCCCAGTCGCCGGAAGAAATTTTTTAATAAAAACAGATCCAGCGAATAGAACCGCGGCCCAGCTAATTGCGGTTCCTGTCACCGGAATCGATCAAATTGGGATTAGGTCCAACGGATAACTATGGAGAGAAGGTAACGTGTAACCTATATGATAGTATCATAAACGGCATGCTAAAGGTTAGGGCATTATCATTTGCAGAATACTCGTAGTTTTGTTATTCTTCCTCCAATAAATAAAACCTATAAAAGAGCTCAAACGCTCGATCAAAAAGTTGTTTCATATTGACGGCACACTGCTAAACTTCGGGTACAGCTCAAAACGTGAATCTATGCTTCGAGAAACTTCCAAATCCCTTTTTCAAGGGGATAGGGATCGATTCCCAGTTACAAACCCTGCTTTTATCTCTCTAAAGCCTTGAACTTTTCGTTCAAATCCAGCGTCGAGACGCTCACAACTTTGGTTTGTCTTTCAAAAGACAAACTGGAATCTTTTTCTTGTTTTTGTTGGTAAACATTTATAAAATACTTGCTTCTGCCCTCGACCTCGGCCGCGTGTAATTTCGGCGAAAACTCGTGCTTTTACTTCGTTTTCGCTGAGCGACTTTTTCTTCTTTTTGTTCGTTGTTTAATGGTCGCAGCGTGATGTTCAGTTGCCTATCTCAAGAATTGGGCTATCAAAACCAAAAAACAATTTCTCAAATCCTACAGGTAGTTTAGTTCCAGAGATTAACGCGATCAAACAAACAAACTCTTTAGCTTTATTATTAGTTTAGGTTAGATAGATAAAAGTATGGAGTCTAGAAGTCTCATCCAAACTTTTATCATTTACATTTCACATTTTTTACTACGTTCCGTTCTGTTTTTTTCAACCTCCCCTTCTTACTACGCCATCTGCGACCACCAACCGGGGAAACTACAACGCGATACGTTTCCCCGACCACAAATCAATAATCAGCTAAGAGGTAACAATAAAAACTAAGTGCTTAATACTTAATAGACCAGTGCCCATCGTAGACATGATTAAAAAAAAAAAAAACATAAGCAACAGGTGTTGGGTCGTCGCCCTCGCTTACATCATGGCGGGAAAAAATGCCGGCAAAAATTGTGTTAAGTAAGTTTCGGTCGTTGAGTTCGAACTAACAGTTTTTTGGGTGCTCATTGAGTTTTTAGTCGGAGTAATATGGTGAAAAAAAAAAATGTCTGCACTACTCAAATTAGACATTTTTGTTTGTTTATTACCTTGTTCGGAGTATGTCATCATCATCATCATTAGCCTGTCTGGGTCTAAGACACCTACTTCAAGGCTTTTCCCATGATTTAACATCTTATAATTTCTTAAAACAAATGGTGTGAGCACGGCGTGAGTCACAATCACTTGGAGACTGAAGTTTTTTTTTTCTCTTTATTTGTTTAGGGTTTTTTATCTAAACAGATACGCTAACCATGGTCCCTTTTAACAATAAAACAGTATAATATGAAAGTCACTGATGAAGGACTGTTATTAAACGACATAACTCGAGACGGATATTATCAAATAATTTTCGGTAGTCGTTAGCCCATTTACTTACCCAGACTATGATCGATCTGTGTGCCAATTTTCATCCAAATTCGTTCAGCCATTTTAGCGTGAAAGCGTAACAAACAAACATCCAAGAAATCTATTGGTTTAGATGTGCCATTGTTTCGGGTTCAGGGTTAAACCTGGAGAATAAGACACCTTGTCTAGTAAGATATTACGGCTTTGGGGAGACCTGTGTCTATGCCTTGTATAGATAATTCTCAAGGTCCAAAGAAGATCCGTATTTCGCAACCGGCTCAGAAATAACAGCTAACTAGAACGTACAACTAAAGGCCAAATATAAGATATATGTAATGGTAGAACATCTAAGTTTATTGTACAAGTTATATGGGAAGTTTTTTGGCAATCGAACATATCTTGGTAGAATTATTTATGTGAATATCTCTTTAGTGAGCAATACCCATTTAAGAGGTGACGTACGTATGTAGATATCTCATCTGTTCCTGATTGTTGTTGCTATGGAGAAAAATAACATATTTTTTTAGCCTCAATGTGCTATACGGTAAGATAGTATTTATAAAATCGTCGGCCTAATTCGTTAACCTGCTAAGTTCATTTTGACATAGTTTACAGGACAAAGAAAAATCTGAATTATATCTCTATTAATTTATCAATCAAAATTCTGAAAATCCCGTTGGTTTCTATAATTTTTCTTGATATTTTAACAATAAATGTAGCAGCATAACTTATACACATTTTATAAAATTTAGGAAAGCAATTATTCAGCAGTTTGTCGAGGTGAAGTTTCAATTTGCTTGAGGACTTAGCAGTTTTCTAAATAAAATAAAAATTGAGAATGGTATATAGATTAATGAATTGTGCAGTAAAACGAATTCAATCAGTACCTAATCAAAAAAATTATTAATAAAAATTTAACAATCAGTCTTCTTTAATAGGAAACAGGGTTAAAATATCTAAGATATACTCTTTTCATAAACAATCTGTAATAGTTTTAATTTACGTTATTATGTCGTGTTGTACGACACGTAATACTACAAAACCAACACATATTGACAAGGATACTCCTAAGTATTTTTTTATAATTATTAATGACAGCCATTTAATATTGTTTTACTACGAGGGTGCGTTTTTAAGCTCGCGGAATGGCGGGGTTGAAGAGGGGTCTCATTAGTACGTCAACGAGTTGAGTGATTCACTATTAGTATAAATACCGAGTATTATTACGATGAACTACCATCAACCAAGCAACTTAATCGGGAAGGCAGCATTCGCAATGGAAAAAATCGAGCAACGCGCCGTTATAAACTTCCTTACCAAGTAAGGAAAAACGTCCAAACCATTACGAAAGAGATGTTCTCCGTTTATGGAGACTCTTGCCCTTGTAAAACCATTATTTACAAGTGGCATCGTCTATTCAAGCAAGGACGAGAATCACTTGAATACGATCATCGGCCTGGGCGCCCCATCGAAGTGGCTACCTACACCAGAAATCATCGCTAAAGTCGAAAAATTAATATTGGAAGACGCTCGTCTTAAGAAGTTAGGTTAGCAGAAATGGAACAGCTTTCAGAAATGGTTGAAATATCCGATAAAACCATTTTTACAAATTCTTCATAACCATCTCGGCAAGATGGGTGCCGAGAATGCTCACACCGCCGCAAAAGCAACAGCGCGTTGAGAGTGCACGTGCATTTTTGGACCTCTGTAACGAAGACCAAGAGGGTACCTTGAGTCGAATTGTGACTGGAGATGAAACTTGGGTTCATCATTATGAAACTGAATCTAAACAAGACTCTATGCAGTGGTATAAAAAAGGCACACCACCGCCTAAGAAGTTCAAGGTGTCGCAGTCGGCCGGAAAACTCATGGCGACTGTTCTGGGATACTGAAGGAATCCTGCTGATAGATTATAAGGACAAGGGTTTAATATAACCGGAGAATACTGTGCGTCAATTTTGGAGCGTTTGAGGGAAGCTATCAAAGAGAAAAATTGACAAAAGGCATCTTGCTCTCGCATGACAATGCGCCTGCTCACAAGAGCCGTGTTGCCCTGGCTGCCCTACACAAGTCTGGCTTCGAAATAATTAACTACCCCTAAAGTCCAGATCTGGCCCCTGCGATTATTATCTGTTCTCAAACATGAAAAAATAACTTCGTGGCAAGAAATTTTCAAGTGAAGGACGCAGTTTTAGGGTATTTTAAGTTTTTTTTTTTGTTTTTTGATGATATGCATAAGCTTATTGAAAGATCTGAAAAATGTATTAGGCTTGCAGGTGAATATATCGAAAAAGAAAATTAAACATAATAATAAAACAGAAATAATTTTCCAAAAATCTGAAATTAACAATATTTAGAAATCAGTCTGAAAAAATACAAAACTGAGGTCCCAACAGGATTTAGCAGGTTTTCGCTGTGGAGATTGACTGTTGTTCAGAAAGCAGTTTTTCGGGAATAGCATTTGCCACCTTTTTTGGCTAATATCGCACTTATATCTTAAACGATACGGTATTGAACTTTTTAACTGGTATAAAAAGTAAATTTAGCCAAAAAATGGACTTAGCAGGTTAACGAATTAGGCCGACGAAATGTATGTCTTGCGCACACTGGGCCGACATCCCAGCTACCATTTTGCGTTGCCTTGTACAGACGCCAGCAGGTCAACCTATCCTAAACTGTCTAATTTTCCCAATTGAACATGAACCTTATTCCTTTGTGATAAAGTTGAAAAACTATCAAAGAAATTTGACAGATTGGAGTAGCTTGATGTGCTGGCGTCTGTACATTGGCTTTCCACATTAAAAGCTTCTTTCCAAATATTTTCTAGTAGTTGTAGTACTCAGTAGCGGTTTCCTTCTGGATCTATTATTTATTTTATCTATGTCAGTGCAGTTCCGGATAGTATTGTCCATTTACTACTGGCAGCACCGCCGACAAATGTCAATTGTCACAATAATCGCAATTTGAATAATTAATATCCTCTTCAACGTTTGCGCCGGTTTGCTTTCGATTGTTCGGTGTTTGTTCGAAATTTATGTTTACCTATTTTAACGTAGCCCCACGCGCAGCTGGCAAAAGTTATTTCATTCATAATTTTACTGACAGACAAAGTACAGCCTATAAAATCCGGATATAATACGGATAAAATCAGGAATGAAATTATCCGGAAAAGAGCCGGACTCACCGACATAGCTTGCAGCCTTGCAGAGTTAAGCAAGCTGAAGTGGCAGTGGGCTGGACATGTTTGTCGAAGGGTCGATGGACGGTGGAGCAGACGGGTTCTGGAGTGGAGACCGCGTATCGGCAAACGTAGAGTGGGATGCCTTCCAGCTAGATTGACCGGCGACTTTAAAAAGGTGTCAGGGACAGACTAGATGCGTAAGGCGGAGGATAGAGTGTTGTGGTGCAGCCTGGGAGAGGCCTATGTCCAGCAGTAGACTGCAATAGGCTGAGTTGATTGAAAGCACAGCCGAAATCGCTAAGCACCGGGTCTAAAAGCAATAAGGCAAGATTTTCTAAAATTCATCCCTTAAAGGGGAATAGAGGATGAAAGTTTTTATTGACCTTCTTCTTTTTTGGTCGATGGGGAATCCCATTGAGTTTAACGCTTGTTTTAACATCAAAGTTACTACTTATTTGGCAATTTGAATTCATTTTGTAACCCGTCTAGGGATCCGTCTTGATTATCTTATCAGTTCGATCTTTTCACTTCACCAGGGCATGTTATTTATCACCAATTTTAAACAAACAAACCAAAACCTCGTGAGAAATAAATTGTAAACGTGTATGTGTTTTGACTCCACAACATCGAAAGTTGTGTCATCTGTGCGATGTACAAGTGTAATAACATTTTGCATAGACAATTTAAAGCCATCTTTCGGTGGGAATCTTTAGTACCACACGAAAAGGATTCACCACCAGTTGTTTATTCTCATAAAGATCGATTCATATCTTTTAGCTGTCGTCTCAGCGTTCTTCTCCTTCTTTTCTTGCCATGCAATCTTTTACACCGTCAACTTATATTTTCTTTGGTCTTTGATTTCCTAAAGTTGTATGTTAAACGGCTACCGTCTTATCCATCAGTATCCAGAGATGCTTGTGGCTAAATAATCACAGCTGCACTGGTAGATCAATCAGGTTAAAGCTACGCTTGCCGCGGTTGGTCCGTGGCTAGGTGACCATATAATAAGACCCCTCCGTGCCTTGAAAAGCAGGTTAAGCCGGTGATCCCTGCTGTCATTCGTTGAGCTTTGACAGTCGTTACGGTTGTTCAGAAGCCCGAAAGTCTGACATCTAGTCTTACCAAAGGGTATCGTATTACCCAGTCACTAGGTTGTGTAGGTCAAATTGGCAGTCGCTCCGATTCAGCTGCATCCGGTTAGACTGGAAGCTGACCACAACATAGTCGAAAAAGGCTAGGCAGATGATGGCTTCGTTTTTTCCATATTTACAATGAAAACTTTTGTTTTCGTTTTTCTGCCTTTAAACTCAATTAATTCAATTAAGTAAGGATTACGTTAAGTCACATTGTGACACAGCCAGACTTATCAACAGAAGTTCATTGCCACCAATCCCACATTAATTAGTAATCCCTTGTGCCCTCCACAAGTTCTTGCATTATCGCGCAACGAATGTTGTTCACTGATTAAGACAGGAAGTTCTTCGTTAGTTCGATGCAAGAACGCTTGGTGACGTCAGGAGTTATTTTCTTCATTGTTTTTACAGTAATATTAAATTTCACAATTACAATCACCCTTTACCCTTCCCACTGCTGGGACACAGGCCTGTTCTCTGTCAGAGGGAGTGGCGTTGACATGTCTTCGAAGTTTAGTTCCAAAACATGGCGGTTTCGTGATGTGTAATGTTTATGAATGATTAATTTTAGGGGAGTTTTGATAGTGAAGTTACCTACTAAACCCGAAAGCAACAAAAGAGATTGGTATGTAGGAATGCTCACAATGTGCCTTATTAGAAGGCTTAAAGTCACCCAAAGGGAAATGGAGAGGACTATGCTTGGAATTTCCCTACGTGATCGAATCAGGAATGAAGAGATCCGCAGGAGAACCAAGGTAACCGACATAGCCCGAAGAATTGCCAAACTTAAGAGGCAGTGGGCAGGGCTCATCACTCGCAGAACAGATGGCCGATGAGGCCGAAAGGTTCTGAAGTGGTGACCGCGTACCGGAAGACGTAGAGTTGGAAGGCCTCCCACAAGGTGCACCGATGACTTTGTGAAGGCTGCAGGAATCCGCTGGATGCGGGAAGCACAGAACCGGTCGAAGTGGCACAGCTTGGGGGAGGCTTTTTTCCAGCAGTGGACGTCTTTCGGCTGAAATGATGATGATGATGTCTTGCTATTTTAAGCTTCGTTAAAAGCCTGACTAAACATTTTCTTTGTCATTTTAAATTAACGCTATGCACCATTGAAACTTTGTCGAGCTTTATTAGACTGCTGTTAACATCCTGATTCATCTCAATGACTCACCATTAAAATCGATACCTCATCAACGGTTTTCTAAACCCAAGATTTATTATTACCCATTATAAAATAACCGATAAGAACTAAGAGTTAAATCCATTGATTTGAAAATTATAGCGTGGTATAATGTCATTATCGACTTGAAAGCTCAAAATGTCAAACCACAAGATGAAATATTGTGCAGTATTTTAAAAGATTTAACAACACCCCACTTCAATGGGGTATGAGATATAAATCAAATTATTTGCCATAAATAAAGGGAGATAGAATAGTCGTCTGCAGTTGCACTAAAAAGGTCCTATTGCACGGAATGCATCTTACTGTGAATGTGAATGAAACCGTTTTGATCTGGTTTGTAATTTAAATTCTTAAATTTTGCATGGTACCCAATATCATCAACTTTCTTATCGTTGGCGTCGGCTTGCAGTCTAACCGGAAGCAGCTGAATATCAGAATTTTAAACGAAGCGACTGCCTGTCTGACCTCCGTAACACAGATAAGTACTGGATAACATTATACCCCTTAGTAAGACTGATTGTCAGACCATTCGGCTTCTGACTACCAGCAATGAATGACAAAGGACGCCTACGAGATAGGTTAAATTTACCAAGACATAATATGTCTCACCTGTATTCTTTCAACATGAATGATGTAACCAATTTTTCGTAGCAATATTTTGCATTTAAAGAGTGGAGTGGATTTCGTGGAGTTTATTACCCGTTCATCTTCATAGGTACCCATACCCACCCTGTGGAATGTGCACAGGGGTAACTAGCTTTCATCTTTCGGACTGAACGACCCTTTGACATTTTAAAAGTGCCTGTAATTGGTTTATTGAAATAAATGCTTTCAGTTTCATTACCATCCATAGGGTCTCTTAAGATGGGGTTCTATAAGTAATTGATATATCTCTAAACGGGCACAAAAAAGTTACATGCCTACATAAATCTCCAGTAAACTACAACATTATTATAGTTATACTAATGTATGTTGTGCGTCAAAGCTCGTTCGTCGGCTCCCATAGCAGCGCACGCATAGGAATGCGCAAGCGCATACTCTAAAGTTTTATTTGTTTCGTGCTCTTCTGTACGACGAATTCCATGGCTGTTGATTGTTTTTTTTTAACCTACTGTGTTTGTTTGTTTGCAAAGGCATGATAGAATTTTCTTCTGGTTTAGAGTTTTCTTTAGTTGGAATTTCAAACGATAAGATTTTTGTTTAATTTTAAAAATAAACTGTTTTTCATCTGGTGTTACTTAAAGTTTGGGCGACCTGGTAGGTATGCCTGACAACGTCCTATTAAGATTAGTACTGGCTTAGACACACAAACGCGAAAACTTGCAAATTGCTTAATAAAGTAATAGGTTTGGATAAAATTCCATGTTTAGTTTTGTCTTTTCTGCTGATAAGGATATCATAAGAAGGGCTTGTAGTTAAGTAATAACAGCCGCATGAGGACATCTATAAGGTTAAGCCACGCTTGCTGCGGTTGGACCGTGGATGGGTGAACATCTTAACATACCAAGACCCCTCCGTGCCTCGGAAAGCACGTTAAGCCGTTGGTCCCGGCTGTTATTCGTAGACCTTTGACAGTTGTTACAGATCGCCCGAAAGTCTGACAACCAGTGTTACCAAGGGACTAGTAACTGGGTTTCGGAGGTCAGATAGGCAGTCGCTTCATGTAAAATAATGATACCTACTCAGCTGCATCCGGCTAGGCAGATGAAGATATGTGGATAGTAAAGCAACCCTTAAAGTACATTCTATTTAACAAAAAAAAAACAAAAAACAAAATCGGTCCATCCGTTCGGGAGTTACGATGCCACAGACAGACACACACATACACAGATACGTCAAACTTATAACACCCCGTGTTTTTGGGCGGGCGTTAAAAATTAAATTTGCTGTTTCGTACAACGAACAGAAGTTCAATACCTTCTTGACCAAAATGTATGAAGGGATTCCAGAGTTGAAGCACTCTGTGATTTTTTTTGTGTCGTGGGTTAAAAATGATCCCAATGGTCCATTTCATTGACTTTACTCCTCCTTTTTGACAAACGTGGTTTCTATTACAGACGGTGTAAATTCCATAAATAAGGTAAACACAAAAGAACCCTACCCAGTACCTGATTCGACGTCATACATGCCATAACAGTTAGGTAATTTGGCGATACACCGAAATGTAAAGCTGTCCGGAATGCAGTCGCGAATGTTAATGTCAATTAAACATAAGTATGAAGTGAAAGGCTTCCACTAAATGAACGGGCGACATCGACATTATTCCGAGAATGTGGAATGCACATTCACTTGCGAACTACATGTGTCAGATTTCTCGTGAACTACAAGGTCCGGGAGACGAATTTGTGGTATAGTTTAATTGTTCCACTTATTTCCTTTGAGGGAAATCTGTGGACCTTTGTTTTTGTTAAATAGAGATTTTGTGGCGAAGGAATGCCATTGAAAATGATAAACATTTAGCCACTGCTGGAACACAGGCCTCCTCTCGGTGTGAGAGAGTGGGCTATCTACCACGCGAGCCCAGTGGCCGGTCCCCACGATGCTTTAAGAGCAGTAGTGATTAAACTATTGGCCCCGGTTTACGAGTTTGTTTGTCGTGGGTAAGAACTGTAGCGTAAATCCGCTACGGTTAAAAACTTTTTTGATTTATATTCCAACCTTTTCAACAAAAATTCTCCTCATAGCTTTTGATCACATTTTAAACTTCGAATCTTGAAAAAATATCGTTCATTGTTTTTTTCTGACAACCGCACTGCAGATTTGGGAGCCACTGCTGGTGGTAGAATTTCTCTTTTGAAAATAATACACCAAAATATTCATGTGATTGTGATTATTCGTGTTTACAGCAACGTGATTATTTGTTTGATTTTAAAGCGACAAGTAAAAGCTGTTTCCGTTGTGCGAATAAGTGTTTTCTTCCGCATTCATTGGACGTCAAGTTACAAGTCGAATTTCGGTTTTCCCCACAGGCTTAATAACTGCGTGGTTCGCCTCGACCTACGTCGCTCTTGCCCGAGGTCCTGACGCGTCTCCAGCCCAGACGCGCCTGAAGAGCTGAAGCGTCTGAAGACTAGACGTAGGCACCGCAGCCACGTAACCCCAGCCACTCTTTTTTCCACCCGTCCAGCGCGCACCCTCGACCTGCACCCTAATTGCATAACTCACGATTACTAGTAATCACAATCTGTTTCGTTTTGAAACAGATTGCTAAATCATTGCTTCATATGTTTGAATAATGTGCTTGCTCAACAACGTAAATAACGCAATGAATATTGTTGAACTGTCAACGATTATGATTAATCGTGTGTTACGCAATTAGGGTGCTGGTTTCTTCAGACTACCAAACCATATCAAAGAATTTAATATTGTATTGTACTAGATTACTGACAGATTGTTTTCTTAAGTTTAATATAATTTTTATTCTAGTTATTCCTAAAAAGACGCAATGGTTTGACTTACTGTTTCATCGTAAAGCAAACGTACTTTTGCGTGCATAGGCCTAGATTTAACCGATTGCAATCGCTTGATAGGTCGTGTACCAAAACAATTTAGGTTTTTTTTTCCTGCTTTAAACCATAAAATAAAATCCACTATGTTTCACTCCGCATCCAATCTCTTAAAACTGCAGCATTTTATTACCCATTTTTCACCTTTTTTATATTTTTATATCTTTAATGTATTTGTATCATTTTTTTTTTAATTAAACGTTGCAAGGATGTATGTGTTTTTCTTCGATCTTCACGCTATAGAACCCAGACAGGGGCTTTGCTCTGTGGTAAATATATCTTTAGGTTTAAATGTCCATTGCGATAGTTTCTATCATTTAGTGAGTCTGGTTTACCGTATAGTCTTTCCTTTTTACATTAATATGTAAGTACTTATCAAAACTTCTAATTTCTTTCTTCCCCGATTTCCTAAGAATTAAGTTCTTCAACAAACTGTCAAGAACCATTCGATGGAGAGCCGCTTTTCCTAGATATGTCGGTCGATATCAAGACAGACCACAGTTGGCCGACCAATGTGGCGGTTACGGCCGTAATAATGACTATTGTAATTACCCTGAACTGTGTTCTGCTCCTTAATTAGCCGAACATAATTAATGTAAACAATACTCAATGTTTCTTAGAAACAGACAAAAACTGCGGTCAATGGCATCTAGCCTACCAAGTAAGGTAAAAAATGATCTTATTAATAGTTGATATGTTATCCTTATTGCAATGCCATAAGGTTGATTGTCGCGCTTTTTTTTTGCTGAAAACTGTCACTTTGACACACACGGAGTGTCAAGTCGGGAGATAATTGATGAGTTGTCGCTCTGTCAACCACCTGACAGTTGTGTCGTGATGATAGAAATGTTGCTCGTTGTGTTGTATCAGACTTATTAGAATTTTTTGCTCTGTGAAGTCATACGGATCGGAATTTAATTGTTTTTTTGTGTGACATACTCTTATCGTTAGGCTGTCTTATCACTCTTCGCATCTGATGTATCAGTACTACATACATATACGGACGCAAAAGATTATCTTCACCATCAATGTGTCCACTGACGAACAAGAATGTCGACCAAAGACAAGAGTAGTAAAGAAAAGTATTCCAAACAGATAATCTTGTGGTCTGACTGCCGTTTTGAGAGCAGTGGTGATGAAATTATTTGGGTCTGGGTTCGAACTGACCACTACATGCTCGTAATTCGCGACCGCTCCACTGGGCTACCACCGCTCGCTCGCTTTTAAGACGTACGTAAACGAGTATTCATCATCAACATCATCATTATTTCAGCCGAAAGACGCCCACTGCTGAACGTAGGCCTCCCCCAAGCTCCTCCACTTCGACCGGTTTGGGGGGTTTTGAGGGGTTTTGCCATAATTGCCACGCTTAGCAGGCGGGTTGGCGATCGCAGTATGATGGTAAAATGCATAGAGAACGCTGCTGCCCATTCTCTAGTAACTCCCTTAGTCGCCTTCTACGACACCCACGGGATGAAACAGGACACCTTTGGAAATCGTGTTGTTTCGTCGGTTCTGAATCATAATCATCTGCCAATACTTTCCCCACTATTTTCTGGTCGTCTTCCAGTCTAACCGGATGCAGCTGAATACTAGTATTTTGAGAGGAACAGTTTCCCATGAATGCTTATGGCCCAAGGGTTTGAAAGTCTGACTGCTAGTCTAACCAAAGAATTTTCGTTTTCTCCAGACGACTTCTAAGACAGGCAGTTTCAGCATCTGGATAGATTGTAAGTCCATCGATAAGGATGTCGTATACATCATCATCTTCCTAGCCTTTTCCAAGTATGTCGGAGTCAGCTTCCAGTATAACCGGAAGCTGAATACGGCGACTGAGCGACTGCCTATCTGACCTCCACAACCCAGTTACTGGGCACTACAATATCCCTTGTTAAGACTGTTTGTCATGACATTCGGGCTTCTGACGACCCAAACGACTATCAGACTAGCACGAATTCCGAAGTTTCGGGTGGCTTCTACTTCGTATCAACCTTTGAACAAAAGCTTAAGGCCCGAACTAAAACTGAATGACAACTCGATTTGACAGTTGTCACTACTCCCGATGTGTCTTTGCCCGGCCGAAAAAGTTAATCGAGAGTACAGTTCACTTCGACGTTTCGAAATTTGTAAGGACGCACCCGTATCTTTGTTGACGGACAAAAACGCCCCGGTTCCATACTTTTTTTCCTACTTCTGGATTTCCCACAGTCCTGATAAGAGTACCATAAAAATATACAAGAAGATCGATCCACGATATAACAGCATTAGCAACGAATTCACGTACATGTTTAATTCAGAAAAATAATTAAAATTCCAAGATCAAATCGCTCAACAAGATATTTAGAATGCTAACTTGCTAAGCCTGGCGGCCATACACCTATTTTTTTGTCTAGTTTTTTTACCGCTAGATCTAGAACTTAAGCTTTGTATAACAGCCTTCTATTGATCAAATGTTTAGACGTGAGGATAAGCGAATGGTTTTTTAATTGGTCATGACATGTAAAATTTTGGGGAGGCAAAAAATCTTTTTTGTGTGATGAAATTCTAAGAGAAGTATTGAATGGAATAATAATGGCATGATAACTGTTTCGTTCTTGTTGCGTGTGGCTTGCAATGGAATTGGTGGTTTGATCTAGAATATTACATATATATGTACTATCAGGGCCATCCATATCTATACACATTAAGGACTATTTTTGGTTGCAGCGTTCGGCAGGAGCGGTAGGGGGCGGTTAACAGATATGGTCATCGTGTTCACGGGATTTTGTTTTTAAACTATGTATATGGATTTCTTCCATAGTACATAAACTCACGCCTTCTTCCTATGGTGTAGGCAGACACTATAGAACGCCTCCGGCTACGATCCCATACTTTTGCATCGTTTACGTCTATATATCTGGTCATATACGCACTCTGGTTCCAAGTACTCTGCATGCTAGAATATTACTTGTAAACTTAATAGAGAAGAATTGGACACATAAAGCAACAAGGACAACCTGGAAATTAATGGAAGGAGCATCCACCACGGTTTTTCTAAAGATAAATAATTAAATAGTAATATGGCAGACATTAAATTTTAACTCCAGTCTTCTAAGACAAAATTTAATCTTGAATGGAAATGTAACCAGACTGGCTAGAACATGAAATAGCAGAATTAAGTTTTAATATTTCATAACTCTTTCCATAACTTTCATAATCATAAAAGTTGTCTAGTTGAATGGAAAAAGAAAATAAGACGTTTAGTTAAAATTACTTTACCGCGCAGAAAACTTAAGACGAAACTCAATCATTTCGTACGTTAGAATCTAGATTCCTCGAGGCATCTGCTATAGTAATGTTCTATTAATAATCTACATTATGACTACTATTATTAATGTTCTAATCTTAGTTATTAATGAACTCAGCGGGGTAATGACTACCCACTCATTGAACAATTCTGTTACCAACCAAAATTGTATTAATTCGCGCTAATTTTGTCAGTTTCAGGAATATCTGTAAGAATCTGATAGTAATAAATAGTTTAGATAATGTATTGCGACCCATTCAGAGTTTTAATTGTAATAAACGTTAATTAATCGACATTAGCGCTGTCCGTGTGGCCGTACGTATTTATATTAAAAGATTTGTCAAAGAATCGTGTGCGCGTTTCCATTCTGATCTAGGATACGTTACGATTAATCACGATTCGAGACGTTTTTTCGCAAATAGATAGATTGACATGAAACTGACAAATATTGGAAGAATTCAAAAGATGCTTAAGTGTTAATATTTTAATAAGAAGTGTGCTCAAACTGCTCATGGTGAACCAATTATTCTGTGTACTGGGTGCTACAGAACGACAGCTTGACAGCTATCTGTATGTTTGAAGTCAGAACAGCAAAGCAAACTTTTAAGCAAGCTGATTGTGTTTGCACCCATAACTATGAAACACTTTAATTTATTTTGGGAATTCAGCCTGAACGTACCTACATTTATGCTCCATTTACACAATACAAGTTTCTCTGCCTAAAATTTTAATCAACAAATGATTTGTATCGTTCAAACGCTGTTTAGAAGATGGAATTTTTATTGTAGCGCCAAGAAAAACATAACGGGGATATTCTTGTCAGGAGATCAGAATATCACGAAAAGCTAAAGCCCGATTTATATTGTATCCGATTTTTTATTGTTACAATAAAAATTCAAATCATCGTTTGCCACAAGCAATTAAACCGCACTGTGTACGTAAATCGGGCTTTAGCATAATTGGCTTTTAGTGATATTCTGATCTCCTGACAAGAATATCCCCGTTATGTTTTCTTGGCATCTGGCATTTTAACCTAGGAGATTGTCGGCTGCTTAACTAGGCTATCCTGTGGATGCCTTAAGAAATAATGGCCTCCCGCCAGGACATAAAACTTATAAACTAAGCAACTACACTCTTAAGGGAAGGCAGCCAGGGACAGGCTGGGTCGAATCATAAAATCCTCGAATCATCTGTTCATGTTTTAAATTGTCGTATCGTGGGCCGCAGTGGAACCGCGTCAATTGGCGGAAGCAAACACATGCTGCCGCAACATGTGACAGTGACAGCAGGTGGCCGCCATCTTTATTCTATAACTGCCTATCAACCAGTGGGTCTACAGCCTAAAATAATCCTAGGCAACGAAATCTTCCTAGATTTTAACTTGTAACCTAGTTTCTTTAATATTTGTGATACTTTTAAGATTGTTGATTATTACGTCCATTATCTGTTAATTGTCCGACGTATTGTTTTGTATTTAAATAAATCTTTGACAGTTGTTTGTGTGCTAACGCTTTTTTTGAATTTTAAAATAATTTTGTTTTATTAAGATCGATCGTAGGAGATATCGAAATTGTTTGCTTTGTTCCTTGTGCTGTATTATCAATTTAACTTGATAGTTACAAACGAGTTAAAAAAAAAATACTATTGATGGACGGTTTAAGAAGGTGGGGATATTTATAGCTTTACATCTGTTTTAATCAATGACGTATAAAAATTTAAATTAGTAGCCAATTGACAGAAATATGAGTTTACAACATAACCGTCGTCGGGCCTTTGAACATTAAGCTTAGCGTTATTTATATACCAGTGAGTTCACCATGTTTTTTTGCATGAATGAATTCTCCACAAGCAAATTTAAATTGGTCCTTATCGACCCGATTTGCATAAAAATGCACTTAATTTTGACATAAGTAATGTTTTAGGATTAAATAGAAACAAAACTGCAGCTTAATTGAACTTCGATAAGTAGCTTCACGTATTTTTTGCCTACATTAAGAATGTTTGTCGTAAGCAAAAGATACCGTGGCCACAACGTTATTTTGTTATTTATTTACTTCATTTAATTAAATTAGCCTGTAATTGGTTTGCCTGCGGGCCGCCGAGAAAAAAAGAAGTTTGCAAAACATTTTTTGAATTACGAAGCTTTGTAATTTATGGGTTCTTAAATTAAAATAATTCGTTTTTCTTGCTAATCATAAACAGCCAGTTAGTTTGAATAAAGAACGTCGACCTACCTTTACAATGTGGTCACAGTATATGGTTCTGCTGTAAACATAACTAGGCTATGCAAATAGGTAATTAAGTTTGTAAAATCAGTCATGGAAGGAAATGGGGATAGTTATAGAACTGTTTCTGGTCTGCAGTCATTAATTACCAAGAGGGAGAACCTATTAAGAAAATATAATATGTAAATAGGTAGGCCTATGAAGATAGTTATATTTATCGGATCCGGGAATATAGGTACATAAATCGAAAATATTTCATACAATTCATAAACTCTTTTTAAAACATCGTGCGGAAACTGGCATGTCCTAAAACTAAGACATGTGTCCCAGCAGTAAGAATATTATATTGTCAACGTAATTTAATAATCAAATAAAACGCCACAACCTAACAACGTACCAGAGACAATACATAACCCATAAGAGACCATAGAGTATTAACATACCGTACGCTTATTACCGATGCCATGATCCGGCGCACGTGAAATCGATGTATCGGACGTAAACTTTTTATTGAGGACACTAGCTTTGGTGCGTGGCGTCGCTTGTTCTTGTCAAAAACGCACACGGAATTATATGTAGGATATGTTTAGGAGAGGATTCTGATTGGTCGGTTATACAAGACACCACGAACTAAATAAAGCAGAGCAGATCGGTCTGCATCCAAGTGAATAGACAGTCCCAAGAGAGACTACAACTGGATGCAGAGGTCAAAGAACAACTTAGCTATTTCATTTGATTTACAAAATTGCGACTGAGAAACATGAGAGTAAAATAAAAATATGTCTCGCCGACTGGACGACATTTCACGTGACCAGAGGGTAAAGGTCGTTCTTTGGCCAAAGAAATGCATTGCCATTCAACGTGGCTGCCAGACTTCTGGGATGCATCCGGATGACAGCGATAATGACGAGTACTCAAAAATCAAAATCAAAAGTCATTTATTCAAACTAGGCTGAGAGTCAGCACTTTTTGAACGTCAAAATTACATAAGACAGTCCCCCAAAACACCCACCCTTCACTACTTCAACGCTGAAAAGCAGAAGAGTTTCTTGTTTTTAGTTGTAAGTTTATTTAATTTAAAATATCTAGTGTTAATAGTTAGTTGTGTTATGTGTTGTAGTTTGTAAAAGAAATCCAATGTGCGAACCATCTATTCTGTCTAGGCAGCCAAAAAGCAAAAGAAAACATTTTTTTTAAAAGGTTCCTGGAAAAGTAAAACCAAATTGTAGTAAGGATGCTTTTGAAACCAACAATATCTGCATGTTGAATTTCAATATTTAAAATTAAATAAAAATACAAACATGCTTACCCAAAATCCATATATCGACAAAATCATGATATAACATATGAAATATCGTAATCGATTAATTGACGTAACACTCGTCACGGCATCGATTTAATTGTTACCGACGGTTTATCGATACTCCACTACCGTAGCGTATCAGATACTTGGGATCCAAGGACCAGGAACAGGTTTTTGACTTGGGTTTTGTAGGAAAACAAAAGACTTTATGTACCTTTGTTGTTACAAGTATGAGACATTCGCGCCTGATAACGCACGTAAATCGTGGATCTCTTACATAAGTGCGGCCTATAATGCTCCCACTGCTCGGACATAGGCCTCCTCATCGTGAGAGGGAGTGGGCCGTAATCCACTACGCGGGCACAGTGCATTAGTACTTGGTAGATGTCACATGTCTTCGAATTTTTGATTCTAGGATATGCCAGTTTTCCCACGATGTTTTCCTTCACCGTTTTGAGAGCAGTGGTTATGAAATTAAATACACAAAGTAAAGTGCCTGTTTGGGTCCGAACTCACGTCCTACTCGTAAGTCAGGGCCATAATACCACTGGGCCACCGCAGCGCTCTTTAATTACCATATTACCTGGCAATTTTATTAAGGCTTGCAAAACCGTTGGCGGACCATACAAATAAAAGAACCACATACTTGTTGGTCATTTTTAAGGACCTCCACACGACTAGATCCTATGGCTTGATTGTGAACTGGTGTTTGTGACCTATCACGTCATCCTGTTGTGTGGCTCATCATCGTATACCTACCTAGTTATTTTGTCAATTATTATTGAATATTGAATGGTGCTGGTTAAGTCGACGAAGACTTCCAATGACGAAGAATTATTAGGCATGGGGCAGTGTTGGCGCAGTGGTATTTGACGTTTTGAACTCACACAGGCGCGAAAACATCGTGAGGAAACCGGCATGTCCCAGAACCAAAAATTCCGCACTAGGCCTCCGTGGTAGACTACAGCCCACTCCCGCTCGAAGAGAGGAGGCCTTTGTCCCACCAGTGGGACCAGATAAAACTAAAAAAGCTTTTAAAATTTTATTTAGGTACTTGTAAGGAACTGATCGTACCATCTGCTCCGAACAATGGCCCTTAAATACATCGGTACTGCTAAACGTCTCCTGTAAAATAATATATTTACAAAAGAAACAACTGTTTAATTGACCGTTAAACAACAACTTTACAAAAATATAAAGTTACTACAGCGACGAAATCGTATCGTACCGAAAAAGAACTTGAATCGATGTTTTTTGTCCTTGAAAGGACCGACAATATAATTATGAATCGATTAATTAAATTAACTGCAGATTAATTGATTTACTCGTCTAGAAATCTCCCGTTTAATTTTAACCTGCCTTTAACTACAGCTTTACGTTCCTGACATGACAAAGGTAGGTCCTAGTGTGATAGGTCATTGTTCCCATGGTTTGCGGAAAAAAATACAAAGAGTAAAAGAATGGTCAAATGATTTGATTGTACCTAAAGTTTTTTAGCTTCACTGAGGAAAGTAGGTGTGAATAACAACTACAACTATTGCTACTATGGGCACGCCACGATTGCGGCGGTAAGTCCCTTCTTTGAGGAGTGGTTTGAGAGGCGGCATGGCGTCCTCACCTTCCGCCTGACGCAGGTCCTCACCGGACACGGTTGTTTCGGGAGGTTCCTGTTTCGGATAGGGCGGGAGGAAACGCCCGGGTGTTTCCACTGCGAAGATCGCCCTGAGGACACGGTGGAGCACACGGTGGCGGTCTGCCCTGCTAGGGCGGAGCACCGCCGTGTCCTCGTGGAGGCGATCGGCGGCGGCGATCTCTCGCGTCCGGCCCTGGTCCAGGCCATGGTACGGAGCGAGAGGGCATGGGGAGCCGTAACCTCCTTCAGCGAAGCAGTGATGCTCGCGAAGAGGGAGGCGGCGCACGTGAGGGAGAGGCAGCATATGCGCCCTCGCGACCCCAGCCGCCGCAGGATACGGAGACGCCCTGGGCGTCGGGAATCCCAGGCCAATTTCCGGCCACCGTAGGCATGGGCTTGCGGACGGCGAGTAATGGGTAGCTCGCTGTCCGGTAAGGACCAAGCCCAAGTCGACGGCGCGTTGTGTTCCACGCGCGCCTCAAAGAGATGTCAGCACAAAAAGTGATGGGACCCGAAAGGGTCGATGCCTGTCAGGGGTGCGGGTTTGTTCGAAAGAGACACCACAGCCCCTGGCTTAAGGGCTACTGAAGGAACACGGGGGGGTTTGCGTCAGTAAAAGTCTGACACGCCCTCCTGCTCCACCCAGAGCGGGAGAAGTTATTTGATGATTTCCCACCCAAAAAAAAAAAAAAAATGGTTTTAAATAAGAGCAATGTAATTCACCAATGTTCGCAATACCAGCACAGAACAATCAAAACGTTAGTTTTAAATCAAAGTACTCTACTACAATTTATAGAGGTGCGATCTTGCAAAGCTCAAAGAACAAGAAATATTACTTCATTAACGTAAATAAGTATCAATTAAATGGAAATAATTAACTTTATTGCCCTCTGAGTGCATGTATCATTACCGTAACTGATCTAGTGTGATTTATAAAAGAAGCAAAAAAAGTTAGGTACTTATGTGTTAAGATAGTAGTTAATTTTCTGTTAAGGGAATAATGAACTTCTATAGACACTTTAAAGGGCCTTCGGTTCTAGTCACAAAATAAATAATAAGTGCATTTCGATCATTGTTTACAATGATAGACAAGTCTTAGGTCATGTTTTCCTGCTACAAAAAAATACGAAATCTGTAGCCGAACTAAGCGAAAGCTTGTATTTCAACTATTACCGCCTCAAATAATAAACACTTACGGCCTTATTCATAAAAGTTATCGAACATCTAAACAGTTGTTTAAAGTCTGGTTTTCAATACGAAACCAGACTTTAGCATCTGTTTAGATGTTCGAAAACTTTTTATGAATAAGACCGTTAAATGACAGCCGTAGATTTAACACAACAAAAGCGATGATAAATAACAATAATTCGATACTATAAAAAATAAAATCAATAAGGCAATATTGTTTCCAGAAATATGCCAACAAAAAAATCAAAGAATCAAAATAAAAACTGAAATTATAATAAAATCTGGATAGTGAGTGTGTGACCTCTCTTTGTGTGCGTCAAACAGAGAGTGGGCTTATGATTATGTTAAACACATCACTTAGTATATGCACTTAATTAAAATTGCTGATTAGACGCACTTAAGTGCTAACTATAACCTTATACTCATTAGATGAAGAAGGAAATACTCTGTTAGATGAAGAAGGCAAACATTCTTTCCATTTAAAACTTCCGTAAGAAAGTAGGTAGAAAATACAAACCCATCTTCCCTCCCTAATCTATGCCAAGACAAGTCCTTTCACTTAACCCGCATGCAGTGTTCGATTTCAATTACCCCCTCACCTTGAAGGAAAACCGAGTGTGAGCGAGACAAACATACCGCATCCTCAGAGAATAAAAGAGAAGCAAGATAAACAAATCGTAGGTCCGTAAAAACGCCATATGTCGATATATGACAGATGGTCTCCACCGCAAAGTAGTCTCGAGAGTTCATTTGCTTGACTCCTGTTTATTTTCGAACTAGTGGTGTCACCTGACTTCGATCAGGTAAACGAACCCTTACGGAAGATTGGTTGTTGTTTATTTTTAATATATTTTAAGTTTTGCTGGCGGGAATTTAAAATAAATATGGAGCAGGTCAGTGTTGTTTGTTGTCTGATGTCGGCAACATGAGCTGTCAGAAATAAGATTGGATTAATAAGAACGGGCATATCATCACAGCGTTATTGGATTAACATCCACATTTATTGGTATGATAAATGGACATAGCATGAAAAAAGAATAAGAAAGATGTTACTGGAAACAGTGAAAACTGACCGATTTCATCCTATTCTCCTCGATTCATTCCAAGTTGTAAATCTTGTTGGAACAGTGGTAGCCAATTGTTAACGGCTGCAAAAACATGTTTCATAACGAACATCCTTCTGAAACATGCTATATACGATTTTAATTAAATGTCGCTTTGTGTCCATTAGAGAAGATAGAGAGAGGATATTTCCGTCTTTCTCTTTGATTTTCTTGTTTTCACTATTTTGTTATTTTATTTTTTGTATTACACCATTATATTCTTCGTTATTATTTGTATTTCGTGTGCGTGTCTCAAATAAAATATTTTTCTTTTTTTCTTTAGAAGCGACTTACGAGTCGAAATTATTTTATCACTACTGCACAAAACGGTGAAGGAATACTTCAAGAGAAAACCGGCATGTCCCATGAACCAAACATTCGAAGACATGTGACAACTACCAACCTGAACTGGGCCCGAGTGGTGGCTTGCGGCCCGCTCCCTCTCACTGAGAGGAGACTTGTGTCCAAGGAGTAAGAACATTAAAGGCTCAATTAACTCATTATGTATTAGCTAACTCATTATGAGATTTGTAGACGATTTTCTATTCTGTATTCGTCTAAGTACCTGGTACTTATTGACAGGCCTGCGCTGTCCTCCCATACTCTCCCTCTCCCAATCTCTGTAATTTGAAAATATTGTCAAAGCCAATTATTTTTAAAAGAGTAACCGTGGGGTTTCTTGCCGGCTCTTCTCCATAGGAAACAACAATTTGGAACCGTGCACCTAGCTTCTGACGTTTCATAAGTGCCCATGCAGGTTTATATGAAATAAAATATTTTGATTTTGATTGATTACAAAATTAGTGACATAAATTGACCATATAGATCATACTAGCTTCCGCCCGCGGCTTCGCCCGCGTGGAAGTCGGAAATTATCCCGCGGGAACGTACTACTTATCTAGGTTTATAATCCATCTGTGTGCCAAATTTAATCCAAATCCATTCACTAGTTTTTGCGTGAAAGAGTAACAAACATCCATACATACAAACTTTCGCGTTTATTATTAGTAAGGATATCTGTGTAAAAAATCGAATCTAAAGTTTAGCAAGAATTAGTTAAGTGAATACTAGGCAATACACATAAGGCCGTAAAAATCGACCACCCACTTCAAATTAATTATCGCTCCTGTAACTAAGCTTTTATAAAAACTTTTACCTTATTTACACAAAGCTAATCTTTCCACCTTGCCGGATCGTTACTTTTCCTCATTTATGAGCATTAAATGTAAATAAACTAATTCTTTATTTGAACTTCGAAAGTGTTATATTAACGTCATGAGTTTCAACAATTAAGGCAATTATGGCGGCAATTAAATATGATGCTTGTACCTTTGGGTTGGAAAAAACCGGTGCTACGCACACAAATTTTTACGATTATCATAAAAATCGTTACAAAATTGTTTAAAAGCCATAAGAAGTTACTAAATGAGAACTGTTTAGATATTAATCTGTAGTTGAAGACAATTGAATAAGTTTTTGTGTGGGTCGATGACCCGGCGACGTACACTAGAAGACAAGAAAAGGGTTTCAGTTTATGCGTTTGTTTCTTTTGAATACTGTGTAACTATAAAGTAAACCGTATTGAAAAGAAACAATCCGTAACAAACTTGTAACGGAAATGTAAACTTAAACTTAATAAAAAAATCTTCATTGTGTTTGAATAATCTCTGCGTGACAGATGTATCGATATAAAATTTATTGTGATGAAGGGAAATTCTTTAGAAAATGGAAAATTATTATAACTCAAAGACTGCTTCCCACTAGTTGGAAAATGTTATTAAAGAATCTTTTGCTTTCATAGGAACTTGTTATGTTGTTTTTGTTTACATCAAAACCTTTACATGTGAGAATACACAAGTTGTTGTGCGAATAGATTCCACAGACCAATGCATTGTTTACCTAAGAAGAATATAATAATAATTATTACTTATTTAATTATAACATCAAACCAGATTGCAACCAAAACCAATGCATTTTTAAAGGGCGTTTCTATGAAACAAATGATTTTACTACATGACACATAATAAAATGTACCTTAAAAGAAGTTAAATTGCAATAAAAAAGTGCTTTCACTAAATTAGACACAACATTTGTATTCGATTATACAAACATCATGAATATTAAATTAGACTTACTTTTATAACCATTAAAAGTATAAAACACATCACACATTTTATTGTTATGGAAAATTTAATGACGTATAAGAAATAAAAATAAACTGCTTATGAAGTTTATATGGTTGGAAGTGTATGAAGTAATAACAATTTAAAAAAAAATTTATTAGGTAAGTGGGACGTGTGATAATTAACTAAATTTAATTTCACTGGGGGTTCAGAAAATTAAATCAACAGGAATTATGAGTAACTAGCTTTTGCCCGCGGCTCCGCCCGCGTGGATGTCGGTTATCGCGTAAAAAGTAGCCTATGTCCTTACCCATATCCCAGGCTATATCTCGGCCAAATTTCATGACGATCGGTTCAGCGGTTAAGGCGTGAAAGCGTAACAGACAGACAGACAGACAGACAGAGTTACTTTCGCATTTATAATATTATATATATATATATATAGTAGGGATAAATCAATAAAGGGTTGTTTGTTTTTTTGACGCCATGTTTCGATCGTTCGTCATGGTTACGGTGATGTAACTAAATGTGTGAATGGAGTTTTTGACGGGATCGTGTTGGAACATGTCGCACAAATTTTCATTTTCATGAAATCTCGTGAAATAGCGAATTAAATTGTATAATTTTGGTAGTGAATTATTCAATTTAGTTACGTGTGAGTGCACAAGTGTAGTGAAGATGAAAATAAGTGACTAACGTGGACTTTTCGTGTTCCCCCCAAAAACTCCTAATAGGTTGTTGTAAAGTTCCTACCGCTTTACAATAAGTTTGACTTGACTGACGATGACTTTTTTGTAACTTCGTGCCTGATATCGGGCCATTTACTTGATTGAAAAGTAAAATTACTTGACACTGGCTAAATGCACAAACAGAGCGAAGCCGAAACCTAAAAAAAAATATGTGTGAATATTGTGTGTCTTAAACCTGGGCCAAAAAAAATGATTTTCTTTCTTTCTTTATAAACTTACTTTAGTCTGTACCACATCCGTAAATATTTACCACGCCTTTCTAAAAACATGCTATTTAATATTTTAATTAAATATCGCTTTGTGTCCATTAGTGAAAAAACTTACGAGTTGTAGGTCGGTTTGAACCCAGACTGGCGCTTAACTTAGTGTAAATTATTTCTTCACCACTTTTCTCGAAACGGTGAAGTAAAACATCGTGAGGAAACCATGTCCTAGAATCAAAATTTCAAAGATTTGTGACGTCTATCAACCCGCACTGGACCGGCGCGTGGTGGATTACTGCCCATTATTACCTCTTTTCGAGGCCTGTGTCCCAGCAGTGGGAACGTTGTATGTTTATTATATGTATCGCTTAGAGAACCGAAGAATAACATAAGGTGCGAGTTAATTATTACCGTCTATTGTACAATTTAATTAGTAAAACTCAAAATCGGCAGCATACATCTCGCTTTGAAACTTTGAACTTGATTTTCAGGCAAAACATCGCTAAAATAATGACACCTGTATACAGTGCCATTCTATGTTAACAAGAACATTTCAATTTCCGCGCATAAACTTGTCAAAGTGTCTTTGCGCAGACAGGTGGAGTTTTGCTGTCGAAGAAACTTTTTGATTTAAGGTTTCCTCGCTCCTTTTGAGTGAAAAGGGCAAAGGTGTGGAATGGAGGAACGATGGAAGCTTCTCATACGATGTTCCGCCCAGCATCATAATCATTATCCTGTCCTAATTTTATTTATGGAGGTATTTTATGTCTTTTACTTCCATACTTTTCTGGTCGTCATTTCGGTACTCCCTTTCTAGCCATATTATCTTTCATACAGTCCATCCATCCTTTCTTTTGTCTTTCCCTACATTAGTAGGGTAACTATTAAGTTATCCACATTCATACTCAAAACTTTCCTCGTGACATTTTAGTGAAACACATATAAGTTGTAGCGGCACTACAAATAAAAAAATGCTTCACGACAAATATCAAGAAACACAAAAAGAAAAGTGGCGCCATCTACAATGCCACAGGCGAACTAACTGAGCAATTCTACATCGCGCAATCAGAGTTTACCGCGCTACTCAGATAGATAAAATATTCCGACATCAACTGTCGGGCAGTTGCCCGGACCAGACACAATACCCGTCTGGTCGGAGGATCCTCCTTTACCATCATAAGTATGAGCGAACTTTACACCCTGTTCCTCATACCCCTATACTGGTGACCCCGTGAAAGAACGTCAGCGCAGCCTTCGTGCAATACTTCGGCGTGACGTCATCTTCATCAAATCAAGACCACTTCCTCAAGCTTTCGAGCGGCGAGTCACACAGCCAGCCAGCACCCTACGGCTTCAACGGGTATCCTGACCACCTGCATGCAGCGAACCGCATGCCTGGTCATCACCCACAGCCTCATCAGCAGCCATGGCCCAGCACACTGCACTTTCGGCCGGTCGAGAGCCCAATCTCCCGGTCGACGTCAGCAGTCAGCCTCAACCTCTCAACCCAGCGCTGTACCAGATCCGACTCACTGGAGCATAACGCAGCGCAACCCCGACTCACTGGGGAATCGTCGCAGACAGTTCCGACTCACCGCGAACTATGTGACACCCGGTTCCGACCCACTGGAACCACAACTGGCACTGGCAAGCATGCATAACATGCCCTGACTCAGCCCACTATCGACCTCCGGTCTCCGGGGGGGAGTGATGTAGCGGCACTACAAATAAAAAAATGCTTCACGACAAATATCAAGAAACACAAAAAGAAAAGTGGCGCCATCTATAACAATGCCACAGGCGCACTAACTGAGCAATTCTACATCGCGCTATCAGAGTTTACCGCGCTACTCAGATAGATAAAATATTCCGACATCAACTGTCGGGCAGTTGCCCGGACCAGACACAATACCCGTCTGGTCGGAGGATCCTCCTTTTCAATAGAGGATGAGCGAACTTTACACCCTGTTCCTCATATCTCTATAAAGTAATCAGCCTATAATATTCCCATTGCTGGGACACAGGCCTCCTCTCGGTGAGAGGGGAGTAGGCCGTAATCTACCACGCGGGTCCAGTGCGGGTTGGTAGAAGTCACATGTCTTCGAATTATTGGTTCTGGGACATGCCGGTTTCCTCTGGATGTTTTCCTTCACCGTTTTAATAATCTATAATCATTATCAATATACTATTATGACATTAAGATGTTATCAGCAGGTCGATTCTCGTATTCAAAGACGTTCAAAATCTAGTTGCAATCTTATCTCAGCGGAAATCTATGTCAAAACTTACCAACAATTTGCGGTAGGTGATGGTTTGACACATTGAGACCGAGATTAGAATACGACAACTTTTAAAACATACGGGACGCGCCCCTCAGTTATTTTAAGATAATTGGCCCTAATTAAGAAGTTTATAACTTCAAGGCGTGACTTCTTCCCATGGCGCTAGGCAGAAACTAAAGAACGCCGAACTGATATTGTCGTCATATTATTATACTATTTACTTCACACACGTTCCACTTGTTAATTCTCAACATTGGTATCTAAGAAGATGAGAGTTTCCTGCAGTCTCCATTTGGATACTAAAGTCAACCAGACATCTGTAGCAACAACATTAACAGTGTTTTCATATTTAAGCAGTATCAGCAAAGGCAACTCCCGTTCTCCACGTGTCACCATCACCACTGATGAGCGGCTGAATGTACCTCTACTCGTCCACTAATTAGAATTCACAAAGATAAGATAAGGCTGCACCGCAAGGCGCCAACGTTATTAATATAGCACAGATTTCGTCACAATGCGGTCGGTCGGGGCACTATGCTGAAAATTTTCACTCAATCCTGAAACACACTGAGAGATTTCATTCAAATGCAACTCGTTTTCATTGAAATAATTTTTTTGAACGGTGTTTTCAAGGTTAAAATATGATAGTGATAAAATATTTTTTTGTTCGCTGTGCCCTATTTTATAATAATATACTGTAATATGTGAAAATAGGGCACAATTTAGGTTTCAAACTTTTTTAACCAGTCAAGTGGATTTCAATAAGACTGAAAAGACGCTTACTAAGTTAGCTAGACAACGGTAAACAACCTCGATAAAGTATTTATATATAAAAAAAACGCCCGTTTTTACGGTTTCGATTGCAGAAAATTCACTGTTAGTAATTTTTTTTAATGTAGAACATCTCACAGGTCAACCAAGGAGGTTGTGGGCTGTTTTAACCGGGCTTGCCTATGGGTGCCTCAATAAATTTAGGCCTCCAACAAGGGTTCAAAAAATTAAAAGCTAAGTCATTATACACGGTTTTTTTTTTGGGTGGGAAATCATCAAATAACTTCTCCCGCTCTAGGTGGAGCAGGAGAGCGTGCCAGACTTGACTAAAACCCACCCGTGTTACTTCAGTAGCCCTTATGCCAGGGGCTGTGGTATCTCTTTCGAATAAACCCGCACCCCTGGCAGGCATCGGCCCTTGTGGGCCCCATCATTTTTTGTGCTGATATCTCTTTAAGGAGCGCGTGGAACACAACGCGCCGTCGACTTGGGCTTGGTACTTACCGTACAGCGAGCTACCCATTACTCGCCGTCCGCAAGCTCATGCCTACGGTGGCCGGAAATCGGCCTGGGATTCCCGACTATACACGGTAAGTGCACTTCCTGGGTTACCGACCTCGACTTAGGGCGTCGCTGGGGAAAAGTCTAATCCAACCCATCGCCCAGCCATCGCCCAGCATAGTGCCATGTCTCATACGAAACAGAGCCCCCACGCTGAAATTCAGCGACAGCCGACATTGATGTAATGACGTCAACTAGTACAGCCAGTAACTGCTCCAAGAGTGGTCTTTATACGAGTACACGTGCCTGCTCTGTTAGCAGCGCACATTCCCAGCACAATTTCCCCAGCACTTTCACTAACAATCTATGAATTTTCATTTAAACCCCCAGTGTACTATAGGGGAACCCCCATGCCAGTACATTTGCATAGGCATCCAGCTAATTAGACATATAAGTTACGTGCCAACATGGGCTCCATGCGACAGTTATATTCATACATTTTTGCGTGAGATTGTTCAATAAATATGTTCCTATTTGTATTTTAAACAGTTTTGCTGATAGGAGGAAAGTGTTTGTGTGAAATGGTTTATGAATTACTAGTTTTTGCCAGCGGTTTACGCGGGCAAAGCCGCTGGCAAAAACTAGTAATTCATAAACCATTGTGTGTCCACGAGAACGTATTATCGGAATAAAAAGTATCCACCAAAAAGTTTTTGAAAAAAGTTTTTATTTATCACTTTTTAGTTATAGTACCTACCTACCCCACACACCAATCCGAAATTTCATCATCCTTGGGGTCAAAACAATGCATATTTATGCTATAGCAGCAATCTCGGTTACTTTGCTGTCATTTTTCGAAGGGTTCCGTTGTCTGTCTCCGAAATGCATCATCCCACCTATTTGAAATTTAAATGGGACCATTTCGAAATAAACCCATTTCGAACAAAAAAATAATTTTGCAAATCGGTCTTATGACGGAGTTATGCCCGAACCTCCACCTAACTCCTAGCCGTTAAAGAGTTGTACCTTCTTTCATCAGCTCAGGGTCATGAGATGATGATGACCATACGCAAATGTCTCAATAGCTTTAGAAAATAAATGAATAACATTGTTAATACCTACAAAATTTGAGGGTTGCCCTCGATTTCCCTGGGAATCTATCATCAGATCCTGACTTGGTGCCATGGGACCACCTCAGGAGTATACTCTTTCAAATAAAAAAGAATTTTGAGAATCGGTCCTCAAATGGGGGAGAAATCGAGTAACATACATTAAAAAAAAAAACATACAGTGGAACATAACATAACATATGCGTGGTTGAGCAACAAACATCAAAACTTTCACATTAATAATATTAAGTATGATTTGTTTTAATGGGTGGTTGGTTGCACTTCCTTGCTCAGTTATGGGATTGATTTTCATGCTTCGAAGTTCAACTTGGCAATTTGGGATTTCCAAATTTGGTCTATTTCAGATCTGAATCCTCAAGTGGACAAACGCTACTGCTAAGCGGAGATCCTGTGTTCTATTCCCAGAGTCAGGAAAAGAGTCATTGGTTTCTTTCATCTGGATTTTCTCAGCAACATTGCAGAGTCTAAAGTTGTGCCCAATAGATGGCAGTATATGTTACCGCCACAGTCGTCAGAAATACCTGGATAAGAGACGCACGGAACCGAGAAGCTTGGCGGAAAAAAGGGGAGGCCTAAATTGCTGGGTAGCAGTGAGTGAACCCCTGCAGAGATGATGATAATGGCAATAGGCCTACTCCCTGTTACATGGGTCTTAAACTTAACTAGCGAAATTTACGTGTACTATATGTACAGTAGCCCTCACTAATGGAGCCCCAATCTCAAAAAGCAATAGATTGACACTTCGCTTTAACTTACGACCTTCTTATAATAAGCAATTTCTATAGGCTATAATACTATATACACACACACTCTCATACGTTTACGAATGAATGTATTTCCTAAATTCAACCGTTAAAGCAAATGGCATGATAGCTGAGCGGTTACTGCACTTGATTATCGCGTTAGAGCGCAGCGAGTCGCGGTTTCGAATCCCACTCGCTGTGTGATAGTCTTTTTATTGTTTTAAAAATCACTTTTGAGTATAGTTTCTTGTTCTGTTCTTCTTATTCACTAAACTCCTAAAACTTTATCATTATACCCACAGAAACCTAAATAAATTTAAATGATTTACGACTCATTCACCGCGACTTATCGAACGGTGTTGGTTGATAATTGTGTGCTAGTGACGTGTGTTTCATCTATTAGCGTCCTTCTAATTCATTTTAAAATGTAAGCAAATTTAAATATAGAAATGAAAGCGAATATTATTGCGCTGCATAAAAGTGGACTTAATACCTATATCACAAATACCTATGTGATGAAACCGGACTGAGTGTGAGTATTATGATTTAAATATAAATATTAAACATTTATTTAATTAAAGTGTAACTGCTGATCCTTGTAGTTATTTTTAAACGTTTTATAAATATCACAATGTCTAAATAGAATAAAAATATAAAATTTCAATGTAAATTTATTTCCTAGATTATAGAACGATGAAAATAACAATAAACTTAATATCTATGTGAAATTGCCCTTTTAAATAATTTTGTTTCTAAATAGTAGGTAATACATAAAGTGTGTATTTTGCTTAGTAGCCTAACAGTACCCCTTTTTTGTTTTAGTGAAATACTGTGAGTCGGTGGGTGAAAAGATATGAGGAAGGCGGTAGCCTTGCCCGTGGAAAGCAAAGTGGAAGACCCCAGCTCCTATAACAGGCACACGTTCAGCGAATATGAAACAAGTGGTTTCAAAACGACAAGACATTTTGCCGAATTATTCGACACATCTTTACGAACCGTGCGCCGTGCACTCCACGCAGAAGGTTCATGGCAAACAAGGCATCATGGAAAACCAGCTCGAGAATCAGCTTAAAAAACATAGTTAACGGAAAAAACATTAACATTAAGTTATAAAATACAAATATTTATTTATTTTAGTAATATTCAAATAATATTTTGTCTTATCCGTAATCTGGATTATTTTGAGGTTTAGTTTCAATCTTCTTTTCGGAATGAAAATGAACACTTAAGCTATAACCTCTTTAAGTCCTATTAAATACGATTTGTTAACTTTGAGGTTTGAGTTAAAACGAACTCACTCGCAGTAGAATAAAAGTAGTACTACTGAGTCATTTAATTGTATTGTGACAACTTGTCTGCATTTGTTACTTTTACGTGGGTAGATTTTTGTAGAATATTGTGATTTATTTAGAGTACCGACACACAGTAGTAATCAGCACAATATTATTATATTACTAAGATACAATAGCCTGATTATCATAGTTCACCAACTAGCTTATTTACTTCAATAAATTGTTCTTTATGAGAAAATAAACTGTTTTAACAAGAAGTTATTATTAGTTATTTTTATACATTCTTCATGAAGTTATAACGAATAAACATTTTGTAATCATTTATTATTGTTAAACCTTTATTTAAATAACAATACGAGTAATAAAACAAATTTGTTACATTATTATTCTGGTATATTAATAAATCGAATAATAAAAGAACAGATGAAGATGATTGTTGAAAAGAAAAATTAAAGCTTCATCGCGAGATTTGAACCCAGACCTATGAGTTTTTTAATCCAAGACGATACGCTGCACGCTACCGGAACTCAAATTATAAAAGTAAATTTTAGCAATGGTATGAACCGACCAAGGTCATGTCTGTCGTCGCCGACGGTATGTATAAAATACAAAGAGTAACGCCAGTGTGTGAGTAGAGCGGTGAGTTTTGTGTTAATACATCACTTATACACACAGCTGTAGGTACGGCCTGGACCGCCACTTCATAGCAATATAGCCCTTAGTATGCGACTGCATTAGTGAATCTTGATTGTACACCTAAAAAGGCTGTGTTGGCGATCACTTGAGATTATATCAGAGAGGCCTCGGATATAATGTCAAGTGAATAGGGTATTTTCCAATTTTTTAAAAACTATTCTAATTTGAAGATTGGGACGAAATATGTAACAGAAAAATAAAAGTAAATTGATTTATACCCATTTTATCAATTAAAAACGATTTAAATCAAATGCATTGTTCGTTGTTTTGAATTTACCGCTAAAAAATGTCATCATAGGGAGCGGACTTTTTATCACGTGACGTCAACTTTGTGTAAACTAACGTAGTTAGTAAGTAAAAAAATGAACGTCGCGTTTATAATTAGGTACCAAGATTTTTAATGGATATAAAGTGATATAGAGAGCAGTGGTGGCCAAGTGGTAACGGCCGCGACTTACGAGTTGTAGGTCGTGAGTTCGAACCCAGACAGGCGCTTTACTTTGTGTAAATTATTTCATCACCACTGCTCTCAAAACGGTGAAGGAAAACATCGTGAGGAAACCGGCATGTCCTAGAACCAAAAATTCAACGACATGTGACATCTACCAACCCGCACTGGGCCCGCGTGGTGGATTACGACCCAATCCCTCTCACCGAGAGGAGGCCTGTGTCCCAGCAGTGGGAACATAATAGGCTGATGATGATGATGACAAAGTGATATTACTGGTGTGGGGTGCCCTGTGTACAAATACTTCTAAAACTTCGCCAAACGAAGTCTTTGTATAGGTGCCGTTTACACAAAGCTGACGACACGATGTCATGTGACAAAAAAGTCATCGTAATGAGCGTTTTGGCGATAAATTCAAAACAACGAAAAATAAATTTGATTTTAATCGTTTTTCATTGAGAAAATAGAAATAAAAAAAATTATTTTTATTTTTATGTTAAATATATCGTCCCAATCTTCAAAATAAAATAGTTTTTATCAAATTGGAAAATACCCTATTCCAACACAGATTTTTAATTGACTGTTTAAATTGTTCTTCAGTGGGCCAACAGGTTAAAACACACCTAAAAGAAGCCAGTACAAGTGAAGATTCTGGCAATCTGACACCTTCCTACCTTGTCACTAAACTTGGTAACGCATCGGTAATCATTTTGACGTCACAGGAGTTTGTGGGAAACGGTAGCCACTTCCATCTGGCTGGTTTTTGACCCGGCCAACACACCTACATTAAAAAAAAAAACAATGTCCTTTGCCCCATTCAAAACGGATAGACTAGACAAAAAAAGGTGTCACCAAAAAACCACCGTTACTTTTGCCTCTAATCAGTTCTTTTTTTGTCTAAAACTTTACAATAGACTGGTCACACTACAAAGTGTCACCTGTCCAGCTGTCTATTGTTACCCGACGGCTGCCGACAAAGAGGTATTGTGTTGCACCCGCTACAAGTATTAATTACCGTTTTTGTCACTATAATTGTGGGTATCGATTGCATTTCTAGTTGTTTGTAAAATTGCGAAATTTTTTGATGACTTGTATGTCGGCTATAGAATCTTTACCGTTGGTGTCTTCGTATGCAATTTGAGGTGGACAGACAAGGAGCATTTATTTATTTATTTATTAAAACTTAATGCACAAGTAAAAAATACTGTACAAAGGCGGACTTAATGCCTAATACTACTAGATTTTGTCTATCTGTGAGTTTGGGCCGGCTAATCTTCAAAATGGTTCGACCGATTTTGATAGGATTATCACAAGCAGTTAGCTGATGATAAATGGATTAACAAAGGATATTTAAATACTTTTTGCGGGAGATTGAAAATAAAGCAAAATTGAATGCGAAAATAAATATAACTCTCTACGATTCTGTGCATGAGGTCCTGGCACCAGGCCATTTGTTGTTTCAAGCGCACTCCCAAAATATTCTCGTCCGGAAATTTTCTCCCGTTGTCACTATGTATCTGTGTAGAGCCTAATAGTTTGACCCGAATACTTGTCGGGCAAGACAGACATAGCTTTAAATATAGACAAACCATAGCTCCGCGCCGCGGTGCCGCCCGCGTCGAAATAGACGCGCCGAATAGCGATGGCGACTGAAATTGTCATTACTGCCTATATTTTATCTTGAATTACGTTTTGTATATAAAATATTTTTTGTAGTAAGTAAATTATTTGTCGCCAGGTGAGTTACTGAAATAGGTAGAGGGAGAGAGACGAGGTTAGAAGAGTGAAGAGATGTTCTGAACACCATTGAGCTCAATAGAATTGAGTATGCTTCCTCATTCACAGATTTAGTACGAGCTCGCCAGTTAGTTACGATGACTCAAGCGTCTGCGGGAAGCACAGAACCGGTCGAAGTGGAGGAGCTTGGGGGAGGCCTATGTCCAGCAGTGGACGTCTTTCGGCTAAATGATGATGATGATGATGAAGCGTTTCACACTCCGAGACACAGGCCACGTTGAAATACAGGATAACTTTTTAACCAGTGCCTAAACTATAACCATGAATTCAGCATATCATTCCAGCGCAGAAATTTTTCGTCTGTTATTAAACAAAAAAAAACCTGCTGTTTCAAAGAAAAGTGCAATCCTTATGCGGTCAAAATGTATGGAACAGCAGATTTTTTTTTTTTTTTGTATTACCGAAGAAAAATGTCTGCACTGGGGGCACCTAGAATGATATGCTGAATTCATGGTTATACTTTGCGCACTGGTTAAAAACTTATCCTGTATTGTTTTAATGTTGAGGAGAATAATGCTATATTTTATAAAGATACTGTCTCGTCGGTCTAGTGGTGGGTCAGAGCCCATTCGTCCCCTAAAATTCGTCCCCCAGCATAAAAGTTGTAGATTCGGTCCCTATATAGGTGCCCATTGGTCTCCTGGTAGGGGACCAATTAATCTATACATATAATAAATCTGTAAAGGAACTTTTTCTGTACATTTAAAATATTTCGAAAATAATTGCTTGGGGTGGTAAGGGATAATCAACAGATGACATTTTAACCCTTATCAAAATTTTTGCCTGTAGCTCGGTTTTTCAGTTTCTATGTTGAATAGATCAAGTATCACGTCAAAAGAACGAAACTAATATGGTTATCTTTCATACTCAAATATTGTTTTTAGCTCAGAGTTTATATTAGTCTTTGTTTCATCGCAATCGCTTCGGTCAACCTATCTAAATAATTTAAAGTGTTCAAGAAGAATTTATTTACGTAATGTTGAAACACTTAGCGACATCTATTGGCGTGAAACGGTACTAACGAATACTTAATATTAACACGTCATTCTCATTTAAGTTACTTACTGTGTCTGTGTTATTTCAAAAAGTAATGACACTGATTACTAAAATCGCTTTCCGTTGGTGGTTGATTCCCACGAATCAAAAAAGCTAAAAGAATTTCAAATAAAAAGTTGTGATAATATTAACTGACGTGGTGTTCTGAGTCATATACCTAGAATGCAATGTTAGATAAATATTTATTAGTTTTATCAATCAAATTAATACAAATAGAGGGGAAGAAATCTCATTTTTAATTGTGATAAAAGTCTTAGTAGCGCCATCTAGCATAATGTAGCAAAATTAGAGCGGCTAGAGGAACATCTCCATATAAATTCTTAATCTCTAGCGTCAGTAACGCCATCTAGGTTTGAATAGCAAACATGCAAAGACAACAACTTGATTTCGCGCGAAATTTGATAATGTTAAATTTAAATGCGTGTTTACAGCATTACTCGATTCAAATAATGGGAGTTTTGGGAGTAAAGAGTTGTAAATACTTATGTGCTAATTTTCGTGATGTTAGTTTTCGAGGTGGGGAGGGGTTCAAGCGAGGTCGGATGGTGAAAGTCAGGAAAAAAAATCCAAAATTGCGACCATAACTACTGGTGGATTTGAGTAAATAGATAGGTTTTTCTCAAATCCACCAGTGTCCAGTAGTTATGGTCTCTCTTCCGAGCAACATCGCTTACAGAGAAGCATTTTCTTAGTTAAAACAAGTTTAAAAATGTATTTATTTATCCATTTGGCATCTCCAACAAAGGATACATTACCTACACAGGAACTATAGAAATCACAATAGTAAAATATTGACAATTTTAAAGTCGCTTCTTTAAATATAATTATTTATTGGTCTACAAATAAATGTATGGCTGAACAAAAGAAACACTGAAACATTTTTGATTACAATTTACAATAAAAAGGCATCGCAACTGAGAGTCGCGGAGGATCGCTCTGTTACGTCCATTATCCTCGGGATCGGGCTCTCTCTCTTCCTGCTGCCTGCGTCAGCAGCGGGGAGAGAGGTGGGGGCGCGCGCGGTATGGCACTACGTAGCAACAACATCGTACTTACTATGTTCATAGAAAACCCGTGCTATACAATTAAATAGTTTTTTTTGCCTGGTTTAGTTTTTTTTTCAACAGCGCTTTTAATGTGGATAATGACCGACGTTACGGGGCGTAGGTAATGGTAACATTCGCAGCGAGCATGTCTTTACGCCGTGTGCTAAAATCAGTGTTGCTCGCTCGCATGTTTTGCCGTAGGTACTACTGACTGCACGAATACTTGCTTGGTAACATATTAGGTGCATTTTGACCCGTGACGCCGGTCAGTATCCACCTTTACAGCGTGATCTTTCTTCATCGTGATAACGCCATGGTCCCACGGGCCGTTAACTGACAGGTGGCGTCAGGTGTTACTGCACTGCTACCTGTCGAGGCCTATCGCAGTCCGTGCAGAGCATTCCCACTGCTGTGGTTTTATTCAGTGGTCAACGTTTGATAAACAAAGCTAAAAGACACGCACCTGTACGGGCCGAGATAGGCGCCCGCCCCCGCGTGGAATAATGCTTCAGCACACTCAACCAGACGCGCAGTCGATTTATTGAGTAAGTACAGTAAAAGCTCGTTATTCGTGCTTCCTTCATTCGCGTTTTCACTATTCGCGGATTAAAAAAATGCGACCCAATTCCTATATCCGCGGCTAAAGATTTATTTATTTACGGGTCTAATCGGTACATCGGTACATACATATTAACAAATAACAAAAAGGATTCCAATAGGTATCCAACCCAATATCCTTTGTAAACGCGTCGTCAGATGGACTATAAAAAAGTGAAATAGACCTTATTACAACTTCGCCTAAAGTACATTGTCAAATGATATCGGCGCTGTATTGGTTCGGCCTTTGACATCTACAATAGCCGCCTTCGCCGCGGTCGGTGTTTTTAACCGACATCAAAAAGAAGGAGGTTATCAATTCGACATGTTTATATTTTTAATGTATGTTCAGGCATAACTCCGTCGTATATAGACGGATTTGCAAAATTCTTTTTTTTTCGAAAGGGGTTTACTCCGAAATGGTCCCATTGAAATTTCATATAGACAGGGCCCGATCTAGCTATTTAGCCGCTCCGGGCAAAAATAACATTCGCCGCCCTTTGCACTAACACCATCAAAGATGGTATGACCATAATTATGTGATATTCTTTTAACTATATAATATTCACATACGTTAGTCTACTACGGCTTCTGAACAAGTATACAAAAATTCATGAGAGTAGGTATGTTTGTAAGTATACATTTTGCCGCCGCTCATTTTTGCCGCTCTGAGCATTTGCCCGGCTTAGATTGGGCCCTGCATATAGATCTGATGATGCGTTTCGGAAACAGACAACGGAACTCTTCAAAAAATTACAGCAAATCAACCGCGAATGTTGCTATCACATAAATAAGTATGCATTGTTTTGACCCAAAGGATGATGAAATTTCGAATTGGTGTATGGTAGGTAACAAAAAAGTGAAAAATAATTTTTTTTTTCAAAAAAATAACAACCGACTTCCAAAAAACACTACAAAGTGCAAAATAACTTTAATTTCGGAAGGCGGTACAAATATTTTTTTGAAAAAAGTTTTTTGAGAATGGAAACAAACATAATGAAACCAACCTCATCGCCATAAAGTATATTTATATATCATCATCATCATCATCATTTCAGCTGAAAGACGTCCACTGCTGGACATAGGCCTCCCCCACATTTATAAATGCTGCGACTTAATAGACATTCCATCCTTTGGTACGAGCCGCTTTGGGTGTTTTACCTATTGTTTCATCTTTCCATTTATTGCAAAATGTTGAATTTTTTTTTTTACCATAAAATGATTTTCGAGGCGAAAAAATCTGTTTAACGCATAGAAATGCTTGATCGTTTACGCCTTGGAGAGTCGCTTGCATCCATATCACGCTCATACAATTAATCAATATGGTCAAAAACTTCAATTAAATTGTTTTTTTTTTTTGTCACTTAGGAACGTATCCCCTATAATCCCATATAAATTACCATTCCATAGTCACGGTTTCTGTATTCGCGGTAGGTATTTTACGGAACGTATACCTCGCGAATAAAGAGCTTTTACTGTACCTACGGCAGGTGCACATTTATTATAAAATGAGCCTCGACCAGGCGCTTTGATCTATATTTATTCTTAAAAATCTGAGTGAGACTTCGTCGCAATATCATTATAACCCCTAAAGACGCCTGCAGGCCTAGACAAAACACCTTTCTGTTAACGTTCACGCTAAACTCTACGCCAGAATATATGGGAATGACATTACCGTGTCCTTTCCGCAGGTAATGTCATTCCCATACATTTTGGCGTACCGTTTAGCGTGAACGCCAAGAGTAATGTGTTTTGTCTCTAGGCTCTGGACTGCATTCGAAAGCTGTGGTAGATTCCTACCAGGATAGATCGGAAGATCGGAGGAGTGGTACCTACACCGTCAAAGCGACACATAATTGTTTTCCGACATGCACGCGAACGAAGTCGCGGGCACAGCTAGTATTTTAATAAAAAAATAATATTTTTAAGGTACCCATTCGTCCCCTCTAATATAAATACAATATAAGTTAAAGATTCGGCACCTATTCAGGTGCCTATTGGTCCCCTGAGATAAAATTAGCTATATTTTACATAAGAAACGGTTAACATAGTACACTTGTGAACAGTTTATTAACGGAATTAATTTAATCAATCATAACAGATCATTGAAAAAAGAGCTATGATGAATGATAATCCGTCATGATAATAATATAACCTGTCGATAGGCTTACGATGTAAAATTGTCTCATTACGAATGGCTTGTTAAAAAAACGGGTTACAAATAATAGATATAACAGTCTTATTAACCAGGACTTAAGCATTTTTTTGTAATAAGACTGATACAGTCTTATTACAAAAAAATGCTTAAGTCCTGGTTTAAACCAAGACTATAAGTCTTGGATTGTTACGGTACTAAAGTCAGTACCAGGATCAACTTGCGTCTTTATTACAAAACAAAGACTATCTGAGGATCAGTTAGTACCAAAGAAGGTCCATGGTTCAAATTTTATCTACAGATAATAAACAAAAATGGCATTCTTTCATTCATTCATTCGGGCTTTATTTGAAACCACGTTCCGTTTCTATAAATATTGTAACTAGAATAACACTTGAAATGATTAAATAATTATTTAACAATACAAGAATACATCATAAATTATTCAATGTTTAGGTTACAATATATTGAACAAGTCCCACTTGTACTTTTGACGTGCTTTTTATAATCAACTTGTCATATATTAGTAACACCTCTGGCGTGAAGTGGAATGCATTAAATTCGGCGGCAGCGTCACGTGCGTAATTTGAGACGAATGTTTACGTTGTGTCCGTTTTAATAAATAAATGCAGTTTTGCTGACAACTAGTTAAATCAAACCATGCAAATCAGCTATGAATCTATGAATAAAACAATATTATTAGGTACCTAGTACATTATTAGGATTTTGTCTAATGTTATAGTAGCATCGACCAGGGTATCTATTTCATGTCGAGCCCAGTTGCGTTATGCGCAAACCACTTGCACTTCAGGACTCAATGGGCATCCTCGAGGGTCGTGGGATAAGTCTTCACATAAAACATCCACTATTATTTGACCAAAACGTTTTGTAAACCCATTTTAATATCTAAAATCTTCGTCAGTCAATTCGAAAAAATTAACACGATGGCGATGTCTGTAAGATCACTGAGACGTCTCCAGCATATCCAAATCATCCAAATCCATCAAGTCAATCACATAAATATCCATTTCTATCGATTTTTAAATAAAAAGACACAAATATAATCAACGCTAACCTAAAATCCAAAGATAAACTAGGGGTCTCAGCGGACTAACTTTGGTACCACAGATAGTTCAAGAACGAGAGATAAACTTCATTTTATAATAACGTTTTATTTAGTCATGGTTTAAACCTAGTAACAATCACAGTACTAAATTTAGATCGCGTTTTGTAATAAGACGGATAGTGTTTAAAATTGGTAAGTACTCTCCAGATGTGCGCGGGGTGTGGAATGCCGAAGCGGGAGGGGTAATCTTAGCCAGAGTATCTGCGCGCGAGCAAATAACAAAGGCGTAGCCCAAAACAATAGACGCTCGATGAAAGGACTTGCACCTTATTGGCTAACACCAGTACTAGACAACTTCGGCGTATTTATTCCAGGAATGTGTTACTACATTTAGTTTACTTATAGTTGCAAATCCAAGCGTACTGATTTTTATACTGTCTCAAGTGAAAGTTTACTCATTAGCGTATCCTGTAGGATTACTTATTAAATTTGTAATACTGTTATAATTTTTTAGATTTAAGTTATTATGATTTTGCATGTATGTAGTTGGTAAATATACAAAAAATAAGAAGTGATTATTTACTGTTGATATGTGTTCTATTTTTTTTGCATATTTTATATTTAATGTTGATTTATATGATGGTCAATCAAGGCTGATTTTTGTAAAAGAGTTGTATTTTGTTAGTTTCTAGGACATTGTGATTTTGTATGTGTTAATCTTGTTTGAAATAAACATGATATCTACCGAATTACTATATTTTTTATTTTAGCCTTTTCTGCGCGACTGTAGGACTACCAAGCTGCAGTATACACATACATGTACAAATGAATGAATAAAAATAAATATTCTTCAGGGGACGAATGGGCCCCTCAAAAGTTCCAGGGGACGAGTGGGCACAGGGTGCGAATCTTAGGGGACGAATGGGCTCGGACCCCTACTGGTCGCAAGTGCTACTGCTGAACATAAAGGCCTTAGGTTCGATTCCCAGGTCGGGAAAAGTGTTATTGGATTGAATTTCTCAGAAGCAGCCTGGAGTCTGGATTTGTGCCGGTTTGATGGCAATAGGCTCGCCCTTATGGGACATAAACATAAGTGGCGAAATGTAGGTGTGCTATAGATACACCTCTGCCCTACCCTTGGGGAACAAGGCGTGATGTTATGTTGATAAAGATAGTCGTTTCAATCGAGAAGGGAAACACGCTAAATAAATATCTTAGCCGACCAGCACCCTAATTGCGTAACTTACGATTGATCATAATTGGTTTCGTCTTCACAGTTAAACAATATTCATTGCGTTATTTATGTTGTCGAACAGACACATTTTTCGAACATATGAAGCAATGGTTTAACAATCCGTTTCAAAACGATACAGATTATGATGAATCGTGAGTTACGCAATTAGGGTGCTGTTTTCTTTCAGTTTGATTTTTTGAAGTTAAAACTTCTTTAGGCGCGTTGGGTATTTTTTGAGATGGGAAAAAACAATTGAACTCGCGACACTGTTACCGTTACCGACACCTCTGTATTTAAGTACGTCCATATATTGTGTATGTACGTACATAAATGCACATGCATGTACTATAATAGCGCATTAAATGAAAACTAAAAGTTTAATAAGTTTAATTTTTACAATTACTTAGTTCGTATAAGTTTTCACTTCTGTCGGCACTCCTGGAGTGTCATTGTTTTTTTTTTAAATAAACTGTTGGCTAAGCCAGCGGCACTGTCTGATGGCGCGAATGTACTATGATAAATTGTATGTAAAACATTTTAAAAGAGTAACGGTGGAGTTTCTTGCCCGTTCTTCTCCATACGAAACTACATTTTAGAATGGGCGACTAGAATCAATTCCGTTTAAATGTAAATGTTGACGTTCAAAAGTGCCTTTTAAGTGCCTAATTGAAATTAAATGCTTTGACTTTGATAGCTAACAAATAAAAAAAAAATAGCTTATTCTTTAGATACATTACAGTTCAAGCGGTACGTCACGATAGAAACATGTACAAAAATATAGTACCTATTGCATCCGCACCCTAATCGCGTTACACATTATCAATCAGAATCTGATTGCTAATCCATTGCTTCATAATATTTTCGAAAAATGTTTCTGCTCAACAACGTAAAGAGACTAGGACATCTAGCTACTCCAATCTGTCAAATTTCTTTGGTAGATTTTCAACGTTATTGCAAAACGAATAAAGTTCATGTACAAATGGGAAAATTGGACAGTTTGGGAAAGCTTTATGTGCTGGTGTCTGTACCTAAATAACGCAATGAATGTTGTAGAACTGTTAAAAAATTAAAGCATTTTTACTGTTAGTGGGTGGTACCATTACCCCTCTGTTTCCTTACCTTTCCTTAGCAATCAATATTAGCAGATTTATAAACGTGAAACGTCACTCGCCATCCTTCAATACCGCCATTGTACGGTCACCAAAGCTGCCGTCCTGGAGTTAACCCTCACTTGGTAAATTTTTACTTTTTAATAGAATCTAAGAGAGTTCACAATTCTCTATCTTTCTGTCTAACAAATATTTTTACAATTCAAATAGTTCCCAAGATATGAGAGTTTGTAGGCAGTTAACTGGAAAAGGATTCTCTAGGTTAGGTAGAAAGAAATATCAATTGATGTTTTCTACAATCAGTAAGTAGGTAACATAAGTATCCCAGTTTTTAAGAAATAACGCTTCGCACGTCTTTTGCCATTTTCTCGGAAACAACTTGGCGGAGACAGCCGACTTTTAAGGACTTTTTATTGAAGATCACGCCTAACCGGCTTGTCTTTTGTATTTGAAAAAAATTATATGTGAAACTAGACAATTTTCTTCGTCATTTGATATGTGAATATTTTAAATAATATTTTTATAACATAATGTAATTAATTGGTAAAGTAATGTCTATCGCGGACATAAAAACGATAATCACGCAAAAACTATCGGGTGTATTTCCATGAAACTTTCACCGTCTAAAAGACAAGTTAATCACCCAAAATGTAGTATACGGTTTTTCTTTGATATGTGTTTGATAAATCAACATGGGTTGTTTTTCGTAAAACTTGATGCGCGTTCAGGCGGAGTCTCTTGCGAGCGACGGGCGGCAGTGCATCGCTGTAGGTAGCTGTCAGCTATCGTCGCCTTAACGCCTGTCTAGTTAAAGGACGGCGGAAAGGAGGTAAGTAACCAGAGTCGTCGGATATAGTTGAAGTTTAGTAAGAAACCGGTGGATGTTTTCGAATTAAATTAAATTTAGTTAGTGGAAAACAAATAGTTAATTTATCAAATTAAATTTCATACGAAAACACCATCGGTTTCTTACTCAACTTTAGATATCCGACGACCCGGTTACTAATCTCTTTTAGTGACTGTACTTAATGCGTTTCTGACAGATTGGACCAAAGATTTAAGATTTTTTTTTTTCTTCTTCTATGGACTGGACAAAGCAAAGCGTCCTCTCCGAAGTTTCCCCAAGAAACTCGGACAGACAGATTTCTGTTATTTATAAATAAAGCTCCAGCAAGCCTACGTGACCGCCGCTTCATAATAATATATCATTTTTAACGCGAAGACGCTGAGAGATACGAATTCTTTTTTGCTATTTAAGAGGTGGAAAATCACAGATTAAAAGAGCTGTGATATAGTATGCTGCCCTGGTATTTGAGCTTTGTTATTTCGCCCTTTCTGTAGACAGATTGATTAATACAATTTAGGATTTCAAAGATTCTGTGTGGTCGTCGTGTAATGATGACGAGCTTGTAGTCACGTAGTTTTCGCTCATTTTAAGTGTTCTCTGCCTGGTTTGTTCAAATTAACAAGGACTTTGGTATTCGGAAAATTGATTTTTTTTTCGACTTCATGAGTAACGTAATTTAAAAAAATACAGATTTATTACACAAGCGGCTTCCAAAAAAACAATACACACGGAAAATTACTTTAATTTCGGAAGTTGGTGTTTTCGGTTTTGTATGTCGTTTTTTGCCATCGACTTCCCAAATTAAGGTCATTTTTCACTAAGTACTTGTACATTTTTGGAAGTCCGTAGTTTTTTTTTTGTAATTATCAGTAAAAGTTTTTATTTTTCACTTATGGGTAGCCGTCACCTCCTTCTGCGAAGCTGTAATGCTCGCGAAGAGGGAGGCGGCGAACGTGAGGGAGAAGCAGTCCTCACGCGCCCTCACGGCCAAAGTCGGTGCAGGACACGCCCTGGGCGTCGCGAATCCCAGGCTGATTCCCGGCCACCGCACCGTAGGCGCGGGCTTGCTTGCGGATGGCGAGTAATGGGTAGCTCGCTGTCTGGTAAGGACCAAGCCCGGGTCGACGGCGCGTTGTGTTCCACGCGCGCCTCAATGAGGTGGCAGCATCAACCGGGAGCAACAAGGGCCGATGCTTGCCAGAGGTGCAGGTTGGTGCAGGGTACTGTGGCACCTGGCACATAGGCAACTGAAGGGATACGGGTGGTGGTAAAAGTCTGACACGGCCCCCGCTCCACCCAGAGCAGAAGTTATTTGATGATTTCCCGCCCTCAAAAAAAACCCCTTTCAAACAAAAGAAGAAATTTCAAATCTGTTTATAAATGACTAAGTTCTGAGGTAACAAACATTTAGCAAAACTCCTCCTTTTTTGAAGTCGGAAAAAATTGTCTGTGTGCAGTCCTACTCACCTCCTTCGGGATTAACAAGCGTGTCCATTTTATTAATTTCAAATACCTGCTCGCAGGCAATAACCACATATAGAATTAGTTCATAGAATACACCTACTCGTATCTAATATTAGAATCTCAATAAACGAAGTACTTCGCAATTTATTTAGCCATAAAACTGTTTATTATAACTACATATTTTATAGTGAGCCGCCTCTATAAATTGACCTATCAGATTTACAAGGCTATAAAATTTGACCTACGACAGAATTAGTGGCCAGTCTTATGACAAGATATATAAGAGATAGACAGCAGTGGTGGGCATGGTGGCCCAGTGGTAACGGCCAGGACTTACCGTGTTGTGAGGTCACGGGTTCGAACCCAGGCAGGCGCTTCACTTTGTGTAAATAATTTAATCACGACTGCAGTCAAAATAGTGCAGAAAAACATCGTGAGGAAACCGGAATCCTGGGGTGCGGGTTGTTCCTGGGATGCGGGTTGTTCCAGGGGTGCGGGTTGTTCCAGAGGTGCGGGTTGTTCGAAAGAGATACCGCAGCACACAGGCAACTGAGGGAACACGGGTGGGTTTTAGTCAGTAAAAGTCTGACACGCCCTCCCGCTCCACCCAGAGCGGGAGAAGTTATTTGGTGAATTGCCACCCAAAAGAGAAAAAGGAAACCGGCATGTCCTAGAACCAAAAATTCGAAGACATGTGACATCTACCAACCCGCACTATGCCCGCGTGGTGGAGTACGGCCCACTCCCTCTCACCGAGAGGAGGCCTGTGTCCCAGTAGTGGGAACATTATAGTTTGATTTTGCTTATAACAAAGGTAATTGCCTAATACACTAACAACATTAATTGCATTAGTTTCGTTGTTGAGCAAACAAAGTTTTAGAAAATAATATAAAGCAATGGAATAGCAAAGTCGTTCAAAATGATTTAGATTATATTCGAGTGTAATGCAATGACGGTTTCTGAAATGACGTTCACTGTTCACTAGGTGACAGGACTGAGACGTCAGACCCGGGTACCTTTGAAAAGCGTCAAAGCGCCTACGGACTGAATGAAACGAATGAAATGAATGAATGATTTTAAATTCATTGTCGAACTGGAAGACGTCTTGTCAAAGTGGCGCCAACTGGTGGCTTGAATATTTATAAAAACCTTAATTGGGGTGCTGGGCCTAGAGTAAATATATAACATAAAATTTAAGGGCAAATTGTTATTGTAACACTAAGCCATAATGGAGTAAATAAAGAACCTAATAAATAACCGTTCTATTGTTATTATCCCACTTAAGTCTACCCAATCCGTTTCAACAGTATGACAAGTCAGTATTTTGGTAAAGGTCTCATCAAGGGCTACAAGAGCTCGGTACGTCTGTACCTAACTGGCGGGAAGGGCAGAGAAAAGTTAAGGACGTTTAAATGTATTTCTCTTAACACCAAAGCAAATATTTTCATCTCACTAAAACATCAAAGCATTTATTTCAAATATTTTGACTACAAGAATTTATGTCCTCTAGAGGAGATTCATTTCTCATTCACATTTAATGTTAAGTCAATCAAGACGCTTCCAACGATACCTCATTAATTGTCAAATTGTGATAAATCGTTCTGAACTACTAAGTTAGTTATGACGGGACAGATAAACATGATGCAAACATACCGGTCTAAATTATAACCCTCCTTTTTGCTTCGCCCTAGTCAGGTAATAAACCAATTACAGCTATTTTTTAATTATCAAGGGCAAATTTTCTATTTCAAAGCATTGTAGGTTTCTATGGAGAAGAACGGACAAGAAACTTCATTCCACTAACATTGTAATAGCCAAAGGAACTGTCCTTTCAATCTGTTACCTTTCACGGGTAGATCATGACTTGGGTTAAAACATATGATATTTTTATGTTGATAAAATTTTCATCGTTTTGTCCGCAAGCAGATCGTTTGTTGGGTTAGTGTCAAAGATATCATTTAGAAACAGCCTGTGGGCTCTGCTGCAGCAGTAGTTGCCTGGGACAAAGAAGCGAGCCAGTGCAGCATGCAGATCAGGGATCCTCGACATTTGAGTTTTCTGTGTGTCTTCCCGACAACATCAGCCTCTTCTAGCAATAAAACATTTTGACACACAAAACAACTAAACAAACCTCCTTTAACACTCAACAACATTATAACGCCAGGACCTTTCAGCCACACTTGCCATTCCTCAGGCACCTCTCCAACCTCCCCGGGGATCTATTTACAGGGAGGTTGGAGAGGACACTCCGCCAAGTATTCTGTTCTAAGGACACGATAAGGACGAGCCAAGATCTCGGTACACCCGCACTTGTGGTAACAAGGCAGCCAGGACGAAAGGATCAAGAATATTTGGCCTTCAAGGCAGACGCAGAAGAAATCTGCGCGAAACAAAACTTTCTACGCACTCTACATGTAATTTAATTTTCTTGTTGTCTTTACATATGATAAAATAGCAACGGCTTTAAAGTTAATACATGCTTTTGAAAAGTCTTAATTACTACGAGATGTGCGAACGGGTCTGAAGCTGAAATTTCTTGAATTTTGGTTCGTTTGTCTGGATGCATGTTCCGGATTGGCGCAAAAGGACTGAACTATTGGGTGAAATTTGGCACATAGCCTTTATAACAGTAAGAACCGCTTTTCATTTTGACCATTCAGTCACATTCATTGCTTTATTTACTTTATTGAATTAACGCATTTCTCGAACATATGAATGAAGCAATGGATGAACAAATAATCTTCAAAATTATTAAGATTCTTTACGCTTCTGCTACGAAAATGAGGGTGCTTTTAATCCCGAAAGATATTTTCCGACAAAAACGCGGGCGAAACCGCGAGCAAAGGCTAGTTGCTAAACAAATGAACAACTTCTATGAAGGAGGCGTCTTTGTTTGTTAAGACAGGATAAGGACGAAGGGTGGCTTAGGTGCGCATGTACTGACTACGAACGAGACGAATGAAGCAAAAACAGACGAATTTCAAAGAAAAATCAGTGTTAAATTGCTCACACGGCAAGATTAAAAGCGGTTTCTTTGAATTATTTTTAGCTAATAGAACCTCAAAGTAACGTCAATAGACGTCCAAATCAGCGAATCCGATTGTAAGGGCAAATAAAGGGCGCTGGGAAGTTTGGTACGCGCGCACCAAACCAGACATTATGAAGAAAAATCACCTCAAATAGGTAACTTAATTAAAATTAATTGATTTGATATTGAAGTTAGTCTTAAGGGGAAAAGCTCCACAGAAGCTCGCGAAATTCAAATTTTGACATTCATAGTCATTCAGTAGAATTAAATGAAATTATTTTACCAACTAACTTAAATAACGTCTGTATTTGTGCCCCGTTTGATGGCAATGCGGGTTTACTATGTATACCTCTGCCTAAACCTTTGAGGAAAGAAGGCGTGATTATGTTATGTTTAAATGAATTTAGTGGGTTGTAGTGATTACGTAAAACATAATTATTTTGTTACGATCGCGAATCATGTTTTGTTCCACGTACAGCCTGGCCTGGCCTGCAAATTGAATTTCGCGGGATACCCAGGAGTTTCCACCTCAAACAGTGCGTAGATCTTTTTATAGCAGTAAAAAAAAACTAAAGTGAGGTGAAATTTGGATATTCTTTCGTATCCTGTTTTGAGGGCAGGGTAAGGGCGCCGGGGCCCGCTCGGTACACCCGTACTGGCCCGGCGAGACATTCGCCGCAGACTAATGGCCCAAAATTACAGAAGCGATGTCAGCGTTGATTTTTTTTACCTATGTAGCTTTTAGCGGTGGGTGATGACGTGTTTTGACGTTGACTTAATTAAAGATTTGTTGTTTGAACTACATTTTGAGCGCGGTTTTGCCGACGGAGATGTGGGAGTGGATTTAGATTTTACGTTTGGGTTCCACTTTATCTCTTAGAATCGAATATTCCTCCAGAATATTCTTTGAATATTCGTAGGAAATATGAACTACTTGAGTGAAAGTAGTTTCATGAGTTAACCATTGAAAGATCTTCTTAGAAAAAATACCAAAATAAAGGTTCATTGTAACACGAATTTCGTTGAAATGTTGATTTCTAAATGTGAAAACAAAATTCCCAGAATATCATAGCAATTAGGGTAAATTAAGTTCAATTTTAAAATATCAGTACCTACTTAATTCAACTGAAAAATAGTACCGCCTACATAAATATTTTAAATTTTGATGTACGTAATTTAGCTGTTATCTCGGGTAGGATTTTGCTACTTGTCGGTAGACTGATGCAATTACGTCTGTAAATTAGTCTTATTAAATAACTGAATTAATAAAGATACGCAGAAGTAGACTAGCTAAAAACTCTACACTTTCGCAAGATTTAAAAGTGATTTCTTGATGAATATTTTTTTGGTATTATGAACATAGTGTTATTCAAACCGATATTATGAAATAGGTCTTTTCTCAGTCTCTCGCGACAGTAGTATAGGTAAAAATCTTTTCCCGCCGAAATAGATCCGCTTCTGCGCCATTAATCAAAGATTAATCTTTGCGAAAGGGCAAAGGGCGGCGGGGCCAGGGCGCAGACAGGGGGACGTCTGTCCCCCACAGACGCGTTTACTATTCTAATCGAATGTCGAACTGCGTACCTACCGTACTTAGGGAAACTTGGCGCGAATTAAAAGTTGAAAGTTTGCTTTAGGCGAATATTTCGGTGTTTGCGTCGTTTATACGGTTTTGTGGGCTTTGTATGGAATAGACTAGTAGATAATATTTGTTTTGATGTGTAGGACGCAGTGGGCGGTAATTGAGCTTAATTTCATGTACCTGTGTAGTAAAAATAAATGATTAATAGCAAAAGTGAGGCAACAAATTTATCTTCGTAAAAGGTTAGATGTTTTTGCTGGGTATCGTTATAATAACAATTTTATAGGAGAGTTAATAGAACAATAATATGTGTATATCAAGAATAATGTCGTATTTTGTGAATGTAACTTAATATTGTTTGTCACAACAGATTACACGCTCGTCACATCAACTTCGACCTTCAAAAGTTAGACGACTTTGTGTAGAGCTTATGTTGATTAAAGATTAAACTTTATCTTAAAGATTTAACTTGGCATCAATGTCGTTTATGTAAACAAAACATAAACACGCGAATCAGTTGCTTTTCGCGGGTAAATTGCCGCTTACATGAGGAAAAACTGTGTAGCCCGCAATTTGCGCGCGAAATGGATGTTGCCGTTTTGGTTTTCAAGATGGCGGCTACTTTTGAACATGATGCTTCTTCATTTTTTGACACACAATTAAATCAAATGTGGTTTCTAAGTATAGGTACAGATTTAGTAATAATTAAAGTTTTTACTTATCGGTGACATGTTATTTACTTATGTATACCAGAGCCAGATTTAGGTTATGTTAGTAAACATTATTCCAAGAAATGAAAACATAAAACAATTTCAATAAAACCTTTGATTTTCCTACACACGATAATTTTTACTTCGACACTTTCAATTCGACAGAACACTCGAAACAAAAACTTCAATTTGAATAATAAATTTCATCTCAAACAAAACTTTGGGAAAAATGTAATTTTACCGCAACACTTGATCTGATAAAGTATGAATTTTTTGTAACTTTTTTACGATTTTCCTAATATGAGTTTGGGAGGGTCCAAAATGTCCGACTTTGGAACCAATGTGGAAAGTTTCAAGGATATTATCCTTGTGCAGGGGGTCGAGTAATGTGGTGTAGTAGTTAGTATGGGAATTATGGCCCCGGGATGTTACAGACTCTTTTATGTCGAGGGAGTGAAAAGAACCTTGAGTAGAACTTAATTTTATGGCTTGTGACACCTTTTTTTTGAGTGTGGGAAATCATCAAATAACTTCTGACGCTCTGGGTGGAGCGGGAGGGTGTGTCAGACTTTTACTGACTAAAACCCACCCGTGTTCCCTCAGTTGCCTGTGTGCCAGGGGCCACGGTATCTCTTTCAAACAACCCGCACCCCTGGCAGGCATCGGCCCCTGCGAACCCCATCAGTTGGTGCTGACATTCTCTTTGAGGCGCGCGTGGGACATAACGCGCCATCGACCCGGGCTTGGTCCTTACCGGACAGCGAGCTACCCATTCCTCGCCGTCTGCAAGCCCACGCCTACGGTGGCCGGGAATCAGCCTGGGATTCGCGACGCCCAGGCGGTCGCTGAACAGACTCCACCGTATGCTCCACCATGTCCTCGGGGCGATCTACGCAGTATAGTAGTCAGCTTTGAATGGCAATTTATTATTTTTCAAACTCAAAGCATTTTTTTTACAAATAAACCAATTACAGGCAATTTTGAGCTGACGAGATGTCGGTCAGTGCAAGATTAAGCTAGTTGCCCATTCCAAAGCGTAGTAGGTTACTGTAAGTAACCTATGCAGAAGAACGGACTAAATTCTCTTCGGACAATTTTGAATCAAAGTTATTGTGTTTGTGTTTTATATTTAGTTTATTTGATAGCCTCCTAGATCTTGCAAGGTTGTATTGCAAATCTAGAAATGTATGCCCGGTTGATGCCAATAGGCTCGCCTACTATTACGTGGGACTTTTAAAAGTAACCGGTGATATGTGGGTAGATAGACCTCTGCCTAACCCTCTGGGCAATTTAAGCGTTATCTGATATAGTAAATGAAAATTTATTTTCGTTTTTAATCATAATTAAATAGCAGATGCAACTGTAGCACTATAAAAATATCATTAGAATCAAAACTAAAATAACCAAACCAAGAAAATTCAAAGAAAGCAAAACGTGCAGCAGACATCTCTATAGAATAAATACGTGCTAAATTATGAACAAACGTACCGTCGAATCGAAGACCAAGTTTTAATATTTAAAAAGAAAAATAATTTACATACTACCACCAAATGAAAATTCCTTACCATTGTTTTGTGTTTATGGAAATTCTTTTGTTTTTCATTTATTTATTTTTTGCGTCGCCATGATCTGTATGCGTCATTTTGGACTAGGGGAGAGTTTAATCAATAGTACTCTAAATGGTATGCAAAACAATAAGTTTGACAATGTATTTGAGTTGACAGATCATGAGGGTTGATACGGACGCTTTATTTCTTTGATCATGAATTACGAGGTAACACTGCATCCATTTTGTAAGTTCATAGAAGGTAACCAAGTGCAACTTCGAGAAAGAGGTCAATCGTCGAATCCGACTCGGCTGGGCACCATTCGGGAAGCTACGCAAATTTATCTTCTCGTCCCACATATCGCAGTGTCTTAAGACGAAAGTCTTTGACCAGTGCGTGTTGCCAGTGATGACATATAGAACCAAAACGTGGTCGCTCACAATGGGCCTCGTAAGAAAGTTTAAAGTAACCCAAAGGGTAATGGAGAGGGCTATGCTTGGAGTTTCCCTACGTGATCGAATCAGGAATAAAGAGATCCGCAGGAGAACCAAGGTAACCGACATAGCCCAAAGAATTGCCAAACTTAAAAGGCAGTGGGCAGCCCGCATTGCTCGCAGAATAGATGGCCGATGGGCCGAAAGGTTCTGGAGCGGCGACTGCGTACCGGAAGACGTAAAGTTGAAAGGCCTCCCACAAGGTGGACCGATGACCTTGTGAGGGCCGCAGGAGTGCGCTGGATGCGGGAAGCACAGAACCAGTCGATGTGGCGGTACTTGAGGAGGGCCTATGTCCAGCAGTGGATGTCTTTCGGCTGAAATGATGATGATGATGATGACGAGAAGGTAACTTGAAAATATCCAGTCAGAATTAACCCTTTCGGCCATTTTGTAAACGCATAGAAGGACAAATATCGAACTATCATCCAGCGGGGTAATTGCATAAAATGCCAAATGATCGAAATGCGTTTCATATAGACAGGTCAGAAACGTTAATTGCGTTATTTATTTTGTTGACAGACGAATTTTACAAACCTTTGAAGCAATGGATTACGTTACTCAATTAGGGTCCAATTGTTCATCATAAACTGTTTATGGATTTAGAGTGAATAACCTTGTATTATGAGGAGCCGCAAACACACTTCACACAACACAATTTCAGGACCACCCACAAACTAAAACAAAACTCGAAAAAGTAAACCAATCAATGTTTGCACTCGAAATCGACTTCGAGTCGCGTTACTACCGCTTCGAAGGTCCGTGGTAACACCAATCTGAACCCAGACAACAAAGAGTATGGCGGTATCATATCTCCTAGTGTAGTGTTGCGACCATTCACAACCACAGGTTGGGGGTCACTGACCGTCTGAGGACGCTGTTATAAGGATGTTGAAGATATTGCTGATGATGTCGTAATTTGGGAGATTTTGGTGGAGAAACCCTTTTTTGCATAAGTGAAAGTTCGAGGTCATTGCAAAGAGGTTCGAGGTGTCCTTGAAGACAACAAAGGCAATAGCTAAAAGTTCGAAGTTAGGACTCTGTTTAAAGGTATCTTGGAAGACAACAAAGGATACCTGCAAACTGAATGCACCCAAAGTTGTCGAATTTCAGAAATGAATGACTGGGCAAGTGAAAGTTTGGGGTTGGGGGGACAAAAAGAGGAGTTTGTTTATGAGTGGAGATGAAGGTAAAAAAATGTGTCAAGACGATGGAATTGGACAATAATGGGAAATTACCGTCCTGTTTTAAGGCTGTGTTCTTACTCTCGTTACTCCTAGATTTTGAATAAGCTGTGTTACAATTTATGGTGTATAATAATAACTTTAATTTCATATATAAATAATAATAATAATAACTTTAACTTTAAGTCTTTGGATATCTATTTTAGTTTTTTGTCATCGACTTCCGAAATTAAAGTTATTTTTCACTTTGCAGTGTTTTTTCGGAAGTCGGTTGTATTTTTTTTTAACTCTTTTTAGTTTTAGTACCTACCCCACACCAATTCGTATACCATACTTGCTATGTAAACAACAATTACAGGAAGGAGCAGCATATCATCGAGGTACAAAAACGTATTATCGAGGCTAATGCAAAAACTACCGAAGCAAAGTTAGTACAATTTATATAGTGGTCCCCCTGAAGCATACCCTATCCATTAGAAAAAGACGATTGACGGATAAATCAGTCATTTAAAAAAAATACAGTGGAAAATAGAACCTCCTCCTTTTTTGAAGTCTGTTAAAAATAGTATGAATGTAGGCAAGAATTCAGTGTATAAACGAATCCACAATACAGAAGAAATCCCGTACATACTAGTAGTGATTTAAATGTATTCTGCAAGCGTCCTGATGCTGTAAAAATGTCTCTTGACAGGTGAAAGTTCGGCGACTGTTGGTCTTGAAATGTCTCCTTTGGGACTCGAAGAGGATGGGGTGTGACATCTGCCTTTCCATAAGTAATGAAAGGAAGACGTGCTGTACTCTTAAAGGGGTTGTATTTCTGTACCGGGAAATGGGAACTGATTTTCTGTACACTCGACAAAGTTGGCGGTTGAACATTCCGCCTTTTTGCCCTTCGTTATACGGTAGAAAAGTAGTTAACCATGAAAATTGCAGACTATATGTAGTTTTTTTTTGTCCAAAGGGGCAATTCCCTTATTTTTTTTAACGTTTGGATTCTAACCCCAATCTCAATGCGTCCCTCAAATACCTCCTTAAAATATACCATTTTTTTTTAGTTACATTAGGTGTTGCGAGAGATTGCAATTAGATTATGAACGTTTTAATTACTGGAATTGGCCCTACTCTCTAAGATAGTTCACCGTTTCTTTGAATTATTTTCTTTGTTCTTAGTTTGCTAGAAGTTAAAATATGCACACACAGTTTAAACCGGGATCAAAAGCTAAGTCCTTGAAAATACAGAAGATTTATAAGATCCATTCTAAATTATTTGCGAGCTTTGACCCCAGCGAACATTTTTCGTCAACAACACTAAATATTTTGTAGATTAAAAACTAAATAGATTTTGTTTAGTGTCCAACTTTTCAGTCACACTTAGTTTGCAGTCTTGATAACAGGGAGATAAGGTTTTTTTTTACTAGCCTACACTGTTCCACTCCTGGACAAAGGCCTCCCTCCACTCCTTGCATCTTTCGCGAACCCGCGCCTCCTCTTTCAAGCTTTGACGGGACATATCCAGCCTCGTCCCGTCATCTCCTACGTGGTCTGCCGCGACCCCGCCTTCCTGACTCAGGACACCAGTTCTGTGTTACTTGGGCCCACAGTTTATCCAGCATAAGGCACACATGTCCTACCCAGTCTTTTGAGTAACGTCAGCTATCCTTGTTTTGGAGCGCAGTATTGATTTATCAAGTCTTCGTCTTAGCATAGCGATAGCAAAAAAATTCAAAAATCTTTGGCCCAAAATCCACGCTGCGTGAACTCCACTCACTCACGCAGTCATAAGATCGTCAAATGCACAAGTAACAGGGCATGAGGCGCGGGATGGTAGGTGAGCCATTGTCTGTGGGGAGGTGTCGCATACGCACTTGAGATTTGAGCCGTCCGTGAACCCCCATCTGTGTAGATGGTCTTTGCTCTGGCCGACTTGGGTTTGTAGTCTATTTAGAAATTTCCAAGTCGGCCACGAAAACGCGTGCCCAGGCAGAAGGCTCTCAGATGGTTCGATTTATCAAGTAAAAAATTTGTTGTAAAATATTTGATCAATCCGGTAGACAGCCTCTTTCGTCTATATAGATCATCCAAGACTAGGATCATTTGTTATTGGGCCTCGATAAGGATTATTAATCGAATAGCTGTCATCGAGGCTTTGTTATCTACGCCTAGATTTCGAAGCGTTATTATTTAATTGTACTAATAAAATTAATGCTGGATATTAGGAGATTTCATAGATATGATAATTTTCAAATTAAACTGTAAATTCTTGAACGTGTTTGTGTTGGAATCGTTTGTTTGAACTTTAAGCTGAAAGTTATGAAACCTGAAAGCTTCTTTCAGTCGTTCAGTGCGTGAGTCGTTCTAGGTCAACGGGATTTATTTGCTAGTACCAATTTACATGTTATGTCGCATAATAGGCCGTAATTTTTATTGCGTTGACTTAGCAGCTTGATTATTTTTTAGAGCTCCAAGTGCCCGTAGATCTCCGTATTGGATATTTATTTATTTATTAGGGACAAAAAACAGTTACATGCTACAAAATACAGAGAAATTATTTAAACTAAGATTTAACAAACATGTAACCCACACCATTGTCCACGGTTTAACTAAAGGTTAAAAGAAGTGCTGAAGACAAGTGATTAAAAAAAAGAAAATAAAACAACAGTCGCTGCTACAGTATTGCTGTCTAACTTAGCTTAAATTTAGTTCAATTACTCGCTGAATTACTCGCTATATTAATTTCAACTTGATACCTCGACGCGCTTCTGAGAAAATGGGTCTTGACAACGTGACGGATAGACGGAAGGACAACGAAGTGATACTATAAGGGTTCTTGAGGTACGTAACCCTACTTAATAGAGATCCAAGTTAACTTAATCCAGCCCCTTAATTGCGGTTCTTTTCCCCATAAAACATGCAAATAACTGTTAAAAAACAACTTCAACCAAATAATTTCCCCCTGACATCTAGATGTTGTAAATTAAGAAATAAAAAAGTCCCACACAGCATATTTCGCACAGTCCCAGCGGTGGGCTAATCCTCAATAAATACGAGTTATAATATTATTCATGTCGTGTCGTCATGGCTGCCGATTTATAGCTGAATCGATTCCTTGTTTAAGTACGGCTTTAAAGTTAGCGGGGGGTGAGCTGTGCGGTTAAGCGGATATTAGATGCTCCATGCTTACTATTAGATGCTTTTCGTTCATCTTTCACTCGGAGTGAAGGAGTGAAACGTCTGAACACAATATGACTTATGATAAAAGTGAAAAATGAATTTAAATAACAATATTAGATTTGGATTTCGGCACTCACCTACCGAAGTGTACAGAGAGTAGCTGAGTGGAACAGATTATCGTTCATTCCTGTGTCGTGTCAACGCGGAGTGAAATAAAAATGAACATTAAATCTTGTAAAGCGTCTGATACTGATATCAGCTTTGGTGGAGTTGAGATTGTGGATTAGAGTGAAGCGTTTTGGTGGAAAGTACAACCTCCCGAAAGTTATGCTCAAAGCAAGTTGTAACAAAAACTACAAAGATAACTGGATTTATTTACTTACACAAGTGAATACATAGATATAAGAAAGAAGAAGATATGCCAAGTAGTTGAAAATGTATCGGAACCCGGTGTCTCCACTTGCTCCCCACTACCGCGCCACAACTACACATGCAATTTAGTAAAACCAATAGATACGAAGTCGCGCTCACACTCGCAATTTATAAATCAGAACGTACTACACAATCAAATATAGACCTTATCCCTTCAAACGCAGCGTGCATTTAAGTACAACTCACTCACACAAACAACGGTTGCTACCGTTGTGCTGTGCAAAAGCAATTTATTTTACATATACGCTAGTGATTGACTAAATCGGAAAGTTGTCGATACTTCTATTTATTATTGTACTACTTCAAATTTTTGGGGTCCAGGAAATAAGATAAAATGAAAACGATAACCGTAATACGTCACTAATATATTATCTGAACAATGCCGATAACAATAACGCATACGAAGCGTTTGAAGACTTTAACGTAAGTTAAATGCCAAAACCAAAAAAAAGTTTGGAAATAGCACGAGGATAAGACTTATTATACGATAATTCAAACCCAATAACACTCCACCGACATTATCTAAAATTTTGTTAACTTTACGACTGTTGTTTAGGCATTTCTCTACTACGCTGTAAAATAATCAAAATAAGTAAAAAACATTAATTCACATCGATCTAGCCATCAATTTATTCGCGAATCGACACTATCGATAGCCTACGTTAGTGGATCTGCACGAGCACATCACTAGCTCGACGCAAGAACCAGCGGCCGTACTACGGAATGCGTCCGCTTATATACTTTATCGTTTTGTGATTTTTACATTGCTTGTCCAGTCACTTAGCGACAAAATATTTAGGTAGTGGTTTAGGAGCAATGTATTTAGTACAAAAATAATACAGTCGCTGTGATATTTGAAAACAAAAATAACATGGTAAACGCAATAAATGTTTTTCGATTTCTTGTTTTTCATGATTTTAAAGACAAATATAGAAAAATACTTGTACTTATTTATGGTAAGCGATTCCATGATTCACAAAGTTTTTGTTTTGGCTTTGGTTTTTACAAGAAACCACTGAACAACACGGCATTCTTATGATTTATCACGACAACGGTCGAAAGCACACTAGTTCGCGGAGACGGCCATTTGCTTTAGGAATGATCATGCTGATCATACCGCGCGGACACAGACACGCCCCTTTCCCACTTCTCCTGCTTTTTATATTTCTATGAGTGAATATTAACTAAATAACTAACTGTAAGCAACGGTGATATATTTTATTAATCTCTAAAAATGTACGTGTTAACACAAGAATAATAATTTAATAAAATTATCGAAAAACATTAGATTACCTACCAAAATAGACAATTTTTCTCTAAACTTGGAAGAGTTACATGAGAAGAAGTCAACTTGGCAAGCCGTAGTCCCTTCATTCTCTGTTTTAGTGGCCACATAGAACCTCGCGAAAATATCTTCACGCCACGCGGATTAGGGGCCCGCTACGTGAGCGAAACGGAAAAACCTTGGGGTTGTAATATCGAATAGAGATATTGCGTAACGCATGAATAGAATTTAAAAGAGCTAGAATTAATCGCGAATAGCTGCGTCTGCGGGAACAGACTTGCAACACAACATCTACCTGCGTAGATGTGTCTTGTCTTGTCTTGCAACTCTGCAGTTACAAGACTTGCAAAACCCTCTAGCAAAGAAAGCTATCTGCTATCTGTGTATTTTCAGATACATTTCTGCAAGTGTGTACTTACTTAGTTTGATTTTCCCAAGCCGTTTGTATCTTCGGACGATCAAACGCGAGGTAATTCAGTGCCAGCGTTGTGTGTCGTATATTCTATCAAACATCAAGCGAAGCTGATGACCTTGTGAGGGCCGCAGGAATCCGCTGGATGCGGGAAGCACAGAACCGGTCGAAGTGACGGAGCTTGGGGGAGGCCTATGTCCAGCAGTGGACGTCTTTCGGGTGAGATGATGATGATGAATGAGTAACAGCCTATAGCTGTCCCACTATTATGCAGAAGCTTCTAATACAGAGAAGCCTTGAGCATAAGTCCCCACGCTTTCTCAAGGTGTGTGGGTCATTCCAGAATAATGTTAATTGTAAGCCAAGGTTTCCTCACAATATTTTCTTACACTGAGGTCTGTAATGTGATTTAAAAAATGATTAAAAAAATAAACGTACAAATCTCTATCCATGAAGCAAAAACTTTGTACTCCTTTTCACGAAAATTACGTAGACGGAGGATTACCTATGAAAATTGGACCAGTTAAACTTTATATGGAGAAGAACTACAGAAAGCAAATATTTCAAATTCAAATTCATTTATTATTTTGTAAACATAGAGTAAATTAAATAATAATAATATTATACTATTATACAATAATATAATATAATAATATATTTTAATATTATTATTTAATAATATTTTGATATAATTCAAACTTAAAATTTAACAGAATTATGGTCGAATTTTGACCACTAGGCGACCACTGGTTAGTCTAATTACGCATTATATGTATAGGTACATACCTACTCATTGACTGCATTTTATCAAGCGACCAATACTGGTCGCGTCGACTGTGACAAATCTGTCCCCATCTTTATCGGGAAGCGCGTATGTCGAGTCATTATGGATTAAGCTTAGTGATGTATTGTCGTTATGAGTTTAAATTAATTAAGTTTCCCCTCACCGTGTTACGTACATTTTAATGGAGTTCGGGATTTGTTCACAAAGTTCTAGAGTTTTAAGTGGTTTTGACTTAAGACTGCATAGGAGGTAAGAAGAAAATTCATCATCATTATTATTTCTGCTGACTGGCTTAAATAACACACAACTTTTACTGATTAGTTTAAGCTTTAAGGTACCAGCAGACAGGAGCGAACAGACTCTGGTAGATTTTTTTTAGAAAAGGTTCTTGGATGTTTTCTAATAGAATCGCGTCGCACGGTCGGTCGCGTCGCACCGCGCCGCTCTGGGGAGCTTTTATAGTACAACTTTTGAGTAGGTAAACACGGTACACATCAAGCTATATACTGCCAGTATAAGCTGATCTCGCATTGTATAGTATTTCCGTACAGTGCCAGATCAGCGTTACTATGTTCGAAAAAATAGTCTGCTCAACAATATAAAAAAACGCAATTAATGTTGTTGAAATGTCAAAATGGAAGTCATTATTATTACCTACTTTTAGTTGTTTTATTTGGAGTTGACAGTCACAACGGTTACGGTGCTCTGCCCGTTACTACAGCGGGTCTCAAAATTTCACCCTGTGTAATAATTGGTGGTTTTATTCTAGACTAGCTTTTGCTCGCGACTTGGGCTGCGTAAAATTTATTTCCTAAGATTAAGTAGACATTTCACATCGTGTATAGTGCAGGCCAAGAGCAATGACGGAGGTACTCGTACACTCGTAGCTGGTCTAGTCCGTACTAAGGTGATTCACTATAATCTACATATCAACACGTCAATCTTGTTCTTTTCAACGGTTAAGGAATATTCACTGCGGTTAGTGTTATAATAATACTTGTTCATGGTCATCATCCCAACAAGCTCATATCGGTTTTTCGCCAGTAGATGAAAAAAAATTCTTTTTCAAATTAAATGTACGGAAATCCAATTTTTCAACAAACAAATTCTGCCAGAGGAATGGTTGTAGAGACTTAGTGCCATATTAAAAATACTTTTCACTTCTCATGCTCTGAAAGTGCTTCTTTGTGCAGGGTATAGGCTGCACAAAATCGAATTTTGTGCACAAGGGCATTAACGTATCTACTCATAAATGTATTATATTAAGGCAAAGAAAATGAGCCATACAGCCAAATGCAATAAGAAGTTCATAGATAGAATTTGTTATTATATAATATTTACTTTAATTTATTTGCCTTATGTGTTTTTTAAGATATAATAGATATTAAAATTTTAATTCAAGTACGGTAGGTTAGTTGATTTAAGAAAATTATTATTACAAAATTAATTTAATAGTAGGCTGTATAGGTCTGCAGCCTAATATCAATGTCGTAAGATTTAAAAAAAAATAAAGCGGCGGGAAACAGCTCTTGTTCTTTTCCTTCAGTATTCAAAACTGTTCTAATTTTACTTTGAATTTTAATTAAAGTAATGTTATGTTATACTACTGTTTTATTTCCTCGCAATCGAAGTGAAAAGCAGAGTTTATAACTCGTCCACAAAACCATTTTTATCCTCGACATTACTATCAGCCCTCGCCTTCGGCTCGGGCTGCTAAAAGTCTCGGATAAAAATAGTTTGTTTTGTGCACTTGTTGTAAAATCTACTATGGAATAGTGATGAAAACTTTTTTTCGTTGGCCGGTTACTTTGACTTTTGGGCCGAACTTTATATGAACCGTGAAATGGTCTCCTGTTACCTCTTCATAATATGAGAATAGATAGATAACATTTACATTTTAGTATATGCTGTTAACAATATATCAATTCAGTTGCAAAAAGCTCTATTGACTACAGCAGTTCTGACTGACCTATTCACTTTCGAATGGAGATCGTCGTCCAGAATACTAAAGTGATTGCCAATACTCGAAAGTAGTGCGATATTTGTATTTGTGACGTTAGGAAAACTACTGTAGTCCCTATAGCAATCAGGGCACTATTTAATACAGGATAATTTTTAACCAGTGCGCAAACTGTAACCATGAATTCAGCATATCATTCTAGAAAAAAATCTGCTTCATTAATTTTTCGTTGGTAATACAAAAAAAAAAATCTGCTGTTCCATACATTTTGACCGTGTTGGTATTGTACTTTTCTATTAAACAGCAGATATTTTTTTTTGGGGGTGTCTGGAATGAAATGCTGAATTCATGGTTACAGTTTACGCACTGGATAAAAACTTATCGTGTATAACCGGAAACGTGCTTTCCGAGACACGGAGGGGACTTGGTATATAAAGATGGCCATCAATCCACTGACCAACCGTGGCAAGCGTAGCTTTACCTTCTCAATCTACCCGTGTGGCTGTTATTAGTTAGGCACAAGCCCTTCATTTCATAAATTATCATATTTGTCAAAAACAAACAATATGACAATTTTGTCTGTTCTTGACAAATATGTTTTTACGACGAATGCTGTTTCATCAAACATAAATTGTAAGAAAGAAACTCGTAAAATTGTCCGGTTGTCACTTGTCAGCCAAAATGGTCACCTGTCACTTGTCAGCCAAAATGGTCACCTGTCACTTGTGACTTTATTAATTTATTTTGCGTCCACGTTAAACTACTGAACCGATTTGGATGGAATTTTCAGGCATATCAAAATACATAACTAACGGATTCTTCCCATGGGGGTAGGCAGAACTATAGTTCGCCATCTGCTACAATCCTTACATACTTCTTTTGCCTCGTTTACGTTCATACATGTGGCTCTAGTGTGAGTTTTATTCAACAAACTCGATCAAACGCATCGAGTGCATTCGGCGCTCCGATTGGTCCGTTACCAATTCAGGACCAAACGCGCTCGATGCGTTTGATCGAGGTGGTTAAATGAAACTCACACTGAAGCCTCTGGTCGTGCACAAGCAAGGTGGTTGCGAGAATTTCAAAACATATCGGGTAAAAAAACGAGTTATAAATATAATTAAATACTATAACCCTTACGAGCCCGACCTTCAAATGGTGAACAGACGTGTACTTACAGCACAGCTACAAAGTGTCGATGACTGTGTAAAGTCCCAAGCGATTGTGATACACCCTTACACCACATAATTTTCATTTCAAAAGTGTATTTAAACATTATAAAACAATTTGTAGCAAAATATATTGTTATTTTGGTATATGGTGGTCAACGCAGTTGTTACAGTTGTCTAGGGAATATGATAAAACTATTTGGTAAGTACGTGGGTCGTGGGTTGAACTTTGCTCACGCACGGAGCGCTCCACTTTGAAGGGCATCGCAGTTTGTCATCTCATTTAAGGGATTGCAGGTTATTTTCGTTTGTTGGTAAATATTTTAGTAAACTTTCAAATTCTAATAGTTAATTTTCTCATCACATACAATGACATCAACAAGCCGGGCCCGTGAACCCATCTTCATCCACTGCAGAGCGGCTCATCCCACTGTATCTGGGACAGTGAGATGAGCCGCTCTGCAGGTTGGCACGGAATATAAACTCATCAATACGTGCATCAATACTGCTGAGCGTGCTCGCCTTCTGGCTGTGGGTGAGTGGGAGTCGGGCCTCTGGGTGCAGGCACTACCCAACATAGGCACTATACTGGGTGACTCGACCTTCCGGCTCGCTACTTGCCTGCGTCTTGGCGGTCCTTGTGTGGCTCCTTATCGCTGCCAATGGGGTGAGGGTGTTGACTGCCTCGGACACCATGGCTTATCCTGCGGTAGGAGCGCAGGCCGGATAGCACGGCACTCTAGCATCAATGACATCATCCGTCGAGCTCTTGTCGCGATGATGCGAAGAGACCAGACGGAATGATCATAATGCCTTGGAAGTTAGGTCAGCTTTTGGTGTGGGATGCAACATGTGTCGACACCCTTGCGCTATCCCATCTTCCGAGCACGGCGGGTTTTGCTGGAGCAGCTGCTGCAGGTGCAGAAAAACTCAAACGGCGCAAATATTCCAAACTTTTTGGAACTACGAGTTTATTTGAGCCGTTTGGGGTTGAAACTCTAGGATCATGGGTCCCAGTGCACACGTAGCTTTCTGAAATTCTGAGACGGGGTGTCGGGGGTGCAAGGAATTTGACAAGGACGAAGTCGCCGGCAGAAGCTAGTATTAATATAATTTGTTGATTAAAGAGTACCTAGAACTTAGTAATATCTTTGCAAGTGTCTATGTAGGCACCGGATAAATTGAAAATTGGAACCATCTTCTATCTGCTTGGCATTTCAATCGACGCTAATTCGGAGCTGAAGAATGAGGCGCTTTGTAGAGCATCACCCTTATTGCATAACCCATTATCAGAATCAGTTTGAACGTTATTGCTAATAAATTGCTTCAAATATTTGAAAAAAATTGTCTGCTCAACAATGCAAATAACGCAATAAATGTTGTTGAACTCTCAATTTGAAAGACAGCTTAAATTAGTCCGCCAGGGTTAAAAAAACAAAATGCAATCAACTTAAAAACTTCATCCTTTTCTGAAACATTTAAAAACAAAAGACGCAAAGGTTAATTTAAAATCGGTATTCCTTAGAACACTCCCTTTACCCCTTAATAATATTACTGATCCTTCTTATCAATACTCCAATTTGTTTTTCTACATCCATTTCTCGAAAATAGCCAAGGATTTGATGAAAAGGGGCCAACGAATCATTTACCGGCCCTGTAGAGCCATTTAGATGTATTTTGTTTTGGCAAACCTCATCTTGGAGGGATCAAATATGTTTTTCAGAAAGAAATATTGCATTACTGCAAGAGGGATGCGTGGATGAAAATGAAAAACAAAATGGCGCTAAGTAAGGTCAAGCGAGTTTTGTGAACTCTGTTTATTTTGTTTTGGTTGATGTTTGTTATTTTGCTTTATAAATCTGTAGGTAGATTTTTTGTAAGTTATATTAGTTTCAGTATTCTTTTACTTTTTCAATTAAGTAGGATTAATTAAATTATATAGAGCAATTACAAAGAAAATGTGTTTTAAAAACTAATTGCCCGCCGGTTTAAGTTTAAAATATTGAAGCTTATTTAAACAAAAACATAACATCAGGCCCGCAATCCTCGAAGGGTCAGGTAGAGACTCACATTTCGTCAGTTTTGTCTTAAGTCCCATGTATTTAACAGAGAGCGACCCTATAGCCATCAACCGGGCACAATTTCAGACTCCAGGCTGTTCCTTACTGACCTCTGATGGAAAAACCCAATAACAGTAAACTGACTTGAGAATCGAAAACATGACCTCATTTAAGCTGTAGTGCTTGTGAACACTAAATCAACGAGGAAGTCCAGCTTATTAAAATGTTTTTTTTTTTTGAAGCCTCATATTATGATTTCAGACGATTGTGTTGATTTCTCTTCAAGGTAACTATTTGAACATAGGTACAATCACAAAACAATCGCGTGTTGACTCCATAGTGTTGTACCTCACACTTTATGGACGCCTCGCCTCGAGGCAAGTCGTGAATAGAGATGTCAAGCCTCAACATTAGGCGCTCGACCCATCGCACGAGGAAACAACTAGCTATCAAGGATTTACTTGCTCAAGAAACTTAAAGAAGATTGTGGTTGCGTAAAAGTAAAAGAGACATTTTTAAGTTGTTGATCGCTGACTGTTCACACCGCCAGTAAGTATTTGAGTATATCTTTTTGTCGCAGCTAAGAGAGTTATCAAAGAGCGTACTCGGAGAGCGATGCTAGTTTGGCGGGTAGAATACTCGCTCAGGGCCTCACGCATACCAGCGAGTAATCGCTCGTCGCTGTTGCACACTCGCTGCTCTTTAAATAGTAATGGTAAATGATTTTATTTCTGTAAGTAGGTTTATGCACACACGCCAATCATATTTTTAAAACTAGATTTCTACTAGTCGGCGTCGGCGAAAAGAAAGGCCGAAATAAACTCAAAGAGGTATCCGTCTCCTTTAAAGTCCAGACATAAGGTGTCTGAAATGGTAATTTGAGGAGAAAGAACCACAAAGATTGGGTGGATCTGTGTGTCACCCACAAATAAATTCCTAATAAAGACCCGTAGCGTGTGGTGCCGGATGTAAAAGAATAGCACCATCCCATTTCTTCCCGTGGGTGTCGTAGAAGGCGACTAAAGGACTTACTAGAGAATGGCCAGCATCGTTCTCTATGCATTTTACCACTATACTTTTTACACTATATAGGAATCATCAACCTCTGTATGTTCCCTCTGTGCGGTGCATATATCGACAAAACTCTTATATGATAAGAGCTAGCAGGACATACAACTCGATGTGTCAGAGTATTGATGATCTTGACTTATTCTCCACCAGTGTTCCTCAACTTAAAAAAAATACTGTGCAAAAAATTCTTTGAAGATCACTGAAACCTGTTCTGTCTTTTCTTATTTCTCTCAGAGTGTTTACTTATTTTTACTTTTGCTTGCCTGTCTGCTGTTTCTTGTGCTACCCTAATATTGTCAGTGAAAACTTTTAATTGGCCTTCTTTCACTAACGGTCAACTATCTGTATCCTAGCTGTAAGTTTTCTTAAGAAATAAAATAAAATAAAAATAAAATACTGCGATCGCTAACCCGCCTGCCAAGCATGGCGATTATGGCAAAACCCCCCTTTTGGCAGAGACCTATGTCCAGCAGTGGACGTCTTTCGGCTGAAATAATGATGATGAAAGGCCCGTATCCCAGCTTTGGGAATATTATAGGCTGATTAAGCTTGTGCAGCTCAACTCAGAAGCTGGAACTGGAAACAGGAGCTGTGCGATTCGACGAACAAAACCGACGTTGCTCGTCATCTTGTTTGAGTTTCTAGCTTTACTCGCTTCTCGCTAATCGCCAGCTGTGGAACAGGTGCCCCACGAGTCCCACGACGGTCTAGTAGACCCCGCCAGCGATGATGGCCATAAGTAACCAGTGATGTGAGCAGGCGTTCACTTCCTCATGTCTTTAAATGGGTTTTATCGATGTTCCCACATACACGCCCACTATAATGCGTCATAGCATAAAATTTTCGATATCGCTAAATACGGATGGACAGACATCGTAACGTGCCAAAATAATAAAATTATACGTAAATAGTGGAATTCGTTTTCAAACGCCGCCGCGTTGTAGTGAAAACGAAACTGTTTTGGCGCTTACGTACGATTTACGTAGCAGACATGCTTGATAAATCGGGTTTTGTTATGATTTTCTAAGTCACCATAAACTTTTTTTTGAAATACTATTTCGATATAAGTTTTATAATTATAGTTGTCAAATAAAGGAAATATAATTTAGTTTTTTATTCGAAGCTGTAAAAGTTTGTTTTAGAAAAATACAAAATTGCCCCATTTTATTCATCCAATGATGACAAGCTATTTTTGCTAAAATAATGAACAAATAAATTCATTTTAAACGTACTGTCAGTGGGAGTTCGTTTATTTGCTTGATTTATGTAGTAAAATTATTATGAGAAGTGCGCGAACGGCGATTTACAACTAAATTATTTTAACAACGGATCAATAAATAAACCCCGAGATAGTAACAGACAATTTCTTCATCAGTGTACGCTTGACCTGAATCCGGGGCAATTTCAATTAGTAGAACGATAATAAAAGTGATTTTTCAAGAAAAACGACGGAAGCACGATCTTACATCGGTCCAGTAATGTGCGTGTTATAAAACAAGCTAGGCAGATCAAACGTTGCCAGTAGGCGGCGCGCGCGCAGCGATTTATGCGAATTTAAGACGAACACATAGATATTAAGTTATTTTTACTATTATTATGAAAAATGGTCTGAGTATTTATTAAGGCACCATATCTTTGAGAATATAAATATTCATTTAGCTTTGAGAGTAAAAAATAATTTATTGGGCAGTAATTATGTACAATCTAATAGGGAAGACACATAAAATATAATATATGGAAATGAATTTAAAAATATTGTGTTTTATGTAATTGAATACAGAGTAAAAAATTTTATTTTATTTTATATTTCGATATAACAGTGCCCCTATAACATTCGAGGTAAGTTTATTCTATAAGGGATAGATAAGCTTCTACAGGGTCAAATTAAACTAACTAGCAAAACTCCGGCACTGACTTTTATACTAATACTAGCTGACCCGGCAAACGTTGTTTTAGCCCTTGCCTTAACCCTTACCTATCACTTAGGAGTATGGAAAATAGATAGTAGCCGATTGTCAGACCTACTGAATACGCATATAAAATATGGTAAAAATCGGTAAAGCCGTTTCGGAGGAGTACGGTAACTAACATTGTGACATGGAAATTTTATATACAAGATTTCAAGTGATTACACTAACTGCAGTCGATGACTATATGTTAAGTTTACATATCGATACCCATCACGTATGCAGAGTAATTTTATTCGACCCTGTATATCACTATTAGAAACGTTGTTGCCATAGCAACAGACGCTAGTCGAATAAGGAAGCAAAAATGATACGAGACTCAAATAATTTGCTTAGTACCTACTAAAGTGCGGAAATATTTCATTGCGCATAAATATACATATGTATACATAATATACATTCGGACGTGACCCACATGCTTATTATTGTTTATAATAAAGTTTATAAACATTAATAACGTTCCAGGTCGTAAAACTAATCTCTTAAATCGAATGCTGACGACTTTTAAGTATTTTTAGAGTTATTGAGAAATATTATTCATCTACGAGTATGTCGCTGCTATCATCAATCATTATGGTCTAATTACTATTTATATATGATTTATCTTAATGTTTTGACCTTTTAATTGCTGGAAAAATAATAGAAGGGAAAGCTATATTTAAATGATAACCTCTAGCATGCAAGATGACATCATCTTGACATTTATTTCATATACTTTTCTCTTCTAACTCAAGCGTTTAGTTCAATTAACGCATTATTTATATCTCTACAGTTATACTTTTTGTTAACGCATTATTATTATCTTTACAGTTATACGTTAACGAAAAACTTATTTACAGAACAAAAATAAACTGTAAGTGCCAAAAAAAACCACAACAAAGAGAAAAATAACTTTAATTTCGGGAAGTCAGTAGCAAAAACCTAAAAATACAAATTCAAAGACTTTTTAGTTTTTTGAAACGAAGTCATTACAATTTTTTTTTTTTGTTAATGTTTTTAGTTTTCACTTTTTAGTCGTGGTTCTCCACAAAAATTCGTAGACCACGTATAGACGCATAAATATCATGTCAAATCGTCAACCATTACGTATATGACATGTCGGAGTACAATCCGAAGTGATACCTACACAATCAAAGCAAAATAAAAATATAAAAATTCCCATAGTTTACTCCCATACTGATAATAATGAAACAGAAAGTAAAACGATGTGTATGTTGATATCAGTTGTTTCTCATCCGGTGCTAGAACTGCTACATAAGGGCTTCTTATACCGGGACATATAATAATCGTGTCAACGTTATTGGACGACATTCGTATGTTTTGATGTTTTCCGTTCTCATGGGCCTCCGCAAAGATGTAATTTACTTCAAACGGGAAGTGTGTAATAATATACTTGTAATTATTATCTTAGCATGGAGGGTCTCAGAGTAATCAACACGACAAAATGTCGATTAAATTTTTTTTGGGGCTAATTCCCGGGCTTCCTCTGCTAAATACATATTAAAAGAATTACGAAAATCAGCTCAGAAATTTCGAAGACATCGATCCATATAAAAAACGAAACGAACACAAAACCATGATCCCTCTATCGAAATTCTCACCATTATTAATTAGGTCTATTCTAGACTTCCTCGGTCTCTCCCGAGTTGCTCACGGTAGGTACCTACTCCTACAATTCTTGTCCTGGCTGCGATAATAGATACAACACGTGTAGTTAATTTGAAACATTTATTACCTAGTCTGATCCAACAATAGTATATTTCATGGCTCCATGCCTCCCGCCACATAGTTGTAGAAATCTAAGATTAGAAACATTCAGAACCGCGGGAACAAAAATATTTTGATTTTAAGCTTCACAGTGTGTGTACGCGGTTTTACAAAAATGTTTAGGTAATTTACAGATAATGTCCGTTGAGATAAAAATTGGGTCAGGGACTCACGATTTGTTAATTCAGTGTACTTGAGAATGTTTAATTTAACTTTGTTCTCCGAGGTTTTTAATTATTGTTTCTTTGTCTCGGGTTTTTTTTTATGTTAAATGTTATAAGTTTTATTCCTTCCCTTGAAATATGTTTTATTGTTTTTCTATGTAGAGTTTTCTGTTTTTATTCATTAATTATAACAAAAAGTTGTGGTAAGGTACATTCGCAATTTCTTTGCTACAATTGCTAGGTTCTAGGAAAACTTCATAATTTGAGATAATGATGCCAATTAGGAAGGAGTTGTCTGACATTGAATTAAAATAAGTTAGATAAGTAAAAGTAAAGTAAAAAGTTTGTAAGGCCACTTCTGTTTGTGAGTCACATCCATAAGGCTATGGTGTTAGGGAAAATGTATGTTTATTCTTGTATGTTTTACGAGGCACTTTTGTCGTAGAATTTACGAAGACGTTTCTGTTATACACATTACAAAAAATTTGTTCAGGTATTGCTAATATATATATTATACTTAAATAATATAAGGTAATGACTAAGAGAACCTAATTTTGAATTTAAACAGGGTTTCTTGTTTCAAAAAAAACCTTTCTAGATTTTACGACGCTATGGGTTAGTGGCAATTTAAACTTGAACAAGGCATTGAAAGAATCTGAAAGACTTTTCAATACAATAAGGGTTTTCTATAATTACTTTCACTAAGTGGCAGCACTGAGACGTCAGGTCCGGGCACCTGTCAAAAGTGTCAAAGTGCCTACGGACTGAATTGAGAACGAAATGAATGACATCAAACATTTTAAGTTCATCGTCAAACTGGAAGACCTCTTGTCAAAGTGGCGCCAACTGGTGGCTTGAATATTCATGAAAACACTCATTATAAATAAACAAATCTGCTAAGACGCAACGTTGAGGGCATGCGAGACGCAACGTTGAGAGCATGCGAGACGCCACAGCGCGACGCGACTGTACAAGAACAGCACCCTAGTTGCGTAACTTACGATTAATCATAATTGGTTTCGTTTTCACAGTTCAACAATATTCATTGCGTTATTTACGTTGTTGAGCAGACACTTTTTTCGAACATATGAAACAATGGTTTAACAATCCGTTTCAAAACGATACAGATTATGATGAATCGGGAGTTACGCAATTAGGGTGCTGGTTTATGAAAACTTAGTAGAAATTGTTCTACACTTTTTATTTACATGCAAAAAATAGAAATTGTTTAATAATTTTAATCGTATTCAGTAACTTGACAGCTCAAAGAAAAATAATGTTACCATACTAAAACTAATAGGTAGTGAAAGATTTTGCGCAAAGAACGAATGATAAAAATGGTTTAATTTTAATTTCGTTATAAAACTTATTTAAATTATTATTAAAAATGATCGTATGGACCATGTTATTGATAACATCACTGATTTCTTTATAATAAATGTAACTAGCGACAGTGAAATTTGTGATTCAGATTAATAAAAAATACATTTCTAAGTTGTTTTATTTTAAATTACCTCACTACTGAGAAACAAAATATATGACAAATTCTACTATTTTTAATAGTGCATATCATGTTTTTAAGACAAGTAATAAATTTAATTTTTTTTTTTGCATGTAAGTACATTTTCAAGTTCATTCAATTTCATTCATTCTTACACCACCTCACTATCTTTTTTTGTCATAATCTGGTAACCCTTCAACTGTCAAGTTACTGAATGCAATAAAAAGTCCAAGTATGGTCTGCGGGACCCTTGATTCAGCACTATTACATAATTCCCATTTCACATAACATTGAGACTTGTGAAAACTATAAATGCTGCCTAGATTCAAATGCGTCTCGCTCATTGGCCTTGGATACATCGCTTCCTATATTAATATCAGACTCTCCGTCCAATATATAGCAAGACACATTTCTGGTGTCGCCAAACGAACGATAAATTTTCGCATTCTTCCTCAATTATCTTCAAAGTGCGCCATTAACAGGCTCATAATCTCTCCAATATATTGGATTGTCACTCAAGATTTGTAATATTGTGATTGTTTCTATGCTTCTGAAGATTGGATTTACAGAACATGAACAGCGGTTGCTATTAGTTAGCTAGATATTTATCTAAAGGTGCCCTTACCCGGGCAATTTTTTGTCAATTATGGCTCCGCAACACTAATGGATCAATCTGGATCAATTAAGTGGAGCAATCTGGAGCAACAACAATAAATTGCGGATATGTTTTGGGAAAATTGCTTTTGATTGCTCCATAATATTTCATGAGTTGCCGAATATCCAATCGGTTTGGAAATTTTTGTCAATTTTCGTTTGGAAATTTTTGTCAATTTTCTTTCTATCTCGTTTCTACGCATAACTACGTCTCGTTTTTGCGAGAGCAACCGGCCGCGGGAGTGCGTATTGCCTAGTTTTTTAAGTTTCTCCATATTGCATGATATTGTGTGGCCATATCTCTGGCAACAGGTTGCTACGTGTAGCCATTGCCCTAAATTGCTGGATGTAGTCGTGGCGTTATAGTTAAATTGACTAGGATGGAGCAATTTTAGTTGGTCGTGTAAGCGCACCTTAAATGATTTAATGTTTGTACGTTCATGGATTTCCCTAATAGTTTATCTACAATAATAATATAAAGAGGAAAGATTTGATTGTTTGTTTGTTTGCATTGAATAGGCTCCGAAACTACTGAACCGATTTGAAAAATTCTTTCACTGTTGGGGAACTACGCGGGTGAAACCGCGGAGCGCTGCTAGTCATTGATAATTTAATTAACATCTGAGTCGTCTGAGTGTCTACTTACTATTAATTACAACGTAAATCACTTATTAATACAACTGAAGTGAAAGCTTATTACCCTCACGACAGACAAATTGTAATTTACTTATCTTCGTCTTTCATAATTTAATTGTCTGCCGTCGTATTGCATTGTAATTTCATTCAAGAAAAAATCTTTTCAAGGTTTTCAAAATCAAAATATGTTTATTTCATATAAACCTGCATGGGCACTTATGAAACGTCAGAAGCTAGGTGCACGGTTCCAAAATGTTGTTTCCTATGGAGAAGAGCCGGCAAGAAACTCCACGGTTACTCTTTTAAAAATGATTGGCTTTAACAATGTTTTCAGAGATAAAATGTATGGGAGGACAGTGCAGGCCTGTCAATAAGTACCAGGTACTTAGACGAATACAGAATAGAAAATCGTCTACAAATCTACAGTCTGTAAGGCCTACAACGTTCTCCCATTCACAATATGTAAAATAATCTACATAAATAAAATGAACCTAATTAAACATAGTGACATGATTAACATGACAATCACTAAAAAATAAGTTGATATTAAAATTGATGTATAATGTCAAATAATGACGAGAATTATGTCAGCACTGTAAAAATAAAAAGAATAAAAAAGAACATTGAGAGCAGTTAATAGACTTTCACATAGTTATGCTGTTAATGAGGTACCAGGGAAGCCACATGTGCAGAAGGAATTAATGCCAAACTTCCCTGTCTTCAACGTAGTCTTTTATTTTATAATATGCTTTTTTGATAAGGACACGTTTGATGTGCGTTTTAAACTTTCCATCGCTAAGTTCTGTAACTGACTTTGGCAACTTGCTATAGAAGCGAATACTGTTTATTAGAAATGATTTGCTAGTTTTAGTCAATCTAAATTTTGGAATCACAATATCATCTTTACTACGTGTATTCAGATTATGGAAATCGCATCGTTTTTTGAAAAGGCCTAAGTTTTTGCGAACATACAAGATATTTTCTAGGATATAAAGAGACGGCAGAGTTAGAATATCAATTTCGCTGAATTTGTTTCTGAGAGACTCGCGAGGCCCCATTTTATAGATTGCGCGGATTGCCCTCTTTTGTAAAATGAAAATTGAATCTACGTCAGCTGCCGATCCCCACAACAGAACGCCATAAGACATAATACTGTGAAAATAAGCAAAGTAAACTAACCTAGCTGTGGCTACATCCGTCAACTGCCTTATCTTTCTTACTGCGTAAGCAGCTGAGCTTAATCTACTTGAAAGAGCTCTAATGTGAGCACCCCATTGCAATTTTGAATCTAAAGTAATTCCCAAAAATACAGTTTCCGAAATAGCATCTAGTTTCTTGCCATCAAGTTTTAAGTTTAGACCTACTTGGGGTACATTTGGTAACGAGAACTTAAAACATTTAGTTTTGTTCGCATTGAGTAAAAGATTATTAGCGGCAAACCATGTCGAAAGAACAGCTAGACTATCATTGACATGTAAGACATCTGTATCTTTTCTTTCTATTCTAAAAATAAGAGAAGTGTCATCAGCGAATAAAATTATATCCGAGAAGTTAGCCATCAGGTAAGGAAGGTCATTAATATAAACTAGAAATAAAAAAGGGCCAAGAATTGAACCTTGAGGCACGCCCATCTTAACTAGAGACCCAGAGGACATCGCCCCATTAACGTTTACTTTTTGCTGCCTGTTTGATAAATAGGAAAGTACAAGATCAGCAGCCTGTCCACGAATTCCATAGTGGTGTAATTTACAGATCAGTGTATTGTGGTCAACGCAGTCAAACGCTTTTGAGAGGTCACAGAAAATGCCAATCGCGTCCTGGGAATTCTCCCAGGATTCCAAAATGTGACTGATGAGTTTTACTCCTGCGTCAGTCGTCGACCTATCTTTCGTGAAACCAAACTGTCGACTATGTAAAATCCCATTTGAGTTAAAATGTGACAACATCTGGTCTAGCATGATTTTTTCATAAATTTTGCTCAATGCTGGAAGCACAGATATAGGTCTATAATTAGAGGGATCACTCTTACTACCTGATTTGAAAATTGGTACTACTTTACTATGTTTCATTAAGTCAGGAAACGTACCGCTGTCCGTTTTTTTTTCTTATCGAACTATTCACATTACCTAGACATTTTATTAAAAGCAGTTTTTCGCACACGCCTACAACATAACACAGGTGCTATTCCTATTACACAATGACGTGATCAGCTGTTATAATGCCGATTCATTTTTATAACATTTGTATTTATTTTATTTCGCGAGTTTCCTACGACATTTATTGGGCAGTGTTGAGGCATCGTAATGTATGATTTATTGGTGTATAAAAAGTAAAATTGTAAATTCCTCGTCCAGCAGATTTTGGAAGACCGTCATGCTAATGACGTAGTTCGGTGAATAAAAATGGGAGATCAACTCAAGGTTAGTCTTATTTTAATGCCGCGTAGACGGTAACCTTCCGTGTTATTACAAAACGCGATCTTACTTTAGTTCTAGCATAAAGCTCTGAGCCAGGTTTTGCATTTCCAACTTTATTTCGTTTTGAGTAGTTCTTACAAAAAACTTTTTAACAAAAAAAATTAACGGCCGAAAAAACTGAAAAGTAAAAAATAATAAACCTGCTTTGTTTAACCTTAATAACTAAGTTCGGAAGTGGGTGTCTTTGGGTATGTATTTTAATTTTATGTCACCGCCTTCCGAACTTAGTTATTAAGGTTTATTATTTTTTACTTTTCAGTTTTTTCGGCGGTTTAATTTTTTTGTTAAAATGTTTTTATTCTATTATTTTTTGTGCCTATAATCTACTAATTACCACATGCTTAATTATTGAGTACTTTTTGTAATACACAACTCAGTATTAAAATCTGTGAATAAACAATCAATCATCCCCTGTTTTCCTACCCTTAGGGTTGGTTTTTTTTTCTCGATATTTATATTGGACCAACTTCGGGGTATATTACCCTTTCCAATAAAAAAGAATTATTAAATCGGACTACGCTGAAAAAAGTTATGCGTGGTCATAAAAAATATACGCGTCGACTTAAGAACCTGCTCCGTTTTTTCGTAGGTTAAAAAATAACAACTTGGCACCGGAGTAAGTTGTAGGTTAAAAAAAAACAATGGCACTCCGGGAGTGCTGACAGAAGTGAAAACTTGAACAATTACATGTATTTTTTTAATCGTCAATACAGGATTTCACATTGGGTCCTTGGGTCCTAATCGCTCTCGGTAAAAATTAAAAACGAGCGATCGACTTCAGCCATTAAAGGTAACAGCACAGATTTTACGATAAAAATACAAAGGGAAAGAAAGGGATAAAAGAATTAGAATTTCCTAATGACAAAAAGGGACTTTTCCAAAAGACATCAACGCGCGACTCAACCGTGTGCTCGTTCACCCACCCTTACGCGTTCGGTGACGATGACGCGAGTTCCATGATTTTTGTTCACCCAAAAAGTGCTTAACGTGCCTAAAAAATAAAAACCCGGCTGCGTCAAAAATATACTTTAAAAAAGATGGAAACAAGAAAATGTTCTTTTAATAGGTTGACTATGTATTAAACTTAATACTTTAAGCAATCTCATGCAGTTGACATCTTTCTAAAACTCTTTCATACGCACATAATTCGTCCCCTTTCATTGTTTTCTTTTTCACAATATGGCGTCTGGTTATCGCCATATTGAATTTTGATTACTGTTATGTCTTTTTCATGTGACACTGACGAATCCATTGAAGTTAGAATCATCAAAATCGGCCCACGCGTTTGGTCTCTAGAGAGGAACAAACAAACACACATAGGCTGATAAACACATTACCCTCTACAGTCGAATGAAAAAAATCTTGTTTTGTATTAAGACCGCTAATGTCTGTAGATAATATCCTAGGTAAAGATAGTTACAGTCATAAGGCAGGATCTAGATTCTATATCTTAGATATCGCGCAATGGCGCAAAACAACATAGAGATTGATTGTGAAGATAGTTGTTAAACATGCAAAATTTAACTGACATATCGTAATTCAAATCGATGGTATCTAATATTGTTCCATCTATCGCTGTCTTTGGATTAGGTTATCGTCATTAGCAGCTTTATCAGCATAGTTACGGGCATTATTTTTTATTTGATAATTCTCCCTGATTCTGTCGATTAGATTTCTCTCGCGATCTCGCGAAATTCCTCTATAATTCCCAAGTCGATAGCCGTGTAGGTCTACTCATTCTTTGTTTTAAAATCTTTCGGCAAGATTTATGATTCTACACATAACATTACGCCTTGTTTCGCCGAAGGGTTGGGCAGAGGTGTACCCACATTACACCACTTATGTTTTAGTCCCATGTAATAGAGGGTAAGCCTATTATTGCCATCAAGCGCGCACAACTCCAGACTGAGGACTGCTACTAAGAAAGTCCAGACGGAAAAGCCCAATAACATTTTGTCCGACCTGGGAATCGAGCTAAGGACCTCATGCTTGCGACCAACAGACCAACGAGACCTCCACCTGATTTTAAAAGATTAGTAAGTGGACAATTTGTCAATACATTTCTCATTTTTCGAACGTTTTACCGAACCATTTTAACCATCCCATTTTATACATGTGTATATGCTAGCTTTTGCCAGCGGCTTCGCCCGCGCGGAACTTTCATCCCTTGTTTAACTCCCTTAGGGGTTGAATTTCGAAAAAACCTTCCTTATTCCTTGTCTATATTACAAAGGGAACCTCTGTGCAAAATTTCAGCTTTCTAGGTCCAAGGGTTTGGGCTCGGCGTTGATGAGTCAGTCAGTCAGGACTTTTCTTTTTATTTATATAATTATATAGAACTCACCGTGGCCTACTTTGAAAACCTTAAACAGATTTTGCAACTAAGTAGGTCGCAGAAAGGACAGCTTCCACAAGTGGTTCATGGACGGCTCAGACCTCTTGTGTGTATGCGGCGACTCTCCACAGACGCTGGCTCGCCTTCCACCTTGCACCGAATGCCCTGTCACCTGCACACGTGAGGACCGAATGGACCTAGTGGCTGCGGTCTAACACGGTATTCGCATTGCTGAATTTTGGGCCAAACTAATTTTGAATAATATACATATATTTTCTTGTGTTATTTTAGCCTTCGACACGCTCAGAAGAAGGTTTTATACAGTTAAAACTATTATTAAACACTGCAGTGTCGCTGCAGTCATGCAGAAGCTCTTGATTAAGTGGTGGCCATCACGGTGAGAGCTTAGCACTGCATCAACGTCGTATCTGTGCATTACGAGCTGCTGTGACCGGTAGAAATACTCGGATGTATAATTGTATAGCCTGAATGTGGTACTAATTACTGAAAAGTTGTGTGGAAATCGGTTGTCGAATGAAGAAAATATCGTGTGGAAATTGAGCGTAAGCTTATTAGCTTAACGCTCAACATTTCGAGAAGTATGCGACGAAAAATGTTTTTCGAACTCTCTGTTTTATTATTGTTTTATCATGATATTTTTAATGTTTATAAAATATTTTTGAATACCCGAGTCATTTTTTACTTTTGACGATACTCAATATTTTTTCGCATGTAATACCTGTTCCAGACAGCTGTGCTGCTGGGGTTCCCAGCTAAAGAACTAGAAAGTGGTGAATGGCGAGTGTTTTGGGGGACTGTCTTATTTAATTTGCACGTTCGAAAAGTTTTGATTCTCAGCCTAATTTGAATGACTTTTGATTTTGACCAACGCGCCTAACTACGCGACAAAAAACTGAGTGTTTTACGGTGTCCTACGTTTAGGTCCACTATTAAAATTTTCCGTTGTTGGCATTTTCCACACTCCATTGCAACTATGTAGTCATTATCCATATGTTTTACATGCTTTTTTTTGCAGCTGGCCCCCTATTCCCCTAGGTCAATATGGTATCATCCATTTCGCGTTTCTTTAGCTGACCGAGCAACAACCAAGGCCAGTTTCTAAGGTTATGGTCAGGCAAGGTGACATACATATGAATTAATATACATATTTATAAACCAATGGAGGTGGAGTTACTGTACCACCGAATATATCCGGGGTAATAGATCTCGCGTTAATGGCTGAATTTGTTTCAAATTTGTTTGGCTTACTAGTTGACTCGAACGAGTTAACTCGCCCGGAACGGGCGAATCGCCACTTTAAAAAAAATCTATTCGAGAATCGCACCAAGTTAATTTATTTGTGAGCGAGTCGACAATTCCAGATATTATACGTATTATGTACAATTTCCAATGCACGTTTTGAATAAAACGTTAAGGAAACAACTTCGATGGCAAGGTTGGCGCAATGGTTGAGCGATTGACTGCTGCGCTGCGTATCGCGGGTTCGATTCCCGCACGGAACAAATATTTGCATGACCTATAAGTAGTTGTTTCGGGTCTGGGTGTTTGTGTATGTGAATTTAAATGTTTGTAAACGCACCCACAATACAGGAGAAATTCCTAGTGTGGGGTAACGTTTAAAAAAAATCATTTTTTTTTACACAAAATACAAAACGTGCCCATTGCGTAATATGTATCTATTTCTGGAGTGTGAAATAAAATTAACTTCGTACGAGTCGCCTATATAAAATATTACATAATGGGTGTCCAGATCAGTGGTGGCCCGGAGGTAACGGTTGCAACTTACGAGTTGTAGATCGTAGGTTTGAACCCAGACGGGCGCTTTACTTTGTAAACTATTTCACTGCTCTCAAAAGGGTGAAAGAAAGCATCGTGAGGAAACCGGCATGGCCTAGAACCAAAAATTCGAAGACAGGTGACATTTACCAACCTGCACTGGGCCCACGTGGTAGATTACAGCCCACTCCCACTCGAAGAAAGGAGGCTGTACCCCAGCAGTGGGAACATTATAGGCTATTTAAGTAGAAACGATGATATTATTTAAAACTAGTTTTTCCCAGCGGGTTCGATAGCGTGGAGGTCGAAAATAATCTCGCGGGAAGGTATTACCGGGATAAAAAGTATCCTATGTGTTAATCCAGGCTATGAACTACCTGTGTGCCAAATATCACCCAAATCCGTTCAGCTGTTTTTACGTGATTGAGTAACAAACATCCAAATTTCTAAACACATAACTTTCACATTTAGTTTAAAAGTGACGATTCGCCCGATTCAAGCGAGTTAATTCGTGCGAATCAACTAGTATTTACTAGTAAGCCATTTATTTTTATGATGTTGTGAAGGACGGCCATGTTTATTGATAGCTGAAAAGGGCTGAGGCAATAGAAATGTTCTTGTTTACTCGTTTTTTTTTTGGTGTTGAGGTTGGTCAGGATCAAGTTTCATAGCAAATTGTTTGATGATGTATTATGTTGTTTGTTTGGCAGCGATTAGTTGGAAGAACGAAGCAACGTAATGCAGCTAGGTCAAGTTTCTATACCTACAAAAGTACGTGTAATTCCTCTAGAGAAATTGAAGTGTAGGACTGTAGGTGTGATGAAATTTCCTCAGTGTAGAATAGAATAGAATAATTATTTATTTGCATAGAAAGTAGGTACAAAAAAATGATGATGGTTTTATAATTAAGAGATCCGTGTACATTCTACCTTAAATTAGGCATGCAAAACATTTAGCACAAGTGCTTAATAGTCTACAATAATATCTGAAAATTCTTATAATAAGGTCAACAAATTAAAATAAAGAATTAAATATGTCAGGATTAATTAGGTAACTACTTATAAAGTTTTATCATTTAAAAATTCACATATGGAGTAATTACATTTATCAATTAAATAAAAATTAATTTTAGGGAGTATAAGATTTTTTCGTAGTTTAAAATTATACCTATTTGTCATACTGTCTGCTTCATTGGTTTAGTGGTCTCAAGCGTTACCGCTGAGCACAAGGTACTGGGTTCGATTCCCAGGTCAGGCAAACGAATATTGGGTTATTCCATCAATAGCAGTCCAGGGATGGGTTTTGTGACAGATTGATAGCAATAGGGTTGCCCCCTGTAACATGGACCTAACCATAACTGACGAAATGTGGGAATACTATAGGTACAGTTACGATCACTAATACTCGTATGTATACGCTTACCAACTTCTAAAACTGATTTTCTCCTCTTGTACTGATTGTAATCTTGTGTTATTATGAAAATAATATTTTGGAACTCACTCTATAGTGGAATACCTAAGTTATCTCAAGGTTGCAACCGATATTTAAGGCGGCGATTTCTTGAAAACGCTCAAAAAAGTGGTTTTTAAACCAGTGTATCTCTTAAACCGTTAATTATTATGCAAGCAAAAAAATATTTTATGAAATTTTAGTCTCTTTTGCATACAGTGATGGAACTCAAAACATAATTAAACATACTTTAATGCATCAAAAAAAATCATCAAAGTCACCTCTTAATTATCTTTAAAACCAGTTTATACCTTCAATAACAATTATTATTATTATTAATAATATATCATAAAATTCTAAATGCCAAACTGCATCCAGTGATCGATTATTTATTATCAAATAGTTAATATCTAATTTTATACGATTTAATTTGCATTTTTACGACAATGCTTGCTCATTTATTATTCGAATTTATTACAACCGATTTTAACCCGTATCGGATTGCAGTAAGAACTATTATCGCTCATAACGACAATACGACGAGTACATTCAAAATTACCAGGGCCTTAAGAGAAAATAGCTTTTGAATTTGGCTATGTGTATACAAACTAGTTCTCGTGACTGTACACCAATGCCTTACCCTTCGGGGGTTAAAGTAAACCTATTGGAATGTATCAGATTTTTACCCACGAGGTTGGGTATCTACCCAACTAATAGCACATCAAAGCACATATCCCGATTACATTCACAAAATTCAATGACACTCCCGTAAAACAGTAAAATAAGTACACCGTCATATCTCAAAAAAAAGTGTTGCCAATTCCCCGCACTCCAGCGAAAAAAGCCAAAAAGAAAATATGAAAAGACTAACACACCCATGAAGTTCCATAAATCACATAACCTTCGTACTTCAGGAAGTCAGACTAATATAATATATGCCTTGACGTAAAACTAACAGAATAAAGTATTAACTTCAAATACGAAGAAATAGAATCAGTTGACAGGTTACAAATAGTAATATAGTAACGAAGAATTTTGGTCCGTTCATCTGGATGTACCTATTGGTTGGCGTAAAAACGGCTGATTCGATTTGGATGACATTTGGCACAGAGATATGAAAAAGAGAGTATGGTTAGATGGTTTGGTCAAGTTGAGAAGTTGAATAAAGGTCAGCTAAAAAAAAAGTATTTATAAGGTAGTTGTGGGTGGAAACACCGTGAGGTAGCGCCCTAACAGGACATAGTGTCCCTATTGGTGAATTTATTCAGAAAGTTCAGGTTCGTAGTACTCGCAACCGGCGTGCGTGTATAACCAGAGACCCCAGTGTGAGTTGCTCTTAGCCATCTCGATCTAACGCATCGACCGCGTTCGGCGCTGCGATTGGTCCTTCATCAATCCAGGCAGGGGCGTAGCTACCGCTGTATCAATGATACGGGGCCCCCAAGCTACAGGGCCCCTTCGAGCCTCGACGTATTATCATAAATAAAATTCAACACCTCAAATACTTGTTGATGAGAGGCCTACAATGAATGAATACCTAATGAAAATTGACGTTGTTGGCTTACAAAAGCTTCAAGCTGGACTAAGCTCCTGCATTCGTTTAGTCAAATTGAATCTATTCGAGTCAGGATGTCCCAATTTTCAAGGGCAATACATTCACTCTTGCATTTTCTTAATAAGCACCACAATGGCAGCTAGGTTTTATTTCCCGAGTCATGGTAGGTACGGTTTTCTTTAATTTTTATAAAAGTCTTTGAGATTGGCCGTAGTTAGGTAAAAAGGGCCAATAACATATCGTGATACAGGGCCCTTTTAGGACTAGCTACGCCACTGATCTAGGGCCAATTCGAGCGCCGAATGTGCTCGATGCATTCGATCGAGAGGATTAAAAGAAACCCACACTAGGGCTACTGATGTACAGTCGCCAGCAGGTCAAGCTATCCCAAACTGTCAAATTTTCCCAATTGATCTTAAACCTTATTCCTTTGTGATAAAGTTGAAAAACTATCAAAGAAATTTGACAGATTGGGGTAGCTTGATGTGCTGGCCTCTGTACGAATGTAAACGAGGTAAAAGAAGTATTTTAGGAACGTAGCGTGCGCGTTCTGTAGTTTCTGCCTGCCAAGCAAGAGTTTTAAGTATGTATGTAACACAGGGTTGGTTTTTAATCCCGGCAGTACGTTCCCGTGAGAGATTTTCCAACATCCACACGGGCGCAGGCGCAGCCGCGGGCTAAAGCTATAAGTCTTTAATAATGTCTGCGAATCTTAAGAATTGGAGAAATGCTTCAGTAATTTAACAATGTTACCGGTATTTTAGGAAGCTGAGATATCAAGGAACTTTATGAGATCATGATTATTTATTTCTATTTCGATTGAGTAGTCTCGATTATTTTTATTACGATTTTCTTAGCCGTGTGTTGCCAAGAAATTGGCTGAAACCAATTATTTTAGATTTATTTCGATAATTACGGATTATTGTGATTTTATATCGACTGTCTTTATCGTTTTTCTTCAAACTAGTGTGATATTTGTTTATTGTGTGAGAATCTTATCATTTCCGGTGCCTACATTTTGACACGGACCGTGCACATTCAAAAATAAATTTAAATTTTTCTTGAACATTTTTTATCAGCCGAAAATAAATTAACTCAGATTCGTATTGTACTGGTTAAATTTACACAAAACTCATTGAAGAAGATAGAGCTCCCAGAACGTGTTAAGTTCTGGCCTTATCAATGGCCTTTCACAAGTTCCAAACATTCAATGACGTCATGAATTCACGCCCAAATCGGCCCATAGCAACAGCTGATATTTTTTATGGGTATATTTCTAGGTCAGCATACCGTGCCGTAGGTACCTAACCACTGATACAACGTTATTGGTCCGAATTCCCCTTCACTGAGGTATTCCACTCAGAGCACTGATTTCAACGGCACCTAAGCTGTCCTACTAACCGCACCGAAACAAGTGCGGTTCAGTAGAAGAGTTTACTAGGTAGGTACCATTATTTTTAGTCCACGTACAGCACCTGCATATCGTTTGGTACAACGGCGGGAAAAATTCTTACTACACTAACAGAAGAAATGGCTTCCATTTTGATCAGTGGCGAAGGGTCAATGCAAACCGATTCCCATCGACTTACCTTCAATAAATCCGATCTCCCATTCATTATTTCAAAGTACAATTATGTTTTATGTGTTTCTAAGTTTTACAGAAAAACTGCGCGCAAAGAAAACCGATTATCTTCCGTACAAAATTCTCTAATTTTAACTCTTATCCTCTGAAGCTAACATTGCAACACGCGGTGAGTGTTTCTTGTTTTTGAACGGCTTACCCACGCCATAATTCCACACCTCGCCACTGATTTTGACAGTTCAGCAACATTGCATTATTTACGTTGTTAAGGACGCAAATTTTTCTAAAATTAGAAGCAATGGATCAGCAATATCTTAAAAAAAAAAAGATTCAAATAGTGATAAACACTGTGTTAGGTACGCAATTTGGGTGTGCTACGATACGTTAACTTAACCTTGCGGACCTTCCGTGATCATTTCAAGGGACGTAGTTAACCGACCATTATTTGCATACAACGGCTTTGTTTAGTCATTAGATTAAATTCGTTTTCGGTGTTGGGTTTGCTTGAGATGTTTTTGGCGTCTTGGTTGATTCCACGAAACGGAACTTTTCGAATAACAGGGATGTTCTTTTAGTTTATTTCAGAGATAGAGCCTAAGATGAGTTTGATTCATAGTGAATTGTGTGTAGACGAATTTATTTATTATAGAGAAGCTCAACATGGCCAGAGAACGCACAAGACAGGGAGGTTCGAACTGAAAAAGACGAGACCTTTTTCAAGCAGTGGGCCACAATATAGACTGGAGAAGATCACGTAATTTTTTTATTATAATGACCATTTATATAGATACAGGCAACTTTCAACTGTCTAGAAATCTGTCAGTTACTTTTTCATTCACAGCCAGTCAGACTGCATTCAACACCAACAAACACACAGATCTATCCTTTAATCCATACCTATTTCACAATGTAAAATTTGGACATTTATATAACTAATATATTCAAGAGGACTCCTTGCAAAAGTAAATCTAAGGTCGATTCCGAACTTAGCATAGTCGCGAGGCTACAGAATAATGATATGATATGCGCCTAGCAACACACCGAGTTTCTTAGGCCATTTGTCCACCGCCACCATCAATGGACGTCAATGTTGACGGCGCCAAAGTAGCGATACATCCTACATTTAGAATGGCTGCGTGCACTACCGAGCGGAGGTCAGGAGGTTTTTTGCTTAAGCACGAAATCGGCGTTTCCTACTCCGTTTTTACTTACGGAGATACGATTAGTTTGAGCAACAAGCAAATAAATTAATGCCAATACGATTTCATATTTGTCCCTGCTCCCGGCACCTTTGCTACTGTTTGTCCAAAAATATGTTTTTTACACTTGCTACTAATTACGGACGGCTCGTATCTTCGTTGAAGGATTTAGAGAGAGAGAGACGTAGAGTAGACCCAGTTTGGTTCTAAAAAAATATAAATGATTTTATTTCTGTAACTAGGTATGAACAAACACTTTTACATGTCAATCATGCTTTTAAACTAGATGAGGTCTGGCGTTCCTATCTGACTACTCCGAAGAAATGCCGAAACAAACTCAGAAGTCACAGTCTTGTTTAAAGTCCAGACTTAATCTTTGTCAGATCATGTGAACACTACATATGTCTATTTAGATTGGTGTCTGAAATCATGAATAATCTCGTTTTTTGTTGACGTCCCATTGACGGTGGTGGTGGACAAACGGCCTAAGGCACGTCGTAGGCCTACGCCATCATAAAATAGGGTGTTACCAAGTGCTTAACAAACGGAATAGTTAAGGGATATTGAGAAACTGTGTACAAGGACGTGCATACTAAGTTTTTTGGCCATTGTTGTGAGATCGTGATTTCCTGGCGATGACCTATATTTTTTAGCTTTGTATGAGTTCGTGATGACGGTTGGTTTTATATTATGAGTGTCGTAAGAGTTTGGCTGCTAAAACTTGACCACCGCCAGCCGCATGGTGTGTGAAAGTTGCCATTGTTTCGTAACGAAAACGGGAAGGTGCTTGACGTCCTTAACAGAAAGAAAAAGAATTATGATATTTGTTTGGCACATGTCTTATGCATACAAAGTGTAAAAAAAGAAACAAAGAAAAAAGCTTTTTATAAATTACTGGCGTAATGTAAACCTGAAATAAGTATTTAAAGCCAGCCTTTTGTAAAAAAAAAAAAATCTGTATAACCAAAATACTTAGTTAACTTTTTTTAAATAAATTTAATTCTTGGAAAACTGTAAAACTCGTATTACATCGAATCCAGAAAATTGCACTGAACAGAATAAATTAGAAAATATAGAAATAATTATGTCAATACGATTAGAATATATGAATGAACTGGTACTACGAATATAAATATTAAAAATTATAGTCAAATTAGAGCCTTATATTAGTAGAATTAATAGTCGGACCATCCATTAGCGGTTTATACTTAGTACTTTCAGCGATCTCCGTATGAAAATAGAGCAATGAACTCAGAAATGCATACTACATACACGTAGAAAGATTGTGGGTACGAATCGAGTCCTCGACCCATTTCAGAGTAATGAGGCGCGAAGACTGAAAAGTTCAGCAAAACTAAATAAGATTCTAGTAGCAACGACATTTGCTTTGACGTAGAATTTTACTGACGTTAGTAACCCATTGTCTACAAAAGTTACGTTAACACCACTTGTATTTGCAAATAATTCTATTTTTACTTGTTTAATGTTTATTCATGATTTTCAGTGTCTTAAACCTACTATCTACCTACAAGGAGTGTCTTAACATTCTCTCTTTAAAGTGGCGGTAGTTAAGCAGAAAGAACTTAATCGACACTTTGGCCAAAATTGAGTCAAGTATGCCATCGTACTCCTGAGGATCGAATTTATTATGTAGTGAAAACTTTATTTTTTAAATGTACACGGAAACTAGTTTTTCTCGCTACCCCGACACAACCCACAGTATGTATAGGACATAAAATGTCGAACTTCAAACGCCCATAACTCAAAAGTGATTTTAAGTGGTTTTTTTTTGTGTGGGAAATCATGGAGCAGCAGGGCGTGTCAGACTTTTACTCACTAAAACCCACCCGTGTTCCCTCAGTAGCCTGTGTGCCAGGGGCGGCGGTATCTCTTTCGAACAACCCGCACCCCTGGCAGATTGAGTCCTTTCTGCTTAACTACCTCCAAGTAATTACTAGTCTGCCTTACAGTATAATCCACAATTATTAATTAAATCATGCTTTTGCGTAACAGACTATCAATTGGAATTTAGAAGAAAATTGCTAATCCAATTGCTTCATATGTTCGAAAAAATAGTCTGCTTATCAACGTAAATAACGGAAAGAATGTCGTTGAACTGTCACTACTGTTAGCGTGATTCGCAATTACACCTCAAGTTCATATTAAATTACAGGAATTCACACTAACATTTCAAGCGCTGAAACAAAATATTGCGGTTACCATATGGCTTATCATTTCGGGCCCAATTATTGCGATTAGAAGAATTATTTAATTATTACGCAACGCAATGAATGCCTATAAAATTATCAGTTGAAACATGTACAGGCGGCCATGAAATTTTCCGCGCGTCTGCCCTTGAACTAGTGACGCGAACGATGTCGATAAACACCGAACTGGCGCGATGCTCCCCGAATCTACTGCCGGGTTTTTGGCCTAATTTTTGTATGTATGTATCTGGCCTAGTGAAGAGATAGGAGAATTTTGGGTTGTCATGTTTGCAGATTGACGGCGCCGGACTGAATTCCACCTATTTTATTGCTAACCGACTTCAAAAAGGAGGAGTTTTATTTATTAAGTTTCAGCCCTTCAGTCCCGGTTGGTTTTAGATCTAATTAAAGGCTTCATCTTTGTGTTTTTCTTCATCTTAGATCTTATGAACCATTTCATGTGAGTATGATTGCCATCACATTTGTGGCCGAGATCTGAATTTCCTTAGAACAGCTCATTTCACCAGCTGACTATCACGATCAACGTGAGAGCAAGGAAGCACTTTTGTTTCAATTAATCTTACTTAGTATGGAAGTTTGAAAGAAAATCTGTGCTGAATAGATAGCTGAAATCGTGAAAAAAATATCTGCCGAGTAATGCGAACATAAAGGCATGGATCAGATGTTTGTTTTTTCAAAAATATAAACGATCGAAATGTAACGGTGTATGTAACCTTTCAATATTTGACTGTCTCAGTTGGCGGTCACGACGAGTCAGTTTTCTCAATCTAAAAAAAAACAACACGATTTTCGTATTGTCTGTAGGTATGTCGGCGTTTTCTTCTTAACTACGCAACGGAATTTGATGAGGTTTTCACCATCATTCAGATAATTTATTCGGAAGGGTTTTTGTGCATTAATAATATATTAAACATATAAACTACATTTCCCGAAATTAATGCACATCACCAAACACTCCAATTAGAATATTATGTTACAATCATAATACACTATTTTTTTTACTATAATGTATAAAACATTGTTTATTAAATAAATTAGTTGTACGGATCGTGGGAGAAAATTGCGGTGAAAATTACAAATCTACGCATCTACGCACAATATACGCACACGTATAGAGTAGGTCTAGCGTAGTGGGTATTTTGTAAATGTTGCTGTTTTGTTGTTGTATTGACTGTATAGTGGAAATGTGACTGTAATTTACGTAGTTTTCATTATTTTTGGGATTCAAAATTGCCTATACTAGAAATGATTCAAATTGATTCACTAAACAAATAACTTTCACAATGTGCATTCATTCATTTACATATCTATACATACGAATAAATACAATTGTAGTTTCAGTTAGTAATGTCGAAATAATAGTTTTTTACTAGATGCATGTGAAAGTATACGGTACTTATGACAGAAAAGCATTTTTTTAAAGTGAATACTTCTTTAGGGGCGTTGTTGGGCATTTTTTTAGATGCAAAAAAACAATTGAACTCGCGTCACCGTTACCGAAATCACTGACAAAACGAACGAACAACGTTGAACGTACGTTGAACGTTGTTTAATTTGACGATTCAAAAAATATTTCCTGACGATTCTAAAAATACACGTACCTAATTGTTCAAGTTTTCACTTTTTTTTATTTGTTTGTCGTTCCGGCTGATTTCCGAAAGGGCTGGACCGATTTTGACTTGACTTTCGCTGGCAGATAGCTGTTGTTATAAGGACTAACATAGGATGCTTTTTGTCCCAGAGCATGTTCCAGCGGGATAACTTAAGCTATCAAGTATAAATAATAATAATCTCGATTTTTTTAAGTCGTAAAAACAGAGCGAAGCAGGGGCGGATCCTCTAGTCAGTTTTATTAAGAAACATATATTTATAATTTATTGTAATTATGAACATTTAGCTATGTCTCGACTTTGTGATGTTTAATAATATAGGCTTGTTGTAGGTATTAATTAATGATATTTTCTAATTAATTTTAGTTATAAATTTTGCCACACCCTTTCAAGATGATGTCACATTGAAAAGGATTGGTTCTGCAGATATATCTGTTTTAAGATTTTTTTGCGGAAACATTTTTATCACCTACATAAGTTCTCTGTTGAAACAGTATATTGAGTCATCGTTATCTACATAGTAACCTACTTATGTAAGTGTATACGTCAATGTGTATAATTTGTTGTAAAGGTCAGGAGGCCCATTTTCAGCTACGACTATCGAAGGGATTTTAAAGAGGTAAGTGGATGATACACGCATTGTGTGTTACTACGCAAATTAAAGCAAAATTGGAATGTCTGTTATGTTAAAATAACGGATTTTTGGTAAATTCATATGAAAGTATACACAGTACTTATGTACTTATTTTTTTTTTTTTTTTTTTTATTAGCCTATACTGTCCCACTGCTGGGCAAAGGCCTCCCCCAAATCCTTCCAGGAACTCTTTTCCCGCGCCACTTCGAACCAGCCTTCGCGGTACGCATCCAGGTCATCTCGCCACCGCTTTCTGGGCCGACCGCGGCGGCGTCGTCCATCTTCAGGCACCCATTGTGTTGAGATCTTTGCCCAGCGGTCATCCTGCATACGGCCGATGTGACCCGCCCAATCCCATTTGAGCCTGGCAGCCTTCTTGCCTACGTCTTTTATGCCTGTTATGTACTTATAACAAATTTTTTTTTTTTAATTGTCTGTCTGTTTGTTCTGGCTAATCTCTGAAACGGCTGGACCGAATTTAGCAGGGCATTCACTGGCAGATAGCTGATGCTTTAAAGGCTACCCCGTCACGATAGCACGTTTCTGTGGAATAATTTCAAATCTATGTGGGCAAAGCCGTGGGCACAGCTAGTATTAAATAATATACAGTAATTTTTCAAAAAAATCCAATTAAGAGTTAAGAAAAGTGAGTATTGATTAAAGTATCCTACTTTACCTACGTCTAAAAGTATTAACATATTAAAGTAAAATACTCAGGATTACTTCATTTGAAATATGTACAACTACCTTCTGCTGCGACTTGTTCCGCGTCAAAGTCAACTGTACCATATACCATTATTTACAGATAATTTTCTAAGAATTCCAATAAATTGGATAGAAAATATTAGTTAGTAAGAAAAGAAAAAAATAACTACGTCTAAAAAAGGATACTTCTTTGTATCTACAACTGGCTTTTACTCGCGACCTCGTTCGCGACAAAGTTTAACATGAAATTCTATGACACTCGAGGATAGTGCAGTTTTCTATAAGTGAAAGATTTTTGTAATACAATAAGAACTTCTTGAGATTATCTCTTACACTTTCATCTCTTAAGGTTTGAAAAAAAAGAAAGAAATAAAAAGAAAGAAAACTTCGTTTACTGGCATTACAGCATTAAAAAAAACCTGAAACTAAAAAAAAATAAAGAAAACAATGATAAAAATATCAAAAGGCCACATCTATGTGTCCGTAATAATAAAATGAAGAGAGCGAAAAAAAATGTTGAGGCGTACGTGGTACATAAATAAAACACACATTAGGTAATTCATGGTTTATTAATTTATTTAACCATTTATGCACACACATATAAACAGACAAGAAGAAAGGAACAGAAAAATATTTTTATTTCTACAGCAATCTCTTTCAGCTCACCTGCTACAGGAGAGAAGATAAAAAGAGGAGATGTAGGTAGACAACCTGTAATAGTAGAAAATCAAAAAATACACTCTAATTTAAAAATATTCATACAATCAGATCAATTCAATCTTTTACAAGGAACTCTAAAACAAACACGTGACCATATCGACAGCAGCACTGTCGATCATCCTTGAACTCCGAACGGTAATTGAAACCAACCAATCAGAGAGTGGCTCATTAACAATTTGACATTTTTATATCGTTGTTGCCAGGTGTCATAAATTAGAAATAAATTGATGATAAACGTATCGAATGATTTGGCAGAGTGGTTATGAAAGATAGATATGATAGAATACTCTTTATTATTGTACAACATAAAAATTACAGAGATAAATGTAGAACATTTTCAAGATATACAAATACCAGAAGGCCAATTCTCGTAATTAAAAACGTTCATAATCTAGTCACAGTCTCATATTTCATATTCTTGACATTTGATTGTTTGAGTGTCGCGTTCTCTATGCATTTTACCATCGTATTGCTATCGCCAACCCGCCTGCCAAGCAAGCGTGGCGATTTTGGCAAAACCCCCCTTTTCGGGGAGGCTTATGTCCAGCAGTGAACGTCTTTCGGCTGATGATGATGATGATGAGACTGAGATCAGACTGAACGTTCTTAAAATTATAAAGGGTATTGCCCCTACGATTGTGAACGTTACTAAAATTACGAGAATTGCCCCTCTGAATTCTTAGTCCTTGGTCACAGTTTTGAGAGAGAGCTGATGAGCGATGGCGACTCCGGCGCAGCATGTGAATAATGACGATGGTTACATGCCAATCATATACAAGGATGAGGAAAAAGACTGACTAGTACATATTAAAGTCCAGTCTATTCCTCATCCCTATACGACTGCCACACAGTCCATTGGTGCTCTCCTGGTTTTCAATCTTCAGCATCCAGTCTGTCCAAGCCACCGTTGCCGCCTCCGTTCCTGATTAAACTGCGCTGGTAGCTTAGGGGTTTTTAAAACGCTCAATTTCTTATTTCCCAAAAAATATTTAAATCAAAAGCTTAGGAGTAGTAATTAATAGGCAATTTGCATAGTTATGCTGTTAATAAAGTACCTACCAGGGAAGGATGAAAAGAATAAAGAAAATTAGGAGATACCATATTACATGATAAAATAAATACGACGCTACTTTATTAATTACTCTACTAAAATGAAACGTTTTCAAACAATTGTTATAAGTATTTAGGTATAACAATTGTTGTTTGTTTAACTTTTAGATTATCGTGGCACAGTTTTTATATCAGCCGTGGGAAATGAATGTTACGCGTTATATTTTGTGGTTTCATGATAAGCTATATGTCTGTTTGTGATTATTTTATATATATCTATCACTAGTTATATCGTTTTTCAGCATTTGTAGTTGTAATTCCTGGTATAAACTGTTTCCAAACCTTTCAAATCACATTTCATTTTTTTTGCAAACCTTGTTGAGACGATGAGCGGCGACTCCGGCGCAACACGTAGGTGATGCAGACGTTAAATACCAATCATATAGGAGAGAGATTAAGACTGACTAGTATATATTACAGTCGTGTCTTTTCCTCCCCCCAATACGACTGACATTAGTCCTGGCGATAGCTTTAGTGAAAAGCGCCAATCAAACGATCAACTCAGCCTATAGCAGTCCACTGTTGGACCTCCCCTGGTCATTCATCTTCAGCCTCCAGCCAGCCCAGCCACCTTTGCCGACTCCGTTCCTGAAAATCGTTTCTGATTAAAACTACGCTTGTAGCTTAGGGGCGTTTTCACTTTTAACCGCGTGGTCAATGTCACCATGAATTCAGCACATGATTCTAGACCAGGGGTTGGCAACCTGCGGCTCGCGAGCCACATGCGGCTCTTTGGATGTGACGCTATGGCTCTTTAGTTCCATACACAAATATTATTTGTTTTCCCTTCACCTGGCGAGCAATCAAATAACAAAAATGGTAAGTTTGCATATTGCGTATATTAGGCAACGCCCCTTTTCGGTCACCTAACGTTAAACCCCGATTTCAAGCAATTTGACTTGTTGTGTGTTGAAAACTTTAAAATTAAGTTGTCAATTGTAATTTTTGACTCTTCCGACTCAAAAGGTTGCCGACTCTTGATTTAGACCCCTAACGTAGATTCTTTCGTCGTTTATAAAAAATAAAGTTACTTATTGCTTAAAAAAGTGCAAAACCAACGCGATCAAAGTATATGGAACAGCTAATTTCTTTTTTTAAGATCATGAAAAATGTACACACAAGGGGGTTAAGAATCATGTGGTGATTCCTTTGTAGCAAGCTGTGTGTCTCAAACATCGATACTTTTCTTCCACCAATGTCCCAACCCTACTAGTTCGTGTAACATAGGCGCTTGCCCGTAATGAGCAGGGTGTGTAAAATGCCGCTTTAACTTTTAATAGCTTGTCACGCCTCCTAGTGCCTGATAAAGTTTCAGTATCGCTTGTTATCTAGTTTGCATGCCACCTTTTATGAAGTATGGTTCACTATTTTGTACCATAATTGATTTAATTACTGCACCCAAATGCAAAACACAAACAGAATCTGCAATTGTCGGCTCAGCAAAGTAAATAACGCAATTAATATTATTGAACTGTCACAATCAAAACGAAATTCCTACTGCTACGCATTACCCCCCTGGACTTTTATCGGTATTTCATTTTTTTTTTCCAATACAGTACGGGAGATGAATTATGGTCAGTCTTACCATAGACTCTATCTCAACTAGTAGATACTATGAATTCTCTTTTTGAAAGCACGTCTGTTCGGATCCACGTCGCGAAAGGTTGAAGGTAGGTAAACTAACATTTTCATAATTTTCAAACTATTGTTATTCGTTTCTTGTGGCTATTAGATAACACAGACTCTCGAAGATTTAAATGTGTGTGATGGCTGGCTGACCAGCCCATGGAAAATATGGGGACCAACAGATGATATAAAAATGACAAGACCTCTTGAAAAAGTCGCACAAAACAATGTTGTAGCAACTTCTTTTTTTTTTCCAAAAACACATTTTTGTTTAGGTATGTGTGGAAAATTAAAAAATTGAATACAGACTTACGTAATCTGTGACCTCATGACGTCACTGCGGCCTTACACTGGGAGTTGATGTACAAGCGACTCCGACGCAGCATGTGGATGATGACGACGTTTCATGGCAATTATATAGGATGAAAGAAAGAAGACTGACTAGTACATAATAAAGTCGAGTCTATTACTTTCCCCAATATGACTGTCATCACTCCTGGTGACAGTTTTAGTGAAAAACGTCCATCAAGCAGTCCGCTGTTGGACAAAGGCATCTTCAAAACTGCGCCACATCAGCCAGTCCTCCGTCTTCCACATCCAGTCTGTCCCAGTCACCTTTGCCGCCTCTGTCCCTGAAAAGCATTTGCGATCTAAACTGCGCACATATATACCCAACCTAGTGGCATTTTAAATGCCCTAACCCCATGTCCACGAACAACACGCTCAAGCGATACGTGTCGCAACAGCGGCTACGGAGAAAACAAATGAAAGAAGTTGTTTTGGGCATGCCACAACACAAGTCACCGCGATGCGACCTGCGGAGCGACGGACGAAGACCGCGCGCGTTTTTCGCTTGACGCAAGTGTCGTCGCAAGTCGCAATAGTATGTGCTATCAACTAGCATACATCAAAGATTCTAAATTGTTTGTAACAGACAGCGGACTCCCGGTCCATAAGAAATATAGGGTTGAACTTGATTGAATTCAAAATAACTCTTGAAAAGTCACTCAATTTTTGTTTTGTTGTAGTGCGTAGATTTTTTGAGAATTAAATTATATTTTTTTTTTTTTTTTCAAAAACTCTTGTTTGGAAACTCGATTCGCAAATAAAATAACAACTTACGCAATCTTTGATGTCAATGCGGACTTATGCCCAGGAGTTGATGAGCGGGCGACTCCGGAGCAACATGGGATGATGACGACGATTACATGCCAATCATATAAAGGATGAGGAAAAAGACTGACTAGCAAATATTGAAGTCGAGTCTAATCCTCATCCCTATACAACTGACATTACTCCTGGCGAAAGTTGTAGTGAAAAGCGTCGGTCAAGCGGCAATTTTCAGTCTTTTCCAATTCGGTCGTCCATCAGAAGATGCAGAAGCATCCAGTCTTTCCCAGCCACCGTTGTCGCCTCCGTCCCTGAAAAGCGTAACCGCGTATCAAAACCGCGCTCGTAGCTTAGGGGCGTTTGAACGCCCAATTTCGCTTCTTAACCCCGTGGCTACGAGCTAAACGCTCAAGCGACACGTGTCTCGCGACAGCAACTGTGGAGGAAGTTAATGAAAGAAGTTGTTTAGAGAAAGCCACGAGTCACTACGACGTGACTTGCGGAATGCCGGATGGAAAACGGAGACGCGCGTGTTTCACTTGACGCAAGCCGCAAGAGTCTTTGATACTTATGAGGTATGTGGAACGGATAGTAAGTTCAATCATCCTCCATAGAAAAGGAGGGTCCTCTGACCAGCCGGGTGTTCTATCTGGTGGGATTGATTTCGGGATTATATACTTACGCCGCCGCCGGTTGCGCGGTCTGCTAGCGCGATGCCGCCACAATATATATTAGCAGATAACACAGAACCTCGAAAGTAATAAGTAATACGTAATGGCTAAAGGGTTCAACAGGTTAATTTCAAAAAATGGAATGAAATAATAGCTTACATAATCTCTGACGGCGAACTTATGCTGAGAGTTGATGAGCAGTCGACTCCGGCGCAGCATGTCGATGATGACGATGGTTATATGCCAATCATATAGGAGAGAGAATAAGACTGACTAGTACATAATAAAGCCGGGTCTAATCCTCCCCCCAATACGACTGACATAACTCCTGGACACAGTTTTACGGAAAACCATAAACTCAGCCTAGTGCATTGTTGGACATAGGCATTATCCAAGCTGGGCCACAACAACCGGTCCTCCGTCTTCCGCTTGCAGTCTGTCCCAGCCATCTTTGCCACCTCTGTCCCTGGAATTTAGAAAACAAATGAAGGAAAATGTTTAACCATGCCACGAATAACCGCGACGCGACTTGTGGAGCGACGGAAGGAAAGCGGAGACGCAAGCACTTGTAGCAAGTCGCAATAGTCTATTATATCTACAAACAGATGTCACAGACTTTAAAAAATCTAATAAGAACTTACGCAATCTCTGACGTAACTGCAGATTTTTTCTGGAAGATGATGAGCGGCGGATCCCGGACAAGAATGTGAATGATAAAGACGATACATGACAATCATATTAGGATGAGAGAAAAAAGACTGACTTGGACATATTAAAGTCGAGTCGATTCCTCACCCCAGTACAACTGACATTACTCCTGGTCCTGGCCGACAGCTTTAGTGAAAAGCGTAAATCAAACTATTTGTTAGGTGTGGTAATGGGGGTGGGGAGATGTACTAGAGAAAGTATAATGTTTTTTTCCAGAGACATATCTACTTATTACGAGTTTGGGAACCGAATTCAAGAATCAAATACCAACTTACGTAATCCTTGGCGTCACTACGGACTTAAGCATGGAGTTGATGAGCCCCGGACTCCGATGCAGCTTGGGTGATGACGATGGTTACATGTCAATCATATAGGAGAGAGATAAAGACTGACTAGTTTATATTAAAGTCGGGTCTATTCCTCCCCCCAATACGACTGGCATTACTCCTGGAGACAGTTTTACTGAAAAGCGTCAATCAGACAACCAATTTGCATAACCCTCGCAGTCCACTGTTGGTGAAAGCTAACTTCCAAGCTGCACCACAACATCCGGCCCTCCATCACCTGCATCTAGTCTTTCCCAGCCACCATTGCCGCGTCTGTCCCTGATAGGCGATTGATTTGAAACAGTGGCTGTTGAGAAAACAAATAAGAAAAGTTGTCTAGAGCAAGACACAAGTCACCGCGACACGACTTGCGGAGCGACGGATAGAAACCGTACACACGCGCGTTTGTCGCTTGATGCAAAGCCCGTCGTAAGTCGCGATAGTCTGTGTCTACTAGAAGATATCACACCATAGAAAATATACAATTCAAAATTTACGGCGCAGGAAGTGGCTCCGTCTAATTTTGTTACGAATGTACTAGGAACTACCGAATAAGTCAAATAAGAGAGACATTGGGTGGTGACAGTCACTCTAGCCGAGCGTCGTCGCAACGAAAGTTGCGTTGTGGTTGTCTTCTGCTGACAGGGGATGACGTATTTATGCCAGAGGAGCCACTGCAGTATCGCGTCCACGACGAACTGCTATATTCCGGCATAATTTTAATGATATTGAAGCTGTTGAATAATAACGCGAACACATTTTTGTTTGAAACTACATAAATTGCGAAACGCAGGATAGTGTTTCCGCGTATCCGAATCAAATAACAGCTTACGTAATCTCTTACGTCACTGCAGATGCAGACTTACGCTAGGAGTTGATGAGCTGGCGCGTCGGCGCAGCATGTGGATGATGACGACGGTTATATGCCAATCATATAGGAGAGAGAATAAGACTGACTAGTACATAATAAAGCCGAGTCTCTTCCTCCCCCCAAAACGACGGACATTAATCCAAGCGACAATTTTATTTTGAAAAAAGCGTCTATGAAGCCATCTTCGGCATCGCTCACACAACATCCAGTCCTCCATCTTCTGCATCCAGTCTGTAGCCCAGTCCTGCCACGGTTGCCGGCTCCGTCCCTGAAAAGCGTTTCCGATCAAAACTGCGCTCGTAGCTTAGGGGCGTTTTAAACGCCCAATTTCGCTTCTTAACCCAAGAGCTACTTGCTCAAGCGACACGTGTCTTGGGACAGCGACTGCGGAGGAAATAAATGATATAGAGCAACGCGACGCGACTGATGGAACCAGAGACGCACTCGTTTCAGAAAGGTGTTTGAAAGGGGATGAAAACTGTATGTACAGAACAGGTACTGATGCAAACTCTGAGTGTCAGAATGGTTAATAGTTCATTACTGTGTATGAAAGAACCTATGAATATGGTGTCTAGGGAAAGGACCAACCGATTATCCTTCAAGTTTAAAGTTCGCGAGCACATTCGCAAAAAGGTGCAGTATCATTACACCGGTAATGTTTTCTCATTGTTTGTCTTAATTGTTTTTAGTCAATTCGTTTATTTGTGTACATTTATTTGTGCTTATATTTATATATGGTTAGGTATATATGTATTATATTTATAGTTTAAGTTAGGTTTATGCGTTTAAGTTGAAATATTTCTCAAATTTATTGCACCTACCACTGTTTGTCTCTGCATCACCCAAATTTTGACTGGTAGAAAATGCCTATGGCATTAAGTCCGCCTCTGTACATTTGTGTGCTTAAAGTGTTAATAAATAAATAAAGGACTTTACGAATAAAACCACAGAAAGACAAGACTAGGCTTTTTTCAATTAGGTTTGTCAGTTAATGGGTAAACTAGTTGTCCGTTCCAAAACTAGGCCATCATAGAGAAGAAGGAAAAAGAAACTCCTTGGCAGCAGTATTTATCAACAACACATTTTTGCAATACCCAAATTTTTTATCACATTTATCAAAGAGACCATTCTCAAAGTAATAACATAGTATCAGCGGAAAAAACAGAATATGAACATACTTTCAATCAATCTATACAGATAAATAAAATTGGAGTGTCTATTTGTAATATTAAAATAACCGCTTTTTACTACATGCATATGGATGTATACACGGATACATATACAAAAATTACACATTTTAAAAAAAATCTGTTGTCTGTCTGTCTGTTTGTTCCGGCTAATCTCTGAAACGGCTGGACCGATTTTGACGAGACTTTTACTGGCAGATAGCTGATGTAATAAGGAGTAGTTTAGGCTACTTTTATTTAACATTTTACTTATTTTTATTAATATCTATACAGATAAAAAAAAACTATTCCGCGCGGACGAAGTCGCGGGCACAGCTAGTGTGTGCTATTCGCGACCGAAACACGTCTGTTTTGACATAATTATAATCATTTAAATCATTAATCAACAATCCTTAAAGTACATTTACTCCCATAGAATAACTTTTTCAACAAATAGTCACAAGTAGAGGATGAGCGGGGGGACTCCGGCGCAGCATGTGGATTATGAGGATATTACATGGCAATCATATTAGGATGAGAGAAAAAAGACTGACTAGAACATATTAAAGTCGAGTCTATTTCTCACTCCAATACAACTGACATTACTCCGGGCTATAGTTTTGTTGATAGTTTTATTTAACCAACTCTATGGCAGCCCACTGTTGCACTTCATCATCTTCCACACAACACGCGGTCCTCCATCATCTGCATCGAGTCTGTCCCAGCCATCGTTTTCCGCCCCTGAAAAGCGTTTGTGATCAAAAAAAACTGCGCTTGTGGCTTAGGGGCGTTTTTAACATCCAATTTCGCTTCTTAATCCCGTGGCCACGAGCTACACACTCAAGCAACACGTTTCTCGCGATAGCGACTGAAGAAGTTGTTTAGAGTAAGCCACGAGTCACCGAGATGCGACTTGCAGAGTTACGGGCGGAGACCGAAGACGCGCACGGGTGTCGCTAGACGGAAATCGCGTCCAAGTCGCATTGGTAGAGGACGATGAGCCCTCAGGACTTACGAGGTATAATTATTTATTTATCTTTGGGCTGGGTGACATGGAAGTCGAATTAATGTGATATCATCTTACAAATTAAAGGCTACGGGATTTGACCTAACAAAAATGTTGAATGCACCGGCTGTATTACAATGTAATTCCTGAAGTAGGTTTAATACAACTTAAGTTGTCTAGACAACAGTACTTACTGAGCCACAGACTACAGCCTATGTTTTCAATCATCATCATCATTTCAGCCGAAAGACGTCCACTGCTGGACATAGGCCTCCCCCAAAAGGGGGGGTTTGCCATAATCGCCACGCTTGGCAGGCGGGTTGGCGATCGCAGTATGGTGGTAAAATGCATAGAGAACGCTGCTGCCCATTCTCTAATAAGTCCCTTAGTCGCTTCCTATGACACCCACGGGAAGAAATGGGATGGTGCTATTCTTTTACGCCCGGACACCACACGGGACATGTTTTCAATACCAAATGAAAATTAATATAATCAAAATGCAAACAAAATCGTTTTTATCATCATAGATGTTTTCAATATGGAGATAAATGGTGATAGCATTTCCAAACGACGCAAATGTATCAAATTACGCCTTAAAAACCAAATCTGTAAGTAAGACGTAGTATTTTAATATCAAGAGGAGATACAAATATGTGTGGGTGATTGGTTATCTCGTAGTTATCGCTTATCAGTAGGAAGTAAGTGATGAGATTGGGTGAGCTGTCGTACGATTGCTATTTTTGAGTGTAGGCCACGTGAGTTATCGAAAAACGTTGCTTTGTTTGTACACACAAAACTCACGTGGCAGAAGCGATAATAACAATAAATATATAATAACAATAAAATTGGTGTGTGGGTTTTATTGGAGCTTATCTTTCGGCCACCATTAGTCCCCAACTGGACCACCAGCTTATTTACAACTCACTAATAATTTTATTGTAGTAGCTTACGTTTCCAATCTTCTGAATAAATGGCTTTTATTAATACATCATAATTACTTTTCAATAAATCCTAACTCAATTGGGAGCGTATTTTCGGGATCAAACCTACAAGATCCATTTCGACCTTTTTTTTCAGGAAGTAATCTACCATCAGCTGAATATCCCTACTCCGAAATGCGAAAATAACTCTGACTGTCTGTTACGTTTTCACGCCTAAACCGCTGAACCGGTCGTCATTAAATTTGACAGAGATATAGCCTGGGATATGGAGGAGGCCATAGGCTTCTTTTTTACGCGATAACCGACATACACGCGGGCGGAGACACGGGCAAAAGCTAGTATACAATAATTGCCAAAAAGTAAATTGGTTATGTCATGAATAACCCTTCAAACAACTCAAGTTACAGATAATTCAAGGCCAAGTATACACTATCCGCGAATGAATGAATGAATGAACATATGCGCGATGTCGCGACGTGGTCACAGTTTACATCGCCACGTACCTTTACGCGCCTGCGTAATAAATGACGCATGCTACAACTATTAATTTGAGACAGGCTCGTAAAATCCTAATTGATTTGCACCTACCAATCAATACCTTCGAAGGTCTTCATCTGCCTAACCTTTTCACAACTACATTGGGGTCAGCTTCCACTCTAACCGGATGCAGCTGAGTACCAGTATTTTACATGGAGCGACTGCCTATCTGACCTCCACAATCCAATTACTGGGTAATACAGGATAAGTTTTTAACCAGTGCGCAAGCTGTAACCATAAATTCAGCATGTAATGATATGCTGCTAGACCCCCAGCGCAGAAATTTTTCTCCGGTTACACAAAAAAAAATATGTTGACCGCGTAGGTATTGCACTTTTCTATGAAACAGCTGATTTTATAATGCTATGCTGTATTCATGGTTACAATTTGCGCACTGATTAAAAACATTATCCTGTGTGATACCCCTTGGTATAATTGGTTGCCAGACTTTCGGGCTTATAACGACCCGTAACGGCTGTCAAAAATTTACGAATGTCGGCCGGGACCAACGGCTTATTTTTACTTAGCCACAAGCCCCTCAGTAGAAGGTAGGATGTTCATATTCATCTGTCTTCTTCTCTAGCTTCGCTCTTGACAGAGCGGTCGTGGTCACGATGAATTGTGACCAATTAATTGCAGGTGAATCGTCTCCTCACGATCTCTCTACATCTGGTTCTCTTAGATGACAGTTTAGCGCATTCAATGATAGGGCCTCCAATCGGGGATTTAAGGCGCCGCACAAACGCCGACAAAAAACAGCGTGTTACGGTGTCCCACACACCGTAAAACGCTGTTTTTTGTCGCACAGTTAAGCGTATATTTGGTACATATCACAAGCCAGTAAAAATATTTGTGTTGTGTCAAATATTTAAAACGAAGACTTATTCTAAAATATTTCATTAAAAATAAAATAATAAAAGTACTTACTTACCTATGATAAAAAATAGATTGAAAATAAAAACCGTCGCACTATTTTCAAAATTATGTGCGTGTGTATTATGATAGTTTTATCATATCGTTTTTTTAATAATATAGGACAAAAATTGTTTCTCTGTTAAGGACTTTAAAACCATGCAACTATTGTGCCCCAAACCGGTTTCATTAGACAGGTAATAATGCGATGATGGTTTTCGACCACTAAAACAAAACAAAACAGATGAAAAATAAATAAAATGAATTTCTTCTTATAGCGTAATAGCACACGCCGGATATCCACTAGTTTATATTAAAGGGAATACAATCAATCATAGAAATACCTACCTGTACCTTAAATTAGCCGTACATTACTATTTTTATTAAATGAATACTGCAAAAATTATTATGGTGGTCATTCGATTCAAATAACATTAAACGCATCGCTGTTTTGAACCTTATTTGTTGCCGCGATGAGCTTTTCATCGAATACATAAAAACACCTTCTTACCGCGCCTTAACTTGATCGGTTCACTTAACCGGTGACCTAGGCTTAATGTTTCAGAAACGAAACCTTTTCCTTAAGTCACTTAAATTGTGCGTGAGTTGACAGTCTGGCTGACCATTACCTAGTTTACCTTTTAGGTCCCCAAGATTACTTAAAGCTTGCTCAGTATGTTGATTACTTCATTATCTCCTTTTCAGGATAGCCTTTGTCTCAGAAAGTTTATGTTTAGAGGGGAACATTTTTTGAATTGTAGAAAAGATATGTCATTAAACGGTATTCACGTTACACAGGATAAGTTTTTAACCAGTGCGCAAACTGTAACCATGAATTCAGCATATCATTCTAGACCCTCCAGCACAGCGCAATACCTACGCGGTCAAAATTTATGGAACGGCTGTTTTTTTTTTGTATAAAAGACGAAAAATTTCTGCGGTGGAGGGGTCTAGAATGATATGCTGAATTCATGGTTAAAATTTGCGCACTGGATAAAAACTTATCCTGTATAGTAGGATAATTATGTGAAGCCGTACTTGTTACGGTTGCGAATGGTATTTAAATCAACCTACAAACTGACACTTATCTGCATTTCGCAAGAAAAACTGAAGACAATTTGAATTTTGCGTGCTATTTAGCGCACTCACCTTAAAATAGAATGGGACACTCAATTATAACAACATTCCCATACCTTCGGAAACCAATAACTGCAACCAGGGCATTCTTTAGAAGTAATAACTATCATAAATATTCAAATAATATACAGCATAACTATGAACTATCGCTTTTAAAATGTCATTCAGCCTAGGAGGTATTAGAACGCATATTGTGCGAGCGATAATGTCAAGAGTCAAAACATTGAGGAAAATCCGGTACAATGCCTTCGTATCTAGATTTGTGGTCGATGCGGAAGGACCAAATATTCTTTGTTTTTGTGTAGTAATTAGGTATACATATAGGTTTTCAACGTAAAATACGACAACGGCACGGTTGGCGCAGTGGTTAAGCGATTGACTGCTGCGCTGCGTGTCGCGGGTTCGATTCCCGCACGGAACAAATATTTGTATGACCTGCAAGTAGTTGTTCCGGGTCTGGTCGTTTGTGTATGTGAGTTTAAATGTTTGTAAACGCACCCACAATACAGGAGAAATTCCTAGTGTGGGGCAACGTTTAAAAAAAAAATGATAAAGAAATTTATTTCTGTAAGTAGGTTTGTGCAAACACTTTTACGCGTCAATAGTATCTTTAAAACTAGACTACTCTGAGAAGAAAGGCAGAAATAAATTCAGAGGTCACAGTCTCTTTTAAAGTCCAAACATAATCTTGGTCAGATGATGTGAAGACTATGTAGATTGTTGTCTGAAATGGTCACGGCTCACATGCTTTAGGGAGGGGGGGCAGAGATGAATCTATACATAGTACAACCACACTTCACCAGTTATGTTTAAGTCCCATGGAATAGGGCCGAGCCTATTGCCATCAACTGGGCACAAATCCAGGCTCCAGGCCCCTGACCCCTGCCCGACCTAGGAAACGACCCCAGGACCTCAAGCTCAGTAGTAGCGCTTGCGACCACTAGATCAACGAAGTATAGGTTTTATAGACCAAGAATAGCTTTAGAAAAATGTCTTGAGGAAAACTGTGAGGAATTCAAATTACACAGAAAAACGTATTAATACAGACATCAGAGTTTTAGTGCGTACAAAGGGTGGAAGAAACAATTTTTACTGTGAAAAACACTTATTAGGTTAATTGATTGTTTTTGTGTAAAGTAAGTTCGTAGTTAGGTGTCGATTTTGTAGACAAAACGCTCCGTATCATAAGTACAATGCTAAACTAAATATAATAGATACGATGAAATAACGCATTTTAGTTGTCACATACCTATGAAAAAAAGGATTTTGTTCGTTTTTTTTTATACTGAAAATTTAAATTATTTACTTGTTATCTTTATTTTCTGCGTCAGTGTACCAGTCCTTTTGCCCATCATGCCGTTTAAATATTTCAGACGTTCTACTAGTTTGACAATTTTAAATTTCAGACGTTTTCTAGCAGGTCGTTTTACTTTAACGTCATTTATGCCACAAGGGTATTTTACTAGATTGTTCTTCTGATACGGAGCGGACCAAAAATAGGTTCAAATATTATGACCAGGTTTCCAGTCTCATCGGCAGCCATTGAATACAAGTATTTTACATCGAGCGACTGCCTACCTACCCCATAAATACTCTTCAAACTAATTTCTTTTTGTTGATAATGTTTAGGTATCGATACACATTGACGTCTCAAATTAAATATTTCTCTTTCTTTCGTTTCTTCACGTCTGCGGATTTACGCTAGCTAATTTAATTTGATCCTGTAGAAGTGTGAACGTGTGGGATCAGTGGGGTGGCAAAAACATAATATACAATGGTATAAACATGTTTCGTTCACATCTTTTGCTAATTACTATAATGTGAAAGCTTCATAATCCAGTAGGTACGATGAACTACACATTGACGCCACATGTATCCAACGATTAACATTTTTGAGTCGTCAACTGCTCCTTGGGGTCTACGGATCATCAGAAACCTTTCTGTAGTGTTACAGACGTAGAAGCAACTAGCGACTAATAACTAATCCGCCCCAGCTTCGCACGGGTGTACAGTATATGTGACGGAGGTCGTATAACTAAAGACAATGTTTAGAGCTGTGTCGATGGCAACGGGGCATGCTAGTCGACCGCCCTGATTTCTAATTTTTTAAAACTGTGATAACTTCTAAGATATTCTTTTCAATGATATACTGTTACGCGCAATTCTGATCTTACAGTAAACGCACTACGTATGTGACGTATTTAATTGGGTAAAGATTAATTAACACACCCTCGCACAGAGAGGAGGCCTGTGTCCCAGCTGTGGGAACATTAAGGGCCGTTAATGACTTGAATAGTTCACGTTTAAAACTGAAATCAGAAAACGAAGGAGAAAATTTACCTATCTCAACTAACTGTTTGTTTATTTATCGAATAACCAACACACCATGAAGATACCTCACAGCGTAACGATGCAGCACCAGGATACTATTAATATAATTCCTAATTGGGACATTCTCACGTCAATTATAAAGAATAAAAACCTACGTTCACCGAGCATGCATTTTATAAAACAATATCTAATATTCAAAACATTTATTACGGAGTTTTGAAACTAATATAACTTGACCTCTGCCAGGCTTTTGGTCTTGATGAATTTGTGGTGTTAAATGGAATCTGTGGGGTCTTTGTTTTTTGGTTCTTGTGTGACGTGTGACTTGTGACTTCGTCGGCGATGGATCGGATTCGACGGTGTAGACTGATGGTAGGGTGGCCATGATGTAATTGTGTTCCTGTTAGTGATGACAGGGCCATTTGTTTGTCAGTTTTATAGGGACGCTTTTGAAGATCATTTACTTTGTCTTCAGGTGTGTTTTTTTACGGCTTTTTGTGTTGTTATTATTAGGTAATGGGTTATACTGTCAGGTAGGTGCTTCATTATTACTTAATAACATTTTAGGGTTAGAAATGTTTAAAAATAATTAGTAACAATGATTGAACGAGAAAGGTCGGGCAACGTGTTGTTGAATCTTCATTCTTGAATTTTCCAGTATAGCAGCCCAGCAGGCCTAGACAAAACACATTTCTGTTAGCGTTCCCGCCAAACGCTACGTCAAAAGGTATGGGAATGACATTTGTCTGTAGGCCCTGAAGTCTGGATTTGTGTTCGATTGTTGGCAATAGGCTCGCCCCCTATTGGATGTACCATAGGTAAATCTCGGCCCAACGAAGTTCAGTTTTAACAAAAATGCATAAGAGTGGAACGACGAGTAGATAGTTTGGTCATCTCTGATTGAAGTAATTGTGTATGTATGAGTATGTTTCATTTCAATCAACTCAGCCTATCGCAGTCCACTGCTGGACATAGGCCTCTCCCAAGCTGCGCCACAATACTCTATCCTCCGCCTTCCGCATCCAGTCTGTCCCAGCCACCTTTTTAAGGTCGTCGGTCCATCTAGCTGGGGGGCGTCCCACACTACGTTTAATTAAATTAAACCTTTTACTATAAATACCTGCAAAAAAATCAACATACATCTATCACAACATCACTCGTCGTTTCCTCTCTAGTAGATGTTTTTTTTTTTACTTGTACTTATGGACTTTTTTTACGTAAAATTTGGCTAAAGGACCAAAAAATAAACAGGACTATCCTGCCTCAAACAAACTCGTATACATCACAATTCACACACCTGTACGTGGAAGCTTGTCGACATCTTAACGCGGAACTTTTAAAAGTCGCCTCGGTTTAGACGCGGGCGCATTATTGCATGTAAGTCGTGTAACATACGTCAAGTGTGATGTGGGGGACAAGGGATGAGCGCGAAGGGTTTCTCATAATTTATAGAAAAGCAAGGTTTTCACTCCATCTCGTCGTTTTCGTATTTTTTTAAATGAAAACGATTTTAAAATCTAATGAACAGTTACTTAGTTTTAGGAATGACAGACTCACTCAGCAGTAAGTGGAGCCTCAACTAAATTTTCTGAAGGCGGCATTAAAGAGTGAGGAACGGCAGACTATGAGAAAGAGCCTATTACGGACTCTCCCTGTATCAGTCTGGGACAATCCGCTGTTAAGCTCCTAGACTCCGCTAGATCTTGCTTTATTTCAAAAGTCTACGACAAAAGACTGAAACAATGAAAAAGGATGAAAAAGGTATATTTTAAGAAAAGTGCTTAGCTTTAGATTCCATTTTGAAAAAGGAGTCTCTTTCAGCCGCTTCTCTTATAACTTGTACCACACCTGTCAGCTCACATTAAATTGTCGGGCATCGAAAGTCGTACTTACCGCTCGTAACAACGATGCTTCAGGGCATAAAGCAAGGAAATAAAGGGGTGATTATTATATCACATGTATTATAGTTATCGTGTTTATGTACAGCTCGAGACTCGGGAGCAACCACTGGAACCAAAAGTTCAGAGACTTTCTCATCTCTTAGGTTTTAATTGGAAAGTTAATGTATTGGGGAAATATCGTGCTTATATTTAGATAAGCGTTCTTTAGAGCACTTCATATCGGATGATTCATGGCTCCGCGCAGATCGAGCCGCGAAATGCTACTCTAGTAGATTTCCATGCAGTTTTTATGGACATTGACCTAGTGGAGTCGCGTCAGAGTGTCACGTCGCGCCTGTCTACGGAAGCCTTAACTAAGCTCATGGTTAGAGAGTTATTTTGCGGAGTTTACTCCTGAGTTTAGCTAACTAATTTAATTTAACCCTGTAAAACAAGCTACTACTGAACATAGGCTGGTCTGTATTCAGAACTTCAGTATGTTCTCAGCTTTCTTTAGATTAAGATAATTTTAAGTCTTTTTGGTTAATCAGTATTTTGGGCACTTATTTGTATCTTTGAGCCTTATTATTATGATCAGCATATTAGAATTATCAGCCCAAAAATAAACCTCTTATACCGTTTCTCGAATAGTCTCAACTAAACGAAATCTTGTTCCAGCAATGCCAGTCAAGCTTGGCCATCACAATATTTAGGTTTAGGTATAAATACAACACTAAACGAAGACTGCAAACTGAACTGCATGAATTCAGCAATATGATTCTAGACCAGGGTACCGTAGAAAATTTTTGTCGGTTATCAAAATAAAACGAACATCCGTTTCATAGAAAAGAGCAATACTTACGCGGTTAAATTTATGGAATGGAAAAGCAGAATTAAAAAAAAAAAACCGACGAAAAATTTCAACGCTTTCATCAATCGGATCATGTACTTACTGAATCCATGCTTAAAGGGTTGTATTCTGGATATCCCTCTCAACAATACATCAACTATGTCACAATACTCAAATTTCGAAGACACGGTAACCATAGCAACCGAACAATCCACGACCCTCAGAAACACGAGGCGAAGATAACTAACGACTTCCCCTCGCCGAGATAACCTTTAATTAGGTAAAGCTCAGCTTGTTTATTAATTAAAAATTATTATGTAAATCGTATAATTTTACACTCGAGTGACCTGAAACTAATACTGGCTGTGTCTTCTGTATTATTTATATTAATTAGGTTGGAGATAGGCATCTGTTTATATAGTTTATTACTGATTTACTTCCGTGGGTGACTGACATTTGAGTGTTGCCATGCTAAGGTGGGTAGGAGAATATTGCGTCTGTATTGAAATTTCGGAACTGGTTGGTGAGAAACTTTTTCGGATATTTGCAATAGAAAACGGGCTTGTTTATATAACCTTTATGTAGGTATTATTATTATGTTAAACCTTTTCTAGGAACGGTTTCGTAAGGTTTAAACAACATTATGGGTGAGAAGAGAAGTTTTAATAGACCGTGGCAGAGACTTTCGAAATAGTTTTTTTTAATTACTCGTACTTGACAATAAATCGGAGCATAATAGTATCTGACCATAAAAACATTTTTGATTGGAATTTTGCTGAAATAATATATTGTACTTACCTTATAAAGAAAGAAGAAAAGATAGGTACATTGAAGTATTATAATATTCATTTATTTATTCAGAAATCACAATACATTTCGTTAGTGAAAAAAAAGTTACAAAATAATCAGAGGGACAATTTTTGACATTTTGATATTAGAAAGCCAACATTAAAAAAAATACGGGAATTGCCCCTCTGCAGCTGGAATCTTCTTACAACACCATTGCTAAAAGCTCACTATTCAGATTCAGTAGAACAACAGGAAGATCAATAAGTACGAAAAGTTACTACCTAGGGGCCATCCATAAATTACGTCACATAAACTTTATAGTTTTTTGACCCCGCCCGTCTATGACACAGGTGGTCACACTTGTAAAACCCCATTCCCCCTTGTGTGACGTCATATATTTTTCAATTTATATTTAGAAGTAAGAGTAGGTATTAGTATTTTAGGTTTTAACATGTGACGTCACAAAGCTTTTGACCCCCTCTGGCCCTTGTCACACAATTTCACATTTCGTTGAACCCTTCACCCCCACTTAACGTGTGATGTAATTTATGGATGGCCCCTTACTTGAACTTAAGTTGAAGCAAAGTTAGCAAAAGTCTATAGTCTCTATGCCACGGGGTCAAGTACGGTAATTGTGTGTTAAAACAATGAATTGAAATAGAAAGGGCCTACTGTTTCGATAGGGTTGATAGCACTAATTCAGCTTGTAAGTTATTTTGAACAGAATTTTATGTAAACCCAGGAACAGAAAACAGGTTTCACGGTGTATTATCATTTTCGACGAGGACGGCGCAACATCTTTAATACTTTCGGTAAGGTCTTTTTCTTCAATACTTTTCGATTAGTCGTCATCTTGATGGTTACCTCCTTTCTAACCATACCATCATTCACACAGTCCATCCATCGTTTCTTTGGTCTCCCTCTACTCTTATAGCCATCGAGATTCATAGTCAAAACTTTCCTCACGACATTATCCTCATTCGTCCGTATCACATGCTCATATCTCGATAACAGATTTCCACACTACTTTTCAGCTACCGGTGCCACTTTCAGTCTTCCTATTATGTACTCATTTCTTATTCTATACATTCGCATGCATCCCTTTTGTGCCCCAACATTCTGACCCATTCAAGACAGCAAGTCTGATCATTGTTTTTTTATATCGTCTCCTCTGTGGTGAATGCGGGAGTCGCAGATTGTTCTCGTGACCTGCAGCCATTCTAACTGAGAACCGTATGTCATCTTTAATTAGTTCCCATCAACATCAACTGCCGTTCTTCCTCAGGAAGTACTAAAATCTTTTATTTTTAAACTAAGTGTCGTTTAGTATCGAAGTCACAAGCGGATGTATGAATTAATGAATGAGACAGACTTCTCAAATGTGTTTGAGATGTGACGTCATTTGATAGCCTGGCGGCTAAAATTAGCCTTTAATGTGTGCAAAGTTCTTGTGGCACTCGTCTCATAGACTTTGCACTTGTAAAATATACTATTGTGTGTAGAATAGAAAAGGATGTTCATTATTATGTACATCATATGAATTAAAGATATAAATGTAGATATTTTCCATAGGGAGACACAATGGGCAGACTTATCCTAAACAGTGATCTCTTAAAGAGAACCTTTGGATGGATAAAAGGGTCAAGAAGAGACAATACTGCATGTTGTCTGAGGTGTACCAGTTACATAATATACAATAAGGAGTATGTTAGGATACTAGAAGGTGGCGTCTTATAGTTCCTGCTCCAATGGGAAGAAGATACGTGTTTATGTACAGTAATGATGTGGCGCCATCTACATCGCCACATGTGAGCTACGCATCACCCTGACGTCACGAAACAATCCTGCATCGCGCAAGCAAAGTTTACCGCGTAATTGAAGGGGTGAGTGGATAAAGGTATTTTCTGACAAAACTTTGCCCAAGTATGTTGCCGCGTAAGTTTGGCGGCCATTTTTTCTTTTAAAGTTCTATTTGTAGGTAATACAGTACCTTCAAAATACTTAATGTTATATTCAAATAGTCGATTTTATTTTGCAGATACACTCTGATCTATGATTGCGTAGAATCAGATTTTATTTCACCGTAATATACATACATAGTAAGTCGATCTTCACTTTGATGGTTTGGGAAAGTTGAAAGCCACTTTTCATAAGTATTTGCCCGATTAGTTTTAGTTTTTCATCAAAATACTATAATAAGTTAGTATTAAGTGATGTATCATGTTTTCCAAGTTTTAAGTATTAAGCATATTTTTTACCTAATTTTAGTTAAGTTACTTTAGTTTAGTTTATTTTGTACAACTTCCTTTATATGCATGCGGAGTTTACCTATAAGTGATTGTTACGCTACTAGATTAATATATCTTCCATGTTATCTTTAACATAATACCAGTGTAAACAATTGTTGGTGAACCTAATAAATAAATAAATAACCATACCCGCTACCGCTTATCGCTACCGCCCGTCAATGTAACCGAGGTATGGTACGATACTGCGGTAGTTTTCTTTTTTACGACAATATTAGGTCCTTGAAGAAACATTACATGATGGTATTTCGCGACAACTCATTGAATGTGCACTTAACTTTATTGACTCAGTTGCTACAACGTCATATTATCATCAAATATTATGTCACACAATGTATTTTATCATTCAAACAATAAACCCATAAACATATAAACAGGACATAAGTACTATTAATCAGCATGATAAATTATTAAGTTTTCGTCAGCCTTATTAAAACAATACTGTGCAGTATACTACTACAATTCTCAAGGTTTAAGATTAATATTATCTGACACACAGACGTTATCTTGAATTAAATATTATATAAAACACATTTGAATCTTATTTTTACAATAAAACGCGCCTAGTAACAGTGTGACCTAAAAAGATACATCCGGTACAACCGAAAATATTAATGCTATCCCTATCTTTTTCCAACAATCAACTTATTATGATAACAAAAAGAGATGGAACATGTAATCCAAATTCGAATTGATGTCATCAAAATTCGCTGTGAGCACATGTGTGTATAATTTCGTAACGTAGTGTATAATTTCCCCACTCACCACAAGCGGCGCCGTGGCTTAGTTGGTTAAAGCGCCTGTCTAGTAAACAGGAGATCACGAGTTCGAATCTCGTCGGGGCCTATGCAAGTTCGTGCATATATTCTTTTTTAGTTTTTTATACAGATTTTTTTTGTAAAACAATACTATATTAATAATATTTTCAACTATAAATATGAATTAGTGACGAAAATTCGCAGAATTTTATCCCCTTTACATAATACAATTACAAAAATGTTAATGTACATTTTTTATATTGTTGAAATACCCACAACACAAAACTGGTTCACTGACGAATTTAAAAAAGCTCGTATGCATCGAGAAAGCTAAATGAACAGTGATCACTGAGGACATTGGACAAGGCTTACCGTTGTCTGTAGCGTTAGCAGAAAAATATTGATACAACATTTAATAGAGGTTTTTCCTCTACGATTTTAAAAGTGACTTAGGATTTTGTTATCATAATTGGTGAATGTTGTTTAATTAGGTAGATTGTATTTATAAGGTATAACTTGTTTTATGAGAACATAATTCTTACACATATTTTAATGCACTGTTGTACCAACTCCTTGTTTGCATAAAGCTAAATTATATGTATCTAAAGATAAGCATGAAAAAAAAAAAAGATGCTCGAGGGTTTTTTGTAGCAGTAGGTACAAGGTACAACTATGTATCTATTATTTTCATGAATTTTAAACAAATAATATATTATCTTAGAAGGCTTTCTGTTTGTAGCTAAAATACAGGGTGGCAGGGACACTCGATTTTGGACCCTCTAACGTAAAAATTTTTCGTCGATTATCGAAACAAAACCTGCTGTTTCATGGCAAAGTGAAAACAAACCTACGCGGTAAAAAAAATATGGAACAGGTATTTTTTTAAATAACCGACAAATCATTTCAGCGCAGGGGGCGTTCAGAATCATGAACTGAATACATCGTAATAGTTTGCGCATAGATATCCCTGTCACCCTGTAGGTATAATGTTAGTGGAGGTGCTTGGGGGAGGCCTATGCCCTATGCCCAGCGGTGGAGGTCTTTCGGCTGAATTGATGTTGATGATAATGTTAGTAGTTTCTAATTATTATGAGCCGTACGTAAACAACAATTTTTTTTTTGTTTTCCCCGTCATTCATAAGTTGTTGTTTGTCCTAGTACCGACAACTTCTCTACCAACCCTACACACTACACGCCAGGAATGGCGAGTTGCGTGGGACCCAACGTAGGAGCCGTCTAACATTAATTGCCATCGCGTTAACTCCACAGCCGAACAATAGCGTATTAACATACTAAATGTGACTGCTACTAACGTATGTGATGCGCAGGCGCCACGCCGTACAACGCTAATGTCTGCTGCATTTATATCTGAGTGATTAAAAGCGTTGCCGCGACGCATTCATAATGTTATGGGGGAAAGGTTGAAGGAAGTGGCGGGGCGGGGTAGACTGGCAGGCGGCTATATTGACCAAATAGATTAAGAAGGAATCGAAGGTCTTTAGTTAATTATAGGTCAAGGAATTCTCTACAATGTGATGTTGTTTCGGTCTTTCTCCTCAGAGCACTCGGTTAAGAAATACTGACTCATCTAGATTTAAGACATCAATTTACTTTTGACGTGTATTTTGGACCAATTAACATTTAAATATAATTTATCAGTAGGAAAAGGTGGAATGGGTTGCACCCACGAATGATTTTATAGTTAATTGAAAGATCCACAAACACCAAAACTTTACTGCACGATTGAACGTGTCAAAAAAGTGTCAAATTAAATTTTTCGAAAGGGCCAATACGTACACACCAGGTGTTAGGACAACTGTCAAATAGTGTTGTCATTCATTCTAACTTTAGAAACTTAACTAATCTTAAGTCTGTTAGTGATACGAAGTAGGCTACGTAAATTCGGCCGAAACTACGAAGTAGTTTTAGTCCGAGCTGTGTTTGATGATAATATTTAGGTTCCTATCTAAGCTAACGTAACATTGGTTGTACCCGTACCCTATCTATTTTTGCAATACTATAGTTACCCTAGCGCCCTAGCCAAAGGAAGAATCCGCATAGTCTATTCTTCGATGAGAACTAAAAGGCCTTCACCAACTTGATTCAATTTTGTTCAACAATTTCATGAATAAAACAACGAGTCAGTATCAATTTACTATTAAACTAGTAATAACCTAATAAATAGTGACGTAACGACTAGATACTGGCAACACAAGGCAACGATCGCCGTGCAGCCAGTAATGACTCACTTATTACTGTGGTATGCTAAGTGTTGGGTTGCCAGATGCGATAGCGCTTACCCTGTGTTTTGGTATGTGACACAAAATCACAAATTGACATAGTAAAGGATGCTGTACATACAGCGCATACATGTTACTTAAAAGGAGGTTTTGCAGCAGTTCTAAATGTAGCTACACCAACCGAATATGGTTGAATAACGGGTTGCCGAATATGGGTACTCAAAATCTCTTGATCATATAGGTACCAACATTGCTTGATAGATTGAGAAGATGTAAATTATCTGGGGCTATAATATAAGCACGCTTGAAAATCATAACCATTCAGCTAGCTGCGTAATGGTCAGACAAAATATATTAAGAGATATTAAAAATCACAGTCTGATTTTATTCCATCATCAAGATATACTTAACTCATTTAGACCATACATAACGGTTCCTTACTTATTGTGATTCTAACATGTTCTGCATATTATTTGTTAATAACCTAAGATATATTAGAGCCGGGCTCATCAATCATCTGGCGGCATACATTATGGACGCAACTAGCCTTGTTACCAAGATTAGTTCTTTGGTCGATACCAAAAGAATTATACGAACTAATACTTGATGTTTCATTATGGATGTTCATTAGCATCGTGACTACGTAGATAAGTGATTGCCAGTCTAGTTTTGTAAGAATTTTACAGTGAGTGAAGTAAGCTGTCATTCCACCAGATGCTATTGATTGACAGTTCTTTTGACAGCTCCCTTCACCTAAGTCTTCTCGTTGAGTTTTACACAGAATAGAACAGAAGGGGTGTTGGCCGTCTTTTTTGGATGAGAATTCACCAAATGACTTCTCCCGCTCTGAGCGGAGCGAGAGGGCGTGTCAGTCTTTTACTGACTAAGACCCATCCGTGTTCCTTCAGTTGCCTGTGCCAGGGCCACGGTAACTCTTTTGAACAAATCCTCGACTCTGGAAGGGGGTGTTGGCTTCAAAATTATCTTAAGTGAGACAATGTGTGTAGTGCTTCTCTTTGTTTGGCAATAAATACGAGTAATATACAGATCTAGGACTTATGTGGGCTGCAAAACCACATTTTCTGATAAGATAACATGTTTAGGCACACAAAAAATTGAAATATTTATCCCCATAATTTAATTTCTGACTTAAGTAACTATCTTCTATTAATACTACTACATCATGTTAACAACCTTTCCTCTACCAATATTGGAAGTAGATCTGGCAACCCAGCCAAACGTTCTCTGATTAATTCACACAGATTAGGTCGCGCAAGGTCACAAGGTCCATTCCCGGCTGTTTCATTATAATTCCCATAAAATATGCCGGTTATCGCGCCGCACCAAATAAGGAGATACAACACATGTTTTAGTTGGTTATAGGATAATGGAAGCCATGGGCTTGTGACCGACTTTTTTGACGCTTTGGATGCTCTTTCTGATACTACTTCTGACTGTAGGTTTACTGACCTACTTCAAGAATAGAAATTAAAGAGGTTTTATTCGGTGTTGTTACTGCGGCCAATCACAATAGCTGCAGAACTGATCAATGTAAGAATATCAGGCCACTAAGGCCAAACATGACTGATCTTAACTAATGTAATTTAATGACTTGCATGCTGTGTATGTGTACTCATGTTTCCACAAATAAAGGATCTTGAATCTGTAAGGTATCACTTAAAGGACAAGGCTTCTTTTCCATGGAGTTTCTTACTCCTTCTTCTCCGTACGAACCTACTACGCATTTTAATGGGCATTCATTTCTCCGAATGGCGAACTCCTTTGACAATTTAAAAGTGCTTGTAAATAGGGAATGCAATCTCGTCTCGCCGAGATCCCGATCTCGCGAGATCCCGGCTATATTTTACGAGATTGGATCTCGTCAAATTTCGTACGAGATCTCGCGAGATAACGAGACGCAGGATGTCGATGTTGTTGCACCGGTTGCACAAGAGGACGATGAAGGCTTCGATATTGAAGACACTACAATGCCTCTTTCTGCCGTCTCCGCGGAAAAAAATATCACACTTCATGAAAAGCTGCAAAAATCGCTGAAAGCACTGAAACAGCCCACTGCTCGCTCAACAAATTCTACAACAAATACTTTAGACATTTTAATAAAAAAAGAAATGAATTTGTACGAAGCTGGTGGAGTAAGAGGGGAACTTTTAAACTTCGTACATAACTGCCTCTCAACTGTGGTTCCCACAAGTGTTGAGGCAGAACGAGCTTTTTCAGCAGCAGGGTATTTGGCATGCAAAATCAGAAGTCGTCTGTCAGATGATACTCTCGACATGATGTGTTTTTTGAGAAGCCATTTTCAGACAAACTAACTTGCCTTTCCGTACCTTGATAACTTCATCTGACTTCTACTTTAAACTTCTTTTATTTGATTAATACGATCTCACAACATTTATTTAAGAACTTGTGAAGTTAAGTTTTTGTTTTGTTGTATTTATTTACCATAAGCATCGATCACTAATAAAGAACTGATCGATGACCATAAGTAATGTTCCTATTACTCTTAATTATTGAAACTAAAGTAATAATTTACAAAAGACTAAATATAGATAATTATTGTTTTGTTACCAATATTGTAAGAATTTGAACTGATTAGCTACAGTAGGTATAATAATTGTAGACATAAACAAATGTTATTAGAGTGAGAGACAAAATAATAAGTACTCTGTTGATTTTTAAAATAAAACTTACATTATTTTATAACTAAGCAACGCAGTTTCTATTTAATTACATATCATGTCAATTACTAGTTCTTAAAACAAGCATTTGCATATGTTTTAATTGCGATTCTCCCAATCTCGCGAGATCCCGTAACTTGCGAGATCTCGCGAGACTGGGTTTTGAGTCTCGCGAGATCTCGCTAGGCGGAAATCTCGTACGAGATTGCATTCCCTACTTGTAAATGGTTAAATTGAATTGAATGTTTTGAGTTTGAGTCTTCATACAGATATTGAAAGACCAGTGATGAACGATAACTGTCTGTTGTTTGAATTATCATAATGTAGACTAACAATTTAATAAAATAATCTTTCAGCTCTTAACATTCACTCCTACAAAGTAAATCCCGACCAACCTCAATAGAAGAGCTAATAGACAAGTATGTAAACACAGATATTTGTCGAATAACCGGCCCTAGGGAACCCGAGGTGTCGAGAAACGAATGCCTACAACACACTAATAAAATACTCACGAAGTAAAACGGAAACATAAAAAGTATATCCACGCACTGCGAGGCCTATTGTCAAAACGTTATCCAAGGGCACACGCTAGGGTTATCGACATCTCCAACTTGAAATATAAATATTATATCAAAAGATTTTTTGCGAGCCTTTTTTGTGACCGTACATCCCTTGACGCATAGTGTGTACTTATTTAAATGTTTATTATTTTTATGATTAAGGTTACTGCAAACAGGCGAGATGCGACTCGGCTAGAACAATGTCCATGAAGTTTTCGTGGAAACTGTTCTACGAGAGTCGCATCGCGCCTGTCAACGGGAACCTTTATGCGTAGGATAATGTAGACGGCTCGTTATTTTAATTTATTGGTCGCGGTCACTTGACTTTAGTTTCTAATGTCTCTGTTAATTTTGATAAGTTTTTATACTTAAATTAAAACTTATCTAAATCGGGTTATTTTTCTAAAAATAATGACTCAATTTTTTTAAATTACATATGGCTTGGCCTATGCCCATGTGCACGTGTACGCATATTATTATAAATTAAATATAGAAGTGAATGTAAAAAATACCTCTTAGGCAACAAAAATTATTTGGGAATACTTTTCATGAGATTACTTCGTTTCAAAGACTCGTTATTAATATTTTTTGTTCGCAACAGTTGCAACTAATAATTTTAAACTTCGCGTTGTGCTCAAGAGCGGCAACCCTAGTGACATCGTCCAAATTTGAAGGGCGACATCTGTTATAACGTGGTGTGAATGATTATGTTATATTAAACGCGCCGATATCGGCCGTGGCGCGGAAATATACTAATATGGCGCCGACGTCAAATTAATCTATGAATAAATCGACAAGAATTTGACAACTTGATCAAAATGTGATGTCAATATTGGAGGCAGTTTAATATACAAGCCAGGCCAGATAACACAAATAAGCTGTGCTTGAGGTTTCGCCCGCGAGGATATCAAAAATTACCCCATGGAAATGTGCTACCGGAACAAAAAGTAAAATTGTAGAACCTTTGTTACTCCTCGTAACATCAGCTATCCGTCAGTGAAAGTCCCGTCACAATCGATCCAGGCGTTTCAGAGATCAGCCGGAACAAACCGAGAGAGAGACAGACAGACAGTACAGTTCATTGCAGTACAGAGCAATTTATCTTCTCAGAATACTAACTAGAATCTGACCTTGGGTCACACCCATAAGATTCTTACAATACCAGCACCCATATTGTGTAACATACAATCAATAACAATCTGAATTATTTTGAACGATAATTAATCCATTCCTTCATATGTACGAAAAATGTGTCTGCTCGACAACGTAAAAAACGCAATGAAAGTTGTGCTGTCAAAATGAGAAGCTATTAAATCAAAATCAAATCATTTTTATTTCAGGCATTGTATAAGTACACACATATATATTTCACCCATAGTGACTACATGTCATAAATAAACAAACATTATAATATTAAGCAGGTATTTTGGGTATTACAAATTAAATATTGAATTACTACTTTCATGCAATATTATAAATGAAATTATTAAATTAGTTAGATAATTAGTATATTACGCATTTACCCCTACCAATGATACTATAATCCCCCTACTTAGTAACCTGGGAAAATTAGATTTCAAAATCAACATAGTCACGCTTTTTTCCCATAGGATAGACATAAATTACATAACGATATGTTTGATCCTTACCTACTTACTGCTTTTATTTCGTTTACGTTCATACATCTTATTTTGTTTAACAGTTAAAGACAAAGAGGCCAATGCAGGACTTTATTACCATCGACAACGACGCATAATTTTCAAACAGACGCATAGGTATTCTTACATACAGCCTTCAATAAATCCAGCACACGATTTATGTGGGAAAAAAGCCAATACTCGTATTTAACAGAAACTATAAATTCAATTGTAACTTGTAAGCTTATTATACTGTTTACATATTTGTTATTTATAAAGCTTGAAAGTATTCAAAATATTTTTATAGGTCCCACGAAACGACACCATTTGACTTTTTAATGTCCCATTAAGATAACATTACAAAAATTATTAACCTATACAGATTTTTTTTGTTTACCTTACTCCATGAATAAAGTATTGTTGGTAAATAGTGTATGGTAGAGTGCATACTGTACATTATTAAATAAATAAATGTTTAAAGCTATAAGGGTCAAAGATAATAAAATAAGAACTAATTGCGTTTAATTACTTACTATTAAAATACTTAAATCTGTGTATAATGAATGTGTCCCGGTATCAGAAAAAACTAGAATAGAAATGAGCGAAAACAAAAGAACTCAGGATTAAATCAATGTTATCATGATGTGCTTATCCCTGTATCTATACCTAGTGTCCTAAAACCGCATCCAATTGTTTTTTAAACACTGCCGATCCATTAAAAATTCCAGCGTGATTATGATAATATCATAGAACGTTAAACTATCACACACAATAACTCTAAACACGATTATAACATTCATTACCGGTATTAAAAACTATAAATAAGAAATATTGAAATAACGAGAGGTGCGATCAAAATGATCGGTCGGCGTATACCGTGTACTGTGGCCACAGATTAAAAAAATCAAAGCTACAAAACGTTTCTGGTAAAAATAAATGTTTGTGTACTTTGGGGTACTACTTTATTAAATGTTTATATATATAGATAACTGACAATACGACATCTTTGTAAAAAAAAAAAAAATACAAAGTTGACACATTTTTACGACAGTTTTATAAAACAAAAAATTATAAAAAATAAATAAATACAAAATTGTCGAACATATCGGTTGACGGTTTTATTAACTAGACCTTAGTCTTTTTATAAATATTGGCGATTATCTCAATAACTAACGGGTTTGGAAAAGCTGGCAATAATCCCTACACTTGGTACACGAAACGGCTACAAGAAGATGGTGAACGGCGTAATTTTTATAGGAATAAAACCACATCATGATTGCCACATATTTTCAATGCGTTTTGATAATATTGTAATGTGTAATCGGAAGTGGCCTGTCAAGAAAGAACGTTCGTAATATGATAAATGAGTGTCAAATCTTAGATATTTTAGTGATTCATGCCCATGTTTATGGCGGCTCTAAAACTCACTCTTGGCCGCATACTACGGCCGTAATTGACAGCTGTCATGAGGCGGATATGATTTAAACCGCTAGATTCGCCTTACCGCGTCAAAAGATAGCCGCGTTTCTTGGGTTCTACTCTAAGTCTGAACGACGATACGGGCCAAACCGAAAGTAGTTGATTCGTCCAAACTAGTGGTAATTTTATTTTTCGGGCTGCGCCTTCCCAGTAGGAACAACTCTCAAATTCTTGTCATTGTTCGTGATCGTGCTTAGCAAGTAGACCGGTCGTTCGGATACTTCTATCACACAATGACGCAGTGCCTTGACTTGATTGTATTTAATAATGTGTGAGCTCTCTCATCTCAATATGTACACTTTTCGCGTGATTAAGAAGGATCAGGGCAAAACTAGCGATTTAAATCTTTAGGCGAGGTAGCGGAGTTGACTTTACGGTGCCAAAAACGCTCTCTAGGAAAATACACCAGCTATAGTTTCATAAGTGGAAAGGAAGAAGATATTCATTTTATTGTTTTTATTATTTATTTAATTGTACACCTATTTGGTTTATCTTAATTTCATTTAACTTGATTTAACTTGTTCTTATTTAGTTTTTTTATGATTTTATTTTAAATAATGTCTACTAATGTATGTTTGGCAATGGGTTTTATTTACCTGAAATTAATAAATTTATTATAGATTACAAGTTACGTTTCAGTGACGTCATTCGCCGGTAATTGTAGACGCTATTCCACCGCTCTTTTAGAAATCCGTAGTTTCAGTGATGACACATCTACACAATTTTCATACTCCGGGACGAAACAGAAAAAAATATCGCTTTTAAAACCTACAAAATGGCGATCGATATTAATCGTTAACTTGTTATAGAAACACATTAAGATTCTTAGATTCAAATTTATGGATATGATATCGGTTCAGACAGGTAATCATATACATCTACATACATCGAGCAATGCATATGTGAAAGTTTCTATTTGGTATTCAATCAACTTGTGGCTACGTACGGTCGTACGTGCTTGATTATAAAAACGTATGTAGGGGGAATGTCATTGCCGTGTATTTGATATCGAGGGCAAATCCGTGGGCAACGGCTAGTCATTGAATAAGTTGTTGGATCCTTAATCTTCTACTTATCTCTGTCATATGATAGCGTCCGCTTCTGTGTGGGGAATTAAATGAGTCAATAGTATCGACCGTAGCGAGACTCAAGTAGCGGCTAACTGGAAGATTACGTCAACAGATAAGCACATGGCAACTACTCAGATATTTAATGTCTTTAGTATTTTCATAATTGCCTTAACATAAGGTACAATCATCAAAATTCAAGATAATTATGAATGACAATCATCTAATTTGAAGAAACTCGTCCAATTTCGCGGTAGCGCCATCATTATTCACGAAATTCTTAATTCACGAACTCAAACTAATTAACAATGTGCTAATTTGCAAATTCAGAACATATGCCCGAACATACTCGTATCCTGTTTTTACGATCTAGGAGCGCAAATGTTTTATCTTGTAAAAAATTAATTAAGTACGCGACGTGCATTTTCAAGCTAAAATGAGCTTAAATGGATAGATTGTAAGGTCACAATTTATTTGTAAATAACGAGGCGCGAGTTTCATGAATGAACGTCTCGGCATGAATGGCGGGCGGATATGACATCACGCGATGCCAACGAGGCGCCGACGCGCGTACGCACCCTACGAACATAATAACAATCAGCAAGCAGTAAATCAGATACAATTTGCCTTTTGACTATTTCTTTTTATTTTTTCAGCTGGTGCAAAAATTTGCAAAGGTTAACGAAAACTTTTTGCTGTCAACATTGATTTTAAGTGTCATAGTTTAGAAAGAAAAAACATTGAATTTTTTTCCGTTTCTCAAAAATGTAGTAATCTTTTTATGTAAATGAAATTAGACGATTTTTTTTTTGTACTTGCTCAAAAACCCAGAAGGCATACGATTAGTAATTTTACTACAAACCATTTTAAAAGTCTTTTTTACAAAGACATACCTAATTTATTACAGTTTTCCTTTTTGGCCATAAACCTAAAGCATACAGTCTAACTTAATGCTTGACGTGTAGTAGCCACTTATTGCTATTCTTAATGCGTTTTACACGGTCAGAATATAAATTAGGCATAAAGGTTTTATACCATGTTATCCTACACACGTTCGGGGCCTCCATTGACAAAACCCATTGATAAATTGCAAATCAAAATAGTATCCTTCAAAGCACATTGACATATAGAGATCTGAATCAATGACCATCGATATTATTAATACTTACTACATTCATACACTGTTATATTTATTTGGTATAATATTGGTTATGTTTTTCCTTGACAGAAAATATTAACGAATTATTTATAGTAACGTTATATAAACGTTACTGATAGAAAATAGCGAAAGTTAGGCATGGTTATAATCATCATCTTTTCAGTCGAACGACGTCCACTGCTGGCACATAGTCCTCCCCAAGCTCCGCCATTACGAACGGTTCTGTACTTCCCGCATCCAGTGGATTCCTGCGGCCTACACAAGGTCATCGGTCCACCTTGTGAGAGGCCATCCTATTCTACGTCTTCCAGTACGCAGTCGCTAGAACCTTTCGGCTCCATCGGCTATCTGTTCTGCGAGTAATGTGCGCTGTCCACTGCCACTTAAGTTTGGCAATTCTTCATGATGGCTAGGTAAATGTGATGTGAGACAATGAACACTAGATTTTTTGTTTGCTTGTATTCGCTTTTAAATTACGAATCTAGAATTGACAAAAAGACAATCGTCAGCTTTAATCTGACATTTATTAAGTTGCATCAGAAAATCAGCGCAACAAACTTGATATACTGTATTCGCTGCACTGTGGCAGCTACGTCACATTGTCAATGGCGATATAACAACTTATTTACGATTCTCATTGTTAGCAACTGCACTTTTTTTATTGCAGTCATCTCACACGCAGCGAATGAATGAATCAGTGTTATTTATATTTTAATGAATGGGTCACAAACCGCTGCGTCGCGTGTACCTACACATTTACTATTTACAATTGTCTTTTTTATGCTAAACGGTTTACGGGTTACAGGATACATTTTTAACCAGTGCGCAAACTGTAACCATGAATTCAGCATATCATTCTAGACCCCCTAGTGTAGAAATTTACAAATAAAACCAGCTGTCCCATTCATTTTAACTGCGTAGGTATTGCACTTTTCTATGAAACAACAGATTTTTTTCCTATCCCTGGATCATCAGTGGCAAGCGTAGCTTAACAAAAAGGTGGTGTTCGGATGAAATAATTTACAGGTCATTCATTCGTCATTGATGCTAGCTTACAATGCATAATGCAAACAAACCCATGCAGATTAGCATGAATTGCAATCAGAATATTATGACACTTGCGTGCTTTCGGCCTGACCCACAATTTTTTTACGATAAATGATTTTATTTCTGAAAATAGGTTTGTTCAAACACTTCTTTACGTCAATCATATTTGAAAAATTAGATGAAGTCGGCGTTTCCTATCTAACTAGTTACTCTTTTTTTTTTTTTGTGAATTTTGTGTGCCTTAACCTGGGCCAAATATTTTTTTTTTCTTTAATTCTAGCAGTGTCACAAAAAATATAATATTATTATAATGATCGAAAGTTATAATTAAATGCTTACGTAATAACAAGTTGCTAGCCTTTTAACCTCTGTATCATTGTAATTAATAAACGTTTAGTTATTTATACTCCGATGAACTTCGTAAGTAATAGTACCTACCTATTCATAGTCACTTTCGGAAAATGTAAATCTTAAGCTCATTATTATTTTAATCATAGGGAAAAAGTTTCATGTTTTCCCACGATAGAAAGTACTTCATGTCCTTCTATAATTAACTAGCTACTTCTATTCTAAATTTCATCAAAATCGGTACAGTCGTTTTGCCGCAAGATCGAACCAACCGAACAGACATACAGGCAGACAAACAAACAAAAGACCGAGAGACTCACAGTCGCATTTATAAATACGTGGATTCAATCAATACCATGCATAAATTAGCAACCAAACATAAATTCTTCAACGAAATATTTATTCATTAAATCCCAGACGTTTTTAATACCTCAAGTGTACATAATTGGTTTATTCTAAAACCCAAAACGCACGCCTGTGTAAGCATGAGAATGACTAAGATATACATATTTAATTATGTAATTTTAGACAGACTTCATGCGAATTATGTCATCGTCTTGGTAAATGGATGTCTGGCTGCCAAGGTCGTGACTATCATCGTTATGATTATTGCTGCTGGGAACTGATGAGTGAGCTGCCGAGAGCTATATATCATCTTGGATAAAAATATTTGCATATGTGAAGCCTATACATGGTAATTTTTTAACCATTGCGCAAACTGTAACCGTGAATTCAGCATATCATTCAGACCCCCTAGCGTAGAAGTTTTTCGTCAGTTATACAAAAAAAAAAACAACTGTTTCATAGAAAAGTGAAAACCCGCGGTCAAAATGTATGGAACAGGTGATTAATTTTTGTGTAACCGACGAAAAATTTCTACGCTCTCTAGCGTAGAAATTTTTCGTCATGAATTCAGCACTAGACCCTCTCGTCTAGTGCTGAATTCATGGTTACAGTTTGCGCACTGGTTAAAAATGTATCCCGTATTGTTCCCAATGCTGGGATATCACTCCAATCCAGCCCGTCCGTTGCTGCCCTCTTCCAACGACGTCTTAGCGTGTAGTCGCTTAGTTTTAAGTTTGTAAGCCCTTGAGGCGGTTCCAAGCAAGTCTGTTTAAGCAGCCGACCACTTCCTAGGTTAACCAGAGAGATGTAATTCCCCAAAAAAAAAAAAAATGCTGGGACACAGGCCTCGACTCATCGAGAGAGAGTGGGCTGTAATCCTTCATGCGGGTCCGGTTCGGGTTGGTAGATATCACATGTCTTAGAATTTTTAGGTTCTAGGATATGCCGGTTTCCTCACGATGTGATTCGCATGACCAAGTCTTATTTGAGAGCTCTTTCAGTAGTGACTATTCAAATTCTTCTGTTAAGATGATTTCATACAAATTGCAAGATTAAGAACAAAGTTTGAAGGCTGAATCGCGTTGATCTAGTAATTTGATACAGTGTAGAATTCCAGTGGTAATGGATCCGTCGTCGGCCATTATCGGCTCCTTCTCTATTCCAAAATACATACCGGTTTGTTTTTTATTATTATTGAGGGTTTCGATATCATCAAACAACTTCTCCCGCTCTGAGTGGGACAGGAGGGCGTGTCAGACTTTTACTGACTAAAACCCACCCGTGTTCCTTCAGTTGCCTGTGTGCCAGGGGCCACAGAATCTCTTTCGAACAACCCGATAAAATCATAACCCTCCTTTTGCTTCACCGTAGCCGGGTAAAATAAAAGTGTTTACTGGAGTCAAATAACAAACCAGTCCAGTGCTGGAATGAGATACTAGATCAATGTATATTACCCTTGACTCTCGCAAGTGCTCATTAATTTATCTATCTAATTACGATTAAAACATATCTTACGACTACTTTACTGACCTAAGTTACAATAAACATGTGTTCCAATAATTACGTAGCTACGTTTACATGAGAACTTACTTAGCTCGACACTTTATTACAACCTCAATTTATCCTAACACCTAAATAAACATCGTCCAACACGAAAACCAGTTAATTTCGAGTATCCTAGCATTTTTGCAAGTACCAACTCGTAGTACTTGCCAGTACTCGTGATGCCGGTGTACATTACATTACAATAAATCAGTCAATACGCACCGCATTCCGGCTGGCAGGGCCAGTCTGTGAATATTTACAAATGTCAAATTTTAGAGTACTCGCGATAATTGTAATAAATGTGTGCGATTGAAAATCACTTAGGATTATTAGGATTTGTTGAAAGTATTACTTAGATGGGAAAAAACGAGGCAGAAGTCGAATAAATCCTAGATTTGCACATAAATTCAATCACAAGATCTTATTAAGTTTTTTTTCTGAAAGGACTGAGTTATTTAACACATAGGCCTTGGAAGATACCTATAGTCGTGATTGGCGAATCGTCAATGAAGTGTGGTAGGTATACACATAATTTACATTTTGGTAATTATTCAGGGGTCGCAGGTGCTGCGTTGAGTGATACTAAATTTATTAAAATTAATTTTCGAAGGTCAGTTTGAATCTGTGCCAAACGTTTCCTAAGAATTATGAAAGAATAATATCTAAAAATTAAGAGAATAGGTATACTTACATAATTGGCTCGTAGACTAGTCTGCTAAGATTACGCATATTTTAATATTAATTATTCATATATCGATCGATACCTACCGATTATTACTTCTATTACCGTCTGCCAACCTTCTTAATCCAGTTATCACCGTCACGGTGTCGATTTAATATAATTTATATTTTGAATTTTAATGTGAAAAATGCTCAGTCTCAACCTTTTCAGAGGCCACTTATTTTATTTAGGGTTTTTTAACTAAATAAAACTGCAAATCGAAATTGACAAGCTTTACATAATTAAAAAACTCTAAATTAAAAACCTCAATTTATCCAAAAAAATTAACTGCTATAAATTACCGCCTAAAACCGCTGTAGAATAGCCCAGTTGTACGCATGGACAATTGAACACACTTCCTTATTGTAGGGCTTGCGTCATCCTCCGGGTGACGCCCCCCGCCCCGCGCACTCCGTGGCCCGCCACCCGGACCCCGCGGGACTCCTCAAGATTCACATCTGATGTATGTGGGTCACGTACACTGAAAGTTGGTGTAAATTAGCCAGTGTGACATTGAATTTGGTCTCATATTTTCTTGTCCTCTTTTTTCAGGAAGCGCTGTCATCGCTCGAAGATGGAGGAGGAAATTGAAGAATCTTGTTGAGTTTCGAGTTTTGCAATATGAGGAGCACGAGGCTTTAAAATATTGAAATAATAAGTGCAATGAATGTAATGGGAAGAACCTGATCTTCAAACTAGATGCCGAACATGACCGCACAAATTTTGGCTGACTTGCTAAGAGACAACTGATGATTGAAGAACCATTTGGAAGTAAGGGAGTAGTAAGAGTAAAGGTAGAAAACCTTTTGCTGAAGTGCTGCAATAGGAAAATATTTGTAGTAATTTCCCAATAATCTACACAAGCAGGGGATAAAGTTTTCAGTGAACTTACTCGCAAAAACTTTATGACCAAATCAAAACAACAGTTCAGCTCAATAGCTAGTCTAGTAAATTACTCTTCAACCACAAATCGATGCTGTGGACAATCCCTGTCAATTGGCTTTATAAGCGTCGCGACGGTCGTCATGACTGATAAGTAGTTGACATATGACACGAGTTTCTCATATAATAAACTAAGGAATTAGACATGTACAGCCAGAAACATCGTTTTCCTTTATCAAATACCTGGTTTGGCTATAGAATAGACCATTTTACACGGGGTAAAACATCATAAAAGGTGTTTAACAAAAATGTAGGTACAAGCTTTATTAACTCTTTCAGTGAATCTATTCCTTTAACAGAGGGGAGTATAAAATACATGTACGGAATATGCCTAATGATTCAAAACTGCTTTTAGATTGGTTGAAGGTCATTATCAAGAGGCCCGTCCATGACGTTGTGAGGTACGGCTGACCCTGAGTCTACACCGTCTACGAGAAAATTAAGTTAGCCTTTCGGAGGTATAAAGGTTGGTAGTGGAATTACGTATCATGACGCTGCTCAGTTTCGGTTTTGTTGAGCGTCGCAACAGTCTAGCTATTGGATACGAACGATATGGTTAAGGGAATAAGTAAATAACAGTGACAAGAAATTATTATAACATCAACATGACATAAGTCAAAAATACGTATTATCGAAGCTTACTCAAAAACCACTATCAGAAGTTCTGAAATAACGAAATTAAAACATCCTCCTTTCCTTCTTTTTTAAGTCAGTAAAAACACACCTTGTTTCTATATTTGGGACATGACAGAGTAATTGACCAGTTTTAACAACTACAGATTCATCCACTAAGTTTTAACGGCAATAGATCAGCAGCTTACGCAGATGAGCGATTGGTGATCCTGATTTCACCTAACCGTTAACCAAACACAAGCATGTTGAGGTAAGTACCACACAATAGGAACACCAGTAACTGAGGAGACATATTGCCCAGTTACTCATCGTCTCTTTGCATGGCAACCAAACGTAAGATAAAGGTGACAGCCCGGAGTTACATGGATACTCTCCAAACGACACAGAAATGTAAACTACCCACTACTTACCAAAAGAAAAACAGAATTTTCCAGATACAAAATGCCATAATAATCTAACTTGTATCTCAGCCATTCCCAGCTCCCAAAGTCCACGAACTAAAAGCAATCGATACGGAAGCGTCTTCAACGAGGCCAAGGACGCGACAGGATACAAAAAAAACTAGATATAATACCATTATCTCCGCAAACATCTACTTATAATATTTCCAAATGAGAAGGGGGAATATTCTTATTCTTTTACACACATTATTTATCATCCTCTGACGAAATTGTGTTTGGTTATACAACGTGTAATAGAATTAGAGCAAGCAAGTATTGGGGGTAGATCGGGAGTCGAGTTTAGACACTTTTTAAATGTATCATTCGTTATTGGTGGATTTATATACTTTTAAGCTAGCTTTTGTCTGCAGCTTCGCTCGCTTGGAGGTCGAATGTTATACGGGAACATACTACTGGAATACAAAGTATCCTATGTGGTAATCCAGGTTATACTCTATCTCTGTGGCAAATTTCATCCCCATCCGTTCAGCTGTCCAAATAACATCCAAACATTTACCCATACAACCTTTCACATTTATAATATTGTTAGTAGGATTATATATTACAAGTAGTATAGTAGGATTCAATTAAATCCAAATTCATTTATTCAAATTAGGATGAGAATCAGCACTTTTCGGACGTCAAAATGCATAAGACAGTCCCCCAAAACGCCCACCCTTCACCACTTCCTAGCGCTTTAGCTGGGAAGAGGAAGTGGCACAACAAACTCTCCAGCAGCACAGCTGTCTGTTTCCTTCCTTTCGTAGCAAGATTATCAGAATTTTATACGAGTATAAACATATGAGAGTACCAAAGGATTGATCAAAATGCACTCGTTGCAATGCATAATCAGTCTATAATATTCCCACTGCTGGGACACAGGCCTCCTCTATGTCAGAGCGAGTGGGCTGTAATCCACTACGCTTGCCAGTATAGGTTGGTGGATATCACAAGTCTTCGCATTTTTGGTTCTAGGACATGTCGGTTCAGGCTGGTTTTGAGAGCTGTGGTGATGAAATAATATACACAAAGTATAGTGCCTGGCTGGGTTTGGAGCTGCGATCTACTACAACTCGTACGTAAGCCATGCAATGCATCTGCCAGGGGTGCGGGTTTGTTCGAAAGAGATACCACAGCCCCTGGCATACGGGCTACTGAGGGAACACGGGTGGGTTTTAGTCAGTAAAAGTCTGACACGCCCTCCTGCTCCACCCAAAGCGGGAGAAGTTATTTGATGATTTCACAACCAAAAAAGAACAAAAAAAAAGCCATGCAATGCATTCATACTTATTTGTTTCTTAACCAAAATAGTTTCGGGTTTCGGATATCGAAATTTTTATGTGTCTGTGTTCGGAGGCTCTTATCCCTTGCTTGTTTTGTCACTCCTAACATAATTCGACCATATAGTGAAGACGTGTGTAATTGTGATAACTAAAAACGTAAACGACGCCAAAACATATTATTAACGACAAGCGTGCTCTACGCCACTTTTGATTATTTACACAACAATTATATTTACTGTGCGTCATGCGTGTTTCTATGCGTAACGTCCTTGGTAGCCAGACAGACCAAACATGGAATTTAGACAGTATTGTAACTAGGTCCGGAAACGCCTCGGTCTAGTGGCCGAAAGCGGTACTGCGAGCATGAGTTTCTGGGTTCGATTCCCAGGTCGAACAAAGTGTTATCTCTGGAGTCTTGATTTGTGCCCGGTCTATAGCAATAGGGTCGCTCCATATTACATTATCAGTCTATAATGTGCCCACTGCTGGGACCCAAGCTTTCGCTCTGTGAGAGGGTGTTAAACGTAAGTTGCGAAATGTACTTAAGTTACACCTCTGCACAACCCTTCGGGTGAACATGGCGTCATGTTACGCATTTTTAGGCCCAGTAAATGCCTTTATAAGAGCCAAAGTCGACGTCAAAGTCATAGGCCAAGATCTATGAGCATTACTTAGCACGAACTTAGGCTGAGCATTTTTCTTGTCACTGTTGCACTACTGTCAAACTACAAGTGTAAGATTGAGACGGTAACATGTCTAAGTCAAAACACGAGCTACGCAAGGTTTATAGTTAACGGCATATGCGTGTTTGTTTCTGACATTTTCTCATTTCTGGAGGCCTACCTAGAAAGTCCGTCAACGAAAGTACTATGAAACTTCGGAGCGAACACCCGACTTAATAACTTTTTCGGAAGGTGAAAACATATCGTTAATAGTGACACCTGTCAAATCGTGGTGTCATTCATTCTTAGGTTGGGGCCCTAACTAGTATTAAGTTCATAGTTGATACGGAGTAGGAATCACCCGTGCTTAGGGAGTAGTCCTCTGGATACGGAACAAATACAATATTTAGCAAAGTGAAAGCATTTATTTCAATTAGGCACTTTTGAACGTCAACGTTTACATTAGAATAGAATTGATTCTAGTCGCCCCATCTGAAATGTAGTTGCGTATGGAGAAGAATGGGCAAAAAACTCCATCGTTACTCTTTTAAAATGTTTTAAGTATAATACAACGTAAGTAGTTAGTTAAGTACGTACAATTGCAGAGGTATAGCTTGATCCTTATTAAGGATATAGGCCTACAATGAATGAAACCTAATCAAAACTGACATGATTTGTTTATAGCTTACAAAGGCTTAGCTGGACAGGATAATTCTTAATATTAAGAGCTTATTTAGTCAAATCAAACAGAAAATTTTAAGTAAACATGAAATCTCGATAAAAAAAATCAGCCGTTCCTTACATTTATGTTCGTATAACTCATTAAAATGTAGGGAACAGCTGATTTTTTTTACGCGATTTCAGGTTTGGTCCCATAATAAAAGTTGTTCATAATGATGAGTACAATGACCTCTTAAGAGGTTGTTGGTGTTTTTCCAATAACCCTGTATATGTGTCAGGATGCCCCAAAATTTCGACCGCATTTCACTCACTCTTGCATTCTGTTAATAAAGCCATAATGGCAGCCACGTTTTATCTCACGAGTCATGGTAGGTACGGTTTTCTCAAATTTGGAAAAAAAATTGAGCATAACAGCAGTCGGGTAAAAAGGGCCAATAACATATCGTGATACAGGGCCCCTTTAGGACTAGCTACGCCACTGGATATAGGACCCATTTCTTCCCGGAAATGTTAAACTTTGAGCTACGAATAAAGCTAGTAAATAGCCATCCTACTGGATTACTATTCTTAGATACGTGACCCCTCTAATTAAGCTTGGTATGCACGTGTTAGAAATGTGTTGGTGTAGCGAACGGGCTTCTAAATCATGACCTTTAACCATAAGTCGACTCAACCGCTGGGCTTTTGTCACTTGAAATTCCATAACATAACTATCACGCCCTCAAAACCAGACTTAAGCAAGTCAGCCGTTAAATAACTTCACACAGAAATAAATAATTAAAGATGACGTATGTCGGAAGGATCACTGGTAAAATAGAGAAGCAAACACTAGTAGAAATAGCTTTAATTTTGACAGATTAACAACATTCATTGTGTTTTTCACGTTGTGCAGCAGACAAATTAATGAACATATGAAGCAATGGACATCCTTGAAAATTATTCAGTTTTATTGACAGTGTGTTACGGAATTCGTTTTATTTTTGGGTTGGAAATCATCAAATATCTTCTCCCGCTCTGGGTGGAGCAGGAAGGCGTGTCAGACTTTTACTGACTAAAACCCACCCGTGTTCCTGCAGTTGCCTGTGTGCCAGGGGCGGCGGTATCTCTTTCGAACCCGCACCCTTGGCAGTACGCAATTAGGGTGCTGGTTGATCCGTGATATTCATTCTTTAGTACAAAACTAAAGAAAATTAGCGTTCCCCAGTAAAATAGAGAAGGTTCATCGACGACGTAAAACGTTTTTTTTTTGTATTTATGCTTTATTTCCCGTTTCCTGCTCCATACTAACTTTATCGGACTAAAACACCAAACACATGTACCACAGTGACAAGCCCAATCTCTCATGGACACATGTAATTGGCGACACGTGTAATGTCACACTCACTTTTGCGTTTGCCTGTATTTGCAACTCGTTACCATGGTTTCAGTACGATGTACGTACGTTGATCTCGCACTGTACGGAAATCCCATACAATGCGAGATCAGCTTATACTGGAAATGTATAGCTTGATGTGTAGCCGTGTGTACGTGACGTATGATTCTGAAACACCGCGCGTTGAAATTTTCGTCAATTATTGAAAAAAAAAAGAAGGTAAATCTTAGGACGAATTTCACAAATGGAACGGAATACGATCAGGACATTTAAACCGCGACCAATGTGATATGAGCAATTCGCTCTTGGAACCTGGATGAGCGATTTTGGTCCTGAAATCATTATGTTTAAGTCCGTTTCTTTAGTTCACACCCAATAAATAACTTTTAGTTTTAGTTATTGACCTATTGCTATGTTAGAAAGCCATAATGGGTATTTTCATAAACATGTAGGTACTCGTATTAAGGATAACGTAAATCAGTCGCTTATCATTACTTAACTTTAAGCAACGTTTATAAATAAAGGGGTTAATGTCCAGTTAGGAATTTTGAGGGGGCTTCTTGAGCAGAAAATTACGTATTTCCCTGTGCTCATGCTTATTTTAAGCACACTGAGTATTCTCCTATGAGCTTAAAATAACAATTGTGCGTTCCTAGTGCACACGATTTTGTGAACCAATTTAGATCAGAGAAAAAATCTAAATAGATCTCTTTGTCTGCCTAAACATTATATCATGCTAGACTAGCTATTTTTATCTGTGCTTTGAATCACGGAAACCAGGCGAAGAAATGATTTGCGTGATATGGAGTAGCTAAACCAGCTAATTTTTGGAGTTTGAAAAACGAATGTTTTTCTTAACGTAAAATGGCTAGCCGTTAATACTATTCAAATTAAGAACATTTTAAAAATAAGAACGAAACCGTTTTCTGCTTTAGAGATTGCTATGGCACAAACGTATAATTACTACGTTTATGGGGCAAACTGTGCTAACCTATATAAGAGTTTCACTATCCTTAGAATTGTTGTTTGGCTAAATAGAAAAAAAAAACACACGTTTTGCATGAATTGTGCCAAAGTAAAACCATACTAAAGCCTCATTAAATTCAAACAAATCCAATGATTTTAACAAACAGTAAAGTTACAAGACAAAAACAAAAGAACTATTTGTACCGTAGCACAAAACACAACGAGCAGACTCGCCGCATATCTTTGTGCGGCGCGTAGCAACAGTGACGTCACAGCTATATAATAATTGTCGGAAAAATTCGCCTATTCGCATGCCGCATACATAATTCCGTTGATATCGTCAGAATATATGAGCGAATAGTACGGAATAATAGTAGTATAGTACTACTATTATTACCCCGTTTTTGAGGACAAAACTATTGGTATGAAAAATGACAGGGGGGGGGGGGGGGGGCTTGGAAAAAATGCTTGAAAAAAAAAAAGTTATGTAAGCAGTATTATTTTCCCATCAGTCTCTTAAGTCTCTTTCTTTAAGGGAAGAAAATTTTAACAGTTAGTACAATTGTAAAGAGTTGGTCTACACACAATTTTCGTAGACCCTCTACGCAAGCCTACAGACTATTACCGTAGCATGTTGTACTTAGGTACTGCCAAACACAATTGCATTGCATATCTAGAGGCAAAATTCACTTTAATTGAACTAACCCACTCAGAACTCAGATTATTGTGAATGTACAGTAAATTAACTGTTCTATAATATACGAAAAAAAGACAGAGACAGTGCCGGCTATAAAACGCGGAAAATAAATACAAAACGCTACAAAGTTCGTAGCTTTTTTGCTTTAAAATGATTTTTGGTGCTACATAAGACAATTCGAACCTTCGAACCCATGATTGTCCTCAGAGATCTCAAAACTATTGGTACTGTAAAGATTATGACCAAAAAAGTTGACCTCTTAACCAAGGACTTGACAGCCAGAAAAGGGGTCATTCCCACTGGTTTCATGTTCCATGAAGTAATGAACTTAATTAAAAATGAATACGCACCTACTTTGTATCTGTAATCTATTTATAAACTTTAATTGGTCTTCATATTGTACTACAGTGAGATACGGCCATCTTTCAAACAGATAAGTACAATGATCTCGATAGGTTTTTCTCAAGTTTTTGTGCGCAGAATTTATAATAGAGTTTTTATTCGTCAACTGCTGAGCCATCCATCTTCTGGGTGATATACAATGGTCCATGGTGGACGAATACCGTCGATTGATCGATTATTGGACTCCTTGTGAATGAAATTGTCGATGTAGTAGTTTTACCATTGACTAAGCCGTGCCATTGATATTTAAAAAAAAACTCTTGGATTTCAAACGCTATTACATAAAATGGTGTATATGTTTCAGGTTTGAACACGTCTAGGGCTCTCACGCTAGTTTACTCTTAAGAAGATTAATTTTATTAGTAATAGTTTTTGTCTACGTTATTTTCCACTAGCTGTTGCACGCGACATCATCTGGGACCTAGGAAGGAAAGTAGCCTATGTCCTTACCCAAGTCATGGTCTATCTGTGTGCCAAATTTTATCCAAATCCGTTCAGTCGATTTAGCGTAAAATCGGAACAAACAAAGAAACTTACTTTCGCATTTGTAATATTAGTTAGGATGTACCAAAGGACAAATAACTTGGAAATGAAAGTGCAATTAACTACAAAGAGAATTATCTTTAAGTACTATATTAATAAACTCTGAAACAGAAATACCTATCTTTAAAACTAGACCAAAAATCTACCAAAAAATCGTGGAAAATATTCCGAAAACCAAAGTCCAGTTGAATATATTCGTAATATGATAATTTTCCATTTTAAACATCAGTGGCGCGTCTAGCTTGCCGAATGTATAATAATCACGTGATAAGTAATTCGGGGTTATCGAGGGGCCTTATTCGCGATACTATGTAGTGTGACCATGATCCTTCACACCAGATACGGGACTGTTTATTGAAAACCGTTTAGTTAGAGATTTGTTTTTGTTTACAAGTAGAGGCCGACATTAGAAGTTATTACTGGTTGAGTGACCTGGAAAAATAGTGGGTAGAACTGTGTATCAATTTGAGATTTTATTGCCTATTTTCTCTAGGACATGCTTTCATCATCATTTCAGCGGATTCCAGCAGCCTTGCGATGCTATGTGTTCCAATTAGCGGTCGGCACTATTGAACATTTTGGCCCCATTCGCCATCTGTGCTGCGAGCTATGTGCCATGCCCACTGCGTCAAGTTTGGCAATTGTTCATGCTATGTCAGTTAAATGTACAGATCTCTTTATTTCTGATTCGATCGCGTAGGAAAACTCCAAGCATAACCCTCTCCATTACCCTATGGTGACTTTATGCTAAAAAATTGTGACATTTTTGTTTTATCGAAACCTTCTTTAATACATGTAGAACTACAGACTTTTGAATCAACCGCATGTTATTTAACACAACTGTTTAATCATTTTCTTTACGTCTTTCGTCTACGAACCTTGAAAAACACGTGAAAAAATATCGGATTAATTTCAATATTATCTCTACTACGTAAAACTTATTGTAGAAGTCGTATGATCATCGTGACCGACATAATATTGACTAATTTAAATGAGAAAACGATGAGTATTGATATAGTAGCAAAAGTATGCCATACGTTCACCTCAAATATTGAACGCAAACCCAACGTAATTAACCAAGATGGAGCAAAATTCTTAATTAATTATATGACGTGTGATATTAAGGTATTGGATCACGTGTCCTAACAAAATGTCCAATTAGATCGACCCACATACGCCCGCCGCGACCCAATCCGAGAACTACGCCGGCAAGCATGGCCACCTTAGAGCGGGTAGTAGAACCAAGGTCGTACGCACACATTCGCAAACGTCTGCGAAATCCTTGGCCGCGGTTAAAGACCTACGGAAGTGGTAACGACTAGCATAAGCAGAACCGCCGCCGTCAATACACTTCCCCCTTTTGCGGAGAGTTTATGGTCAAGGAGGGGGCTCAAGCTGGCTGGTTCAAAGGTTTTATGTCATCATGTCATGCGGCCTTCAGTTCCTATGTTTATGTAAACCGCGTGAACAAGTTTCGCGACTCTGTTACTGGGGGGAAGTGTGTTTTTTCTGAAGTCTAATTTCGGTTACATCTCATATCTTAGCTCGCCTTTTGAGATATGCGAGGGAGGCGGCTTAGCATGAAGTTTTAGAAGCAGTCATTGATGTGACCATCTTTATAACGGATTATTCTATGGTGAACCTATAAAAAGATGATTTAGGTTGACAGATAACTGAAGAGGTGGTCTTTATTGGAGTAATGACGTATGTAGGCACATTTACAATCACTTGAATTTGATCTGCGTATTGTTTTCCAACGGATATTATGAAATCATTAAGAAATAAAGCTATGGAGTTAAGTTATTATCCTTCCTACACCATAATACTCGGTGGACACCTAGTGGGTGGATTATGACGTAATTCATATTCCGACGTGAGAGAATAAGTAAGAAACTAGAAAAATATAGAACTACTCATGAAAAATCAAATGAAATGAGCAAAGATGATGAAAAAGAAGTAATAAATAACATAAAGGATATTAAAGGAGACAATGCTAAAGAAATAAAAGCAGCTCCTTTCAGAACCAATCATAGTAACACTAAGAACGTAATTATGAAGCAACAGGAAGCGCTAGAGGTTGATGAGGTCGAACGAGATATCTTCATAAAACATTAAACATAGGAAACCGACTATCTGAAGCAATAAAAAGAAAATAAAATTGATGATTCGTTCAAGGCTGTTAACTATAGAATTGGTATAAAAATTCATTGTAATTTATTCCTAGAAAGGGACAGTTCGTATTGATAGAATTGTTATACGCCTACGAAATGTTGAAAAACTCAGATATTAAGCTAAATCAATTTCAAAAATCAGTCTTATTGATTTAAGATCAAAAATTCGAAATACAATCGAAGATTCTGGGAATAAATCCAACGATATTACGATACCTAAATTACATTGATACCTACTGCCATACTAGAATGAATATTTCAAATGAAAAGTTTTCCAGAAACATCCAACAGTTGGTTTGTTAACATCTGTACATAAATTTAAATAAATTAATGAAAAATACACGTAGCCATTTCAGGAAGGATCTCGAGTAAATGTTTTTACAGTTAAATAAATAGTTTACCTCATAGATAAAGAGTTGTATTATTCTGATTTCCTCCTTCAGCATATATTATTTACTGTTTTACTTCATTTACAAAACAGCTGATGCCAACCATAATATGATTATTTGTCATTCTGTATTCATCATCATCATTTCAGCCGAAAGACGGCCATTGCTGGACATATGCCTCCCCTAGGCTCCTCAACTTCGACCGGTCTTGTGCTTCCCACATCCAGCGGATTCCTGCGACCTTCAAGGTCATCGTATTAAGCACAGTTTATTCATCAAGAACTTAACTAGAAGTTGGCGTAACCGAGGTAGATTCCCATCAAAATTCAAATTTAATTACTCAAAAATATCCCACGGCAACAATCCTAAAAAGCTCACGTGATGGGCGAGGAACATGTCGTACGGAGACCGATCCTCACACCACTGCTGATTTACCAATGTGACCCCTATTATCACCGCACAAGGTCCAAGATAACGAGCACCCAGCTAAGCACCAGATTGATCAATTTGACACACTGCGTCTGAACTTTGACATTTCTTGATAAAATTGATAAAACATATTTTATAAAATAGATTTTTCGTCGTTAGAAGTCTTATGAAGTGGCGATAGAGGTGAAAATCGTATGGCAGAGGTTAGAATTAAAATTGGTAATGAGTTATTGATAGTTACCTAACAAATATCCGATGGATTCATTCATAAAAACCGGTCGCGGCTGTCTGTTTGCGTCGCTTCGTTGTTTTTGAATGGATAATATTGTTGAATGATTTATTTTTAAGCCGTTTAGTGATAGCGAAAACAAATTGCTTAGACGCTAAGGTATTATAAAAACATAATTATGTATGTAATGTTAAGTTAAAACCAGTGGAAAATTTTGAAAAAGAATATAAATGAGCAAATGATACTTAGCTGATATTAAAGAACTTAAGATAACATGATTTATGAAGTGCTGAATTTGTCTAAAATATTAATTTTAATTAAAGCTTTGCCGATCGGAGTATATGGAATCAATAATGAAAAACTACATAACAACAAAGGCATTCATCATTAAGTTATATCGGGTAACGTAAAATAAGAAATTGAAATTGAAATACAAATACGCGACGATAGATGGCGGTTAACACCACGAAGTCAATCAATTAATGAAAACGATGACCAAGAACTTTACATATCTACTGAAGCAACATTTACATCTACCACTTACCTCAATATTTTTCTTCTATTGTTCGGATGCAGGCGCTTCGCCATCTTTGGATCTATCAGGTTCAATTTCTCGTGTATCTCTTCGTTTGTAAAGATTGACTCGTTATCTATATATTTTTGGAGCTGTTCTTTGGTTATTTGAAACTTAAAGTTATCAAAGTCATTTCTAGAGGCATCAGATGCAGATGGCTCTCCTGGGTCTTCTGTTTGTCTGTCTTCTCTTACAGTTTCTAATGCTAGTTTCTTCTCTTCTTCTTCCTTCTGACTCTCACTATGATCTCTCTTTCTCCTACTCTTGTCCCATAACAAAGCTTCATTGTCATCCATATCTTCGACTAGTATTTTGTACACAATGGATTCTATGTAGTAATTTGTTCCACCGACTACGATTGGAATCTTTCCTTGTTCTGCAAGGGTGTCTATCTGTATTAAATATTAAAGAATCATTGGTTTTACTGATAGCATACGTACAAAATATATAAATCGAAATACCGGGAAAAAATTTATTGTAATACGCTTTCATTAGCATCGAAAAAACGATAAGCTCACTCATATTTATATAAATTCGTTACATATTTGAGAGTCACGTACTATTTCTCAGGCAATTATGAAACTATTTGAGGAAATCAGCATCAGATGTAGGAAAGAAGCTACTGTTATCTGACTTGAAATCATGTCGATCACATTTCGACGGATATATAATTTTGACCATTTAAAGGAACGATTGATAAACCGGATGTAAGATAAGAAATACATAGAACCATAGATAATCTCAGTATCATCGGTGATAATGAAGTAAAATAATTGTATCCCAAAAACTACTTCAACTCAATTCAATTTTTTCGTAGCTTGGAACGCGGGGGGCGTTCCAAGCTACGAAAAAATTGAATTGAGTTGAAGTAGTTTTTGGGATACAATTATTTTAAAAAAGACTGACGGCTTTAAGAATGTGGCTGGGGTAGACTCGATGCGGAAGACGGAGAATAAGGCGTTGTGGCGGAGAATAAGGCGTTGTAGCGCAGCCTGGGAGAGGCCTATATCCAGTAGTTGACTGCGATAGGCTGCGTTCATTGAGTGATTGAACTTTGTTTTACACCTAAATAAAAAAACTGAATAAAGCAGAACATAACTAAAAAAGACCGGCTAACACTAAAGCGAAAAGGAAAACCGCATTTATAAAAATAATTCAGTTACAATGATCTTTTGATCATCAAATACCACAGCGCAACCGAAGGAACGGTACTTCCAACAATCCAATATTCACTTTTGAATGACGAAATTGCTCGTTAGTGAAGTACATACTTATTATACCGACAGGCCGGTGTACCAAATGTGTAAGCTACTTTGGTCAACATAAGAGGATTATGTGGTCAATGGCCGAAACGCGAAAGAAGGTAAACCTTTCAAATACTTGTCAGAGGTGACTCGCACTACTACGGTTTGATCGAGCATTTTTTTTGTGATATAAGAATTTAGCTTTGGAATATTTGTAGAAGAAAGTCTAGATAGGTATATCCTGAATGCCTGACAGAACTCATCCCTGTTTTCATTAACACCAAACGAATTATAGAAGTTAAAATAAAAAGGCCCGCATTTCTACGATCCGCGGGAATTGAATGAAGAAGATACGATTTCTTGTTTTATGTGTACGGCTGTATTTTATGCTAAGGTAGCCATCAATACAACCCTAATATAATTTCATTGGAAGACTGAAAAATGAACTTAGCGAGTTATATTGATCTACCAAGGGTGCGGGTTGTTAGAAAGAGATACCGTGGCCCCTGGCACAGGCAACTGAAGGAACACGGGTGGGTTATAGTCAGTAATAGTCTGACACACTGCTCCACCCAGAGCTGGAGAAGTTATTCGATGATTTCCCACCCTCAAAACCAAACATAAAAGAGTTGTATTGATGATTTTGATTATTGTAATTCTGTAAATACATACGTGTTACGGTCGCGTATCATATTTTGTTCAAAATACAGTCTGACGTTGACCTGCAATTTGAAAAAAAAAACCTAAGAAAATATGAATTTCGCGAATGAATTTGGTCCTTCCTCCTTAAGGGGAATCTAGTCACGGGCTCGAACTCACTGGTGGGCCTGGCTAAAAAGCACGCCTTCTCACCAGGCTTCCAACAGAGGTAGTATCGGTGATGAGCAGTTGGACGCTAGTCTAAATGCACAACGTTATTGAGTGAGATGCAGGATCATTTATAGTAAAACAGGCGCGTAAAAATTAAGAAACGTCCTCCGGAAGATGGAGTTTTATGAAAAAACCACTGCATAAATCACTGACCAATAAAGTTTATTGAACTTTTTGATAATTGAGTTTTGTGCACGTGTTTTGTTATTTAAACCCGCCCAAAGTTCGGTTACATTAGCAAGAAAAACGAATCTTTGTTGGCTCATAACTTTTTGATGGTTTTTTTTTTATTTTAGTATTCTGTTTCCGCACAGACAATATTAATAATGAGACAAAACCATACCATTAAATTTTTGGTGTACATTGTCGAACAGTGGAGTAATACACTCCCGAAGTTTTTATGGAAAAAAAAAATAGACTAGATTCACCTTAAGGAAACTATTGTAACCATATGAACTAAAAACTTAGTTTGAAACATGTTTGTCTCCAGTCAAATAAAATTTGATTGAAGATTTGATGCTCCTTTTAAAGTCCCCGATTTTCCAACCTCACTGATTGGTCTAAGGCTTCTTACAGCTTTAAACGATATAACGCAGACTCAGAATCTATTACTACTTACACGAATAATTCCAAGACAGTGACTCACGGTAACTCTTACTACACTAACTGGAACTAGCATGACTAAATTAAACTCGGCAACACTAGTGACGTGTTTTACGCCTACAGCGCCATTAGTGTTGCAGTTGACCCTTCCAATACTTGCGTAGACCGCCAGCTGATATTCTAGATAAGTTTCCCTTTCACACGCACTAGAAGGACTTGCTTGTCGAAAGGTTATTTCAAGCCCACGCGTGCTACCTTCATTTGCTACTTTGTGATGAAGTTGTGAATATGTGTTGTCTTATTACTAATTCTTTCATCTAAAGGCGGATTGACTGACGCATAGGACCAAATTTGGTCTCCTAAAATGAAATTTTAGGGGTTTTTTTTTTTTTTTTTTTTTTTTTTGGGTGGGAAATCATCAAATGACTTCTCCTGCTGAGTAGAGCAGGAGGGCGTGTCAGACTTTTACTGACTAAAACCCACCCGTGTTCCCTCAGTAGCCCGTATGCCAGGGGCCGTGGTATCTCTTTCGAACAAACCCGCACCCCCGGCAGGCATCGGCCCTTGCGGACCCCACCAGTGGTTGCTGACATCTTTGACGGCGCGCGTGAGGAACACAACGCGCCGTCCCGTCTACCACTTTTCGGCCGCAGAGGATAGGGAGAGCGGCTGACGCTATACCGACACTCCTCTTCCCCTGCGGCCCCACCGCGTCCGCCATCAAACGGTGGCGGCCCCGTCCAGGCCACGGAAGGGAAGAGCGCTGCTCAGAAGCACCGGCACTCCTCCTCTACCGCAGCCTGTAACCCTCAGCCGCGATGCCTCCCATTCGACATCGCGGCCCACCTCAGTTGCGGTGCACCTCACCGCAACCTACTTTTTGGCCGCTACGTCAATGGCTTGAAGGCAAAAGCCCTGACGAGCGGCCCCACCGTTGGGTTCCTCTTGGCTTCACCGTGGATGGGAGACCACGGTTACTAAGCCCCCCCGCAACGACAATGCGGGAACCCACTCGGGGGGGAAATTTTAGGGGTCTGTCGCTGTATATAGACTTGGTTGATATACAAGACTCAGCCTAGTCCGGCTACAGATGCTAACATGTTTATATACTCCCAAGTACTAGCCTATAAGTAAGTGTAATCCGGTGAATTCGTATTGGTGAAATTAATATTATGTATTTATTTCACCAAAACTATTGCAATTTTCAGATCATACTTGATTCGGCGATTGCCCTTGATTTGCCCTTCTTGTAAGTTGTTGACATATGTATCTAGATACATATGTCAACAACTTACAAGATGGGCAGGAACCTAATCTTGATTTCTAGGAATACATTTAATTTGCTTTCCTTAGGATTACTAAGTGCAAGTATTCCAAGAAATCTTTGATTTAGATTAGCACGGTATATCTTCATTCCACTAACACTTTCCAGTTACTTCAATTCCCGAGCGTAATAAATGTGGAAAACGTTTTTCTATCTGAAAATTCTCCGGAATTAAGACCTTATTTAAAAGAATGTCGTTATGGCCCGGAGCTTCATGGGATGGGACAGCTTTTTAAGTACTTGCTAGCTAGTGTATATTAACGAGGATTTTTGTTTCATTGGTGGATGTTAAGTAAAAGAGAAGAAGTGACCAGGGTCATCGAATTTAGTAGAAGATTAGTAATAAACCGATGGGTGTCTTTAAATGAAATTTAATTTTATAAATGAAGTTAGATTCCTTTTAATTAAATTCAATTTTATTCAAATTTATTTTATTTTGAAATATACATTATCGGTTTTGACGACCCTGGTAACTTATCTCTCTTGAAGTCGGCACCTAGTTACAATGTTTTCCACCTGATAATTATTCATAAGTGATTTGCGAAACTCCTGTATAAAGAGGGAACAGTCCATTATTGGCTTTGTTTTTAAATATTATGTAAGGAATCCAAACTCACATTCTTATTCTGACCCAAATACCTACAATCGTTTGGCACCAAGTCGACACCGACTTTGACATAATTTGTTCATAAAATTTCGAAAATCAATATTTGCCAAATTAAAGCTGTATTGTGAATGCATTAGTCCCTATACATAAAATTATTGAAGAATTCAGTTCTTTGTACATATTTAAACAAATGTTCGTCATACAAAAGCTGTAGGTATATTAACGTCAATTTGATGGTCAAATTAAAATTCTTATGGAAGATGGCGGCGATACACGTGCAGAGGTATTCATTTAGCGTCATTCATTGATGTTCAAATATTGGGGAATATTAATTAAAAACTTGAATATTATACGAAAATACCTGTGAAGTAGAACTGAATAAATGTAAATGACATAATCGTCTATTCAATGTAACAGTTTGACCTGCTTTGTGAGCTGTTAAATTTAAGCACAGACTAGATCTGTCTATGGTTCTTGAAATGCCCTATCAAATGTAACTGTTATTGTTCGCTTAGATAATCTTACGAATTTTAATTGTGCTGTATGCGTATGATCACCTTGGTAGGAAGGTATAAGTTGCTTTTGAATTTTCTTGAGTAAGATATAAGCAGTTATTTCTAGAATTTTGACCTTCTTGTTGAAATCCTCCGCTTTGCTCAGACATGGTAATACCTTACTCAGCACAGGCAGAGAACCGAGAGTTCTTAAATGAAACGAAATGGTGCATCTCCCTTGCTTTGCCTATGGCACGGCACTGCACTACATTTAAGTGAACGCTTCGTGTTCATAACTCGTATCTTTCCCAAATAATGTGAAATTCAGACCTCGGCCAGGTCAACTAGAATCTACTTTATTTTCTTGTAAATTTTGATATTCAAAAGTATCTTTACGTAACATCACGCCTTGTTTACCCGAAGGGTTGGACAGAGGTTTACCTATAGCACACCTATATTTCGTCAGCTATGTTCAGGTCCCATGTAATAGGGGCGAGCCTATTGCCACTAACCGGATACAAATCCAGACTCCGGGTTGCTATTGAGAGATTCCAGTATATGAGAAAAACCCAATATATGCCTCATGCAAATAAATAATGTTACTTGTTATGATTTTCAAAAAAGTTCTTCATAAGGTTACAACAAGCCCAGGTCGACGGCGCGTTGTGTTCCACGCGCGCCTCAAACAGATGTCAGCACTAAATGTCGGGGCCCGCAAGGGCCGATGCCTTGCCGGGGGTGCGGGTTCGTTCGAAAGAGATACCGCCGCCCCTGGCATACAGGCTACTGAGGGAACACGGGTGGGTTTCAGTCAGTAAAATTCTGACACGCCCTCCTGCTCCACCCAGAGCGGGAGAAGTTATTTGATGATTTCCCACCCAAAAAAAAAAGGATACAATCTTCAGTGCTCTGTTCCTGAAGTCGACGACGGTGAACATCTGATGCGGCTCCAGAATGTCCAGGAGGTGATGTCTCGCTATCTCCCGTTCTTTTGCCGATGCCTTTGCAGTCACCACATCTAGGCCTTTGTAGATCTGAAACAATCATAAATCTAAATTAAACATAAATCCAAAATCTTAATATAGCGAAATCCATCAAATCTGTGTTTTTATTGATACCGTTGATTTAAGATAATTTTAATTATTACTAGTTTTTGCTACTCTGTCTATTGATGAAATAACCGCATTTAAATCCCCCCGAATGGGTTCCCGCATTGTCGTTGCGGGGGGTTCAGTAGCCGTGGTCTCCCACCCACGGTGAAACGAAGAGGAACCCCAAGGTGGGGCCGCTCGTCAGGGCTTTTTCCTCAAAGTCGACGACGTAGCGGCCAAAAAGTAGGTTGCGGTGAGGTGCACCGCAAATGAGGTGGGCCGCGATGTCGAATGGGAGGTATCGTGGCAGAGGGTTACAGGCTGCGGCGGAGGAGGAGTGCCGGTACTTTTGAGTAGCGCCTTCTTTCTTCTTCCCTTCAGTGGCCTGGACGGAGCCGCCACCGTTTGATGGTGGACGCGGTGGGGCCGCAGGGGAAGAGGAGTGTCGGTATAGCGTTGGCCGCTCTCCCTATCCTCTGAGGCCGAAAAGTGGTAGGCGGCGGGGGCACTGTGCTAACCCGCCGCAGGGTCCGTCCGACCGTGGGGTCCGCAAGGGCCGATGCCTGCTAGGGGTGCGGGTTGTTCGAAAGAGATACCGTCGCCCTTGGCACACGAGCAACTGCGGGAACACGGATGGGTTTTAGTCAGTTTAAGTCTGACCCGCTCTCCTGCTCCACCCAGAGCGGGAGAAGTCATTTGATGATTTCCCACACAAAAAAAAAAGGCATTAAAATCCGTTGCGTGGTTTAAAAGATACAGACATGAAAAACGACTTAATTTAATACTATGTAGAGATTCCTGATCTTTTTCGTATGTAACATAATCCCCCTTATTACAGAACAAGGTTTTTCTTTAGGTATGGTTTAAACCGTCGAGCCTGTTTTTTTAATAAGAACCTAACTGAAATCGAAATACAGATCCTTTTACAAAACTGACAAGTTAGTCCAGTGCTAAATTGTCAGTTTTGGAAAAGGAGCTGTAATTCTATTTCAGTTCTAAGTTCTTATTTCAAAAACAGGCTCGGTGGTTTAAACCATAACTAAAGAAAAACCTTGTTTTGTAATAAGGGGGAATAAGTTTAGTTTAAGGGAGGGACGTCAATTGCGAGGGCTAATGTTTTACCCATATTCCAACTATTGGATCATTCGGTTCCCTAAAAAATGGTTGAGCTGGATGGTGCTTGATCCACGCGTCGTGAAAATTAAAAAAAAATCTCAGCAGCCATCTTGCATTATATTTCTACCAGTTTCAAAAACTTCATTGAAATTCTATTTCCTTAGTGGAATTTCTGCAAACAACGCTTCACGACGCTATAACGTATCCACAATATCATAAAACCCCACCAACCAATATTCCATCTCATGGAAAATTTTCCCTCGAACCAGAAGCACTCAATTTCCGTATCCACTCTACCTTATAAATCACGAAAAATTCTATTATTACACCTTCAATGGATCATAGGGCATTATGGTAATTCAAGTAAAACACCATGAAATGTATGTAAAGGGAACGGAGGGCGTGACATATATCTGAATAATGCTACTGGCACCTTTCAGTACTGATTATAGAAAGTTAATGGAGCTTCGAGCATTTAGAACGGCCATACTGTTTTTAGAATCTCGTGGTTTCTTCCATCCCCAGTCTTACAAATGTTGATAAAAATGACAATGTAGGTTTTGCTGGATACAAAATAAGAAGAAGAACGTGTGATGGCGGAAATGTAATGGTGTATTTTTACGAATAGAACTTACAAGCACAGCGTACTAGTGTTCTCATATAAGACAGTCATTTGTGCAAAAAAGTTTAACATTCACCTTGCCAAATAGGAGGAGGCCTACTCTCTAAAGGTGAGCACCTTACACAGGCAATTTTTTGAGCAATTATTGCTCGGCAACACTAATCAATCAACAAAAAAAAAAAAAAAAAAAAAATGGATCAATCTGGGTCAATTAAGTGGAGAAATCTGGAGCAACAACAATAAATCGCCGATATGTTTCGGCAATATTGCTCCTGATTGCTCCCGACATATTTCATAAGTTACCGAAAATTCTATCAAATTTAGTCAATTTTCTTTCTATTTCGTTTGTACGTATAACCATGTCTCGTTTTTGCGAGAGGAACCGGCCGGTTTTTAAGTTGCTCCATATTGCTCCATAAGCACGGTTTAATAATAATTTATTTAATCAAATGATAATGTTAACATTAAATTAATAGTAAGTAACATATATGGGTACACTTGAGTTGTGCTAGTTAACAGACAGGAGGATTGCCTAAGATGGAGCAATTTTAGTTGCTCGTGTAAGCGCACCTTTAGTCGGTCAAAGAAAATACGGGCTCGCCCGAAAGTAGTTCTTAACTTCAGAATGAACCCTAGTACTTTTCGGGAGTAGGGGTAACTCTCAAATCGTATTGTTATTATTAATGGTCGGGCCCCTTACTAATCTCATGTTTGTACGTGATGATCATCATCATAATTTTAGCCGAATGACGTCCACTGCTGGACATAGGCCTCCCCCAAAAAGGGGAGTTTTGCCATAATCGCCACGCTTGGCAGGCGAGTTGGCGATCGCAGTATGGTGGTAAGATGCATAGAGAACGCTGCTGCCCATTCTCTAGTAAGTCCTTTTGTCGCCTTCTAAGACACCCATGGGAAGAAATGGGTGATACGGAGTAGGAATAAGCCGTGACTACGGATTTAGGACTTCGGACTCGTCTTTCGGCTCGCCATTGTTTCAATGTCCCCGAGAAGAAAAAATAACGGTTTATGAATTAAGGTACGGCATACTTTTTTGACATCAGCAAGACCTGTCTACGTCTGCCAACAGATAAGAGAAAAATACAAAGATAATGAATAAAGCTGTAGTAACTTTTGAGTCGTAGTTATCGGTGTACGGTTCAAGAAGATTTTACGCGTCTACTTCAATGTCACTTATTACGTAATCAGTAATCATAAACGTTTCAGCCATTATATCAGAAAACACTCAAACGACAATCCTTTTGCGTCATATATATAATCAGTTGAATTGACAAAAAACAACTAAGTATCTAATTATTATTAGTACTACAACTTGTCTCAAAATAATTGATACTATTTTATTCATTCAAAAAGAACATTATTTCATGAAAGGTTCTAATAACTCAAAAAAAACTGATGAGATATTACAATAGCTATATGCGATAAGAACATTACTACTGCGAACCGTAAGTATCAAAAGGGGATATTGCATCATCCAGCTCTAGAAGCCAAACCTATGGTAGTTTTATTCCTTACGAGTTTCTACAGAATCCTTGACTTATTCCAAATCACTGCAATATACCTGCAATGCCGTTTGACTGCGAAAGGACTAGACGCGGTTTATCCTTTTCGTATATACATCAAGACGTTTATAACCGAATTCTGCTTCTGCTAATGGAGTTCTAGAGTTATGAATGAGGAACAGGGTGTACAAATCACTCATCTTCTGTAGAAAACTGAGGATCCTCTGAACAGGCGGGTGTTTTATCTAGTGGGTTGGGCTACTGACGGAATATAGATGTCGGGATGTCGTAAAAAAAATGATGCGCGGTAAACCCTGCTTGCGCGATGCAGAACTTTGGCTTGAAACGCTTTCATTTCATTGCATTATTTACATCGTTGAGCAGACAAAGTTTTTAAACATTATGAAGCAACAGATTAGCAATAAACTTCAAAATGATTTAGATTCTGATTGATAATGTGTAACACAATTAGGGCAACCTAGAATACGATTCAAGTTGACGTTTATGAGTGTCTTCATGAAAGTTTTATCTTGACTTTGACTATGCTCGAAATTCACGTAGGTAAGAAAAATGTAGTTATCTGAATCACGAGAGATCAAATTATTAATTTTTTAATTCATAATACGAAATTAGGGCAGACCTAGAATACGATTCAAGTTGACGTTTATGAGTGTCTCCAAAAAAAAAAAAATATCTTCACTTTGACTAAGCTCGAAATTCAAGTAGGTAAGTAAAATGTGGCTATCTGAATCACGAGAGGTAAAATTATTAATTGTTTAATTCATAATACGAAATTAGGGCAGACCTAGAATACGATTCAAGTTGACGTTTATGAGTGTCTCCATGAAAATGTTATCTTCACTTTGACTAAGCTCAAAATTCAAGCAGGTAAGTAAAATGTAGCTATCTGAATCACGAGAGGTCAAATTATTAATTGTTTAATTACGTTTAATTACATAATACGATTTGTAGGTAAGTTCCAAAATAAGCGATATTACTGCCTATCTTTGAGACATACGGTAAAAACCAGATTATTTTAGCTGTCGTCAAAGCAATTTGAACCAATTCGAACTACATTAAATTACTGGTAACTGTTTCATAATGTATTCAATTAAAAATATCAGTCATCTTATCAAAATAAAGGTGAACGTCTACACTTTTAGAAAGACAACATTACAAATTTCAGCCCCCAAAACTACCACATTACACCACACCACTTTCTAGTGTTTGCGACGAAGCCCATCGTCAGTAAACAATCATATCATAAACACCATCGTTCTTATTTCAAAACACGATCTAACTTTAGTTTTATCCTAAAGCTATTGAGTCACGTTTTGCATTTCCAACTTTATTCCGATTCGAGTAAACACAAAAATGACAACTTAGCACCAGACTGAATTTGTCAGTTTTGTAAAGGGAACTGCATTTCAATACATATTGGGTTCTAAATTCTAAAACTGGCTTGGTGGTTTAAAATTCATCTATCACTGTCATTTAATAGTCCGTCTTCAACTAACAATACTTATATTAGTAAGGGCACCGAATGTCCCCAATAATAGACACGAGTGGATTCTTCTATCCATCCTCTTGGCACAATTATTTACTCAACCTTAATATTATGTATCGAATGATCTATTAAACCGTGAAACATAAATTAAGACGACCTAAAATCAGAAGACAGCTCGGTCCTACACGAAACTACCAAAATAAACATGACACGACTTTCATGACACATATTATTCATCATCATCCCGCTTAGCCTTTTCTCAACAATCGTGGGGTCAGCTTCAAGTCTACCCGATAACAACTGAATACCAGTGTTTAACATGGCTCCATAGAAAGCACTGGTATTCAGTTGCAATCAGGTAGATCAATTCGTTCAATTCAGATTTTCGTAATGCAAGGAATGCTTCTTACTGTGAATGTAACCGTTTTGATCTCGTTCGTAATTTAAATTCTTAAATTTTGCACGGTAGCAGCTTATTCAACTTTCTTATCGTTGGGGTCGGATTCCAGTCTAACCGGATGCAGCTGAATACAAGTGTTTTACATGGAGCGCCTACCTATCTGATCTCCACAACCCAGTTACTGGGGCGACATAATACCACTTGGTAAGACTGGTTTTCAGACTTTCGAGCTTCTGACTACCCGTAACGACTGCCAAAGATCAAGGAGTAACGGCCGGAGGCAACTGCTTAAAGTGCTTTCCGAGGTACGGATGGGTCTCGGAACATAATAAGATGGTCACCCACGGACCTTCAATCGACCCGTTTGGCTATCATTACTAAGCCACGAGACGCTAAAAATAAATATGACACAATTTTCGTAACATATCCATACATGAAACAAAGATAAGAACAATGTGACTTTGATTTTGTGAATGAAACTCGGAAGGGCAAGTGGGCCAGCTAGCGAGATTACCCGACGTTCGAAGAAGCCATTTTTTGTTCTATAACATTATTTGGTTCATTTAAGCAACTGTGGTCGACGATTGATTGGTTTAGTGTTAATACTCGTACGAGTATAATGCTACGAATTTGCGAGATGATGTAGTTTGGTAATCTTTACGAGGACAAACTAAAGCTATAATTGATGACAGAGATTTGGCTGTCAACGAGATATGGCAGCAGTTTCCTAGTGTATACCTACACATCTCGTTTGATGACGACGCCAATATCTATTCTTTAGGATACTAAATTAAGATGCAAGCGCCATGGTAGGCTGCGGAATTCAATTTTTCTTACGTTTCTTGCAATTTGCAAGTCAGTGTCAGTGTATATGTTGATAAAAATATTATTCGCGATCGTAACACGTATGTATTTCCAGAATTGTCTTCGGTCCTTGATAAGTCTACAAAGTTTAAATAAAATCTCACCGTTTCAAATGGGTTAAAATCAAGTCCAAAGGAGTCGGTTACAAACAAACATACAGATGAAGATAATAAAAGAGTGTTGGTGGAGCCCGAACAAGAATGTATGACAACACGATTTGACAGTTGTCCCTACTCCCGATATATGTTTTTGCCCGTCCAAAAACGTTAGTTAATTGGCTGTAGGATTTTTAATTGGTTGTAGGATTCTCTAAAAAGTTTTGAACTCCTTTCGGACGGACCCAAAACTTCATTGAGCGAGTTCCCCAGGTCCCAGGCTACCTGTCTCTCAAACATAACGAAGTGTTCAGTAGTTTACGCATACAAAGATAACAGACAGACAAACAGAGTAATTCGTTTCGCATTTATAATAATAGTATGCTTTCAACACTTTCGTGTTCTCAATTTTAACCCAAATTGAGCACCACCTCGACGACGAATTTATTATTTCATTTAAAGTCTTTTCAGATGAGGATATTTTATGTATGTACCAAGAGAAATACAATTTGTCAGCTATTTCGTCAGTCGCTTAAAATAGAACACTTAACTTTTCAGGAAGTAAGGGCCTTATTTGTAAACCACTTTCAGTATAGTGGCCGTGAAAAGTATTCTCAGAGGAATTTTCAAAGTGAAAACGTTGTCAGAATCTGAATTTCATTCGTTTGACAATATTACGATGATTGTTTACGTCTTTCCATGAGGTACCGTGTCACCCAGTTACCGTGTTGTGGATGTCAGATAGGCAGTCGCTCGATGTAACAAACTGGTATTCAGCTACATCTGGTTAGACTGGAAGCCGAACCCAACATGTTAGAGAATGGCTAGGATGATGATGTTAATGAATGAAAATCTGCTCGAGTATTGCACTTAAGGTGAATCTTATCCAATTTTTTTTCCATACAAACTTCGGGAGTGTTTTATTCCACTGTTTGACAATGTACATCAAAAATTAAACATGGCATGGTTTTGTCTCGTTTTTAATATTGTCTGTACGGAAACAGAATTCTAAAATAAAAAGCCATTTAAAAGTTTTGAGCCAATAAATATTAGTTTTTCTTACTAATTTAACCTAACTTTGGGCGTGTTTAAGTAATCAAAGAAGTCTAAAATCTCCAAAACCAAGTCGGTACCGACAATGTTCAAAGATCGAAAAGTTCCATAAACTTTATTGGTCACTGATTTATGCAGTGGTTTTAAAAAAGCCGTTCTTCCCAAGGACTTTACTTATTTTTTTTACGCTCCTGCTTCTCACTCAGTAACGTTGTGCGTGTAGACTAGCGTCTAACTGCTCATCACTGATACTACCTCTGGCGGACACGATGCCTGGTGAGACAGCGTGCTTTTTAGCGAGGCTCACCAGTGAGTTCGAGCCAGCGACTAGGTTCCCCTTAAAGTTGGGAGTTGCTAATCTTGTACGGAATTATGTCAAAACTGACAAGATCGAATTGCGGAAATGCAGTTTTCTATTCTGTCTCTTTGCCTAGCCATATCCCATTACAATTGGGGTCGGCTCTCCTCATCATTTATCGCCAGTCGTTTCGGTTCTGGGTCGTTGAGTCATTCACTTGAGCTTGCTTAAGGTCGTTGTTGACAACAAAAATCCAAGTGAGAAGAGGTCTAACCTCACTTTTTTGAACCTGGATTCATGTGGAGGAAGTCCATTACATGGCCATACCACCTCAGGCTCGCTTCAGAAAGTTTTTCTTCGATTGCGGGGATCTTAAAACTTCCTCGGATGTGCTAGTTTCTTACTCAGAAATGCAGTTTTCTGTTGATAAAAGAAAAATACTGCTGTGACACATGCCTCCTCTTTATTAGAGGGATTAGACCATAATCCCCACACGACACAGTGCGGGTCAGCAGATGTCACGTGTCTTCGATATTATTGGTTCTAGGACATGCCGGCTTCCTTACGATGTTTCTCACCGTTTTGAGAGCAGTGGTAATGATACAATTAACACAAAGAATAGTGCCTACGTGTCTGGCGTTGGAAGGCCTTCCATAAGATGGACTGATCCGCTGGGTGCGAGAAGCATAGAACCGGTCGAGATGGCGGTACTTGGAGGAGAGGCTTATATAAAGCAGTGGACGTCTTTCGACTAAAATGATGATGAAAGTACCTACCTGGGCTCGAGTTTGAACCTACACCCGTAAGTCGGGGCGGTTACCACTGGACTACCACTGATCTACGCTCTAACAGACGGTACCGTGTAAAAAGCTCTCATGGTATGCTATTTAACAAACGAATAACGTATAATTTATTAGACAATGTTAGAAGTCAGCACAGAGATTAACCTTGGGATATCCATACTTAGTCATGGTCTAAGATACTTTATACATGGCATTTTCCTCCTTTCCCTAACCTACTGAGTCGGCAATGTCCGCTGAATCGTAAACATCTGCACATCTATGTATGCAATAGATGCAGCTACAGGCATACGTAAGTGAAACCTATAGCTATTTAATACCGTAATAAAATACGATACTGTAGTCCAGTGATTCCTAAAAGGTGGTTTGCGGAACCCTGGGGTTCCATCAAATGGTCACAGTAGTTCCGTGGTCTGTTCGAGAGTTAAGAGCTCCAGATCTTCGCGTTCAATTGTCAGACATAAAGCCTAATTTTAGTGCTATATGTTTGACAAATGAATATTATGTATATATAGGGTGACTGGTAATTAGTGACCGAAATTTAAACACATGATTGTACTCATCATTATGAACAACTTTTACTATGAGACCAAACCCGAAATCGCGAAAAAAAATCATCTGTTCCCTACATTTTGACGAGTTATGCGAACATAAATGTAGGGAACAACAGATTTTTTTTCGCTTTCTATCTTCGAGTCTAACATGAATAGACTAAATTCCAACTACAAGATTATCAAAAAAGCCAGCTAGGGTTCCGCCAAAAAGTGATGACATATCTAGTTGTAATTTTTATTACATTTTTTGTTTTATGTAAGTGTATTTTATGGATATAAATAGTTTAATATGTGTGTATAACAACGTCTTGGGTAACTGTAAGATGTTGTACTTATTGGTGTTAATAAATAAATAATAATAAATCATCAATTAGTGTTCCATGGCCAAATAAAATTGGGAACCTCTGCCGTAGTCAATGGGTAACAATACGACACATTTCAATTGTAACAGGCTTGGCTAATTAATAATAGGGCTCGTGGCTAAGTAATAACAGCCGCACGAATAGATCGATCAGGTTAAGCAACGCTTGCCGCGGTGGGTCCGTAGATGGGTGACCATCTTTCATGCCGCGACCCTTCCGTGCCTCGGAAAGGACGTTAAGCCGGTGATCCTGGCTGCTATTTGTTGATCTTCGTCTGTCGTTACGGATCGTCAGAAGCCCGAACATCTGACAACTGGTCTTACCAAGAGGTGGGAGGTATTGCTTGGTAACTGGATTGTGGAGGTCAGACAGGCAGTCGCTCCTTGTAAAATACTGGTATTCAGCTGAATCTGGTTAGACTGGCAGCCGACCCCAACATGGTTGCGACAGTAAGATTGTTTAGAATAGCATATCTGACCTAGTACCGTACCAAAGGACCAGGATTCAACAATAACAGAAAACTTTACAAGAGCATGTCAAAATTCAGACTGATAGGCCTATTCAAATAAATTACCATAATTTCACATAATAATTAATGTATTTAAGACAAGAGGATTTTTCTTAAGAATATCTACTTAAAAGTTAGCAATAAATTACACGCTTTTGTTTTATTTTTACTCCAAGAACTCCCTATGCAACTTGAACAGCGGGAAAATGCGGAACTATACAGAAAATGTACTGAATTTGACAAACTTCCTTAGCAAGTGGCGCCGCCATGACATGTCAAGATATGATAGACGGTAGGAATACTTAGAGCTAAAGTTTACCAATCAGGTATTACTGGTCATGACCACACTTGATAAGCGGATTGAGGTTTATTAAAAGCATTATTTGTTGACAGGTTACCTAATAATTAATAAGCTAATAAGCAAGGCTTTATTGTGAAATTTTTAAGTAAAGGAAATATTTTAACTTTAATATCGAAACTTCTGATTCCATAATATTACGACACCTTCGTTTACGTTAACACATTTGAAACTATATTTGCTATGATCTCTTTGAAGCTTTTTTAGTACGTGAGCCATTTCGTCATCAATCATTTCCCTAACTATCTTGGGGTCGGCTTCCAGTCTAACCGGATGCAGCTGAATACCAGTATTTTACATGAAGCGACTGCCTATCTGACCTCCACAACCCAGTCACTGGGAAATGCGATGTCCCTGGGTAAGACTGGTTGTCAGACTTTCGGGCTTTTGACGACCCGTAATGACTGTCAAAGATCAACGAATGACAGCCGAGATCAACAACTTAACTGTTTTCCGAGGCACGGGGGGCCTGTACTGGTACGTCTTTACGTACTCTCACTTTTGTACATCTTTATGCTCAACTATTAACCGATCAACCTGACTGACTGACTCATCAACGCCCAGCCCAAACCTTCGGACCTAGAAAGCTGAAATTTTGCAAAAAGGTTCCCTTTATAACGTAGACAAGGAATAAGGAAGGATTTTTCTAAATTCAGCCCCTAAGGGAGTTAAATAGGGGATGAAAGTTCCGAGTGGGCGAAGCCGCTGGCAAAAGCTAGTCCTTAAATATAGTGACCTTGTTGGTGATGTTCTTCAGAAAGTCTTGTAACCGGTGTGCGTGTATGACCAGAGGAATTAGTGTGAGTTGCATTTTACTATCTCGATCAAACGCATCGAGCACGTTTGGCGATCCGATTGGCCCTGAATTAGTGACGGACCAATCGGAACGCGCTCGAAGCGTTTGATCGAGATGGTTAAATTAAACTCACACTAGGGCCACAGATGTATTAACGTAAAAACAAAAGGAGTATGTAAGGGGCACAGAAATTTCTACCGACAAAAAATTTGAGGTTCAATTAAAACTGCCATCTAAACGCCATTGTTGCTTGGTGTGCTTGTTATTTATTGATTGATTATATCTTCAGGTTCATCCTTATCATCATTAACTGCAGTTTTTTTTTTTTTCATAAACTGACGTAAAACATTGATAAATATCATCACCATTGGGTAACATTGCACGCTTGTGGTAGGACATGCTCATATTTGAATTTCCATATCTTCATAATTGCACAGGCAACTCTGACATCTGGCCACCGTCATTTAGTTCCAAAGAAGATATCTTTAATAAGTGGTCACCTTGAAACACCAGCCTTAGAAGACCTTCAAGGACCAAGTTAACGTTCATGATCAGGGGTCTTGATAAGCTGGATTATTTTTTGGGTGCAACCATTCTGCATAGGCCTATATCTCCATTTTCCAGCTATTAATGTTAGGATCATTGAATTTGGTCTTGCAGTATATCATAATATAAACAATGACCGATTGACGTAAGCATGGGTGGATAACGATAAAAGAGGTAATCATTTAGCATGTGGGTAGGTAGTACTTTTAGATTAGCTGTCAAGTCTTTGGCAATGTCAATATCATGTTATTCAAAATAAAACACTAATGCTGAGCACGAGGTTCCGGATTCACTCAGAAGCAGACTGGAATCCGGCAATAGACTGGCCACTCATGGAAGGTCTTTTGCTGTACCGCAGCAGCAGTGGAGCAGTGGTGGTCTAGTGGTATCGGCTCTGACTTTCCAGTAGGTACGGTGAAAGAAAACATCGTCAAGAAACCGGCATATCCTAGAACTAAAAATTCGAAGACAAGTGGGCACACTGACACACTGGGCCCGCGGGTGAAAGAAAACATCTTGAAGAAACCGGCATATCCTAGAACTAAAAATTCGAAGACAAGTGGGCACACTGACACACTGGGCCCGCGTGGTGGATTATGGCGCACTCTCACAGAGAGGAGGCCTGTGTCCCAGCAGTAGGAACATTATTGGCTGACCGAACTGTTAGTCTAGCTTTAATAGACACTACCAATTTTATCGAAGCCCAGAAAATAGTCCACAAAGTTACCTACCCAAATCCTTATCATCATCATCATTATCAGCCTATAATGTTCCCACTGCTGGGACACAGGCCTCCTCTCGGTGAGAGGGATGAAAATTCAATCCAAATCCTTATACTAAGCCCCAATATAATTTTTTTTTTATAATTAAATCCCTGTGTGACCTAAACCAACAAAATCAAGTTTCTAAATCTATTCAAAACGTACGTCAAATATATTAATATCTATCGGAAAATTTACTAATATTAATTAGTAACGACCAGTCTGCCAGTAAACTGGACCAGTTGGTGATACTATATAATTTTGTATGTATATTATGTGTATATATAATGTGCTGCAGGTTGCAGACGAATACGAGCCTGTATTATTCAACACATTTTTGTGTTCGGGAAAAATCTGTTGCTATGTAGAGGGCTAAGCCATGAGCGGAAGCGGAAAAATCATCTTTCAAATTTCTATTGCTTTTTTAAAAGTTTTTATTTTTATTTTCTTAATTATGTAAGTTAGGATCGTAGCAGCCGCTGTAGTTTCTGCATACCCCCTTGGGTAAAAGGCATGGAGTTTATGTTTTTATGTATGTCTGTTTAATTTATGTATTCGTAAAAATAATAGGCGCCATAGTCTGAAACTGAGTGTCATTTATCTGTTTTGATTATATTAAAATAAAGAAATTATAAAACTATATATCATGTTTGGTTCAACCGGAGTTTAAACAAGATATAATCCTAATCCTGACTATATTATAAATGCAAAAGTGAGTGTTTGTTTGTGTGTTTGTTACACTTACACGCTACAACTGCTGAACGGATTTGGATAAAATTAGGCATATGGAGTAGACCATGACCTGAAGAAGGACAAATACTACTTTCCATACTGGATCGCTGAAGTCGGTGGTAAATGATCATATAATCATAACCAAAATCCAAGAGCAGCGCCGAGTAAGTTTAGCAGATCAGGATCGATCATACTCTCCTACTAATATAATAAATGTGATAATGGTTTGTATGTTTGGATGTTTGTTACTCAATCACGCAACAACAGCTGCACAGATATGGATGAAATTTGGCACACAGATAGATCATAACCAGGATTAACACACTGTATACTTTTATCCGGGTTATACGTTCCCGTGGGATTTTCCGACCTCAAAGCGGGCGAAGCCGCTGGCGAAAGCTAGTATGTTATAAGTATCAAAAACACATGGTGAAAACGAGAAAAAAGTTTCTTCTTCTTTAAGAAGAAACTTTTTTCTCGTTTCTTCTTAAAGAAGAAGTTTTTTCTTCTTAAAGGAGAAGATTTTCTTCTTTAAGAAGAAGATTTTTCTTCTTTAAGAAGAAGGAACTTTTCCAACGTGTCCCTGCAATTTAAATGCACTCGAACCAGAATTCAGATAAGTGTTTAGAGCCATCACTAGCACTCACTACAACAAAGCTTATTATTTAGAATCTGAATGTGTACCGAGAAGATCTTGAATACAATTGAGTAATATATTTCTGAGAAAAGATCCTATGTTCGAGAATCCTATGATGATCGCCAAAACTGGCACCACATAACAAATTTTAAAATTCGCTAGATAAGTGAAATCAGCCAAGGCCGAGCCTATCGCTGAAATTGCAAGTATCGCCGTATTCGCTCATTAGTTTATTAATAACAATAATAAATTATCTATAGAACTATTGGGTGTGTATTATCTGTTCGTTTGATTATCTGTTTCTGACCTGCTCTGGATTCGTACAGGGCCGAGGGCTGAGGGCCGAATGAAAGGATTTGGAGTACAGATGCAGATGTAGGTATTAATTATACTTGTGTTGGAATGATTGTGTGGCGGAGATCTTTTGGTTTAAGATATACATCAAGTATATTATTCTTGCAGATGTTACAATAAGCACAGATTTCTCAGTGGCTGTCTTTATTGGAAGTAAAACTAGAAGCATAAATGACTTTGGCTACTACACCTGTATTGTCGGCACAGGGACGTATCAAGTCAATGACGCCTATACAGCATCACCAACTTATAATGTAATCTACTATATAGGTACGTAGATATCACATGTCTTCGAATTTTTTGCTCCTAGGACATGCTGGTATCCTCACAATGTTTTCCTTAACAATGACGACCATAGGCAAAAGGAAAATCAAAGTGTCAATTATGCCATTGTCGGACCGAACTACTAAGAATTTTTGAACGAGTTTAAACAAAAACACACCGTCGTCGATGACATCGACCTACGAAGCCGTTGAAAAAAAATATCCTTTTAATCAATTATATCTAATACCACAAATTAATCAGTTTTTTGCCTTTTAGCAAACTAAATAAACTGATACAAAACGAACAAGATTCCTTGTACCAAGCTGGAGAGCTACGTTATCAAAAGTTAAAGCAATGTCAGACGCGGGCGCAATCCTGATATCGAGTGTCATTGACAAAACTATATGTAGATATTCAATTGTAGTATAGATATATACTCCAACGTATCGTTGACCAAAGTTTACTCCGATACAGAACATTCATCTAATAAAACAAAACTCCGGTGCGGCTTCTGGCTAAGAAATAACAATCACACGGTACGATCGATCAGGTCAAGCTACACTTGCCAAGGTTGGTCCGTGGATAGGTGACGCTCTTTACATACCAAGACCCCTGCGTGCCTCGGAAAGCACGCTTAAGCAGTTACCGCCGGCTGTCACTCGTAGATCTTTGACAGTCGTTACGGGTCGTCAGAAGCGCGAAAGTCTGACAACCAGTCTTACCAAGTGGTATCGCATTATCCACTAACTGTGTTATGGAGGCCAGATGAGCAGTCGCGTGGTGTTAAATACTGGTATTCAGCTGTATTCAGTTACATTGGAAGCCGACCCCAACATAGTTGGTACGCTAGGCAGATGAAGAGAACAAAACTACGGTATTTATAGAGAGCTAGAAGAACCATCTTTTCTTGTACTTCCAAGCTGCAAGATCACTTGAACTTGGGTAAGAGCTTCCTTATAAAGTGATTGACAGTCTGTAACACGTAACGATTCTGTCCAGGGTCTCGCAACGAAATCAGCATGAATGGCGACACAATAAGATAGAATGTTTTATGAAAAAACCTCGAATGGCATTGAGAAATCCATCGAGATGGTTCCATTCCTTACGCCTAAGACAGTGTCAAGTACGGGAAATATAGTTTTATCTTCAAAAAACCTAGTTACCCAAAGAAAAACCAATATTCTATCAAATTTCGCCGTTTCTCACAATAATCCGAGAGTAACAGACGGTCTTCCCTCGCCGGAACCGCCCGCGGTGCTTTAGCCCCACAGTATGCCCTAGTAAATAATACAATCTTTCAGTTGCACATACTACGCACACATAGAAAGTAAACAGTAGATAAACACTATCTTTCATTCACGAATACTCTGCACTTGAAGAAAATAAATTCAACGTGCAATTGGCGGCAATATCTTTAAATGACCTGTCACGCAAACTATGCGACTTTCGGTTACGACTAGACTCAACGGCCTGAATTCACTATGACCACTTAACGATTCCTTACTCGTAACCACGTCAATCACACACGAAGTCTGCTAATATCTTATTAATAATATCCACAAATTGTCTTGGAACATAAATTATATGACATTTCGATTTCTTACTGTTAAATTGGTTTCTAAAAAACACGATATTGACGTAGTTTAAACGTAGCAAGATTTCGCGGGGAATCATTATAACCATACAGAATTGGGGCCAAGGATAGGTTGCGGCTGACAATTTTCTTATATTTTGTTAGAAGCTCCGCACAGTTGGCGTCCAGTTGCTAAGTCACAACAGGCTAGTGGAGGCGCACACTATCACTGCATGTTGCAACGACTAGACGCACGGTGCACGCGCATACCCAACAACAGGTGCATGCGACAGGTCAACGTCAGTCTTGCTGTGAGCGTTGAGGACGGTGGACACTGGATTAGATTTTATAGCCAATCTCAACTTGGATACGTTTGATGACAACGTTTTCAAATCGGACAGATCAGAAGCGCGTCGAATACTCATGATCGCTTCCTGCACATCGTCTGTCGACACGACTAGACGCAGACGCAAACGACAGCTTTAAGTCCAGTCCCACAATTTGCGCAGCCTCTAATACTTTTGCAATAAAAATGCATGATTGATAAGAGGACACAGGTTCAAGGGTATCACGCACGCCGCGGGTGCACGAGTAAGATAACATGATACAAGATACTAAGATATTTGGCATTTTAGGGTTATCGCCAGAATCCGCATTGAAAGACTTCGTAAGAATTTGGGCCTCCCAATGACCGCTATACTGAACAGTCGGTCAAATTGTTGCTTTCGTCACCGCTTGGCAAGCGGATTAGGTAACAATCGCATTTTGTTTTACTTCTAGACTGTTGTTTTTTTTTTTTTTTGAGGGGCTCGTGGCTAAGTAAAAACAGCGACACGGGTCGATCGAAGGTTTAGTTCTGCTTGGTTGGATGGGTGAACATCCATACATACCGAGACTCCTCCGTGCCTCGGAAAAATCGTAAAGCCGGTTCAGTTGTTACGAGTTTTCAGAAGCTTGAAAGTCTGACAAGCAGACTTACTAAAGAGTATTGTGTTACCCAGTAACTGTTGTGGAGGTCAGACAGGCAGTCATCATCATCATCATCATCATTTCAGCCGGAAGACGTCCACTGCTGGACATAGACCTCCCCCACTTTGGGGGGGCTTGCCATAATCGCAGTATGGTGGTAAAATGCATAGAGAACGCTGCTGCCCATTCTCTAGTAAGTCCCTTAGTCGCTTCCTACGACACCCACGGGAAGAGATGGGATGATGTCATTCTTTCCATCCGGCACCACACGGTACCGCGGAGGCAGTCGCAGCCGCAGGCAGTCGTTCCATGTAAAATACTGGTATTCCACTGCGTTCACGCAGAAGCAGAAGAGGTAGATGATGACTGTAGGAAGCTCCTTGTCACCCACAACTTCCTGGTTTCAGTAACCGTAGTCGTTTTTGCGCTGAGATTTGAAAATGCAAAGGTACGCATTTTTTTTTTTTTTTATTCTAGACCACAACAGCGTGAGATATATCAGCATGGTTACTTGAGTAGTCTGGACTCTTGATGAAACTTTAGGAATTCGAGTGTCGGAGAAGAAATTCCAAAACAAATTCAGAAGACACAGTCTCTTTTAAAGTCCAGACATAAGCTTGGTCCGTCAATGTAAAGACCATGTAGATTGGTGTATGAAGTGGTCTTTTGAAGAAAGAACCCCACAGATTGAGTGGACCTGTCCAGTCACTACTGTCATGACAACCACGCCACGGGGACAGAAAAGATGGCATAGTCCAACCTTACCCCGCTTATCACACGTCATAATTATACCTTATTTATTAACTGACGTAGGTTCCCACGTTACAACTTACCCGGTCCGATGTTGATGAATGGATGCATTCGTTCCGATCACGCGATCCAACACCGACTAGGATTTACAAATTAAGCTGTATAGTAACGATATTCTCGACATATCACTAAGGAAAAATACCTAATTGTTTTAAAATCTTTATTGCTGTGCTATTTTTGGATCACAATCAACGTTTCTGAGAACGACTGGTTTTAAAATAATTTATTTTAAAGTTTGTTGTTTCTATAATAAAGTTTATATTGCTGCAAATAGTTGAGATTTCGGTCCGTGTTAGAGGGGCTCGTGGCTAAGTAATAAAAGCCACGGGTCGATCGATCAGGTTAAGCTACGCGTGCTACTGTCAGTACATGGATGGGAGACCATATTTACACTGAGACTACACCACGCCTCGGTAAGCACGTTAAGCTGTTGATCTCAGCTGTCATTCGTGGATCTTTGACAGTCGTTACGGGTCGTCAGAAGCCAGAAATTTTGACAACCAGTCTTACCAAGGGGTATCGTGTTACTCAGTCACTTAAACAGTATCTACACATACTGCATGTGGTTGGACTGGTAGCCGACTCCAAAAATAGTTGGAGAAAAGGCAGTATTAAGCGTAGGTGTAAGAATAACAAGCCTTACTTAGCACAGTAATAGACGACTTTCACAATTCGTGGAGGCGTTTTAAAGAGCATCTTAAAAGTTAGATGACGTCAAACTGCAGCATTAAAAGAATCTGAGAAAGTAGGGGCTTTACATTCTCAGATTATTAGTCCGGATTTCACCAATGAAATGGAACGCGATCACCACTCCTAAACCGCGTCAAACAGCTGTTAGAGACAACAATGTTGACACTGACATTTCTTGAGCGTAGTTTAGATGCTAAACGCCTTTAGTTTCAGTGGTGAAATTCGCCCTGAAATACTGATCGGTTGATCATAAACGTCGTCTATAAAACTAAGGTGCCCCACCTATTCGTTGTATTGTCTTGACCTGTATTCGTGACACACATTCAGGGAAGTAGAATAAGGAAAACAGCTATGAGAAAACTTATCGGGCAATCACAATCTAAAAATAAACATGTAGGTAAGAAAAAGCATAAACAAACAAACAACAATAAACATGTTCGTTTTGTTACATTCACAAGTAACTAAAATGAAGTGTCATTAGTCCTAAAAGTGTTTGTATTAACCTACTTACAGAAATAAAACAATTTTATCCTTTATCTAAAGCTATTCCCATTTAGACATTTAAACACAGTCTAAAAAATTGATTGCCTCATCCTTTTTGAAGTCGTTTAAAAGTGACTGTCCTTTGCTAACATTTCTAGAGAGAAAAAGTCGCTGATGATCTCAGAAAGATGGCCACCACTTCTGATAAGAGAAAAGTTCCAGCGTAACTCGCGAAATTCCAATTATTTTACGTTTATTGCCATTTTTAGGTCAGTATCTGGCTACAAGTTGATTAAAATATGATTTGCGACCCTAACTCCAACATTAGTAAAATCATCAATCAGTAAAAACCCTCGAAGTTCCTTTAAGAAAGAAAGGAAAAATGTTTATTCTGCACAAACAAAACGCACATTACAAAAAATATAATCCAAATTGTCGCTTCCTATGGAAAAGAGCCGGCAAGAAACTCCACGGTTACTCTTTTAAATTTGTCATCTTCCTTAAATAACTAATGCTACTACCATTCACAAGAACAAACACAATGTACTTAGAATTATCTTTATATAATTCAATACGTCGAAGCCATGTAGACGTTCATTCATGCTTACTATCCACAGTACCAACTACGACTAGTCGGTGGTTACAGGAATGACCTTTGATGTCGATACAATCATCATTATCTGCACGAAGAGTGGCACGTAAGGTTCATTCAGTTGGTTGCATACTAGCTTGAGCTTCTTAGTTTCCATGGTTTTCATAGAGGGAATGTTATTCATAGAGTTTCCTTGCGTGTTGAGGGATATTGTGAAATTTCCAACCTGACGTGTTAAGGGTCAGTGGGTTGGTCAAATAGAAACTTGCTATAACCAACGAGTTTGTTTTAGATTTCTACATTTTGTTTAATTTTTTTTGGAATGACTTCGCTCAGGTCAACCTAGTAAGTGGTCAGTTGCTTAACCGGACTTGTCTGTGGCTTCCTCAATCAGTTAAGGCCTCCAGCCAGGGCAAGCTAGCACGCTAAGGGCAGCCGCTGTGGGGTACGGACCTCGACTTAGGGCGTCGCTAGAAGAGGGCAGCAACGGACGGGCTGTATCGGAGTGCAGACTTTTCTACAAAACGTAACTCCTTAATAATACCGTTTCTACTCCATCAAGTGTTATTTAAGACATCCATTGAAGTAGAAAGATTTTATGCCGGGAATCGCACAAAACAAACCAAAAAAAAAAAACCTCAATTCTAAAAACAACACAATAGAATAAAGCCAATGATAGTGTGGCGATATCTACAAGTACAGACACCAGCACATCAAGCTACCCCAAACTGTCAAATTTTCCCAATTGAACATGAACCTTAAGCTTATGTTTTAAAGTTGAAAATCTATCAAAGAAATTTGACAGATTGGGGTAGCTTGATGTGCTGGCGTCTGTAAATCGTCACAGGCGTAGGTCGCCTAACTACATCATAATGACGTAACATAAAACGCTGCAGCGCGCAAGCAGAGTTCTGTTTCTGTTCTGTTTCTGCCAGGGGCGCGGGTTGTTCCAAAGAGATACCCGCCGCCCCCGGAACACAGGCTACTGATCCCAACACGGGTGGGTTTTAGTCAGTAAAAGTCTGACACGCCCTCCTGCTCCACCCAGAGCGGGAGAAGTTATTTGATGATATACCACCCAAAAAAAAAAAAAACTCTTATCAAGAAATTCAATATTTTTCAACAAGAAAACCCGTACAAAGGCATACCTCCGCGCATAAACACGTAGACAGACCACCTACACAATTTTCCCGCTAACACGCGCCATCTGACATTATGTTATCAATATTATCAAACGTAATACCTTCTGCACTACTCGACATCTGTAGTACGTGACGTCACAAGATATGAATGGGCGCACGCAATGTCATGCTGGCTACGATTGGCCCACGCTTCACCACGCTATGCCTTAGTATGAGACTATTTTCAGCGTTCCCCCAGACTCGAAGTTACAATAATTGTTTTGTAAGCTAGATTTGTGGATAAACCAGAGTTGTATTGTAGATGTTTTTTTATTTAACTTGTAAGTTAATTATCTTCGTGGGAGAGTTGTATAAGTATTTTCATAGTATTTTCTTGTTAGATTTCTAAATGGAGCTGTATTTTCAGTTCAAATTTTTATGTTATTGGTAATTAGGTTGAATGTTTTGTGAAGTTAACATAGATTACCTAGTCCTTAGTTACTTACGTAATATCTACGTATTCAATTAAGGTTTTTATTTCAGTGCGCGATTCATTGTTTTCTTTTATGAAATAATGATCGCTGTTTCTCGATTGTCCGTAGGTAATTGATATTCAACTTACTTATTTACATTATCCAAGAAAGATAACGATAAGATAAGATCAGGTTAAGCTACGCTTGCCACGGTACACCGTGGATTGGTGACCATCTTTACATACCAAAACCCTCCGTGCCTCAGAAAGCCAATTAAGCCGTTAGTCACGGCTGTCATTCGTGGATCTTTAACAGTCGTTATGTGTCGTCAGAAGCCCGGAAGTCTGACAACCAGTCTTACCAAGGGGTATTGCATTACACAGTTACTGAGTAGTGGAGATCAGATAAGCAGTCGCTCCATGTCAAATACTGGTGTTAGACTGGAAGCTGACCACAACATAGCTGGGAAAAGCTACCTAGGCAGTTTGATTGCTTGTCAGTCAGTAACTTTGAAAATAACTTGGTGTCCACTTTAGATAAGACACTGTAGTTATATATGTATAAATAGACGTAGAATAGAACAACATTGATAGTTGTATTATATTTTTTTTACACATTTTTTTACCAGTGAATGTATGACTTGACGTATTGATTTTTTAAACTGTAGGTCAAAGACAAGTAGACACAGGTAGTTAGCAGCAAGTCCGTTCACTGCCAAGGTCTTTTCGAACCAGACTGAGTTCAAGGGAGTACAATCAATTCAATACTCATTAATCTATACATACTACATACATACATACAGATAAATAAAATTGGAGTGTCTGTTTGTAATATTAAAATAACCGCTTTTTACTAAATGCATATAATAGGAGGATGTATACACGGTACATATACCAAAATAACATTTTTTACAATTATTGTCTGTCTGTTTGTTCCGGCTAATCTCTGAAACGGCTGGACCGATTTTGACGGGACTTCCACTGGCAGATAGATGATGTAATAAGGAATAACGTAGGCTACTTTTATTATAGTTAAAAAAAAAAAACTAAATTTCTATGCAGATAAATCCCGGTAGTATGATGATGTAGGTACTACGATGTTTCGGGAATGTTCCCGTGGGATAATTTTCAACATCCACGCAGGCGAAGCCGCGGGCAACAGCTAGTTATAATTAAACGTAATAGTTTATTGTTATTAATTCGCTGATGGATAAAATTACAAAATACAGCAACGACCTTAATTTAGGTTCAGCATTTTGTAGTCGCAGCCTAGGTTTGTAGCCCCAAATTAGATAAATGTGTTGTAGGTATGTTTTTCAGATAGTTTTATCGAGACAGATTAATCGTACAAACATCAGTCCATCCTATTAATCCTATTTGTTACTGAAACACGCAAAACAGCAGAACGTATTTGCATGAAATTTTGAGCACAGACAGTTCATACCCTGTATTGACACATAATATGATACTTTTCATCCTGATGGTACGATCCCGTAGCAAAATTATCGGCAAAAGCTAGTCAATGTATCATCATCATAATCACTTCAGCCGAAAGACGTCCACTGCTGGACAAAAACCTCCCTCAAAACGGGAGGTTTGCCATGACCGCCACGCTTGGCAGGCGGGTTGGTGATCGCAGTATGGTGGTAAAATGCATAGAAAACGCTGCTACCCATTCTCTAGTAAGTCCCTTAGTCGCCTTCTACGACACCCACGGGAAGAAATGGGATGGACTGCAAATCTATACCAATAATAATGAGGAAAGATTTGATTGTTTGTTTGCATTGAATAGGCTCCGAAACTACTGATTCGATTTGAAAAATTCTTTCACTGTTGGGAAGCTACACTATCCCCGGGTGACATATATTATATCCCCATATTCCCACGGGAATGGGAACTACGCGGGCGAAGCCGCGGAGCGCTTTTAGTGTATGTATAAATAAAAAAACAATTACTGATCGTTAGTGGCGCTAAAACTCAAAAACTACTTGTTTTATTTTGTTCGCTGTGTTAGACAGCGGTGGTTTGAAAAAAAGAAAATTATGAAAATCCCAACAAAGTAACAGCCGAAAAATCGTGAAAACTGAAATTAGATTTTCTATAGGAAATTATGTATTATTTATTAAAATTTGGACTGAGGTAGATTCAGCTGTGTGAACCCACGAGTGGAGTCGATTCACCCCCAAGATAGCCAAACGTCTCATGATATTGCCGAACTTTGAAGTAGGCCGAATGATGCGCGACAATTCACGAAGCTCTGATTTTCGGCTTGGCCGAAGATTCCGCTGTACTATGGCCAAAGAATCGGCTGGTTTATGGCCGAAAACGAAAACATGGCCGAATCATGATATTTTGGCCGAAAACAAAAACGAAGCTTTAGTCGGTAACTAAAGAAAGTGGACAAAATACACTTTGTGTGACGAATTTAGTCCGTCCAATGACACACTTTATTTTTGTTAACGCTTTACTCAGCGGGAGTACCTAGTACATAATTACCAAGATATCATTACGGCTAACTGAACTATATAATATATTCATAATTACTCTCCTACTTAGTTAATTAGTCCAAAAATATGGTTCCACATAATTTTGTAGTTATTTATATGGATTTTAGTCACGCCAGCGGGCTTAGCATGACGCTTTGTATTTCTACGAAGAATAGACAGTCCTTTTTAATACAAAGTGACACTTCGTTCCTACATTTTTGTTATCGCACCGTAGATATCCTTCTACAATCTGTCGTTTAGTCTTTCGTTTCTAACGATATTTGTCTAGGTCCTTAGAAATGTAGACTATTTCAGAAGAATATTTCTTCCCAAATTGTCAAAATCACACTGACAACTAAACTTTCTACTCGACGGCCACAAAGTGTATACGATTATCTACAAAATAATGATTCGTTTAGAACGCATAACTGTGATAATGAATAGAAAAATATAGGTATAACAGTATCTATTAAGTATAACCTAAGTAATAAAATATAGGAACGGTAATTATAATTGCGTGGAAACACCCGCCCAGAACGTGGGCGGCCAACGTGGGCAGATTTAGGACCAACACTAAAACTGTGAAGCTAATATTTTGTTTCATAAAAAGGGTTAAAAAAATGGAGTACTTACCTACTTAAAAATGAGGATTAAAAAAATATGATATTTACAAAATAAATATGTAACGAAGTTAGGTTTTTCAAAGGGCTAAAATAAAACTCAGTCTATTAACTCCGTTTGTTTGTACAATTACAAAGTAATACGATATCGGAATAATAAATATATGTTTTATAAAACATATATTTTGTTATTCCCACTAACCAATATTGTACTTGACTAACAAAGGACGGTAGAATTTAATAAACATATCCGTAACATTTTGAATGACAAATATGACAAAAAACTGATTAGTAACAGGAATCGTTAAAATTATAGACAAAAAGTCTAGTTATAAGACAACCGCCTACAAACCATTTAAACTTTTTTAAACATCTAGTCTAGTTCCTTAAAAATATTTAACATAATTATATTGTTGTTGATATGCTTATTACTTACTAGCTGTTGCCTGCGATTTCGTCTGCGATCCCGGATGAAAACTAGCCAACTTACCCAGGTCATGGTCTATCTGTGTTCCAAATTTCATTTAAATCTGTTCAGCCGTTTTTTATGGAAGCGTATCAAACAAACTTACTTCCGCATTTATAATATTAGTCAGGATTAGGTATACGACACTTTCTTTGGTCTTAAATATTTCAGGGCGTGCTTAAATATGGCTGTGGTAATATGATACCCCTTTGTGAGACTGGCTGCCAGACTTTCGGGCTCCTGACGACCCGTAACGACTGTCAAAGATCTATGAGTGACAGCCGGGACCAACGGCTTAACGTCCTTCAGAGGCACGGAGGAGTCTTGATATAAAAACATGGTCACCCATCCACGGACCAGCCGCAGCAAGCGTACCGCACTGCTGTTATTACATAGAAAGTTCTGAAAATGTCCCTATTGTGTGGAAACATATTTTTCTTTCCTTTAAACCTCCGCCACCCTATTCCTGGTAAAACCTATTTCAACTTTTGTATGGGAAACCAAACAGATGTAAATTTACCTACATTAAACTGGTTCACGAAAATGATTTAATTATTCATTTGTAACAATTTGAAAGTGTGTTAGGAATTTACGATAAATGGCTTTGATTTTGGGTTTGAAAAGTGATTTATAAAATGACATAGAAATTGATTTTTGGTAGGTATGTTCGCTACTGGGTTAAAAGAAAAAAGATTTTTACATGCCAGTGAACATAAAAATGAATGTAAGATGACGTGTACGATCCCTCTGGCTAGCAATTGTTACAAATTAGAATCATACCGCGCACCGATTTGTCAACGGAAGAATAGACATGACTATTAACTAAATGATGTTATTGTTATGAATTATTAGGAGAAGATAGCTATGTTTTTTTCTATTAATTATTACAGTTATGCGTTCTAAACGAATCATGATTTTTTAGATAATCTTATATACTTTGTGGCCGTCGAGTAGAAAGTTTGTTGTCAGTGTGATTTTGACAGTTTGGGAAGAAATATTCTTCTGAAATAGTCTACATTTATAAGGACCTAGACAAAGATCGTTAGAAACGAAAGACATAACGACAGATTGTAAAAGGATATCTTCTACGGTGCGATGTCAAAAATGGAGAAACGAAATGTCACTTTGTATTGAAAAAGCACTGTCTATTCTTCGTAGAAAAAGAAACCGTCATGCTAAGCCTGCAGGATTTTCTTTATATTTTTTTTAGTTTGATTTGACAGTTCAGCTTATACAAAAAAAATCTGTTGTTCCATACATTTTGACCACGTCGGTATTGCACTTTTCTAATTAGCCGATTTATTTTTTGTATGACCGACGAAAAATTTCTGCCCTAGGGGGTCTAGAATGATCTGCTGAATTCATGGTTACATTTTTCGCAATGGATAAAAACTTATCCTGTATAGACAGATTTAAAAATTGTTTTGTTTTCCGAAAGGGGTATATACCGAAATGGTCCCTGGTGATCTGATGATGCGTATCGAAGTGAAAAAGAAAACATTTTCCAAAAAAAAAATACCGACTTCCGGAGAAACTACAAAATAAAAAAATTACTTTAATTTCGGAAGGCGATGACAAAACATTAAAATACATATCCAAAGTCAGCGACTTCCGCAATTAAAGTTATTTTTCACTTTGTAGTGTTTTTCCGGGAGTCGTTTTTTTTTTGTTATTTACGTTACCATTGTCGGTAGAAAGCCCAATTCTTTAGCTTTTAAGAACAAGAGTCAATCAAACGAATTCAAGCATTCGTATACTGGTAAGTTATAAATATAATACCTACTACAGATATAAAATACCAATCCATAACTTGCGCACATAAATTCTCAAAAACTCCTAATTATCAACATCCTACGATTTTCCTTCACGCTACGAAAATAGGGCTTATCAATTCAAAAACAAAAACGCAACCCGACCAACGTTCTAAGTTATCCCGCTCACACAATGACGACGCCCTTATAACTCGTTATCAGCTTAGATGACGTCATAGTACGAACTACCGCTCATTCGGCTATGCTGAAATATGTTATATACATTTTTGTCACGAATTTTCTTTGAATTGTTATTATTTTATATGGTAATTAAGTAGGTAAGTAAATAAAGATCTTATAGTATGGTCTTTAGTCACACACTGAATTTGAATTAGGTTTTCCCTCACCATTCAGGCATCTCAAAAATTCACTACATTTACTTAAACAGCCGAACGGGTCGATCGATTCGGTTAAGCTACGCTTGCCGCGGTTGGTCCATGGATGGTGACCATCTTTACATACCAAGACCTGTCCAGGCCTCGGAAAGCAGTTGCTGCCGGCTCTCATTTGTGGATATTTGACAATCTGTCGATCGGTTACAGTCTTTACCCAGTAACTGTGTTGTGGGAGGTCAGCCGGTCGGAGCCGAATTAATTTTTAGCTTTTAGTTAAAACCGTCTAACTTAAATTTTTACTTTTTCTATTTTCAAGTTTTTAGTTTTTATTTCGTTACTTCTCATTTCTCATTCACTTTTTATTTATTAAATTGTATTGTTATCGAAACTAAAGGTGTGTACCAAATATCAGATCAATCTGCCAACAGGAAGTGGGCAAAATTTCAAGTACTAAATTTGACCCAAACAAAAAACAAACAACAATTAGGGCAAGATAAATAAAACCGTTTTAAAAAAAAATTCTCCTTACAAATTACTTTGCTGGATTCTCCTATCCTCTATAATAAACAGACCTCAATAGCAATGTGACTATATCCACGATCTCTTTTTCAGAACCTCTAAGTCGCCCCAACCAAAAAACAAACATAGAACTGAAAATTCGCTTCAAACATTACAGAAAATTACTTACACCTAGCCAAAAACATAACTTAACAACCACTTAGTTACCGCATGAAGGACTGACGACTGAACCCACACGAAACACTAAGACAATTAGTTAATAGGTAACACCCAAACTGGGCCGCAGACATCCTGCCTGGGGGCTACAATTTAATCCTTTTACCTTAATTACCGCCTACAATTTGAACAAGCTGGTTCTAACAGTAATCTTTGATTTACCCTATTTTCTTTACCTAATAACATAAAACTTTGTCTAGGTTTTCTTTTGGAAATAGACCTTTGTCTGACTGACAGAATGTCATAGAGCTTAACTGAAGATACACAAACATTAGAAGATATTTTTGCAGACCATTTTCTTGTTATAGTAATAGCAGTCTCACAAGTCGATCGATCAGGTTAAGCTAGGCTTGCCACGGTTGGTCCGTGGATGGGTGACCATCTTTACATACCAAGACCCCCTCGGAAAGCACGTTAAGCCGTTGCTCCCGGCAGTCATTCGTGGATATTTGACAGTCGTTACGGGTCTTCAGAAGGCCGAAAGTTCGACAGCCAGTCTTACTAAGGGTATCGTTTTACCCAGTAACTGGGTTGTGGGGGTCAGATAGGCAGTCGTTCCATGTAAAATAGTGGTATTCAGCTGCATCCGGTTAGACTGGAAGCCGACCCCAAGGTAGTTGGGCGAAGGTTAGGCAGATGATGTTTTCTATTTTACTAAGTACCTGGTACTTGTGGACAGGAAGTACAAATCCTATAATTTTTTAAAGAATTGCCGTTGAGTTTTTCGCCGGCTCTTCTCTATAGGAAACAACTAATTATTACCGTGCACCTAGCTTCTGACGTTTCATAAGTGCCCATGTAGGTTTATGAGAAATATGTTGTTTTAGATTTTCCTGGATGAAGACTAAGCTTATTTTTGACATTCGTTCGAAGTGAATCATCTAAACACAAAAGTAATTAAAAGTGAATAACGAATTCATTAGTAAACCGACCCAACGAAATTGAATTTCGGTATATTTCACTCGTCGAATAATGAAACTTAAGGTGAAATAAGTCCACATTTTGTCCATACAAACTTCGGGAGGGTTTTACTTCACTGTTTGACAATGTACATCAAAACTTAAACATGGTATAGTTTTGTCTCATTATTAATATTGTCGGTACGGAAACAGAATACTAAAATAAAAAGCCATTAAAAAGTTATGAGACAACACAGATTCGTTTTTCTTGATAATTTAACGTAACTTTGGACATGTTTAAGTAATAAAAGAAGTGTAAAATCTCCAAAACTAAGTCGGTACCGACAAAGCTCAACTATCGAAAAGTTCAATAAACTTAATTGGTCATTGGTTTATGCGGTGTTTTTTTTCAGAAAACCCGATCTTCCGAAGGACTTTTCTTAATTTTTTACACGCCTGTTTTACTATAACTGAACCTCAGCTCACTCAATAACGTTGTGCATGTAGACTAGCGTCTAACTGCTCATCACTGATACTACCTCTGTTGGACTCGAAGCCTGGTGAGACAGCGTGCTTTTTAGCCAGGCCCACCAGTGAGTTCGAGCCCGCGACTAGTGTACCCTTAAGAAGCAGATGTACGTTTTTTTCACATTCATTCGAATGCAGCGTTTAATACGGGCTTAAAGGTGCATTAAAAAAAGCCTTGTCGTGAACTTGAACCTGTTTGGAATCAAAACCGGGTTGAATTTTGTAGACAAACAAAGTCGCAGTCAACAGCTAGTTCTTTTAAACAGTTATCCCTATTATTCTCTTAGCGATCCCATCTCAAACACACCAACATCAAAATGAATAGTGTTCTTACAAATTCGGGGCCATAGCATCAGAACTACTCGCTCAGGACCCCAGTAAATCACAAAGGTAGGTCAGGGTACATCGCAAAAACCGAACAAAGAGACGACAACCAGTCCTCTTGACCTCCAGACGGCGGCCATCTTGGATGGCGAGGGTTGTCACTCACTTGTTGAGCCGTCAGACTATTTGAATGATGGCAGCTTTGTGAACAGACCCAGACGTCTTTGCCCTAATGTAGCAAATGTATGTTGGGTATAGGATATCCTACGAATATTACAGTGAAAGTTTTATGTTTCGAAGTTTGTAACTAAATCCCGTAAAAACGGCCGAACTGATTTCGATGAAATTTGGCACACAGATAGTTCGTACTTTTTATTCCGGTACGTTTTTAGTACGTTCCCGTGGAATCATTTCCAACTACCACGCGGGCGAAACCGCTGGACAAAAGCTAGGTTATGAATGTGAAAGTTTGTATGTTTAGTTGTTTGGAAGTTTGTTACTCAATCACGCAAAAACGGCCGAACAAATTTATAACCTGAATTAACACATAGGTTACTTTTTATTCCAGTAGTACGTTCCCATCAAATAATATCTGACCTCCACGCGGGCGAAGCCGCTAGCAAAACCTAATTGATTATACATTTATTACGATGTTTTAGTGAGTAGCTAGAGTACGAAATGTTGTATCTATTATCCGGGACGAAGTTGATGTTTCTGACATAATTGAGTTGGTATGAAAAGAAACAACTAGGGTTACTTAAATTACTAGCTCATTGGTATTAGTAAATAGTAGCTTCCGCCCGCGGCTTCGCCCGCGTAGAGATCGGCAATTATTCCACGGGAATGTATTACTGGGATAAAAAAGTATCCTATGTGTTAATGTAGGTTATAATACATCTGTGTGCCAAATTTAATCCAAATCCGTTCAGCCGTTTTTGCGCGATTGAGTAACAAAGATATTCACAAACTTTCACATTTATAATACATATTAGTAGGATGAATTTTCTATTAGGAAATGCTTTTAATAACAAGATACATCTTGTAAAATTAAAGCTACTACGCGAGGTACGACTTCATCAGATTCGTAGCTAAAACGCCAATGTCTACGCTACGGACAGCGGGATTAATTCCCGCATGGAAAAGCTATTAGTATCGATTGTAAGATTTTCCGGGGTTCAGTGTTTCTCTCTATAAAGTATTTGTCTTTAGTAAGTTCTTCCGGGTCTAGTTGTTTCTTCAAGGCTTCAATACATGAGAAAACTAAGTGGCGCAAAGTCGTGTACAATAAAGTGTGAACTTTTTCTTAAAGAAAAAAGCAAAATCCGCGTTGACAAATGCGTGATGACCTTAAGTTGTTAGATCCGACATCTGTCAAAGGCACTAATGCTGTAATAGCTAGACGACTATTAATGTCTTACATTAAGAACTAATTTACTCATTACTGACTACAAAATAATTTGTGAAGAACTTGTCAGTTCAACGCACCAGTCTTAAAATATTTAAAAATATGTAGGAGCTAGCTTTTGCCGGCGACTTCGCCCACGTGGAAGTCGAAAATTTTCCCACGGGAACGCACTACGGAGATATAAAGTATTCTATGTGTTGAATCCAGGCTATAATGTATCTTTATGCCAAATTTCATCCAAATCCGTTTGGCCATTTTTGCGTGATTGAGTAACAAACATCTAAATATCCAAACATACAAACTTTCAGAATTAATATAAGTCGGATAAGTAGGATGAAAATTATTCCGTAAATAGTTTTGAATATTTTTGCGATGGATGACCGGTGTCTGGCCCATCTTATTACTTCAATAACGATGAGGGTTTAATCGAGAGCCCTTCGTGTCTAGGACCTACCCTGTGAGTCCATCAGCAAAGAAACGGGCCAGTTCGAAAGTAGATGGACACTTTCGAATAAACCCTACTCCCGATTGATTAACTTTTTCAGACGGGTAAAAAAACAAATCGGTAGTAAGGACAAATGTAAACTCCTGTTGGCAGTCATTCTTAGTTCGGGCCTAAAACTAAATCTAATGTCAGTAGGTGATACGGAGTAGAAAACGCCCGTAATTTCGGCCGAAACTACGGATTCCAAGCTTAAGGACTCTCTAGGGTCAGAATCCGTAGTTTCCTTGTTCGTAGGTACAGTCTACTCAAAAATACAGGATAAAATTTTAACCAGTGCGCAAACTGTAACCATGAATTCAGCATATCATGCCCCAGTGCAAAAGAATTACGTCGGGTATACAAAACAAAAATCAGCTGTTCCATACATTTTGGCCGCGTAGGAATTGCACTTTTCTATGAAACAGCATTTTTTTTAAATCTAGTTTCAGGACGTACGATACGCTCGAATTCTATAAATATTGTTTTATCTATTTCTATGAAGATGATTCGTATCTGATACCTTTAAACGAGCAAATTCTTTTGTACATTTAATCTCGGAAACGGCTCCAACTAATTTCATGAAATTTAGTACGCAGATTTTATTTTTAGAAAACGTCAAACAAAAAAAAAACGGATATTTGTCATTATTTGAGACACTGTTCTAGCCAAATAGCATAAAGGTTCCTACAAACAGCTGCGACGTGACTCACGTAGAACAATTTCTATGAAAACTTCAAGGAAATTGTTCTAAACGCTTCGCGCTGTAGTGTCGCGTCTGTTTGAAAAAGCCTTAATTCAAGGTTTAAGGAAAAATATAATTCAAAATCAAAATCAAAAGTCATTTATTCAAATTAGGCTGAGAAACAGCACTTTTCGAACGTCAAAATACATAAGACAGTCCCCCAAAAACGCCCACCCTTCGACACTTCCTAGTGCTTTAGCTGAATTGATGGAACAATATAAAAATCCTTCTCAATAGGTATCATTTATTAAATGTATTCTTAACTAGGTTATGCCAGGGACTTCGCTCGCGCGGAACTTTCATCCCCTATTTAACGCTCTTAGGGGTTTATTAAATGTATTCTTAACTAAGTTATGCCAGGGGCTTCGCCCGCGCGGAACTTTCATCCCCTATTTAACGCTCTTAGGGGTTTATTAAATGTATTCTTAACTAGGTTATGCCAGGGACTTCGCCCGCGCGGAACTGTCATCCCTTTAACGCTCTTAGGGGTTGAATTTTGAAAAACCCTTCCTTATTCCTTGTCTACATTATAAAGGGAACCTCTGTGCAAAATTTCAACTTTCTAGGTCTAAAGGTTTGGGCTGGGCGTTGATGAGTCAGGCAGTCAGTCAGGACTTCTCACTTTATTTATACAGGGTAAGTTATAATCCAGTGTGCAAATTGTAACCATGGATTCAGCATATCATTATATGAACACAAAAAAAATCAGCTCTGCCATATACATTTTGACCGCGTAGGTATTGCACATTTTCTATGAAACCGCAGATTTTTTTTGGTACGATCGATGAAAAATTTCTGCGCTAGGGGGTCTAGAACAATGATATTATAAGTGTAAAATGGTCTAGAATGATATGCTGAATTCATGGTTACAATTTGCACACTGGAAAAACACTTTTCCTGTATGCATAGATGTAAGCTTTGTCCTTTATAATAATAAACAAACTAGCTAAAGCAATGGTAATAGAATAACATCTCAGAAACCCTGTATTTGCTCAAACGTGTTGCTTCAAGGATTTTACTATATGCGGCAAATATTGACTACAATAATGTTCTTTGAAATAATATTAGGTCTTTACCTATGAAATTGCCGTTCTGCGGTACTGGCCATTTCAAATCAAAATAATTTTTGTTTGGCTAAGAATTCTAATTTCAAATTAATTTTATTTTAAAAACCTGGATTTTTTTTTCTAAAAGTAGTCATTTCTTTATTGATTAGTGTTACATTTTCATCGCATTTCAATCTTTTTCGTCATCATGGATACGTTAAAAATTCGAGTAATTATGGAATATGAGTACCGTCGTGGCAGCAACGCGGCACAAGCGGCACGCAACATCAACGACGTTTACGGAGCTAACACTACAAACCAACGCACCACCTGTTATTGGTTTGCTCGCTTCCGTTCTGGAAATTTCGACCTGAAAAATGAACCTCGCGGTCGTCCGAAGACTTTGGTCGACAATGACGAATTAAAGGCGATTGTGGAAGCTGATGATACACAATCTACGGCTGAATTAGCAGCAGCTTTCGACGTTAGCGTCAAAACAATATTGGTCCATTTGCGTCAAATTGGCAAGGTAAAAAAGCTTGACAAATGGGTGCCCCACGAACTCAATGATCGCCAGCGCGAAGTACGCGTCGAGACGTGCCTTGCACTGCTCAACAGACACACAAATGAAGGAATTTTGAACCGCATTGTTACCTGCGATGAAAAATGGATTCTGTTTGATAACCGTAAGCGCTCAGCAAGTTGGTTGGATCCTGGTTCAGCACCTAAACAATGCCCTAAACGAAAACTTACCCGAAGAAAAGTGATGGTCACTGTTTGGTGGTCTAGCGCCGGTGTGATTCATCACAGCTTCTTACCAAACGGGGTGAGCATTACTGCAGATGTGTACTGTGAAGAACTGAACACAATGATGGAGAAGCTGGCGCATCTCCAACCAGCATTGGTCAATCGCTCGTCTCCGCTGCTCCTGCACGACAACGCGCGACCTCATACTGCACAGCAGACGGTCTCCAAGTTGCAAGAACTGGGGTTGGAAGCTCTCCGTCATCCGCCCTACTCACCAGACCTTGCGCCTACAGACTACTACTTTTTCCAGAATTTGGATAACTTCTTGGCGGGAAAAAAATTTAATACCCGAGAGGCAGTACAAAATGCCTTTGAAGAATTTGTTGCCTCCCGTCCAGCTGATTTCTTTAAGAAGGGCATCAATAAACTGCCACTGCGATGGCAAAGATGCATTGATTGCATGGGTGATTACTTCGATTAATACAAATAAAAAATTCATGAAAAAAATTCGTTTAAATTTTTTCATACAAAACGGCAATTTCATAGGTAAAGACCTATTATTATTTGCTTAATTTATACATGGATACCGGGAAATGGGTGTACGTCAAACTTTAAGTACACAATGATTTAAGGTTGTGGGAACGATTTGTTATTTAGCGTTCCCAGTTTCCTATTAACTACAATATAGAGCCATTTATCTGCCTAGCCTTTTCACAACTATGTTGGGGTCGGCTTCCAGTCTAACCGGATGCAGCTGAATACCAACATTTGAAATGGAGCGACTGCCTATCTGACGTCCACAACCCAGTAACTGGGTAACGCGATACCCCTTGATAAGGCTGCCTGTCCATTGAAGCGGAGAAGAGCCGAAAGGAGCAGAGCTTTGCCTATATTAACCTGTAGCAGCACTACAAATAATATGAATGAATATATGAATATGAATATATTAATATTATGTTTTGCTTCAGTATTGCATTGGGTTATACCTGTAATGATAGTTGTAAGTTATGAATAAATAAATAAATAAAAATGCTTCGCAACAAAATCGAAAAACGCAAAAAGAAAAGTGGCGCCATCTACAATGCCACAGGCGAACTATTCTTAGAAATTCTACATCGCGCAATCAGAGTTTACCACGACACTCGAATAGATAAATATCCCGATATCAACTGTCGGGCAGTTGCCCACCAGACACAATACCCGTCTGTTCGGAGGATCCTCCTTTTCAATAGAGGATGAGCTAACTTTACACCCTGTTCCTCATACCTCTATAAACCAATAGATTTTTTTCTATCCATACGTAGCGGAGTAGAGTTTGAGTTCTATTGGTTAATATAAGCACAGCTCCACTTCTCTCCGCTCCAATGGACAGGCAGCCTTAGACTGGTTGTCATACTTTCGGGATTCTGACGACGCATATCGACTGTCAAAGATCCACGAATGACAGCCGGGACCAACAGCTTAACGTGCTTTCCGAGGGGTCTCGGTATAACCAACCGCGGCAAGCGTAGCTTAACCCGATCGATTGACCCGTGCAGCTGTTATTGCTTAACCACAAGCCCCTACTATAGAGCCATTAACCTGAGAATAGTTACATTTTTGTGACTTTTGCAACTGATCTAGTTGTACCATGATAAATCTATGTGACGAAATAGCGATCTTCTGTAGCTCTTTAGGATAAACATAATCGGCCTGTAAGTAACGTTCCCACTGTTGGGACACAGGCCTCCCCTCTGTGAGAGGGAGTGGGTCGTAATCCACCATGCAGGCCCAGTGTGGGTTGGTACTCGTAGATGTCACATGTCTTCATGTTGGTTCAAGGACAGGCCGATTTCCTCACAATGTTTTCCTTCACCGTTTTGGGAACAGTGGTGATGGAATAATTTTACACAAAGTCTAAATGTCTGGGTTCGAACCTATGACAACTAGTAAGTCGCGGCCTTTACTACTAGGCCACTACTGCTTGCTGTAGGTCTGTACTTTGGGTCAATTATTTCATACTACAGCGGCAATTGACTGCAACAGCGACACGCGTAGAAAAAGCAAACTGTGCGATTTTCAATCCTAGCAAATTCACACCGAGAGTTAAAAATCCAGTGTGCAATCAGTGCGAACGTGGTCTTTCAAAAATGAAGAGTCATTTATTCAAACTAGGATGAGGGTCAGCACTTTTTTAACGTCAAAATTACATAAGACAGTCCCTTAAAACGCCCGCCCTTCACCACTTTCTAGTGCTTTAGCTGGGAAGAAAAACTGGCGCAACAAACTCCCCAGCTGTACTAGTTACTTCGGCCATACCCAAAACTGAAGTCGCTGATCTAGTTAACGCTGGCACCCCGCCATAAGTGGAACAACTTGATCATCTTTCGACCCAGTAATTATATTCACGGGAAACTTAGTTTGAAACTTTCAAGTTTTAGCAACAGTCGCCGATCACCGGTCTGATGGCCAAGAAACGTTAAAGGCATTTTCAGCAAATTTCGTTGATGGTTGTCGGTTTGAAGATGGGTATTAAGTGCGTATCACACTATTGATGTTGATGCCAGCCCCTCTCCAGTCCAAAACCTTGAAGACATCCTCCAGTGCAGCGGTGCTGAGTTTCGGAGAGATAACGTCTCCTTGTCTAACACCACTGGTCCTGAAGTCGGATTGACACAGTGGCGTTTTCATACAGAAACTTCAACACCTCGATGTACCGATAGTCAATCTGGCACCGTTGGAGGGGGCAGTACAGCCAGTGTGATCAGTAGCTTCCAATCGATCCCAATACTATAAAGCTGAAGAGTTTGGTTAAACGCGCTAATCTGAGGAATTACTGGTTTGAATTGAAAAATATTTTAGAGTTGGATAGCCCATTTATCGAGGAGGGCTATAGGCTATATAACATCACGCTAAGGACAATAGGAGCCGAGCAAAAAAAAAGTCACGAATACGAAGTACTCGCACGGCCAGGCGATTCGATACGACGGAGTGGGTCGGGGTAGCAAGAAAATTGACGCAGACGAAGATGCAGGCAGAAGCTAGTATCCTAATAAGAGTGTTCCTAGTTAGAATTTCTACAAATTGGATAGTGTAATACCTATGCACTTTAGTCGAAAACACGGACGTAATTAAGTCGCGGCGGGATGTTTTCGAGTAATGACAACACGATTTGACAGCTGTCACTACTCCAAATATGTTTTTGCTTGTCCAAGAACGTTGGTTAATTGTCTGTAGGATTCACCAAGAAGTTTCGAACTACTTTAGACGGACCCGTATCTTCGTCTTCCTAGCTACGAGTGAGTCTCAGCGCGTCGAAAATACACAGTGTTCGATTTTCGACTCTTAGCGCCAAGCAGAGAGCGTCGAAAATCCCCTGCGCAAAAAAAATCGCACCAGGATTTTATTTCGTGCGGTTGAATGTCGACTCATGGAGCATGTCCATGTCATCTGCCCAACAGTCGACATTATTGATATGTTATGATTGCCACTGGACAGCTTCGTTGTACACCTTAGTCTTTGCTAGCGGTACCGGTGTGCATGAGGTCCTGGGTTCGATTTTCAGATCTGCCAGTGTCTTTGGGTCGGTGGCAGTGTCAGTGACAGCTTGGAGTTTAGATTTGTGCGCTGTTGATGGCAATAAGCTCGCCCTCTATTACGTAGAACTTAAATATAATTGGTGCCACACATTGCCTTAAGATAAACAATTAATTTTGGAACTAAGAAGAACGACTAGATACAATTTTTATAACGGAAATTTCAAAGCATTTCCTAACGAAAGGTAAATGTATATTTTTATGACATCAACAAAAAATACATAATTCATTCTAATACAACAATAACCAGTCCATGGCATAACGTCGTATGTCCTTAAACCACACAACCAAAATTGCACCTTATGTATAGGCTAGAAGTTGAGTATTTCTTGGGCACCAAAACTGAAATAAGTGTAGCGGTTACATAAAAATATTTTGTTTGAAATAAAAACGGCAGAATTATGGAATTTAAGTAATAGGATACGGTTTGAAAATATGGAGTGTTAATTTACATGAAATAAGGAATTCGCATCATCGCGAAATATGAACATTGTTTTATTTGCACCTTTAGAACGATGTTTCTAAGGAAATTCTTAGTTTACACACACACACACACACATAATCAGCTTATAATGTTATCACTGCTGGGACTCCTGCACCCTAATTGCGTAACTCACGATTGATCATAATTGGTTTCGTCTTCACAGTTAAACAATATTCATTGCGTTATTTATGTTGTCGAACAGACACATTTTTCGAACATATGAAGCAATGGTTTAACAATCCGTTTCAAAACGATACAGATTATGATGAATCGTGAGTTACGCAATTAGGGTGCCGGCCTCCTCTCGGTGAGGAGGGCGCTTAATCTACCACGCGGGCCTGTGTGGGTTGGTAGATGTCACAGGCTTTAGATTTTTTCTTTCTAAGACATGCCGGTTTCCTCATGATGTTTTCCATCACCGTTTTCAGACCAGTGGTGATGAAATAGAAGAAGAAAAAGCACCTGTCTGGGTTTAAACCTACGAACTACAACTCGTAAGCTATGAAATGAAAGAAATGTTTCCATTTCTGACGTGAGAAATCATCGCTATCGTTGTCAACCAAATTATGTTGAACAGAATAGCTTCGAAAACATTTGATGAATTTGAGAATTACTTTACATTATTACTTTGGCTTTGGCCAAATGGGGTCTCCTCGGCCCTTCCCAAACTATATAAAATACTAGCTGACCTGACAGACGTTGTCCTGTCCGTCCAATAGTCATTCATACAGAATCCCTACCCTACCTACCCTACCTATGGGCACGCCACGATTGCGGCGGTAAGTCCCCTCTTTGAGGAGTGGTTTGAGAGGCGGCATGGCGTCCTCACCTTCCGCCTGACGCAGGTCCTCACCGGACACGGTTGTTTCGGGAGGTTCCTGTTTCGGATAGGGCGGGAGGAAACGCCCGGGTGTTTCCACTGCGAAGATCGCCCTGAGGACACGGTGGAGCACACGGTCGCGGTCTGCCCGGCTCGGGCGGAGCACCGCCGTGTCCTCGTGGAGGCGATCGGCGGCGGCGATCTCTCGCGTCCGGCCCTGGTCCAGGCCATGGTACGGAGCGAGAGGGCATGGGGAGCCGTCACCTCCTTCAGCGAAGCAGTGATGCTCGCGAAGAGGGAGGCGGCGCACGTGAGGGAGAGGCAGCATATGCGCCCTCGCGACCCCAGCCGCCGCAGGATACGGAGACGCCCTGGGCGTCGGGAATCCCAGGCCGATTTCCGGCCACCGTAGGCATGGGCTTGCGGACGGCGAGTAATGGGTAGCTCGCTGTCCGGTAAGGACCAAGCCCAAGTCGACGGCGCGTTGTGTTCCACGCGCGCCTCAAAGAGATGTCAGCACAAATAGTGATGGGACCCGCAAGGGTCGATGCCTGCCAGGGGTGCGGGTTTGTTCGAAAGAGACACCACAGCCCCTGGCTTAAGGGCTACTGAAGGAACACGGGTGGGTTTTAGTCAGTAAAAGTCTGACACGCCCTCCTGCTCCACCCAGAGCGGGAGAAGTTATTTGATGATTTCCCACCCAAAAAAAAAAAAAAAAAACCTACCCTACCTACCCTACCTACCCTACCTACCCTACCTACCCTACCTACGCTATAAACCTCACGGAGCCCGAGACCTTTCCAACGAATGCAAAACCGTGGAAATCGGTTCGTGCGTTCTGAAGTTATAGCGTCAGGAAGAAAAACCCGACTTATTTTTATATAGTAGATAACCTTTCGTGACTATCATGCACAACCACTTGCTTCTTCCAGGATTAGAATAAAGTCCTTGATAGTGTGGCGATATCTACATCGCCACAGGCGAACTACTAACTACATTATAATGACGTAACACAAAACCCTACATCGCGCAAGCAAAGTTACTGCCAGGGGTGCGGGTTGTTCGAAAGAGATACCGTGGCCCATGGCACACAAGCAACTGAGGGAACACGGGTGGGTTTTAGTCAGTAAAAGTCTGAAACGCTCTCCTGCTTCACCCAGAGCGGGAGAAGTTATTTGATGATTTTCCACCTTAAAAAAAAAGCCCAACTAGCATTATTATATACAACATCCCGACATCAAACTTTGAGCAGTAGCCCCGGCAGACACAACACCCGTCTGGTCGGTGTCACCCTGTTCCTCTTACCTCTAAACTGGCCAAGAGGCTACATTCTGACCGGACGTTTTAATCAAATCGTCACGTTAAGAAGAAGGCAGTAGGAAAGTTAAAAATATTTCTGGTTTCCACTACCCCACCCACTTTCCCTAACCATCATCATCGGCCTAGCTTTTTCCCAACTATGTTAGGGTCGGCTTCCAGTCTAACCGGATGCAGCTGAATACCAGTATTTTACATCACTATTAACACCACACCCCAGTTCTGGTTAATACGATACCTACCCCTAACTTAGGAAGGACTGGTTGTCAGACTTTCGGGCTTTTGACGAACCATAACGACCGTCAGAACCGGGATCAACGGCATAACATGCTTTCTGAGACACGGTGGAATCTAGGTGTGGAAAGATGGTCACCCATCCACGGAACAACCGCGGCAAGCGTAGCTTATCCTTATCTATCGACTCGTGCGACTTTTATAACTTAGCCACAAGTTCCTCTTTCCCTAACCATTACTACAAACTATAGGATTTAAATACCTGTTTATATTTATTTAGCAAAATATATCGTATGTAATGTTAATCACAATAGTGCTCGGATTATTTTTTTTAATTTGACATTTTCTAAAAATTAAACCTAGCTACATAGATCGATTTATCGCCCCCGAAACCCCTGCATACTAAATTTCATGAAAATCGTTGGAGCCGTTTCCGAGATTCAGATTATATTTAGGTACAGGAAAAGTTTTTATCCAGTGCGCAAACTGTAACCATGAATTCAGCATATTATTCTAGACTAACTAGCAAAAACAATTCGCCGGTTATATAAAAAAAAAAACAGCTATTCCATACATTTCGACCGCGTAGGTATTGCACTTTTCTATGAAATAGCTGATTTTTTTGACCCCCTGCCGCAAAACATTTCTACGGTAGGATCTAGAATGATATGCTGAATTCATGGTTAAAGTTTGCGCACTGGATAAAAACTTATCCTGTATAAAAGAATTGCTCGTTTAAAGGTATTATTAGATTTTGCAGACGGATAAATTAGTTTTCCTGCCATTTACCTACAATAAAGTTAAGGAAGATAAGCCTTTATATTATTATTTATAATAAATAAAATACACAAGGCCCCGTACGTTTGTCTTCTCGCTAAAAGTATTGTAACCACACATGAATGTTTTTGTGACCACTTCCGTCCAATAATTTGGCTAATCTCAAAAACTACTGGTTCCTACAGAACCTACAGGATAACCAGGCAATAGTTTTTCCCTATAAAAACACGGTACAGAAACAAATGAGCTAAATGATGAAATAACCTCCATTAGTTGTGCAATTGGTGACCTACTGTCCACGAGATAATAAAAAAATTCTTCATTGGCATAAACTATAACGATAATGTCAAGGAATTTTCAAATTATATCCTTTAACACATACCGGACACCTGTCAAACTGTCATCTTTTCAAACTGTCATTTTCGTTCAAAATATTGGCAATGACGTAGTCGAAAAAACAATAGGGTCTTTTCATCTATAAAAACATAATTCTTCTGTACGTGTGTATCACTGATCCTAAGCGGCTGGACCGCTTTTGATGTTTTTGTTTGGGTCCCTGGATGGTTTAGATTTGCAATTGGATCCGGTAGGTGGCGTTGCGATCGATTTCTAGGACACAGGACAACGTCTGTTCGGTCAGCTACAATTTAATAGATATGTAACCACTGTCTCATTCACACAAGAGAAGGCAGCTGCTGTCACTAATGTCATCTGTCAGTCACGAAAAAAGGCGGGAAACAGATAAAGTGAAACAGGGTCTGCTATTTTACAGGGTAATTCTGGCAATTTCCTTATTCCCCATTCATTAATAATTGGGGTTACGGTGATGTCATTAAAACAGAAATAATGGAATTTGATACACAAAATTATGTTATTGGGCAATGGTTATTATACCCGATAGAAAGAGGTTTCGCGTTATAGTTAATAGTAGTTTCATTTAAGGGGAACATTGAAAGGTTCTCCTAAAAAAAGACCTTCAACAATTTCGAGTTGACCTATCCCAACAGACGCCAGACATCAGTTATCTTGTAGAACAACCCAATTTCAAGAGAATTTTCCTAAAATACCATTCTTTTCTTAAAAAAAAAAACAACCTAATTATTTTTGTAGATTATAGCGGAACAGTGATACCATATCACTTATTACGTTAGTCGGGTTTCCCCTAAGCACGGTACCCACGGGATTCGTGGCACGATAAAAACCGAGCAGGAAGGTTGCGGTTCTGTATCGGGTCCTTACTTCCGTGTATAATCTAAGTTAGTGATAAAGACCCGCTAATTGGGTGTTTTGAACCTTTGTATTAATATAATAGTTCATTAAAAGAACTGTGAGCCGTGTTATGGGTTCCCCAGTCGTTGCTATGAGCTTTGAGGAAAACTTCGCTTTGTTTGTCCTTAAAGGGACAAAGGTATTGTTTGAAGAAGTTATTTTAACTCTTGTTTTATTACTATCGTGTATTAAATTTTCCTTGTAATGTAAGGTATCTATAATTACTCATCATAGTGTTTCCCGGACTTGATGAGTTTTGCTGAGACCAGCTCCCAACGATCAGGATTTATACAGTCTCTAAGCGGTTCTTGTCTGAATTTCTGCTGTCTTTTTTTGTGGTTCAACGTCAACCACCACATTAACGATCAATGGACAAATGACAGAAAACCAGTACGTGTTGAACAGGATTGTGGTGATAGTTAGAAGGCTAGCAAACTGAAATAATCTCCAGAATTATTATTCTATAAGCCTCGACTTATTTGGGGTTTTTCGCAAGTCCCAAAAGACTACTAAAAATAATTATTGTTATTAAAGGTGGCATTCGGGACCGCGGTCCCGGTCCCAAAAGCCCCACTACCCAAATATTGTACGGGACAGGGAAGGAAAAAAGTTGTAAGAAGTTTAGTTTTTCACAAAATACGAGCATTTATTTTGTAAAAAAAATAACCTTGAGTATACCTTGTTTACTAACATTACACTCCAAATCTAATATGGCGGACTCCAGATCCGTGTTCCGAAAATAAAAACAAGAGTAATGTATTGCGGCCCGTCCAAAAATAACAATATTTTAATATAATTAGCTGTTTTATTTGTAAATAACGGTAAGGATCAGAGTAGCCTTTATTTAGGGATTGAAGGGTCATTGGGTTATTTTGTTAATAAATGGGTATATTGGCCATTGGCATACCTTGTTATGTAGGTAATAATAGTCAGTGTTTTTGATGTGGTTGATACCTCTTGTTTGAAACAAAATAAAGTGGTTATTGTAGTAAAGAGAAAAACAATGAAAAATATGTTTTTTTGAGAAATAGGTTGCGTGTAAAGCAGGCGCGGTTCGAGGGGGTGTCCTAGCATGACCCCCCCCCCCCCCTCAAAAGCCGTAAACGTAAACCTGTTTTTTGTGCAATAAAGTCTACCTAATTTACTCTTTCGTCTTTTCTTATTAATATGTAGTCTTTGTCTGTGACTCCCCCAAAGTCTTCGGGTGCGACGTGCCTGGTGTAAAGATGAGTACCCATTTCATGTCACATTATTTATAATCGATATTTTAAATCCATTCAACACGCAATGACAGCGACAAAATCATAAATGCCTAAATACCTACACTGCTATTAATGTCGCAAACTAAGCAAAAAAAAGAGTATCGCGGGCTGACTTAGAAGATATCTTAACTACCCTTGAAGGTGAACAAGTATGAGCTAGGCTACTAAATAACCTAATGATAATTTCACTAACCCGTCCGCGATCATTTCGGCACACAAAATTTAAGGGAAGTGATCTTATATTCATTAAAAAATCACTGATGATTTTGTCATTGTTCCCGTCATCGATTTTTTTTTTTTTTTGTCAATGTCATGCAGTCATTGGTACAGAGAAATCATCACTAAAAAAAGAAATCATCATCTCTAGTAGTATGGGTTATTCTGTGATTTTTCATAAATAAGTATCCAGTTCTATGCGGGAAGTTGACCAGAATTACCCCTTTACAGATGTGGACAAAATCAACATGCTATATATGAAGTTTGCGTTTTGACTACACCGCACTTTCGCGAAAGTCGATAATTAATTACGTTAGGAAAGCACTTTACTTTTAATTGGCTTAGATGACTGTTGGTACAGTGGTGAGTGGCTGCTCTTCTGCAGGAGAAAGGGTAGCCTATCTTATTGTTTATGGAGACTTTCTCAAATAAATGATTTGGTCTTTAGAAATTTCAGGTGCGTAGTAGGCCTGCGTGTATGACCAGTGGCCCTAGTGTAAGTGTCTTTTAGCCATCTCGACCGCTTTCGGCGCTCCGATTGGTCCTTCACCAATCCAAAGCCTTAGTGCGAGTTTCATTTAACTATCTCGATCAACCGCATCGAGCGCGTTTGGCGCTCTGATTGGCCCTGGATTGGTGACGGATCAATCGGAGCGCCGAACGCGATCGATGGGTTTGATGAAGTTGGTTAAATGAAACTCTCACTAGAGCCTCAGATGTATGAACGTAAACGAAGCTAAAAGAGCTAGCTTCTGCCTACCCCATCGAAAGAAGGTGTAACATTATGTACGTGTAAGTAAAAATTATAAATTGTTGTCGTAAATTCATTCGAAAACATTGAAACGTTTATGTTTATATATTTAAAGTCGTAAGGTAGAGGACACTATTTAAAAGTTGGTAGTTATACTATTCTGCTAGGTCGATATCACCTGTCAAAAATCTCAGCTGCAATCAATTTGAATATCTAATCAATTCAATAAAAAAACCCAGTCTTAAAGCGGGGTTGTCAACATTTGTTTGAATAAACAACCTTTGGCGCTCGTTGACATCTGCATTAGCCCAATAAAATCTAGCACGAGAATGTACCTACCTAATCGAAAACAACACGACGCAAATAATGTTCTTCACTAACACAAGGTATTGTCCTGACTTTGCTGTTCCTTCTACATCGATATGTGATCGAAAAAATGAAAACTTGCTTGAAACAAAATGACAGGTAAGCAAATACTTATAATTCTTACCCCTTCTTTATTATTGACAGCTATATTTAACAGATGGCGCACTATAAGCAAAATAGGCCTATAACGTTCCCACTACTGGGACACTGGCCTCTCTCGGAATGAGTGGGCCGTAATCCACCACGCCGGCCGGGCCCAGTGCGGATTGGTAGATGTCACATGACTTCGAATTTTCGGTTCTAGGACATGCAGGTTTCCTCGCGATGATTTCCTTCCCCGTTTTCAGAGCAGTGGTGATGAAATAATTTGCATAAAGTAAAGCGCGCCTGTCTTCCACTGCTCTACTGGGTCATCACCTAACCTGTATGTATGTAACGGCAAAAACAAAATTATGAAAATATCGAAAAGAAATCTACACGTGGACTGCTGCCGAAGAACCCCGCTAAAAACAAGAAGTAACCACTAAACCAACGCTGATGTAGACAATAAAGATGAATCTAACTGACTTTTCATTCCACACGAAAGCTCCAGAACATTGCGAAGAAAATGAAATCGCACTACGCTATCCATTCCCAATCAAGTTTATTTCAAATCAACAAACAAACAGACACAACTACACACAACATTACAGATTTACAGCGCACACAAAAACAAGTAGGTAGGTACAAAAAAAAGCAACAAGTACAGAATTTAAAATGGCAACACAGCGATCAAAACACGCCGATTGCAGGTAGGCCAACGACCTAGGTATTGAGTAATACATACAAATATAATATACGAGTATGGTGTCCATGTCTTCGGTAAACAAGTCCGAATTTTTGGAATACCACGCGAACTGGTATTTCGACTTTGCAACCACTAAAAAACGCGGGCAAGTGTGAGTTGGGAACTTAATGATCATAATTCCTTATATGGGACACCAATATCATAATAACATCGTGGTTTTTGGCAACATTTTTTGTCATGTCGCGCAAGGTATGGGATACGAGAGAAGTCGATGCCGTGGTATAAAAAATGAGCTAATATTCAAAGGTACATATGTATAGCATATAAGCATAGCGGCTGGGCTGGTTCCACTGGATAACCAGGAAGAATTAATCCTTGTTCATGCAATCTGTTTCGTGGATCAAAAGTTTAAATATGGACGGTTCTCAGTGATGGCATTGAGAACTAGACACTGGTTAATATTGACTCCCAGGTCACAGATATAAACCTAGTTTGGGAACCGGGGACCTGTGCTTAAGATACTGCTTCAATATGTAATGTCTGTGACAATGTTCTCACATTTTTTTAATAAAGGTTATTGTTAATCTGAATCAAAACAGACCAATATCATGAAGGCTTTGTTCAAATCTATGTCCTAAAACTATCCCGTTTATAAATTGATCAAAATGGTTCTTAGTAACTGTAGAATTTCCAATCCACGGTACCCTAAAGAATCGAAAATCGCGAATTGAGAACCGGAACGCATTAATGGTGGTCGAAATAATCCGATGTTGGACGTTGAAAGGACCTGTCATTTATTGGAACTCGACTTCTTTACTTGATGAGGATTATATTATCAGCCTTTCCCAAAGTGGGCGATAACGCCCCTTTGTGGGCGCTGCAGGCCTAAAGGGGGGCGGTAATAAACCCGCTAATTCCGCTCAATCTCCGCTAATATAGCTCACAACAATTAAGTTATAGTGGTTTTTAAGTATGTGAAAAAATGGGGGCACTAAAAAATATATTTTGTTCTCAAAGTGGGCAGTAGACAAAGTTTGGAAACCCCTGTATTAGGTGCTGAGTCACTACTGCGGGATTAGCAGGCTTCCAGGTATTGATGATGGTGTTATGGCACACCTTAAAGCTCTCGCTTTGTCAACAGGATGCAAAGGCTTGAGGGAGGAAGTAAGGACCATAATATTGATACTAGCTTTTGCCAACGGCTTCGCCCGCGTGGAGTTCGAAAATTATCCCACGGAAACGTACTAAGGGGACAAAAAGTATCTTGCGTTAATTCAGGTTATAAACTAACTGTGTGCCAAATTTCGTCCAATTCCGTTCAGCCTTTTTGCGTGATTGAGTAACAAACATCCAAACTTTCACATTTATAATATTAGGTCTTTACCTATGAAATTGCCGTTCTGCAGTACTGGCCATTTCAAATCAAAATAATTTTTGTTTGGCTAAGAATTCTAATTTCAAATTAATTTTATTTTAAAAACATGGATTTTTTTTTCTAAAAGTAGTCATTTCTTTATTGATTAGTGTTACATTTTCATCGCATTTCAATCTTTTTCGTCATCATGGATACGTTAAAAATTCGAGTAATTATGGAATATGAGTACCGTCGTGGCAGCAACGCGGCACAAGCGGCACGCAACATCAACGACGTTTACGGAGCTAACACTACAAACCAACGCACCACCTGTTATTGGTTTGCTCGCTTCCGTTCTGGAAATTTCGACCTGAAAAATGAACCTCGCGGTCGTCCGAAGACTTTGGTCGACAATGACGAATTAAAGGCGATTGTGGAAGCTGATGATACACAATCTACGGCTGAATTAGCAGCAGCTTTCGACGTTAGCGTCAAAACAATATTGGTCCATTTGCGTCAAATTGGCAAGGTAAAAAAGCTTGACAAATGGGTGCCCCACGAACTCAATGATCGCCAGCGCGAAGTACGCGTCGAGACGTGCCTTGCACTGCTCAACAGACACACAAATGAAGGAATTTTGAACCGCATTGTTACCTGCGATGAAAAATGGATTCTGTTTGATAACCGTAAGCGCTCAGCAAGTTGGTTGGATCCTGGTTCAGCACCTAAACAATGCCCTAAACGAAAACTTACCCCTAGAAAAGTGATGGTCACTGTTTGGTGGTCTAGCGCCGGTGTGATTCATCACAGCTTCTTACCAAACGGGGTGAGCATTACTGCAGATGTGTACTGTGAAGAACTGAACACAATGATGGAGAAGCTGGCGCATCTCCAACCAGCATTGGTCAATCGCTCGTCTCCGCTGCTCCTGCACGACAACGCGCGACCTCATACTGCACAGCAGACGGTCTCCAAGTTGCAAGAACTGGGGTTGGAAGCTCTCCGTCATCCGCCCTACTCACCAGACCTTGCGCCTACAGACTACTACTTTTTCCAGAATTTGGATAACTTCTTGGCGGGAAAAAAATTTAATACCCGAGAGGCAGTACAAAATGCCTTTGAAGAATTTGTTGCCTCCCGTCCAGCTGATTTCTTTAAGAAGGGCATCAATAAACTGCCACTGCGATGGCAAAGATGCATTGATTGCATGGCTGATTACTTCGATTAATACAAATAAAAAATTCATGAAAAAAATTCGTTTAAATTTTTTCATACAAAACGGCAATTTCATAGGTAAAGACCTATTATTAGTAGGATTTAACATCAGTTAACTAAGCATTTCATTTCATTGCGTTATATGTTCGAAAAATGTGTCTGCTCAACAGCGTAAATAACGCAATGAATATTGTTGAACTGTCAAATTTAAAACCTTTCTGTCAGTTTGTTACGCATTTACCCCGCAGAATGGATGCGAAAATTAGACGAACTTACAATACTTGAGGTGGTAAATGCTGGTTGCAGCTGGATGTGAATGGCCGAGAAAGGAGTATTTGAGAGGCATATGTCCAGCAGTGTACTGCAATAAGCTGATAATAATGATGATAATTAGTACCCTATACAATAAATAATCTGAATCTCGGAAACGGGAAACGGCTCCAACGGCATCGGTTTTCATGAAATTTAGTATGCAGGGGGTTTCGGGGGCGATAAATCGATTTAGCTAGGTTTCATTTGTAGAAAACGTCAAAGAAAAAAAAAACTAACATGACGTAAACATTAGGATGTGAAACCACGGCCAGTAATTACCAACATAAAGAAAATTAGACAGTTAAATACGGTTCCTACAATATATTATTGATTTAAATAGCTTTCTTCCTATTGTGTGGAGACTGCAAAATTATTGATGTAAGCAATCAATTCCATCACCGTTATGAGAAAATGATAAACCTGGGAACGCTCGTCTTTAGCCGCCAAATGATAATTTACACGATATTTTCGTTTTGCTTGCACACAAAATCACTCTTAGTTCTTAAAACAAAGCAATAAAGTTGAAAATTAAATGAGGTTTAGAGATACAACCAAATATTATCCTTGTTATTTTGAAGACATTTTAAATAGGAAAGTTTCGGTTTCACAATGCATTGTTGGCTTTTCAAAATGGCGACTAATTATTGCCTATTCGTTATTTTACGACGGACTTGGGGGACTAACGATTAGGACATATTGCTTTACTTAGCGTTTTGTCTCTGTTATGTTATTGTGAAGAACAGTGAATGTCTGGCATACGCTTTCTTTTGTTGATAAATTATGTTTAAGTGGTTTTACCGTTTTCTGGCATTCGCAGTTTTGTATGAATTGGCATGGTTAAGGTTGGAACAGACTGGTAACATAAAACGCGACGCGAATGCAGCGTACTCGCGAACTACCTACTATTTTAATCTTGTAAAACTTATAATCTTTTAATTTCATTTTTAACCGACGACAAAACGGAGGAGGTTACTCAATTCGACGCGTATATATATATTTTTTTATGTATGACCACGCATAACTTTTTCCAGAGTAGTCCGATTTTGATAATTCTTTTTTTATTGGAAGTTGGTCCCATATAAATTTTGAAGAAAAATTCCACCCTAAGGGTAAGAAAACAGGGGACGATTGATTGTTTACTCACAGATTTTAATACTGAGTTGTGTATTACAAAAAGTAATCAAAAATTAAACATGTAGTAATTAGTAGATTTTAGCCACAAATTTTTTTTACATAAAAAACTTTTTAATAAAAAAAATTAAACCGCCGAAAAACCGAAAAGTTAAAAATAATAAACTTGCTTTGTCCAACCCCAATAACTAAGTTCGGAAGTCGGTGACTTTGGATATGTATTTAATTATATGTCACCGCCTTCCGAACTTAGTTATTGGGGTTGGACAAAGCAAGTTTATTATTTTTAATTTTTCGGTTTTTCGGCGGTTTAATTTTTTTATTAAAAAGTTTTTTTTTTCTTTTATCATTTTCATTTGTCGAATCTAGGCTTTTGGACACTTTGGATAAGTGTGTGTATTTGTTTTATTCAGTGTTTTATTTTATTTTATGATGTGCGAATTATTTGTGCACGCACGATAAAACATTTATTCGAAGGCCTCATTTTAAAACATAAACGTTAACAGAGCTTAGGTCACTCAATGATGGCTACGATAAACGGCCATGATTAGTTATTACCAGACAGGATGCAGATGCCCTACCCATTGAAATAAGGCATTTCGAATCATGGGGCCTCATTTCCTTAATTGTCCAATGAACTCGCGCAGGGTGTTACAAATGTGCCGCACCCTTTATTTGGAATCAAATGGGTGATTTTTAACAGACAGACATGTCAGCAACCGTTTCCTGACCACCTTATCTCAATTAAACCTATCCATGGCGTTACTAATTAAAACATTAAGCGTCATTATGAAAGAATAACCTTCCACAATTATATCAAGTCCATAATAAACATGTAACCTGTCTACACATCACCTGTCCAAACACACCATGAGCGTAAATTCCATGCGATAAGTAATAAAAACACCATATTTTTTAGAACTAATAAAAACATTCCTATCGGTCATTCGAACGACCCATAAGAACCGTTATCCTGCATTGAATAACCGACTAAATTAAACAGACGTACAGCCCAAACCAACCTCACAGAACAGCTGAACTTTTCAAATTGTCTAGTTTGTATCACACTCCTTATTCCTAGAGCCTTTTAATTCTAATTTAAACATAGAATGAAGACAATTTAATTTGGCTGTGTTATTTGTAGGTGCGTTCCAAATGACGTCAGGAGGCGCATTCCATTCGACGAGGAAAATGAACGCAGCGAATTCGCGGAACGCACCGTTGCACTATTTATACGTTGACAATCTATTTGCTGTCACGTTTAACACAAAGCCTTATAAACTGGCCCTTATATGCTTAAACATAAGGGTGTTTAAAGCCTAATGTTTTAATTTTTAGAGTGTTTGTTAAAGTTTGGCGTCTGCGGACTTTGCGCGGGAAAACGTTTCGATTCTGACGTCGATGAGTCAACAATCGAATCTTTATTTTGAACGCATTCGTGACTTGAGTTTACAAACTGCGATAAAGCGAACAAAATGTGAAGATATATTGATCTTTCTGGTAGGTTTATTGTGAAGTGAAGGGGGTCACTTTACAATGGAAGAAGGGGACGAATTCTTTGACTAATGTTTGATGACTTAGCAAGAAAATTGACATCATTCATGATGTATGTATGGGACCTTCTAATCTAATTTTAATGTTATCACAAACTGTTCCCTTTCATAAACGCTTGTGGCTAAGCAATAAGTACAGCCGCACGGGTCGGTCGATCAGGTTATGCTACGCTCGACGCGGTTGGTCCGTGGATGGGTGACCATCTTTACATATCGAGACCCCGTGCCCACAGTCGATATACGGGTGGTCACAAGCCCGAAAGTCTGACATCGAGTCTTACCAAGTGGTGTCGTATTACCCAGTAACTGGGTTGTGAAGGTCTAATAGGCAGTCGCTCCATGTAAAATACTGGAATTCAGCTGCATCCGGTTAGGCTGGAAGCCGACCCCACCATTGTTAGGAAAAGGCTAGGCAGATGATTAAACTACATATTATGTTCCCTTTTACTGCAAAATCAGGTCTTGATCCGTTCCGAAAAGTACTTAAATGAGGTTTTATGTCACGAAATTCCCATTAAGTAACATACACTGGTTTTCCGATTATTATTCTCAGAATCGAAACCCACTAAGTGATTCGATCGTACCCGGATAGACTGCAGTTCTAGATATGCGATTCGTACTATTCGTAGAATGCACCGTGGATGTGGACGGGTCCTTATGCGTCCTTCCTTCCGCTGTCGGCTTCCTTGCATATTATTTAGTGTATATTTAGACCACACGCGATTGCTCCCGAGGGTAAACCGGTAATAACATTGGTAATAAAATACAGAGATGTCTAGAAGTAGGGTGTTTGGCAGAAGACTGGTTTTACCGGATTGTGGTTGACAATGTTTTGTATTTTAACCGGTTTTCGGACTCAGACATACATTTTGGGTTTTTGTGATAAATTTGATGTGGAACAAGGAACAGGAAAGAAACGGTAGGTTCACAAAAAAAAATATACGGAGCAAAAGCAATTCTGACGCGAATCTAAATGGGATATAAAAGTGCCACAGACAACAATAACCGAACCATGTGTTTTGTAGTTTGGTAAAATTAAATGAAAGTGTTTATTCTATTAAATGGATACCAGCATCACTTCACATAGAAAAGAAAGAATGCTAGATGGAGTCGAAACAAACTCCAATCTCTTCTAAAGTTAGATAATCTTGGTTAGATCCCGTGAGGACCATGTAGATTAGTGTCTGATATGGTCTTTTTGGAAAGATCTACACAGAATTGAGCAGACCCGTCCAGTCAGTGCAAGCATTTGTCAATAACCGTGTAGTTCAACTTAGAACTTGAGGAGCTGTACAACTTAAGGACGGACATTTGTAAAGTACTCAAATATTTTATGATCGCATACTTTTCTTGTAAGCTTTTTCGTTTCAAAAATAAAACATTACGTGGCCTAGTTGTTCTATGAAACTTTATCATACCTAACTTTTATTTCTTAAATTAATTTCAGGTAAGTAATATCTGTAGCTTTACTTAACCGTCAACTACAGAATTTTTGTAATAAGGTAAAAAATTGAGCAGACCCGACAGAGAACATTATGGCAATTTATTTCATCTAAGGTTTCTGTGCCGCTGGGGACTCCTCGTCAACTATAATTAACTCTGCCGTCTTTCTAGCCTTTTCTTAACTATTTTGAGGTCTGCTTAGGGCCAAGATGTTGTTTGAATACGTTTATTTTGATGAAGAAATATCCAAATTATCTTGGCAAAAAAATATTGGTAAATACCGATGCTTTGACATTAATTCGTTCGAAGGACTTCGCGGCATTCTTCGGATTGACTGGGGTCCATCTGTACCTACTGATAATAAAACAGAAGAGTTTGTTTAAACGCGCTAATCTCTGGAACTAACAGTCAGATTTGAAAAAAAAACAGTTTTGCATTTTTGCTGTATGCTATATGCATCACGCTAGGAAGAAAAAAGGAGCCGGGCAAAAAGAAAAAAGTCAGACGAACTAATAACGCGGGCAAGAGACGCTCTGCGACAGGGTGCCTCGACAAACAAGAAATGTCACGCAGATGAAGTAATTATAAATGACAGTACGACATATTTTCTTGTAAAAAAAATACAAAACGTCACATTTTCACGAAAAAGTATGAAAGAAAGTTGAAAAATTCTAGGATTGTCGCCCGTTACCAGTCGTTTTATTTTTATAATAAGGCCTGTTATTTGTGGTTTTAAGAAATATACTACTACACACATGTCACATGAACACAATGTGCCCTGCTCACTGGCTGGATGAGGGAAGCAAAGAACCAGTCGAAGTGGCGGAGCTTAGGGGAGGCCTATGTCCAGTAGTGGACGCTTTTCGGCTGAAATGATGATGATGATGATTTTTCCAAAGTTTCCAAAGGATTCAAACGTTCTTTTATGACTTAAGATTTCCTCCTAAGTTCAAGTAAGTAAGAATTTCACCGCAACTAAGCACCTTTCAAAGCAAGTTACGCGTACAAATAAAATGATTACACAACCTTAACAGACTAACTTAGCTTAATTTACCCAATCATTGGAACGAATACTAAAATAATCACTTTTTTCCTCATCGGAGACTAAAAATTGCAATAACCGAAACCGGTTTTATAGCGATGTGTAAGTTTTTTACCATGAAGCCATGGTTCGATGGCCGGTAGAGGCTATGGTAGGAATGTCCGGTGTCGGGCCAGCCGGAAGTGACGGGTCGGTAGCAAAGGTCAATTTTAGCCTTTTTGATTCGTTTGACGATTAAGGGAGTTTTGTTGGCGGTTGGGTTGGGTTATGGTCTTGTTTTGTCGTATTGAGTATTTTTATTGTTACATTTTAACTGGAACAGTATGGCAATTTTTTGATTCATTGGTTTGGCATAACTACACCCACGCCACTAGATAAAAGCCAGACCCAACTACGTACCTATCATAAAAATAAACTTGTGGCGTTGGAGTATCCCCGTCAGAAACGAAGTTCAAAATCAAAATCAAAGGTGGAGGCTGCGACAATTTTAAAATTACGAGAAATTTGAACATTTTTGCAGCTTTTGGCTTTGACACCCTCGAAAACGAAATCTCTCTTTCTAGTTCATATTATAGGAAGAGACGGAGAGCCATCTCTTTATAATAAAAAGTTGCATGGAGGAGGCATAACGCTTTATCGCTAATTGATGATTTCTACCATTTTACTCTTGTCGCAAGCTCCGTTGAACTTCGTTCCAAAAAGATCTGCTTTTACTTCAAGTAAGTTATCCCTGGAACGTGTACTATCGTTTTCTTGGATGCGTGTACTACGTGAGATACAGTTTCAGTAAAAATATCGACGATCGATATACGACCTGGCTATAACACTATCCTACAAATATTGAAATGTGAAAGTTTGTATGTTTGTCACTCAATCACGCCAAAACGGCTGAACGCATTTGCATGTAATTTGGCACACAGATAGTTTAAGTAAACTGGAATAACACGTAGGACCTTTTATTCCGGTAGTACGTACCCGCCCCAGCAGTGGGAACATTATAAGCTAATTATGGCGAGTAGGTACGTAGGTAACCGTGGCATAATTACCGACACCCACGCGGGTGAAGCCACTGGCAAAAGCTAATATAGTACTTAATATTTTACATCGAAACAACCACCTTCATAAACCCACGACCACACACACAAGCGCTCCAATCGTCATCTTTAGCACCATAAATCGCAAAGATTTATACCACCAACCACCACCCGCAAATACCACACAAGCAAAACGGTTCCCACTTATGACTTATCATATTTTATGCAAATCGAAACAGTATTATGAACCAGTAAACTCAACAGGAACAGAAAATATTCGTATTACCATAATTCACGATATTATTCGTAAAACCGGTTACGGTTTTTCCCAGTAGTATGCAAAACACCCTGTATATGCAACTTATAAGGAAATTGTAGATACACGGAATTGACGGGCAGTGTTATAATTGTATTGAATAAGCAGTTGTTGAGTTGAAATCGTGATGCAGTATGCTATCGAGACTTTATCTCCTGTCGTTCGGATAATCAAGTTATTTATAGCCCAATGCTAAGCTAGTAATCTATGTTAATTCTATGCATACTGGGCCACGTTATAAAGTACCTAAGTACCCACCGTCAGTTGGAAGATTAACTAGTTTCAAATCGGAAGTAAATACAATGCATGTAGGTAGAACATAAATTTTAAAATCAGAGCAAATACTTCCAACACCGTTATTTCATAGATTACATTGGGTGCGGTGGGTGTCACAGCTTCGAACATTTTTACTTTTTCACCCCTTTACAGCCACAATTCTACAATTCCACATAAAAGCGCGTAAAGAACAGCATTCCAGCGAAATAAAACCCTGTTTTACAATATCACAAATATCCGAAACGGTCTCTATAAACTCACTCGGTTCCAAAGCATATATTTTTCTCGGGAGCACCCCGTATAATGTTATGATTTCCACACAAAATTGTTTGTACACTCTGTAGCGCGTTCGTGTTCGGAGCTCCTTGTTATAAATGGCGGATAGACGTACTTTCTTAAAAAAATATACGAACTTGAAATTCGGGGAATATTTTGTATTTGAGTAGATTATTTGAATCTATTGTCGAACTGTGAAGTTACGATGAAGTCTGTAATGGCAGTTGTTTATGATAACGGTTTCTTTCACCCCTCAGTGAAAACGCGTGGCGTTCGTATTTTGATTTTGATCTGTTGTAATAATCTGAACTAGAATGCTACGACCGCTATAATCTCTGAGACTGACTGTCACCAGCCAGTTTCACTCTTATCCGACCTATTCGATAGTTCCTTGAACCTTTGTAACAAAACTAGACGGCGCCACTTGCTGCGCCGTCACGTTTAGTTACGTCGTCGGTACCTATAGTGCCTATGTGCAAAAAATGTCTGAGCTAGATTAGGTTTGATTTGAATGATGACAATTCAAAATAAACCCATAGAAGTCCAAAGGTGTAGCAGCAGAGCTGGAAGTGGATGAATACAAATACATATGTGTGAGAGCAGTGGTGGCCAAGTGGTAACGGCCGCGACTTACGAGTTGTAGGTCGTGAGTTCGAACCCAGACAGGCGCTTTACTTTGTGTAAATTATTTCATCACCACTGCTCTCAAAACGGTGAAGGAAAATATCGTGAGGAAACCGGCATGTCCTAGAACCAAAAATTCGAAGACATGTGACATCTACCAACCCGCACTGGGCCCGCGTGGTGGATTACGGCCCAATCCCTCTCACAGAGAGGAGGCCTGTGTCTCAACAGTGGGAACATTATAGGCTGATGATGATGACATATGTGTGTATATTAAAATAATGTCGTCTTTTGTTGTTGAGGTCAGATATGCAGTCGCTCCATGTAAAATACTGGTATTCAGCTGCACCCGGTTAGACTGGAAGCCGACCCGATCATAGTTGAGGAAAGGCTAAGCAAATGATGATGATTAAAAGACACTACCTGGAGAATTACTGCCATCGTTATATTTTTCGTAAAACGACATTTAGGTTTTTCCGTTTGAACGACTTCCAAGTGCAGCCAGCTTCTTGGAAGTCCTTCAAATCGATAAACAAAAATTCGGTTTGACCAAAATAGGCTTTTGTTGAACGGTCTTTTTTTTTTTGCTAAAGGTTACCTTTTCCACAGGGCAGTTTTTTAAAAAGTTATAATTGGATTTAGGATGAAGACAAGAGCAACTTACGAAAACGTTTTAAAGTGCACGTGTCTTTCCATACATGATAAAATATCGTCACGGTAAAAATTACAAAAGGACATATTAGACGATTTGAACAACATAACAGTTAAAAAACCTTTTCATCCTATTGTTTTTTATCTCTAGCGTGCGTTCAGAGATACGTGTTGGTGACGTCATGGAGAGGGCTGTGACGTCGTTCTGACGAGATTTGAGAGGTGATGGGGATTCCAGCGTTTGAACGATAAAGGCTTCTTCAAACAGGTGTTGTACCCGGTGTCGCGCGCGAATCGCGCGCGACACCGGGTATAAATAGCGGTGCATTCCAAGCTGAGCTCAGTACTAGACGAACTTTCGTCAGAGGACAAAGGTAGGTCTGTGCCCGTTTGCGGCGTGGGGTTAGGTTAGGTTAGGGTAGGGAGGGTGAGGAGGGTCTCTCCTCTGAGGAGGGATTTCCTCTTAGGAGGGTCGTCCCTCTGGGGAGGGAATTCCTCTTAGGAGGGTCGTCCCTCTTGGGAGGGATTCCCTCTGAGGAGGGATTTCCTCTTAGGAGGGTCGTCCCTCTGGGGAGGGAATTCCTCTTAGGAGGGTCGTCCCTCTTGGGAGGGATTCCCTCTGAGGAGGGCCAAACCTCTGAGGAGGGTTTTCCTCTGAGGAGGGCCCCTCTCCGAGGATGTGACGAGGGCACCTCTCTCTTTTTTTTTTTTTTTTTTTTACGGGAACCGGCCGCTGCGTCGGTGACAGTAAAGGGCAGCCACGGCTACTGAGCCCCCTGTAATGAACGCTCAACCCACCGGGGAGGTAGGTTAGTGACCAAACCTACCCCTGGTGGGCTAAGTACGGTAGGAATAGGGAATGCAATCTCGTCTCGCCGAGATCCCGATCTCGCGAGATCCCGGCTATATTTTACGAGATTGTATCTCGTCAAATTTCGTACGAGATCTCGCGAGATAACGAGACGCAGGATGTCGATGTTGTTGCACCGGTTACACAAGAGGACGATGAAGGCTTCGATATTGAAGACACTACAATGCCTCTTTCTGCCGTCTCCGCGGAAAAAAATATCACACTTCATGAAAAGCTGCAAAAATCGCTGAAAGCACTGAAACAGCCCACTGCTCGCTCAACAAATTCTACAACAAATACTTTAGACATTTTAATAAAAAAAGAAATGAATTTGTACGAAGCTGGTGGAGTAAGAGGGGAACTTTTAAACTTCGTACATAACTGCCTCTCAACTGTGGTTCCCACAAGTGTTGAGGCAGAACGAGCTTTTTCAGCAGCAGGGTATTTGGCATGCAAAATCAGAAGTCGTCTGTCAGATAATACTCTCGACATGATGTGTTTTTTGAGAAGCCATTTTCAGACAAACTAACTTGCCTTTCCGTACCTTGATAACTTCATCTGACTTCTACTTTAAACTTCTTTTATTTGATTAATACGATCTCACAACATTTATTTAAGAACTTGTGAAGTTAAGTTTTTGTTTTGTTGTATTTATTTACCATAAGTAATGTTCCTATTACTCTTAATTATTGAAACTAAAGTAATAATTTACAAAAGACTAAATATAGATAATTATTGTTTTGTTACCAATATTGTAAGAATTTGAAATGATTAGCTACAGTAGGTATAATAATTATAGACATAAACAAATGTTATTAGAGTGAGAGACAAAATAATAAGTACTCTGTTGATTTTTAAAATAAAACTTACATTATTTTTATAACTAAGCAACGCAGTTTCTATTTAATTACATATCATGTCAATTACTAGTTCTTAAAACAAGCATTTGCATATGTTTTAATTGCGATTCTCCCAATCTCGCGAGATCCCGTAATTTGCGAGATCTCGCGAGACTGGGTTTTGAGTCTCGCGAGATCTCGCTAGGCGGAAATCTCGTACGAGATTGCATTCCCTAGGTAGGAATACAAACGTTTCTTCTCTTAGTTTTCAATTTATGTAATTTCGTAAAAGTAGTCGCCTGCAACTCATTTTATGATCCAAAAAAAAAACTGAGCGTTTACTGGGCGTGGTCTAATCCACTTGGAATAATATTAAAAACATAGATATTTTATGAAATAAAGTTAGCGTGAAACAATGATTAGTGTAACTGGGCGCTTTTTAAACCCTGGAAAAGATTCATATATACAGACGCCAGCACATTAAGCTACCCCAAACTGTCAAATTTTCCCAATGGAACATGAACCTTAAACTTATGTAATAAAGTTGAAAATCTATCAAAGAAATTTGACGAATTGGGGTAGCTTGATGTGCTGGCGTCTGTACAAAAGCCAAGTTCTATATATCGGTTTCGGCCTCATTGTCTAAATTTTGATTAATTATTATTATGCTTTGTGCAGCTCTTGAAAAATGTGTGCGAAAATCCTTATTTCTAGATTCAGAGGCTTCCTCTGACAACTTTCCACTTGTTGGAAGTAATCCGAACCTACTTTAAAAGTATAAATAAAGCCCAGCTTTTGCCCGCGGCTCCGCCCGCGTGGATGTCGGTTATCGCGTAAAAAAGTAGCCTATGTCCTTACCCATATCCCAGGCTATATCTCGGCCAAATTTCATGACGATCGGTTCAGCGGTTAAGGCGTGAAAGCGTAACAGACAGACAGACAGACAGACAGAGTTACTTTCGCATTTATAATATTAGTAGGGAAGTAGGGACTAGAGATAATCCCCCTTATTACAAAACAAGTGTTTTCTTAAGGTATGGTTTAAACCACCGAGCCTGTTTATGGAATAAGAACTTAGAACTGAAATAGAATTACAGCTCCTTTTACAAAACTGACAATTTAGCACTGGACTAATAAGAGTTTGATCTGCGAATTCTTTGAAATACCTAAATTCCTAAACTCCGCAGAAGGGTATTATCCTTCTGCGGAGTCCCCTCTCCGAGGAGGGACTCCCTTCTGAGGTGGGTCCTCTCTCCGAGGAGGATCCGCTCTCTGAGAAGAGTACCCTTTTCGAGGAGGGTCTCCCTTATGAGGAGGGGAGCCTCCGAGGAGGGTCCGGAGACGGACGTCCGCAGCAGATTCGCGGATGTTCTCGTGTCCCCGTCACAAGCGGCACATTTTTTGTCACTAAAACTCCACAGTGACCTCCAGTGCCGCTTGTGGCTGGAACACGGGAACATTCACGACCCTGCCGCTCCGTCCGACTAGAAAACATGGCACGCCGTAACCACCCCAGGGACCAAATAGCACACGGGTGCCAGACGACCCTCTGCATGGCACCCTTGGTTCCCCTGCGACGGGTCAGCACACTGGCACCACCGCCTACCAGTTTTCGGCTGCAGGAGATAGGGAGAGCGGCTATACCGATACTCTTCTTCCCCTGCGGTCACACCGCATCCGCCATCAAACGGTGCCGACCCCGTCCAGGCCACGGAAGGGAAGAGCGCTACTTAGAAACACCGGCACTCCTCCTCCGCTGCAGCCTGTAACCCTGATGCCTCCATTGAGGTAATATGTACTAACGTACAATACATATTACCTCAATGGATGCCTCCCATACGATACTCAGTTGCGATGCGCCTCACCGCAACCTACGTTTTTGGCCGCTACGTCGTCGGCTTGGCAGAAAAATTCCTGACGAGTGGCCCCACCTCAAAAAATATCTTGTAATTAGTTTTAATTAATAAAATTGTCTCAGAATACAGAAATTGTTTTCGAAAATGTGATTATTTCGAGACAATATGATGACGTTTAATTGTCATCTTAAAATAGTGTCGACACATTACAAATTTACTATCGATAAAATAATAGTCAAGTGAGAGTAGTCTTTAATTTTTTATCGCCGTTTATGAAGAAGTTTGTACAAAACGCAGTTCTCTAAGAAGTTTTTAATCAGATTTATCCGTGATAGTTCCTCTCCACCGAATTGTCTTCCCTACTATCATATCCTACATTAATATTACATAGTATACAATGTGTCCGGTTGTCGGTTGTATACCTAGATTTTTTCTCGAATCCGTGATTTTAAAATATTGGCTTTCAATTTTGAATTCAAACACACAGACACTGACACACGCAAACAGTCACTGTCACTATTGTATACGATAAAATATTATAACGTGCTTGAAAAATAGCGCCGTGCTAACGCAGTCAGGTTATGCGCTGACAGCATAACTCGGTGCTCATGTTCCCAATCAAGTTCGTATCTATGCCATATACTCGCATCTATGACACTTGGTAAATAGTCCAATGCGTCCGTAATCCGACAAGACCGGGGACGGTTATATACAGGGTAAGTTTTTATCCAGTGCGCAAATTTTAACACAAAAAAAAATCAGCTGTTCCATACATTTTGACCGCGTATGTATTGCACTTTTCTATGAAACAGCAGTTTTTTTTTGTATAACCGGCGAAAAATTTCTGCGGTAGGGGGTCGAGAATGATATGCTGAATTCGTGGTTAAAATTTGCGCACTGGATAAAAAAAAAACCTGTATTATGTACTAAATTAATTTTGATGTCCTAAAAAATAGATTCGATAAATTACAACTGGAGCAGTAGGTTCGTCACTAGACAATAAAGTACGGTAATTATTTCTTCATATGTTGTCACAATATTTAAGGTTCTTTCTGAGCGGCGGCATCATAAGCAAAAGAATATGGTTACAGTGTAAGCGAAACAGTACGACCATTTTTAGCCTATTCTCAAAAAAAAAAAAACAAAATAAAAATATTTTATTTCAGATAAACCTGCATGGGCACTTATGAAACGTCAGAAGCTAGGTGCACGGTTCCAAATTGTTGTTTCCTATGGAGAAGAGCCGGCAAGAAACTCCACGGTTACTCTTTTAAAAATAATTGGCTTTAACAATATTTTCAAATTACAGAGATAAAATGTATGGGAGGACAGCGCAGGCCTGTCAATAAGTACCAGGTACTTAGACGAATACAGAATAGAAAATCGTCTACAAATCTACAGTCTGTAAGGCCTACAACGTTCTCTCATTCACAATATGTAAAATAATCAACATAAATAAAATGAACCTAAATAAAATTGATGTTTAATGTCAATTAATGACGAGAATATGTCAGCATATTAAAAAATAAAAGAATACAAAAGAACATTGTATTTGAGAGCAGTTAATATAATAACATAGTTATGCTGTTAATGAGGTACCAGGGAAGCCACATGTGCAGAAGGAATTAATGCCAAACTTCCCTGTCTTCAACGTAGTCTTTAATCTTATAATATACTTTTTTGATAATGCGTTGATGTGCGTTTTAAACTTTCCATCGCTAAGTTCTGTAACTGACTTTGGCAACTTGTTATAGAAGCGGATACTGTTTATTAGAAATGACTTGCTAGTTTTAGTCAGTCTAAATTTTGGAATCACAATTTGATCTTTACTACGTGTATTCGGGTTATGGAATCATTCATTATTGTACTTAACCAACTCATAATCAGCCTATAAGGTTCCCACTACTGGGACACAGTCCTCTCTGTGAGAGGGAGTGGGCCATAATCCACCACGCGGGCCCATGAAAATTTGTATAGAAATCTACCATCTTTGTCGAAGAGAATACCGTCGGGCTCACGGCTTGTTTACTTGATAAATTTCTTAAATTCACTGACAACTAACGCTTAGCCCCAACCTCTGGGTCTGGAAGCATGAGTTTGGTTTAAAGACATTTATTTTCTCAAAGAACAAATTGCTCAAGGGTTCTTATTGCAATGTTAAAACCATTGCATTTATAATTTTCACCTAACAACCGCAAAACCTGTAACTAGTGCTATATTTGTAACTAGCTTCTGCTTGCGACTTCGTTCGCGTGGAAGTCGTAAGACACCAACGACAACCACGGCCCTAACCGCCGCAGGAGACGCCCTGGGCGTCAGGAATCCCAGGCTGATTTCCGGCCACCGTAGGCGTGAGCTTGCGGACGGCGAGTAATGGGTAGCTCGCTGTCCGATAAGGACCCAGCCCAGGTCGACAGCGTGTTGTGTTCCACGCGCGCCTCAAAGAGATTTCAGCACAAACGGATGGGGCCCGCAAGGGCCGATGCCTGCCAGGGGTGCGGGTTTGTTCGAAAGAGATCGCAGCCCCTGGCATACAGGCTACTGAGGGAACACGGGTGGGTGTTAGTCAGTAAAAGTCTGACACGCCCTCCTGCTCCACCCAGAGCGGGAGAAGTTATTTGATGATATCACACACACAAAAAAAAAACACATTATACAAGGTGTAACAGAAACCCTATTGCTATCCTTAAGACACCGATACCAGCACAATAGAGGTGAGACAACTGGCCATTCTTTCATTTGATCACACTTATTCCCACTGCCGACTTCAAGACGTCGATACTTACTATACTGTGATCGTTAGGTAAGTCGCGATGGTCATCGATATTCACCAATATCATCAAGCTGATAATAATTATATCGGTTTCGAATCGGTATGCGTATAGCTGGCAACATATCCGTATCGGGTTGGTGTCGATATCTGATAATATGAAAACGCTCAATAGGTAACTTACAGGACACTTACCCAACATAGGGCATTTTAAGTAATAATATTAGTTCTACCATAAAATGTAGGTACCTAAAAGTAAGGAAAAAATATCGAACCTAAGCAAAATTAATTTAGTTGATCAACTGCAATATGATATACTGTGGCATGGATTTTCCGCTAAATGGTTGGCAGTTCATCGTAGGCTCCGGGAGCCGCTCACACTGGGGTGCCGTACAGGGCCATCCATCGAGTGCACCACCCCCGTGCTAGGCCGTCGGCACTCCGCACTCGGTCCAGCCAGATTCCGACTTCGAGTGGAAGCTGTGCTGATCAACTTCGGGGCAAGTCGGTAGAAGTGCTGGCCGAAGTTTCACCTAGCCCAAGTAGGTATGTCATGTGATCCCGCTCCATGATTAGCTCACTACCTAAAGTGGTGCACGCCGGTGGTCGATGGTGGGGTCCATGAAACACCAGGGCTTCCATCTTTTCGAGCGCGACACGTCCTCCCGACAGCACATTAATGCGCTAAAAAAACAAAAAAAAAAAAAAAAACCATCACTCAACTCGGGGAGACACGGATCTCTCAGAGAGGAACCCTCCTATCCTAGGAGAGGGACCCTCGGAGGAGGAATACCCTCCTCAGGGGAGTGGCCCTCCTACTCGGAGGGATACCCTCCCAAGAGGGTCGACCCTCCTCAGAGGGACGACCCTCCTCAGAGGGACGACCCTCCCCAGAGGAGAGACCATCCTCGGAGAGGGTCGCTCCTCACCCTCCCTAACCTAACCTAACCTAACCCTACGCCGCAAACGGGCACAGACCTACCTTAGTCCTCTGACGAAAATTCGTCTAGTACTGAGCTCAGCTTGGATTGCACCGCTATTTATACCCTCTCGTGTGGTGTCGCGCGCGACGGCGCGTGTCGCGTCCGCGCAGCTGCGACACCATACAAAATGTAACATTGTTGTCGCGCTGCTCGTCGCCGCGATATCGCGTTGTCGCCGCGATATCGCGTCGTCGCGCCGCGACGCCATACAAAATGTACCAATTTGCAGTCGCGCTAGTCGTCGCGGGGCGACGGTGTCGCGGCGCGACAGATCGCCCCTGTGTGAAGTGTCGCGCGCGTTTTCATAGAAATTGTTCTAAGGATATAAATCGCCGAATCGCACGCGACCGTCGCGTCGCGCTAGTGTGCACGAGCCTTAACATTCATCTTTTTGAACTGAAGCTCTTGTTGGATTGCGACGCCTATCAAGTTTGTTGAAGTTGCAAATGGGTAAAAATAACACCATGCATTTTTTTAACGGTCTGAATTCCTAAGTATTTTAATATGAAAAATGTTACTCTGATTTCATCTATTCTTCCATAATCAAAGGCAAAGGTCAATAGTTCAAGCGCGTATAAGCGAGAGTGAGGTCTAACTGTGACTCCCACTATAGGCATAAACCTACTCTTATCAAAACAATATTCCGGGCAGTTAAAGGGTTTGATAGGATTTTACAAAAGCATAAATAATCTATCTGATACAAATCAAAAGTAAATAGCAAGAAAATCTTCATTCGCATTGTTAAACCCATTTACAACATGACACACATCCAATTTCATTCATAAACAGATAAGTACTTCACCACCCACACACAGACAAAAATTCATTCGATTAACAAAATTAATGTTTACTCAAATTATCGCATCGTAAACATGCACATATATGTAGATATACATATAGGCAGTAAATAAATCAGTAGGCGGCAATGCAACTAAACACCGGACGTACCATAGATATGTGTTGCGACATACCTGGGTACCTATGTCTACAGAGAAAGGGCCAGAAGATCAAGTAGGTTCAGCGTTTGAAAACGATCATTGGAACTGTAAAGGTGTATGCAAAAGTCGACCTTATGTAGTGAAAGCATTAAGTTGCATTCGAACAATCAAGCAGATTTCGAATGAGCTTTCAAATTTTTGTTTCAGGTTTTAGTTTGTAAAAATTAGTGAAAATATGTGTGATGTAAACACGAACACGGTTTCACGGTTTTTTGTTTGGAATTGACGTAATAATTTTTGTTCTTTTTATTGAATAATCCATTCAAGTAATACCGAATTCAAAAGTTACTTACCATGAAAGGACCACGAAGGCATGCAATGTGTCATGGGTATATTCTGGGGAATATTGAATAATATCAAATGTGATAAATATGTATCATTCTAGAATTCGATGAAATACGTGAATAAGTTTAGCCACTTTTGCATGTGTTCAGGAAATGCACAAACCGTGAATGTTAATCAACAGCTTTTGCAAAACGGATTGCTTTTTACGAGACTATTCCGTGCCATTAAAAGGCCAATTAGAATATTCAGGATGCCTTAAGCCGGAAACCTAACAGAACCTTGGTAAAGAAAATCTTAAAACTACCTAAAGTTTTGGTGAAAATCAAACAGTCTCATTATCACTACAAAATATAAAACCCAGTTAGCTAGTTCAGCTGAACGCAATAAACTGAAAAACAATCGAACGAAGGATCGACTGCGTATTTGACCTCACTAGTCTCAACCCAGTCACTGGGTAATACGATACCATTTGGGTAAGACTGGTATGTCACACTTTCGGGCTACTGATGACCCGTATCGACTGTCAAAGAACCACGTATGACAGCCGGGAACAACGCCTTATCGTGCTTTCCGAGACACGGAGGGGTTTTGGTATGTAAAGATTTTCACCCATCGACGACGGACCAGGCATAGTACTTACGTTTATGGGATGTTATCATGGACCTTCTGAACGTTTAACTGTAGCATTACCTGCACTATGTAGTATCACTAGTGCAACTAGGGCAAAGTGTCAAGTGAAATCGAGTTTTTATCGATTATGTTGATTCTAGTATATGATTAATAAGTTCGCCGAGATCGATCGCTTTGAAAATGTACCGATAATAAGAATGATGACGTAATCGTTAAGTGGACTTGTTAAAATATTGCAGTGAATGATTTTATTATAACATTAAGGGCTGATTTTTAAGGTAGCCCGCAAAATCCAAATTTTCTTAGGTTTTTTTTTTCAATTTTCAGATGAGTGTCAGGTTGCGTAGTGAAAAATACGTAGGAAAATTTTAATTTCGCGTGCTACCTTAGTGCACCCTTCTTAGCTAGGTTGTGGAGGTCAGATGGGCAGTCATTTCATGTAAAATACTTTCAATCAGCTTTATCCAGTTAGACGGGAAGCTAACCCCAAGATACAGATGTAGTTGGGAAAAGTTTGGGCGGATGATTTGTAAAATATTTCGATTCATAAATAAAATATCCATACCAATTTCTAGAAATTTAAGTTGGTAGTTAGATACTAATAATAGTACCTAAGAGAAAAAGATATTTCTATAGTAAAAGCGAGATATTAATTAATACCTAAACAAAAACCAAATAATCACCACAGCCACCATAACATTACCAGGCGGCGGCCGACTTAGCGACACAAGGGGTTGCGACAATCGTCGAAAGGATCCGGCAACTGGGACTCGAGGTGGCCTTGCACAAGTCCGAGGCCATGTGGTTTCATGGTCCTCGGAATGCGCCACCGACGGGTTCCCAGATAACGGTGGGAGGGGTTCACATCGGCGTCGAGTCGACGATGAAGTACCTGGGACTCGTCCTCGACAGCCGGTGGAACTTCGCGGAGCATTTCCGCCGTTTGGCTCCCAGACTGGAGCGGGCCGGGGCTGCGTTGAAGCGGCTCTTGCCCAATCTAGGGGGGCCAAACGCCTCCTGCCGGAGGCTCTACGCGGGGATCGTGCGGTCCATGGCCCTATACGGGGCGCCGATGTGGGCGCCTACATTGAGGCGCCAACCAGCTCGCAAGCTGAGGGCGTCCCATAGGGTCATGGCGATCAGAATGATCCGGGGATATCGCACGATCTCCGGCGAGGCGGCGGGCCTCCTTGCCGGATTACCGCCATGGGATCTGGAGGCAAAGGTCCTCGCGCAAATGTGGGAGTGGCGCGAGGAGGCCAAACGCCGGGGCGTAACTCCGCTGCCGCGGGATATCGCGGCACAGCGGACAGAGCTCCGGCGGGATCTCATGGTGACATGGAGAGTGCGATTGTCGCAACCCAGTGCTGGGCACGCCACGATTGCGGCGGTAAGTCCCCTCTTTGAGGAGTGGCTTGAGAGGCGGCATGGCGTCCTCACCTTCCGCCTGACGCAGGTCCTCACCGGACACGGTTGTTTCGGGAGGTTCCTGTTTCGGATAGGGCGGGAGGAAACGCCCGGGTGTTTCCACTGCGAAGATCGCCCTGAGGACACGGTGGAGCACACGGTGGCGGTCTGCCCTGGCGATGCCCACGGCGGCGATCTCTCGCGTCCGGCCCTGGTCCAGACCATGGTACGGAGCGAGAGGGCATGGGAAGCCGTCACCTCCTTCAGCGAAGCAGTGATGCTCGCGAAGAGGGAGGCGGCGCACGTGAGGGAGAGGCAGCATATGCGCCCTCGCGACCCCAGCCGCCGCAGGATACGGAGACGCCCTGGGCGTCGGGAATCCCAGGCCGATTTCCGGCCACCGTAGGCATGGGCTTGCGGACGGCGAGTAATGGGTAGCTCGCTGTCCGGTAAGGACCAAGCCCAAGTCGACGGCGCGTTGTGTTCCACGCGCGCCTCAAAGAGATGTCAGCACAAAAAAAATGATGGGGCCCGCAAGGGCCGATGCCTGCCAGGGGTGCGGGTTTGTTCGAAAGAGACACCACAGCCCCTGGCTTAAGGGCTACTGAAGGAACACGGGTGGGTTTTAGTCAGTAAAAGTCTGACACGCCCTCCTGCTCCACCCAGAGCGGGAGAAGTTATTTGATGATTTCCAACCCAAAAAAAAAAAAAGCCACCATAACATTAACTTCCTTGGTTTTCCTTAAAAACATACAAAAATACAGCTTTAATTAAAGGGAATTCGCCATTGACGTCAAGACTCGTACGTAATCTTATTAAAACATGTATTTAAAAAACGAAAAACATATTGTTTTTAACTGCATTCACAATACTCATTAAAACAGTCGAACTTAATAAATAAGCGAAATGTACGTAAAAGGAAAAACCGGCCAAGTGCGTATCGGACCACGCACAATGAAGGGTTCCGTAGTTGGGATGATTAATCCCAAGAAGAAACTTAACATTGTGGTTGAAAAACATGTTCTCCTATACATCGATATACGTCACAGTCAATTCCCCAACTTTTTTTTTATGTGATAAAACCATAAATTAACAATTTACGGACCTTTTTCTTTACTCGTACTATGCGGTAGCGGTTTTGATTTACTTGCGAGTGAGCAAAATAAACGACATAAATATCAATATTTTTTATTGAATATACTTAGAAGCTACATTTTATTAGAACTCCAAGGACCGTAGAACCACATATTTCATATTAAATTCATCATGCTATCTCCACGCGCTCCTAAGAAAAAGGATCTTGACATCGCACAGACGGACGGACCACGAAGTGATCCTATAAGGATTCCGTTTTTGTCCTTTTGAGGTACGGAACCCTAAAAACTACTAAGGCAACAAAATACCATATCGCCTCAAATACGTACGTAGAGTTTATATTGGGCACTGCCAGGGGTGCGGGTTTGTTCGACAGAGATACCGCAGCCCCTGGCATACGGGCTACTGAGGGAACACGGGTGGGTTTTAGTCAGTAAAAGTCTGACACGCCCTCCTGCTCCACCCAGAGCGGGAGAAGTTATTTGATGATTTCCCACCCAAAAAAAAAAAAGAAGAAAGCTTGTATTGGGTCAACATCATTAGCCTATAGCAGGCCACTGCTAGACATACTCGTAAGTCTGTCCAATCTTCATTATACTCGATCCACAGCTACTGTCATCCAGCTGCTACCAACCACTCTGTGAAGCTCGCTGGTCCTCCAAACCTGAGGACACTGAGTGTTAGGAGGCAATGCTGGTTGTGCCTGGTTGTTGGTCCAAAGAACAGGCCAGAGACAACAGGACAAAACAACGTACTGTCGAAAAAGAAAGCAAGTACTTGGACCCCAAGACCCGTTTCAATATGTCCCTAAATGTTTGAAAACCCAGAATTGCTGTACCTAATAAATCATCACAGTAAGTACTCGAAACAAGAACAAAATAAAGTACAAAATATTATTCGAGTTTTCTTTCTCAAATACAGTTTACTTTCGTTTTTATTAGGGTTGCCACTTTCGCAAAAGCTTTTATCGAAACCTTTTAATTTTATGTTTAAAAAGAAAGATAAAGTAAAATTGCTGTACCTAATAAATCATCACAGTAAGTACTCGAAACAAGAACAAAATAAAGTACAAAATATTATTCGAGTTTTCTTTCTCAAATACAGTTTACTTTCGTTTTTATTAGGGTTGCCACTTTCGCAAAAGCTTTTATCGAAACCTTTTAATTTTATGTTTAAAAAGAAAGATAAAGTAAAATTGTAGTTATTAAGTCACTGACAATCACATGAAAACCATATACCTACCTACATCTTCAGCTTAATAACTTAATGCTATATTGAAGCCAAATAAAACCACAAAAACCGACAAGCTGGCCCTTTCAAAAGCCAAAGATGATACTCAAATAAAGAGAAGCCATAACCTGTGGTCTCATCATCTATCCAGTCTTTTCCAAAGTATGTTGGGGTCGCCTTCCAGCCTAACCGTACTTACAGGGAGAGACCGAATCAGAAATGAAGAGATCCGTAGTAGAACCAATGTATCCGGAGTTGCCAAACTTAAGTGAGCAGGGCACATTACTCGCAGTATAGATGTCCGATAGGGCCTAAAGGTTCTGGAGTGGCAACCGCGTATTGGAAGACGTAGCGTTTGGACAAGGTGGAACGCAGACCTGGTAAAGGCCGCAGGAATCCGCTAGAAGCTAGAAGCACAGAAACGGTGAAAGTGGTGGAGCTTAGGGGAGACCTTTGTCGGCTGAAATGATGACATAAAGCGGCTGTCTATCTGAACTCAATAGAATCACAACCCAGTTTCGTGGTAACACGATGTCGGCTAAATTCGAATAACTACCTCGTGCGCTCGTGGGGTTATTGGTCGCAAGCCCTACAGCTAAGCATAGGGTAAAGGGTTCGAATCCTGGGTCGGGCAATGTGTCATTGGGTTTTTCCACCTGTAATCTGTGCCCGGTTGATAGCAACAGGTGGGCCCGCCCTGACGGCTATTACATGGTACTTATACATGACAGGCAAAATGTAGGTACAGTAAGTACACCACTACGTAACCTTTCGGAGAAACAAGGTATGATGTTATGTTAGATTCGGATAGTGCCAGCCCTATTGCCGATCACGAGCAGCGGATAAATCTATAAAAAGGTCGCACGCATTGTACAGTTCAATTTGATAGTAAACCTATGGTGTATGGACAATAAAACGATAGAATAGCCGTTTGTTTTAGACAAACGCCAGTAGTTAAACTTGCGGTGTAAACAAATACTGTTTCCTTCCTAGTAGGTGGGCGAGGAAATGTGGGTAGTATGCGTGAATGGGATAGGCAGAGCTTCTGACCAATACCAAGAAAATGATGATCAAATAATAACTGTCTTTACAGACTTCACCGCAGTCGGGTAAGAATGAAATGTAAATTTAACTACGGTTTCTATCTACCTATACAAATATTATAAAGAAGTCGGTATCACACTGATACTACCATTTGATAGCCCAATTTTTAAGGAAGATTAAGGGTTATTTAACATCACGCGATGACGTTAAGGAGCCGAGCAAAGAGAAAGAGGCTGAAAGAACGCTAAGTAAAAACGAAGTAAGTAAGCGGCCGGTCGGGGGCCAAAATTTCACGCGGACGAAATGCTGGTAATATTGTATAGACGGGGTAATTTTCGGAACCACGGTTGCGATTCTGAAAATTCTTCTCGACTAATGGAAAGCTACAGTATTGTCGAGTGCCATAGGATATATTTTATCTTGAAAAAACTTCACGCGTACGAAGTCGTACGCAGAAGCTGGTCGGAAAATATTTGGATGAAAGATCATCATCATCATCATCATTTCAGCCGAAAGACGTCCACTGCTGGACATAGGCCTCCCTCAGGCTCCTCCACTTCGACCGGTCTTGTGCTTCCCACATCCAGCGGATACCCGAAGCATTGCCAAACTTAAGTGGCAGTGGGCAGGGCACATTGCTCGCAGAACAGATGGCCGATGGGGCCGAAAGGTTCTGGAGTGGCGACCGCGTACCGGAAGACGTAGAGTGGGAAGGCCTCCCACAAGGTGGACCGATGACCTTGTGAATGCCGCGGGTATCCGCTGGATGTGGGAAGCACAAGATGAAAGATACTTTCAAGCAAAAAGGTAGTTCATAGTTGATAAACTAAACATGCTTATGTGAATGATGAAGACTAACATCTCAACAACTAGTCATTAGTTGAGGGCCCATAATCTTAGATTCCCGAGGAGATGGCTCAGACAGTCTCAAGTAACGGTGGAGTTTCTTGCCCATTCTTCTCCATACGAAAATACATTTTGGAAGGGGCGACTAGAATCAATTCTATTTTAATGTAAAGTTGACGTTCAAAAGTGCCCTATAAGTGCCTGTAATTTGAAATAAATGCTTTGACTTTGATGCAGCTGAGTACCAACATTTTAGATGGAGCGACTGCCTATCTGGCCTCCACAACCCAGTTGCTGGGTAACACGATACCCCTTAGTAAGATTGTTTGTTTTCAGACTTTCGAGCTTCTGACGACTGTTAAAGATCCACGAAAGACATCCGGGACCAACGGCTTAACGTGCTTTCTGAGGCAGATGACCTTTACACACCAAGCCCCTCGTCTAGGTATGTTTTTTTTTTTTTTTGTGTGGGAAATCATCAAATAACTTCTCCCGCTCTGGGTGGAGCAGGAGGGCGTATCAGACTTCTACTGACTAAAACCCACCCGTGTTCCTTCAGTAGCCCGTATGCCAGGGGCTGTGGTATCTCTTTCAAACAAACCCGCACCCCTGACAGGCATCGGCCCTTGCGGGCCCCATCATTTTTTGTGCTGACATCTCTTTGAGGCGCGCGTGGAACACAACGCGCCGTCGACTTGGGCTTGGTCCTTACCGGACAGCGAGCTACCCATTACTCGCCGTCCGCAAGCCCATGCCTACGGTGGCCGGAAATCGGCCTGGGATTCGCGACGCCCAGGGCGTCTCCGTATCCTGCGCCGGCTGGGGTCGCGAGGGCGCATATGCTGCCTCTCCCTCACGTGCGCCGCCTCCCTCTTCGCGAGCATTACTGCTTCGGTGAAGGAGGTGACGGCTCCCCATGCCCTCTCGCTCCGTACCATGGCCTGGACCAGGGCCGGACGCGAGAGATCGCCGCCGCCGATCGCCTCCACGAGGACACGGCGGTGCTCCGCCCAAGCAGGGCAGACCGCCACCGTGTGCTCCACCATGTCCTCAGGGCGATCTTCGCAGTGGAAACACCCGGGCGTTTCCTCCCGCCCTATCCGAAACAGGAACCTCCCGAAACAACCGTGTCCGGTGAGGACCTGCGTCAGGCGGAAGGTGAGGACGCCATGCCGCCTCTCAAGCCACTCCTCAAAGAGGGGACTTACCGCCGCAATCGTGGCGTGCCCAGCACTGGGTTGCGACAATCGCACTCTCCATGTCACCATGAGATCCCGCCGGAGCTCTGTCCGCTGTGCCGCGATTTCCCGCGGCAGCGGAGTTACGCCCCGGCGTTTGGCCTCCTCGCGCCACTCCCACATTTGCGCGAGGACCTTTGCCTCCAGATCCCATGGCGTCGTCTAGGTATGTTAAGATGGTCATCTACGGACAAACCGCGTTCAGCGTAGCTTGAACTGATTGCTCGACCCGTTCGGCTGCCACAAGCTCTGCCTTTCCTTGCGACAGTATATTCTATAGCTAGATATGGTATACTGAGTATACACAAGATTTCATAGACACTTCTATTTCTAGGTAGCCGTTATGAAATGCGTAGAAGCTTTTACCACTCCTAACGGACAACTGGGTGTGACTGATATCATGTTTCTCTCCTTCAAATTGGAAGGTTGGCAAACCCATCTCTCAATGTTTTCAGTTGCCGAAAACTTCTAAAAACAAATAGTGACTAACGACTGCACTAACAGACATACGGACAAACATACGGATATATTAAGACTGAAAAATGTGTTCCATTTCCGAATTCCCCGACTGATGACGAATTACAAATTCTATATTTGAATCGCAAAGTGACATTTCTCATGCGCGTGAGTGGAATTGTAAACAGATAATGCTTTTAGTGTGGTGATTAAGTGATTCATACGATTTAGATACCTATGGAATTAATTATGGGCATATGTTGGTACTTGGTGGTACCGTACCTACCTACCATGAGCTTTTTATCCTTATCGCATGAGTCAAATTTCATATGGCGCCAATAGATGCGTCAGATCATTATTGAAACAGGAGATTATACATTCATAACTGACTAGCAGCGCTCCGCGGTTACACCCGCGTAGTTCCCGTTCCCGTGGGAATACGGGGATAAAATATACCCTATGTCACCCGGGGATAGTGTAGCTTCCCAACAGTGAAATATTTTTTCAAATCGGTTCAGTAGTTTCGGAGCCTATTCAATGCAAACAAACAAACAAATAATTAATCTTTCCTCTTTATAATATTAGTATAGATTTACATTAAAATGCTATTAGCTAATAGGTATACAGACCATCAGACCGATCCTGCCATCTTCAAATTCATCAGTCACAATTTAAAGATGTCTCATTTCTCAAATAACACGCAATTCAACACTTCATTTATATCAGCAACCAGCATCATTAAAGCCTTTCAGCAGCATTCTTCAAAAGAAACTGGTCGAGTTCTCTGTCATCGTTAATTAAAGGTCCGTAGAGTCCAAAACGAAATAAAAAGATCAGTGGTCGCAAATGTTACCGATACGTTATCGTATCCGGAACAATTCAAGTAATTAACCTCTGCTCCGATACACGCTTGACCGAATTTCAGCGAATCAAGTTTTGTGTTGCCATGTACAGATAAAAATGTTAGTAGGTTTTGTAATAAATAATGGTAATATAACCTCGTTTATCTTTTGTTATTTCGAATCCAGGTATTTATTTTTTCGAATAGAGAAATATGTAAGTGGATACTGCCCATCCACCTAATGTTAGTCATCCTTATGACATCCTTGAGACAGGATGAAAAATCCAGGTCGATCCTTTCGCGACCACTCAACTTCCAACACTACATATTATATTCTTTCAGAAAATTACTTCACTGAATGTACAGTACTTTACAGGCACAAATTCTTTATGTCTCTGGACCCAGAACAGTGGTGATCAGGTGAATGATAGACGTTATTGGAGACAATGTTTTATTGTACAACGTTCAAATAAAAAATTTGTTGTTTGTAGGAATTACCGCTTCCTTCTCTAAACTCCAAAATATAGGATAGATTTCATGTCTCTATGTCCAGTAGAAGGGCGCCATATTAAATTTAATGGGATGTTATATAAAGCCTATAACCGCACGATCAAGACGCTCACAACGATACCCCCTTCTTAAAATTATGATAAGCAGTTTAGAAGTTATGAGGGAAGAAATGAATACACATACATACTTGTCAAAATCATAACCATCCTTCGTGCTTCGCCGTAGTCAGGTAAAAGAGTAGTCAAGCACACTTACCTTTCATAAATTCACCACATCGATACAAATACAAGTCTAGCATCTATCAAAAAATTTATAGAAACAACATGGGGTCCGTTAAGCCAGTATACTACTCTTATTGTACTGTATCTCGTGTCAAAGGTAACGGTTCGATAGTGATACGTATCTCTAGACAATGAGCACTGACCACCGCATTAAAGTAGAAAGATTTTGGCAATGGAGAGATCGAAAGTCGATATGTACTTATCTTAATATCATCCTTTAATTGACAGACAATGCACAGCCGGTTGGTCTAGATTTCTAGAAATATGAAATTTGGGTCTAGAATAATGAAATTTTGCACAAGAGAAAAATAGATTTTGCCAGCGGCATTATTCGCGTGTAGGCCAGAAATTATCCCAAAAGACCGTAATATTGGGATAAAAAGTATCCTATATGTTAATCCAGGTTTTAAACTATCTGTGCGCCAATTTCATCCGAATCCGGACAGCGGTTTTTGCTTGATTGAGTAACAAACTTCCAAACAGACAAACTTTCACATTTATAATATTAGTAGAAGAGGTTCCGTGTGAAGCCAGACGTAAAAGAATATAACAATCCCATTTCTTCCCGTGGGTGTCGTAGAAGGCGACTAAGGGACTTGCTAGAGAATGGGCAGCAGCGTTCTCTATGCATTTGACCACCATACTGCGATCGCCAACCCGCCTGCCAAGCGTGGCGATTATGGCAAACCCCGCAAATTGGGGGAGGCCTATGTCCAGCAGTGGACGTCTTTGGGCTGATATGATGATAATGATGAGAATAGGATTAGTAGGATGTGGGTTCTAAGAAAGGATTTTTGAAATTTCGTCCCCTTAACTAAGGGCTAAAATAGGAGAGGAAAGTTTGCATAGAAGCTCGTAATCTTTGCCAATGAAAAACTCCTTCGGGTAGTCAGTGGTAATTGTTAACTTGAGGTTTTATTAAAGTGTTTTTGGAAATAGGTCAATCAATCTACCTAGCTTTTCCCAACTATGTTGGGGTCGGCTTCCAGTCAAGCCGGATACAGCTGAATACCAGTATTTTACAAGAAGCGACTGCCTATCTGACCTCCAAAACCCAGTTACTGGGTAATACGATCCCCTTGGTAAGACTGGTTGTCACTTTTGGCGACCCGTAAAGTGTGTCAAAGATCCACGAATGACAGCCGGGACCAACAGCTTAACGCGCTTTTTGAGGCACGGAGGGGTCTTGGTATGTAAGGATGATCACCCATCCACGGACCAACCGCGGCAAGCATAACTTAACCTGATCGACCTGTGCTGCTGTTGTTACTTAGCCACCAGCCCCTCATACACAGTGTTCAAGTGCCCTATCTATCAGTGGCACATATCTATCACATAACAAAATGGACCCAAATCGTTCCCAGGGAAGGTGAAACATCCGTAAGCTCACAATTTTTTTTATTTCTGCCACGACGATGCTTTTTAACTCGACTTCTATTGATCTTGTCAAAGTGAAGAATCAAGTTTCAAAGGTTTCACCTTTCGTAGTTCTTTGGGTCCCGATTCCATCGTTATCCTTTCGCTTTTGACAATAAAGAGTGGAAATGAAAATCAAATCAATTAATTTATAATTAGCTCACAGGAGATAAATACATAATGAGTAGAAATTCTCATACAAAATGTACCGTGTGCTTAAAATCTCGACCTACGGACGACGGCCGTTATAAACGGGTATTTATGAAAATACCTGAATTTAATAACTAATGAGGGTCCATCGGGTATCTGATGATAAAGCCTTATGATTTTTTGTTTTTCTGACATTTCGAATAATATTATGAAAAGTGGGTTATTTGTATCTGGCAACATAGTACGTGGTACATGGTACCCAAACTATGCTTTGATCAGTATCAGTGTCTTCGAAATGATAAAAGATTTTATTTCTTTCAGGAACATTTGTACAAACACATTATACAAGTCAATCATATTTTTAAAACAAGATGAGGTCGACGTGTCCGATCTCAATACTCTCAGAAGAAAGGCCGAAACATAATCAGAAGTATCTTTTTAAGTCCAGACGTTTTATTGGTCAGATCATGTGAACACCATGTAGATTCGTACCTGGAATAGTCTTTTGAGGAAACAACCACAGATTGAGTGCACCTGAGTCCGTGCACGCATTGAATGCAACTCAGAACTTACAGAGCTCAGCTATTGAAAAGGTGCAAGAGCAAGAGTTCTTAAAATTAACAATATTGTAAGTCATTAATAAGATAATGCAATTTGATAAGAATCAAACCTTTCCTTGCTGCATCAATAGATTTTTCAGCAGTCTCCTATGTCTATAATATTCTGTCTAGCTATAAAAATAGGCAGAAACGAGACGCCCTTGAGAATCAGTGATCATACATGTAGGTCAGTGATATTATTATAATTTATATTATTACCGGCGCCATGTTTGACCTGACCAAAACTATCGTCAGACATGCAATACATCCGCAGAGCTCCATGATGAAGACGTGCAAATTATAGAATAATGTTCGTTTAGGCACGCGAGAACGCCTACATAGGTAAGGTATAGTCGAAAAAATATTACTTGAATTCTGCATTTATTGTCTGACCCACAGATGACAAAATAACATTTGCAGCATAAGGGATGATCATCTCGTCCTCATGTTTCTGTCTTCTGTGGATAGACTTTATAGCTTTCCCACTGCTGGCACACAAGCTTTCTTCCTATGAGATGGAGTGGGCTATAATCCACTACGCGGCCCAGTGCGGATTGGACCAAGTATTGGCTGTCAATCACTCAAATACTAACCAGTCACAGTGACTGGATTCGTAACGATTCTGATTGATAGTGTGTTACGCAATACGGGTCCCAGGTCATTCCCCTTGTGAAATACATAAAGGCCCACAAAACTCTTACAGGTCAGGATAGAAGGTAAGCAGGTAGCAACTCGCGTCACCAATCGTTTAGGGAATCGTAGTCATTCTATCTTAATTATTCAAGCACAAGGTGCAAAATCGAACAGCATTTTTTTTGTCTCGATCACGCGATTTCCTCAAAAATAGTAATCGATTCTGGACCACGGACTTAAGGCTTGCGTCAGTAAGCATGATTCAGATAGGCATCAACTCTTAATTATGCGCTTGACCTGCACATTATCTGCCATATAATGAGACTAGACCCGGCTCGCAACAATCGACATACAATGTAGTGTAGAGTTCCTTAGAATTCGCACAAAAAACGCAAGTAAATTAGTTACAGTTTAGTGATACAATATTACTTATTATGATATTCTTGCATTTAAATGGTCGTTCAAAATATTTACGTGACACTTTACAAAATGTTAACTAATTATTTTATCAACACTGCTCGCTCACTGCTCGCTAAACAGTAAAGGAAATTCACATGACCTAGAAGCAAAAATTCCAAGGCATATAAAATCTGCCAACTCGCACTGGGCCCACGTGGTAGATTATGGCCCACTCTCTCTCACAGAGACGAGACCTGTTTCTCAACAGTGGAAAAGTTGTGGGTCGATTCTGCTACTTTACATAACATTTTTTTTTAAATCATACATAACCTGCCGATGAATTCTGTAATAATCGCATCGTGAAAACTTAGCTGAAGTGAGCTGTCAATATTGTATATACTATCAGGTGGAATGACAATTCAATTCAACTAAGTTATCGTGATCAGTTTTTTACAGAATGCACCGGCTTTGTTATCTGAAAGACTGATAGTTAGCCAAATAATTTAATAAATAATTTGACATGTGATTTAACATAACAACAGGTTTCTACTATCAAAATATGAAAACGAACTTTCAAAAGTAAAGTAGTACATTATCACGTCCAAAAATTATACAGAACCACTGCATCATGAAGAGAACACTTCTTAACTTGAAACAACGTGCATATCTGACCACCGGGCGTCAACCAGCTAATCTAAATCGACTTTTACTATCAACATTGCCAAAAAAAAACTGTAATTAAATGCATTGATAACGAAGCTACAGCAAATGTTGACCTCGATAGCTTGACACTTGAGTATTATAATTTACTGTGTGCACGATGATAGCAGAATCTGCAGTTTTTTTTTACCCAATGACCGGGTCAAAGACGTACTTGGAGTCCAGAAAAAGTGCGCGTTACTGACATCAAACATACGTCATTCTACTTCTTCAGTGTCATACCATGGTATACCGATTACCTAGCCACTAAAGCTGATGGTTTCAATGGAATTAGGCTAGGCATATGTGGCACATGGCAGTCGATCAATGGGGCAAAAACACGACATAGTGGGCCCACTCTTTCGTGACGTGAGAGGCCGCTCTTAGTGGCAAGCGCCGAGGTAAGCTGGACTCCTTTATCAAAGATTGGTCTTTGGCAGCTCTGAACAAAGGGAAGTCGAAAGAGAGTAGGGGAAAGGGTTTTGGCCAACAGTGGGAAAACACAGCCCAGAAAGAAAAGCTGGTAGCAGATCTGACCGCCCAGGCTACCGCACGCGGGATGTATCGGCACGATATACATGGTAACATTTCGTGGGAAAACATGATGTCACACTAATTTAAAAGAATCCATGAAGGTGAGTAGGCATCTCAAACTCTTCAAAATACCATATCAATTGATTACATTAAAATTTATATTTTGTGCAAAAGCCTAAAATAATAAAAATAAATTCCAGGAAAAACGGAAGAAAATTTGATCAACAATGAGTGAAATTAATGTCACTCAAAAATTTGTTGAGAGTTTTCCTTTCGACCCAAATGTTTTGTAATTTTATCCCGGTTAATTATAAATATCACTTACTTACAACAATATTATTATTATAATTACGGATGGATAGACAGAAGTGCCGTTCTTCGTGTTCCATTTAACAAAACAATACAAGTATTGGGTCACCTTATTTTTGCTGAAACGTGTCTTCTAAAACATAAAAAAAGGAGAAAAATTCCTGTTTTTCTTTTAATTACTATATAAGATCACACCCGTTTGCAAAACAGATTTAAGTAGCAATACTCTTGGAAGACAAACCTAATTAATAATTATAATCTGCTGGGTAACCGTAAACTTATTGATTGGATTGAGCTGCTCCAATTTTACTAAGAGAATCTTTCATTTTTGTTTTTTTTTTTGTCAACTATTTTTGATTTATAAGTATAATATAAGATACACAACAGACAGGAAACGCTATTTTAATTTATAATACGTGTGTATTTATAGAAACAGGAGCTTCTAAACAAAGACTTTTGCCCAACAAACTTCTACATTACTTTCGACCAACCCATCAGAACAATGACCTCGCAAACGACATTATGATTGCCAATCAGCCCCTAGCGATGAGTAGGCAGATTTTATTTGAAATATTTACAATTACGACTAAAGTACAATGACATTATATTTGTTATGAAAATCTGAGTTAGCAACAAGTAATTATGCTGTAGGCATTTGTTTTGTATGATATTAACGCAATATAAAGGTGCAGGCACAGCACATTTTGGTTCAATAAGACCTCAAACGCAAAACATTTATTTCTACAAATTACGGGCACTTTTCAACTGTGATAGCGTCACTATTAACGATGATGCTAGTTGCCCATTCCAGCGTAGTAGTCCTATGAAGAAGAATGGAGAATAAACTCCATGGACATCATTCATCATTCTCCTGCCCATTTATTTGGGGTGGGCGCAACATGGCCAACATGTCTTTATCTTCCACACTACTCTATTAGTCGTCATCTCCGTAGTCACAGCCTTTCTAACCATATCATCATTAACACAGTCCATCAATCGTTTCTTTGGCCTTGCCGGTCTTCCTCCTTGTCGATCTCTTATAGCCATCGACATTCATTCACAAGAAAGCTCCATGGACACTCTTTTGAATCAAAATATTGTTACAAATTTTTGATAAATAATCATCATAATTATATGGGTCTATCTAATAAAGTAATGACAACGTTAAATTTGACAGAAAGTAAGATGGCGTCAATGGTAGTATATGGTGCTATGGTCGTAATCCTACTAATATTATGAATATGAAAGTTTATTTTTGGATGTTTGTTACTCAATCACGAAACAACGGCTGAATGGATTTCGATGAAATTTGGCACACAGATATATTATAACCTGGAGTAACACATAGGATAATTTTTATCCTGGTGATACGTTCCCGGGGGATAATTTTCGACGTCCACGCGGGCGAAGCCGCTGACAAAAGCTAGTACCTAATATAAAGATGAGTCTGTTACGTTTCATGGCTAAACTACCAAACTGATTATTACCAAACCTGGTGTAAAAGTTGCTTAATAACTTAATGCGTAAATCTACAAGAGTTTATTTCATTCTACACTCGAGCAAAGCCGTAAGGCAGAGACACGCATTCATAATTAATTGCATTGTCTTAACAACATCGTATAATGACTACACTGGCATAATATGGCGTTATTCACTGTCGTAAAACAATAAAAATCGCAAAAACTATTAATTGTACACACTTTTATGATGTTTCTGCATCAAAAATGTGCAAGTGCAAGTCGAATTAATATGTACACTAGAGCGAATAGGAAAAAGTGCTAGGATAAAATAAATGCAGGTGACGGTGTCAGTAGGATTATTTCCCAATGAATAAATTAATAGCTCATATTGCGCTGGTATTGCTATATTCATTATCCTTTTCTCAACTATGTTGGGGTCGGTTTCAAGTCAAACCGAATACAGCTAATACCAGAATGTTACTGGAGCGATTGCTTTTCTGCCTCCAAACCAGTCACACGATACCCCTTGGTAAGACTGGTTGTCAGACTTTCTGGCTTCTGACGACCCGTAACGACTGTCAAAGATCCACGAATGACAGCCGGGACCAACGGCTTCACGTGCTTTCCGAGGCACGGTGGGGACTTGTAATGTAAAGGTGGTAACCGATCCAATACCAACTGCGGGAAGCGTAGTTCAAGCTGATCGCGGCTGCGGCTGCTAATACTTAGCCACAACCAGATTAATTCTGTAATTTCAGTATATACACACCCTAAACGAATTGATAACGTATTCGGCACATAGCTACTTACCTCAGAGAAAAGCAAAAATGCCAATACAAAAACAAAAAAAATAAATTAGATCAAGAATTTCGCCAGTATTTGTTTACAAGCTAGAATTTGCCTACATTATTAAATTCAATGTCGTAATTGGCATTATTGACGATTTTGCCGACAAACCGAACGTGCGCACATCGTATTACGTGAAGTGTGGTAACTGGCACGTGTTCATGCATTCTGCTGTGTTCGATTTTCGAAATCCGACGTACCTGGAACAAAAGTAAACTGGAATTAGATGTTTGGTTTTTTTTTAATGTTGGTACAGAGGGGATAGTGATGATTTTGGACAGCTGTTTCATAGGCGCCATGACAACGATAGAGTTTGACAGCTATAGAGAGAAACTAGCATAGATTTCGATCTTGATCGTGATCTAAACCAATGTCGGTTCCGTTGAGATCTCGAAAACTCACGAAAGCTAAGAAGCTTTTACTGAAAGCTTTTCACCAGGTTCATCTCGCAAAATCGCAACCAAACATTTTCAGATTAGTCGGACTTAATCATCATCTGCCTAGCCTTTTCCCAACTATGTTGGGGTCGGCTTCCAGTCTAATGCAGCTGAATACCAGTATTTTACATGGAGCGACTGCCTGTCTGACCTCCACAACCCAGTTACTGGGTAATACGATACCCCTTGGTAACACTGGTTGTCAGACTTTCGGGCTTCTGACGACCCGTAACGACTGTCAAAGATCCCCAAATGACAGCGGGGACCAACGGCTTAACGAGCTTTCCTAGGCACGGAGGGGCTTGGTATGTAAAGATGGTCACCCATCCACGGACCAACCGCGGCAAGGGTAGCTTAACCCGATCGATCGATCCGCGCAGCTATTGTTACTTAGCCACAAGCCCCTCTAGTCGGACTTAACAAATATAACAATAATGACCATCCCACCAATATTATACATGTGAAACTTTGTATGTTTGGATGTTTGTTACTCAATCACGCAACAACGGCTGAACGGATTTAGATGAAATTTGGCACACAGATATATTATAACCTGGAGGAACACATAGGATACTTTTTATCCTGGTAATACGTTCCCGGTCGATAATTTTTGACCTCCACGTGGGCGAAGCCGCCGGTAAAATACAGTAGTTTAATAATATTAAACAACGAGTTTAAAATGTTTTATATGCTCACACGTATTTGCTATGTCTAGATTCTTTTAGAAGATTTGTGAACTCCGTTTTATTAGCAAACAGGTCCGTTGTCTGCTACGACGAGTATGTAAATATTTTGATAATAAATATTTCTCCTAGTTCCTCTAGCGCGGATCTCAACATTCTATTGGAAACAAACTTATTCAAATGAATTCCTTGTGAACTGCATTTAGCACACCGGCTCTCGTAGACAGGCGGGTCGGGGCTTCTATGAAAACTTCATGGAGATTTTTAGACACACGCCCCTCTTAATTATACCCTATCAGAAGTGTCGCGAGCGAACCAGAAACATCACGCAGATGTCGATGCGGACAGAAGCTAGTAGTAGCCTTCTCTTAATGAAAAGTTAATAAGAGGCTAGTATCATTTTAGTCGTCTTACAAAGGTGGTCCCCTCAACGTATACGACATAAAATACTTCTAGGTGCGACTGAAAAATTGCTACCATTAATTAAGATAATAAATAGGTGCAAAGTAAAATAAATAATGCTTCAGAATTAATGAGACACCCTGTAGAATATATTTATAAAATTCCATCTCCATTATAATACACCGTTCATTCCATCTCTATAACAGGGTGTTTCAAACTACGTCATGCATCTTAGTGAATGATATTTATATTTAAATTATTTTAGGTTCACATTTTTTTTTTCATGATTAGTATTCATGTGATACGTAAAGTGGGCTGCCATTGTAACACCACTGCTCTTTAACATAGTATTTCATTATATTTTACCCAATTTAACAACCATTGACATGACAAAATAATGTCAAAGTGAGTCGATTAAGAAAAGAAGCGTGAAACCATAAAAAAGAACGAGTTAGAAAGACATGTATGCAAATAAAACGGGTGATAATTATCATAAATTATTAAATTTATAATGTTAATTGTTCAAGGACAGTGGAATGATTGATAAAGATCGCCGAACGTCCGGGAGAAACGTGTTCGGCAGGCTTTACAATTTTTACTACGAAAACCTTCAAAAACGACAGCTAACTTTTATTATTTTTACCTATACCTACGTATTAAATAGGTACCTATTTTTTTCGTCAAGATTATTTGACAGTCTGCATTCGGAACTTCCTAATCTATAGTAATATTATAAAGAGGTAAAGTTTGTGAGGTTTGTAAGGGGTAATATCTGGATCTACTGAACTGGATTTTGAAAATTATTTTACCAATAGAAATTCACGTTATTTGTGAGTGTCCTAAGCTATATATTAACCCGAAAAATTTAAAGATTTTTTCGTGGTAGTCCGATTTGGAAAGTAAGTCGGAGAAAAAACGGTCGAATGCAAAAAAAATGGATCCCACCCGTACGAAGCCGGGACGGGCAGCTAATTTCTTGATAAAGACAAATTGAAACTTATATTGCTGAATTTATACTACAAGGCGTAAATAAAGATCGTAGTAGGTGGCTTCTATAGTTTCTGCGTCAACTCAGAAGAAGGTGTGAGTTTATGTGTATTTATGTAACTACAAGGCACAAATCACAAATATGTCTTTTACAAATTAAAAAGTTTACAAAAATATAGAGTAAGTAGCCATATAAAATATATTACAAGAAACATAATCATGTAATGTTTCAATCTTAAATAATATCAAAATCGTTAAACATAAATAATAACAAAACAAACTAGGTACACATAGGTATTTAATTTACATAACGCTTTAAACTGTTCTAGAATTACAAGCAGCACTATAAAACAATCCTTTAGTTAACTATAGTAAAATTGTAAGCCAAACGTAGAAGAAAAGCACCATCCCATTTCTTCTCGTGGGTGTCGTAGAAGGCGACTAAGGGACTTACTAGAGAGTGGGCAGCAGCGTTCTCTATGCATTTTACCACCATACTGCGATCGCCAACCCGCCTGCCAATCGTGGCGATTATGGCAAAAACTCCCCTTTTGGGGAGGCCTATGTATATAGGTCAGTATTGATTAAACTTTCCAGAATTCTAATCATTAAAATAATACCATTACATGCCATTATAATTCTGATACACACTATCTAAAAAAACGTCCACATTCACCCCATCTACGAAATGATCACGACAAGCTCAGCTTAACTTGACAGTATAATCGATTCGCACTTTTGTATGTAGCCAGGAGCCAATATATGTTTGACCTTTCATACTTTGAACATTTAAAAAGCTGAAACCTTGACCCCTGGGAGATTACAAAGCAGTTTTCTATAAAAACTACACAGTTCAAAGACCTCAAGAAATTCACAAAGCAAAAAAAACGTACTTAAATTATTAACACATAATAATAATAATAATAAATTAGTGTTTAATGGTATTATGATAATTCCTAATTGTAGTAATTACAGTAATGTAATTATGCAAAGTGCGTGAATGAGACTTCAAGGTTGAAGAGTGTCTTAAATTATTTTGTTTCATACTCATCTGCCTAGCCTTTGGTCGGCTTCCAGTCTAACCAGTTGCAGCTGAATAACAGTATTTTACATGAAGCGACTACCTATCTGACCTCCACAACCCAGTTACTGGGAAATAGGATATCTTACGGTGACCCGTAACGGCTGTCAAAGATCGGCTTAACGTGCTCTCCGAGGCTCGGAAAGATCTTGGTACGCACTATTTGGAAGTTATTACGTATGAAATGTAGGTACGTATGTATGTATATTGGGGCCTGATCTCTCTCCGGTCGTGTCGGGATTGCCGTCCCATCGGACTATACGAATAAGGGGAGAGTGAGTGCCCCTGTGTCTGCGCACACACCTCTGCAATATAATATCTCCCGCGCCGAAGGCTTGGTCTCTGTCAGTCCGCTGAGGTTTGCCGCTGTGGTCGAAATTCGGTCGTGAAATTATGCACTAATCAAGCTCAACATCATAATGATTTATATCACAGTGGAGCTTGTTTAATTACTTATTTCCAGCTCAAAACTAGGAAGAGATGAAGACACGCCCTCTATCCTGAAATATGATTTCACCATACTTTGTAAACGAATTGGGGATCATAGTGTGTTTACCATAATAGACTAGGGTAGTAACATAGCCGGTCTCAAAGTGTGAAGTGAAGTGAGCTGTCATTTCACTCGACACTAGGGATCGCCAGGGATTGACACTATTGACAGTTCACATCACCTCTGTTTTCTCTTGGTCTTAAAAAAGAAACGAACTAAATAAAAACTATAATCGTGATAGGCCTTTCTGGGAAACAGATGACTTGCCTCTTACCAAAATCCTAGCAGGCAAGGTTACTGGCCTGAGTTCACCTCGTTCTTAACCCTGCTATAACTTAACGAAAACCTCATCCATCATTTCAATTTCCCATTTAATGCCTTAAAAACATGCGTATGATTACAATCAGCTGATGCATTGTACTTAAGTTACAATGAACAACAGCCATTGTTCGCCTAGCATTAACATACATGAACATTTTACGAACTAATACAGCAATGTACGTAATTTTCTAGCCATTAGCCGACAAGGCGTTATAACACAGCCACTTATCACACAAAAAAACAATAACACCTTTGAAATCAATCAAAAACAAATAAACTAAGTATCCCACGGCAATAAACTGACAGATATAATAACATATTCCTTATATAATTGTTCAATTTCATTCGGCTACGTACTGAGAACGACCAGTATAAATTGATTGCTTTGGTTGGCGCTGCTTTTCAAGGGATCTGTCAAATCAACTGTTTTGAATTTTAGTTCCATTTTTCACCGCGTGTCGAGGTACATTGGTGAGTGTACACGTTCGGTTTTCGATCTGTATTTCGTAGTCAATGCCAAGGTTGGAGTCGATGACCGATGCGGTGGCGACGGTCGCCAAGCGAGTGTAGGAGCGGGGATAAGTCTGTGTTTATGTTTTGAAGGTGAAGTGCTGTTGTCTTCACTTTTAGTACGGTTTTGTCCCCCACTTGTCCCCCGAAAGAAACTAAAAAGCTGATTAAATGTCTGATTAGTGTATCGTATAAGTTAGTAGTAATGATAAGTATGTAATTTGAAGAATCATATTCAAAATATAAAAGCTTTTGTATTTTTTTTTTTTTTTTGCAAATATTAAGTACAACCACAGCCACTGCTTGCCTGGCATTAACATAAGTAAATGATCATTTTACGAATCAATACAACAACGTACGTAATTCTCTATCCGTTAGCCGACAATGCGTTATTTTGTTCTCAGCGTGTCGATAGCAAGTCAACCCAGAATTTGGCTACGAGCTTGGCACTTTCAGTAGCGTCCATCAACTCTTGTATCGTGCATACAGCAGGATACAGGATGGAGTAAATACAGCCACTTAGCTCACAAAAAAGGCAATCAAAAAAATAAAACTAAAAATATTTTATTTCATATAAACCTGCACGGGCACTTATGAAACGTCAGAAGCTAGGCGCATGGTTCCAAATTGTTGTTTCCTATAGAGAAGAGCCGGCAAGAAACTCCACGGTTACTCTTTTAAAAATAATTGGCTTTAACAATGTTTTCAAATTACAGAGATAAAATATATGGGACGACAGTGCAGGCCTGTCAATAAGTACTCGTACAATAGCACTCACAGTACTTATAACTTAAATAAATTAGGTTTATATTTTAAGTTCATAATCCAATATCTTCACAGCTCTAATCAAAGCAGAAATGAATGAAAAAGCACTCAACAAAAACAAAGACTGTCCGAGCGACCAACCTAACATGGCTACTCAAACGCTAATCCGTCTTAATCAGTCATCTCGGCGCGTTTACTCTCAGCCGTACTCAAACAAGTACGTCCTCGTACAAGCACATACTCATACGAGTCCGTCCTCATACAAGAACATACTCATTATGCAATTATGTGCGACCACATGCCACGAGCGAAGGAATTCAAAGGTAACTGCCATTTGCATGGAAAGGGCTTCAAAGTAAGGAATTTTTAGGGATAACTGTTCTTCTGTTTGTGAGTAATGCATATTAGAGGATTATTGCGAGGCTTATTTAAAGAGGTGAGGAGATTCGTTTGAGCTTTGGAATGTGAGAGTGGATCCAATATAAACACATAAGTAGTTCTTTGATAAAGTCTCCCGCAGAATGCCGTAACTCGACAGTGCGACGCAACTCAAGTTAATTAATTTCCATGAAGTTATCATAAATTGAAATGAAATTGTTCTATTAGAGTTGCGTCGCGCTGTCTGCAGGAGCCTTAACAACAATCGTGTTGGGATCACGAACTGGCAATTTTTGTTTTTTACCTAAATCTGGATCAATTTGCAATTCGTCTTTAAACCCAATAAATAAACTACGCTATAGATTAGGTACAGAAATAACTCATACAATAGACATAATTTTCATCTAATTATAATTTGTAGTAAAGTTAATATAAACAAGGAAACTCTATGTGAACCGTAACATAGGGAATTATAAATAAACAATTACATTAATTACTTATAGTTTGCACTCAATGCGATCATGTTATTGCATTTTCCTGTACAAAGTACTTCATTGATATATCATTTTGCCGCCAATTCAAGCGTCCATTCTATTGGTACAATATTAAATTGGCGCCAAATGAATTTGACAGTTTTCAAACTTGATATTATGTTTTTTGAATTAATGAATGAAATGCACCGACCCTAGCATGGATAGACCAGACACCAGACTCGATTAATCGAATGAACCCCAAGATTTAACCGCTGAAGCCTCATGTTTCATGGTGCTACAGAGACCATAGCATATGAAGGAGTAGACCGGGGGATGCTGTAATGGTAGGGAAGACGTGTCCTTAGGTTCGGGAAGAATTGCGAGCCGTAGGTTTGATGTTATATTTTTTATTGAAAACTTCTTGAAAGTTTCTTCTGACAGGCGTGACGCGACAGCGAGACGGCGACTTTTGTTTAACTACGCGAGTCGCGTCTTTGCGCTTTTCGCTTTTTCTGAACAGTGAACGAAACTGAACCGACACTCTCCGGTCAGTGACGCTAAATCGGGTATACTCGACGCCAGTCGCTCGGAGACGCTGAATCGTGTACACTCGGCGCTTAATCACGCATAATTGACTCCAATCATTCGTTTTCACTTCTATAGTGTGGTCTCAAGAACACACCCGTAAATATTATATACTAGCTGACCTGACAGACGTTGTCCTGTCCGTCCAATAGTCATTCATACAAAATCCCTACCCTACCTACCCTACCTACGCTACGTACTTTATGCCTTCAAAGTATCAGGTTGTCATAACTCGGTAGGAATTCATAAAATTGTTGCTACTTCGATTTTCCATGCAATTTTTCCATAATTTTTCACCGTTTAAACCTTCCCTGGACTGCCACAAATATATCAAAACCAAAATTAGCTAAATCGGTCCAGCCGTTCTCGAGTTTTAGCGAGACTAACGAACAGCAATTCATTTTTATATATATAGATAAAAATAACTACTAAATAATACTAACTTGGATTTATGCAAGCCTAGTAAGCAATAAACAGTAGGTATTCCATTATGTTTTTTTTTTTATCGCAACCTCTTTCATCGATCGACATATAATAAGTAGACATTATATGAAGAGGTCTCGCAGGTCCGGGTTCGAAGTAACGGCTATTTTTTTTGTCTATAGCCACTAACAGCTATAACATTGCTTCTCATAATTTGAAAGTTGAAACTGATTAAAAGATAAACTGTAAGAATTTAGATTGGTGGCTTTGAAAAAAACTTGACAAGTGCAAATCTTTATTATGCTTTGGAGGTTCCGTTCCAACCACGCTAGACTATAATTCAATTGTCTACCTCCTGACAGATTTTTTCTATCCTAATATACTCGTACACATAAATGAAATTGAATTGTCCATTTGTTTTTGGTTTTTGTCTGCTGTTACATATTGTCTGCCTTTTAGTCTATGCTAAATAAATGCATTTCCTTTCTTTTCTTTCTTTAATTTCACAATTAGCTTAATAACAGCATTTTACTATGTTTATGAAAGTATAGTACTTATAACAAAAGCCAATTTCAAACATTTCTGTCTGTCCGCCTGTTCCGGCTGATCTCCGAAACAGGTGGACCGCTTTTTACTGGACTTTCACGCGAGAAGAGAGAGAGAAGCTATTGCTTCATAAATGTTTGCAGTTTTAACAGATATGGAAGATCAGGGAAATTAATTGTTTATCAAATTGACTCACTACATCAATTTGTCGTGATACAGCCAATATACACAACTTTGAAAAAAAAAGAACGACAGTTGACTGGAATGCGGAAAATTTATTAAGTTGATAATTTTGCTAAACAATTATTTTCATAGACCGATTTTAGACCTATTAGTCAGCGCTAGGGAGGCCTTTCTAAATTAATGGATAATTCTGGGTAAAACCAAAGGAGAATAAAACAGCTAAGAATGTTGATTAATTACAAAACGTTTTCTTGTGGAACCCTAAAACTGAGCCTAGTATTAATATTGTTATAGGAACTAAATAAGCAGGTACAAGATATCATCATACGTGTGTCAGTACGGGGTATGTTTAATTGCAAGTGATATTAATACAATAAGAACAAAAAAAATTGGCGCGTACGTCTGAGCGACGTAGGCGGGAATCAATCTATGATATCAGTGCTTTTTTTGTACATTAAAGGTTTCGAAATAGCCTAGTCTGTCTCTTTGGGTACGAGGCTAATCACATCACTTCACTTCATTTTAATCTAGATTAAAATGAAGCTAGCGGCGAGCTGGCCAATGAGATTCCCATGATCCGCCGGATGAACGTGTTTATGAGTTATTATGACATTTTATAAAGTTTATTCCAAGACTCATCTCGATTTTCATCCATTCATACAATCCCTGCTCATCCACCGAGACTGTTGCCAAATATATTGGCGTCGCCCTCCAGTCTAACCGAATACAGCTGAATAACTGTAATTTACTCGAAGCGACTGCCTATCTGACCTCCACAACTAAGTTACTGGGTAACACGATACCCCTTGGTAAGACTGTCGGGCTTCTGACGACCTGTAGCGACAGTCAAATGTAAATAAATAACAAATGAAATTAAGATGGATAAACAAAGTGGAGCCCTGACTCCTGCGCTAGGTAAAAACACCTGTGTTACAGGAGCCAGTGTCTTCAACCAATCAGTAGGTTCTGGATTTTATGCAATATACAACCATCATACCAATTTACATTATGATAAACAAAATTAATAATTAAAAAGCCAAATAGTAGTTACATTCATTATTAAAATATCCACGAATGACAGTCGGGACCAACCCATCTATGGACCAACCACGGCAAGCGTAAGCTCAACCTGCACCCTAATTGCGTAACTCACGATTCATCATAATCTATTTCGTTTTGAAACGGATTATTAAACCATTGCTTCATATGTTCGAAAAATGTTTCTGCTCAACGACGTAAATAACGCAATGAACATTGTTGAACTGTCAAAACGAAACCGTTTATGATTAATCGTGAGTTACGCAATTACGGTGCAGATCGATCGACCCGTGCGGCTATTATGACTCAACCACACGGCATTCATACTATTTTTATAAATGCGAAACTGTAGCCTTTTCACGCTTATGCCACAGAACCGATCTTTATGTTAGAAAGATTGCGAGGTAGCCTGGGAGAATCATATAGGCTATTTTTCATCCTGAATCGCTGAGCCAATATCGACTCCCACATCCGCAGATGCGCAGTGGAAACGGCTTCGGAATCCTGGCAGACGTTTTACTTTGTGTACATTATCTCATCACCACTGCTCTCAAAACCGTGAAGGAAAACATCCGGCATGTCCTAGAACCAAAACTTCGGAGACATGACTTGATATCTACCAACCCGCACTGGGCCCGCGTGGTGGCTTACTGCTCACTCCCCTCTCACAGAGAGGAGGCCCGTATTCTAGCAGTGGGGACATTTTAGAGTGATTATTCTTTAGGCCTTCGAAAGAAAATAAATGCGAATCTCAGTAACCTTGGCACCCACAATCTATGATTGGCTGCCACGTTATGCAACAACGTGTTAATGATTGCAATTTCCACGGCGATTAGAGAATGAAAGAAACACTGGTGCAGTGAAACAAATGCTTATCATGCGACGCGAATCGGGATAAACTAAGTTGCTATGGTGATAACGTTTTGTAAGCTTCATTTTTGTACCCTCTGTTTTCATATTCTCCAAAAGGCAGAGTTGTACCTACCTACACAGGAAAAGTTTTTATCCAGTGCGCAAACTGTAACCATGAATTCAGCATATCATTCTAGACCCCCTAGCGCAGATTTTTTTTGCCGGATACACAAACAAAAATCAGCTGTTCGATACATTTTGACCGCGTAGGTATTGCAGTTTTCTATGAAACAGCTGATTTTTTTTATGTACAACCGGCGAAAAATTCCTGCGCTAGGGGTTCTAGAATGATATGCTGAATTCATGGTTACAATTTGCGCACTGGATAAAAACTTACCCTGTAGTGCATCCACATTTCGCCATTTGTGTTTAGGTCCCTGGGTAATAGGGGCCATCATCCGGGCCGCTACTAACAAATTCAAACCCAATCCGTCCCGATATTCGAACCAAGGACCTTTTGCTCAGCAGCAGACTTAGCACGACGCTTTCTATTTCTACTCTACTGTAGAATAGAAATCGCTTGTCTACATTTCTTGGTGAAAAACTGTCAACTGTCTATACGGTAACGTAATTTTTGTCTAGTTTTCCGACGACAAAACGCTTGTCTACGGTCTGTTCTCGTGCTAAGCCTGCAGTTGCGGTTGCGACCATTAGTTCGAAGAGACAGTCATATGACAGCCCAATGACCAGCGGAGAAGTAAACGCAACGTAATTCCGTACCGCAACAGTAGCAATGCTTTTAATTTCGACAGTTCAAAAACATTCATTGCGTTATTTACGTCATTGAGCAGAAAAATGTTTCGAACATATGAAGCAATGGATTCGCAAAATGATTTAGATTGTGATAGATAGTACACACGTAACAGTGTACAGTGTGTGTGTTCATCAGATCATGTTACACGTTATAGTGTACACGTTACGTAGAAAGCAGTCACAAGTCATACAATCGAATAATAGTCCACAATAAAAAGCAGTATTTATTTTTCCTTGCATTGAATTCCAACCGCCTAAAACCAATGACGCATTTAAAACACATTACAAACACAACCAGCAAAATTTCTGCAACCAAAATGGCAGTTGCAAAAAAATCGAAAGGAAAAATATCGAATATAAATTCATATCAGACGTTGTATGTACAAACTAGGACCGGATGTTACGCAACCGGTAGTGGGTATACCTACATATACTATACATATATACATATGTACATTGTGTACATCGATCCCTTATATATTCTGTGGACGTTTTCATCGCCCTTACCTTACGGGGACTGTGACCCTGGTACAGTGAGCCAAAAAGGTTTAGATAAGAAATGTTTTAGATAATAACTTTTAATTTTGTTACATTATTATTAGTAATCTTTTTAGAGTTCTTTTTTATTTCTCTTGTTAGCATAATCAGCCTATAATGTTACCCACAGCTGGGTCACAAGCTTCCTCTCGGTGCGAGGGAGTGGGCTAATGTGGATGGTAGCAGGCAGCGTTGCCAGACGTCCCGATTTTAGCGGGACATCCCCATTTTTAGCCCAAAACTTGAATGTCCCGCGGGGGACAGGCTCAGTCCCGCTTTTCGCGGATTACTCGACGGTGCGGTCGTTATGAGTACAGTAAAGTAACGTATTTTTAATAAAATACATTTTCTATGACTATCATCGTTGTTAACTTAATCTGAAAGTCAAATAAAACCATAACTTGTAATGAAGTCAGTAAAAAAAAAACGACTTTTTATAATGTCCCGATTTCGAAGAAAGAATCCCGCATTTTTATTTAAAATGTTTAATAATCCCGCATTTCCCGAAAATAAATCTGGCAACGCTGGTTGATAGATGTCACATATCTTAGAATTTTTTGTTCTTGGATATGCCGCGCCGGTTTCCTCACGATCTTATCTTTCACCGTTTTGAGAGCAGTGGTGATGAAATCATTTACTTAAAGTAAAGCAGGGCTCAACCTACCGACTACCAACTCGTAAGCCTTGACCACCGGGTCACTACTGCTCCTCGTAAATAATGCTTAAATACTTCCAATGAAAAGTCCTTGTAATGACATCACCTCCGTTTGACATTTTAAATTATGAAACTAAAAAAATTGCCGACGCTATTTTCATTGTTTTTGCTATTTTAACAAAGGGCAGTCACCTATGCAAATGCAAAATATTCAAAAGCTCGTTTAATCATAAATTTATGTAATCTAACATAATTTAGGATTTTGTTTAAAAAAGAAAAGAAAATGATAATTTATTTGCTACAAAAACATTTGCTATAAAATAAACCAAATATTTGTGCAAAAGCGTTTATTTCTGCTGCTTACCATACCCCCTATTAGAGTAGTTAATTCTCAGGGTTTATTAATGAACTTGGTGTGTAAAACGCTTACTATATTGTTGTTTTTAGATGAGCAGTTAACTATATCGACAGTTATGTTAAGCGAGGAAAACATACTCAGTCGAAAAGGGGTCCAATTGGGTGAAAATCAAAATCGCGTGATCATACGACACAATATTATTTGACGCATTTAATTGCGATCATGTGAATGGTCAGGTCAACGTTGATCGTAAGTAACCTATTGATAAACGCGTGTTTTGGCCCAACTCGTTTACATACAAATTTAAAAAGATCGACTCGAAAACAATGAAGGCGCATACCGCTAAAACCTACCTTAAAGCGACTCATTATCATCATCATCATCATCAGCCTAAAATGTCCCCACTGCTGGGACTCAGGCCTCCTCTCGGAGAGACGGATTGGGCCGTAATCCACCACGCGGGCCCAATGCGGGTTGGTAGATGTCTTCGAATTTTTGGTTCTAGGACATGCCGGTTTCCTCACGATGTTTTCCTTCACCGTTTTGAGAGTAAAAAAATAATTTACACAAAATAATGCGCCTGTCTGGGTTCGAACTCACGACCTACAACTCGTAAGTCGCGGCCATTACCACTTGGCCACTACTGCTCTCAAAGCGACTATTGGGATATATTGAAAGAAACCCTAATCCTGCGCCCTAATTGTGTTACACAGTATCAATCAGAATCTGAATAATTTTATAGAACACTAGTTATTGCCAGCGGCTTCGCCCGCGTGGATTTCGAAAATAATCCCTTGGAAACGTACCACCGGGATAGAAAGTATCTTATGTGTTAATCTAGGTAATAATCTACGAGTATCTGTGTACCAAATTTCATCCAAACTCATTCTGTTGTTTTTGCTTGAAAGAGTAACAAACATCGATACATCCATACACACAGACTTTCGCGTTAGTAACGATTGCTATTTCGAGCTCTCCATTGCCCTTTGGGAGTTTCCTTACGCGATCGAATCAGAAACGAAAAGGTCCGCAGGAGAACCAAGGCAACCGACATAGCTCGAAGAATTGCCAAACTTAAGTGGCAGTGGGCAGGGCACATTGCTCGCAGAACAGATGGCCGATGGGGCCGAAAAGTTCTGGAGTGGCGACCGCGTACCGGAAGACATAGAGTGGGAACGCCTCCCAGAAGGTGGACCGATGACCTTGTGAAGGCCGCAGGTATCCGGTGGATGTGGGAAGCACAAGACCGGTCGAGGTGGCGGACCTTGGGGGAGGCCTATGTCCAGTAGTGGACGTCTTTCGGCTGAAATGATGATGATGATTGCTAATTCATTGCTTCATAAATCTTCAAAAAAATAGTCTGCACAACGTAAATAACGAAATGAATATTGTTGAACTGTCATAATGATATTCATTCCTACTGTTGATGTGTTACATTACCTCTCGGATATCAATCATACAAACTGGTTAAGAATTTGAAACTACACGTCCCCACGGCGAGGACACAGGCATCCTCTCTGTGAGATCCCAGTTTGGCAGAATACACCACGCGGACCCACTGTGGGTTAGTGGATGTCACATGTGTCTTCGAATTTTGGTTCCAGAACATGCCCGTTTTCTCACGATGTTTTCCTTCAGCGTTTTGAGAGCCGTGATGACGCAATAACATATAGAAAGTAGATTGTTTCCCTGCGTTCAAATCCACGACACGCAAGTTACCAATACTTACCAACTGCTCTTCAGAAGTCTACTTCGAACTCAATCGTTCCACATAATAGTCATCTTCCTACAAAGCTATAAATAGGAATATCAGATACATATCTCACAAGGGTCAACATACGATTACAATCGCGGCCATAATTGAGCGAATTACAAGTCATTGTTCATGTGATGTCCATGCTAAATAGTCGCTTGTGTTGAGCTCGCACCTTAAGTAGTGCTGTGTGACAGTTTGCACGTGTTTAAGGTCGAGTCTCATTATTGCGACTAGAATTATTTGTCGCAGTTTGTGATCCACTTTGTTAACTAGTTTAATACTTTTTGCGAATAAGTCTGCTTCTAGTCTTAAGGTGGAGAACAGATGGTCAGTAAGCAATATTGGTAGTAGGCGTTACTTACCAGAAAAAAACCTTAATATATATACAATAGAAAACAATGATAATAATACCAAGCCAATTACAAATTTCCCCAGCTCAGCAGAATTTGATGAATTATTGATGAGAGCAATATTGTTCCAGAGATATGGATGTAAAACGATTTTTTTATTATTTCGATAAAGGAATCTCCAGTTTTCCAAACTATAAAATAAACCATTGAACGGCAAGAAGATCAACACATCTAAAAGTAATAGACTTTAATACAATTAAAAAATCTTAATTGGTTTATATAAACAAAAATCTCACTCCGAGTACCAACATTAACACGATAAACTTAAACATTACGTAATGTTATAGATTGTAATCGTATTTGACACTGGCAACAAGCATATAAACTTCCAATCACTATCTTTTATGGGAGAATTTCCCACCAAAGATGGGAAAAGATAATCATTTTTTTATATTTATTACTGACATATAGAAAACCTCAAAAACTTTGAACCTTCGGCAACAAACACGATGACAACCTTAGACTATAAAATTAATCTCAATAGGCAATAATATATTTTTATGGGCTGTATTATACGCAATCATTAGGGTCTTAAATTAATCCAAACCAGTTAATTATGTAGGTTGGATCATGTTGTCATCGATATTTGAAGATTTCGTTTCGTATTCCGTCAAAAGGATAATGTTGTTATGGTCCAGAGTTCAATCCCAGGTCGGGCAAAGTGTTATTCAGTTTTTCTATCTGGAATTTCTAAGTAGCAGCCGAGAGTCTAGATCTGTGCTTGGTTGATGGCAATAGGCTCGCCCCCTATTAGATGGGACTTAAACATAATTGACGAAATGTGGGTGTACTATAGGTACATCTCTGCCCAACCCTTCGGGGGAACAAGTCGTGATGTTATGTTGTGATAATGTTCTCGAAGAGACAACAGGTCTAAATTAAACAGTCTATTCTAACCGGTTAACCGGAAATATCTTAGCTTTTAATTCTACTTAATCTAGCGTCAATAAATTATTTTTAAATCTACTACCTTACTCAGTAGGTATTATTAAAGATTTATGAATAAAGTAAAAAATAGACTAAAAAAATGCAACTTAATCCAAACTTAGCTCCAAAAATCGAAAAAAAATATACCTTCACATTTGGTTAAAACATCCACATTACCAGTCTAATCTTAACTACCACACTATCACTTACAAATATTTAAGACAATAAGAAAATTACTAAAACATCCTAACTTAGTCCAAACTTAGCTCTACAAATGCAAAAAATATATATTACCTCACAATAATTCTTCACATTTTGTCAAAAAAATCCACATTACCACCTAAACTAGCAGGTTATGCGACATCTGTCCAAACACAATTTGTCTATTTCATATTTACCTCGCCAAACCGGCTCCAAAAAAACGTCTTAAATTAAATGCCAAGTCTGAAAACAACTTTTCATTTCAGTTGTCCCCGTTTTGTGGCACACATTATGCTAATACATACCGTTTCCGGTTGGGGAATCCTATTTGGGTTCCGTACATTGTTTTGTTTGTATAACATCACGGTGTTGCCAGACCAGATCATTGTAAAATCGGCTTGTCAGCGGCACAGGTAGGGTTACCCCTTGAGGAATTTGTCCCTAAATTGTTTTGGCAAACTTGATTTGAAGTTTATAGTTTTGATTGATGTCGCTGTTTGGAATAGTTCCTGGTTACTGGTTCTGTGAGGCTCTCCTCTGCATCCTTATTGTATAACACACTATTCATCAGAACCTGATAAATTTTGAAGCTTATTGCTAGTCCATTATTTCATTTGTTCCAAAAAAAAAAAAAATGACTTAGCAACATATACAACGCCATGAATGTTTTGGAACTGTCAAAGGGAAAAGATTCCTACTGACTGTACAGCACATCAAGCTACCCCAATCTGTAAAATTCCTTTGATAGATTTTCATATTTATGACATAAGCATGAGGTTCATGTTCAATTGGGAAAATTTGATAGTTTGGGACTCCTCCCTCTGGTCTCCTTGAAGTTACTTTCAAATCGATTCCTATCCAAAATTTATTTTTCTAGTTTGATATTATTACCTAAGTAGAAGACTGATTGACTGACGAAGATGGTGGGACGAGCTTGACTCCTACTGAGAGGACTGGCCAGCATTAGGAAAAGAAAGATTATGTGGAAAAGGTAGAGAGGCCTCTGCCTCGCAACACAGCGACAATATAGATAGATAAGATTAGAAGGCAGATCCAAAACGCTAGAAAATTTTGCGACCTTAACAGACGATTTTTGGCTCTTATAAAAACACCTTTTATTGTTTAGCAACCCTCGCTTGAGGCGAGGTTGAGTATTGTTGGGTTACTCTAATATCCCGCGTCCCAATGTTGCTAAACACTTGTTAATTTGATGTTATATGCCAACGAACCGTACAAACTTTCAGATTAACCAAAGGGCAGGGAAAAGTTGATTTTTTGAACATGTTAATAAAATTAAGATAAGAGGAATATCAGCTATTCCATACATTTTTACCGCGTAATATTTCATTTTTCTATGAAACAGCATTTCTTTTTTTTGTAAAACCGATGAAAAATTTCTGCGCGGGGGAGTCTAGAATGATATCCTGAATTCATGGTTAAAGTTTGCGCACTGGATAAAAACTCATCCTGTATATATATTTATATATATATACTTTTATATTTACATTTATAATTTTAAAGAAATGGTAATAAATATATTACAGCTGATTTTCTAATGAAATTATATGTTCTAATAGACACACCATAGCGACTGTTTAACACAAAATTTGAAGACGTGTGACATCTACCAACCTTCACTAAGCCCGCGTGGATTACGGCCCATTCCCTCTCACATAGGGCCCATTCCCTCTCACATAGAGGAGGCCCGTGTCCCAGCAGTGGGAACGTTATAAGTTCATTATGATTATCCCAGGACACTGTTAAAGAACTGTGCCTTAAAAGACAAATAGGAAATAAGGCAAAGATTGTCAAGACATCCCAAAATGCAAATTTCATGAAATCGATTACTAATGAAACGATGATTATGCCGAATTAGATCCGCTTAGAAACGCCTTAGAAATTAATCAATCAATCCTACACAAATTGTAGGAAAACTTAGCATATTAAGCCGATTACAAGCCTTAATAAAAGTTAACGAGTAAATTAAAACTGTCAACCAATCCATGGCGGAAAACTATTAAAATAGTCAACTTTATTTTTAAATTTTATAAAAGTCTATGACGTACTTTGTTCAGGTTGTACCGTATTTCAATTTTTTTAATAATTACTGTCACTACATATTATAAAACAAAGTACTCGCTGCGTCTGTCTCTCTCTCTGTTCGCAATAAACCCAAAAAGAACTGTCCGGATTTACATGCTGTTTTCACCACTATACAAAGTGATTCAAGAGACGCTTAGGTGCATATTTGTTAAGGTTTTGTTAAAATTGGTTACCGCCGGAGAAGCCGCTGGCAAAAGCTAGTTTTAATATACAATGAAATGTCATTACTGTCAATTTCAATGGAAAGTGACCTAACTATAGTATTAGGTAACAATTTGTACTTTTTTAATGTATTCATCCGGACGTATTTCGGCTGATGAAATGATGATGATGATGATGATGATGATGATGATGATGAATATATTTATATAAATAATAATATATTTTTTATTTTTATTTTACATGATATGTTTTTTTTTTTATGTTATATGTATGTGTAATTTTTTTATTCATCATAACAGCATTGTAGTACAGTTTACAGGGTAGACAAATAGGTGTACTAAAACTACAACTGACATGGTAATGAGGTGCTTTATTCCCAGCTAGGTTATAGAATAACCTGTCTATGGGAGTACAGTGCCAGTCCCCATTGGGTATTATAATTAAATCGTACACAGTATGACAACGTGTGTGACTTGACACTAATCTTCTACTACAATTGTATTACTATTGATGAAATAGTGTAACTAAAGATAGTAAATACATAAGGAAAAAATATAGTATAAAATATAAAAACAGTACTTAAAAGCTAAGTAAAAAATAATTAGATAAATAAACAAATATAAGACAGTTTATTTTATTTTTGTTCTAGAATACTTTTTTAGGCTTAGGTTGTTTAATAATGATGAAAATGAATGATTTAAATCATTCATTAAACGTAAGTTGTGCCTGAAAGCCTTTTATACCGTTAAAGATTATATTGAGGACAAAAAAGCTTGGGATTGACCTGCTCCAATTTTGTATACAGTTTTTTTTTATTTTTATATATTTTTGTTTTGCTCTTTGACATTCGATTATTGTTATATACACTTTGACATTTGATTATTATTATATACACTTTGACATGAATATTTACTTTGAGAAGTATAATATTATTTTGCTTTAATTATTGTGAATGTGGACTATGTGGTATTTTTGTTTTTGTGTTTCATTTCTTTCTCAGTTCATTTTTAAAGTTAATCTGGCAGTTTGAGTACTTTATGTGGCCTACCCTAATGTCCTTTTTTTGGTATTGTTCGTCAAATCGTTGAGCTCCTCAAGTTCTGAGTTGAGCCGTATGATTACTGATACATGCGTGCACTGAATGGACAAGTCCACTCAATCTGTGTGGTTTCTTTCCTCAAAAGACATTTTCAGACACCAATCCACATGGTCTTCACATGATCTGACCAAGATTATGTCTGGACTTTAAAAGGGACTGTGACCTCTGAGTTTGTTTCGGCCTTTCTTCTCAGAGTAGTCAGTTAGGAAAAGCCGACCTCACCTAGTTTAAAAAATATGATTGACGTGTAAAAGTGTTTGTACAAACCTACTTACAGAAATAAAATCATTTATCATTTAATGTTTTAACTTGATTTCGCCTACCACGTGACAACGTGAGTACGACGGACACTAAAAGCCGCCAGAGTCCATTGTTAGACGAAGAATATCGTCATCAGGATACCCCATAATTAAATTCAAACTGCCCAAACACTGACCGTAACAAACCAATAACCAATTTTTGCTGAAAATTCAGTTTGGTAACCCTGTATACAGGGAGGGACGCGCAACCATTGATTTATTACATGACTAGCTTTTTCCAGCAGCTTCGCCCACGTGGTGGTCGAAAATTTTATCATCCCACGGGAACATATTACCGGGATAAAAAGTATCCTGTGCGTTAAATCAAGGTTATAATCTGTGTGCCAAATTTCATCAAAATCTGTTCAGTTTACGTGATTCAGTAGCAAACATTTAAACTATCACATTTATAATAGCCAAATTTGGTTTTGCTAGTCATTTAGAGAGCTCACGATAGGAATGAAAAGTCTCGGTCGCTATCTATCGACCGTTACGGTGGAGAGGACTTATAAGAGGACTGTATTAGCCAATTCTCTTCACTAGGTAGGTATGTTAAAAGAAAATTGACGGTACAATCTACGGGAAAGTCCGACGATTAAATTATATCCAATCAAATATGTAAGACTCTAACTAAACTCATAACAGCATTTTTATTTTCATTGTCTTTTACAGAATTTATAGTGATTAATTGCGGTAAAAGACGGTAAAACTTTACCGCAGATCAGAATAGTTCCAATGGAAACTATTGCAAGCACAGCTACACATATAATGAGCGACATAAAATGAGGATTTTAATGTGATTTTAGCGCCCATATCGGATACAGACAGATTATCGCGATGCGATTTAATTGCTTGTTGCTAGGGTTGCTACCTTTTTTTGGCACGAATAAACTATTTTTTCATTTCGATATGACGAAAAAACAAAGAGTACCTACTGCTTATTTTCCCTCGTCTTTCTTGATGATAGTTACAGCCTCTGTGCCATGAAATTAAAAATTTATATATTTGATCAGCTCGTTTTTTATTAACTTTATCAAGCTTTGTTGCTTTCGTCTCTGCTCACTTTACGTAGTAACAGAGAGAAAAATTTATCGATCGTATGCAGATTGCTAACATTATCGAGATTGCTTCGCTCGCTCTTGCATACTCTATCTTAAGCCTTTATAAATCTACAAAGTTAGTCCTTTTACTGTGTGCAAAATAAAACCTATCCCATTCGGGGCGAAATGGAATAATTATCGAGCTGGCTTTGCTAGCTCTTGCATCCTACATACTGTTAAGCTCTTCGTCATAACTCGAAAAGTTACTCATTGTATGAACGGACAAACGATAAGGTAACATTTCCGAGGTGAAGTGCAAAAATAACCGAACGCGCTTCATGGAACTGAAGATGCAACCCGCTGAAAACAAACTTACTGGCGCCCATGATAGGTGTCATTGTCAGTTTGGATGTTTTTTACTTAATCACCCAAAAACTGCTGAACGGATTTGGATGAAATTTGGCAAACAAATAGTTTATAAACTGGATTAACACATAGGATACTTTTTATCCCGATAGTACGTTTCCGCGGCATAATTTCCGACTTCTATGCGGGTGAAGCCGTTGGCAAAATCTGGTAGATTATAGAGTACACCTACACGAAAAAGAGGACTATAGTCTATTTTAGAGTACGCGTGATAACCCTACCTGTAGCATACGATGAATTGGAGCAACAATAAAAGTTGCATCGTCTAAACAGTATTAAGCCGATGCAAGTCATTTGTTTCTTCACTTGTATTGTTTGCCGCAGACAAGAAACTTGTGTAAATCTGCCTTAACGGTTAAAAGTCGACCATTCGAGTCCAATTTAATGCTAGCTTTAATGATTGATGTTTATATTTTACTGGAATTTGTATGAATGTGAATAGCTAGACATAACTTTTGACTCAATTTTAAAGAGATACCTCGTTAATATAATACACTTTATTGTGCACCATTACAAAGAGGAATAAGATGCTTTTATACAGCAGTGAGTACAGTATGACTAGAAATTACAATAGTTGATAATTTGTTTAAATTTTTAAGTGAGGTTTAAAATGTACTGTTTCTTGTACTTATTTATACAAGGTGTAACATTATAAGTGCAAATCCTGAAAGTACTTTATTCATAATTGACTACCGGATCAATTTCAGTAATATAGGTATTAAGGGATATTTGTAATGCATTGAATTGAATTTATTAAAACTACTAGCTTGCCCGCGGCTTCGCCCGCGTGGTGGAAGAAAATTATCCCACGGGAACGTTCTACCAGAATTATTTATCTGTACAGATATTAATAAAAATAAATAAAATTTCTAAAATAAAAGTAGCGTAAGTTACTCCTTATTACATCAGCAATCTGTCAGTGAAAGTCCCGTCAAAATCGGTCCAGCCGTTTCAGGGATTAGCCAGACATACAGATAATTTTTTTTTTTTTAAATACATTTTGGTATATGTACCGTGTACACATCCATAATATGCATTTAGTAAAAGCGGTTATTTTAATATTACAAACACACTCCAATTTTATTTATCTGTATACTATACAGGATAAGTTTTTATCCGGTGCGCAAAGTTTAACCATGAATTCAGCATATTCTAAAGCCCCCAGGGCAGATTTTTTTTGTCGGTTATACAAAAAAAAATCAGCTGCTTCATAGAAAATTACAGTACCTACGCGGTCAAAATGTATGGAACAGCTGATTTATTTTTGTGTAAACGACGAAAAATTTCTGCGCTGGGGGTTTAGAATGATATGCTGAATTCATGGTTAAACTTTGCGCATTGGATAAAAACTTATCCTGTATGTACATAGATGAAGGTGTAATAAATTCGTCTGCTCAACAATGTAAATAACGCAATGAGCGTATCTGAACTGTCAAAATGATAGAAATTACGATCAATTGTCATTTTATGTGTGGAATTACCCCGCGGGGCTTTTGGAACAAGACCCTTAAAAACAAACCAAAAAGTCCAGGTTTTGGGAACATGAGGCCTTAAAACAAAAACAAAAAAAAGCCAGTTCTACGAGATTAACCAATCAGAAGATTCAACAATTATTGCTCAGCCATTAAACATAAACTTTAAATAGCTTTATTAACAACCAGTTAGCGACAGTCGTACCCTGAGAACGGAACCTTAACCGCCTTGAAAGGAGATCGCCAAAAAAGCGCGCGGTAATCGCACGCACGACTTTTTCATCGCAATTAGATTTAATTCATCGACAATCGTGATCTGAAGTTGATCGTAAGCGATCACACGCACAAATATAAATTTTATTGTTTTTGCAGCAATTCGTTGAATTAATTACTATCATCATTATTAATATTTTATGGGAAGTGTCGGTAACTACTACTGAGTCATTCACGCGTTTTTTTTTTTTTTTTTTTTAATTTTATCGCCCATTTACACCTTTTGTCATTTTCCGTCTTATTACAAAATGCGATCTAATTTTCTTTCCGGTCTAATGCCATGAGCCAGTTTTTGAGTATCCATATCGTAACTTTAAAAAATCTTTAATAAAATATGACAACTTAGCACACTTAGGACAGTCTACTATATCTTATAACATCACATTCTAAGCTGAATCACTGTCTCTCAAGATACAGGTTACCTAGTTTGAGAGGCAGGGTTTTCCATATTGTGTACAGATTTCAACTCCTAGATTTGTATTGCATTGTGTTACTACCCAAGCTCATTTTAATTGTCTTTATAAAAACAAGTTTAATCTGTATTTGTTTATAAAATAAAGATTTTATTATTTTTTATTATTAATGTTTTTTTGTTTTACATACTGTAATAATTGTGACATTGTTTTGATTTATTAATTTTATTCCTATCATATTGCAGATATTTTAATTAATGTTTTATTATAAACATAAATGAACCATGCCGATTATTGTTGAACTGTAAAACCTATGTCTATTTTATAATAGATTGTACAAGGATCACCCATTTTATAACTGTCATCTTATTTACTGTACCTGCAATCTATGCAAATACATTTTTACTTCACTTTACTTTACTTAAGTTGTCAGTTTTTTTTAAAAGAACTGACTTTTGATTTGTCAGGTTCTTATTTCGAAACCAGGCTCGATAGTTTAAACCATACCTAAAGCAAAATCTTGTTTTTTTTTTAATAAGACCGCTATGGTTTGTTTGATACTGCACGATCACCAATATACATTCTTGTCAAATATCCATTCCTAGCTGTTGTCCGCGACATCGTCAGTGATCCAGGATGAAAAGTAGCTTATATCCTTAACCATGTCATGGTCTATCTGTGGGTCAAATTTCGTTCAAATCCGTTCAGCCGTTTTAGCGTGAAAGCGTGACAAACAAACAAATTACTTTCGCATTTATTTTAGTTAGGAAGCTACGCTGCTTTTATAAACATTGCATTGTTTTATTACTCTGAATATTAGGATGGTAAAAAACAGAATCACAGCTAAGCGAAAAGCGAATCAAAAGCCACTTTAACTTCGCTTTTGGTTTTCGAGAAATTGTGTGAAAAAATATGTAACTTATAAGTCGTTTTGCATCTACTTCTAATAAAAATTTGCATATCATAACATTTAAAAATGTAGAAAAATGTAGAAAACATAGTTTAATCCGATAAAGATAAAAATGTTCAACATTAAGATAAGTTTAACATCTAAATGTTCTTTATGTGTCTATTTCAAACGGAATACTAAAGATACAGAGTAAGTAATTAACTAAAGACGTTCATCGCGAAATCAGACTAGATTTATATAAATACTAGCTTTTGCCAGCGGCTACGCCCACGTGGATGTCGGTTATGGCGTAAGAAAGTAGCCTATGTCCTTCTCCATATCCCAGGCTATATCTCTGCCAAGTTTCATGACGATCGGTTCAGCGGTTTAGGCGTGAAAGCGTGACAGACGCACAAAGATACTTTCGCATTTATAACATTAGTAGGGATAATGGGAAAGAGCTAACAGGTCGTTTTAGGTAAAAAAAAGAATATGTTGCTCTTTTTCTTATTAAAAAAGGTACACTGTTTGTAATATTTATTTATAATTATTGCCATGGAATATACAGGATAAGTTTTTATCCAGTGCGCAAATTTTTACCATGAATTCAGCATATCATTCTAAAAAAACAGCTGTTTCATAGAAAAGTGTAACGCGGTCAAAATGTATGGAACAGCTGTTTTTTTTTTTTGTATAACCGGCGAAAAATTTCTGCGCTAGGGGCTCTCTAGAATGATGTGCTGAATTCATGGTAAAAATTTGCGCACTGGATAAAAAGTTATCCTGTAGTTGAATATCAATAAGTAGTCATAATCATCATAGAGCAAATATTGTAAGCTCAATGTATTTTATTGTTCTAAAAATAAAAACCAATCGTGTACCTAAAGCCTTAATTCCAACTCCTGTCATTCAAATTTCGAATACCTTCCAAAAAAACAAAACTAAAATTTCATCATGGCCACCTGTTACGACAATAAAAACGCGGGAAAACATTGATATACAAACGTCAAACGTGCAATACGATTGAAATTCAGAGGGTAGTTCCACCCTATTTCGTATTCAGTTCTATCCGTAATATGCGGATTCTTGAGGGGCGAGGAAATTCCTCCTTTTGGGATGTCCGCCATCGCAATACCGTTTTCCGAAAAGCGAATGAGCCGAAAAATGGCGTTGACTAATTTTGGGGCTTTATTTTATTGCGCTGATGTAGGTGTTGATAATAATCGGTTTATACCGCTTTTATATAGGTATTAGCTTTTGCCCGTGGGTCCGCACGCGTGGATGTCGATTATCACGTAAAAAGTAGCCTATGTCCTTCTCCATATCCCAGGCTATATCTCTGCCAAATTTCATGACGATCGGTTCAGCGGTTTAGGCGTGACAGCGTAACAGACAGAAAGACGTACAGAGATACTTTCGCATTATAATATTAGTGGACACCAGTTAATAAATACTTGGAATAAATAATGAGCGAGATGAAAGAATTTTTTTTGACATGTGAATATGAATTCAGGACTTAAACTTTAATTTCAGGGAGGTACCTTTTTCGCTAAATGCCTGTTGACGAAAACATTTGTGTCTACAATATTTCATCACCATTACAATTTTTTTTTAATGTTCGTGTGCTAACCGTTCTCATAAAGATGTAAATATCAAATGAAAACATCAGGTATGACACTTACATTCTAAGCATCACAGCTTTTAAATATCCGTTTGTCTGTCTGTCTGTTTGTTTGTTTGTTTGTCCGCCTAGACCGCTATGATGACGTTGAGCTTCGCATTATTACCCTGGATATCCAGTGAACTAATAACAGACGTATCATTGGATCATTGGTGAATGGCGAGACAAGTGGAGCTTACAGAGATCCCTTGCCTAAGACATGACAACATGGTCTCTCCGGGAACGGTATTCAGAAAATTACGTTCACTTTTCCATCTTCATACATAAAAAATGTCATTACATAATATGTATAATAAAATGCTTTACCTTAAAGGCCCCAAAAACGGGCTGTATAAAAATTCTAATAGCCGAACTACATACACGTACATATTTTTTTTTTTTTGTCTCGGATCGTTGGCCGAGCAAACACACGTAGAAGCAATAAGCAAGTACTAATAATATTATCAAAAAAAAAAACTGACCAAACGATTGTCGGCCTTCAATTCGGCCAGATCATTCACCTGCGCTGATTATAACTACCGAAGACTTTTACAGAAATACCACTTTACACGATGTTGTTACATAACAACCATTGGAGAAACGGCAAAAGTGTACCGTACTCAAGTTTCTTCATCTATTGTTAGTTCCATGTTAAAGGGGGCAAACCTATTGCCATTAACCGGGCGAAAATACAGACACCGGGCTGAGAATTTCTTGAAAGAAAAACCCAACAACACATTTCCCGACCGATGGAATCAACTCCTTTTTTTGTTCCGGGTTGGAAAAACCTCGAGAATATCCTCCTACCGGAGCGGGGTCTGTCAGACTCTTACTGACTAAAAACCACCCCAGTGTTCCCTTCGCACACTTGGACCGAGATTCATGGGAACCTGTGCGCCTTCCAAGATCCCAGGACTCAACTCCTAGAACAAGAATCAATCTTAGCCTGGACCTTCTTAAAACTGTCTCATTGAATAGACATGGAACAAAGATAAATAATGTTACAGTCACTAGCCAACAACTTGGCAAATAGATTTATAGATAGTAGTTTGTTTTTACCACATTTATAGGACGGCTTATCCTCTTGGTATAATCCTTGAGCCACTTTCCCCTTTTTTCTGGAAACCCTAAGGCTACAAACAGAATTGAACATGAAGAAAACAAAAACACCGCGGAAGGGCGTGCAATCGATTTAGTCTGAGATTACGTTTGAGCGGTGTCTGTACGTAAGCTTGAAAAAATCTTTCGCTTATTTTGACTGGCTAAGTGAATCTGTCTGTGAAGGCGGTCACATTTTCAAGGTTAAATTGTCAAATCGGTTTTCATGTTTGTTTCGGATTAAGTTTAGGAAAACAACTGATGTGACCGATTAGTTAATGTGTCGCTTATTGTTTTGAAGAGATGACATAATAAACCGTTTGAGCCTGTCTGAGAATTCAGAGTAAAACATAATTACGCTTTGGGAAAATTCTTTACAGGTAGGTGTCTGGTAGGCCACAATACTGATGCTTTGTGTCTCGCAATGCTAATTTCTTACTATTGTATAGAATCAAGTTCTACTAAATGAGCAGCCGTACTGCTGGGGAATTCGTTGTGCGACTTCTTCCCAGCTAAAGCACCAGGAAGTGGTGAAGGGCTGGGGGGAGCGTCTCATGTAATTTTAACGTTAGTTTGAATGACTTTTGATTTAGATTTAGTATAAGCTTCTTTACAGGTAGGTGTCTGGTAGGCCACAATACTGATGCTTTGTGTCTCGCAATGTTAATTTCTTACTATTGTATAGAATCAAGTTCTACTAACTGAGCAGACAGCTGTACTGCTGGGGAATTCGTTGTGCGACTTCTTCCCAGCTAAAGCACCAGGAAGTGGTGAAGGGCTGGGGGGAGCGTCTCATGTAATTTTAACGTTAGTTTGAATGACTTTTGATTTAGATTTAGTATAAGCTGAGCTCTTATCCTATTGAAACTTCGTACTACGCTAGGCCAGTGTTATTACCACTGACGTGTAGCCTAGTGTACAAGAATAGAACGACGAGTGCCACTAGTCTTGCATAACTGCATACAATAAAGTGAGCCTTCTGCAATTGTGCAGTTATACGTATAACCGATGGCTCAACGCGTGACGATTGGCAAACGAAGCCGCGTTCTGAGAACGATCCTAGTCGGATGATCAGGCCTTTTTGCGCAGACCTGACGTATTAGTCACCTCCTAGGTTTTGTTTACAAATAAATCAAAAACCTGCGATGTCTCACCGCGAGGATTAATCGGATCATCTTTATAACAATGTAGAATACAGTTGCATTTCCTTCATCTTGGCCAGTCCTTATGTATCAGATAATCAAGGACTTTCATGTTTGACTTTCTTACATTTAAACTAGCTTTTGCCAGCAGCTTCGCCCGCGTGGATTTCAAAAAATATCCCACGGCAACGTACTACCGGAATAAAAAGCATAGTATGTGTTAATCCAGGTTATAAAACTGTCTGTGTGCCAAATTTCATTCAAATCCGTTCAGCTGTTTTCACGTGATTGGGTAACAAACATACAAACTTTCACATTTCATCATCATTTACCTGCCGTCTAGCCTTGTCCCGACTATGTTGGAGTCTGCTTCCAATCTAACCAGATGCGGCTGAATACCAGTATTTTACATGGAGCCACTGTCTATCTGCCCACCACATACTGAGGGCCCGTGACGACTGTCAAAGATTCACGAATGTCAGCCAGGACCAACAGTTTACGTGCTTTCCGAACCACGTACACGTCTTGGTATGTAAAGATGGAACCCATCCACGGACCAACCGCGGCAAGCGTAACTTAACCTGATCGATCGACCCGTGCGCCGTTATTACTTAGCCACAAGCCCAAAAGAAATCTGGAAGCATTTCTAAGTAGGATCGTATTAGTTACTCGTAGTAGTTCATGATAACGTATCAAAAGAACTCTTTGTAATCTCCACGCAACTTTATAATCTCTATTCACCATTAAATATTACAAAATCTCCATGGAACGATGACAAACAACAATAGACCATTCAAATATCGACATAGAAAATAGGAAAATAGATGTCCCCATACGTATTACGATGGTATTTTCATACGCCCCCTTTGACATAAAAACATCTGAAATGTGTCTCCCCTGGCATCCGGAGTCAGGGATAGGAGGCAGGGGAGTTACATAATTAAACATTACGCGCCAACAATACACAAATACTTAATTGAAATATTAACGAGCAAGATGGAAGTTCATGTTTCATGTAAGAGGTAGAAGGGAAACGGAAATTAAAAAGTGTCTAATAAAATGTAACGTTTTTTTTTTTACTTATCTTGTGTAATTTTTCCTCGGTTATACAAAAAAAAAAAAACTGCTGTTCCATGCATTGTGACCGCGTAGGTATTATTATTCTTTTCTATGAAACAGCAGATTTATTTATTTTTTGTAACCGACGAATTTTTTTTTGCGCTGGGGGTCTAGAATGATATGCTGAAATCATGCTAACAGTTTGCGCACTGATTAAAAACTTATCCTGTATACAACACCCCGACATCAACCGCCGGGCAGTTGCCCACCAGTAAACACCCGTCTGGTCGAAGGACCCTCCCTTTTCCATAGAGTATAAGTGAACTTTACACCCTGTTCCTCATTCCTCCATATCTGTGTAGCTGATTGTCTCGCTGGTCTAGTGGTTGCAAACGCTACTGCAATAACCTCTTGAGCAAGAGGTTATCGCGGTTTTCCACAAGAAATTTCTTAGTAGCGTCCCCGAGTCTAGATTTGTGCCCGGTTGGTGGCAAAATGCTGGCCTCCCTTACATAAGACTTAAACTTAAGGTAAATCTAGTCGAAATTTTTTTCATACTTTCGGGAGTTTATTACTCAACTCTTCGACAATGTACACATCAAAAATTAAACATGGTATGGTTCTGTCTCATTATTAATATTGTCTGTACGGAAACAGAATACTAAAATAAAAACCCATTAAAAAGTTAGGATCCAAAAAAGATTCGTTTTTCTTGCTAATTTAACCTAACTTTGGGTGTTTTTAAGTAATAAAAGAAGTGTAAAATCTTTTCAAAACCAAGTCGGTACCAAGAAAGTTGAAGTCTCGCAAAGTTCAATAATCCTTATTGGTCTTTGATTTATGCAGTGGTTTTTTTCATAAAACCCGATTTTATATTTTACGCGCCTATTTTACTATAAATTATCCTGCATGATGCATCTCACTCAATAACGTTGTGCGTGTGGATTAGTGCCCAACTGTTCATCACTGATATTTCCTTTGTCGGACTGGTCGGACACGATGCCTGGTGAGACAGCGCGACTAGACTCCCCTTAAGTGGCGAAATGTGGGTTTTCTTTAAGTACGCCTCTGTTTAACCCTTTGGGAATTACAGGCGTAATATAATGTTATCAGCTTATATGATTTGTAGATTTTGCAATTTTATTTTAGAAACAGTTGATGCTGTTTTTAAAGTAAGAATTATTCAACACCAATTTTGTTTTAAGGAGTATTTGTTGTGCAAGCTTTGTAGTTGTTATCGGTGTCGGGTATAATTATATGTAAGCTTTTCGCTGCCATTCGTGGCAAACAAAAATACAAATGGCAGTTATTTTGGCGCCTGAATGACATTGACAGGAGGTGTTGTTGATAAACATTTTGTGTTATTGTGTCCCAGAAATTGTATTGACAAAACAAAATGGCGACGTCATTTCCGATTTTGGCCACGCGCCACAATGCCCTAGTATTGTTGTAAATACTACCACAGGATATTGGCGACGAGGACAGGATAGACCCAGTACAGACAAATTTTGAAAAATAAATACCTACATAAAATATTGGCGGATATAATATTTTCGACTTTATTTCACCTAATTTCACACCCTTGGTACATCACACCTTATCACAAAATGTTCAGTTAAACGTCTTACATGGACATGGCCTCACCAAAATCAAACTGATGCCTGCCTACCTTCGCCTCAGTCATCAAAAAGGTTGGTGACCCAGGTTAGAACCAGTTCTAAGTGGTTCAAAACATTGTGTGATGAGTTCAACATGCTTTTAGTTACGCAAAAAGTTCGTTAACAAAAAGTCCGACTTGAAACTGCTTAGTACAAAACTTTTTTTATTTTCAGAATGCGTGAGCTGGATTATTTTTTCGTCCTGGCCACTGTGATGCTCTTTGATTTTCTTAAGAGCAGCTGTTTTCAGAACCGTTAAAACGCACATTCTATTTTATTTATTATTCGATTTTCGAAATACCCGAAAGGTGGGTTCTCAAATCAAAGCACAAATGTTTGTTGTTTCTTTTACTGTACCCAATAATGTAAACAAGATATTTACAATAATGTAAATATTCAGTATTTTTAAAACATATATTATGCAGCGAGTAATCAGTTAACTTATCGCAATCAAAAAGTCTGAAAGAACTCAAAAATGTTACTACTCAATATGTACATAATGCAGCTTCAATTTTACATAAGAAACAATCCAATAACTAAGCTTCAATAATCTCGCAAAAACAAATCCTTTTTACAAGAACTTCACATCCATTATTCCAATCCATTAATAATTTTCACCTGCTTCCATTACATTATTTTTAATGAAACTAAAACGTTACAAAACTCTCATACAATTCATGATATAGTTCTTGCTTATGAAATTAAATAAATTGGTAAACCAAATGGCAGGGCATTGTATTCAAATCTGCAAACAAAGTATGCACCATCATCATCTGCCTAGCCTTTTCCTAAGTTGAGGTCAGCTTTCAGCGTAACCCAATGATCCTGAATACCAGTATTTTTCATGGAACGACTACCTAATCTCGTCAATCCACAACCCAGTTACTGGCGACACGATAACCCTTGATAAGACTGAAGATTTTGCCAGTCCAAACGGGTAGTCAGAACAGAAGCCCCACGAGGACCAGCTCCCTAATTGCGTGACACACGATTAATCATAACCGGTTTCATTTTGGCAGTTGAACAATATACACTGCGTTATTTACGTTGTTGAGCAGACACATTTTTCCAACATATGAAGCAATGGTTTAGCAATCTTTTTCAAAACGAAACAGATTTTTTTTTTTTTTTTTTTTTTTTTTTAAACGTTGCCCCACACTAGGAATTTCTCCTGTATTGTGGGTGCGTTTACAAACATTTAAACTCACATACACAAACAGCCAGACCCGGAACAACTAATTGTAGGTCATACAAATACTTGTTCCGTGCGGGAATCGAACCCGCGACACGCAGCGCAGCAGTCAATCGCTTAACCACTGCGCCAACCGTGCCGACAAAGTATGATAATCGTGAGTTCAATTAGGGTGCTGTTAACTTTCCTTAATCTTAAAATGAAAACAAATGTGCATACTAAAAGTAGTAAGATTTCTATTTCCATACAACTCGGTTTTTATGACATTTTCTCTCGGCTACTTGTATATTAATTCAAATACAATGTTTATTGACAACAACAAAAAATACGCGCCGTTATGAAAACCTTGCATATTGTTTACATTTCTTACAACACGAAAAAAAAAACAGTTTAACAATATTCGTAATTTTTTTGCAGCTTGCAACTCTGCTTACGCCTTTTTAGCATGAAAGTACATAATTCCATATAGTCAGGTGCGAAATAATCAAATTATAAACGTTAAATATTAATGCTATGCGAGTTCACTTCGATTTTTTATCAAAAGAAAATCAATTATACAGTGTGCGCTTCATGTCGTTGCACGTGATAAAAGTACGTCCTGTATAAGGAAGAATAAACTCACTTCTATTTCTAACTCAATAAAGCCTTATTTCCAATGCGAAGAAAGTCTTAGCGATTGAACAATGGAAATGCAACTTTATTTTTTAGGGCTTGAGGTTTGAATTTAGATGGAAAATGGTTGGCTTGAGACTGTACGCTCAAGTAAAATGTTCGGTATTTTAATAATGTGTAAACTAAAGGGGGAAATGTATAAAACATGGTGTAGTGTAAGTATTCGATTCTGTCTAATGGTGTATTGCTTTTTGCGAGAAATCCGCCATGTTTATTATTGGTATCTGCGCGGGTCCGTTACTTCGATTTGTCAGTTACTTTAAGTATGTGGTTGGATGCCGCCGGGTTCTTATATTGAATTACTAATCGTTTCGCTTACGACTGTGTTCTTTTAGTTATGGTAGTGACAAATTTTTCCTATAGAATAGGTACGTTTCTATAGGAAAAATTTGTCACGTTTGACTGTTATAGCTACTTGTGAGAAAGCCAGATATTGTTGGCACAAACTTAATACATAGGTAAATTGTAATTTTAAATAATGTAACACTTAAGCGAACCATAAGTTATCCAAAATTAATTAGTAGTACAACCAACCAAGGAAAACATCGTGAAGAAACCGGCTGTCCTAGAAGCAAAATTCGAAGACACGTGACATCTACCAACCCGCACTGGGCCCGCGTGGTGGATTAAGGCCGAATCCCTCTCACCGAGAGGAGGCCTGTGTCCCAGCAGTGGGAACATTATAGGTTGATGATGATGATGACAACCAACCATATCTGCTTTGTTGGCATTCTATTGTTATAATGTCGAGGGAAAAGGCACTGAAAACTGAAATACAGGCTTTGTCTAGTTCGGTTGCAGTTGCTACGTCCATTTATTAGAAATGAATACTGCCAAACTATGTTTCTATAAAATATTACTAAGTTTTTGGAGAAATAAATATACTTAGTTACTTTAAAAAAAAAAGGATATTCATCATTGAATTTCAGTAGTAGTAAAACGTAGAAATTCATCGTTAACCGACTGCCTGCGGAAAAGCAAGGTAATGCTTTTATTGTGTAAATATGTTTGTGTTGTCATTCACAATACTCGGCAACTGTTCACAAGAGCAAAAACGATATGCTGACCCGCTTTATGTGTCACGTGATGATATTTTCGTTCCTTATATATTTAGTATGTTATATTTATGTATCTATATTATATAGGATATGTATATATCTGTGTATCTATTTTAATATATTGTATATTTATTATTTTGCGCCAAAAACATCCCCATTTTATATCCAGAGATTCCACACCAATCGCTGACCATTCCAAGGTTGCCTGGAAGAGATCGCGGAAAGCGATAAGGCCACCCATTGTATATTTTGTAGTGTACCTTGTTTTGTGTTAAGTATGTATTTTTTGTGGTGTACAATAAAGTATATATAAATAAATAAATGACCCAGGTACGAAAGGTTCCTAGAACGTCGAAACCAGGCGTTTAATTTGCATTTAAATTGACGTATTTTTTGTGTAATTAGCAAACAGAAGGGCGCTGTTGCCATCTTCTTGGCGGTGGCCATTTATAAAGTATATCTAAATTTAGATGGGGACGCATTGGAGTACGTTTACCTTACCTTCATAGAGAAGATGTAGTGATATTTTTTTAAGAGTTTGCTTAGATGGTTCCGTCAATCAAAGAGGATGCCATGAAAGCCTCATAGAAGGACTTAAAGTGACCTCGTTGATGATGTTCTTCAGAAAGGTACGTAGGTAGTACTCGCAACCGACGTGCGTGTTTGACCAGCGGCCCTAGTGTGAGTTTATTTACCCACTTTGACGTAAAGCATCGACTGCGTTCGGCGCTCCGATTGGCCCTTCACCAACCCGTCGATGCGTCAAGTCGAGATGGTTTAAAGAAACTCACACTAGGGGGCCTCTGAGGCCTTAGTATGTGTTTCATTTAACCATCTCGATCAAATACATCGAGCGCGTTTGGCGCTTCAATTGGCCCTGAATTGGTGATGGACGTATGTATTTTGTCTCTAGACCCTGGGGAGTTTATGTATGTACATACATAAGAAATAAATAAAAATAAAACATTCTACTTATAAAATATGCGTAATGTTGTGGTAGAATGTACGGAACTTATAAAAATATTAACACCATGCTATATAAAACTACATTATACAAATTAATTAATTCAAATTCATACATTGTAAAGTGTCATTACCATTGCGTAAATCTTTTATAATAGACTAACAACCTTGCGAACCCTGTGTCCCTTCCCACAGACACTATAATTTAATACAAATCAAATCACTATTACACAAAAAATTCCCATAACACACTAAGTATCCAATGACGTCTCAACGCCAAGTTTGAAACCTATCTTCTGTCAAAAGGACGCAATGAGTACTTTAGTACCCTACGTGACTGGTCCCACAGTTACACAAATTAGTTGACACATGTCAAGGTGACAGTTCATTGACGAATTTGATGATACCTCTAATGTATTGTGAAATAATAACAATGGCCGAAGGGTTTACGGTAATGACCCGAAAACAAAAGTAATGATTAACATTATTTTGTGTGATTGTTTGGACCTCTATTTCTGGATATTGCTTAAGTATTACATTGGTCGTGTAAGTGACAAAGAATTTATACTGGAGAAAGTATACACGGTGGCAGGTATCGCCTTCAACCAAAGTTATCATATATTCAGCATATTTATGATTCTGAACTTCCAAGCGGGAAATTTTGGGTACTACGATACCCCTTGGTAAGACTGGTTGTCAAGACTATCGGGCTTTTGACGACCCGTAACGACTGTCAAAGATCCACGAATGACAGCCGGGACCAACGGCTTAACGTGCTTTCCGAGGCACGGAGGGGTCTTGGTATGTAAAGATGGTCACCCATCCACAGACCAAGACATAGACAAGTGTAGTTTAACCTAATCGATCGACTTGTGCGGCTGTTAATACTTAGCCACGAGCCCCTCAAATTGAAATGGCTCATGTTTTTGTTATTTTACCGGTACAATTATACGCCAATCTCTCTCTCTAGGTATACCTATAGCAAAACAGCGAGATTTATGGCAGTTGAAATAAAAACTGAGGAGTAACTTTCCCAAAGCTCTCCCACCTTACACCGAAACAAAAAATAGACACCTCCACTTCACAGAAAAGTTAGGTAAGTAAATATTGTGTGAAACGTCCAAATCTTCCCACTCTCAAAATGATGGATGAGAAAGTTTGAATGAACTTCTGAACAAAAACGAAAACATACCGCCCACACCCTAGAACCTTCTGAATTCAAAACCGAAGCGGTATCAAAATCCATTCCTTCATTCGTTCGCTGGAGTTCTTTTATGCTCAGAGTACACGAATCTTCACGAAGACGAGTAACATGAAGCAATCGCGTTTATTTTGTCGGTGTAATTGTGTTATGTTCACCCCATTTGATACTAATTCGATTCGGCGCCCTACAGGACTGAACGAGTGGGTCGTAACTAGAATTCGTCTTGAGTTTTCTGTTGTACTTACTTCATATTATGTTAGAAGTAAGTAGGGCTGTCTCATCTCACATGATATATACAATCGCGAGCAAAAGTTCGGAACCCCTTACTTGTTACTTGTTCCGTGGGATTTAAAAACGAAATTACTGATAAAAATTTATGAAAGTGCCACCATTTCAAAGGCTATACTGTAAACTTGAAATTCATGCCACTTGCATTTAAATTAAACCCATCAAGAGTTTTCCTACTTTGAGTGGGGGAGTAAGAAAAAAGGATGTTTCAATTTCTCGATACGTCGCGAGTTTTGCCATAAAAACACGTTTTTTGTCAATCGGCTGTCACACGTTTACCGGTACACAACACCGCATAATCACACCTTTTCTTATTCCCTCATTTTTTCCTTATTCCTTCACTTAATCCGGGATGGCTATTGAAACAAGGGTTTAATTTAAATGCAAGTGGCATGAATTTCAAGTTTACAATATAGCCTTTAAATTTAGCATTTTCATTAACTTTAATCAGTTATTTTGTTTTTTTTTAAATCCCTTGGAACAAATAACAAGTAGGTGATTCCAAAGTTTTGCTCGCGAGTGTATATTTTACGGACATAAAGGTGACATTACTGACTTTCTAAAATTCAGTGTAAGTTAGACTAGCGGACACTGACAGTAGGAAAGGTTTTAATTTTGACAGTTCAACAACATTCATTGCATTATTTACGTTGTTGACAAATTTTTCGAACATATTATCATAAAGCAATAGATTAACAATATATTTGAAAATGATTCAAATTGCGATTGATAGTGTGTTAGGCAATTAGGTTGGTGTTAAATGGTAGATGAGATGAAATAAGAATTGCAATTTAGTTGAAAACCGTTAAAAGTAATGGAGATTCTCAAAAACGGGATGATGCTAGCTACATCATCCTCTTCATCTTCTTCTTACCGTGTCGATAGAAATCTAAATACAGTCAGCCCAGAATTTAGCTACGATTTTAGCACTTTCAGCAGCATCCATTAGCTTCTGTAGCGTGCAGACAGCAGAACACGCTTGACAAGATATTAAATGCCCCATTGTTTGTGGGACAGCACCACATTAACACTCCAGGGCGGAGTCATCAGTGAATCTCCACCTTAGCAGGTTTTCTTTACTTCGGCCTACCTGAGTCCGGAGTCTATTTAAAGACTTCCAGGAAAGCCAAGGCAATTCATGTCCAGGTGCGAGATTTTCTGCGGGTGGAACAAATGGGTCTGCAAGGAAGCATCGTCTCGCCACTGGCTTAGCCGTTCCTTAGACGGTTCGCCAGTGAGAGGGGGACATCATCTTCTTGATCAGTCGCTCAACTCGAAACAAAAAAACTTTTGGATTTGGTAATGTTTTATTTTAAAATATGATGTGCGTTAAGTTATGATGGGCACAAATTAGTCGATTGTATTCTTGTTAGTAACGTATAAAGATATCTGTCGGTACTGAGTGATTCGGGAAACTCTTATATATCTTTTTTTAAACTCCGCGTTGTGTGGTCAAGTTTTTATAACATTCTTGTTTATTTAAAAAGTATTTTTAGTTAAAGGCTCTTCGCGGTATAGAATCAAGCATAAAACACGACTTGACCCTTTGGACCAATTGCGATTATCGTCACGGTTGGCGCTTAGAAGAACACCATTGTAGATGTTTTTTGCCAAAATCCAAAGACTTCAAATATAATCCATTGTCTAAGGAAACCACAACAAAATATTTACAAATATTAAATGCATTTACACTACAGAGTCTGATCATAATTCCCTATTCCTGGTTGTCATATAAATATCGCTCCATTGACCACTATTCGACCACAGAGTTCACACGCATTTGCAACATGCGACCAAAATGACACAATATTGTTTGTAACCCTTAAATGCGGGTGGAATGTTCAATTTTTGCGTGGGACGGACGTTGGCGGCCCGTTTTATCAGCGAGCGAGTGAAAAGCGTTTCCTGCGAACTTTTGCCTCGTAGGCACAAGTTGTGACTAGAATTGTTGGATACTGTTAGCTGTTGGAGGTTATTTTTTGATGAAATGTTTTCTGGTTGGTGTTTTGTTAGTTTGTTAATAACTTGGTGTACGTAGTCGTGTATTTAGGACAATGATTTCTTGAGATTACGAGCAAAATTTTCGTTAAAATCGCGGGCTTTCTTTAGCTAACTCTCTTTCATAGCATTAAAAAAAACTTGTGGCAATTAATTGTTATTAAACTTTGACACGGAGTGGCTCTTTTTAAATTGTTTGAAAGAAAGGCATTTTGAGTTGCCAGTTAATCCTCGGTTGATAACGACAGTCGTACGATCAGTTGCTATCCCAACTTCCGCATACAAGCGAACATATCGTCGCGTTAATTGGCAACATTCGCGTATATTTTTATTAAACGCACACAAACAAAAATGGCCCTTTAAATATTTGCCAAAGCCCCATTTACAAAAAGCCCCTGTTTTCGTGTAACAGATTCTAATTTAGCCTCGCACCAATTAAAATTCGACTTTATTTTTTGGGGTTAACGTTTGAATTTTGAATAGATAGGCGGGTTGCTAAAACACATTACTTTTTATACCTACCAGGAAAAAATAATCATGTTGGAGTTTAGAATATTATCGTAAATGGTTCCCTTTTTGTCGGTGGGGGTCGAATGCGCCTTATTTCCTGGGTGTTAGGGGTGCTCCGTAAAATCGTAAAAATGCAAACTTTTCGACCGCCAGGGTCAATAATGCGGTCGGCAAACGGAAGGGTTAAGTGGTTCCGTAGCACAAAAAACCGTGTAAAAAATTGAATTTAATTTTTAACCCTCCTTGCTCTATATTCGAGGCTGGTCCTTAAGTTTCTGTTCTATCTTCAAGAGATGAAACAGGATTTCATTTTGTTGTTCTGACATTAACTAGTACAAAAGCTCTTATTATTACTATTAAGTGATAACATGACCAATCCTTAACGTTTACGAGTTGGTAAAATTAATGTAATTCATTATCATACAATACATAATAGCTACATTATTTATGAGCTACAGCATACTTGCAATTTTGATGATATCAAACCTAAGAATATCCACTTTAATTCTGTCCAAGTATTATAGTAACTATGTACAGACGCCAGCACATCATGCTACCCCAAACTGTCAAATTGTCCCAATTGAACATGAACCTTACGCTTATGTTATAAAGTTTAAAATCTATCGGAGATTTGATAGATTGAGGCAGCTTGATGTGCTGGCGTCTGTACTAAGCATCAAGAGCAGTGTGGCCCAGTGGTAACGGCCGCGACTTCCGGATTGTAGGACGTGGGTTCAAACCCAAGCAGGCACTTTTCTTTCAGTTAACTATTTCTGAACCACTGCTCTCAAAACGGTGGAGGAAAACATCGTGAGACTTCGTCGACAATGTTCAAGAAACAAAGATTTGAAAATATGTGACATCGCCAGCCCGCACTGGGCCCGCGTTGTGTATTATGCCTCACTTATCTCACAGAAAGAAAGCCTGTGTCCCAGCAGTGGGAACATTATAGGCTGATTTATGTAAGTAAGCATCAAACACTTTGACGCCGGAAAATGCAGTCGGGGAAACCCTTAATGCACCTAAGTGCACGTGTAATGCATGCAAACGGTTAATTTCGTCACGATGAGTGATAAATTATAATATTGCATAATATGCATAACATTGGTCCTTATTTGTGCCGCAAGTTTCATCATAACCTACCTATATACCAGTGGCGTGCACAGAGTTTTTAGACAGGGTAAGCAGAAATAAAAAAAAGTAAAATATAAAACAGAATAACTGATTGCTGTACAGACTCCAGCACATCAAGCAATCCCAATCTGTCAATTTTTTTTGATAGATTTCCAACTTAATTTTATAACTATTCGGTTCATGTTCAGGGGCTTGTGGCTAAGTAACAATAGCTGCGCGCATCGATCGATTGGGTTAAGCTACGCTTGCCTCGGTTGGTCCGTGGATGGGTGACCATCTTTACATACCAAAACCCCTCCGTGCCTCGGAAAGCACGTTAACCCGGCTGTCATTTGGGGATCTTTGACAGTCGTTACGGGTCGTCAGAAGTCCGAAAGTCTGACAACCAGTCTTACCAAGGGGTATCGTATTACCCAGTAACTGGGTTGCGGAGGTCAGATAGGCAGTCGCTCCATGTAAAATACTGATATTCAGCTGCATCCGGTTAGACTGGAAGCCGACCCCAACATAGTTGGGAAAAGGCTAGGCAGATGATGATTCGGTTCATGTTCAGTTGGTAAAATTTGACAGTTTGGAGTAGCTTGATGTGCTGGTGTCTATACCTACCTACACAGCATGCAACCTGTGAGGCAATTAAATGATTTATACTGTTTTGTATCGAATTTACGATTGACTTTACTTTTAGTTGGTACCTATTAATTTCAAATCCGGTGTATAACTACTTTTCACGATCACCTGTTTTCTTTTCACCGATACATACTTTTGCACAAAACTTTTGTGCAAAACTGGTGTTCAGCTGTAACTTGTTAAACTGAAAGCCGACCTCAAAATAGTTGGGAAAAGGCTACGCAGATTGATTGGTACATGGCTGTTCAGTCAACTTCACTCATAAAAGGGTTCCTATTGACCACAACATTAACGGTCACATGGAAGATTCAAATCCGCCCTGAGATTGGATTTTTAACTCTCGGTGTTGCACCGAGAAATTAGAATCCAACGGAACGCATCAAAAAAACACTTGGATCGAGTAAGTACGGCGCTAAGCAATACGGATGCAGATCCATTACTTGTTGTAGTTTTATGTTAGGTTTTTGTAGGGAGAAGTTTCATGCCATTTCCATCCTCTTACCTCTTGACGTAGTCAATTAGTCGCTTTTACCAAAAAATCTGACATAATATCTACGGTTTACTCCTCAGACACATTTTGACCAACTGCTTTTTTTCCTAATTCCACTCAAACATTATTTATTTCTGACCTAATACAAAAATCTACATAGCATTCATACAGTTCGTAATTATATTTAAAATCAACTATATTTTTGCTTTACTCATATGTGTTCTCACATAAAAACTAGAGGGTTTTTTGTGCCATTTAAATACTTTTGATACATTAGTTTTAGTAGGAGGTATTGATGGTTAATCGTCGATATGGCCACTTTCAAATTAGCAAACATCGAAATACCTTAGATTTGTTATCACCTTCTTCAATAAGGCGATGGCCGAAATGACTAACAATAACTATTCTATCAAGGACCAGTAACAACGTGTGCAAAATGGCAAACACGTAATCCAATGGCAGTCAAGTCCCTGATACAGCATAATGAAGTAAGTGCCACAGATCAGTGGCCAAATATAAATAGGCAGTTGTTTTACGAGCTGCATAATGAGGCTATCAACCTATTCTCAATGTTATGGATCGCATACACTTGACGATTTGCACGCAGCGACTGTTCGTTTCACCGGTCTACGCACTAAGCTCGAAATCCGTTGTTTCGGCTGAAGTTACGGACGATTCCAGCTCCGTATCACTTACGGACGTATGATTAGTTCGGGAACCAAACTAAAAATGAATGACAACACGATTTGACAGTTGTCCCTACAAACGATATGTTTTTGCCCGTACGAAAAATTTAATTTGTCGTTTGTTTTGTCGAATTATTTTTGGATGGACGTCAACGAAGATACGGATAGTCGTTGACGGACTTGCAATGTAGACCCGCTGAAACGTGCGTTTAATAACACAACAACGAGCCTGTACGTAATCCTCGATAACGTAGGTGGGTGTGTAGTACACCCACAACTCTGCATATGCCTATTCTATAGGACTACAGGTACATCTATAGTCGTGTAGAATATAGTACACCTACACTTCGCCAGTTATTGTAATAGGGGGTGGGACGTGCGTCAAATCTTTTGACGTCGTTTGAATTTTGACGTCATCAACGTATATCTAGCAGTTTACAACTGAACATAGTACTGTACCAATAGCCATCCTACTACCCTACTAATATGTGTATAATATTGTGTTGTATGTTGGTTTGGATGTTTGTTACTCAATGACGCAAAAACCGCCGAACGGATTGAGATGATTGAATTCGGCACAATGACAGTTTATAACGTGAATTAACATATAGGAAACTTTTTATCCCAGTAGTACGTTCCCGTGGGATTATTCGAGCTTCACGCGGGCGAAGCCGTTGGCAAAACCTAGTATAAAAATAAAACTTCTGCAAAGGAAAGACGCCGATTACAGTGATGGCGATGGCAGCCTTGTGTTGCCAATCATTCTTTAACACCTCATGATTTACGAGTTCACATTTAAGGAACGGCGATTCTTGAACGACTTCTCAGTGAATGTAAAGGTCCCATAACAATGAAAGGCAAAAAATTATACAAATAGAAAAAGAAACCTAAAAAACGTTAACGATCTAGATGTATTACTAAATAGACAAACCAGCTCCGACTTCTAATATGAATATTATTGAAGTCGTAAAAATAGTTTTATCATAGTATAAGAAAAACTGGCTAATATCGAGCCAGATAGCGTAATAGGTACCTACAGTTTACACAACATACCTACACTTGTAACGACAAGCAGATTAACTAATTTTATTAAAAGCAGGAAACTTGCTATTTTTTTTATTTAATTATCGAAAACAAGTTTATAAATAAAAAACTTAAATTAAAAACTATGGCACACAAAAGCGTTTTTACGGTTTGTCTTTGGGAACAGAACAAACAGTATTACACATAAGGCGCGAACTACACAGAAACGGCGTAAGGCCGGCGCGGCGCAGTTGCGTTTTTTTGTATGAAAACGTTTAAAAGCGGCATCATGCCTACATACAAAATGTACTGCGTACGCTGCGCCTACGCCGCGCCTTCACCTTACGCCGTTTCTGTGTAATTTGCGCCTAAGGTTTATTAGTGCGGACACTTAATTTATACATAATGCAGCTAATATTAACATCTTAAATGTATGTAAATAGGTAATAAAAATATAAAGCTGCCAATCACTCATTCACTCTCCCCCAACAATCTGCAAACCACTTTCCTAAGATCATCTTAGATACTATATTAACAATAAAGAGGAAAGATTTGATTGTTTATTTGTTTGCATTGAATAGGCTCCGAAACTACTGAACCGATTTGAAAAATTCTTTCACTGTTGGGAAGCTACACTATTCCCGGGTGACATAGGCTATATTTTATCCCCGTATTCCCACGGGAACGGGAACTACGCGGGTGAAACCACGGAGCGCTGCTAGTCGTTTATAAATTCCTGAACAATTCCTTGTGTTTAAGTCTTGGTTGAATAGGTAACGCGTGGACCAGCACCCTGATTGCGTAACTCAATATTAATTATTATAATAATTTTGTTTATCTATTAATAATAATCAAAGAAAGCGTTACTACCCAGCAAACAAGCCGAAGCTAAGTGGTTAACTTAATGCATTTAAAAGTAGATTTCAGCGATAAGTGATTCTGAAAATTCGTTACAATAAATATTATTTTACCGATAATAACTTGTATGTGTAGTTTTCAGTCACAAAAAAAAAAAACAGTTAAAAAAAATGGAAAAAAATGACTTGATGTTTTAAGTACATTTTGTTTATCTGAAAAGTGCGCTAAAACAAGGGGCGTCCGCGGTACCATTCGTTCATGTTTACATCAAAATAACCCAAACAAAGGCTTATCATTATTATTTTTTACTAAAACTTCTTCAAACCTCTTCCTTCTTCGAAACCGGCTGCCATTACCATATTCTTCTTTGTCTATTAAACCCATTTAACTTAGCAACCGTCGGTTGTTCAACAGACTTCCGGGGGACAACCTTCAGATCAACCTCAAATGAACCAGCCAGACATATTGAGGTTGCGAAATCTAAATACGGAAAACGATTCGCCATAAGTTTACGGTTTAGGAATAGAACAAGGTAACATTACACCATAAAGATAAAAAAGTTGCCTTCTATTAGTACCTACCTATAATTCAATAAAACCGAATTTTGCAAAAAACATTTAGACCAAGCAAAAAGGTATATATTAACATAACATAGACAAAGGTATATAACATAACAAGATATATAACATAATAATAGGTCTTTACCTATGAAATTGCCGTTTTGTATGAAAAAATTTAAACGAATTTTTTTCATGAATTTTTTATTTGTGTTAATCGAAGTAATCACCCATGCAATCAATGCATCTTTGCCATCGCAGTGGCAGTTTATTGATGCCCTTCTTAAAGAAATCAGCTGGACGGGAGGCAACAAATTCTTCAAAGGCATTTTGTACTGCCTCTCGGGTATTAAATTTTTTTCCCGCCAAGAAGTTATCCAAATTCTGGAAAAAGTAGTAGTCTGTAGGCGCAAGGTCTGGTGAGTAGGGCGGATGACGGAGAGCTTCCAACCCCAGTTCTTGCAACTTGGAGACCGTCTGCTGTGCAGTATGAGGTCGCGCGTTGTCGTGCAGGAGCAGCGGAGACGAGCGATTGACCAATGCTGGTTGGAGATGCGCCAGCTTCTCCATCATTGTGTTCAGTTCTTCACAGTATACATCTGCAGTAATGCTCACCCCGTTTGGTAAGAAGCTGTGATGAATCACACCGGCGCTAGACCACCAAACAGTGACCATCACTTTTCTAGGGGTAAGTTTTCGTTTAGGGCATTGTTTAGGTGCTGAACCAGGATCCAACCAACTTGCTGAGCGCTTACGGTTATCAAACAGAATCCATTTTTCATCGCAGGTAACAATGCGGTTCAAAATTCCTTCATTTGTGTGTCTGTTGAGCAGTGCAAGGCACGTCTCGACGCGTACTTCGCGCTGGCGATCATTGAGTTCGTGGGGCACCCATTTGTCAAGCTTTTTTACCTTGCCAATTTGACGCAAATGGACCAATATTGTTTTGACGCTAACGTCGAAAGCTGCTGCTAATTCAGCCGTAGATTGTGTATCATCAGCTTCCACAATCGCCTTTAATTCGTCATTGTCGACCAAAGTCTTCGGACGACCGCGAGGTTCATTTTTCAGGTCGAAATTTCCAGAACGGAAGCGAGCAAACCAATAACAGGTGGTGCGTTGGTTTGTAGTGTTAGCTCCGTAAACGTCGTTGATGTTGCGTGCCGCTTGTGCCGCGTTGCTGCCACGACGGTACTCATATTCCATAATTACTCGAATTTTTAACGTATCCATGATGACGAAAAAGATTGAAATGCGATGAAAATGTAACACTAATCAATAAAGAAATGACTACTTTTAGAAAAAAAAAACCATGTTTTTAAAATAAAATTAATTTGAAATTAGAATTCTTAGCCAAACAAAAATTATTTTGATTTGAAATGGCCAGTACTGCAGAACGGCAATTTCATAGGTAAAGACCTAATATCAAGCCTGTATCATCCAGTTACTTTAAGCCCTTTCTAATAGGGGGAGAGCCTATTGCCGTCAACCGGGTAGACATACAGACTACGGACTGCTGATGACCAAATCCAAAAAAATCCAACTGGGAATAACCCAGGATCATCAACAGTAGCGCTTGCGACTAATAAAACAACGAACATTATGAAAAATTACATAATTAAAATTATTATTACAAACTTTAGCTCTAAGAAGAATGCTAGTCTCATTCTCTAAAAATAATTCATTAGTCTCCTGATACGGCCTCACAATTAGGACCCCAAAAGAAGTACTTAATTAATCACCACTTTGCTTATGGAAGTAACCATGTAGGTAGTATACCAAGACAAAAGATTGACTACCTCTTTAAAAAAATCGCACAATTATAATAAAACACCTTTCATAGGTAAAATCACAGTCAAATAATTTATTTCAAATATTCACCTACAGTATAAGTTTTTAACCAGTGCGCTAACTGTAAACATAAATTCAGTGTGACCTTTTCGTCGGTTATACAAAAAATATGATTATGCAATACCTACTGGGACAAAATGCACAGTTTGCGCACTGGTTAAAAACTTATCCTGTATACGGCTCTTTGGAACGCCAAAAACAAAAAAAAAATGAATTGATTCTAGCTGTCCCGTCCCTTCCAAAAGATATGGAGAAGAATGGGGAAGAAACTCTTCGCTAAGTCTTTTAAAATACTAATCATATTTTGGACATTAATGATGTGAAGACAATGTACTTAGAATAAAATTACTAAACCACGTATTACACACGTATAAAGAATTAAAATCAAGCAATGACAGAGAAACCAGGAGATCAACTAGGACCCCTACTGGTTAACATTGATATACCTGGCATAGTTCCAACAAGTTCAGCAAAAAACCGCATTCAATTCGATCCAGCCGTTCAAAGCAATATAGCGACAGACTCATGAACAAAATTACCTTTCACCACACACGGTGAATGTAAATAAATGTTTGAAGTGAATATAGTAGACGTAGATATGCAGCCTTATACGGGAAGATCATAAAATAAGGAATGTGGCTGCACTGGCTATCCCCGAAGGCGATATAGATACGTTGGTAGGGACCTATGTGTTGAGATCATCAATGAGGCATTAGGTCTCAAGTCATACAGTAATGTTCATTTCTGTTGTGACTATACCGAGACTGATAGTTATAAGAATACAATGTATTAAGAACAAAGTGAAACTTGTCATTGAAATAGTAGTAGGTATGGTTAAAAATCTAAAGATTTGGACATTGAAATCAGTGTATCAGATGCTTTAAAGTCCAAGAACAAGTTATCATTACCAGACCAAGAATATAGGCAAGCCACCATCCCGTAAATTCACAACTCTACCGGACGCCACCATGGGTTTTAAACCATTTCAGAATACGTAACAGAACCAACCAATACTCCCCCCCGAGTGGGTTCCCGCATTGTCGTTTCGGGGGGGCTCAGTAACCGTGGTCTCCCACCCACGGTGAAGCCAAGAGGAACCCAAAGGTGGGGCCGCTCGTCAGGGCTTTTGCCTCAAAGCCGACGACGTAGTGGCCAAAAAGTAGGTTGCGGTGAGGTGCACCGCAACTGAGGTGGGCCGCGATGTCGAATGGGAGGCATCGCGGCTGAGGGTTACGAGCTGCGGTAGAGGAGGAGTGCCGGTGCTTCTGAGCAGCGCTCTTCTCTTCCGTGGCCTGGACGGGGCCGCCACCGTTTGATGGCGGACGCGGTGAGGCCGCAGGGGAAGAGGAGTGTCGGTATAGCGTCGGCCGCTCTCCCTATCCCCTGCGGCCGAAAAGTGGTAGACGGGACGGCGCGTTGTGTTCCACACGCGCGCTGTCAAAGATGTCAGCAACCACCGGTGGGGTCCGCAAGGGCCGATGCCTGCCAGGGGTGCGGGTTTGTTCGAAAGAGATACCACGGCCCCTGGCATACGGGCTACTGAGGGAACACGGGTGGGTTTTAGTCAGTAAAAGTCTGACACGCCCTCCTGCTCTACTCAGCAGGAGAAGTCATTTGATGATTTCCCACCCAAAAAAAAAAAAAAAAAAAAACCAACCAATACTGAATGAACTCTATGAAAACCCCACCTTCCTACCATTCAACCTAAACCCACAACAACCACTGTAGTTTCAGTACAAAACATCGCAGTTTCGGGAAGCATCGTTTTACCTCGTAACGGTCAACCTTGAAATTTTCGAGCGTGCCCAGCCCAGTTGCTTAGCGTATAATCGGTTGACGTCAAGACCTAGGTTGTGCCAATGACCCGACAAGGCCAAACCGTCCGTTTACGACGCCATAGGAGTTATATTGAAGCCGTTGTGACGCGATGCCAGTTTTTTTCAATTCCAAGGTCGGTTCAGATGGAGCCTTCTGAAACTATGTTCCTGTAGGTCTATCAGGAACGTTCTGTTACAAAATAAATAAATTACTTGCGCAATGGTACAAGTTCAATATTTTTTTCAAGTTCAAGGCTTTGAAGGCTGTTTTGAAATATATAGTCGTAACCGATTAACAAAACTATTATCAAGTGACTTAAAAAGAGGGGTTAGAGCATTTGCGTTTGGTACACTAAGTACACCAGTTCAATACTCATATTGTATAACTACTTTCTCCGTATCCCCCAGAATCTAAAACAAAAGATATACCTTGTTGGCTTGTCGTTGATGGACTAGCAACCTGTCAATTATTAATAATTAAATCTTTGTGTCTATCTTTACATGTTGCAGTTAGTTCCGCTTCGTCTTCTCTGCTGACACCGTGGCAGAGAGAGCGTAAAGATAAGCTTTATGTTCTATATCAGCTGTGTTACTTACTTGCCTAGTAAAATGTCAAATGGAGCCTCTTCAAATGGATGAATTCGTCATTTATTTGATTCATTCCGGCGATACTTTTGACTATAGGAGATTTGACAACTGATGTTTTATATAGTGGTCTTATGAATGAACGTTAAGATTGACTTGACAGCAATGTCAACAGCATGAAAGAGCTGTGAATACCAAACTATCCAATTCTGCAGAAGAAGTAATGGCAAGAAAGTCCATCCTTTTTTTATTGAAATTCCCAGAAGGACCAAGTTGTTTTTTTTGTTCTAATGCAACAGTTCTTATTGAAATATTTAGACTTATGTACCTACATGTGTAGCCATTACGAACTGAATTTTACACAACATTATCAACATATTGCGTAATTCCAAAACACATACGAGTATGTCCATCCCAAAATCAACTGTGTACATTGTAACTTGCAACTCTGATGTCCATCCCACAGGGATTGTACCTCGCCACATAACATAGGGCGCCTCCTATTGTCCCCATTAATTTGTTCTTCTAACTCGAACCAAGGGACGCATGTCCGACTGCCCTGCCCGTATAATACTGGGCCAGTGATTAAATATAATTGGTTATGATCATTAAACAATTTATATGTGAAGTTGTTACTAATTTTTAGAGTTTGAGTTTGTGCAAGGAATTGGAGTTATGGGAATATTGAGGTGTGACACACAAGTTATCCAAGTATATATTACAACTATTGTAAGTATGGATCAACAACAAGTTAATTTAGGTAAATGTAATGTTGAAACGAAATGTTTATTCATGTAAGTAGATCTATTAGGCCCTTTTACACGTCAATATTTTGTCGGTCAATATTTAAAAACTAGATGGCGCCGACATTTCCTAGCTGACTGATATGAGAAGAAATGCCGAAACAAACTCAGAGGTCATAGTCTCTTTTAAAGTAGAAACGTTATATTATTAGAATTTTATATGAGTCTAATCTAATAATTCGGGGCCACGTCTGGAAAGGCCTGTATAAAAATACCAAGTGTAATAACTATACAAGTTGTTATTTTCGTTTCAAATCTACACAGCAATGAACATTTTCTAATCCTAATGATGGTTATGTGATTCATTATCATGTAAAGTGACCAAAATAGCACAAATTAAAGCACAGAGCTTTAATTTGACCTTTTATTGTCATTAGCCTCTTGATCCCCTTTGAGAATTCGAGACAGACTAATGAAACATTCCTACAAAATTCCCTAAATCAGTCGTGAATCAATTCAAAGGTAATTCAATGACGTAACACATCACATACGATTAAGTCTACTGTAATTTTATAGCTATGCAAATCTGTAAACTGGTCTATTTAAATATACTTCAAATGGATTCGAACATGATGAAATAAATTATAGTGATGATTATCGTCGCACTTTGAGTCTTAAGACAGAAAAGATAATAGCTATTAATTTTTCACCAATACACAGTTACTTTTCGATGATATACAATATGTTGAATTCAAAACCACCGATGAAAAAGAAGCCAAATTTACCTTTGAATTTATTACTTCAGTAAAATTTGTTGCTGACAAATCAAAGATGCCTTCTTTCATTATCATGATAAATCCCATAATTACCTCTAAAGTAAGCCGCCTTGAAAACCAAAGTATAAACCTAATCATTGAACAAATTGCTTCGTATTCGACAACTATTAAAAGCTTCAGTCACCCCTTCAAGGGAACTCGAACACGAACGAAACGATAAGGCGATTGAATTTTAAATGTTAGAGCTATGTAAATCAATAAAACAGGTCTGATTACCAAAACGAAATGTTACAACGTAGTAAAACAAGAACGATTGTTTCCTTATTGTCAAATTGATTAGCACTACGACATATTAAATTTTATTGTCAAAATATATGAGAATATACCTTTACACGTCGATAGGAGACAACACTGAATGATGAAATAGTTACGTTGCTTTCGTTTAGTGACAAAAAAAGACGGGATAAAGATAGCATTCATGATGAAATATGAATATCTATTTCTTTAGAAACCTACAATAATAACATTGGAGACAAGTTGAACGACAACATAATTGACATTAGAAGGGAAACCGGTGACTCAAAGTAGCTGATGAGTCAACAATCCTAACCAACCCACGAATACATAACTAAAACCCTATTAAACCAGCCAATACCAACAGCCTTACAAAACTGTCCAGCCAACCACAATATCCTAAAAACCAACGAAACAATGGTCCAAATACGATACACCCACACAAACACCATAATTTTGTTTACAATCCCCATGTGAGAAACGATGACCTATCAAGGCCGCTGTGTCACGGCCCAGCCATCACAATAGCAGGTCGGGGAAGTCGAACATTTTCACTTTCATACAAATACCTACATAGTTGTAACTGAGCGTAGAATTCCAGTTTAAAGTGTATAAGCGGACCAGCCCATTATGGCGTTCGCGAACGATTTTAGAATTTAGAACGGATTTTGTTGTAACCGTCTGTTTGATGGTGGCGGATTTAGAAGCTTAGACATTGTAGGGGAAAACTTTCCATGATATCTTTGAAGTCGACCATGCTAGTTATAATAACCCACTAAATATTGAAGACGAAATAACAAAGAAATATCACTTACTACCCAAGAAGCCAACAAAATTCCGTTCCCATATGGAGTGCCTAAGTTACTTTTCCGGGCTGTCAGTTTCATTCTCTGCTTTTATGCTCTGGGTGGAGCAGGAGGGCGTCAGACTTTTACTGACTAAAACCCACCCGTGTTCCTTCAGTAGCCCGTATGCCAGGGGCTGTGGTATCTCTTTCGAACAAACCCGCACCCCTGGCAGGCATCGGAGCTGTTCGGGTTATGTCTTACACCTTATTATTTTCCTTAAGGGGAATCTAGTCGGGGGCTCGAACTCACACTCACGTCAATATTAATAATGAGAAAAAACCATACCATGTTTAATTTGATGTACATTGTCGAACAGTGGAGTGATGTTGGTATGGAAAAAATGTCGACTAGATTCACCTTAACATATTTATTCTATGGCGGTACGTACAAAGTCAAGAAACTGAATATCATATTTCTAAATATATTATGTCACATATGCCCCGGATCTGGGTCTCGCTTAAATTCTGAAACAGGACGCGAGTCATTAGTCTCAAGAAGAAAATTAATGAATGGAAAGGATTGAAGTTCCTAGCGTAAGATTTAATTTATGGGTTATGTTATATGGAGGGTACGAGGAGAATTTGTAAAAGGATATAAATATTATTAAGGTTACTAATACAGAACTTAAAGATGATATAGTTCCAGGATTGATTGGAACATAAAAGGAAATATTTTCAATGAAAGTGAGAGTAAAAGAACGCCGATCGACGACGCCATTTTGGTAAAATATCACCCGTAAAGAATAAAACATAATTAACAGTAGTATATCGATACAAACTCTGAAATCACGACTAACCTTTGCTAAACACACAAGTAGAAAAATAATGACTAAGCGTATAAATATGATACAGAAAACAAAACATGAGGCTTAACAATACAGCTAATATTTAACCACTAAATTATAGGCACAAAAGCCATAAATAGACTTGCAAATAAAAACAAGCCATAACTAAACGGAATGTTCAAACATAAACCACATACAGCAAATATAAATCAGATATTACTAGACTTCCCACACTATTTTAGGAAACTTTATGCCTGTCATCTTAAACACGCTTGGGAAACTACTTATACAGACTCTCATACACATTCCGAGGGCCGCAGATAAAAACCAATACTACCCGAAAAAGAGGCTATAAGGAAAAATGGCCCAAGATTTGGGACAATTTGCTGGGACATCAAGTTACAATGTTTTTTATTGGCGAACGTGCGTTTTACATATTTATAAGACACCGAAAATATTATCTTGTTCCGCGAAAGTTTTAATATTAAAGATTAGAGTGGTCTTGTAATTTTGTTAGGAGACGTACGTATATACCTACTGTGTTAAATGTATGGGTATGTTTTATTCAAAGGCGAAAATTCCACAATATTATACAGACAACAGACCAATTCGCTTGAAACTATTTTGCAGGCATAAATTGAATGGAGAATATGTGAAAGTTATCACAATCCTTCCTTTCATTTTGGTCCTTTACCTAATCAGTAGATAATAAAACTAACAATCAGCAGTTTTCTGTTCAGGTTTTTTTTTTTCAACAATTTGTAATATTTTCTTCTTGATATGAACGTAGGTTGATTTAGAACCATATATTTCGACTATGTATGTCCACTGTCATTCTCATTAAATACATTAGATACTGCATCAATGAGATTGTTCCCAAGCTAAATGTCTAATTAAGTTCACATGTGCAATTGAAAAACTAAATGTTACGCTAAAGATGGATACAAGTAATTAAAATGATTTATAATCTGAATATTTACTTAAGCTATTGTTCTTACATAGATATCGTTGGGTAACTTAAAGCAAAATTACGAAATTGTAATTTAAAAATAAATACGAAATTACTCCAGAAGGTTGGTACTTTTCTTAATTGAATACAACTAATTACATAATGATTTTGATGGCCGTGGACAGCGGAAAATAGCAGATGAGAACCAACAATCAACGTATAAATTACACAGTATTATTTCTGAACTTTAAGATCACTATAGATAATTAAAAGATAACTTCTGAGGCCAGGAAATTCATGTAACGACTTTATCCAAAGAACAAAGGGATAAAGGACCAATCGACTTTCCGGGTTTATCCAGTCGAAATAGCATAAAAATAAAACTAAACAGACACCTTTTACACGTGTCAAAACAGACGGTTGAGCAAACGTATGACCTCAAAATGTCGTCGTCCTATCATTGGCAAAAAACTGTGTACATAAATAAAATAGTACGTTTTAGAAACAAGGAAAAACTTGCTGAACTGTCTAACTGTGAAACTGAAGACTAGAAATAAAGTAGCAAATAATTGGGCTAGAATTTCAGTATTGGGAAAAAACTCTAGTCCAGGTGCATCAAAGTCAATTTCAAAGATGTTAGCGATTTAACGTATTCATTGTTGACTAAAAGAGTTGCTGGAATCGATGTTGGGCCGTTATTACATTAGCAATCAATTGTTTTTTTGGTCTGACACGTCTGGTGAACAGAATTCTGTCTAAATGGTGAAAATCGTCTTTTTGTTTGACAAAGTAATACGGAAGCTGAATATGTCAAACAGCTTTTTGGGTACTTTTTATGCATGATAGCATGTTAAGGTCCGTTGTAAGATCTAAACAGGCTCTATTCTTATGTATACTTAGACCCTCAAACGCTGTTGTATTTATCATAAAAACCCCTTCAAATAAAGATGAAACACAAATATTTGACAAAATAGAGACGCAAAAGGACAAAAAAGTTCTGAGTATTCGCAATACTACGTTAACATTCGTCCTAAAGTATTTCCAACATACAGGTGGTGTGTACCATTTAAATATTTATAGGAGTAAAAACATACAGACACAGTGAAGGAAAAACGTGATCATATGCATGAATTACTTTATGTATTGTACATTCATTCAATTTTTTCAAACCGTTCCGAAGCAAAATCAACAATGACAACAAGTTTTTACTATTATGCGATAATGTATGCACATGTATCATGACTCCATTACTATGCAGACATGACTTCAAAACTTCTCTTGTATTTTTTATCTACGTAATCAGAATCTTATTAAATAAATCCTTAATTAATTTACTTGAAAGTAGAGAGTAATTAATGATCCATTCGAATAACAATAGAAATCGCATGAGCATCATCTAAGCTAAGTACCGTAACATAAATTGAAACAAAACGATAAATTTGTAGTAGTCATTACGGCCCAGACATGGTCCTCTGAGGAACCCATCAAGATATAATGATTAGCGTCTACTTGTTACGTCTAAACGGCTTTATACCGATGGATAATGACGTAGGAAAAACAATAATAGAAAAGTGATAAAATTATTTACCTGTCTCAGTAATTCTAAGTACAATAAGCCGAATCAACGTCTCGTTGGATTAAGCTATATTTATGATACCTCATTCATCGAATCTTTACGTTCAGTCAACGTGGGAATGAAGACACAAATACTAATAAATAACAACGCCACGCAATTTATTGATTTTCCTGATGTAAGACGGAGTTTATTTATTTCATATATATTTAATAAGGACTGCGGAACACGACTAAATTTGACACGTACGTGTATATGTACTTTGAAAAAAGTTGTCGCGAAAATACCTGTTTGTATTGAACAATAAAATAAAAGCTAATGGCGTATATCGGAACCTGAATTGTTAAAAAAATCTACAGACAACTTCCTCGAAACAAAACTGGTAAAACTTTCTGATAACTCAATATCAAATTCATCCGTTATTGTGTCAATATACATAAATAATAATCTTACTACTAACTTTCAAAACAAAACAATATCGACGGCAGAATGTATAATCACGAATACGTTAATACCTAAGTCAAAACTATCCGGATCATCGATTACATATTTCCCAGGCATTCCATCACAAGACTCATCGCGGCGAGACAGACTACCTATTTGTTTGTTTCCAAAAAAAACGTGATCGCCGAATTGAAATGCAAGAGCACTAAAGTGGAGAACATGGCAAGATCAATGGCAGCGAGTGCGACGCGGCGTCGTTGAATAGTGTAATCTAATAGAACCAGTGGCCTCGCTGGGTCAGTGGCACATGATGTCATATCGCGAAACATTCCGCCTAGAGACTACTTCGGGGGGCCTTCGGACTCACCTGTACGTGGTGTGTTTTACTTCGCCCGCGTACCACGTTTTTGCGCTGTCTTTGTCTAGTGTTTGATGTTAAACAGTCTGCTGTGAGCGTTGAAGGTCGCGCTCAACAGAACGATACAAAGAATTTGATCAAATCTCATATTACCAGTTTTGGGCGTGTGAGACTGAGTTTACTCCAAAATTAGGCATGCAAATCGCGGTATTAATTTTTTCGTTATGGCTCTGAATTGAGGCGCACCATTGGATCGTGTCAGCTGTTTTTTCGCGTGTTATATTACAGTTAATTGATGTAAAGGCTTTCAGTGTTGCTAGACTACGGATCACTTGAGTCAATAGTGTCAGACTTTTTGCATATATTAGTCATTATTATCAACATATATTTTTGGATATTTATAGTTTTTGACGCCACCGCAACAAAAGAGTTTGCTTATTATATTTTTCCAAGTTCAGGCTCTGAGCAAATTTGGATAGTTCCAACTTGTGTGCATAGCAACCGAATGGGATTAAGGTTCCAGGCCACTAGATGCAAAAAATGAGAATATCTTTTTCTTAAAAATTGCATCTTTTTAGAAGTTGTTGTTCGCAATGGCAGTCGTTGTCGATTACAAGGTAAGTCGAAATATTCAGACCATTTCTTATAAGCAAAGCCCTGAGTTCTTTGGCTATTTTGACTATCCGCAAGTTCCATTAAAGAGTGACGATTCTGAGACTGCCCGAAAACATCTGTAAATCCTAATTGGAAACCCATTTCTGGCATCAAATTCTCTTTACAGCTTACAAACATATTCAGTTTCTTATCTTCGTATGAATGGTGAAAACTACTTATATAAAAACACAAACAAATCCAAGCCAAATTAGAGAGCCATACCTTAAAGAAAAGATTGTGGATCTTAATTATTACATGCTCAAAACAGCCATCGATTAGAACTAGGCGCCATTAGCCAAATATAAAGACTATTAATCAAATTGTGTCGGCGAATATGGCCACCTAATTATGATAATCCAGCGCTTACCGGGCGACTGACCTTATATTGTACAACATAATTAAAGTTTCTATTGTTTTAAGAGATGCTACCACTTGTAAATCAGCGTTATTGCGTACATTGCTTGCATGACAATACAATCTGTCATTTAAAGAAATAAATTAAAATGTAATTAACATTGTACGTACAATTTTCCGTGTAATATATGTTAAGAATTGGGTTTTTTCCTCCAGTCTTTGTTCCCGTATGTCATACTTTTGTATTATCAAATTTAAATTAATAATTGTACAGCTGTTAGAAAATGGATTGTTAAATGATACTAAGGTGAAGAAACTACTTAGTGATTATTTACAACGGACCAGATATTGTTTTATTATCAATGCATGAAGAAAACAGTAAAGAAAGACAAGACATTGGAAAGAATATGAAAATAAACGAAATAACTTGTCTTTGGAGAACGAATAAATTCGATTGAATCCGAATTTAATTTTGAGGGCGCAAATGATTTGTTAGTTAGTTACATTTCGACGGTCCCTACGTATAGTCCCCTAACTGCAAATGACAAATTTAACAGGAAAGCTTTTCAAACTTTCAAACACGTTCATGATGGATTTAAAGTGCATTTTGCAATCTTAGACTTATTTTTGTTAAATTAAACAATACTATAAGCTGGCCTGAAGGTCACGAAAACAAAACTTTATTATGCTATGTGTCTCCTGCACACATAGAGAGTTATTCAAAGCCGTTTTTGGTCAAAATTACATAGCTGACTTTGCTATCTTCTTAACCAAATGAGTTATTAGAAAACGGATTTTACAGGTGCATGCGGCTTGAGACGTACTATATATAAACTAGCATCAAAAACCGATTTTCAAAAAAATAAATACATAGCGGATTTTGCAGGCGCAGCGACGACATGCAAATCACGTATCTACCACTTAGGGGATTGTACGTAGGGACCGTCGATTTTATGATCACTAATAATAAAGATTCCATTACAGACATACATGGATCAGAACTGAGAGTTACATCAACAGGTCATGATTTATAAATATTATTAAGAAACATTTTAACGGTAAAGGAAAACACCGTGAGGTAATCGGCATGTCCTAAAATTAAAAATTCGAAAACGTGCACCATTCACCAAACCGCAATTGGCCCGTGTGGTGGATTAGGCTCACTCACCTCACAGAGAAGAAACTCGTGTTCAAGAAGAGGGAACATTATACGCCGATTTTGATGATTGAAAAAACCGCGCGATATACCTATTTTGATTTTAATGGCATGATATAGTCAAATCGAACCAAAAACATTGACATTATATCACTAACACCGATAACCAATTGTTCCACAGTATCAATAATTAAATTTAGAGTTCTAAAGTTTCAAGGCGATCTTAATGTGGCGTAACTAAACAACATTATTACCCCTTCGGATCCATAGTCTTACTATATAAACACATGATAGATTAATAAAAGGCTTAGGTAAGTAATCAGAAAACAGCAAATTGTAACAATGGATGTAAACACAGTTGAAAATGTTATGAGCCTGAATTAACAATGTAACAGAAAAATAACTCAAGATTTTGAAACTGTTTGTAAATAATGATCCTTGAATAACTTTTGAATACAAATGTACATTGTAATCTAATTAAGACCTTACTAGCACACAATAATAATCTGGACACAAAAACAAACGTAGGTAAGCAGACTAACGGTATAAATGCCACAGAACAGTAGCCATTTGCGTGATGCCCAAAGTGTGCATTTTTATATTGTGACAAACCGTTTTAAACGGTAAATAAAAATTGGTCATTGTGAATCTTTTTCAACTGTACAGTATGAAATTAGAAGTCAAAGCAGAATCATTTTTATTCCTATTGGACTAAAAAAGCAAACACTATTAATAATTCGAATGGAGCACATATTAAAGGACCAATGATCTCTATCCATTTCAGCTTTGATTAATGGAATTCTCGGATTCTTGGGACGCGGAGCTATATGAGACTAAATCAATAGACTCTCAAGAGTACTTACAGGTGATTAACAACTAACTATTAAACACACTATGTGTGTCTATAACGGCTGATGAGGAAAACTAGCAATAATTTTTTTTTGCCATCCAATATCACCTATGCGTCGCAAGAATAAACAAGACCAGAGCACCAAAACGTTTACTGGATAACCAGATGGCCGGAGAAGTCGCGGGCGGCCCAAATTGAGATGATCGGATGCCGTAGACCAAGATAAGAACTGTTGGGACTGAGAAAGCCGGAAATAGGTAAAGTTGGAGGAATATACTTGACCTGGCTAAGAAGATAGATGATATCACCTAAGTATACGGTGTTTTGTACCTTTAAGAAAAAAACCGTAACACGTGTGTAGTATTTTTATGCAAAGAATCCATGTACAAAATTTCAAAACTGTATTATGAAGAATCACAAAGTTATAAGCTTGTTACGAGTATGTTACGTAGCTGTCTAAACAAACATGGTCACCACGCGGAGCTCCCACGCCCCCCTTTCTTTTTTTTTTTTGTTGGGTGGGAAGTCATCAAATAACTTCTCCCGCTCTGGGTGGAGCAGGAGGGCGTGTCAGACTTTTACTGACTAAAACCCACCCGTGTTCTCAGTAGCCCGTATGCCAGGGGCTGTGGTATCTCTTTCGAACAAACCCGCACCCCTGGCAGATCGGCGATTGTTTTGTAATTACGCTGTTGATAACATTTTCTATCACACTTACAAATCTTTTTTGGGAAAAAATACAACATGGAGTAGGTACAAATTATTGGAATCGATTCAGTTACTTATTGTGAACAAACTGTTTTCAGGTTTCGCATTTACTAACATTAATATCTTGTTCCAAATGGTAGAAAGATCAAAGAGTAAACAGGCTAATTGTATCAAAAGAGGATCTCGCCTTCTATTTTTCGTATTACCACAATACTGTGGCCTCTGAGTTTGTTTCGGCCTTTCTTCTCAGAGTAGTCAGATAGGAATCGCCGACCTCATCTAGTTTAAAAAAATATGATTGACGTGTAAAAGTGTTTTTACAAACCTACTTTCAGAAATAAAATCATTTATCATTTTATTTACTTACGTAACTGGGAATCCCGCAGAACCGACGGGAATCCAATTCCTTAAATCAGTGTAATTTATCCAATGACTTGACCTTACATCAACCAATTCCTTCTTGTTTATATCAAATGGAGGGAAAGCCTGACCTGCTGGCCATTTCTGTGAATCCCACAGTACTTACATCTTCGGGAATTACACAGTGCAGACAGGAATCTCCTCATTTCATAAATCACTATCGTCTTAAATCAATGTTCTTATCTAATCAAGCTATGACTATAACCTTATCTATCAATTATTTCTAGTTACTATCAAATGGATGGAAAACCCAATGAATGCATGTTAGCCCTAGTCCAGTTTTATGACACCCACAACTCTTATTTCTACATTACTACATACATCAATCAAACAGCCAAGCCTTTTCCAAACTATGCTACGGTTGGCTTCCAGTCTAACCGGATACCAAAGCTTTACATGAAGCGGCTGCCTATCTGACCTACAGAACTCATTAACTAGGTATTACGATAACTCTTGGGGAGACTGGTTGTCAAGACTTTCGGGCTTCTGGCGACCCGTAACGACTGTCAAAGATCCACGAATGAAAGCAGGGAGCCCGGCTACTGCGTAGATCGCTCTGAGGACACGGTGGAGCTTACAGTGGAGGTCTGCCCGGCTTGGGCGGAGCACCGCCGTGTCCTCGTGGAGGCGATCGGCGGCGGCGATCTCTCGCGTCCGGCCCTGGTCCAAGCCATGATACGGAGCGAGAGTGCATGGGTAGTCGTCACCATCTTCTGCGAAGCAGTGATGTTCGCGATGAGAGAGGCGGCGCACGTGAGGGAGACGCAATATATGCGCCCTCACGCCCCAAGCCTCCGCAGGAGACGCCCTGGGCTGATTCCCGGCCACTGTAGGCGTGGGCTTGCAGACGGCGAGTAATGGGTAGCTCGCTGTCCGGTAAGGACCAAGCCCAGGTCGACGGCGCGTTGCATTCCACGCGCACCTCAAAGAGATGTCAGCACAAACTGATCGGGTCCGCTAGGGCCGATGCCTGTCAGGGGTGCGGGTTGTTCGAAAGAGATACCGCCGCCCCTGGCACACAGGCTACTGAGGGAACACGTGTGGGTTTTAGTCAGTAAAAGTCTGACACGCCCTCCTGCTCCACCCAGAGCGGGAGAAGTTATTTGATGATTTCCCACCCAAAAAAAACCATCCACAGACCAACAGCTCAACCTGATGGATCGACCCGTGAGGCTGTTATGGCTTAGCCACGATTCCCTCTACTTACTGCTTCTTACATCATCAGGAATTACACAGAACCTACGCACAGGTATCCCTTTCCTTAGATCATAATCGTCTAAATCATTGTCATTTATCAAAAATTATAGCCATGACTAAGGACCCTTTAATAAACACGGTCCTCCATATTTACGTCATCTATGCATCACAATCTCATATCTCTATTAAGGATGACAGCATGGCAATTCTTTGAACAGAATACTTGTCCAACGCATATATTTGACATGTTATTTATAGAAGTTATGCCATGCTGTGATACAGCTAGCTATGCTACGCAACTTGTAATATACTACGTCTAAACGGTGAAGGAAAACATCGTGAGGAAACCGGCATGTCCTAGAACCAAAAATTTGAAGACATGTGACATCTACCAAACCGCACTGGGCCCGCGTGGTAGATTACGGCCCAATCTCTCTCACCGAGAGGAGGCCTGTGTCCCAGCAGTGGGAACATTATAGGCTGATGATGATGATGATGATACTGTTCTAAGCGATTATCACAGATATAGAGCAGGGATAGATAAGACTTACAAAGTAACTGTCTATGCTTAAGACTCCCGCAGACAGGCGCGACAAGACAGCAGTTAGTTTTAGAACAATTTACATAAAACTTGCATTGAAATATTGTTCTATTAGTAACCGCGTCGCGCCTGTCTGCAGGAACCTTAATAAGAATTGACAGTTACTTGTAAGTCTTATCTTTCCCTACTCGATATCTGCATGATAATCCTATAGCACTGTCTATACGTAGTATAACAAGTTGCATTTAAAGGACAAGTTTTATCCAGTGCGGAAACTAAGAAATTTTTCACCGATTATACAAAAAAAAAATCGGCTGTTCCATACATTTTGAATGCGTAGGTATTTCACTTATCTATGAAATAGCTGATTTTTTACTGTACAACCGACGAAAAATGTCTGCGCTGGGGGGTCTAGAATGATATGCTGAGTTCATGGTTACAGTTTGCCCACTGGATAAAAACTTACCTTATATTTATAAGCATAGCTAGCTGGCTGTATCACAGTAACATGGCAAATGTATGTGTTTTTTTTTTTTTGGGTGGGAAATCATCAAATAACTTCTCCCGCTCTGGGTGGAGCAGGAGGGCGTGTCAGACTTTTACTGACTAAAACCCACCCGTGTTCCTTCAGTAGCCCGTATGCCATGGGCTGTGGTATCTCTTTCAAACGAACCCGCACCCCTGACAGGCATCGGCCCTTGCGGTCCCCATCATTTTTGTGCTGACATCTCTTTGAGGCGCGCGTGGAACACAACGCGCCGTCGACTTGGGCTTGGTCCTTACCGGACAGCGAGCTACCCATTACTCGCCGTCCGCAAGCCCATGCCTACGGTGGCCGGAAATCGGCCTGGGATTCCCGACGCCCAGGGCGTCTCCGTATCCTGCGGCGGCTGGGGTCGCGAGGGCGCATATGCTGCCTCTCCCTCACGTGCGCCGCCTCCCTCTTCGCGAGCATTACTGCTTCGCTGAAGGAGGTGACGGCTCCCCATGCCCTCTCGCTCCGTACCATGGCTTGGACCAGGGCCGTACGCGAGAGATCGCCGCCACCGATCGCCTCCACGAGGACACGGCGGTGCTCCACCCAAGCTGGGCAGACCGCCACCGTGTGCTCCACCGTGTCCTCAGGGCGATCTTCGCAGTGGAAACACCCGGGCGTTTCCTCCCGCCCTATCCGAAACAGGAACCTCCCGAAACAACCGTGTCCGGTGAGGACCTGCGTCAGGCGGAAGGTGAGGACGCCATGCCGCCTCTCAAACCACTCCTCAAAGAGGGGACTTACCGCCGCAATCGTGGCGTGCCCAGCAAATGTATGCGTTAGACAAGTATTATACATCTGCAAAGCAGTATCGTCTAGATCCCAATATTGAATCTATTGAGATGGGTCATCCTCTGCCTAGAGTTTTCCCACTTTTGGGGTCGGCTTCCACTGTAACTGAATACCAGGAGGATCTCAGTTATATCGTATTTGATAGATAAACCTTCAACATAGTTAAACCTTCAATATCCATTTCAATAGATCATAATACGAAAAAGAAACTAAAACGAAAAGTCAGTTGTTTGTATTCCAATCGATGCCTCTCATTTCAATGATCAGTGTATATTTGATGCGGTTTATCCATTTCGAGCAAATATACAGAAAAAATCTTTAGATGACCTTTCAGATTCTATCTTCAACTTAACTTTCGAAGTGAATGATAAATAATTTTATTTCTGTAAGTATGCTTGTACAAACACTTTTACACGACAAACATATTTTGAAAAACTTGATGAGGTCGACGTTTCCTATCTGGCTACTCTGAGAAGAAATGCCAAAACAAACTCAGAGGTCACAGTCTCTTTTAAGTCCACATAATCATGGTCAGATGATGTGAAGAACATGTAGATTGGTTTTTTAAATGGTCTTTTGAGGAAAAAACACACAGATCGAGTGGACCTGTCCCGTCGTCAGTGCACGCATTTATCAGTAATCATGCAACTCGACTCAAAAAAAAAACTTTTTCCAAAATAAAAACAACCGACTTGGAACATTTATTTTATTAATTTCTTGTCACCGCCTTCCGAAATTAAAGTTATTTTTCACTTTCTAGTGTTCTTTTGGAAGTCGGTTTTTTTTTTTTTTTTGGAAAAAGTTTATACTTATTTTTCTTTTTTTAGTTAAGTACCCACTCCACACCAATTCATCATCCTTGGGGTCAAAACAATGCATATTTATGCGATAGCAGCAATCGCGGTTGATTTCATGTCATTTTTTGAAGAGTTCCGTTGTCTGTCTCCGAAACGCATCATCAGATCTATATGAAATTTAAATGGGACCATTTCGGAATAAAACCCTTTCTAAAAAAAGAATATATGACGGAGTTATGCCCGAATATGCACCTAACTCCTAAGTTAAAGAGTTGTACCAACCTGGGACCAATCTGGGAATTCCTTCAACTACTTGAATGAAAACTTTAGAAGAGCACGCGTATTTTTTAATATGAAGATTTAAAAAAAAACAGCTGAAGTGTCTTCCATTTTAATATCTAGGCAAAATGAATCAGCGCGTCACACAGTTCTTTGACTCTTTCTATGTTAAAACAAAAACAATAACTTTAGTACGTGTGTACGTCAAAAGTATTCTGTTTATCTACACTTGAGATCAGTATAACTAACAATTAAGTAGCTTAGTTACTCGTATTAGAAAGATACAATATCTACGCAAAATGAATCAGCGCGTCACACAGTTCTTTGACACTCTTTCTATGTTGACATCAAAACAGTAACCTCAGTACGTGTGTACGTCAAACGTATTCTTTTATCTACACTTGAGATCAGTTTAACTAACAATTAAGTAGTTTAGTTATTAGCAAGATAAATGCGACTGTTGTTCTATGTGGATGAGTTGACGAAAATATATATTTCGAATTTAGGAGATTTTGAAGTGGCAACTGGTAATTTCAGTAATAAAAAAACAGTAAAATAAAAATACGGAGAAAATCAATTAGAATTCAGTCATAAACAAAGAATAACTTAGCGCTTTAAGTAAATATAAAAGTTAAACTTGAATAATATTCTTTCAAACGAAATATATTACTGAATTTAAATAAGCATAAAATTTTACGTTAGTAGAATCTAGGTAGAATAAATATTAGAAAAGAACATCAAAGAAGTTGAAGTTATCAACGAATCGTAAAACGTATTTGCCAAATCTTCAATTCAAAGGTGTACAAAATTGGTTCGCAATAGGCTCTCAAGCACTCAACAACCCATTGCCAACTTCAGAACATTTAGCAGAATCGCGTTAACAATTCGTAATGGCCAATATTTAGTACTAAAAAAGTCGTATGCCGGTCATTGATGTAAAAATGTAGACGCTCTCAATAGCCAATTTGTTAAAGCCCCGTACACACAAACCCACCACATCGCGGCGACAAAATGTGGGCTAGAAATCGCTGCAAGTTTTTGCAGTTATTTTGTCGCTAGTAGTTGCGATATGGTTATTTTGTGGCTAGTGTATGCAGACAGACAGATCATTGTGGTTGCGTTGTAGCTGCGACGTTGCCTTTATGCGGCCAGTATAGCCCACGCGGTTGATTTTGTCGGCCAAATGTGGTCCGTGTGAAAAGATTTTACATATTCATGCAAATTAGCTCCGATCTACGTGGTGCCGTTGTGGTGTGGTTGTGGTACTTACGTGTGATCGGGCCCTGGGAGAGGCCCTGATAGAAAACAGCTAAAATAGAACATTCCACAGAGACCACGGACTCTATGGTGTTAATAATGTGTCTGCCTACTACATCACGTGTTTCCTTATAATTAGCAACTCGTGTCGTGTCAACTTGCCTCCATCGAATGCCAACATTTTTTCCTAGATCTTCCAAGATGGCATGATTTTAAATTTAGATTGAGATAAAACAGACTAGCGGAGGTAAAAAGCACCTGGGTTTATGAGAGAGCTGGAATTTTTATATCTAGGAACACGTCGATGTTTATGTTGATAAAAATGCTTTGCTAAGGTAATGTGCTTTTGGAAATCTTGCATCTGAGAAAAGCTGTGAGAAGTCAATTTTTAGGATTCCGACCTTAAAAGGTAAAACAGAACCTTTTTAAGACCATCTTTTAGATCCATGCCATCTAGGAATTTATTTATATAATGAGACCAGTTCCCGGCAACAGATCTCCAAAAAGGGCACATCAATTAAGCTCACCCAAAATAATCTCCGGTAAATCCAGAATGTTTATAAACTCCTTTCTAATAATAGAATTGTAAAATGACTAACAGAACGTACGAGTATTCCCTCGTTTTTGGACAAAGGCGCGTTTGGCACAGATCAACATTGCCCACTCTTGGCCAATACACAATAATAGCCAGACGGTACAAACATTAAAAGTGTATTTGAGATTTAACTAGATAGATATAAGCTCACTGATGCCGGTTCAGTTGATTTTGAAGTTGCTAATTAGACCAAACTAGACTAGCATGTAGGTGATGCTAAGGTTTAGACAATAGATCTATATGACTTCAAAATTTAAAAACATGGAACAAGAGATCTAACATGCAAAAACCATCTAGATGTAATTTTTCTAAATTGCTAAATGAGAAGAGCTGGCCCTCTTGAGCTCGATCCCGCTTGGTGAAAAGCGATAGATGAGATCTATGATGGAACGAGCAAGCCCAGAAGATGCCTAATCACTCTTGCGGTGAATACAGGGTATATTAAAAGTCTGGATGCAAAATCAAATTTGTAGCAGAACATTTTTAGAATGGTTTAAGTGGTACTCTAATTAAATCCTATCGTTTTCCGTATCGTCTTCGAGACCAATTCTCTAAGTTCAAACGACCAATGATAAATCATAACCTCAAACAAGGCTAATCAAAAAATTATACCCAATCGACGCGATTTTAATTCACAAATGAAAATGCGACATCTGAATCCCATTTGTCCTGAAACGAATGTCTATTTTACTCTATTGCAGTCACGGCCGCGATTAATCATGTCCAATCATTGTAATTCACACTACAGCTGTTACTTTTCATAAATATAATTGCCGAGTGCAGTACATTGAATACACAGATGAGATGAATCACGAGACTGGAACAGTCAAGTATGGGCGTACGCATGATGTCACTACAAAATACAGTACATATCCACGGAGTGTACGGAACGGCATCCACAAAATTCGACGCAGATTGACTGGTCATTAGCATTACTTAAGGTTAAAGATTCAAGTTGTGACGTCAACAAGTTAAAATTACATAACGTAAGTTTGCAAAAAATGTCCGCAATGGCGCTTGAATAGGTTCATAAGAATAGATTTTGTTGTTGGAACAGCTGTTTTCGTGGAGTTATCGTCCATCCTTTTCTTCGGTGTAGATCGAGTTTAGGAATTACCTTTTCTTTTGTTTCGTAGAATTTCTCAGGCTTTTTCTTGGTTCAAAGCACCGAACAGATTATTGAATATGTTGGTATCATAAAATACAATAGCTGAATTTGAGTGGCTTATATGGAACACAGAACAGACTAAGAATTTGGTCAGACCAAAAATATACTAGCGAAGATGCGAAGGATACGATATTATGGAATGTTTATTTCTTTCAAGGAAGTGTATGTCGTATAAATAACGTGAACTATGTAGGAACTTATATTTAAGCTCATTCTGGAAAACTTTTTTTCCTCATTTAGCTTTCGTGATGAAAACGGTTATTTAACCGAAGCGGAAATCACGTGCGAGCAAAAAGAGCAATTAAAATGACACGGTTAATAAATAGAATTTTATTAAAGAACAGCGAGAAAAACGTCCGTATCGAGACACGGTCATTCATAAAAAGCCCGAGTAGCTACGAAGGTTAACACCTTCCAAGGTACCCATTATACCTTCGAAGGCCACTCGGAGGCACGTCGGCAAACTACATATGTCCACAATCACGTGTGTTTACACGACTGTCACAGCCTCAATTCTCATCAACTGATATACTTCGCCGAAGATCCTCCCAGAAAATCTATTTGCAACCCGATACGTATACTATCTGTACTGCAGACACGAAAACGGGTCAAAATACAACATCAGAAATAGAATACCTTGGGATTGTACAGTACAACACAGGTTATTTAATGCGAGCGAACAACGCAACATAAAGTATGTTGAGATACACATCGTACATATTACGTCTGTCGGAACACTGAAGAGATTAAGGGTGGCTCCGATTTAAGGAATGTTTCAGTGTTTTATTGGAACTGCCCCAAAACAGAGCTTTCGCTGTGTTTCACTACGGCAAAATTTTTGTTTGTATCTTTAGGAAAAGGAATTTCAAGACATACCTAATTAACATTGACGTCACTTTATAGGATTTATGACTGGTTGCTATTAAAATTCATAAATAGACTAGATATCTTTTTGACATTTGCAGAATTTCGGCGCAATTTTTCGCAAGCCACACTTTTTTTTTCAACCATTTAGCTAGATTTTTTTTACTGGAGTATCTTTTATTCGCCCAAAAGCCCCCAAAAGTGTCGCAGGATTCGCCCAACTGGTCAGTTCTTAGCTTGGTAGCTCTATGGAGGCACCGCAGGGTGGCGGAAAATACCGAGGCGGTGGCCTTGGACGAGACGTCGAACTCTCTGCGGAATGCAAACACGAACAAGCGGACATCTTGCCGAAAATTGTGTGTATGTGGCGAATTCGCAGATGTTACTTGTATCTAAGTAAGCGAAGGTGTGAACGGTTCTCCAAAAATTTTAGACTGTTTTTGTTTGGATTCGGAATTGGGTTAAAGCCGGATGTTATGTCATTTGAGTTTGTGTTGCAGTTAAAAGTAAAAACTGGCGATGGAGTTTTGGGAGGATATATAAGACGTCCATTAAATTGTTTCCACGTTACATAATTAGATTCGCCATAAAACTCTTGTCCTTGAGTCGAATATTAAAACTCGTTGGATATAAACGTGGGACTCTGATTCATTCTATTAATCACTCCGAAAAAATACTACCCGGAAACACTAGAATTTTCACTTTCTGTAGATCTAGTTCAAATAAGATCGTTAATTGTTGAAATTGGTGTGGCGTCCATTAAACAATTAGCACAACCCTTTTGTTAGAACTCTTGCTGCTGCCAAATTATGAGAATTGCGATCGATATGACCTAAAAATACCATAGACAAATCAGTGAGACTCTCTGAAATTGCTTGAAATAAGCCTTTAATCTGGACCAATTAAGGATAGCTCGGCAGATATAAGATAAACTTTAATTAACACTGTTGCGATTCCAATAAGACTATATCGGAGCCATTCAACGTGGTCTTCATTAGCCAAGCCAAAGAATATTAAAGCAAAGGGATTGTAATTAGGTCCCTAAATATTTCCGGATACTTAAACCAGGTTTTTAATTCTAAGTGTCATGGGGGAGAGCAGAATGCGTGCAATTGATGATAATCCCCGGATTACGGCGTACCCTAATTAAAAATAATCACTTTTGTGCAACAAAAAAAAACTGCAAATATTTTGACTTTAACTTATGTGGGTTTCAAAATGGAGGGAGATAATTGAAATAATAAGACGAATGAAGTCGAATGAGTTAGTTAACTCAGATTAGAATTAAATAAGTACCTAATAGAATGTAGTAGCGGTCTGGCTCGTTGGTGAAGTGGTTGAAAGCGCCACTGGTAAGAATGAGGTCTTGGGTTCGAGCAAAGTGTTGTTGGGTTTTTCTTTCACCATTTTCTCAATACCAGTCGAGTCTGGATTTGAGCCCGGTAGATGGCAATAGGCTCGCCCCCTATTAGATGGGACTTAATCATAACTGGCGGAAAGTGCCTGTACTATATAGGATACATTTTTAACCAGTGCGCAAACTGTAACCATGAATTCAGTATAACATTCTATTAAGGTTATACAAAAAAAAAACAGCCATTCCATACATTTTGATCGCGTAGGTATTATACTGTTTTCTTTTTTGTATAACCGACGAAAAACTTCTGCGTTGGGGGGCCTAGAATGATATGCTGAATTCATGGTTACAGTTTGCGCACTGGTTAAAAACTTATCCTGTAGGAAAACAACCCTTCGGGGAAAAGAAGGCGTGATATTATGTTATGCAAAATATAGTTTTATAAAGCTGAGTAAGAAATTAACAGGGCAACAGAAAGCGCAACAAAAGAGCACTATATACAATTTCCACTACTGTAGTTACACAAAAGTGGCAAGACAACGCTAATATGACAATTTTGTGCCTAGACGTAAATTGGGAAGTAATCCACGGTTGTTTAAACATTGTCTCACGAAGTTATTGTCCCCAAATGTAGCCAAATATAAGGAACGTGTTAGCACTGCACCACGAATCGAACATTGATGAAACTACTGTTCTGATTTACCGTTTTAGACGCTTTTAAATATCGTGCGTGCATTATCTAAAAGAGTATTTTCACCTGGGTAAATTAACTCTGTTATCAATTGCATAGTAGGTTCGTGGATGGGTGACCATCTTTATAGCAAGACCCTCGGAAAGCACGTTCAGCCGTTCCCGACTATCATTTTTGGATGTTTGACCGTCTTTACGGGTAGTTAGAAGCCCGAAAGTCTGACATCCAGTCTTACCAAGGGATATAGTATTACCCAGCAACTGGGTTGTGGAGGTCAGATAGGGAGTCGCTCCATGTAAAATACTGGTATTCAGCTGCATCCGGTCAGACTGAAGGCCGACCTCAACATAGTTGGGAAAAGGCTAGGCAGGTTATGGCGATCATAAATATCAGAATTACGCCATCAATTAAAAAGCAGCATATGTATGACCCGAACCACAAATAAAATATCAACGTAATGTGACTTCCTTATTAAAAGTAATAACTTTTTTACTAACATTCTTAGCTCTGCATATACTGGAAAATCTTACATACTACAGTGAATACTATGGCCATAAGTCAGTAAAAATATGCAACAACTGTTAGACTTGAAAACGTTAGTACAACTGTGGTACAACATAAGTTTTATTGAGGAAAAACATAAAATTCTTCTTGGTTAGCTACCTACCTATTATGAAATACCTGAGTATTTTAAATCAATTAGGTACTTATTTTTATTGTTTACTAGAATTTACAGAAGAACTCTTCAAGATCTTATTCTTTAAGGTTTTTTTTTTTTTCATGTATCCTTTATAAATATTTTCCTTCTTTCCTACAGCTACTAGTAACATAATCAGCCTAAAATGTTCCCACTGCTTGGACACAGGCCATAATCGGCTGTAATCCACCACGCGAGCCCAGTGCGGGTAGGTAGAAGTCACATTTCTTCGATTTTTTTGCTGTACTACTTGCCGATTTCCGAGAGCAGTGATGATTAAATAATTTCTTACACAAAGAAAAGCGCTTGTCTGGGTTCGAACCTACGACTTGCAACTCGTCAAGTCGCGGCCATTACCAATGGGCCACTACTGCTCTACTAGTAACGAGCAAGCAATACTTTCCTACTTAAATAATAACTGCGAAACAACAAAAAAATAAGTGCATATTTAAAATCATCTGAAGTCTTTACATATACTGTAATGACATCGACCTGTGCGAAGGTTACTCGACGCAATCAAGTTATAACTCAATGAAGATAAATTCGTATGCAAACCGGGTCTACTTTATTCATTTACTTATCAAAAATCTTTGCATATACTATACGACAGCGACCTGACCGAAGGTTACGCGACCCAATCTGGTTATATAACTTAGTGCACAAACCTGAGTGCTAGTGTAATGCAGGTATTTCTATTCATTGTTGCAAATCTCACGACATACATTCTTCTAGGATTTTGTCATCCTGACAAATCTTGGGCGAAAACTGTGAACGACAGTCGTAGTAGAAAAAATGGTCCTATGGATAGAGATGAGCATAGAGACAACTTTAAATAAGAGCGGTTAAAGATTCTAAAGTCTGTTTTGTTCTTCTGATATTTACTTTGGAATAACAGAGAGAGCAGAATCCAAATTTTCTACGTTTTTGCAATTTGCAGGTTCAGTGTCAGGCTGTACGGTGATTAAAATACAGGATAAATTTTTAACCAGTGTGCAAACTGTAACCATGAATTCAGCATATCATTTCAGAATTTCGTGAGATACGTTAGTGTTCCACCTAAAGTAAAAATTTACAGACTTTAAGAATCTTGGAACTGCTGAGTTGTGTTTTTGTACAAGACTTGCATTAATTTACGCAAAATTATTTCAACATCGTTTGCATAGTAACGCGGCTAAGCATCTTGTACCTACTATCAGCGTGACTTGCCGAATATTAAGTTGTAAAATCATTAACTAACTGATAATTATTTGTATCTGGGGTCACCAAACCTGGGTCTAGCGTAGTGCTAAGTAGGGATGACCATGGACATTACCATACGTACCCCCATTTTGGGAGAAAATAGGTATGTGATAAGCTTGTAGGCAAGGTAAAGTGGGTAGTAGTGTAGGGTTGCCATAGAAGCTTAAGTACTGACCGGGACATTAGCAGTAGGTACCTAAGTGACTGAAAATTTCCAACTAAAAGAAAAATATATATTACCATTTAATTTTATTACCTTCATGTTCTTAACAAATCAGCTTAAAATTATTAACAATGCAGATTCTACATGAAACACTAATTGTTAATATATTTTTCAGATTTCTTCACCTTATTTAGCAGGTCCGGTTTGCCCATAATATACCTACTTATAAAATTCTGAACATGTCATTTTGAAATTGAACTTCCATCGAATTATGCTTTCGACCGTGTCTACGTGAAGGCGATTCCGTTCTTTAGTCCACTGTGCAGCAAAGAAAATATTATTTAGTAGCCGCCAGCGCTGTGCGCGTATTACACGTTATTTAAATCGAATTACCGGGACATTTTATAGATTAACCGGGACGACCGGGACAGAAGTTCTAGACCGGTGACATGTCCCGGTGTACCGGGACGGATGGCAACCCTATAGTAGTGTAGGTAAAAAGCTTATAAGCTCCCGCAGACAAGCGCGAAGCAACTCTACTAGCAATTTCTATGAAAACTTCATATTAATTGATCTACTAGAGTCTTAGTAAAACTGTATAGGCTCCCGCCACAGCAGTTTTTCTTCACCAAACTGTGCCATATCAAGATATGGCACAGTTCGGTGAAGAAAAACTGCAACATACTTATGTTTTTTATATATTTGAGCAGCAAAAAAGCATACTGCAAACTTTTCTATCACTACATTTTCTCAAGCAACACTAAAGGTAGAATGAATTATATTTTGATCATTATTAAACGAAGGAATTAAAATGACTGTGGTTTATAGTATGAATGCAAGCCCAACAATAGCCCAAAAGGAGGGTGCAGATTATTCCCCGTGAGGTCGATTCCGATTCAAGCCCATTGACCCATTGTGATCAAACCTACTGTTACTCGGGTAGAAGGCCCATTTATCTTAATTTAGGTATTTAATGGGAATATGCACGCGGTCTTTGTGACGTCTATGAACATTAGGGAAGACCCTACTGGTATAGATCCCGGCACGTAAGTTCAACTGACGTGCCGCGATCAGTAACTGGCATTGGACGTCTATCGAAATATCTGGCCTTCAACGATCTTCTGAGATCAAGACCTAGGTTCGTTGAAGTCCAGATATTTCTGTTCAATTTTATTTTTCAGCGGTAGGTAGTCAAATCGAAAACTCTAGATCTAAACACAATATATAACAATCAAAGGGTTAGTAGAATGCAACAAAACGACGACTCAAGATCATTGGTTTACTTCTAATACGTAAACAAATAGTTTTAAAAAATTGTCTCCTAAAAACTGCACCACACCAAGAAAATGATAGCATACTTATTAAATCTTGTATGATTTGATTTCCTGTTTAATTAAACCCAATGGCCTATAATAATTAGCGATTAAACAAAAAAGACATTAAGAAATTCTTAGAAATAACGAAATTGTCGGCTACAGAGAAGCTTTAGCAATAATTTAACAAGTTTATGAGTTAATGAAGCCTGAAATTAAAATGGGGGAGTAAAAATAGATGTAACGGCTTATCTTCTGGTTCATGGTTTATCTTGAAACGTATAAAACAAGGGTTTTGTAGATTATTTGAAGCGAAAATTTCTTTATGCGAACTTTACGGTATGCGAACAGAAAACGAAACTCTGCTCTAAGCCCGTCAAAGAAGATACGGGTCCGTCCAAAAGTAGTTGATCCGTCGAAACTAGTGGCAAATTACTTTTTTCGGGCGGGCATAAACAAATCGCGAGTAGGAACAACTGTCAAATTGCGTTGTCATTCATTCTTTATAGATTAACTCAATAAGGGCAAAGACTGACATAACCTACCTACCTGCACCAGTAAAATAACAATATTCATAGTTGTTTGTTAGGCCCTAGGGCCCTTCTCGAGCTCTCAAAACACTCAAAAGAAACCAGTAGTACTTTACTAGCATCATATTTAATTAAGCGAAATTACTACGCTATTCCGGCCTGTCATAAAATAGACCGTAGGTAGACGAAAGCCTAATCAGTTCAGTGCCTAGAGGCAAGACCTAAGTACGGGTCCTTATACTCAGCAAAATAATGCAATACTTTTGCCCGTATATGACCAGCTTAGTAACTAACGGAGTTCAGTTTATCAATTCTTAAAAGCGACGTGCGTAAAGTGGGTTTTGAGTTTTGTTGGTTTGGTAAATGGAGTGAAGAAATTAAGTTAACTACCTTTAAATGTGTTTCTGTGGAGAGGGCATCATATGTCATATTAAAGGTAGTAAGATAACTGAACTGGTTACCTGGACAAGACTACAGGACTGGCTAGTATAAGTCAGTAACAGGACTTTCTTTAGAATTCAACTCTAACTAGTGAATATTTTGTATCTTCTAGACCTCAATGGATATCATAGGTAGACGAAAGCCTAATCAGTTCAGTGCCTAGAGGCAAGACCTAAGTACCTGTCCTTCTCAGTACAATTATGCAGTCCTTTTGCCCCTTATATGTATAACCAGCTTACTAACTAACTAAGTTCCGTTTGGAAATTATTAAAAGCGACGTGTGTAATGTGGGCTTTGGGTTTTGTTAGTTGGGTAAATCGAGTGAAGATAGTGTATGTGTTTTGTGAATAAAGAAAGAAATAAAAGAAATTAAGTAAATCAGCTTTAAAAAATCAGTAAATTATTTCAAATAATTAATAGTTTAAAAAAACTAAAAAAACACGCAGTAGAAAATAATTTTTAATTACAAAGAGTTTACGTTACAGTAGTAGGAAGTCAATAATTCAATTCAGAGTGAAAAGCGTGGGGTGCATTTTCCTATATTTTCATGACTCTCCTCTCATAGATGGTTGCCAATAGAATAGTTGTAATAATTAAAATATCAAGCACCCAATCGGCCATTTGCAAATTAATTCAGCCTTAGGCAAACCATTCCACATCTGTCCACAAATCAAAACCTTTTTTTTTCAATGGCAACACTATAATAGGAGGATAGTGACCGCTGAATGATTCACAGACTACGCTACGCCCCATTGTTAGACTGACTTTTTTTACGCTGCCGCTTGTTTTAAGTCAGCCTGAGTGAACCGAAATAATAACATGCAATTTCGAAGCTAACGATGAAGTCACACGAAATACATTTTGTATTGTTTTCTTTTTTGGCCTAGTGTAAATGTAGAAGTTTAGGCGTAATTAGTAAGTAGGCACATAATTAGGTTACCGGGTCAGCTATGGGGTAGTTCGAGATATCAGCACCAACTGGTGGGGTCCTCAATGGCTGATGCCTTCCCGGGGGTGCGGGTTGTTCGAAATAGATACCGTGCCCCTTGCACGCAGGCAACTGAAGGAACACGGGTGGGTTTTAGTCAGTAAAAGTCCAAAAACCATCGAAAAGTTGTTAAAGACAACTTTTCGATTTTACTACGAAGATTACTATTACCTAGCCCATTGTGTAAACGAATGTAAATTTCTACATTTATATCTGTAATTAATATAGAGTCCATGCTTAATCAATCTATAATACAGCTGGGACACACGCCTCCACTCTGTGAGAGGTGTACAGTCGCCAGCAGGTCAAGCTATCCCAATCTGTCAAATTTTCCCAATTGAACGTAAACCTTATTCCTTTGCAATAAAGTTGAAAAACTATCAAAGAAATTTGACAGATTGGGGTAGCTTTATGTGCTGGCCTCTGTACATAGTAAAAGAGTATTCAATTCTATGTCACCTAAATACATAACTAGAATCGGATTAGAAGTTCTTCTTCTTCTCAAAAATAAAATTATTTTTCTTCCAAAACATCTGATGGATTTTAATTACCAAAAATTTACAGCATATAATAGGTCTTTACCTATGAAATTGCCGTTTTGTATGAAAAAATTTAAACGAACTTTTTTCATGAATTTTTTATTTGTATTAATCGAAGTAATCACCCATGCAATCAATGCATCTTTGCCATCGCAGTGGCAGTTTATTGATGCCCTTCTTAAAGAAATCAGCTGGACGGGAGGCAACAAATTCTTCAAAGGCATTTTGTACTGCCTCTCGGGTATTAAATTTTTTTCCCGCCAAGAAGTTATCCAAATTCTGGAAAAAGTAGTAGTCTGTAGGCGCAAGGTCTGGTGAGTAGGGCGGATGACGGAGAGCTTCCAACCCCAGTTCTTGCAACTTGGAGACCGTCTGCTGTGCAGTATGAGGTCGCGCGTTGTCGTGCAGGAGCAGCGGAGACGAGCGATTGACCAATGCTGGTTGGAGATGCGCCAGCTTCTCCATCATTGTGTTCAGTTCTTCACAGTACACATCTGCAGTAATGCTCACCCCGTTTGGTAAGAAGCTGTGATGAATCACACCGGCGCTAGACCACCAAACAGTGACCATCACTTTTCTAGGGGTAAGTTTTCGTTTAGGGCATTGTTTAGGTGCTGAACCAGGATCCAACCAACTTGCTGAGCGCTTACGGTTATCAAACAGAATCCATTTTTCATCGCAGGTAACAATGCGGTTCAAAATTCCTTCATTTGTGTGTCTGTTGAGCAGTGCAAGGCACGTCTCGACGCGTACTTCGCGCTGGCGATCATTGAGTTCGTGGGGCACCCATTTGTCAAGCTTTTTTACCTTGCCAATTTGACGCAAATGGACCAATATTGTTTTGACGCTAACGTCGAAAGCTGCTGCTAATTCAGCCGTAGATTGTGTATCATCAGCTTCCACAATCGCCTTTAATTCGTCATTGTCGACCAAAGTCTTCGGACGACCGCGAGGTTCATTTTTCAGGTCGAAATTTCCAGAACGGAAGCGAGCAAACCAATAACAGGTGGTGCGTTGGTTTGTAGTGTTAGCTCCGTAAACGTCGTTGATGTTGCGTGCCGCTTGTGCCGCGTTGCTGCCACGACGGTACTCATATTCCATAATTACTCGAATTTTTAACGTATCCATGATGACGAAAAAGATTGAAATGCGATGAAAATGTAACACTAATCAATAAAGAAATGACTACTTTTAGAAAAAAAAATCCATGTTTTTAAAATAAAATTAATTTGAAATTAGAATTCTTAGCCAAACAAAAATTATTTTGATTTGAAATGGCCAGTACTGCAGAACGGCAATTTCATAGGTAAAGACCTAATATTATTATCCAGAATCTTATTTTAAAAAATAGTGTGGCAAGACTGAGCTCGGAAAGAGAAAAAAAATTCTACCCCAGTCCCAGTTCTTTTACACTGACCAGGTTTATGGAGACTGGCAACTAGACGACTTCAATTAAAGGTAGTTTTTCGATTTAGGAGTCTAAGTAAGCTTACACTTGTTCACTTCCAGCTTCATCATCTCATACCAAAGAAGAGTGAACAAGGAAGAAAGCCCTCAATCCTCACAAGGAAACGACAATCTCAATCCACCATGAATCATGACCAGAGTAACAAGTAACATTCACCAATTTTTTGAAAACAACAGTTGAGAAGTCGCCGATCGTTTTGGTCGAGCGGTTGAGTGTGGGTGCAATGTCAGATCCTGACACTGCATCCGAGAAGATGGCGAGCGTGGCGAGCGTTAGTTCGCAGCGCTCGCGGGCTATGGAGGGGATGTCTTCCCCCAAAGGAAGAAGAAAGCGCTCGCCACGCTCCCATAGCGTGGAAATGCCGGCCGCTAAGGTGGCAACGGGCGGAAGAGGGCGAGGTCGCGCAATTGCTAGCGGACCTTCGAATCGTTTGTCGGAGTGCGGTGCTTCCGGGGCGATATCGCGACCCGACACGCCGGCTCCGTTGGAGCATGCGGCGAGCGTTGAGAGTGTGGGCAGTGACTCCGGGCCCGCATTCTCAGACGCCGGTGAGGGCTTGATGCTGCCCTCAAATAAGGCGGAGGCCAATGCGGCTAAGCGGGCGCAGCGAAAGGCCAGAGCAGCTGACGAGGTAGAAGAGTTGGCCCGACAGCTGCGGGAGCGGCGCTCAGCCCGGATGGCTGCCGGGGGATGCCCATCGGCGGTGGCGCTCAGCCGCCAAGTTTTGGATGGCGTGAGCGTTGTCCTTCAGGTTGCCACTAAATCCGGCAACTTGAAGGGCACGTTCACGCGCGCGCTGAAGGAGGCGGCTGACGGCATCAAAGAGGCCGTCGAGGTCCTCCAAAGTCGGTCGAGCACGGAGGAGACGGCGAAGCTGTGGGCAGAGAACCGCCGTCTCCAAGCCGAGCTGGAGGACCTCAAGCGGCAGTTTGCCGCCCAGAGGGCAGTTCCCGCGGCCACTCAATCGCTGGTCCCGCCGCCGGCTCCATCCACGGCCCCATCATCGGTCCCTGCACTTGCGGATGCGGAGATCGAAAAGATCGCTCGCATCTGCATGATGCAGTGCGGACAGATGGTGGGGGCTCGGATGGAGGCCATAGAGGGGAGGCTCCTCCCGGCCGAAATTCTACGGCCACCGCTTGCTGCCGATGCGCGGAAGTCGGCTGAACCCGCCAAATCGGGGCCGACGACTGTGGCTGCTGAGCCAAGCGGGTCCGGGAAGGGAGCCAGCAAGCCCAAGAAGACCAAGGCCAAGTCTGCGCCCACTTCCCAGAAGGCTGCTCCCCCCGCGTCCATGCCTGTGCCCACTTCCCAGACGGCCGCTCCCCCGGCGAACGCTTCCGGGCCGCCTACGGAGGCTTGGACAACGGTTGTCAAAGGGGGCCGAAAGAAGAGGAAGAAGGCAGCTCCACCTGCACCCGCTAAGGCACCTGCACCGGCCGCGCAGAAGAGCCAGAGGCCGCCTAGGCCAAGAGCCCCACGCTCCGCGGCTGTAGTTATAACACTGCAGCCCGGAGCCGTCGAAAGGGGCGTCTCGTATAAGGCGGTCCTACTGGAGGCTAAAGCCAAAGTCACGCTCCCCGAACTTGGCATATCGTCCGGCCTAAGATGTAGGCCGGCGATGACGGGGGCGCGGCTGCTGGAGGTGCCGGGTGCCTCGAGCGGCGAGAAGGCGGACATCCTGGCCGCCAAGCTGAGGGAGGTGCTCAACCCCGAGGACGTTCGAGTGTCCAGGCCTATGAAGACTGCTGAGCTGCGCGTCGACGGCCTGGACGACTCGACCACCCCGGCTGAGGTTGTGGCGGCCATTGCCAGAACCGGAGGTTGTCCGCCTGATGATGTGCGGGTGGGCGAGATTCGCACCGACGCTTCCGGGCTCGGGGTCGTTTGGGTGCGGTGCCCGGTGGCGGCGGGCAATAAAGTCGCTGATGGTGGACGACTCTTGGTCGGGTGGGTTGCAGCAAGGGTCAAACTGCTGCAACCCAGGGCGCTGCGGTGCTATCGGTGCCTGGACATTGGGCATGTCCGGGCGAGGTGCACCGCTGCTATAGACCGCAGCGAGCAATGTTTTCGCTGCGGTCTACCCGGCCATAAATCCGCCCAGTGCACAGCGGCACCAAACTGCAGCCTCTGTACAGCTGCAGGGAGGCCCGCTGGGCACAGGGCGGGTGGAAGAGCTTGTGGCGCACCCACCACAAAGAAGAAGAGAAGGAGAGGCACCAAGGCTGCCGGGGGCTCTTTACCCCCCCCTCAGCCTGGGTGCCCTACGGCCGACTCCCGGCCCAGTGATGGTGCGGAAATGGACTGCGCTTAATGGCGCCTTACCATTTCCTCCAGGGCAACATCAACCACGCTGCCAGAGCTCAGGATCTATTGATCCAGAGCATGGCAGAGTGGTCGATTGACGTGGCTGTGGTCGCCGAGCCGTATTTTGTCCCCCCCAGGGATAACTGGGTGGGAGACCTAGACGGCTTGGTGGCCATCATCGGCAGGGCTCTCGTCAACCCGTCCCGAGGTCGCGGTTGGGTGGCCGCCCTCGCGGACGGCATTGGCATTGTTGGAGCGTATTTCTCGCCCAACAAGAGCCTCGCCGACTTCGAGAACTTCCTTGTCGAGTTGGGGGCCGTCGTAGGCCGACTCCACCCTCGCCCCGTGCTGTTACTAGGGGATCTCAACGCCAAGTCTTCGGCGTGGGGATCTCCGGTGACCGATGCTAGGGGTGAGGTGTTGGAGGAGTGGGTGGTCACGACTGGCCTGGTCGTCCTAAACCGGGGCTCGGTATACACGTGCGTGCGGCAGCGGGGCGGTTCGATCGTAGACGTATCGTTCGCTAGCCCTGCTGTCGCGAGCCGTGTCCGCGACTGGCGTGTCGCCGTGGAGGTGGAGACGTTGTCGGATCACAGATATATCCGCTTCGACGTCTCTGCCCAGACCACTGGCGGCCGCAGCCCATCGGCCCCGCGAACGGACGGCCCGCGCTGGGCGCGTAAGCGCATCGACAGGGAAGTTCTCGAGGAGGCCGCTGTTGTCCAGGCCTGGAACCGGGAGTCGGCGACGGTTGGACCCGTCGACGTCGAAGAGGAGGCGCTGTGGTTTCGCGGGGCGATGACGCAAATCAGCGACGCGTCCATGCCCCGCGTCCACACGCAATCAGGAAGGCGCCAGGTGTACTGGTGGTCTGCCGAGATCGCTCGACTACGTGTAGAGTGCGTGGCGGTCAGACGCCAGTACACCCGATACCGGAGGCGACGTCGTCGGGTCCCTGACGAAGAAGCCGCGCTGTATGAGGTGTACCGCGCGGCTAAGGAGGCTCTGTGGCTGGCCATCGGCGAAGCGAGGACGCGAGCCAGGGAGGAGATGTTGGAGACTCTCGACGGAGATCCGTGGGGGCGCCCGTATCGTGCGGTTCGAGGGAAACTTCGAGCCGCGGCGCCTCCACTCACGGAGAGTCTCCAACCCGAGCTGTTGGAAGATGTGGTCGCAGCGCTCTTCCCGGCTAGAGCGGAGCACACTCCGCCGCCGATGGCTTTGCCCACAGCCGCAGAGCCTACCGAAGAGGTCGCCATCAGCGTCCCAGAGGTGACACAGCCAGAGATGAGGGCGGCCGTGATGCGGCTCCGGGCCAAGAACGTGGCTCCGGGGCCCGATGGTATTCACGGCATAGTGCTAGCCCTCGCTCTGAAGGAGCTAGAGCCCCAACTGAGAGGACTCTACACCGCGTGCCTTGAGCAGGGCCAGTTTCCCACTTTGTGGAAATCTGGTCGTCTGGTCCTGCTCAAGAAGGTGGGGCGCCCCGCGGACTCGCCGTCCGCGTACAGGCCCATAGTGCTGCTCGACGAGGTGGGTAAGATGTTTGAGCGGATTATCGCCGCCCGCCTCGTCGGACACTTAAGCAGGGAGGGGCCTGACCTAGCCGAGAGCCAATTCGGCTTTCGGCACGGGCGCTCCACCATCCACGCGATATCGCGGGTGAGAGTCCTGGCGGAGGAAGCTGTGTCCCGGGGCGGGGTGATGTTGGCGGTGTCCTTGGACATTTCCAACGCCTTCAACACCCTGCCCTGGAGCTGCATCCGGGAGGCACTACAGTATCATCGGGTGCCTCCGTACCTCCGCCGCATCGTTGGGGCCTATCTGGCGGATAGGTGTGTCACCTACATGGGACGTGATGGCGGAAACCAGCGCCGCATGTCGTGCGGTGTTCCACAGGGTTCGGTCGTGGGACCGCTCCTGTGGAACATCGGGTACGACTGGGTGCTGAGGGGCGAGCTCCAGCCGGGCGTGGACCTGACGTGTTATGCAGATGACACGCTGGTCACGGCCCGGGGGAGCTCGTACAGGGAGGCAGCGTTGCTGGCGACGGCTGCGGTGTCACAGGTGGTGACCCGCATACGGCGTCTTGGCCTGGAGGTGGCCCTCAATAAGTCGGAGGCCATGGTCTTTCATGGCCCCCGGCGGGCGCCACCGCCGGGATCACACATCGTGGTCGGGGGGTCCCGAATTGCTGTCGAGTCCACCATGAAGTATTTAGGATTGGTGCTCGACAGCCGGTGGGACTTCGGACCCCACTTCCAGCGGCTGGCGCCCAAGTTGTTGGGCGCGGCTGGGGCGCTGTCAACGCTGCTTCCCAATCTGGGGGGCCCGAGCGCCGCCTGTAGGCGGCTCTACGTGGGGATCGTGCGATCGATGGCCCTGTATGGGGCCCCGATCTGGGCGGCTGACCTGACGGCCGGCAGCATCGCTGTCCTGCGGAAACCGCAGCGAGCTATGGCCGTCAGAGTCATAAGGGGATATCGCACGATCTCCTACGAGGCGGCTTGCGTACTGGCCGGATCCCCACCGTGGGACCTCGAGGCGAAGGTACTCGCGTCGCTGCATCGGTGGCGCGAGGACTCGAGGGCGCGGGGCGAGTGGCTGACGCCGCGACATTTGGAGTTGCGTCGGTCACAGCTTCGCGCAGCCCTGGTGGCGGAATGGCGGGACAGGCTTTCACGCCCTACCGCCGGCTCCGCCACCATCGGGGCGATCCGGCCAGTACTCGAGCGCTGGCTCGGGAGGAGGCACGGCTCCCTGTCGTTTCGGGTAACACAGGTGCTCTCGGGGCATGGTTGCTTCGGGAAGTACCTGTGTCGCATAAACAGGGAGCCGGACGCTCGGTGTCACCACTGCGTCGACTGTCGGGAGGACACGGCGTGGCACACGCTGGCAGAGTGTGCCGCTTGGACGGAGCCGCGCCGTGCCCTCATCTCAGGAGTAGGCAGTGACCTGTCGCTGCCGGCCGTTGTCGACTCGATGGTCGACAGCGAGGAGTCCTGGGACGCGGTGGTGTCCTTCTGCGAAACAGTCATCTCGCAGAAGGAGGCTGCGGAGAGGGAGCGGGAGATCGCTTCCGCTAACCCGATCCGCAGCAGACGCACCGGGCGTCGGCGGAGGGCGGACAACGCCCTCTTCCAGCCCCCCTGAATGGGTCCAGGGGCGACGGACTGGGGAATCCGTCGCCCCCTACTTCTTAGGACCCGAGATGGCGGCGCGTAGTGTTCCACGCGCGCCTCTCATTGATGTGGGGGGGAGTTCAACACCTCACTCCCCCCCTATCGCGAGGTGGCCCGCATAGGCGGGCCGGCACTAGCCGGGGATCGCGGAAGACTTACTAGTTCCCGTGATCCCCGGCGTAAGTGAGAGACGGAACACCGGGGTGGTTTTAGTCAGTAAGAGTCTGACAGACCCCTCCGCCCTCCCCGGGGCGGAGGACATCCATGAGGATTTCCCCCCGTAACCAAAAAAAAAAGGATCCAACCAACTTGCTGAGCGCTTACGGTTATCAAACAGAATCCATTTTTCATCGCAGGTAACAATGCGGTTCAAAATTCCTTCATTTGTGTGTCTGTTGAGCAGTGCAAGGCACGTCTCGACGCGTACTTCGCGCTGGCGATCATTGAGTTCGTGGGGCACCCATTTGTCAAGCTTTTTTACCTTGCCAATTTGACGCAAATGGACCAATATTGTTTTGACGCTAACGTCGAAAGCTGCTGCTAATTCAGCCGTAGATTGTGTATCATCAGCTTCCACAATCGCCTTTAATTCGTCATTGTCGACCAAAGTCTTCGGACGACCGCGAGGTTCATTTTTCAGGTCGAAATTTCCAGAACGGAAGCGAGCAAACCAATAACAGGTGGTGCGTTGGTTTGTAGTGTTAGCTCCGTAAACGTCGTTGATGTTGCGTGCCGCTTGTGCCGCGTTGCTGCCACGACGGTACTCATATTCCATAATTACTCGAATTTTTAACGTATCCATGATGACGAAAAAGATTGAAATGCGATGAAAATGTAACACTAATCAATAAAGAAATGACTACTTTTAGAAAAAAAAATCCATGTTTTTAAAATAAAATTAATTTGAAATTAGAATTCTTAGCCAAACAAAAATTATTTTGATTTGAAATGGCCAGTACTGCAGAACGGCAATTTCATAGGTGTAAAGACCTAATATTATTGAACTGTTCGCATGAGGGCATATTTTTGATCTATAGGTTCTGTCGAATTTATTGAGCTATCCACCGCTCACAATATTTTAAATACTAAAAAAAAAAACAGTGGCAATATATTAATGAACTCGACTGTACACCTCTGCCTAACGCTTTGGTACTACCGTCATGAAATATGTATTTAATTTGTAAGTGGGTACTAATACTACTAATGTAGCTACTTAAGTATTCACCGTACCGAAATTGGTGTCAGAATGAACACACAAAATGTTAAATTCGATTCTTGACACTGCAAGAATCGAATTCTGGTCACTACCAGAGGGCTGCCCTATCCTATTGGTCTATGCCTATTGGGTCAAAGAATCAGCATTGCCATACAACGTGGCAATACTGCCAGCCTTTCGGGCACCTTTTCTGTAGATAACAATCTAACAACTTTAATTACGCTAAAGAGACCTATAAAAGGTGTTACTATAGCAGTGAATTTCATTAGGTCACATCTACATAGAAGAATAGCATTTAACAAAATAAATGGCCATTCACAAGGATATATTAACAAATTGACTGAGGACTACGATCTTTCTTAATAACGGATTCCTCAGTCATCTAGCTAAACAAACCAACATAATAAATCGTATTACCACAATCTATCACCTAACAAAAAAGGCTTGTAAGAGTGCTCTAGTTGAATGGCTCCATATCCTAGATAATTAAACAACTGAGAAATTACTTCAAATACATCCAAAATAGTCCATCTCGCTGGGTTCCCTAAACATTATCAATCACCCTTATTTTTCCACTTCTCTTTTTCTTTTATTGTTTTTATTATCCGTGAGTTTGACATAGATTTTTATGTTAATATCTCTTCAGATTTACTAAATAACTATTTATATTTACACACTGTGTGATGGGACCCTGGTGATCTGCTATACAAGAATTCCTAGTGTAGACACAAGTGTATCACAAACCAGTGTGACATAGTTTTTAACCTTGTCTACATTAATATTTTTTGTGAAAACAAAATAAATTAGTTGAATTAGATCTAGCTGGGAGTGCAGCACTACACTCAACAATTAATTAATGATGCATTTGTGTGCACCAAGTAATTAATAACGCATACTTTGTAAGTCAAGGGCTATTGTTTTACCCAATTACTGGGTTGTGGAGGTCAGATAGGCAGTTGCGCCATGTAAAATACTGGCATTCAGCTGCATCCGTTTAGACTGGAAGCCAACCTCAAAATAGTTGCGAAAAGGCTTGGCAGTGATGATCTTTTTAAGTCGCTCGTATTGTAGTAAAAGGACTTGTGTCTAAATAACTTTGTTATTATTATAAAAAGTCAGCAGTGATAACCCAGTAGTAACGGCCGCAAGTTATGAGTTGTATGTTCAAACTCTGACAGGCGTTTTACGTTGTGTAAATTATTTCATCACCACTTTTCTCAAAACGGTAAAGGAAAACATTGTGAGGAAACCGAAGTCCGAGAACCAACAATCCGAAGACATGTGACATATATCAACCTGCACTGGGCCAGTATGAAGGATTACGGGCCAGTGTGAAGGATTACGGCCCAGTTTCTCTCAGAGTGGAGGCCTTTGTCCCTGCAGTGGGAACAACATAGGCTGATTATGATAAAATAAATTTAAAAAAACTCATGTAAGTATATTCAGTTAGGTAGAAACGTTTTTAACATTTAATCCATCATGCTTCGGCCAAGACATAGCTCAGGTAGAATCACCTGCCGATCTGTGATCAAGATTGCTGTATGATATTAACTTGATGCAGATGGGCAGGTAATTATTGAATAAACCAACATTGTGTCTTGCACGGTGCACATACAAAAACTGACAAATACTGCATGTAAATGTGTGATGTCATCATAATTACCCAATAATCTTCCCACTGCTGGGACACAGGCCTCTCTGAGAGAGGCATAATTCACCATGCTGGCCCATTGCAGTGCAGTAGAATATGGTAGGAGGTACTATGGCTCAATAACTTGCCATGTTACTTATCAATATCACGATAAATCTCTTCCGAGTGATGTGTTTATTTCAATATGAAAAGTTCAGTTTGTGGTATCAATGTATTAAAAATTCTCATTTACTCCCGAACATGAAGAGATAGGATTAAAAAACCCTTCCAATTTTGTTTGATATCATCCAAAGAAGCTGTGTACTTGACTGTATATACCGTTTCCATTACACATTGTATATGATAGTAAATAAATCAATACTGTAAAGTACGGTGTTCCTCAAATAGTATGACCGACCTAGGTAGTGCAAACCATGGCACGTTTCTATCATAATTATAAACAAAGAGATACCCAAGAAGTTGACAGTTCTAGTTTTCAGTGTGACTTGCAATGGTACGTAGGTACCTACATATTTCAGTTTAGAATAGGTAGAACAGATTTTTAATAGTATTGTCATAATAGAGTATTTATAAAGAGATAAAGCATGTATCCTGTTAACATGCACAGATCTTAAAGAAAACTGGATGCCAATAAGATCCTAAATTGAATTAAATGGTTCTAATAGGACAATGATGGTATTGATGTTACAATATAGACACAATATAGAAAAGTTAAAATGTAGTACCTAACTCAAGAACTGATCGTGAGCTCAAAGAAAGGCCTAAATAGAGTACGTATAAAGAGATATAGCACTTGACCTATTTACATTTTCAGATCTTATAAGTTCATTTTAACTAGCTACAATAGAAAATATATCATAAAACGCTCCAGAATACCTTAAAAATTATATTTATGCCCTAAAGTTAGCATTATAAATGTGATTGTTCCTGTTTTACTTCAAAATGGAATGAATCAGAGACAAACAGAGAAGTGCAAATTGGAATATCGATTTTTAGGTTATGATATATTTCATAGCAAAACAGTGAGCATAGTAACTAAAATCAAGATTTTTTTTGATCCTAAAGGTTTTTTATGATGTTATGTCAGAGCTAAATGCTATTTTACGCCTTTTCTATGTGCCAGCTTGCAAAAAATGGAGCTGATACTTTTGAGGTTAAAATCTGACAGTTTTCACTAACAAACCTGCATAGAATCTGCGCTGATGATCTCCGTCGCGAACCTTTGTGCTAACTCCACTCCTAACTTAGTCTTCCCCGTACCCGTAGCACCTAAAATGATCACCATAGGAACTTTTGAAGACATCACTGCACGAAGAGCCATCTCTCCAACGGCTCGCGCGAACTTCACTATTGTTTTGACATCTGTCACCTTCTCGCTCCGCCTCGTTTGAGGCAAAGGAATAATATTTACAGCCAACATGATAATTATTTTGTTAAAATCTATTTACATTTGGAAACTACTAGTAACGTTGTTTAAAATACCATTTCATTTATAAATTGTTAATTTACATGAGACAAGCTCTTTCTTCTTGAGAATAACAGTTGAGAACAAAATGTACCTACTTAAGTAGTTTTGAAAACATATTGCATTATTGTATTAGATTTATTACAAGATCGGGATTTTCTTCTTTCTATTGTGTTTATAAATTATACATTAACTTTGGTGATAGGTAACCTATAGTTCAACAATGTCGAAGCAAGGGCTTTGACGTCAATCGCCAAATGACGATTTTAAGGTATTTGGCAGAATAATCGTCATTTATCGGTTTCAGTTTAATTTTAACCGTTTTATCAGGGTTTTAACCGTAATTCCTTCCATGCTTAGGGTTGCCTGGGCATCGAACCTGAGGGATTAAACGAGTGGTTACTCTACCTAGCTACACAGCTCAAACGAAGTAGGTAAGTAGGTACCCAACAGAAAATGTAGTAGATACAGTACGTAAGCAGGTGCTTACAAATATTTAGGCAATTTACTACAAAATATGTGTGAACTAAGAGGGCATTGATAGCACATAATATCTTCTGTCTTCAACCCGCACTGGGCCCGCGTGTTGGATTACGGCCCACTCCCTCTCACTGAGAGGAGGCCTGTGTCCCAGCAGTGGGAACGTTATAGGCTGTAACATCTTCTGGATTCTTCTAATCTCCAACTACCTACGTTTGACCAAGATGCCTACCTCTTGTGGCGATAATCGTGTGATCCATTACCTACAATTTCAACTTTGAATATTGTTATATGAACTTCTGAGTAAAACTTCGTACCCGAAGGTGTGTTGTTGGTAATCGGACGCTTATCTTTTCTCATTTTTCATTAATTTATTGACTAATTTGTTAAGTTTATTTTGAATTTAGTTCTTCCAACTTTCAACTCATTGCACTCAGTTGGATTAAGTTTTTTTTTTTATGCTGCCCATGTGTGTGTAAGATTTGGACTAATCTGCGAGGTAATTGTAACACACTACAGTAGGAGCGGCTTACACTTTGGCAGTTCAATTAAATTCATTGCGTTATTTCCGTTATTGAGACAGATTTTTCGAACTTATGAGAAGCAATGGTGAGCAAAGCTCTACAAAATGGTTCAATTCTATTGATTGTTTGTTAGCCAATTAGGGTGCTGAATATGCATTTGAAACTAAGTTTTAGTATGATGATCGAAATGTGTGCATTAAATGTGTTTCATTTTCTCCATATCTTTGTAGGGGAATACGACCTGATTGATTTACCTGTTTCTCGACAAGTTTCGTATGCATACTTTTCTTACCATAGATCATCGATATTCATCTTTTTACGACGTTACGGGGTACTTGCATGTTTCTTAAGATTCTTTTTAAATGTGTTTACACTTCTTGAACTCCTCCGATAAGTTATTGAACAGCTGTGCCCCCTCTGATATTCTCTCATCAGCTACCTTTGATAAGTGAGACTGTCTTCGGTGACACGCCTGTCTTCAACTTTCCTGCCCTGTCCAAATTTTGTCGTTATTGTTTCAAATAAGTGTTCAACTAATGGTCACCTACCCACACCTAGTGTCGTTAGTTTAATTTATTTACCTACAAACTTGTTTAAAATTTGTATGATTAATATTAGCAGTTGTGTTCAATGTTTCTTGTGTGCATATTGTATAGATATTACTTTTAAATATTCTTTTCAGTGCATGTGTTTTTCATGAAATAACTGATTAATCAGCTGCTTCTTTATATTAGGCTTTTCGCCTCAATTTAATGTTTAAATAGATATTTAGGTAAATGATTCATAAAATATTTGATGAATCGAAAAGGGGTTGAGTCACAGAAACCTAAATAAACAAGTAGGTAGGTACTCTATTTATTTAAATTGCTGGGGTTTAGGTATTGTGTGGATTAAAAAATCAAAACTCAATTAAGTATTTTTTTTTAGTCAGACCAGATAGGGCTGTGGAAACCCAAACGTACCCCACAGGTACATAATCACAGAATCTATACTATACAATACAATGATTTTATTTATCCCAAATTACAGCGAATAAGTATAAAAATCACATTAATTAGCCGACTGTTCCCAAGCTCTCTCCGGGTCCGACATAAGCGTTTAATATGTATAGTCAATGAAATACAATGTATCAGTGTATCCATACACATAGAGGAACAAAACCAAAAAAAACTATCTCTGTGTTACAATAGTATCCCAAAAAATTAGCCACATAAGTACAAAGGTCCTTAGACATAAGAGCGCCGCTTCACAGATTGCAGAGGGCAATATTAATATTAGGCGGAATCTATGTTGCCCCCTGCACTCCCTGTAGCGGCGCACGCGCACCGTCGCCGGCGCACGTCGCGCCGCCGCGCGTCACAACACAACACGCCGGTCGGCCCGACACCGGCCACGGTTAGATGTTACAAACGTACGGATACTATACAAAGAATAAAAGGAAATCTTTTATATATAACAGGACTTATAATTTTATAACCCGACCTTAACTATATACAGTTTCAACCTAAACTTATTATCAATAATTCCTCTTCCATTTTGGCAGTGATGGAAATGTGCCTTGTCACAATAGTTTTTTTTTTTAATAATAATGTGCTTCGTACTACACTTTTCAACGTTCACTGTCTTCCGATTTTATAAAGCTGTCATTTCTTACCACAAACATTTAACTACTGACTTTTTCTTATGTGTCTAATTACACTGGTAATTATCACCAAAGCAACCGATTACATTTTGGATAACTAAAACCATTATTATCTTTATTTATTTATGTCAAGTAAGAATAACAAAAAAAAAAAAAAAATGCAGGTACAACATTCGAGGATCCGTAACTCTCCAGTAAAGAAAACTAAACAATTACAAGGAAAAAAACTCGTTAGTAAAAAAGATTGATCAAAGTAATAATATTCTTAGTATTACCATTACATCTGTATATACAATTAAACACCTAGTGGAAGATAAGATAAACATCTTTAATATCAATAACTTTTTTCTTGTCTGTTTATGTACACTACTTAGAACAGCGCTATTCTAATCGTAGACATCCTTCACAAAAAAATATGTCTTGCAACTAATTCGAGTATAAACCTAATATATATAATAATGTACATGAAATTAGCAAGGCACATTCCTCACACAATTAAAGCCTTCACACTCACGAAATGCCGACCATGTGCTTGATATAACATCAACCTTCTGCAAACCTGACCGGTTGAATGAAGAACCACGGCTGACCGGCCAAGCTTTCAACCTCTATGCTTAATTTTGAACTCCTTTATTATTCTGATCAGGTTCAAATATTCAATTAACACGAACTATTGCGAGTACTTTACTAACTTACCTGCATTAATAAAAAAATATTATAAAGAAAAAAATGCAAAATTTACTATTAGTAGGTACTATGAGGAACTATATCTTGGTTATTTTTTTATATCGGTCCAATTTCCGGACCATCATAATATGGTATATTATAAGTTTATAAGATTTGATGTTATTATCAAAATACACAGTCTATTATTTTCTTACGAATCAATGACCGTCACTGAGATTATACAATTTACATCAAAACTTGATTTACCTTAATGTCGTAAACCAAATGAAAATGGTATGTTTCCATTGTATTCCCAACATGTGAATGAATTAAATGTTGATTTAAATATTCTAGACGACTTAACATTAATAATAATGTTTATAATTATAAGGTACGACGATCGTAAATTAAGGGAACGTGCACCTTCGGATAACATGCGCTTGCGACTCAAGTTCCGATCACACGTACCAATGATTTGTCCACAAGAATTTTAACAAATTAAAGTAAATTATTTAAAATAAATGTTTGTTAAGTTATTGAACAAACTTTGAAGTGTACCGTTGTTTAAAAGCTTGTGAACAAATACAAATAATCGTAAGAGTAATATCGCGTTTGTTGAACAGGAAAACGGTTTCAATCTAATTCTAGCATTAAGGGCAATATTCATAAACGATGATTAAAGTTAAATGATGTTTAAACGTCAAAAATGTATGGTTAAATAGACGCTAATCATCATTTAACTTTAAATAACGTTTATGAATAAGGGGGTATATGTAAAACACCTACGGGGACTTACAAATACGTTAAAATTGTTATAAAAAACTGGGAAGAGCATCTGTATTTCTTTTTAAGAAAAGTCTCAATAAAAAGCCGATATCGTCACAATCGCATGCTAATCGTACGGTGGAGTTTTACATGATAAATTGCATACACATTAATCATAAAATCGTTATGAATCATCACCATCTCATATGGAAGCTGTATGTGAATCATTTTAATTTATTATTGTATAAAACTAGATCGATTCAAACTGTCCCAAAATCTTTTCAACGATTCCAAATTATCGAGAATTGGTACCGAATTAATTGGGCTTCTTTAATGTAAAAAAAAAAAAACAAAAATGTTAAAAATTTACAAAATAACAAAAAATTAACTAATGAAACAAGCGCGCTATCCTAAAATGCAATTTACTTAAAGCAGTTAAAATAATAGTTTACTTAAAGCAATTAAAAGTAATAGTAATTGATGTATCACTTCACTAACCCCCACTCTCGCGAGTCGGAGGTTACAATTTATTGAAAAATCCTGCAAATCGGGCCGAAAACATATATAGTGGCCATACATCTCAAATCTGCTCACAAGCGCGAGACCACCTTGACAAAGCTTTCAACTACCTGCTCTCTCTTTATTTACAGCACTGACATATTCTTGCTCCTTTAAAAAATGCGACATCGCAATACTTAACTATTTATTGGGAGGTCCAGTAAAAAATCTTCATATCAACGTTTCGAAACAATATTTTAACAAATGTCATATCATTTTCGATCTGCCAACACGGAGTAAATCTGTATGTGCTATTTCAACTATGTATGTATACTTTTATGATAAATTCAAAAAACATTTTAGAGGTAAACAACCAGTCTACTAGTTCACGAAGCAGTCTGTAACTATTAAGATATTTTACTGAAGACCTAGGATTTGTCGTTAACAACAGTTTTATGGCTTACTTTGGCACTGCAAAATATCGTTTTGAGCAAAACAAACCTGCAGTTATTGTTTCATAACTATATTACTCTCGAGGCATTGCCAGAAGCAGAGTAAGCCGTAAAAGCTGAATTTTCATTGAAATATAACAAACTCCCGACTGCCGACTCGACTGAAGACATCGCTTAAAATTTTGCAATCAAAACGGCGAGGGAGGTACAATCGGACGGGGGCTTCAATGCGCCACCGGGTCTTGAAAAACGGTTCTAACGTTCACTAGAGCGTTCAGAAGCGACTTACATAAAAAGTTACCAGTCCATAAGTGTCCAGTCGAGTAGACTCTATAGTTCCTCGGTCGGAACAAATCGATTACCAGTCAGGTAGTGCGGCGCGCTCAGTACGAGCGGTAGCGCGCCGACAGCATCGTACGGAGCTTTTTCAACTTCGTCACAAGTTGGTGTTGTTTCTTCTTCAGCTTTTCCCTCTCGAGGTCTTCTTGGCTAAGCTTTCTGCAAAGCGCGGCCGCTTCTCTCAGTATGACCACTTTCGGCGCGCGCTCCTTGTCTCTCGTGGCTGGGATTTGCTTTTTGAGCTCATCAAAGAGGTTTTTGAGACCTATGCGCCGGAGTCTCTCCATGTCGTTGTGTATGGAGCGACGTTCTATCTCAGGCGACTCGGCCTCCGAGTCTGTGTCGGTGTTGGACCGGCGCCCGCGACGGCCGGGCCCGCGAGCCCGCCGACGCGACGCGGCCGCTATGCTGGGCGGCGGCACCAGGCGCTTCCTGGCGGCTGGCCGCGGGGACCGGGGAGTGATGGCAGTCTCCACCGTCCGCCGTATGTGCTCGCGCTCCTGGGCCGATGGCACGCGAGGCAGCGAGTCCGTGCGGACGTGCGTCTGCGTCGTGGGTAGGGGCTGCTGGGTGCCGACTGAGACCACATCGATTTCCTCCTCTGTAACAACGGAGAATTTGGTTTAGCATAATTTAAAAAATTCATCACAAGCATCGTTTATCAGAGTCCGCCCGTATTTACCGTTTCATTGCTAGCATACTTTCATTCATACCGTTCATTACGCTCACATCACCATAAAAGGCGGGCGTCGATTGTCGTAGCCCCATCTGTATACGATCGCAGGGGGCTAGATCTAGTCGGGGAGATGCGACTGCATTGGTCAGGTGCGCGGGAGGGGGTGAGGGGGCGTACGCGGGGGGGGAGGGCGTCGACCCCGGCGTACTACCGCAGCGTCTGCCGCCATCGATCCAGACGCCTGACGTCACGGCGCGCCATTCGCGCCAAAACGAGAGCGCGTGCGCGGCGCGCTGCCGCAACGTCCGCACTCAATGGAGTCCGGATAACCGAGCTGTGGACACGCTTTCCGGCCTCCGTCGCTACCATTTAACAAAGCATCGATCGAAATTAACTGTCACGTGAGAGTTGCACGATAACGGCGGCCGGCCGGCTTACACGTTCCTAACTGACATACCAGCCGGACCGGTTCGGTCGTGAACTAAAAGCCGCACTATCGATCACTGCATGCATTTGGTATTTCTAATGTAAGAGACGTACGGGGTTGCATAGCGTCTATTAAGAACGCTTCAATACGGATCGTCTCTGATTTAATGTACCTGTCTTTTCTAGAACCGCAACCATAGGGCAATACGGCTCCCAAATGAACAGGATAACCCTAACTTAAAATCATGGGTAACTAGTAATACGTATGTTCTACTGAAGCAAGATTAATTCCGTTGCGGAAACGGCCTAAATTCCGTCCGGTGCAGCAATGCAGCGATACTCGTGCTGAGAGTGCATTGTCGACTTCTATGAATGAGCTATGTAGGTGCGCGGGCGTCCATTTCACGATCGCATTGCATCTAAGTGCGGATGTGGACGTTAGTCCGTCTCGTGTTTACGCCGTAGTGCATGTTTCGCGGAATTCGTTCGCCCGCACTATCCGGTTACACCAACAAATAATTATGTCAGCGGTTCATTGTGATTAAAGGTTACCGGCTCCGCGCTAAAAGTGTTGCTTGCAGTGCTATTTACGTACCCAACAAGGACGAGAGTTTCCGTTTAAATCTGCAGTGCTTAAGCACTAGAAATAGAAACAAGTTACGTGGGCAGCTGGTCGATTCGATTACGAAACGGCGAGTCAGGGACGCGGCTAAAATCGGCTTAATAGGTTGAGTAAATTGCGAAGTTTTGCGCGAAAAAAAATACGCATCAGACACATTTATCGAACAGGGCGACGATAAATTTATACACGAACGCGATCTTTTTACTACGTTTCCGCATAGTTACGCGGCTGCTTATCGCTTATGCGTGGATCTAATTCGAGGATCGGCGCCTGTCGTCAAACACGCCTCGCTTACGTCTAAATCTAGGCGTGGGTAAGACTGCTGGCGCTATATCGAGATACACCCTGCCTATTAGGATACAATATACTAGTAGGTACGGCTTCTATCTCCATATTTGGAGTTAGTTTTCGTAGGCTATTCCCGAAAGGTGTTAATCGCATTTAACGGACGATAAATTCCGAGTGATAACTATTAAATATCGAAGACCCTAAGTGACAAAATTAGTGAGTGTAACAAAATACAGATTAGAGTGTGTAATCGAGAGGCAATACCGCAGGGTGAGAAGCGTAAAGAAAATCGAGTTGACAGTAGGCGTAGGCGCCTATTGTGCGGGAGTCAATTTTCACGTGACGATTTTCTCCGTGGCGCCAACGCGATTAACGGTCGCCGAGAGAGTATTTGTTTCAGGTCTGCGTGTAAGGCGATACGGCCGGTATTGTCGCCGTGCGCCGGCCGCCGGATCCGGTCTAGTGCATATCTATTATAACTCCATCACTCGAGACGCGATTCTCAGATCCGCCGCCGCCGATCCAATTTTATACCAGAGATAATCCGCTTTTTATTGTTCGCCCGACCGACCGGTGTTCGAGTGGTGGGGTAAAAAATAGCCAGCTCTCTCTTAGACTTGGGCAAATAACATCGGAACATATATTTCGATGTATAATATTATTATGATTTCATACGTATCGATGTCTAGTTAACGGCCAGACGTGGAACGTTAATAAAAACTTTGCTGAATTTTCGATGATAAACATTGAGTGAGCATTGTTAGCTATCTAACCTGCAGTGAGCCTGATTAGTCACAAATTCTAGGTAACCTAAGCCTTAGCGTGAGAAAGCAATGACTCATAGACTTAACAGACTAACTTATTAATCGTCGGCGATCTTTGTAGACAGTTATGTCAAACCGGTACAGCGTTTCCCGGACCATGAAACGTTGGTAACATTTTCCCTGTAACTTTGACAGCTTCACGTTTCTTTTCGGTATTAAAGTTAATTCTCAATTAATCGCCAAGTTTGGAGTCGAGTGATAAATCTAGGAAGGGAAAACAGAAAGCATCTGTTTATTATGTTGTGGTGGGAAAATTGTGGAGATTTAATAACGCGTCTTTTACCTGAAAATGTTGACAGGATGAATCATCATCCACACCGTAGCCATTAGTTTCGGGACACAATAAAAAAAAAACGAAATCGGAGAAAGTGACAAGGATTTTTGTTTGACAGGTGTCAAAATAAACAAATGTCTAGTCTACGTTTGAAAATGGAATGCAATCCACAATGGTGTCGTCAAGTATGACCTGGTGAGTGGCGAGGCGGGGGCACGCTCCGCTGGCCACGACTTGAGGCCAAGTTCACTGGCATTTGAGCACGATAATTAAAAATTATCGTGACGCGCACGGCGCACGCCATCTTATATACAGCCTGCTTGTAATGCCGGCCTAATTAAAAAATAAATAAAACCTTTTTTTAATGTAATGGTGTGGAAGCTATGGACTTTAACGCTTTTTTTTATTAGTCGCGGTATCGTAGTCGCGAATTTCGATAATGGACGTGTTATCATAAATTTTCCTATTTACTTAATCTGAAGCGATTTCGTCGCCGCGATAAAATGATAATCTTCATAGAGTGTAACGACCTTGGGAGTTTCATGTTTAAAGTAATATTTTAAAGGCATTAGCGGTGGTATGGTATTTTAGAATCAGCCTGTATATTATCTTTGTATGACTGAAGTAAGGTGGATGCTAATTACATAAGTCATACCAGTTTTACAGTAACAAGTCGATTGCTTATATTTATCGTTGCTTTTATATTCAAACTCAATTACATACGTGAAGCTTATCAAACGTAAAATAATTACACTACTATTTTCATCAAGAATAAATAAGAAACGCGGGAAAAATTACAAATAACAATAATTCATTTACGAGAAGTACCTACTCAAAACCTACCTACAAAAATCGTACGCTACTATCATTGATAAGCATCCGATACGGCGAAGGTATCAAAATAATTGCGTAGGAATCGATATACAGGCAGATAGCCACTATTTCTGTAGTGTTACACAACTAAGAAAACTCGGTCATCTGGTTTACTGGTAACCTCTCGTAGTCGCTTAAAATAGACGGTTCGTAATTTATCGTATGGCGTTGGAGCATCGATCCACCATCAACTGTGACCTTGAACACTGTTCGCACCTCCGGAAGTTCATGGACGGTACATGTGCGTACAAAAATGTGACGCAACCATTTTTTTATTACCCAATTAATGAGACATATGTGTATGGAGGCTCATTTACATTGAACATGCGAATTCCCAAGCGAATTAAAGTGTATGACTGAACCATGGGCGTGAAACTGTGATTAAATACTTTATAGATGATGAAAAGTTTTTATGAAGGCGTGGCTGTGAGATCGTCTATTCAACTAAACAAACTGCGTACATATCAATAAAGTTACTGTCGTTATACAAGTCTAATATATATATACAAGTTATACTTGATAACTAAATGCGAGTAATTATAATTTAATTGTACGACTAAAACACATATTAGGAAGTCTATAAAACAACTAACCGACCACCGTTGACTTGTCACTATAGGTACCCGAATTTAACAATCTAAATACGTATAATAGATGTCATCATGTCACATCCTAAGTACAATATTATATCTCATCAAAAGCTATATAAATGACACTTCCTTAGTGTTAAACATTCAAATGGGCAGTTTATTACGTCATTATTTGTAGTTAGTGTTGCCGGGCAGCCGCCACGCCCATCTGAGCGACGGAATAAGAAACTGGATCGTAATAATTATTACCTACTAGATTTGCCTGACTGAGCTCACACGGACACCGTTCGCTCTCACTGTGCTGCTGTGGTCGCCAGCGCCACTCGTCACCACAATGTGGTCTAAAGACACCATTAAAATGCAAGCAAGATTATTAAGGTTTGCTCGCAGGACTTTGTAATTGTGACGAATTTGGCGAAGCGCGCCAAATTAAGTACGCAATTATACCTGCGATTATACTACGTTATAGAATCTTAATTAAACTCAAGAATTCTTTAATAATTGATACTGTATGTTATCACGTGTGTCGCGGAGACTGTCACGTGTAATCAGCTGTATTTTAGGGGTCATTTTCGCGTATCGATAAACGCTCGAGATTTTGTGGTCGTGGCGCAGCGGCCCGTGTGAGTTGGAAACCGGACTTCGTACGCGATCGACTAAACAAATACAAGTACAACATTCCTCATTTAAATATTTTGCGATGTTACGAGATCAAACAGTTATAAAAAGTTATCTTGTTGCGATGTCGTTTTATCAGTCTTCAGCGTGGGTTTAGTGTTTTATCGTGATAAGACCATACAAATTTATGTTAGGGTGTCACGTTGTAATAAGTACTATTGTTATCGGCATTGATAATGCGACGGTCGCGCGGAGGCCAAGATGGCGGGCGCGATCGCGATGTGAGCGTATCAACACATTCATACCGATTGTTTAAATATCTAAGTGCATATTCTGTGGCGATAAGGCTTCAAGGTCCTTTCCACTACGTATGTACATGCATGCCGATCGACCAGTGAAATTACTTTATCGCTGCCTGATAAAGTGCTATTTAATATTTTTTTCGTTACACTGCCCTACTGGCCTAGTGATGCGATTCGCACCGAAATATTTACAAACAAAAAAACTTTCTCTATCTTTCGTGACCGCTGAAGCGTGTTAAAGCCACTTGATTTGTTTGTTTACCTTATTAAATAGCTGTTAATGTACTTTTAATTGAAGTAGGTACTTTGAACTTTAGTTTCTAAATCTGTTAGGTATCACGAGTGCTACTTATTATGTATACATGTTGATGTTATTTCGCGTAGATAGTAAACTATGTTGCTTTCGATTGTGTATTTATTGGCAATTTAAATGAAACATTACAAACTTAGTACGATTGAAATTAATAATGACATTCTTGTATAAAGTACATGCAGACTGTCACTGTAGTTGATTTAACATCGGTACAGAATATAAATCATACAAGCAAGTACTTAAGCTAAGTTATTGTGAACAAATGTGTGCCAGGCCCGGTGACTAGGCGGCGCAAGGATAGGTTAGACTGAATATCTGCTAAACTACCGGTCACATATTTAGGACAGTGTACTGTCAACCAACTCAACTATCACTTGGCTAAGTCTGTGGACTATTTTATACGCATTTCATGGAGTTTTCCTTTAGTTTGACAAAGAAATTGCAAATTCGCGCGGAAATTCCAATTTCAAATTAATCAATGATAGGATAGCTGGGTTGGCCCGGAATGCAAGATATGATGACTGAGCGCTTTTGGTGTCTCAAAAGCTGATTGTCAGTCTAGGTACAGTTGTGAATGCCAACAAATTACAACAGTTTGAAGAACGTGAAGGTAGCTATATAACTGTGTCTTAAACATATAGGTACGTATACGCATACAATATTAACCGCGCAAATTGTTTTACTACGCGTTCGAGGCCTTTTGTTTTATTATTATTATGCTTGGCGATACGATTAATGTTTCATGAAAACTATGAAAAGATGGTAATACATTGTAGGTATGCGAACCAATTTCTGATAAGAATCAATGACAAGCTTGAAATGAGAATGGCGCGAAAATTTGACAGATCTTTGTAATGGCGGCCAAACTATATAAAAAGTAGTGACTAGCTAGTGTTGCAAAACTAAAAGGAATTAAGACTGTCATTTTGATTGCCACAAGACTACTCTAATTGGATTCAAGTACGTTTCATAATTTTTGTATTCCTTTATATCCAAGTAGGTACCTACTTACTTCATATTAAAATCAAAAAGTTGATAACAAGTTGTGATAAGTAGGTACTTACCAACTTACATAAAATGTCGTTATAAAAATACATTATGTACACATACCTACACAGCCTCTTAGAAACTAGTACGTAGCCTTGGCTCACTGATTGATACTAAAATGTTTAGGGCGCCGACCAAACCGGATCTTTGTGCCCTAAATTAGGGACTTGCAATTCATAGCTAAACCAGTGGTCTACATTCGGGTAAACACTATTAAATCAAGAGTGTGCAATCTGTCAAGATAGTAGCATCAGGTCAAAAACATAGCGATGTTTAAACTTTGCTATCTCGACAAGATATAAATATAGCTGTGAGTGTCAGTCTACATTCACACACGACAAAATTATGCATATAGGTAGGTACTATGTAGATTTAGACTAGGTACATTCCATTTTTCAACACATGAAACATGATAATGGTTATTCCTCTGTATTCCACAATTTTTATCGGCGATGTTACAAACTAAATTGGCGCGAAAATGTGACAACTACGGGCGTACGGTTAGCTGCGTGGCGTACGGAGCGATAAAACCGCGCATGCGTCGTAAATTCTTCGCGCCCACCGCGCTCACTAGTGATGTGACATACCTAGTACAGTTTTTTTTTTGTCGATTTTAACAAGTGAATGCAGAGTAAAATTTGCTTTTTGTTTTTAGTGGACAGTAATTACAGTTGTAGGTACTTGGTTATTTATCTGAAAGAGGCGCTTACCGACTGATTTTCGATCACGATTATTGAGACGCTGTCTATCAAATTGTCATCCGACCAAGCTGGACATGGGAGTACCTCGTTTCAAACCGGTCCAGCGAGCCGAGCAAGCTCTACTTCAATGAGATTCCATTTCATTCCACTGCATTCTTACACAAGTAACGGACTAGACACGAGAGTAGGCAGCCGCGCACCTCGCTCAACTCATTTTGTACTTCGCTAGGTTTAATTAAATTACGATTTCCGACAGCATATTTATTTTCAACTAAAAGCTGCGCAACAAGTTAAAATGTAAATAAACGTTAGCGGCCGCTGGAATCAAACACATGCCCATCGCGACCTTACCCACTGCTATCGACGATAACTAAATTGCCACTATGTATAATAAACTTTGTAGTAGCACATAATCGGTGGTGTCTATTTGAGGTTGCACGCCATGTCACAGTACTAGAGTTATGACAAGTCACTAGTATTCATGACGTCAAAAAATACACTCAAATCGAGTGCAATATGTAACAGACTAATTCTTAGCGGATTTAGTTAAATCTTATAAGTAAAAGTCCCGTTTCAAATGGATATTCTTATTGGTCTTTATGACACAGTTTGATCTGGTAGGTATCTCGATTTTATGAGAGCAATAACGTATCAGCAGATGAATCAAACAAACTTGGATGAATTTCGTAGACCGAATTCATCATTTCAATGAATACGAGAGGATGATAACCCTGCCGCCGCCGGCGGGAAGCGCCGGTTGCAATTGGAGGATGCATCAAGGTCGGAACGTCTCGGTCGATGTACTTATGACCTTAGTTCCGTCTAAGCCCGTGACACGCCGCAAGACCTTTTACTTAGTTTACATACAACTTTAATTTGCATTCTAATTAACCATGTCAATCCCGGGAGATGAGAAGCCTGGTACCAGTGTTACGTAATCTGACATTAAGGAAGGTTGAGGCGTTCAAGGTCGCAATAGGCGAAGGTTCCGGAAAAGCGGAAAAGCGGGTGCGTCTAGACGCGGCGGGGGAGGCGGGATGTCGGTCGATATGCGCAGTTTCCCGCGCTCGCAGTCAGCGCCTGCGTCCTCACGACATTCCCAGTCAACCCAACTTGACGAGTATACTTGGAGAAACATCTTATGACTAAGCAAGAAAAACGGTTTTTTGAAACCTAAATCTGATGTGCGCAATAAAATTAAGTAGGTACTACCGTGAACTTTGCATTTATTGTTCGTAAAGTATATTGAACCTTTGATAAAATTTAATGAACAGCTAAAAGATTATCGGTACTTATTGGTTGTATTTAAATTCGCATTGAAAACAGAAATAATACAAATTCTTCATATAGTACCTAAATGTGAGAAACAAAAAAAAAAAAACACTTTGACTTCGTTATTAAGGTCACCGATCGTCACCGGTATCAGCGGCTTCCCACTAAGCCAAAGAGGCCCTAATATCATCCATTTGAATTTCAAATCAAAGTGACAACACTTTACGAAGATATTTAAACGATCGTTTTGAAACTTTATTTCAACAATGTCAATTTATATTTGCGGTTTCCCTGAAAATCTGCATGATTTTCACGCTCAGAAGTGACAAAAATATTGAAAGCAAAGGAGTAAACTTATAATATAATATATATAATTCACTATGACCAGTTAACGATTCCTTACCCGTAACCACGTCAATCACACACGAAATCTGCTAATATCGTATTAATAATTTCGACAAATTGTCGTTGGTTTCGAAAAAAAAAACTATATTGACGTAGTTTAAACGTAGTAAAATTCCGCGGGGAATCGTTATGACGATACAGAATTGGGGCGCAGATAATAAAGATTACTGACCTGATTCACATGAGTCAGAGGGTGTTTGCACGCCGAGGTAGTCTAAGTGCCGCCTGGCCAGTGTGTATGAATGGTCGGCTGCTACCACGGCAGAGTCTCTTAAGAGGCGAAGAGCTGTGCCAGCAACATCGACTGAGTGTCGGAACTGAGGTGGTTCATCGCCGTCTATTGATGGTGGAGTTTCTGGTCTAGATGGAGACATATCACGTCGAAGTAAACTCTGTCCGGGTGTAGTCGGTGTTGTTATTGGATCGGTTGGGACAAATGTGTTGCCTGGATGTACAGAATCGACACAAGAGCCAGCCCACATACAATCATGGTGTACGATGTTATCTTTATGTGGCTCCTCTGGTGCGTCCATTATCCTCCAGTCTTCATCACTGTCTTGCAGGGGGTCCGAATAGTTGGCCGGAGGGACTAGATCCAATCTATCTGCTTCATATTGAACTTGAGTCCAAAATTCGGACGTTTGCGTCAACCTCAAGGAGTCCTCGTCCAAGGCTTCCCACATATCGAACTGAACGAACGAATCGAACGGTGGCGACATTTTTAATTCTATATTCCTAAAGGCTAACTAGTTTTAAAGCTAAGTCGAACTCGTCGATATCACAGGACCCTCTTATCACAGGGAAGATGCGCGCGATGGGTACAACGCACGCAGTCTGTAACAATGAAAAATAAACTAGTATCAATATAAAAATACCTAACTAATACACATAGACTCTGCTAAAGTTCTGAGCGAATTCAAATTAAATTAAGAAGTTGCGTAACCAAGTGATAAAAATTTGCAAGTGTGCGAAAAAATCTAAAGTCAATAAACACCTAAAATAATAAAACGCTTCATAAAATATTATTTTACTAATTGTACCAAGTTATTATGTAAGACATACCACAGTGAAAAAACTAAGAAAGTAAGTAGGTACCTCTTATAACAATATTCGATGTTGTGGTATTGTATTCCGATCAATTCCACAAGTCCACAAATCACTAAAGTATTGCACTGTATATAATTCGAGAAATTCGAAAATTAATTATTTTATAAAAATATTTAAAACTTTAAGCACTGAAGGGTAATAACCCCTTTTTATTTACAAACAATCGCGAATCGAAACGGCACAGCGACTCAAGCTAACTGTTGGTGAGGAGGAAGTGTTCACCGCGGTGCCAGAAACCAGACTGAAGTCTGGATACAAGATCGGACAATTTTAAAGAGTACATTGGCCTTGGGCCCTATCCCACTTTAAAGAAATACAATTAGTCATTGTCCTGACTGCCTCCCCCGCGACTTTTTTCGCCCGGTTGTCTTTACCTGAAATAGAGCGGGCGCATCACTAATCCCGCCATGTTGTTGCACCCATCATAAGCCAGGTAAAGATTTCCGTAAAACTGTTTTTGTTTACAAGCGCAGAATGGCGCGAAATGAGTGTTTACTAATAATAATGCAAATGAACGAGTCGTTTTCCCGCTAATTTACGCCTTCAGTGCAATGCGCGACATACCTCTGTACGTAATTATTTACGACTAGTGTTACAACAATTTTAGTTTCTAAGGTGTGTTATAAAAATATGGTGTAGGTAAGTTGAAAATTAAATTAACGGATCATTAATCAAGTTAAGGTAGTTAGATACCTAAAATATTGATTTGTGAATTATTTTGAGAGAGGGTAGGTACTGTAATTTTTTTATAATATCTACACTGTTTTATTTTGTATGATCATTTGAACTTTTTTTTAAATTTTAAATGGAGAAATAAGCAGTTTCACCACACAATATTGAAACAAGCCCATTAATAATTACAGGTAGGTAGGTAGGCAGGCAATTTCTAAAATTATTTGCCGAGCTTTTGTAAACATTTTAGACATTTTCCTTTTTTTTTTAAGTTTGCACAATTCTGTCTTCATTATTACCTACTTACTAAAAGCTTGACCATTTACGGCAAATAAAATAAACTAATTTCTTGCTTGATAAAGCAGTTGTGAAATACTTAAAAATGTTTGTAAATACATTTCATAAATATTGCACAACGAAAGCAATCTGTCAAAAAACATTATCAATACCTATAGTTGTGATATCTAAGTACACATGAGTATTATGTAGATAGAAGTAATGTAGGTACACTATAATAATTATCACTTCTATCTTAATTCAGAATTTATTTCGTAATGAATTTCAAAGCAAATTTAACAAATCACATTTTTAAATAAATTAAGTAATTTTTAATAAATTTCGCTCAAAAACACTGGCCAAAATAAATCTGAAATTATCAATGACGACATTAAACTAATAAAACCCATTTCTTTTCGTACAGACTGAGTACCTACTTACCTACCTTCAAAGATGTACCTACTTACTTTTTTAGTTCACAAAAAAGATTCTTCGAAATCTACAATTCACTACTACCCTCCTAATACGTTCTTATTTAAAGTAAGTTTGCCTCAACAATAAGGTAAAGAATTTGGGCGCCGCCAATTCGCAGAAAAACTCGTTAAACCTATAGTATAGGTTGGAGTTAGCCGGCAACGCCCCAAGCGTACAAGTATTTAGTACCCACACTTTTATTTCAAAATTTATATAACACTACACTGAATGTACTATTATAATTATTATAATCAAACAAATACTCACCAAAAAGTTTTGTGCAAAACGCAATCCGGCAGCGGCCGGTGTATTACACAATTTTACACAAGATTCTTCAGAATCTTCGACAAAGTTTTTTCCGTACACACTGCGTAACACTCACTGAGAATATGCGATCGGTTGTACAGTGTAAATTATTAAATACGATACTTCTTCCGAGACCTCCGATTGAGTTTGTCAAACACTGAAACATTATTCGGGAGCCGGCCGGTTCTAAGGAGAGCCGCGCGTGCGATTCGATGGGCGCCGTGGACACGACTACAAGCTAGATGAACGTATTGTACGAACCGCGCTGTGAGTAGCGACTAGCGGTCGTCGCCGGTCGCCGGCAGCGTTCGCAAGCGGCGCGGTGACGCGGCGCCCCCCGTACCCCGCCGCGTCCCGGCTAATTCGATGTCATTCACGAAATTCTCTGAAAATACGCACATAACCTAGCTGGATATTATCAAAACGCAGGCTAAACCTATCGAAGAGTATAGATGACAACGATTTCTGCACAAATGCGTTGAATTTGAAGTCGAATTTTGCAGAAGAATTTCGGTAACCGCGATTGTCTCGAGGGGTGGAGGGTGGAGGGGTCGCTCGAAGAAGGAAATCAGCGCAGCGGCATTCAAAGAACACGAAAGTAGGGATGTGTGTGTGGTAGTGTTTTACGAATGTGTGCTTGGCGCGTCGAGTTGAATATCGAGGAGGCAAAACACCGGCTAGATATATACGCTTGTACCTCGCCTCACTCCTCACAGTCCTCACTCGGCCGCCGGCCTTGTTGCGAGGAGATTGTGTCGCTTTGTTTTTTAGCAGCTGCAGATATCGAAGCCAGACGGTCAACATTCCAGAGGCGGCGGATTATGGCGCGAAGCAGAAATACCTGAGCGATTCTGATGAATTGCCGCGTATTATTTACTGGACGTCTACACAGCAAACAATTAGCGTTTGTGAGGTCCCGCAGCTGTAACTACAGGTGTACGTACCTTAACCGAGATGAAGGTCTTAACCCCAGATCGCTGTATTAACGAGCCTTTTTTATAGGTTTCGTTTGTAAATGTCTGAGAAAGTATAAATATTATGATCCCGTAGGTATGCAGACATTGCAATAAAATCTGGAATCAGTCTTGCGCGAACATCAAATTAGTACCTAGTACTTAGCTGATAAAGTACCTACCTACACTACTAGGTAGGTATTTTTTACCTATTTTATTTAAAGTAAGTATACTAAATGTTTCGAAAAACACCTTGGATTTTTCAATTTTACTATAATAACAATTAGTACCAATCCTAGCAGTTTATAATTAATTAGTATCTGTACTTACCTCCTTAATACCTACGTATACGAATAAGTTTAGGTAATTATTAAAAACATATTATATGCATATAAATAAATAGCTACCTAAACCACCAGGAAAAACGTTGTTCGAGTTACATAAAATTGTCAATAGTGTAATTGGCACGGCATTGAGCTGCCGATTCAATTCATACTACCACCTGAACATACGGATGTACTTATGTGTAAGTAAATTAAAATATTGCCAATAAGCATTTTACAACATAGCAACAAAATGGGTAGGTACTTACTGTCATAAATTGTTTAGGAGATAATGTCTGACAAAATGACCAATGTTCGAAAAATTGAAATTACGAAATAAAACTAGGGTTCCGTTCTACTTACAAGGGTTGTGAATACGTTTTGTTGTTCGCATTGTTATTACACGTAAGGTTGGGAACAAATAGGTAATCCCGCAGAATCAACCCCATGTTCCCGCAACGGAGTTCAACGACCCTGCATTCCTGGCGTTGTATTCCCGTACAAAAAAAATCCGCATCGACTTTGCAATCCTTACGCTTACGAGTAATAAAAGTCATTCTTTCTCTTTCGTTTATGAATAACACTATAAAATGCTGTGGGATTTTAATTTTGTTCGGTTTTATAGCCTAGTTTCTTTTTCTCGATCGGCTCATCGATCAATGAGAAATTGCAGTCCTCAATAACTTATACCATTAAGTAATAAATATAATACTGAGTAATTAATTGATAATTAATGTTAAAAGCTTCATAAATGTAATACTGATTGAAAGCAGCTTTTTGTAATTATAGGTTTTATAAATATTAATCGCTTTTATCGTCATATCTTGGTTTTGAACACGTACTGCATACGGATTTGGCCACCGTTACGAAAATAATCTTATTAACTTTCATTTCAATGACTCTTCGAAATGCTAAAAAAAATTAGATCAATCTTGCCCTAGTAACTGTAACCCTTTTACACGTACATCCCTTCAATTAATTTCACATTCATTCATCCCTTTTCGTAAAAAATAGATAAGCAGGAAGTATAGAACGTGTACTTCCGAACGCCGAACATAAGCTAGCTAGGGTTGTCAAACAATGCCACTTAACCCACAATTTTAGAATTTCCCTCGCATAAATAAAAAAATATTCAAATCTGCGCTCTATCGTCTTTGGAATAGATTTTAACATTTTTAACCCTTTGAATGCGGAATTTGAAAGGGGCAGCATCAAAACCCGATATAATCCGGGCCTCAGTCAAACTCATTTGTCTACGGTCGGTAACTGTCACGTTTTTACGACATTTCACTTCATTATTTTGACAAGTGAAACTGTCCCAGTGATCAGAGTGTACGGGCAGGTTAGATTCAAACGTTTTATTAACATGCAGCGAGCCTATTTCTGAATATGTGAGGGTTAAATTTAATTGCGCGTATCATGATGTTTCAGTGAAATGTATGAATGACGAGCTATAATTATTGTTTGTTTTGAAACAATGGTAACGATTATTTTAGTTATCAATTAAAGTAGTAGCTACAGAATGTGTGTTCAATGTAAATAAAAATATGTATTAGTTAACATTAAATACACTTACGTAAGTAAATATAAATACAAAATTAATGCCTAATAGAGAGAACTGCATAATTGTTAACTATTATGCACCTCGTATTATCGGTATGACCGTATAATTAAATTAATTAGAATGGCTGCATGGCGATGTATATTAGCTATAATTCTACGTGTAAAATCAGTGTACTAATAATAATTAGCACTATGTTGTTAAGTAGACTATAAAAATACGATGGCTATAATAATCATAGAATGCATTAACAGTTAACGAATTCCTGCTGAACAACTTTTATAAAATAACATAGGTTGGAAAAAAATCAAACAAAATGATTCCTTCTTGTCACATGTCATTAAACATACAAAATCCTTAATACAATGCATATGTCATCCCTAATAAACGGGTTCATGCGTTGTGCGTACGCGCAGGGTGGTAACGGGCTATTTGTCACAACAGGAAGAGAGATTATCCTCATTATGTTAGAAAGTGTCGTTAATCCCCTTTTTATTTGGTTAAACATTATCCCTAATGCATATTCGTGATGTGCAGCCATCGCTCAACTGTAAGTGGGAAGTTTTATTTTTGTTACGATTGACCGATACTAATAAAAAGTAAACATACATAATTATGTAGGTATTAGATCGTTTAAGTGGCAGACTTAAGTGAAGAGTGTGATTGTGATAAAGATTAATGTCAATTAGTAACGTTTGTAATTCTTTTGTGGAAACAAAAGGTTTGGTGATGTTTCTCTATTATCGAAGAGTTTTTGAGTATAGGCAGAGAAATTATATTTTACTAGTTTTTGCCAGCGGCTTCGCTCGCGTGGAGGTCGAATTTATCCCACGGGAACGTACTACCCTGGATGAAAAGTACCGTATATGTTAATCCAGGTTATAAACTACATGTGTGGCAAATTTCATCCAAATCCGTTCAGCCGTTTTTACGTGATTCAGTAACAAGCATCTAAACATACACAATTTCACATCTACAATTTTAGTACCTACTCGAACCTAGGATTAAAAAAAAACTGTTCATCGAAATACAGAAATTTGTAATTGACAAAAACAATATCTTAGTAGGATTTTACTAAAATATGAGGCTAAAAAACGCCTATTCCAGGAAATATACCAGTTCACAGATTTCCACCTAGTTAATCCGTAATACGTACCACTTTTTTCGTCATTGCCACCTAACTTCTACAGGTAGATGAACCTCACTTACAAACTTGTTATTTGTAAGAATATTAAATCAATATTTCCGTTTTAAACCCTTCAAGTTTCGGGACGTACAAAAATACACCTTGCGCATATTCCCACGATAACACTATGTGACAGGATAGATATCTTAAATTACAAATATCGGTGCCTTTATAAACGACTCGGGTGTTCGCAGCTGCAATTTCTGTACAATCAGTTAAACTATGTCGAAAAAGTAACACTGGTTTTGTAAATGAAAGAGTTTTTATTCATAATGTAAACTAGGCTGTTCAAAAGTATATTAAGCATTAAAAACAGTATTTATTCGCAATTTTGAAAAAGTTGTTCAGAAGTGCGACAAGATTTTTGACGGCAAACGGAGGGGTTAAGATTTATTTTTTCTTTCTCTCTGAAATTATTTGTGTATTGTTGAAAATCTAATTAGGAACCTGGAATATTCCCAGAACCTTGCCAAATGAGATAAGACCCGTTAAAAAGTTGTTAAGCACATTGTTTCTCTTATAAAAACAAAAAATTTACATCAAAATGACGTAAAATTATGGAATTATAATTTTTGCAATCATCGTTAATTTGGTACCGAATACTTCCTTGTGTTAAACCGATAAAGCTTATTATCGGTTTTAGGCCCGTTTCGGGGCGAGGCGAGGTTTAGGAAATTACTATCTGCGCGACGAGGTACCAACACTACCTACTTATCGGATGATTGTTTAATTGAATTTACTTATCACTATCAGACAATGATATTGGATACATATTAGCGATAAGGGCATGAATAGGAAGTGTAATTTTTAAGATACACAACAAAGGAGGATTTTTTTTTTTAAATGTTCAGGTCATAATAATTTTATGGCCAGCGAACCATCTGCAATATTCAGGTAGAAAATGAACATTCACATAAACTGTCTAAGATTTACCCGAAAGCGATAAATTGAAACTAACTCCACGGGATTAACTCGCTTTTGTACTATTTTTGTAACAATACCATAAAGCATTAAAACCCAAAACTTTGAAGAAGTAACAAAAACAAGAAAGTGGTAAAAAAACTTTCTTTTGTTTTTAGTTCTCACATTCCTACGGCTTAGCTTAACACCTTAAATACCGCTGCAGTAAAAAGTGTAAAAACGAATAATTATTTTACCAAAAATTTTCCCTACGGTTATACAGGAAAAGTTTTTATCCAGTGCGCAAACTGTAACCATGAATTCAGCATATCGTTCTACACACCCTAGCGCAGAAATTTTTCGCCGGTTATATAAAAGAAAATCAGCTGTTTCATAGAAAAGTGCAATACCTACGCGGTCAAAATGTATGGAACAGCTGGTTCTTTTTGTATAACCGGCGAAAAATGTCTACGCTAGGGGGTCTAGAATGATATGCTGAATTCATGGTTAAGTTGGAAAAGTTATTACGTACCGAATTAAGTCGCGGGAAACACATGGATGAGGGACGCACGGAACCGCGAAGTATGCCACAAAAAGGGAGAGGCCTATACCCAGCACTGGGTGATTCCGGGCTGAGATGATGATTATGAAGACTAGTTGTTAAACTTTTTGGGCGTCCCGTAACCCGTAAAGACTGCGGATCTTCGAATGATAGCCGGGACCAACAACTTAACGTGCTTCCCGAGGCACGGAAGGGCTCTCTCTCATATCTAATGGACGATCTAACCTTTGATCGACCCGTCCAGCTGTTATTATTTAACCACGACCCAAACATATTAGGTGTTAATTGAGGTTTTAACACTACACAAAACAATGATTGATAAAAAGTTCCCACAGGAAACGAAATATTATTGTAGTTAAGGAAAACTTATTTCGACGTATTAACCAAGAGTCCGTTGAGGGTAATTAAAATATTGTGAATGTAGATATGGATATGTTTTAAAGGTATTGTTATAATTATTAAAATAATAATAAAAAGTGATTATTTCTCACCACAAGCCAAAAAATACAAACAATATTTACACAAGAAATAGCTAACGATTCTTGATTGTGGATCGCTGGTGCCTGTAGACAGTAGTAACACCTGTTATACAGGTCACCAGGTCCCCACCTGTTCATAGTTACATATTTGATAGCTGGCACATGATATCACAGCAAGTAACAAAAATTTCAAACATTAGTGAGTTTAAATGCATAGCAACCCGTGATTGTCAAACAGTTTGCTTCGGATACGCGGGTTTCTTTAACTTTGACATTAGCTAACAAACTATTGACGTTTACGATTACTCCGTCATTCTGATTAAAGGTTTTTGATGACTTATGAGAAATATATCTCTCTAGAAACGAAATGATGGGGTTGCGGTAGAGCCAACATTCTGATAGAATAACAATGTCACAAGGTACCACAATTCTTTGTAATATAGTTAAAAGCCCCGCATAATTAGCATTTACACTGCGAATGTTTTGGGATAAAATAGTCAAATATGTGTTAGAGAACATCAGCTTTGTACAATCATCAGGGTCACATGTTATCGCGTTTGAACAAGTAACGTTATCCAAATTATCTAACACATCATTTATATTGTTTGAATTATCGAATGGTACGGTTTAAAACTAAGAGGACAAAGTACAGAATTCATGATATTATAATTTTTCCAGAACATGCGAGTCACGCCAGTATCCAATAGAAGTGCGAGAACCACCTAGAGAAACAGGAACTGAAACGGTTTACCAACAGGCCATTGGTCCATGAACCGTTGGTCAATATTATCTTTAAACCATTAGGTAACTTTTCATCCAAAGAACGTTTACCGTTACAGTTTCATAGAAACAACTACCGGTCTTGAATTTGGGAGATTAAGTGTATTTTGTGCCAGTGTGATTGTATGAAAGTGTGTGTGTGAATAAATGTTTAACAAAACCAAAAAAATTGCAACATAAAAAAAATCAATGAAATAGTTAAGATTAGGCATGCTGCATAGTTTTGTAGTTATAAGTAAATAATAACAATAAAATAAAAAACAACGCTTGGCAACACTGACACGTCAACAACGTCAATATTTTTCTTATCTCTTATTTCCCGTATTTATTTATTTCAGTGAATCGCATATATTTAAATATCAGTTTAAAACCTTAAGGAAGAAAGCCTTTAATAAATTCAAGAATAAAAACGCTGTTATAATGAAAAAGAAACATAAACCCAAAATCACTAATAATGACGGCTGTCAAAGCCAACGACAGGGAAATGAAATATTGAAAAATTAAGCATGATTTAATATGTTGACGAGATCAGCAACACGCCATACACGCCTACCACCCCCGGACTCGTCGCTCAGCTCCGCCTCGCCGCCGCCGGAACCCAGCCCCATCGAGAGTGCTGTGACACCGGCCGTGGCAGTTGCGTCGAGCTCGAGCGACGAATATTTTTCCCCGCCGACGTCGCCAACACCTGTACGTCGGCAGGGGAGAGGCCGGCCACCGAAGAGCTTGGGACTTAGGGGCCATCCGGCCCCGAGCCGGGTCCCCGCTGCCGGTGGTTGTGTGCAGCGCATGAGATGGACTCAGTCTATAAACGAGAACGTCATGCGCGCATATTACGGGTCTACAGAGGGGGGAACTAACCTCACTGCGTACCGCGAAAGGATGCTGTCTCTGTTTCAGGTACTGGAACCAACCGTCAACGTCTCGGCCCAACGACTGTCGGATCAGGTGCGGGTCATCCAACGCAATCACAGGTTGGACGATACCGCACTTGATAGGCTGCGCTCAGAAGTACTGAGCAACCTTATGGTCTCGACACCGACACAAACCGCGGCACATGCGTCAAGGATTGATGCGATATCGCCGCGGTCTAATCATGTTGAAGAAGATGATAGGGTTGTCACAGTAAGTAGCCAGTGCAACGATCGACTGAGGAACGCACTGGAAGATGCGATTCGCGAGTTTCGGTCCACCCCGACCGAACTTAGACCCCGACTACCACGGTTGCCTATGCACAAGAAAAATAGGGCGCTGGTGTGTGCCTTGGACTCGCAGCTCAAGAATTTCTTCGAGAGCAGCGAGGATCTCGTTGATACACACTCGATCCTGTATTGCGCGGCTGTTGCGGCATGTCGTTTAGCTAACGTCAAGTTCCCAAACAGTGACGGAGCTACTCGACCGAAACCAGCCGCACCAGTCTGGCAGTGCAGGATTGAGCGTCGTATCGATGGGGCCAGGGTACTCATCGGCAAACTATACTGCTTCAGGGAGGGCAATACACGTCCACGAGTGATGCGTTTTGTGAAACGGGCTTTCTCGGGGACTGGAATCAGCCCTCCAGAATACATGTCCCGTGTCACAGAGCGCATCGACTTCCTGAAGCAGAAAGTCTGTGCATGGGCAAACCGTATTCGGCGGTATAAGCGGCGGGTTGACCGATACACGCAGAATCGCATGTTCCAGAGCGATGAGAGGTGGGTATATAGAGCTTGGGAGCGACCCGAACGAAATGTGACGGACGTGTGCCGCCCAGATGATACCGCCACGAGTGCATTTTGGCGGAGCATATGGTCGGTGCCCGTCTGTCACGTTGAGGCTGACTGGATGCAGGATGTCGAGCGATTGTGTGAATCAATACCAGAAATGGAACCGGTGTCTATTACACCATTAGACGTAGCCAAAGCAGTCCGTCCGTTACCGAATTGGAAATCACCGGGACCGGACGGACTGCATAACTTTTGGCTAAAATGGGTTACTAGTTCACACAATCGCCTGGCATCTCAATTCCAGTCATCTTTAGAGTCTGGGTCACTACCACTGTTCCTAACAACAGGCATTACCCACCTGCTCCATAAATCAGGTAGTCCCGCGGAACCCAAGAATTATAGACCGATTACATGTTTGTCAACGGTTTATAAACTTCTTACATCCATTTTGAGAGCGAAAATTAATACGCACATTGAGAAAAACTCGATTATGTCTTCCTCTCAAAATGGATGTAGGAAAGGGTCCCGCGGTACTAAGGAGCTACTCCTCATCGACATGGCCATTAGCCAACAGGTTCGTCGATTCCGCAAGGATCTGTCGACATGCTGGATAGATTATAAGAAGGCCTACGACTCGGTGCCACATGCATGGCTCATGAGAGTGCTGGAGTTGTACAAGATTGATACAACTCTACGCACCTTCCTTAAGTCATGCATGGGGCAATGGAGAACAGTCCTTCGCTATCCGGGATGTCCACAGATCCAGAGGAATGATGAACCTGTATGGATCAAACGGGGAATATTCCAGGGCGACAGCTTGAGTCCACTTTGGTTTTGCTTAGCCCTGAATCCTCTAAGCACACTGCTGGAGGATTCAGGTCTAGGCTATCGGCTGAGGAGAGGTGGTGAGGTTATATCTCACCTCCTATACATGGATGACCTTAAACTCTTTGCCCCCAACAAATTGCAACTGATAGAGCTACTGAAGGTAACTGAAACTTTTAGTAACGCCATCAGGATGGAATTTGGTGTGGACAAATGTGCAGTCATGCATGTAAAGCGAGGTGAGATTATGGAATCCGAGGGAATTCAACTTTCGGATTCCATACACCTCAGATCCCTCTCCTCATCCGAGAGCTATAAGTATTTGGGTATGTCGGAAGCGTTGGGCATCAACGCTGCCGACATGAAGCAATCGTTGACGGAGCGCTTCTTTGGTCGCCTGAAGAAGGTATTAGTTAGTCTTCTTTCAGGCGGAAACAAGGTGCGCGCCTTCAACGGTTGGGTCATGCCGGTTTTGATGTACTCTTTCGGCATACTCAAATGGACTCAGACTGAACTTGACGCCCTGGATCGACGAGTCCGTACACTGCTGACTGCAAACCGGATGCATCACCCACGATCATCGGTGATGAGACTGTACATCCCGCGGAAGTGCGGGGGTCGAGGCTTTTTGAATGCCAAGACCCTCCACAACCGCGAGGTGTGCAGTCTCAGGGAATATTTTATAGAAGCCGAAGTGGGTATGCACCGTGATGTGGTCGCAGTGGATAAGGGACTCACCCCACTGTCCATGGCTAAAGAGAACTGGCGCAAACCTATAATACTAACTACCGATGACCGCAAGGAAGTATGGCGAAACAAGGAGCTTCACGGGCGCTTCTATCGGGCTCTTCACGAGCCCGGTGTTGATTTCTTAGCGTCCGTATCCTGGCTACGTTTTGGTGACCTTTTCGGGGAAACTGAAGGTTTCGTCTGTGCAATTATGGATGAAGTTATCTTGACGAATAACTACCGGAGACATATTATGAAGGACGGGACGGTAGACGTGTGTCGGGCATGTCACCGTCCGGGTGAGTCCATCAGACATATTATCTCTGGTTGTTCTCGTTTGGCTAACGGCGAATACTTGCACAGGCATAACCAAGTAGCCAGGATTATTCACCAGCAGCTTGCTTTGCAATATAAACTTGTGGATTCGGAGGTACCGTATTACAAGTATGTGCCCGACCCAGTTCTTGAAAATGACCATGTCACGTTGTACTGGGACCGATCTATCATTACTGACAGGACTATTGTAGCCAATAAGCCTGATATAGTGGTGATAGATCGGTTAGCGCGCCGCACAATGATAGTCGATGTTACCATTCCGCATGACGGGAACCTCGTGAAAGCTGAGAAAGAGAAGCAAATGAAGTATCTCGACTTAGCACACGAGGTTGTTGACATGTGGAATGTGGACTCGGCTGTCATTGTGCCGATTGTCGTATCAGCCAATGGACTGATGGCCGAAAGCCTCGAACAACATCTCTCGAGGCTCTCGTTAGGCGGCTGGATCAAAGGCCTGATTCAGAAGGCAGTACTCCTCGATACGGCTCGCATCGTGAGGAGGTTCCTGTCTCTGGAGCCCTAACCACCGGTAGCTTGGACCCTGCTCCCAATATCGGCGGATTCCTATTTTATATATTTTTAAATGTTTTTTTTAAATTTTTGTTTTATGAAATATTTAAAAATGTATTTAATAAGAACTTAAATGAATAAAAAAAAAATAAAAAATATTAACACGTCGAATTGATAACCTTCTTCTTTTGAAGTCGGTTAAAAATATCAACTATGTTTTATTAAAAATAGGCATGCAAGTTTTTGCTATATTGACATAGTGACTGCAGTAAAAAAAAACAATGAAATAGTTAAGATTGGGCATGCTGCATATTTTTGTAGCTATAAGTAAATAATAACTTTAAAAATTAGTGCCCTTGTACAATAATGCGTGAACAGGATACTAAATTGCTGATAATCATTTTTCTGGTTTAATTGAGTGACTTGATGATGTTAATGAGTGGTGCTATAAGGAAAATCATTCATGTATAAAAAAGGAAATTGTTGAGTTAATGCTACACTAGGAAATTAGTAAGTTGTTCATTGAATATTTCAATGTTAAATATAATATTAATTTAGGGACTTAATAAAGAAAATATTATTATTCAGGAAATATTATCATACCTTTAGTTCTTTGAATTCTATAAAACTCTTAAGTTTGTTTTTTGAAGTAAGTATTTTAAGTCATAACAATAATATTCCCTCTACAGATCGAACAGCTTCTAAGTTACAGACGAATAACAAGCTTTGGAAAAAGTTATTGCCCATTTCGATACTACAATGTGTTTTTCATCGGGTAATAAAGATAATTTAGGTAACTAGAAAAAAAAAAACCTGAATAATATAACTTTTTAAGATAACATTGTTTCCAAAGCTAAGCAAATTGTCAGTAAACTCTTGGAATAACCAGTAAACAAAAGAATAAACAATCAGTAAAAAAATAGGACGACGTCTTTGTTTCTTAAATGCTGGCAATAAAAGTTGAATGGAGCAGCATGCAAAGGATAGAATATAATTGAAGTCATGAGTAGATGAAGATGCGAAAATCTGAAAATGCGACATACCACCTTCATCCACTCATGTCTTCAATTTAAAAAAGATTCGAAGAAAATGTCGTAGTAAAAGGGTTTCTGATAGAAAAAAAAATACAACACTCCGGAAGTGCCGACAGAAGTGAAAACTTGAACAATTACGTGTGTATTTTTTTAATCGTCAATACAGGATATCACATTAGGTCCTTGGGTCCTGATTGCTCTCTCTGTAAAAAATGATAAACGAGCGATCGACTTAAGCCATTAAAGGTAACAACAGCACATATTTTTACGAGAAAATACAAAGGGATAAAAGAATTCGAATTTCCTAATGAAAGAAAGGAACTTTTCCAAAAGACATCAACGTGCGACTCATCCATGTGCTCGTTCACCCACATATACATAGTATCTACATAGCTCATGGAAAGCGTTCGGTGACGATGACGCGATTTCCTTGATTTTTGTTCACCCAAAAAGTGCTCCACGCGCCTAAAGAAGTTTTCACTTCAAAAAAAGACAAGTGCAGATAAAATGACACTCTTTGGCGGTACAACTGTAGTGTGGCACTCCATTTGATAAGTTGTTTGTTTTGTCTAACTGGCCTTTACTAATTTAACTAACTAATGTGGTTAATTAGAGATAAAATATATTTATAAATACTTATAAAGAATCTCACTGAAGAAGATGAATTAAAATTCACAGAGGGCCCAAATTGGAGAAGAGTTGCTCGAGATCGAGATAGGATTGAGTGGAAGTTGTTAGAGGAGGCCTTTGCAAAAAGGTACACTAAACTAAGAGTCATTTTATAAACTACCTACTGAGAAAATACTGCAACGCAAAGATTTTAAGAATAACAAGTCTTATAATTTTAAAGAATCTAAAGTATCGGAAAATGTACCAACGTGTCTATAAAACTATAACAAGCCGTAGAATAGGATAATTATTTTCTAAGAACTGTGTAGTGAACACTAACTATTTAAGGGAGCGAGCGGAAGGGAAAGTTCAACGAAAAAAGGTAGAACGTAATATCTAAATTCGTTAAAAATAAATACCTACATTATTATTAATTATTTTAGCACCTATTAAGTAGGTATTGATCTTCCTAGTTAACACAGATACATAATTAACTTTAGTAATAATATTCATTCTACGCTAATTAATTAATGATTATTATTTGTGTGTGGGTTTTTTCTGTTACTGATACATTTAATGAAAAACGTACCTAGTAACTTAAACAATTTGAACGAGGTCAGTTGAACCTATTTTCTAAAAAATATATTGCTGAAATTGTTTATCCTATTTAAAATATTGTAATATTCCTTATTTAAACAGAGGTCATGTATAAAATGTAACCAGGAAAATATTGTCCGCAAGGCCTTGAACTTACTGACGGTCGCGATACGGCTCTACGAGTCCTACGACCTTGTGCGTTTCCGCCCTTATCATTTACTACACTACGCCCATTTCTGGATGATACGCGTAAACGTCACCAGTACTGACAGTGACATCTTTATTTATGAACGAAATTGCCATTTTCAGTTTCATTATCTTTTAGTTACATAATAGTCTACGTTTCGTTCATCGTTCGTTGAGGGTAGTCGAAAGCCCAAAAGACTGACAACCAGTCTTATCAAGTATCGTGTTATCCTGTAATTGGGTTGTGGAGTTCAGACAGGCAGCCGCTCCAAGTAAATACCTACAGTTAATTACCTGCATCCGGTTAGACTGGAAGCCGACCCCAATATAGTTGTCAACAGGCATAAGCAGATTGTTTTCCCACAAATCGTTAAATAGTAACGCAAGTAATTTGTCAAAATATTTACCCTAAAACTTAAGCTACAGCAAAGAAGTTTATCGAGGTTTATCGTCGATAATGTAAATTACATACTTTGTCGTAAACCCGTAATAATTATACCTAAAGGATTAATACTTAATATACCTACTATGTATTCAGGTTAATCGATTTATGTGAAAAAACCCGCCTTATCTACAAACCGTGGCAATAAGAAATTTTTATTGATAAAACAAGCATAATTGGTAGTTTATTTTAAACTTAATTTATATTTAAATAGTACACGTAATGGTGCGAACAGTGATAGCTAGACAATACATTCTTTGATACGGTTTCGTTCAACATTGAGTATGTCAACATGATGTCAACGAAAAAAACATGAAAAAAATCCCACAGATCCCCATCAATGGGGATCATCCAACGGGGAAAAGTGGAATAAGCCGATTGTATCCAACAATTTTTACACGAATCAATCTTACTAACCTTTTGCCAACAATTTTGGGGTCGGCTTCCATTCTAACCGGATGCAGAAGTAGGTATACCTCCCAGTATTTTAAATGGAACGAGGGCCTGCTTGCCAGAAGTTTGGACTTCTGACGGGTAGTAACCGTAATGACTGTCAAAGATCTACGAGTGACAGCAGGGACGGCATACTCACAACGGTGTCGGTAGGTACAGAGGCCATCACATCAAGCTACCCCAATCTGTGAAATTTCTTTGATAGTTTTTCAACTTTATTACAAAGGAATAAGGTTCATGTTCAACTGGGAAAATTTGACAGTTTGGGATAGGTTGACCTGCTGGCGTCTGTACGTAAAGATGTTCAGCCATCCACGGCCTGGACAGCCGGCATGGGTCGACGATCGACCAATGCATCTGTTATCACCGAGGCACGAAACCCTCCACAGGTAAGAAAACCTTTCATAGTTTGTTTCAAAGAAAAACCGTTATTAACATTCAACTGTTTTCCGAGCTTATTCTTCATCGTTCATAATAATATGTATAGATGAGGTGGGGGTAATTTGATAAAGAACTTCTTATCGAGAGAATTCCAGGATTTTGTATACTTACCTAATTATATATTTTCTTCCAAGTTGTTATGTTTTGTGTTTCTGTTCTTTTTGTGCGTCATGTTTACAAATAAACGTATTTTCTTTCTTTCGTATTATATTTTTACGTAACTTTTATTGTCATTGGTAAAGTGTTTTATAAATAAAACATGATTCTATGTATAGCGATTATACGAAAAAAAAAAAACGATTAAGTATCATCATGAGGACCTGTGATCACACTTGTGTAACTACCTACCAACTATTAGCTTAAAGTTTAAACTATCTACTGCTTCACCAGCATGATCGATAAGGGACTACAATATTTGTTTGAGCCGGAAATCGAAGGCGCACCCAAACTGCCCTGAAGCTCTACTTACTAAGCAGATAAGTAAGTTTTATTGGTGGTACTGAGTAGACAGATAAAATATACCGATGAATTGTTAACTTAACTATTGGCTCTAAACTTTCACAGTTACCTACCTCAAACTAAATGCTTTTTGAATCCTCTTTCTTCTGCGTCAAAGCATACTTTAACAGTTTCAGTTTATTGGTGCGATTCAATCAGCAAATTGTATCGTAGTCTACTGACATAGCCCGCTCCAAGCCTGCTCTAGTCAGGCATCCAGTCTCTCCTGATCACCGGATGATCTAACTGGGAGTCCCATACTACGCTTGCCGATACGCCGTCTCCAATCGGGTCATTGGATTAATAATAGCTAATTTTTCGAAAGACACTTTAAAAAACTCGGTTCCAGTTCTACATTCAAAAGCATTTTGCAAGAAAAAAACAAAAACAAAATGGAACCCAAAAAATTCGAAAAATCGTACGTTTGCGGAATTTTGAGTTCGCAAAACTCCATAGATAAAGAGCAGTTTATCGCAGATTAAACACACTCAACTTACATTTATACTTTACGTAATGCCACACGTCATACATTGGCCGTTATATTATGTCAATAATTCTTTTTAAATTCCTACCTCTGTTTATTTACGATGGTTGCCGGTAAATACCGGAATATATTTTACTTCTTTTCCTTGTAGAGTTTGGACGCTTCGTGCCGTCGTGCGAAGTTAAAAAGAGAATGTTTTTGCTGGCGCCCAGACCTAGTGTTTGGTCTTTTGAGTCTGCAAATATATGGCATGTAAAGTCAAAGAACGACACCTGTCAAATAATGACAGGTGTCATTCTTTGACAGGTGTGTCAGAGATAATTTGCTTATCAATTAATCTCTCTGACTGTAATACATACGTGAGTGAACCTAAGTCCAGCCAAGGAAAGTAGGTAGTTTTGATTAAAAAGTATGAATCATGGCAAAAAGATAAGGGCGCTGCGCGTACCTATCTCTTCATAAATTATTTAAATATACGTGAAAACTAAGTAAAAAACCACTGCAAACAGCCACAAAGAACTACAAATAAATTTAAGATATAGGCTTAGATTGACATTGGTCAATCGGTCGGCTTCCAGTTTGGCCAGATGCAGCTGAATAGGGGGCTAGTATTTTACATGGAGCGACTGCCTAACTGACCTGTCACTTTGGTCTTCTGACCAACGAATGACAGCCGGGACCAAAGACTTAACGTGCTTTCCGAGGCACGAAGGGGTTTAATAGTCACCTATCCACGAACCGACTGCGGCAAGCGTGGCTTAAACCTTTATTCGAATATTAATTAGGTTTACAAATTAAATAATTAGGCTTAGATGTAATCTGTACTACATCTATCTACTATATGTATAATATAATATTATAAAGAGGAAAGATTTGATTGTTTGTTTGCATTGATTAGGCTCCGAAACTACTGAACCGATTTGAAAATTCTTTCCCTGTTGGGAAGCTACACTATCCCCGGGTGACATAGGCTAAATTTTATTCCCGTATTCCCACGGAAACGGGAACTACGCGGGTTAAACCGCGGAGCGCTGCTAGTCGTAAATAAAGGTAGGTCCTCATATGCCAAAATAGACGCGTGATACATGAGTATATGATTAAACCGTTCCGTCATTCACTATCGTTATATATAACTATTACAGTATTTCCTTGACGACTATCTTCGTATACTAGTGTTTAATGTTTATCAACGAAACATTTTATATGTTACAATCATATGGCACACGATAAGTCGGCCCAATTCCAGAATCTTTCATATCGATAATTTATTATTGATAAAATAATACTCGTAATTTATAGGTAATTGGGTTAAGCAAGATAGCAGCAACTATTATACGATAAGGTGGATAGTTTTGAAAACTTTTAACGTTTTTTTTTTAAAGGCATCTGATATTTTGGCTAGTTTGATTAAGAAAAAAAAAGACATAATGCAAAAAAAAAAAACCAGTTGGGAAAAATATGCGTCACATCCACGCAAAAAGGCCATCGCTCAGCATAATGCTCTAACCCTATGCGATGCAGAACCTTAGCGCTGGTTTTCATTGACAGTCATTTCTGAATGTACGAAATATCGCTGTTACATAAATTAAACAAAAATTGAGACTGTTAAATACGTACGGCGATATTTCTAATTCGCAACCATCAGAACGTAGGCTAATCATTTTCGTGAGGTATAATTGAAGAATTGGCGAATTTTGGTTTACCTAATCTTACTAAGTAAGTCAACGTTTCCGCGCCGCTTAATTTATAGGCTGATTTATGATAACTTGTCTTTTCTTCGAATTAAAAAGGATATCAGTTACTTATCTATCTGGCCCAATTAATAAGGGAAATATGCTGCCATGATAGATTATTCACGTTAGTACAATTCAAATATTATTCAGTTTCTTTTTGCATAATGTGATAGCTACTATGTACAGATTTATAGTACCTACTAACTTGAAAAAACATTACTTTTACTGAAAACTAAACAAACCACAACACAAAACAACACAAAATTTCAAACTAAACTAAACTAGTAAAACGAAAAAGATTTGTTTTTTCTATTGTTTAAAAATACAAAAAAGTTGACCAAGAGTTAAAGCTCCCGCAGACGGGCGCGACGCGACGAATTTTTCATAGAAATTGTTCTACCTACAATGTGCTGAGCACGAAAAGTTTATATACCTACGTACCTAATTCTGGTTGATTTTGATGTTATTTTGTAAGTAAGTACTTCCGTTTCTTCCGAAGTGCAATTCATTGCTCAGATAGAGTGGAGTTTCTTGCCGGATCTTCTCCATAGGAAACAACCAACTGGAACCGTGCACCTACATAGCTACTGATGTTTAATTAGTGCCCAAGTTCCCCTGTAGGCTTATGTATGGTATAGGTATTTCGAAATATGTAATTTGATTTTGAGTCATGTAGGTAATCCGAAGTCAGGAAGACATACGCATTGCGTAAAGAACCACTAGTTAAACAAAGAAAACTAAAAATCCTAGTAGTCTATACAACTATGGAATCATGTTCACTTCCATCTCAGATTGGTCTGACAAGTTTTATTGACGAAGGCGTAAGACCAGTCATAAAATCTTGATGACCTGTCTCTCTAACTTGCATTAGTGACTCAGTCCACGTTTCAACACAATTGCCTTATCACAACAAATCTTAACTAACTAGACATCAAATAATTATCTCCTGTTCAAGACGAGTGTTCCTAAAACCTAAATAATACACGAAGTGTCATGTCGCAATATTATTTTTGATAATACCGTAAGAACATAACACTAGCATTGCCTGAACAAAAACTGTGTTGATTCTCTAGCGGCAGGGATAATAAACATTTGTGTTGTGTCCACTTGTGTACACTAAGGGTTATATGAGCCATAGATTAAGGAAATACGTAGACGAGTCGACATAGATATTCTTGTTTTGTTTACGTTTGGTATGACGCAGGAAGACTAAACATGTAATTTGAGGACGTTGATCTTTTGAACGGAAGATTGATTTCAGGGAGCTATGTTCAACTCGTCACTTCGGGTTTGTAAGGAAGCCAGGTGTCCTATGCAAACTTGGAGAGCAAAGTTTGGACTTGGCTCTGCAAGTTTGCATTCAAAAACTGCATACGAATTAATACAGCAACGTAGCAGCTTATGGAGCTACATTGCTTCATTTAACTATATGAGGGACTATAAAACTTCTATTGTGTCTCGTTGAGTTGAGAGTCCTTGAATTGATTAATCGTATACAGGTTTTTCAACTCAGTGTGTTTTTCTTTTACGCTACTTTTCCCTGTTTTTCAGTTTATTTTATATCCTCCCTTTCAACATAACTATTCCAAGTTCTGCAAAGTTTTTTTAGCCAGATTCAAAAACTTCACGCATAGACAAGAATTCCTATGTACCACCTACTCTATGTCCACAAAGTTCTACAAAGTCCATTTGTTAGGCACAGACACACGTCTTTATTAAAGGTATGTTGTTGATGTAGTTGCCCCGACAACTGGGTTATGTTCATTCATTCACTCACTCCTTCACTGCTTCCGCATGCATCTGCTTTGTGCGCACTGGTTTGCAGTAAGGAATGCAGGATAATTTGCGACGTGTTTAGAATTGTGATTGTGCTGTAAAAGTTTTATTTGAAGGTAGTTTTTCAGGATGAAAGCCTTGGTACCTACTATTTAGTTAACGCTGTTCATTGTGATACAAGCTAATGTCATCGTGTGGATATTCCGCGGCAGAATACATGACGTTTCTATGCCTGACAGAACTGTTTAAAAACTTTACGACTAGAGCTTTTTAAACTTATTTTGATATTTTTATGTGTAAAATTAGCAGACAAATTTTCACTTTAAAATTCATCGTTATCTGACAATCTTACTAAGTAGTCTCGTATTACCCAGTAACTGGGCTGTGGAGATCAGATAGGCAGTTGCACCATGTAAATTACTGGTATATAACTGCATCCGATGAGACTGGAAGCCGACTCCAACATATGTAGTTGGGAAAAAGCCTAGGCAGGTAATGATGATGCTGATAATGTGGCTTGCCTATTCCTGACTATTTGGGATCGGCTTCCAGTCTAACCGGATGCAACTGAATAGCAGACCCAAACACATTCATCAACCATCACTTAATTTTCTTCCATTTCGAAATTAAACTAAAAATCTTATGTTAGCTCTAAACCTAACTACCTAGAGTAAGTACTAGTCAGGTGTTACGCAAATTACCAGAGAGTGACAAACAGGCACTAGACAGGTCAGCAACTGCATTAGTGCCAACATCGATCGTTGGTTGAACAACGGGAATAGGTGATATAAATTATTGATGGGAGTCTGCAAACGAATGGTACGCAAATTTGAGCTTTATTGTCGACGAAAATCAGAGGGACTGTTGTAAATATGGAATATAAAGAGATGTCAGCACAAAAAGTGATGGGACCCGCAAGGGTCGATGCCTGCCAGGGGTGCGGGTTTGTTCGAAAGAGATACCACGGCCCCTGGCATACGGGCTACTGAGGGAACACGGGTGGGTTTTAGTCAGTAAAAGTCTGACACGCCCTCCTGCTCTACTCAGCAGGAGAAGTCATTTGATGATTTCCCACCCAAAAAAAAAAAAAAAAAACCTTTTAAGGAAAAATATTTAAACATTTAATTAAAACAACTAGTTATCCACCTAGCATACCGAAGGTATTTCCCGCGTTAAAGAAAACTTGATAAAAAAAGATAGTGAGGCGATAATGAGGAAAAGCCCTAGAATTTTTTAACGTATTCTTTATCTTTTGGTTTCAATTGGTATAAATATTAATTATACCTATTTATTAATCTTTATGATGATTAATCAAACCCGGCTGCCTGTGGCGGAATATGACTCAAATATTTTTGTTGATGGACAAAATTTACGGAAGTTGATGAAGATTTTTCTAATTGAAGGGATTAAAAAACCGCCGACCCAAACAAAAACTCTAAAAAGTAAAAAATAATATTTATAGGCCTTTTAATTTGAACGTAATATTTTGATCAGGGCATTGTCAAGTCGGGGGACGGCTAGGCCTTAGGCGTTTTCATTGACCGTCCCCCGACTTGACAATGCCCTGATCAAAATATTACGTTCAAATTAAAAGGCCTATAAATATTATTTTTTACTTTTTAGAGTTTTTGTTTGGGTCGGGGGTTTTTAAAATTTTAAATTTAATTTTTATTTCTTGCTTTTTAAACTTAATGTCTCCCTTAAATCACCATTTATCTATAATCTATTCATTGAGACCTTTTCAATGAGCCCAAACACGATACTTCTGCTGTTTGATGGTGAATAACTTGGGTTTCCTGGAAATTCCAGGTGTTGCTCTAGCATCAGTTCAAGGTTATTTTATTCGTCTAATATCATTGAAGTAATAGAGTCCCAAATTTTGAGTTGATCAGAGAGATGTCTCATTATTAATATTGTCGGTACGGAAACAGACTACTAAAATAAAAAGCCATTAAAAAGTTATGAGCCAAAAAAGATTCGTTTTTCTTGCTAATTTAACTTAACTTTGGGGGTGTAGTAATAAAAGTAGTGTAAAATCTCAAAAACTTAGTAAGATACCGACAAAGCTCAGTTATCGAAAAGTTCAATAAACTTTATTGGTCATTGATTTATGCTGTGGCTTTTTCAGAAAACCCGATCTTCCGAAGGACTTTTTTTAATTTTGTACGCGCCAGTTTTACTATAACTGATCCTGCAGCTCACTCGATAATGTTGTGCGTGTAGACTAGAGTCCAACTGCCCATCACGGGTACTACCTCTGTCGGAAACGATGCCTGGTGAGACAGCGTGATTTTTAGCCAGACCCACTAGTGAGTTCGAGCCCGCGACTTGTTTCCCCTTAAGACGCGGGTTTGTAAACCTTCGGGCCGTCTCGACATAATTAGAATAAAATGTTGTTGTTGTCTGAAAAGATTTTGCTCTACTTTAATTACATACCTAATTAATGACGTGGATTAATTTTTGACCCAGTTTACCAAATTCCAATTCGTGTTTTTATTGTTATTGTCACCTATTTTCTGAACGAATAGTCTGTTGTTTTGTATGTATGGCTGTATTTATCTACGAACTCTTTAACTTGCCATTATTATTGTGTAACAAGTATAATCCCAGTATTTTCTTCTTGCATTTTCGCGCATAAATTTGACTAGAAAAAATACCGTTATTTGCAATTCCGGCATAACATATAAACATTAACAGAGCCAGTATATTTCTGCTGGCGACAAATACGAAATTTCTGTGATTCCCTCGCGACGTCCGTGGGTGTGGACACGGTGCCAACTAGGCCATAATGTCTTTAATACCGTCTACCACAACCCACAAATATTCGCTACAGATACCATCCATTGCGTAGACAACAAGTCTGATGAAATTTTAGAACAGTACAAAGTTGCCAATGGTTACCGAAACAAGAGATGAAACGGTGGAGTTTTTTCGCCATCGCGGTCTAATTTTAGAAGTTTCGATTGTTTTGTCTGTTCGGAATTGTGTAATAGTCGTTAAACGTTTCCTAGTTTATGAAAATAGGGCGGTGGGCCGAGCTGCCTAATTGTTTCGTAATAAAGGTGTGGATACAAAGATTGTATTTTGACAGATCTGAGATACAGTTATGACGGGAGCATAAACTGATACATTTGAAATGCATTAGCGGGAGTTATGGAAGCGATATTTGTTTGGAACATTGTGTGTCTTCTAATGTTAGTTATTTCGCTGTTGAGTTTACCTTTTTATGTGAATGTGTTAGTCATAAAGGTATAGGTGAATGAGATCTGGAACAGAGGGGCAATTCTGTTAATTTTAAGAACGTTCACAGTCTGATCTCAGTGTCAATCTGTCAAAAATTCCTCGAGTTTCCATACATTTCTGACAAATTTTTGAAATTCGATTGTCGCTGAGATGACACTGCGAACGTTTTCAATTAGGAGAATTGGCCTTCTGAAATGTTTCTTAAATTAATTGGCCTATCATCACATACGTTTTCCTTTGCAGATTAAGTGCATCTAAGGCTTCGTCATCATCATCATCATCATCTACAGTCCGACGTCACCTACCTACTGCTTTGCATAGGGCTCTCTTTACTCGTATCCAATCCTCAACCTCCTGTGTGCCCGCCTCATGGTGTGGCTTCGTCAATCAATGATAATTATTACTAAAATTAAAGATATTACCAATTCCTATCGTAAAGTGAGATTTCTTAATAACTGGGTACCTAAGTACGCCAGGAAAGGCCTCTTTCTCTTACAGCTTTTTAACCAGATCGTCTATTCAGGTTCTAAATTCTCTGTTTCTTGACCTACCTAACTTCGAGCTGATGATTCTAAGATTTCTCTAAGGTGTTACAATCAGCTAAAGTTACCAAGAAGATTAAAACTTCTCCAAATTATGAATTACCAGCTATAATAATGATTTATGCAGGTGTTGTCAACTTAACGAGGCTAGCTAGTACAGTCAACTGCCATCCGTGGTAGCAATTTGACAGCGCCAATATTTTGTAGCTGAACGGCTGGGTTTTGTTGTAGATCTTTGACAGTTGTTAGACTTTGAAAGTCTAACCAAAGGGTATCGAGTTACCCAGTAACTGCTGGGTTGTGCAGGTCAGATAGACAGTAGCTCCGTGTAAAACATTAGTGTTCATCTATTAAGTTGCATCCGGTTACACTGGCAGCCGACCCTAACATACTTAGGAAAAGTATGTTAGGGTCGTTTCGTAGTTCAACTGTTGTGCGGTTGAGCGTACCTGGTTTTGAAGTATAAATATCTAGTAACGAGTGTTCCGAAGGGCTGCTCTTGATGTTTCAATATTGTCGGATCGCGTGCGCGCGCGCATTGCACTCGGGTAAGGGTGGGTCTACATTGGTGGAAGGCAACGACGGCGACGAAAATTAAGCTTCAAAATGTTTTATTTGCATATGGGCATTCTTGCTTGGTTTCTTTACAGTTAGTACACCATACGCGAGAGAGTCAAAGGCTAAGTTGCAAAAAAAATCTTGGCGATTTTTATTGAGTTATTTCATACAAAAAACCTATTGTCTTCTGGAAATCCACCAACCATATTTATAGATTTTCCCAGAATTCTTCGGTATATTCCCTTTTCCATCGTTCATGATAAGTAGTTTTCTTTTAAAAAGCAAACACAATTTTATTTACTAGCATTTGGTTTTAATTGCGTTACAACGCTGTTTGTCTGTTGGAACCTCCGGCGCTCACATTACAGCTTACCAAAGTTTCATCACAATCAATAGAGCCATTTTCGAGTTTTTCCGAGACTAACATATGGCAATTCATTTTCAACATTATATTTTTTGTTGAAGTAATCCGTTCCCTATGCCCGGGGCCTTACGTCGCGACAGTGGCGCCAACTTCTAAAAACCAACGAGCCAACAAACAGCTCAGAAGCGTGGAAGTTATCATTAATCGTATTATTACACCGTGACCGCGGCTTAATTAAGATTATAACTGAAGATACACAATGAAATTATGTACATGAACAATCTGGATAGCTTGTAGCTAACTTTTACCTTATTAAACTTCTTTTATGTGTCGTAAATAAGGGTAGCTAGCTCCTTCCTGCTGTCAAAATTTAGACGTGATTAGTATGATGTAGATGCAGCAAAATCAAATTATTTGGTCAGTGGCACTGGTTACTCTTAAAAATTTTTTTTCAAAAAAAAAAAAACAAACGACTTCCAAAAAACACTAGAAAGTGAAAAATAACTTTAATTTCGGAAGTCAGTGACTTTGGTATGTATTTTATTAATATCTTGTCACCGCCTTCCGAAATTAAAGTAATTTTTCACTTTCTAGTGTTTTTTGGAAGTCGGTAAATTTTTTTTTAAAGTTTTGTCTTCACTTTTTAGTTATAGTACCTACCTCCTTCCTTAAATTAAAGTTCAATATTTTTATATATTATAGCAGCAATCTCGGTTAATTTGCTGTCATTTTTCGAAGAGTTCCGTTGTCTGTCTCTGAAACGCATTATCAGATCTATATGAAATTTAAATGGGACCATCTCGAAATAAACCGGTCTTATGACGGAGTTATGCCCGTACCTCCACCTAACTCCTAACCGTTTAAGAGTTGTACCTTCCTTCATCAGCTCAGTGTCATGCGATGATGATGACCATATGCATAGGCAAATGTCTCAATAGCTTTAGAAAATATACGAAAAACATTGTTATTACCTACAAAATTTGAGGGTTGCCTTCGATTTCCCTGGGATTCCATCATCAGATCCTTAGGAGTTATACTCTTTCAAACTATTTTTTCTTTTTGAGTATCAGTCTACAAATGGAGAAAAATCTATGAACATACATAAAAAAAAGTACAAACAGTGGAACATATAACCTCCTCCTTTTTTGGAAGTCGGTTAAAAATCAAAAGTCAGAAAGACGTTTTTGTCACAATGCCACCAAGATCCCAGAAAATAATCATCACACCACAATCAGCCTATAATGATCAACCGGGTCACAAGCATCGTCTCTGTGGGAGGGACTGGGCCGTAATCCACAACGCGGGTCCAGTGTGGGTTGCCAGATGTCACATGTTTTCGAGTTTTTGGTTCTAAGAGATGCCGGTTTCCTCACGATGTTTTCTATCAAAGTTTTGAGAGCATCGTTGCTGAAATGAACAAAGCACATAGGCTATTTTTGATCCTGGATTGCAGACGAAGTTGCAGGCAACAGCTAGTAAGACTAAGTCTGAACGCAAATATTTTCGTTTATTTTCACATTAATTACTTCACGAATTTCAAAATGCGTGCTTTGTGGTAGATTTTTGAGAGTTCTAATACAATTGTCGAGTTTGTGTTAACTGTTTTTTGACATTACTCAAAGCAGAATGCGTCTGATGTATTGCAGTTAGGTTTACCATTTTTAAAGTAAACCCTTATTACTGCTTGAATCAATTGATATATTTTAAACCCGCACCCTAATTGCGTAACTCACGATTCATCATAATCTGTATCGTTTTGAAACGGATTGTTAAACCATTGCTTCATATGTTCGAAAAATGTGTCTGTTCGACAACATAAATAACGCAATGAATATTGTTTAACTGTGAAGACGAAACCAATTATGATCAATCGTGAGTTACGCAATTAGGGTGCTGTTCTTTCTTAATTTAAAAACTTCTGTTATTGCTAGAAAACAAAAGAACGAATGTTTGAAAAATAAAAACAAACATCTTGTGTTAATGCAATTCTTATTTTAACTGATTGACGAACGATGTTTTTAAAAATGTAGTGCTTCTGTGAATATTAAAATTCAGCTGTAAAGTTGAAACAAAAATAATTTGCAAGTTTGACCTAAATTCTACAGCAGTCATTCATCTTTTCGCCTGAATCTGTCAAAACGTAATATTAGCGATAACTTCTTCTTATGTACCTAATCTTTTATCGATGCATTGATAACGTTTACAATACCTACTTCAAGATAACGATATCAAACATTGCAATTTGCAGAGAGTACCAACATTTAAAAAAAATGCGTAGATTAAACATTTATTTTCCTTTTCTTATTTTTTTTTGTTTTTAAACCTTTAATTAATAATTTGGTTAAGGGTTCCGTGACCAAATGGCAAAAACCCTTATAATTTCGACATCTCCGTCTGTCAGTCCAGCCAGACAGATTTTCACGATGTTTATCGATGAAAATTCGGGAGCTGTACCTATTCTGTGTTCGAAATCATTAAAGGTGATACTCGCCTCCCAATGTAACCGAAGGGTGATAACAAAAAAAAAACAATGTACACACGGCTACACATCAAGCTAAACATTTCCAGTTTAGGCGCTGATCTCGCTTTATACGGAAATCTTATACAATTCGAGATCAGATTATATTGGAAATGTATAGCTTGATGTGTAGCCGTGCGTACATAATCGTGTCGGATATCGATGGATACCATAATTATAAAGATTATGATGTTCCTAACTGACTTAACTTTTGAGATATTTTTGGTTACAACGGAGCAATTTTTTTTTTTTTTTTTTTAATGAAAACAAACAATTTTGAATGAGGTCGGGCGTTTTAGGGTATTGTTTTATGTAATTATGACGCTCAAAAAGAGATGAGTTAGTACAGTAATATCCTAGTTTAAATAAAAGACTTCTGATTTTGAATACTGTCCATGCATAAACATACATCGCTAAAAAAACACTATGTAACCCTTGACTATCCTTGGTCTGACACGCACTTGGTCGGTTTAAAAAAAAATATTCTTTACGTAAAAATTGTATATTATGTTAAGCCTGAATGTAGAAATGCAATCAAGCATTGCACACAAAATGGTAATGATATTATAAATTCTGTTAAATCGTGGAAAAATACAAGCATATTGAAATGTAGGTTTAATAAAACAAAAGAATTAATGATTTACTCACTATCAAAGTACTGTTTACACAATTGCAGCAGGTGATATTGATCACAGTTCAAATATTTGACCGACTGAGTTAGTGTAGTGTAGATAGATGTTAAAATTATAATTTTATATGTGGGTGACACGGTTTCTCGTTACTCTTCGGCCAGTTAATGATTAAGTAGGTTTGCAATAATTTAACTGCGAAATAACCGCGTTAAATTTTGCAGCTGTAATATTATTTTAGTTTTGCGTGTTGTATTGTATTCTATATTTTATTTTTCTTTGTGGATACAATTAAAATAATATATTGAATTACTGGCCGTCTATAGCGGTTCCGCAAGTAAAGTTTAGGTATTTAACCGATTTCGAAAAAGGAGGAAGTTACGCAAACGGCAAGTTTTTTTTTCGCAATGTAAATCTAGCTAGATCCTTTTTTAGCTATCAACCTAGTCCACTTGAGATACCACAGCCCCTGGCATACGGGCTACTGAAGGAACACGGGTGGGTTTTAGTCAGTAAAAGTCTGACACGCCCTCCTGCTCCACCCAGAGCGGGAGAAGTTATTTGATGATTTCCCACCCAAAAAAAAAAAAAAAACCTAGTCCACTTCTATAAAACATTTTCAGTAGTTAGTTAGGAATAGTTTGTGTATGTTGGTATTCTAGAATGAGACAATTATTCAATGCGCAGTGGCATAACGGTCTTAATCTTGCTCGCAAAACTGAGGAAGGTTTTGACTGATTCAGATCCAGATGGTTGGATTGAAAATTTGTCCGAAAGAGATACCGCAGCCCCTGGCATACAGGCTACTGAGGGAACACGGATGGGTTTTAGTCAGTAAAAGTCTGACACGCCCTCCTGCTCCACCCAGAGCGGGAGAAGTTATTTGATGATTTCCCACCCAAAAAAAAAAAAAAAAACCTAGTCCACTTCTATAAAACATTTTCAGTAGTTAGTTAGGAATAGTTTGTGTATGTTGGTATTCTAGAATGAGACAATTATTCAATGCGCAGTGGCATAACGGTCTTAATCTTGCTCGCAAAACTGAGGAAGGTTTTTACTGATTCAGATCCAGATGGTTGGATTGAAAATTTGTCCGAAAGAGATACCGCAGCCCCTGGCATACAGGCTACTGAGGGAACACGGGTGGGTTTTAGTCAGTAAAAGTCTGACACGCCCTCCTGCTCCACCCAGAGCGGGAGAAGTTATTTGATAATTCCCCACCCAAAAAAAAAAAAACACTTAACAACACGCCTGCAATCCCAGAAGGGTTAGTCAGAGGTTAAGCTATAGTAATCCTACATTTTGCTAGACAAACAGGATAAGTTTTTTACCAGTGCGCAAACTGTAACTATAAATTCAGTCATTCTAGATCCACCAGCGCAGACATTTTCCGTCGGTTATACGAAAAATCTGCTGTTTCATAGAAAAGCGAGGTTAAAATATAACAGCGGATTTTTCTTTTTGTATAACCGACGAAAAATTGCTGCACTGGGGGCTCTAGAAATCAATACTGAATTCATGGTTACAGTTTGCGCACTGGATAAAGACTTATCCTGTATTTAAGTCCCATGTAGTGGGGGGCGATTTACATTTTGCCATAAACTGGGCACAAATCCGGACTCCGTACTGCTACCGAGAAATTTAAGACGGAAACCCCAATAACACTGCCCAACCCGGGAATCAAAAAAATAAAATAAAATCCATTTATTTCAGGCTCTCCTATATTCCGGTTGTTTCGTAAAACACGAGATAAAAACAAGAATCGAATCCAGCACCCTAATTGCGTAACTCACGATTTATCATAATCGGTTTCAATTTGACAGTTGAACAGTATTCATTGCGTTTTTTACGTTGTTGAACAGACACATTTTTTGAACATATGAAGCAATGGTTTAACAACCTGTTTCAAAACGACACAGATTATGATGAATCGTGAGCAATTAGGGTACTGGAACCTCATGCTCAGCAATAGCGCTTGCGATCACTAAACCAACGGGGCAGTTGATTTATTAATTGGTTGAATATTTGCATCTAATCTCAACAACTCTAAAGAAATGCTCTTCTAAACTTTCACGGTTGTCTTCCACACACATCATTTCTATTTATAATTCAAATACAGTTGAGTTACCAACTATTATTAATTTATTAACAACTCGATTCAATTTTTATAGATCCAGTTCTTTTTAGGCTATCTTTATTTTAAGCCAATCTAAATTGAATAGTTTTATGCTGTCTAATTTATGTTGTCTGCGTGCGTATTTTTTTTAAATATATAGACATTTTTATGATTGAATATTAAAACTTATATTTTATGGCTTAATTTTGATGCTTTAGCCGCCTGCACCTAATAGATTTAATATCTAATAAGATCTAAATTACAAGTAAAAAAGGAACTTTCATCTTTATTTTATTGCAATTTTATGGGAACAGAGCAAAAATATGTAAAGTTACATCGACAGCAAAAAGCTTTTAGTGAATACATTATCTCGTTAACGAATTACAAATACAACACCTATTTTATTGGATCCTATTGGCTTAAAGCCTACGTGAGAATTTATGACAGATCAAATTAGCAAACAGCATCTTTAAATAAGCACGAGCTACAAAGATTATGTCTATTTTTGACACCTTTAACCAATAGGTGTAAGACCACAAATATTATCAGAACACATACATTGAAGTCTCATTTGCTTGAGAATATCATCAATCAACCTCTGACGTAACTAAGGAACTAGATATCCAAAATGGTGGCAATCAAGACGAATCGTTAGTATAATGACGTAATAAAAGGAACTACTAAAAAGGGTACATCCTATTCATATTCCATATACCGTGACAAGCGCAGGAGCACAATGTACCGTAGTTACACTTGATAAATAGGAAGTTACAGAAGACCAGGTTTATAAAGAAGTTAGTCATTCAACAAATGCGTAAGAAGATGAAATGGAACAGTTTCAGACCAACGCTGTTACATATCGGGATCGCTTGGAAATTTTGTTCTCAATTTAGCATCAATGTGTGCGTGAACTGGTTAGATTGCAGTCTTTCTATGGACCTTCTGTCTTTTATTCCATGGTGCTCGCCGTGGTCGTTGCATTCCTGCGCCCGGAGCTGACTCGCCGAGTTTGTTGACATTGCGCGCGCCGGCGGAAAGGCTGGATGTGCACGGAATATGTGTTGCGCAGACGTCGCCCAGACGAACGTAAGCGCCATTTTCGAACGCCCTTTCCTGCCAGGGCTGGCGCAGAAATGGGTCAATTTGTTGCACCATTTGAAAATAGGTTGGCGTGACCATTGATCACTGGGTTTCGTGTTACGACGAAAATTCTTTCTGGAATTACATGCGTGCCTTGTGACATAACTCGTTAAACACACTTTATTCGCAATAAAAAGGGTTAATTGTATCATGTATAATAGATGTCTGAGCACCTAAAATGAGATTTAACATGAGCTTGAGATATAGGTCAGTGTATACGTCAACGACAGAATTAGGTTATTCGTATATTGATAGCTACGGTAGCGACAACGAATATTATCTAATTGGTAGACTAGTATATCGCTTTGTCTTAGATAAAAATGAACTGTTAGAGAACTATTATTACCCTGTACTTATCACGCGTGATAGTGGCAATAAAGTATTTTGTTAAAAAGAACTGAATTTTAACGTAAGCAAGTGGTACGGCTTGGATTTTTGATAAAAAGAACAAGTATAGACGTTATCAATGATTAATAACGATTAGGTGATAAAGAGGGCCTACAATGGGTAATCAAAAACTCAAATCTAGAGATCTAGAAACCAATAGCAGTGAATAAGAATAAACCCAGAACTCACAAGGCCAGTAAATAATCACATAAGGCGAATATAGACAGCAGCAAGTAGATAATATATATATTCTGTAGGTACACCATTTCGTACGGTGCTAAGACATGGACGCTCACGCAGTAGGCTGTGTACAGGTTGAGACCCATGGAGCGTTCCACGCTCGGCATCAAGCTAATAGACCGAGTTCAAAACGTCGAGATACGAAGACGTACGAATGTATTCGATATCGGAAAGCGTATTATGGAACTCAAATGGAATTGGGTAGTACACCTGGCAAGGCGAAGTGATGAAAGCTGGAGTAGCGATGTGACAGAGTGGCTACAAGGACTGGAATACGATATATCGGTCGCCCGGCGGCGAGATGGGCGGACGACATTATTGCCATCGCGGGCAAAACCTGGATGAGTCTGGCACAGGAGCGTGGGGGCTGTGGATGAAGATGAAGTAGATAATATTATATTCATGACTGGGGACCACAGAATTGCTTCGAAAATATTAACCATAAGATAGTCAAATACAACATTTTATGTTCTTTCTTCAATTCGTTTGTTTAAAATTCAGTAAAATCTTTATTTTCTTAAATTTTTGCCTATTGTACCTACACTGTGAAGTTCCGAATTTTTACTCGTCTAATTTCATTTATCTAACTAGTGTTAACTTGAGAGCCCTGTCACCCATAACTCAAGTTTACATTACACCTTAGCTTGGGTGACATAGGTTTATAACTCTGTGTGCACCTACAATTCGGTTGACGAAATTCATAATGTATATACCAAGTAGTCACTCTAAAACTGGCAATAAAGATTATTTTCAAAAAAAAAACCTAATTTTCTAAATATACGAGGCAGCTTGTACCAAGAACAAAATTAATGACGCGCTAGTCATCTTGCTAGCCAATCTGCCAATTAGTAACAATTGTGTTATCATACACTGGCTGATCTAGGAATCTAACGCAAACAGAGTGTATCAACCTTTTATCTTTTATCTTTCACGCCAGTGTTCATCAGCTGAGCGGAATTGGGTTAGTAAGGTATGAGTGGCGCAGTGGCGATGTCACTTGTTATCATGATTATTTTAGCCTTACAAAAGTAGATGGTTACTCGGTGACGATTCTTTGAATTATTACGTAACTTTATCAAAATATTTGTTGAAATTGAAGTGGTAGAACTCAATGGAGAGGATCTACTTAGCAGTGACACGGTCAAAATTTGCCCAAGCTATTCCCAGCTATACATAAATGTTGAGGTTGATTTCCAGTCTAACCGGATGCAGCTGAACACCAGTATTTTATATAAAGCGACAACCTATCTGACCTCCACAGCTCCGTTACTGGGTAGTAAAACCCTTGGTAAGACTAGTTGTCAGATTTTCGAGCTTCAGACGACCCCTAACGACTGCCAAACTACGAATGACCAAATACGGGACCAACGGCTTAGCGTACCTACATTCCAAGGCACCAATCCATCGACTCATGCGGCAGTAATTACTTAGCCACAAACAGTGGCGCCGTATGGGTAGATAAAATAAGCAATTATAATAAAGTAATAAATGTGTTGTTTGCTTTTGATTGTCAAGCATATGACCTTGTATTTTTACAGTGGCTTAATTAGTTTGGAAGTGAGGTGGCAACCGGAGATGGCAATGAGAGCACAGCTGCGGAGAAGACCTTGAAAAATTGATAGTACTTAATAATGAAAGAAAATATAGTAACTAACTAATTGATCCAAAAGAGAATAGATCGCACCGAAAAGTTAAAGAAAAACGATTTTCAAAATGCCTCCTAACTTGAAGAAAACAGGAACACAAAACCACTGAAGATGAACTGGAATTCCCATAACTACTAATCAAATAACATCAACATCTCTTAACATACGAAAAAAACCGTTCAGAAACGGGCAGCCCTGAATCATCTCAAAGATGTGTTGTTTTGCTATCAAATACAATTTGCCTTGAAACAATGTCACTGTGTACGGTTGTCAAATCCTACTGATAACACAGAATGGTATCTGGCACTAGATAAATAATGTTTTACTACTGAACGTTACTTTTGGCAGAATTAGGTGATTTGTGGGCAGAAGACATTAGCGACAAAGATTTTATTTTGAGGAGTAGGTACATTATATTCATATTCATTATTTGACACATTAGGGGATTGAAATAGTTTTTTTGTGAGTTAATTAATTTTATAAGGAAGCCTAACGAAGCTCGTGCTACAACTGCTGACAAAGATGGATAAAACTATAAAACACATAATAGAAGTGTGATAATTCTCAGAAAAACGATCGACATTCCATGAAATTGAAATCACAGGTATTTATATGCAGATTTATTAGTTGAAGAAATTATGACGGTTTTGTTTTTTTTGGCGAATTTTTAGCCCAACATTTTGACTTCAGTCGTGCCAGTGACTCTAAGAAGAAGAGTTGAAGAAATCGCTACTTTCATAGTAGAACACAAGATAAATATTCTAAATAATGAATTGCAAACCCTGAAACAAGACTCTACATCCAAAACTTAGGTCACAACGGCTCGATTCAAGTAACATCACAATTCTGGTCATCAGCCCAACATTTGGACAATGGGTTCGATTCCGTACACGTAGAGGAAGTTCATTCGGCAATGTCTGCTTTTATATATCGAGTGAATGAACTTATTTGTCGGACAATTGTTTGAATACATGCATTTTATGGGTCCCATGAATGGACTGGCGTCAAATGCGCTATAAAATTGTCTGGAAATTATTTTTGGGAAGCCAGTCATAACAAACTGGGGATTTTTTTTTTACTAATGATGAAATTGATGACTGCTTTGAAATGGATCGATAGTTTAAGACACCATCTAATGATTGAATATTGGAGATATTGGTGCCGGTTCTTTTGTTCACCATCAAAACTAAAATAAGAGTCGGACCGTGAAAACAAAAGACGAGTGACGTTATAGAACTGTCAAAATAAATTACAAGTCGATTGCCTTGGATTTGGCGTGATTTTAAGCATGATGAATTTGGTTTATCGTAGTTGCATCGGTGATCTCAGTTCAACTAAATTTGAAAACTCTAATTTATTTCCGTCTCTTTCTTGTTTCATTAGAACAAAAAAGATAGCAATAGTCTAAATTAAGTTTAGGTTAGTGCACGGCAGAATAATCACCATTATTTATCTTTCAATCGGAATTAAATCGATGAAGTTTATCTACTTCACAATAACCTCCTAAATGAATGACTTTGGTCTGGCCAAAGGAACGTAAAAGAGTAAAATTGAAACAAAAAGATAGACCGTACTCACAATGAGAAACGTCACAATAAAGTAATAAAAGGTGTAAAACGTTTTAAATATCGCGATGTTTCACGCACAAGATTGTGTAACGAGCAGACTGCTGTGCAAACAGACAGACACCGGCCTCTCGCACCTATCGCGATTATGCAAATATAGCATTTGTTGCCACGAATATATTCATTTGTCTTTTTACGGTCCACATATTTCAATTAAAACCGTTTTCGTTGTTTTAGCTATGTTTGCTTTGGATTTGAGGACTTGCTTTAAATTCGCGAGCTGCTTTTGTTTCAATTTGTTTCTAATAATAATAAATAATAGTACTCTAGACCGAATTTCGGCAATGGCAGCCAATCTGAGCGGATCTACCCGGGATATATTAAAGAGCACAAGTGTGAGCACTGTGTGCGCAGACGCAGGTGCACTCACTCTTTCCTCACTCACATAGTCCGATGGGACGGCAATCCAACACGAACGGAGAGAGATCAGGGGTCTTACTCCCTAAGCACGAACTGCGTAGTTTCGGTCGAGCTAAGGGGCGTTTCCAACTCCGTATCACTTACGGGGAGAAGATTAGTTTGGAGCCCGAAATAAGAATGAATGACAACACGATTTGACAGCTGTCCTTACTCTCGATATGTTTTTGCCCGTCCAAAAAATTTGTAGGATTCACTAAGAAGTTTCGAACTACTTTCGGACGGGCCCGTATCTTCATTGACGGAGTGAGAGAGTAGCCCCCAGGTGCCGCCGGACTAACGGGATAACTTACTTTCCGAGGCTTGGGGACTTCACACCATCTACTTCCAAACTCTGGGCTCTTACTGAGAAACTACTACTGGAAAAACCCCAACTTACCTTACCTACTTGTATCATCTACAGATTCGTTTAGTATTAGTAAAAAATAGTGCAATTTTATTTTAGATAGATAGATGGATAGAATATTCTTTATGTACGGTCCGTGTGGTGCCGGACGTTAAAGAATAGCACCATCCCATTTCTTCCCGTGGGTGTCTTAGAAGGCGACTAAGGGACTTACTAGAGAATGGGCAGCAGCGTTCTCTATGCATTTTACCACCATACTGCGATCGCCAACCCGCCAAACGTGGCAATTATGGCAATACCCCCTCTTGGGGGAGGCTTATGTCCAGCAACGTCTTTCGGCTGAAATGATGATGATAATGTACGGTCACCAAAAAAGATAAGTAACCAGGGTCGTCAGATATAGTTGATATTTAGTAACAAACTGATGGATATTTTCGAATTAAACATTTGAAAATATTCATCGGTTTCTTATTAAACTACTAAATGTAGACCGTTCACAAACGGTCTTATCGCTAAAAGCGATCTTTTAAAGACAACGTTTGGTCCATCCAAAGTCCATCCAATAAAATTAAGAAAGGAAGGAGAGACTATACTGCAGGTAGTCTGTGGTGAATACTTTTAAGTGACTTGACTGTTCGCGACCTCGTAATCATAATTTAACATTGGCCACTATTAAGGAACTTCTCGCCTGTATTAATGATGAGTGGAAAAGCCCAGAATAAGATTGCTATGTCACCTGAAAGCCAGACTGTTTCTCAACTAGGAAAGGCAACGAAACTATAAAAGAATAAATATAAGTTTACTTTGGCATTACTTCCTTTTCGGTAAGAACAAGGTAATCAGATAAGATTTGATCGTTGCGATGACAAAGCCTATCGGAACAGATGTTAGATAGCGGAAAAACGACATAGATTTTACTACTAACTACTACTACTGTAGTTCAGCATCTGCCTAGCCTGTCTAAGTAGACAACGGTTGGATGCAACTGAATACCAGTATTTTACATAGAGCGAATGCTTATCTGACTTCCATATGCCAGTTACTAGGTCACACGATACCCCTTGGTAATACTTCCGGGCTTCCGAAGACCCGAAACGGCAGGCAAAGATCCATGAATGACAGCCGGGGACAACAGCTTCACGAGTTTCCCGAAGTACGGTGTGGTAGTAATTATTGGTACAAATTATATACTTACAATTTTACAATACACATTTGATGTTTTAGGTGGCTGGTTGGTTGCGTCATCTCCGATGCTTGCTAATTGGCATCATGGGTCTTGGCGCTGTTAATAAAATCAATAAAGATACTTGACCTACATAATGGATCCTTTACGTTGCCTCTGTCCTCTTTTTTCCTTATATCCACTGTCTTGAGTTTCAACGGGGTTGTAGGACACCAAAGTAAATTCAAAAGCCTCGTTGGTTTTAGCGCTACTACGGAGCATGAGGTCCTGGTTTCGATTCCCGGGTCGGGCATAGTGGATCTGGAATTTCTCAGTCGCTGCCCGGAGTCACTAGGCAATAGGCTCGTCCCTGCCAAGCCCCGGGTGTACCTACTATAGGTACTTTTCTGCCCTGTCCTTCGCTGATTACAGGTGCGATGTTATGAAACCATGAAGAAAACCTGTCAACGGCTCTTTAAACTTTTCCATTACAATAAGGACGAGCGATAACGGAAGAAACAACAATATGATCTTAACACAAAACTTCCTATTGACATTACTAGAATGACAGCAAATACATTAGTTCAGACTACTTAGATATTAACACTCAAGTACATCAATAGACCATATTATGATGGCATCTACTGTCATCGAGGTCACAGAGAAGGCTGTTCTTACATTTGTTGACATTTTTTATTAGCAGCTTTGAACCTAAGGGACGCAGCGCAGTTAGTAGCACGTCAACAAATATTGTCTATAGATGGAAATTTGGTAACGGCCACGGAATATTGTAATAAATTGGATAGATTTTCTTGGTCTGGTTTGTGGTAGGACGCGTTTAGAAGATTAACAGCTTTTCAAGTTAATTAGGCTGCTGATTTGGAAGATTTTTGTGTTCACAAAACATACTTATGTGATGTTGAGGTCGTTTCGGTTAGGAGTAGGATTTGGTTGTTGCTATGGAGAATGCCAAACTTAAGTGGCAGTGGGCAGGGCACGTTGCTCGCAGAACAGCTGGCCGATGGGGCCGAAAGGTTCTGGAGTGGCGACCGCGTACCGGAAGACGTCGAGTGGGAAGGCCTCCCACAAGGTGGACCGATGACCTTGTGAAGGCCGTGGGTATCCGCTGGATGTGGGAAGCACAAGACCGGTCGAAGTGGAGGAGCCGGTGGGAGGCCTATATCCAGCCGTGGACGTCTTTCGGCTGAAATGATGATGATGATGATGATGGAGAATGACTTGTTTTTTTTTTTAATGATGGTATAATTTGAGCTTTTTGCAAACTCTTTCACCAGATATTTTAATGGTTTCAAAATACAATAATCTTGAGACCATCTCCAGAGATCCTGGCATCCTTCTCTAGGATGATATCCGGCTAGAAATCCCTCCCTTTCCTAAGGTCACGTCTTCTCATCATCATTATGGCGTCCCCCAGTCTACTCGTTGATATGCAATGGTGTCTGTTGCACTATGAAACAAGAGGCTTCAAGAGCTAGTGCAAATCTTGGGGTTCATTCGATTAATCGAGTCTGGTCAAACCACGCAGGGGTCGATACAATTAAATAATTCATTGGGAATTCTCAAGTCCATATTTTAATAACACCTAGATATTATTGAGCATTGTTGCTGGAAGATCTCGTTGCGTAGACGAAATATAGTATATAAGAATATCTAAATAGAAAAATACCTCATTATTTCTTTAGTCCAACTTGCAACAATGTATTTTTTTAATTGCCTACCGAAGGAAATATAGGTTATTCGCACCCGAGACATGACAGGCACACACAGCCAACTTTAGGATACAGCCAGTTTATTTAATTGGTGCAATTACTGCCAGCCCTGGCATAGCGACAATTATGTCACCTCGCGTGACGTCATCACAATTAAAGGGCGCCATTATAATAATTTGGACTTCCTTAACACGGCATGAAATAGATAAACTTAGAAGGGATATTCTGTAAAGTGGACAAACGAGCCTTCACGAGAATATTTTGAAATTTGTGACTGCATTTTTGTTTGATTAAAGTTAAGAGACGTTTTAACGTCAAAACTTTTGGTTTTTAGTTGCTAATCAATACTTAACTTTAAGCAAAGTTTATAAATAAACGGGTTCATGTATTTGTGAGTTTCGGTATTATACATACATTTCATATATTAATGATAAATGATCGTCATGTATGTGTGTGTGTGTGTAAGTTGAATAAATAAATCATCACATACCTAACTTTTTCCCAACTATGTTGGGGTCGGCTACCTAGTTAGGACTGGGTTATACAATACTAGGGCGGGTAAGACTGGTGGTCAGACTATTGAGCTTCTGATGACCTGTCTAAGATCCAGGAATGACAGCCGGGACCAACGGCTACGTGCTTTCCGAGGCACGGAATGATGAATGATATGATAGCGTAATATCTCGTCAGTGAAAACTTACTTTCAAGCTACGAGTTGGGCACTCCCATACATTCCTTCCTGAGAGTGTCGTAGGAGGCGACTAAGGGACTTACTTACTAGAGAATGGGCAGCAGCGTTCTCTATGCATTTTACCACCATACTGCGATCGCCAACCCCTCTTGCCAAGCGTGGCGATTATGGCAAAACCCCCCCCAAATCGGGGGAGGCCTATGTCCAGCAGAGGACGTCTTTCGGCTGAAATGATGATGATGATGATACATTACTTGTTGAAATCTTCTAATCTGCTATAATCATCGGAACTGAAAATACATCGGAACCATACGAGTACTTAGTTCCAACGTTCTCTGCACATCTAATTCAATTTCGTACGTTGCTAGAAGTGAGCCTTCTGCTCTTTTCCATGGTATATCACAGTTCTATACATTTGCACGTAAAATGCAATGCCCATACAATGTTATGGAACGATGGCCGGTGGAAGTGGACACCGCGTATCGGCAAGCGTATTGTGGGTGGGACGCCCCCCAGCTAGATGAACCGACGACCTTAAGAAAGTGGCTGGGATAGACTGGATCCGGAAAGCGGAGGCCAAGCCTATGTCCAACAGTGGACCGCGATAGGTTGAGTTATTTGATATAATATTATTGTCACAGACGCTAACCGCTATGTGTGGGGAATACCCGTTAGTACTGTACCTAATTAATTTGATGATCATTGATATTATAATAGGTAACCGTTTTTGTATTTGAATGGCGATGACTAAGATTGTTGTTTGTTATTGAAAGTCTGGGGTATTTCTACTAGTAAGTTAAAAGGCGAGGCGCTACGCGATCGAATACTTGCCGTTTGTGGCTCTGATCAAATATAAATGCATTGTCTTTGGGACAAATAAGGCCAAATTAACTATCCAATTGTTTATAAGTAGATATCGGCACCAACGTGTGAAGGGGGAGGTAGTAAATGGTAAGATGACAAGGGAAAATTGAGAAAAAAAAAACATAGTATCAACAACGTCGACCCCAAGTAACATCGGACCAGAGTAAGCAAGAAGAGAAGTACCTACTTCAGTCAATCAATGTGCCTAGCCTTTTGCTAACTATGCAACTGTGAATTTCACAAGGAACGACTGCCTATCTAATCTCCACAACCCTGTTACTGGGTAAGACTGGTTTGTCAGACTTCCGGGCTTCTGACGACTCGTAACGACTGTCAAAGATCTACGATTGACCACACGCACGGAGGGTCCTCGTATGCAAAGATAATGACTCATCTACAGACCAACGCTGCAAGCGAAACTTAACCTGATCGATTGACCCGTCCAACTGTTACCGTATTACTTAGCCACAATTAAGCCCTTCAAGGGAAGAGTACTTCAATGCAGTATAATTTAATTAAAAGGTTTCAAAAAGCGTCTACGAAACTCATTGTTTGTTATTAAAGATATATGATATGCAGATACATACCAGTTCATCGTAGGTACAGATATTAACTGGAGATGCGAATTTTGTTTTTGTATCTTTTTGCTTAGAAATCTCACGAACAAACAAATCGATTGAACTTCCAACTAGTGAGATCTTCGACAAAACCTAAACTGCTTAGCGGTTTTGACCCTAATTAGCCAATAGAGACAGTATGTCACTTGGATAGCCTTCGAGAGAGGCCGTGGGAGTAGGCGCCTGCGCATGGGAATCGCCTAAAACCATTGTTTTTGTTCCGAACTTAGATTCGGTTGAAGAAACACAATAATATTATTGTTTGATTTGGATAGTGAAGTTGTTATAATTGGTTCAAAACTTGTTGATGAATAAAATGTTCTGTACGTTTGGTATTTTGTTACATTTTTTTATGACAACGGGGAATCTCTTAGTCTCTGTTTGTCTGGATTCCAGATTGTCGCAAAAACGATTAATTAAATGAATCACAAATTTTGCACAAATATTTCTTCAAAGTATGGACGGCCAAAAATGTAAGAAAATGTTTATTTTTTATTGTTAATCGTACCTTATTTAATTTTATATGCTTTTAGTAAATAGCGGTTATTTTGCCATAACAAAAAGACACTTACATTTTATTTATTTGTAAGTAGTTATGTATGTATAAATTAAAACTTTATGCACAATAAGTAAAAAAAATACTATCCAAAGACGGAATTTTAATCTCGAAATAAAACCGTAATAACAGGGGCACCTAATAAAAAAATAATAAAATCCTCCTTGGTATGCACTGTAAACAATTTGGTGACGATTGGAGCAGTTAGGAGCTCGTTTATTGTTGATACAAAATTGTTAATAAACATAAACGAATTGAAATTGTTTTTAATGCTTTTACGTTATCCTAAATAGGTGTAAAACTTATGAAAATCTTGGAATTGAAAATGGTGGATATGCCTTTAAGAACATATTTAGTGCTTATGCCAAAGAAACAAAGGCGGGTGGCTTATGAAATTATCTACAAACTAGTCTTTGCCAGCGGCTTCGCCCACGTAGAGGTCGGAAATTACCCCACAGGAAAGTATTACCGGGATAAAAATCTATTCATGATTATCCAAATCTGTTCGGCAGTTTTTGCGTGATTGAGTCCAAACTTACAAATTTACGTTTGTAATAATAGTAGGATGTCAATTCAAGGTCCAAGGGTACCTATCCATATTTTATAGACCAGCAAAAATTAGGATAAAAAAGTATCTTTATGTAAAAAAAAGTAGGCAGTTCGAGTCCGCGCCGTACGTTTTCGTGAAAACCTTTGGTCACAACTGTAACCAAGGTAAGTTCTAATTTCCCATAATAATCCATAGTCAGTTTTGCCAAACACAATCAAAATGTGTTCTTTATGACCACAGATCATAAAACAAAGGCAGATAGACCGCGCGGAACACCAAGAGTGAGGCCAAAAAACCAAATACTAAAGCGTCGCATTATAAGTAACATACAATGTTTAGTATTTGTTTTGAAAACTTACATGTTTTTTTCGGTCAGAAATATTGAACTTACTACCAGGGGCCTAAGTCTACTAATTTATAAACGTCACAATGGTCTCTCAATGGTAAGTTTTTGACAGATTTGCCATACAAAAACTGTCAAAAACACACCATTGAGAGACCATTGTAACGTTTATAAATTAGTAGACTTAGGCCCCTGTACTCCGAGCGAAAATACGTTTTAACGTCAAAATATCGCCAACTATCAGGCTTGCAAGATTCAAGAACAGGAAACACATACCTAACAATTATTAAATCCTTTGCTTAGCAATAGCAGTCATTAATAATAACCGTTATCATTATCGATAGGCTCGTTATCAGGTTTAGGTAGCGCCACTTTGACCATGAACTAACTGCGTAACGTTCTAACTAAATGCCTATCATTCGGTAGATAACTGTCAATCGATAGCTATATTTACTTTGCAAGAAATACACCGAAATGCTTCTTCAGCAATTTATTTATTTCGCGATTATTAACTTTTGGCAAACGATCGCAATCACTTTGTGTATTTTTTATTTTACATTGTGTGGATGAAAATCAAATATAATAAACAATTTTTCAGTGAGCAGTAGATTGTATTCTAGCTATCTAATCAACACTATTGCGACGACTACTGTAAACTAGGAACTTATCATCTTTTATTACTAGTTTTTTTATTGTTGTAGAAAACAGTGAGAAACTGGATTATTTTCTGTGTGCGACTTGCACGAAGCTAAATTATTTGTCGGTTTTGTAACCCCAGAAATTCGTAACAGGAAATAGGCACGTTTTGAATTTTATGCACTTAATTACATGTTCTTACAGTGACTTTTTCATATATCATTTATAACTGTCGATTCGCCCAATTCGGGCGGGTAAATTTGTGCAAACGGGCGTATTGGCATAGGTATCCCAAGCAGCACATTAGCGGAAATTACATAGTTTTAATTTTAGTAGTATTTTAGTTGTATTGTCGGCTTCCGCCTAACCGGATGTAGCTGAGAACACGATACCCCTGAATTGAAATTTGGAACTAATTCAGAATCAATCATTGTACTTTTTAGAAACACAGATTTGACGCTTCCATCATTTACAATTCTAAGTTCGAACAAAAATCAAAAACATACAATTTAAAGAATATCAATTCAAATTAGTCTTTAAACGGGTTACGCACTCAGAACGTGTCCACAGAACGATTATTGATATCCATTTTACGACCAGCGTGAAGTTTGCAGGTCGCCTAATTGTATTACCGGCGGTTGACGAAAGGTCAATGTGCCACGTATAGTGTTTAAGTGTCAAATTAGGATTTTGTTTATTACTATTAGTTTAGTTTTAGTACTGGTTTTATATTTAATGCCAGCCAATGATCTTAGAATGGATTTTTCGTTCCCAGCTAAGAATAGTCTACCCTTTGTTACCCCCTCTAAAATCAACCGTCCGTCAATGGTTTACTTCGTCATCTTATCGGTGATTACAAATTTTATGAAACTAGCTTTTGCCCGAGGCTCCGCCCGCGTGGTTGTCGGTTATCGCGTAAAAAAGTAGCCTATGTCCTTCTCCATATCCCAGGCTGTATCTCTGCCAAATTATATGACGATCGGTTCAGCGGTTTAGGCGTGAAAGCGTAACAGACAGACAGAGTTACTTTCGCATTTATAATATTAAACTAGGAATAGTAGGGTTTTGATCAAATTCAGCCACTTTGATAGCGTTAGAATTGTAAGTCAGGTTAATTGCTTAGCAAATTAACTACTAACTTAAATTGTCCGTATATAGAAATGACCGTTATCATTCCTTGGCAGCTGTTTAAAATTGCTACAACAGGTAGAACGTAGTGTGTCAATTTGATAAACAATTATTTTGTCTGACTGTTGTTACGGTTACCAATAGGGATAAGTACCTAACCAGGGTGGTCAGATATGGCTGACGTTTAGTAAGGAACTTTTAGCAACACATCGTGAGGAAACCGGTATGTCCTAGAAACAAGAAAAAACAGTGGCATTCCGGAAGACAGAAGTGAAAACTTGAAAAATTACGTGTGTATTTTTTTATCGTTAAAACAGGATTTCACATTGGGTCCTTGGGTACTGATTACTCTTGGTAGAAATGATAAACAAGTGATCGACTTCAGCGATTAAAGGTGACAGTACAGATTTTTACGATAAAAATACAAAGGGAAGAACGGGATAAAAGAATACGAATTTTCTAATGAAAGTAAGGGACTTTTCCAAAAGACATAAACGCGCGACTCATCCGTGTGCTCGTTCACCCATGTATATACACAGTATACATGTAGCTCATGGAAAGCGTTCGGTGTCGATGACGCGAGTGCCATGATTTTTGTTCATCCAAAAAGTGCTCAACGCGCCTAAAGAAGTTTTCACTTCAAAAATCGAAGACATGTGTCACCTACCAACCCGCACTGAGCCCACTTTGTAGATCACAGTCCAGTTCCTCTCGCTGAGAGGAGGCCTGCGTCCCAGCAGTGGGAACATTATTGGCTGATTATGTTAAGTAACTTATGGATGTTTTGTAATATTATTTAATTCAATCAATAAAAAACAAACAGGTAATTTATAACAATCATTTTCATTGCAAAACATCCATCGGATTCTTACTAAACTGCAACTACATAATTATATCCGATGACCCTAGTCACTTATCAAATTTACTACTTCTACTACTTCTACTTTTTTCACTTATTATATCTTGGTGACCGTATTTAAGAAAGAATTTGAAACTCCTCGGATATTTTGTCGGTTAAATAGGGTGGAGAATTTTCTCTTTATGTAACAAACAATGTGCAATAATTGTACATTGTACAGCGATTGGCCTTCGCTACAAATTGCAATGACTTGCAGAAAAGATTGGTCTTGATTCCATTGCCAAATTTGTGTGTTTATATAACTACATAATACCACTCACGGGCATATTATCAAAGACGATATATACTTATTTGTAATACTAAAACACGTGTGTTTTGTCATTACGGGAAAGTAGGCACAACATTGTTGCAGCGGTCTAGAAATCGAACACAGGACCTCGAGCTCGACTGCCTGTCCTACCACTAAACTAATTAACACAACATAACGCACGTAATCCCTGAAGGGTTCAACAGAGGTGGGTATAACTATAATACATCTTCATTTCGCCAGTTATGTTGAAGTCCAAGCCGAGCCTATTGCCATCAACCGGATACAAATCCAGACTACTGGGCAATTGCTGGTGGAAAAACCCAATAAGACTTTACCTACCTGACTCGGGAGTCAAACACAAGACCTCATGCTCAACAGTAGCGCTTGCGAGCATAAGAACAACACCACTACACTAATCCCACGATCTCACACCCTGTTGCTAGGTTGCTACGCCTGTTAAGGCCTGCCGCGGCCCGTACCCAGCATTGTTACTGCTGTGGTTTTAGTCAGTAGTCAATATTTGTTAAAACAACCTAGCCTGAACAGGCACAAGCCGCGACAGGAGCCCCAGGGCCCGTGCCACACTGCGCCTGTGAACTTAGCAAGACCCGACCGGATTGGATGGGCGACGACAGGCCACCGCAGGCCTCATCGGATGCGACGCTCACTCCCACTGCCTATCGGCCTGGCCTGGCGCGACCTGGACTGTGATAAAGCGGGCCGTGGGACCGCAGCATAATATGGCATTAATGGTCAGGTGTAATATGTATGGTAACCACTGTAATTCTCTTTCACAGAATTTTATCTCCGATCTAAGTTTGATCCCTACTTGGTACTTGAAAGGCGGTACCAATTTAAGTTGCAAAATTGTCGGTAAGTAGGTAGGTACTTATGGGCAATAAAATGTTAAGTGTAAATAAAGGTCAATGTAATTGTTACCTTAAGCCACTGAAGTTATTGGTCAAAACAATGCAAGTGGATTACTTAAAAGTTTACTAGCTAATTGCCATTTTGATACGTAATCCCATCTGTTGCATCTGACTGGTGAAGGAGGGTGAAAAACAGAATGCTCCTTGTTTTGTGAAGTCATGTCGTAGGCAAATGAGAATAGACCCATGTCATGGTAAAACGTAAAGTTTAGACATTCAAACCTAAGGAAGCGAGACTGCCTGTTAAGCCACTGTAAGATAGAGGTTGAACTTTCCTACATTATAAAAGGTAACATTGAAAATAAACTCACCAGAGGTATTGACGTTGAATTCGCATAAGTTTATTAGAAAATGAGCAAACAAAAGATGTTCCACGCAAAGCAAAGGCATATTTTAAAATGAAGAACGAAAAAAGTCAATAAATGACAATACATTTCAAATGTCAAAATAATGATACACACTAAAAATATACCTAGATACGCAAATGGCAAACCAAATAATAGCACAAAGACGTAAGTAAGGTCACAGCTGAAAGATGATCATGAAACATTACAGCAAATGTTCCAACAAAGAGGTTTTAATTGTCCATTGAGGGCCTACTACAGATTTACGCACGGCCATTGTATTGCAAAGCTAAGAAAATAATAATAATGTCTTCACCTCACAACCTCGGAAAGACTGTTTGTCAATCGAAATCTGCGTGGAAAAGTGCATTTTACCCGCTAGCGTGGAGTTTTTGAAATTCGAACCTTTCTATTCAATAATTTTCTATTCAGCCAGCTGTACAGAAAATTATTGAATAGAAAGGTTCAAAAAGGAGGAGGAGGAGGAGGAGGAAGGTGGAAAGGGGCACCGGGCACTAATGCATTGCACTGAAACTGCAGTGCACCAGTGCACTGAAAATGCATTAATACTTATTTCATGTCAGTGCCCCAACCCCATTTTAGAATAAACGCACTAGCCAGCAGGACGACTGCATGAAAAAAAAAGAAACAATATTTTTTCGTCTCTCTATTCAATTTGCTTTCCATAATTTTGGTTTGTGTTTGGCATAAATCATAAAATATGAGAGAGTACAGCAGCGATGAAGATATAAATTTAACACCTGCAGAGTTAGTGCAACTTGTACCTACATTATTCCGAATTGAGTTATGTTGAACTCAATTTGTCCAATGCATGGAAACATCCTAAAGGCGTGAAAACATTTTCGAAGACTACAATGCAATGCTATCAACTTCATTGAACTACACTAATTTAATATATTTTTGGGCTGTTTTTCTTGCACCTAGCACTTTCCTCGGTGTAGTGAGGTGATAAATTGTGTTTCGCTCAGCAGCGAAGGTATTCTGCGTCTCGTACCTTTGAAGGCCTCGCTCCGCTCAGGATTCGTTATTTGAACCACTCGCTTCCCATGGTTCAATCCTAGAATCCTTAGCTTGCTCAGCTTTCAACACAAGTACTCCCGCCAAAAAACAACTTTGCAGCCTTGCATAACAAATAACTATTTTTGTAAGGTTAATTTATAAAAACAATTATTATGTTTATTTTTATAAAATTAGTAAGGACACCAAATAAATAAATGAATTAATAATAATAATGAAGTAAAAGTAAAATAGGTACCTTACTGTGGGCGGCTATAAATGCCCCAAAAAACATGCAGTGGAGACATTTGTTCCAGACTTCATAAAATAAATTAAGATTTACAAAACGAAAAAATAAATAAAACAATTTTAAATAAAAACCACTAAAACTTTGTGTTATTTTGTATTATGTAGTTATGTAGAGTGGCTTGGCGTGAGGGTGAAGAGTCTTTCTGTGTCTGAGTGTGTGTGTATGTATGACTATGTGTGTATGTAATATGTGCGTTCGTTTATTTCTAGAGAACCCATACCATGTGAATATGTACAGTACACATACATAATACAACTAAATTGCAAATAAGCAAAGCAGTTAATACTAGTAAGTAAAAATCCTAGTGTTCTTTTACGAAGTGGTAAATATTGCTTGCCGTGTGCTTGAAAGCAAATGGAAACCGAAGAAGCCTAAAAGATTGAAAATTGGTTGAAATTTTGGAAAAATTTAATATTTTTAAATCGCAGGGAGACTCCCTAGGAGGTAGGAGGATCAGGTTGTCAGGGATGTAACTTGTGAAGACGAAAGTAACACGCACCAGTTAAATAGATAATTGTGAATCAACACGCTTAAGTCTTACATGAATTAACACACTAAGTTTTAGTTACGTTTAAATGTCAGAAGAGGCGTTCATGAGTTCAAGGGCCTCGGAAAATCGAGAAACACATACGTGTAAGCTAATCAGGTTTCCTCACGATGTTTTCCGTCACCGATGTCAGTAATGTCCAAGATAATCTCAAAAAGTAGGATTTTTATGGTAGACTAACAAGGTAACTTCATCAACTATTCAAGATAATTTAATCTCAAAAGAAAGCTAGTATATTTCTATACATCTGATTTTCCGACAGCAAAGAAAAAAATTAATACTAACATGTAGTCACTGACACGGATGTGCTAAAATTAGAATAGCAAAACTAGTTATACATTACTAGCTACATATAGATATGTTTTGTATAGACAACACGAAGAGAAAGGAAGCCGTTGCTTTTATTGTTCTCATATATAGTTGTCATTTCAAATAGTTTAATTAACTTCAGAACTTACAGCTAAGTACTATCCACCAACTTCACATTCCGTTGTGTTTTATCTACAGCAACTTCACGAGAATAAACCACTAGTGCTGAAGAAAGCGCGCATTGGAAGATGTTTATTGCGAATCGATCGTGATTGTAACTTTGCGTGTGCGTATCATACTACAAAACCGATTACAAGAATGATTTGTAACAAATTAGAAGTCTAGAAGACAATACATCTGAAGCCTGAATAAAACTTTATGATTGTAGCACACTTTACAGTGTTACAGGCATTATGTTTGATTGGTTGCGAAAGCGAGATAGAAGCGTATAGCGAAACTCTTCCAAGCATCTCTCCAGTAATGTGGTCTGAAGTTTCATTTAGTAAATCAATTAAAACTGTACTTTCACACACAAATTTTCACATTTCAACTATGAGGTTGTCCTCTTAGTTAAAATGTGAAAATTTGTACCAGGTTTGTAAATAGGCCTCATAAAAAGGCTGAAAGTCATCCAAAGGGCTAGGGAGAGGGCTATGCTTGGCCTTTCGCTACGCTATCGAATCAAAAATTAAGAGATCCGTAGGAGAACCAAGGTAACTAACTTAAGTACCTTGGTTCTCCTACACAGAACTTTTCGGAAGTAATGTGCCGTGCACACTGTCACTTAAGTTACCTTGGTTCTCCTACGGATCTCTTATTTTTTGTGAGACCGTAGGTTTGTACCTACGGCCTCGGGTAGTTATTAACTTGCCATTTAACGACATAGCTTTTGTAAATGGTTTCAGGCACACCTTATGGAGCGTTTTACTACTGCAAATTAGCTTGCCCGAGCTTTAGTTTCTCTTCCATCGTTTTGACCCACATAGCCTATATCCGATAGTAATTTATTGATGCAATCATCCATCAGAAGACGGCTATTGTTTTATGATAATAGCCGCATCTTCAGTATCTGCGGAGCTTCCTCTTCATTTAAATCATCATCATCATTTTAGCCGAAAGACATCTACTGCTAGAGAGAGGCCTCCCCCAGCACCGCCACTTTGACCGGTTCTGTGATTCTTGCATCCAGCTGATTCCTGCGGTTTTCCGATTCATTTAAATACTTAAGGAAAAAAAAAACATAATTTTAAAAAGTTTGCGATTCCAAAAACAAACGTTTTCAAGTATTCCTTCGTTTCCCATGATTACAATACCGGGTACTATATGTTAATATTAAACAAAAACACGCTGGTGCCATAACGAGGAGTTTAAAATAATTTGTGCAAAATTCGCACCTCATCACCAATGCGGTAGAACCACATGGAAGGGAAACGCAGAAAGACCACTTCATCATCACGATATGTGCACTGAAGGTGGAAGTAACGTGTCCGTGGATGGGTGACCATCTTTACATACCAAGACAACTATATGCATTGGAAGGCACGTTAAGACGTTGGCGTCGGTTGTCATTTGTGGATCTTTGACAGTCGTTGACATGTCAGAAGCTCGAAAGTCTGACAACCATTCCTACCCAGGGGTATCGTATTACCTACTCAGTAACTGGGTTGTGAATAGGCAGTCGCTCCATGAAATATGCTGGTATGCAGCTGTATCCAGTTACACTGGAAGCCGACCCCAACATAGTTGGGAAAAGGCTAGGCAACTGACGATCGCAGAATGAAGCAAATGCTAACTGTCCATTCCAAATTTTCTTCTTTTTTGCAAAATATTTTTGACTCTAACAATTTTAGTTCCATAGACGATATAGGTACATTTTTGTTGAAACCGCGTACTGGAAGACGTAGCGTTGGAAGGCAGCCACAAGGTGCACCGATGACAGCGGCTGCAAGTGGATACCTGCGGCCTTCACACGCGTTGCGGCGTTTCAAGGTCGGCGGATGCTGAATGTAGGAAGTACAGACCCGGTCGAAGTGGGGATGCTTAGGGGAGGGTTAAGTCCAGCAATGGACGTCTTTCGGCTGAAATGATGTTCTGTTTTTGAAAAATTTCCAAATTACGGAAGAATCGAACAACTTAGTATCCAACATTATTTGCTTAACTCAAATATGTTTAAATCTCCCTTTGCGTTCGTAGCGACTTTGTTTTACGGAGCCTATATTTAATAAAACTTTTCTGGTCCTTCTGATTCTACCTTATTTATGGTAAAACAAACCATGGCGATTGTTTTTATGGGAGTCGGGTAAGGATTCCTGTTACTCGCACGCGATTATTTTTAAGGTAAATATCGATATTTGAGAAATGTCGAATGCTGTGTATTTCTTTTCACTGAGTCACTGCGATGTATTCACCTTCCTTCGTTATCATCTGTTGTCATCTTATCTATTAATACATTTTTAATTATAATTCTGTATTGAATATATTACAATGGTACTGATCCGTTTTTTGTTTGTGTTACGAGTATAATTATTGTTTGTGTTATAATTATCGTTTGTGTTATAATTATTGTTTGTTTTATTTTTAATTTGTGTTGCCATTGCATATGTGTCTGTTGGCAATATTATAAAAATAAAATATCGCTCTCAGCGATACTATATTTTTAAAAGAGCGTGTTTTTATTATTTCTTAAACTCGTGAGACCATGTTTTTATTTACTCTCGTGACTTTTAATACAGTAAAAGTGCCTGAATAGAGAGGTCAAAAATGATGTAGCAGGCAATCAATCAATCTGCCCAGCTTTTTCGGCTTTGTATGAAGCTGAATACTATTATTTTACATAGAGAAAGAAAGAAAATAGTTTTATTTGTCACAGAAACACGTGCATATAAAAGACTAGGAAGGTTTTTTAGACATTTTAAAGGGTAACAATTCTGTCATATATGATTTTGTCGAAACGTTAACCGTTTACGCAGCGGAAGCTCTCAAAAGGAAAAAAAAAACCCGATTTTGAAACATTCTTCATTGGTGCTCCGCTCCTATTGGTCTTAGCGTGATGATATATCTTATGGCTTTTCTCGATAAATAGGCTATGTAACCATGAAATAATTTTAAAATCGGACCAGTAGTTCCTGAGATTAGCGCGTTCAAGCAAAACAAACAAACAAACTTTATAATATTAGTATGGAAAGAAAAAAAAAACAAGATAACAAACACAGATATAAAGGCATTTAGAACATAAATAGTCAGCAGCTGCACGCCGTGACTGTGACAAGAAGGCTTCCACTCAGCATGATGATGTGCTATGCGATCCACAGCAAAGCGCTGATTTTCAGTGGTCACCCGGAAACAACGTACGAAAATCGGGCCAGGGTAAGGTCGTACGATACACCTTGATAAGACTTTGGGGCTTCTAACTACCCGTACCGACTGTCAAAGATTACAAATGACAGCCGGGACAAACGGCTTACGTGCTTTCCGAGGCACGGAGAGATCTCCATCTAAATAATGGATGGTCAACCATCCATGAACCAATTGCGGCTAACGTAACTTAACCTTCGATCCTCTAGTGATGAAGCAAGCTTCACCTATACAATTAACGCCATCACCAATAACAGCTATTTCAAATCCGCCATATTTCTTCGTAAGTCTTATTCTCTGTAGACAGACAACAGTCCTTCCCACCATACCATCGGTATGCAACGGATATACCCCATAGAAGGAGGTACACGTATTATCTCTACAACCAAGAATACCATGTCAAAGCATTCTGAAGACATTTTATAAGTACAGCGAGAATTCTGCGAGATCTTCTCTATACGTGGATTTAAAAAGTTCTTTTATTATCAAGGAATGGTGTGAAGTAATTTCATACGAAAAGCTATCAAGTAAATATGGAAGACAAAGAGAACAACAGCTGTTGTATTTTGTGTTTTTTTTATTTTTATTAGTGAGGTAGTAATAAATACGAGGAAGTAATAATATAATAAGTAGTAAAAATGTATTCTTATGTAGTAGTGAAAGAGAATACATTTTTAAAACAACACTAATATTAAACCCTCTTATTTATAAACGTTACTTAAAGTTAAGAGACGTTTAAACGTCGAAAATGTATAGTTAAACAGTTATTTAACTTAACCTTAATTCAATTCAATTCAATTTATTTGTATCAGAGAAATGTTAAATTAGCTAAATTCCAAATTTAATGTTTGGTATCTTGACGGTGGAACTTTGGGAGGCGATGTAGAAACGGTCTTAAATGACTTTAAATCCTTGAAAAATGAACTTCATTCGATTGGCCTTGACCTTAACCTTTCGAAATGTGAAGTTTACATAACGGACAGTACTGACAGACATCTTACACTTTCCAAATTTAACGCAATAGCTCCAGATATTAAAATAATTGAAAAAAGCTCTCTTCGTCTCCTTGGGTCTCCAATCTTTGAGAATTCTTTTCCCGTTTTTATTGAGGAAAAAATTCAAAATTTCAACGACGTTTCGGAAAGATTGTTCCAAATTAACATGCATTCGGCCATCACCTTAATTCGCTATTGCTGTTTCGGTCCCAAATTAACATACTTCCTTCGCGCTTCCCATTTATGGAAACACACTCACCTATTAAACAGAATAGACCAAATTATCCGGCACACACTAACTTCGATCTTAAATGTGGCCATGGACGACCGAGCTTGGGCACAAGCTACTCTTCCCATTCGTATGGGAGGCCTCGGCGTCCGCAAAATTTCTAGTATTAGTTTACCGGCTTTCATATCCTCGGTCCACGGCACTGAGAAACTAATCAGGAAAATCCTAGCCTCCACACTGATTAATTTTGACGTGCCGTACTTCACCGAGGCTTTGGATGCCTGGAGACTCGCTTGCCCGAACTCTGATCTACCCGATAATCCATGTTCCCAGAGAAGGTGGGATGAGCCGCTCTGCAGAGTAGTACAAGACAATCTACTTAACACGTCTGCTACTACTGCGGAGCGTGCGCGCCTGCTGGCTGTGGGTAAGTGGGAGTCGGGTCTGTGGCTTCATGCACTACCGTCGTCGAACATAGGCACTTTGTTCGATGACACTACTTTCCGCCTCGCTGCTTCCCTACGACTGGGAGCTCCTTGTTGTTCTCCTCATCGCTGTCACTGCGGCGAAATTGTCAACAGTCTAGGACACCACGGCCTGTCTTGCAGCCGAAGCGCGGGCCGCTTACCGCGGCACGCAAACATTAACGACATCATCCGACGAGCTCTTGTCACCGTCGGCGTTCCAGCTGTATTAGAACCCAATGGCTTGGCACGCGACGATGGCAAGAGACCGGACGGAATGTCTTTATTTCCATGGAAGATGGGTAGGCCTTTAGTGTGGGATGCAACGTGTGTCGATACTCTTGCACCATCCCATCTTCCTGGCTCGGTGTGCTGTGCTGGCGCTGCCGCTTCGGCTGCGGAAAACCTCAAGCGGCAAAAGTATAACAACCTAATTGGTAATTATATTTTCGAGCCGTTTGGGGTTGAAACCCTCGGGCCGTGGGGTCCGAGTGCTCACGGCCTCTTTAAGGAAATCTCGAAAAGGCTGGTTGACACTTCCCGTGACCCAAGGGCTGGTTTCTACCTTGGCCAGCGGCTAAGCATTGCCATACAACGTGGTAATGCTGCCAGTCTCTTGGGAACATTACCAGTCGACAGCGATGAGGATGAATTTTTTGACGCTATTTTTTAATTTGTTATTAGGATTAGTTAAGTTAGTATTTTATTGTTTTTTAATAATTATGTTACTTGTTAATTTCCTTCCTACATAAAATCAATTCCTGTTAAAAAAAAATAAAAAAAAATCAGAGAAAACTCCAAATAAGGTAACAAAATACAAAAATAACATATAAATCATAAAACATGAAAATCATAAAAAATAAAAATTAAGTAACGTTTATAATAATTATAATATAATGGGGCAAGTGTGTTAACATATTTGTACCGACTTCAAAAAGGAGGTTCTCAATCCATATGTAGATATATGTTTTTAATGGATATGGTACAAAGGGTAACACAGGCCACTGACGGAACACGGGTGGGTTTTAGTCACGAAAAGTCTGACACGCCCTCCTGCTCCACCCAAAACGGGAAAAGTTATTTGATGATTCCCAGCATCGAAAAAAAAGGGGTGGTCCCATATACATTTCACTTTTCTTGGTTAGTTTCGATAATACATTAAATAACTTTCTGTAGGTATCTTGATAATGTGCTAATATTTGATGTCGTTGTTGTTTACATAGCAAGTAGTGGTATATTAAATGGCGTGGGGACCTACTCCACACCAAATCGTATACCACGTCTAAAAAGTGAAACATAAAAATTCCATGTAGTTAGCGCATTTTTCTTAGTAACAAAGTTTTTTTGGTAACTTTAGATAAAAATGTAGTCAGAGCTTGGAATTAAAAAGAAATTAACACACGTAAAAAAAATGTAGATCCGAACGTAAACAACGAAAGTACACGAAATACAGATATCCTGTTCAAAGCTTACCGATGTTCAATAGGGTATTTTCCAATTTTTCAAAAACTATTCTAATTTGAAGATTGGAACGAGATATTTAACAGAAAAATAAAAATAAATTGATTTCTATCCATTTTCTCTATAAAAAACGATTAAAATCAAATTTATTTTTCGTTGTTTTCAATTTACCGCCAAAACGCTTCTTACGATGACTTTTTATCACGTGACGTCAACTTTGTGTAAACCAAAGTAGTTAGTAAGTAAACAAGTGAGTGTCGTGTTTATAATTAACAAGATTTTTAATGGATAGAAAGTGATATTACTGGTGTGCGGTGCCTCTGTGCACAAATACTTCTAAAACGGCGCCAAACTAAGTATTTGTACCGGTGCCGTATAAACAAAGTTGACGTCACATGTCACGTGATAAAAAGTCATCGTAAGGAGCGTTTAGGCGGTAAATTCAAAACACTGAAAAATTAATTAGATTTTAATCGTTTTTAATTGAGAAAATGTGTATTAATAAATTTATTTTTATTTTTCTGTTAAATATATCGTCCCAATGTTCAAATTAAAATAGTTTTTATGAAATCGGAAAATACCCTATTCTACAAAACAGTGATTTCGTCTTCAAGTATACCAAACAATCTTATCAAAATAATAAGCACGGCACTATTAAAAAAAAAACACCCATACATTTTGCTCGACCAGATCACGTATGGCATGTCATTGCACCACAGATGCCAGCACAAGCAGGACGTGAATCAGGAGGAAATCCGCCATCTCCTACCCATGAATATTCGATCAGCCATTGTTACAAAGTATTCGCAATGTCCAAATCTGGACAATGATTTCTCGATATAAGATGTAATCGATGTTGTTATATTGTTATCAATAATTCTTGATTTGTAGAGAGTTTTTGATGCTTTTAAATTGTACCGCCTGTTGACCAAATTATGATGAAGGAAATAGTAGACCATGATAGGATTGGCCCAATCCCTCTCACCGAGAGGAGGCCTGTGTCGCAGCAGTGGGAACATTATAGGCTGATGATGATGGTAGGATTGGGCCAAGGTAAAAAACCTTATGAATTGTTCAGAAATCTCGAAGCGCTATAGGCTGACATTATTTGGCCGTGGAAGGAATGAATGAATTGCACTGACCCCAGCGTGGTTTGACCAGACTCAATCGAATGAACCCCAAGATTTGCACTAGCCTTACTCTCATGTTTCATGGTGCTACACAGACCATAGCATATCAAGGAGTAGACTGCTGGCCGCCGTAATGTTAGGGAAGACGTACCCTTAGGATAGGGAAGGATTGATAATATAATTGATTTTATTTCTGTAAGTAGGTTTGTAAAAACAATTTTACGTCAATCATATTTTTTAAACTAGGCCAGCGTTTCCATTATAACTTATCTGAAAAGAAAGGCCGAAACGAACTCAGAGGTCTCTTTTAAAGCCCAGACATAATCTTGGTCAGATCATGTGACGACTATTTAGACTGATGTCTGAAATTGCGAGCAGTACCGGGTATGCATCCATATTAAAAAGGTATTTTCTCCTTCGTACGTGAAATATGACACGAGAATGTCAATCTGGTAATTGTGATCTTCATTCCATTAGTTAAACATGATAATTGACCGTGTTTTGGGAAGTGTAAGGAATGTTGTTAGGAAGTTCAAATTTGCGAGCTGCAAGCATACAAACTGGCAATCAAATGGTCAACCTTATCATTCCATCCAACCCTTAGAACGTATTTGAATTACATATATCTAAAATTCAGAGAGGTTATAGATAGTCCGCAAAATGTTATCGATGAAAGATCGGATTATCGTGATCGCTTCTATGACATTTTCTGATACTGAATTGACACCGTCTGAGATTATATACAAAAATGTGTCATCTAAAGTTACCAGTATAACTTGACATATTACTGTTCCTCTATCTACAAAGGCTGCTATGAATGTTGGTCCATTTCTGTTTCGTTTTGTGCCTCACTGCGTCCTAAGTTATTCTGGCCTTTATTTTTTAAGATTAGTCATAATTTTTGGCTGGATTTGTGTGTACGTGTAGTTCTGTAATCAGGTGAAAGTCTAAAAAACTGTTTTATCTATAATATCACCAGTCAATGACCGTCTGAAATAGTGTTTACTATAATTTGTTTATCATTTGGTGTAGGTACTTGTAGATCTTTTTGATAAAAAAGCTTAGATTTATATTTAGTTGCCTAGAGCTATGCTATCACCGTGAATTGCAATGTTATATGCGTTACAAAGTGTAAATCCTTATCATACAACCAACTACTGGGTAGATTTTAGGATATGAGTCCGTTAACCCCACCGGCGTAGAAAAGAAGGTATATTTCGATTTACGGGTTATTTCTTTAATTTCGGTTAAGTCCGACGCGGATCCAATTGGATACATTACAATAGAAAATCAATTGTGTCTCATTATTATATATCTCATCTTATTAGTTAAAGGGTATTTTTTGGGTGGGAAATCATTAAATGACTTTTCCCGCTCTGGGTGGAGTAGGAGTCAGACTTTTACTGACTAAAACCCACCCGTGTTCCGTGGCCAGGGGCCACAGTATCTTTTTCAGACGACCCGCACCCCTGGCAGGTTTAATTAAAGGGTTGATTGACTGTCTAGAAGATGATATGGCTAGAAAGAGGTGATTACTGAGATGACGACTCATAGAGAACTAAGGAAGAAAATACATTTTGCGTCGACTCCGATTATATTGGGATATTAGGGCAGGAGAATGAGATTATAATATCTTATTAGGTACGTTTTGTCTAAAATTAAAAACAGACATTACATAAATTAACGTGTCCGTTTGTTATGATAAAATAACAAACTTTTTACTAAATGCATAATTATGAAAGTACTAGTTTTTGCCATGGCTTCGCACGGGAGTGAATACCGGAATAAAAGGTATCTTATATGTTAATCCAGGTCATAAACTATCTGTTCGCTAAATTTCATCCAAATCCATTCAGCTGTTATTGCGTGATTGAGTAACAAACATTCAAACTTTCATATTTATAAAATTCGTAGGATAGTAGGATAAACAAAAACTTTTATTTTTTGGCTGTCTGTCGGTTCCGGCTAATCTCCGAAACGGCTGGACCGATTTTGACGTGACTTTCACTGCCAGATAGCAGATTTTATAAGAAGTAACATAATATGTTACTTCAAGAGAAGCATATTATGCTTCTCTTCTCAGTACCATATTTCCGCGGGATAATTTCCAAAGCAACGCGGGTGCAGCCGCGGACAGCAGCTACTCAATTAAGTATATGTAACTTTTTAAGGGACTTTTAAATACCCTCCAAAATTGAATAGAGAAAACTAAACCAGCGTTTCCACTCCACAAGATTTCTCAATGGGAGCAAAAAATTCCACGTCAGCCATCTTTTACGTAACCATGGTGACGGGTGACACTGATGACAGACTGTCGCGCTACCCGGTTATCTTCAAATAACCTCATTTAGTTCGACAACTCATTTCACGTGTTAAAACTACAAGATGGATGGACCGATAACAATAGAATTTCAGGCCAGACCAAAAATACATATGAAAAATTAAAAAGTAGAACTTACTATCTGAATCTAGTTATTGTGAAATATTGCGAAATCTAATGGTTATTTTACATAAGCCGATAAGTCTTGTTGATATTAAGGGCACACCTTGCGAAGATATTTCGATAAAAAACGCGTGAGGAAAAACTATATCGTCAATCGAAAAATGGGTGACATGACTGTGACTTATCGAATTTTGCGAGTGGATTTAATGACTGGTGTAAGCGATGCTTCAATAATTGCGATCTTTTGCTAAGCCAGGTATTCCAGTTCTCTAATGAAAAGCTCTTCTGCAGGGCCAAATTAAATTAGCTAGTAAAACTTTCAGACATGATGAGCATAAAACCTTAACACGATAAAATAAAAATATTAAAAAATCAGGGGGTCAACGACTGCTGGGAGTGTTGTTACTTGAAGAATGAGTAGAGAAAATCTGTTTAATTTTTTACTTACCGTGTTTAGATATCGATACTTCTGTGAAGTTTACACAAAAGAAACAGATTTTTAAACTGATGTTTCAGAAAGTCATAAAATGTGTTGTTTTTTCCATCATATTTATAAATCTACATACCCATCTTGTCTAAGTAGTTTTGCTAGCTTATTTTATTTAACTCTTTATAATACCAGTTGACCAGTAATTAAAATTCACTAGGTCCTGCCGCCTAGTCTAAGAAGGGTTATAAAAATATTTCTGCTTAAAGAATTCAATTCAATTCTTCCCAAAAGTAAGTGAATTCCAAGGGCCACTTCTTTTGCTAACCCTAAACTGTACGTGTGTGCAATTCAGAATTAAAACCTTTTGACGGTGTCAGATGAGACCCAGGGGCCAACGAACACCTAAAATGTGATACGTAAAATTTGTTGTTTTGTCATTCGGATCACGTTTTCGTTGCAAAAATTTGTTTCGTTTTCGCGTCCGGAAACGACATTTTTTCTCTCACTCCTTTCAACGTTGCAGTGCAACCAACGCATACAGCTACTGTTCATGAATTAAAAATATCATATAGGAACATAGGCGGGAACGCCGACGCGCGACGGCCGGGCGTTTGCCAAAATCGTTCCAGGAAAAAATATTTTTACAACGCCTATAAAACGCGCGTTTGTCGGCCATGTTTATCTTGGTTTAAATATCCTTTTGTCTTATACTATTTTGGTGTTTCTTATGTAATATCTATTAGTCAGAACCGGGATAGTCACCAGTTCAACAGAAATCTAAACCCAGTTTTGGCGAAACCGAAATCTGGCAATTGGCACTGCACCCTAATTGCTTAACGCACTATTAATAAGAATCTGAGTTCTTTATGTATATTATTGGATATATTGAGAATGTGAAAACGTTGTAAGGCTTTGTAAACTGTAAATTTGTAGACCATTTTCTACTTTATTATGTACCTGGTACTTGTTGACTGTACTGTCGAAATTAAAGCTATTCCTACTGTAACCTAGTTAAGCAATAACCTAGCAGGTCAGTTTTGACTTCACTTCATGAATTTTGAATTTGAAGTATCCATAGTTACATTACCAGTTTAAATGACGATCGTCAAGTGTCTAAAAGAAGTGAAATAATAAAAAGCTTTCGGGTTTAACGCCCTGTGGACGCTGGTCTGTAGGGCGAGCGTGACCCACGCATGCGGATACAACGGCTGCCAAACGATCATCAGACTAATCCTAGACCAACGTATAACATTGATGTATAGGCAGGGTACACGGAGACAGTTCTATCAATAGTCTGCCCTATCAGGAGTAAGGGATTCTTCAGCCAGACTGTAAATGTCATGTGGTTTACCTGGGCGTTCTTATTATCTATAAATCTATATAAATAAATAAAAAGAAAAGTCGTGACTGACTGACTCATCAACGCCCAGCCCAAACCCTTGGACCTAGAACGCTGAAATTTTGCACTGAGGTTCCCTTTATAATGTAGGCAAGGAAGAAAGACTGATTTTTTGAAATTCAACCCCTAAGGGAGTTAAATAGGGGATGAAAGTTCCACGCGGGCGAAGCCGCTGGCAAAAGCTAGTTTGTCATGTGGATGTTTCCCTATTTGACAGACAGATTACTGTTTCCAGTAGATAAATGCCAGTTATGCCCAAGTCCGTTGTATTAGGGGGCGAGCCTATTGACATCAACCAATCCAAACTCCGGACTGCTACTGAAAAGTTCCGGATATAAAAATCTTTAGAAAAAACCTGAGTGGCCATCATTCTTTTGTATCTTGCGAATACACATGTTGTCGTTCATGCATGGAAGATTGTTTTGCATAGCTGACATAGATAATGTGATGACGTAAAACACAAGTTTCTAAATCATTCAGCCTAGCCTATTCCCAACTATTTTGGAGTGGCTTCTAGCTCGGATTCGGATGCTGCTGAATCATCATCATCAGCCTATAATGTTCCCACTGCTGGGACACAGGCATTGATTTAAATAGTAAAGATACGGTCGTCCGAACATTTGACGGACGCGGTCGCCCTACAAAAACAGTAACGCCATCTATTAGAACTACGATGTCAATCGGCGTGTCTGCTCCTAGACGTAACCTTGTAAGAGCGGGGTGTGGTATTTTTCGAGGTACAAAGAAATAAAATAAAAACCTTATATTTTTAAAAATATATATTTGTCGCAGTTTGTTTGTGTTATTCAGTTTTCATTGACCTTCGAATAAAACAATTTAAAAAAATCTTGTGTTTTTGGTAATCTGGACATATTTTCCATTTTGGATTCGTAGTTTTTTCTGACGTTGGACATTTTAATTTGCTTTTAATAAAAAATAAAAATCAATTTTGTACAAAATTTAATCATAGAGTAAATTATTAAATCTTTTCATTTTATCGACTACAACGAGCGCCGCTGCAAAGTTATGTCGCGCTTTTACGCGGCTTCGCGTCGTCTTTGCCAAAGGTTGAGACAAATAAGAAAGAAAATTGTTTTAAATAATGTTAGAAGTCGATTTAATTACATATTTTTAACTTACCGGGGATTTGAAATGTTATCATTTTTTTACGTGCTTTTTGTCGTAGTTCACGCAACCCTTCACGGCACAACTTGGCATTTTTGCTTGCAAAAATTTACGACCGCTCCGAAGACAGCCGATCGCGTTCTAGTTCACTTCGCTATAGGGAAGACCATTTTGGGACCAAGTCCGAGGCGTCATTGTAACGTGCGGTCCGCCCAGTCCTTATATATATGTCAATGGACACAGGCCTCCTCTCGGTGAGAGGGATTGGGCCGTAATCCACCACACGGGCCCAGTGCGGGTTGGTAGATGTCACATGTCTTCGATTTTTTTTGATCTAGGACATGCCGGTTTCATCACGATGTTTTCCTTCACCGCTTGAGAGCAGTGGTGATGAAATTATTTACACAAAGTAATGCGCCTGTCTGGGTTCGAACTCACGACCTAAAACTCGTAGGTCGCGGCCGTTACCACTTGGCCACCACTGCTCTCACTGCTGCTGAATACTCGTATTTTATATGGAGCCTATCTGACAACCCGGTTACTGGGTAAATGATAAATGATAAATGATTTTATTTCTGTAAGTAGGTTTGTACAAACACTTTTACACGTCAATCATATTTTTTAAACTAGGTGAGGTCGGCGTTTCCTAACTGACTACTCTGAGAAGAAAGGCCGAAACAAACTCAGAGGTCACAGTCTCTTTTAAAGTCCAGACATAATCTTGGTCAGATCATGTGAAGACCATGTGGATTGGTGTCTGAAATGGTCTTTTGAGGAAAGAAACCACACAGATTGAGTGGACCTGTCCAATCAGTGCACGCATGTATCAGTAATCATACGGCTCAACTCAGAACTTGAGGAGCTCAACGATTTGACGAACAATACCAAAGAAAGGACATTTGGGTAGGCCACATAAAGTACTCAAACTGCCAGATTAACTTTAAAAATGAACTGAGAAAGAAATGAAACACAAAAACAAAAATACCACATAGTCCTCACATTCACAATAATTAAAGCAAAATAATATTATACTTCTCAAAGTAAATATTCATGTCAAAGTGTATATAATAATAATCAAATGTCAAAGTGTATATAACAATAATCGAATGTCAAAGAGCAAAATAAAAATATTAAAAAAAAAAAACACTGTATACAAAATTGGAGCAGGTCAATCCCAAGCTTTTTTGTCCTCTATATAATCTTTAACGGTATAAAAGGCTTTCAGGCACAACTTACGTTTAATGAATGATTTAAATTTATTGAGACTTAGATCTTGAACATGGCTTGGAAGTTTATTATAGAAGCGTATACATTGACATCTGAATGACCCACCTATTTTCTTGAGCCTTGTTGATGGTACAACAAATTTGTGTTTGTTCCTAGTATTTATACTATGGATATCACTGTATTTTTTAAACAATTTAATATTTTTATGGGCATATAAAAGATTTTCATAAATATACTGTGAAGGCACAGTCATTACATTAATCTCCTTAAATTTATCTCTGAGAGAGTGTCTCGGACTTAATTTATAAATTGATCGAACAGCTCTTTTCTGCAAGACAAAAATAGTCTGAATGTCGGCGGCATTTCCCCACAATAGAATACCATACGACATTACACTATGAAAATAGCTAAAGTACACTAAGCGGGCTGTCTCTATATCAGTTAAATTACGAATTTTTCTAACAGCGTATGCTGCAGAGCTTAGCTTTTTCGATAATTTGGCTATATGTGGGCCCCACTGAAGCTTGGCATCCAAAGTTAAGCCCAAGAATACAGTGCTATTTTCAGGATTCAATTCTTCGCCCTTTATCAACACATTAGTTTTCACCTGCTTAACGTGAGGTAGCGTAAACTTAATGCATTTGGTCTTTTTTTCATTAAGAAGTAAATTATTAACATTGAACCAGTGAACTACTTTTGAGATTGCGCTATTTACATCGTCATTAACAAGTTGCTGACGTTCAAGTTTAAACAAAAGTGAAGTGTCATCCGCAAACAACACTATATCATGATTATCCTTTATGAGGTAAGGCAAGTCATTAATATAAATAAGAAACAAGAAAGGACCAAGAATCGAGCCCTGTGGGACTCCCATTGATACTACGGATCCGGGAGATCTTTTTCCGTTTACATCAACACACTGAATCCTATTACACAAGTATGAAATAAGAAGATCCAGAGCGGTGTTCCGGATCCCGTAGTGGCGGAGTTTCCTGATTAAAGTTTCATGAAGCACGCAATCGAATGCTTTAGATAAATCACAAAAGATGCCCAAGGCATCGTATTTATTTTCCCATGCATTGTAAATATGCCCTAAGAGTTCAACACCGGCATCGGTAGTTGAACGACCCCTTGTAAAACCGAACTGTTTGCTATGTAATAAATTATGTTTATTAAAAAATCTTTGCAATTGTTCTAAAATTAATTTCTCAAAAATTTTACTAAAGGTAGGTAGTACTGAAATAGGTCTATAATTAGTGGGGTCTGATGTACTACCTGATTTAAACAAAGGTATTATTTTACTATTCTTCATTAGGTCAGGAAACTCCCCACAGTCTATACAATTATTAAATATAAGAGCTAAAGTAGGTGCTACAATGTCAATAATAGACTTAGCAACTTCTACAGAATTACCCCACAGATCTGCAGTCTTTTTTACATTTAAAGTGTGAAAGGTTTTAATTATATCTCTACAGCTAATATGTTCAAAATGGAATTCTGAATCACAAACATTAACATTTTCCTTAAGTAAAGACTCAGCAACAGAAGGTGATGAGTTTAGTGATTTTGTAGTAGAAACGGGAATATCTGCGAAGAAATTTTCAAAAGCCGCGGCGACTTGCGAGTCTGATGTGATTATGTTGTCATTGATAGACAGGCTGTAGTCAGTATTTCGGTTGCTAGACTTTCCCGTTTCACTATTAATAATATTCCAAGTCGTTTTAATTACATTACTACTGTTTTTAATCTTAGAACTCAAATAACGCGACTTGGCCATCCAACAAACTTTTTTAAATAATTTGGAATCATTTCTAACATATAAATTAAATTCAGCAGTGTTTACAGAAGTCCTTTCATTGTACAGCTCATAAAGTCGTGTTCTACTTTTATGAATACCAATGGTAGCCCAATCACTGAAAGATACGTTACTATTAATCGAGATAGTCTTGGGAATAAAAGTGGAATTAAATTGTTTACAATACATCTTAAAAAAATCACCATATAGGTGATTAGGATCAGCATTTGCAGATAAAACGGGTAATTTATTTTCAAGTTTAACTTTAAAGGCCTCTAGGCGAAATGCAGTTTTGGGGTTAACAGTGATATCCTTTTTACCCATTTTTTTATTTTGATTTTGAATGGTAATCCGTTGCCCGCAATGATCAGATTCTAATAAATTAATAATTTCTTTGTGGCTCGGTACAACATCTGTATAAATATTATCTAGGCATGTGGCACTACTAGGGGTTATTCTTGTGGGCTCCATAAATAAGTTAACAAGATTGTACGACTGAAATAAACTTATTATTTTACTACTATAACCTGAGTTATCTAATAAATTAACATTAAAATCACCGCAAACAATAATAGACTTGTTCGAGTTACAAATCTTGTGTAATACTTCATCCATTACCTTTTCAAAGCAGTCATACAATCCTGAAGGTGGTCTGTACACACTTAATACAACAAACCGCTCCAATTCTATACAGGCTATTTCAACTGTCCGCTCAACAGAGAGGCTCACGATATCCTTACGTTCTTTAAATTGTAACAGGTTACTTACTAAAATAACACAACACCCTCGCGTATGAAAGACGGGTAGACCTGCCCAAACTAACTATCGGTTACTTTATCTAATCAAATATATTTTTATCACCACGATTAAAAGACAATACCACCTGCAGTCTTATCTAAAAACTGCAATTTTGAAGCAAAATCACTATCGCAATCAAAAGAATATTCTAGATTATTTTGAATTTCCGCAAATTTAAACAAAAGTTGACGTCATGCTAGTGTTGTGACTGTCAACAGAAAATCGCGATGCATTCTGTTTGCCGACAAATTTCTGCGAACGATAAAACGGAATCGCATCAACAAGACGTTACATTCGATTCTACGAACGATAGTGAATGCTCGATATAATTGCTATTTTATCGATTCGCGATTTGATAATGTTTTGTGGAATTTCGATAGGTGTGTTGGTATTTTTATGTTGGTTTTCCTGCATGTACTTGGCGCCAGTTAAGTTGTTTGTTATTGATGCTACTTTTATTAAGAATGAAAAGAGCGCTTGTGTTGTAACACATTCCTACTGTGTGTATTTTTTAACCGACTTCAAAAGTAGGAGGCTACCAATTCGACATGTTTGTATATAAATGTAGGTATATTTGTCATGTATGTTCGGACATAACTCCGTCATATATGGATGGATTTGCAAAATTCTTTGTTTGTTCAATAGGAGTTTATTCCGAAATGGTCCCAATTAAATTTCACATATAACTGTTGATGATGCGTTTCGGAGACAGACAACTGAACTCTTCAAAAAGTTACAGCTAGTCAACCGCGAACGCTGCTATCGCATAAATGTGCATTGTTTTGACCCTAAGGATGATGAAATTTTGAATTGGTGTGGGTAGGTAGGTATAACTAAAAAGTGAAAATAAAAACGTTTAAAAAAACAATCGACTTGTTTTTTTTTACCTCACTAGCTTTTGAAAGCGAAGAAACATCCAAACGAAAACTTGCACATTTATAATATTACTAGCTTCTGCCCGCAACTTCGTCTGCGTCAAATTTCTTTTAGTCTTAGCGTGATGATATGTATTTATATAACCTTCCTCAATAAATGGGCTATCTAAAACTGAAAGATTTTTTCAAATCGGACCAGTAGTTCCTGAGATTAGCGCGTTCAAGCAAACAAACAAAGTCTTCAGCTTTATAATATTAGTATATATGTAGGATAGTAGGATTTGTTGTCAGCACCGTCCAGACGAACCTAGTCTTGAATAGTTCACTTTGAAACAAGCACTTGTTCTTGTAGTTAATGTCCCAACACTAGGCCAGGAAACGTCTAAATAAACGTAAAAATATGATTGCAGTTACGCTTATATTTAGGTGTGTTAGTGTACCTCGTGATAAATCATAGTTATTATGTTTTTTTCTGTAAGTAGGTATTTAGGTTTCTACAAACATTTTTAGACGTCAATCCTATTTTAAAATAAAAACTTTTTTCAAAAAAATAACAACCAACTTCCAAAAAAACACTACAAAGTGAAAAATAACTTTAATTTCGTTATTTTTCACTTTGTAGTGTTTTTTTGGAAGTCGGTTGTAATTTTTTTGAAAAAAGTTTTTATTTTTCATTTTTTAGTTACCTACCCCACACCAATTCGAAATTTCAACATCCTTGGCGTCAAAACAATGCATATTTATGCGATAGCAACATTCGCGGTTGATTTGCTGCAATTTTTTGAAGAGTTCCGTTGTCTGTCTCCGAAACGCATCATCAGATCTATATGAAATTTGGGGACCCTTTCGGAGTAAACCCCTTTCGGACAAAAAAAGAATTTTGCAAATCCGTCTATGTACGACGGAGTTATGCCCGAACATACATAAAAAATAAAAATATAAACGTGTCGAATTGATAACCTCCTTCTTTTTGAAGTCGGTTAAAAACTAGAAGGGGTCGTTTCTTTTCTTACAGTCATCATTTCAACCGAAAGACGCCCACTGTTGGATATAGGCCTCCCACAATTAGGGGGATTTGCCGTAATCGCCACGCTTGGCAGGCGGGTTGGCGATCGCAGTATGGTGGCAAAATGCATAGAGAACGCTGCTGCTCATTCTCTAGTAAGTCCCTTAGTCGCCTTCTACGACACCCATGGGAAGAAATGGGATGGTGCTATTCTTTACGTCCGACACCACACGGAACGATTTCTTACAGTAATACTCCGAAAAGAAAGGCCAAAAAATAAAGAAACGGTTGCAGTCTCTTTTAAAGTGCAGGCATAATGAAAGATGATGAAAGCACCATCACCTAAGACTGCCTGAACGACGGGAAGTCGAAGCAACTAAATGCCATATCTGTATGGCATTTTGTCTAGACCAAGGCAAGTCGCGACTAACTATACGCAGCCATTTCATAGAAGAATCTGTGACCAAAACAATAAACAGGAAGTTTCTTCGAAAATTGATAAGTCTTGAAAAACCCTGGCTCGCTCAAAATCCTTTCATGTATCACGCACGCCTAGAACTGGCCGTTAACGGTGGCGCTAGTAGCAAAGGAAAATGACAACTGATCTGTCAAATGCAGTACATTTTGCACATTCGTTCCATATTCCACCACCTGCCAACATAAGTTGGTTGGTTGCTCAGTAATTCATGATTTTCTGTCATGTTCCTACAGATTGCGCCAAACAACTTGGCGTTCAGCCAATTTCAAACTATAACATTAATAAACATTAGTTAATTATTGGAAACTAATTAAAATAAGTTCGTCTACATTTTCAGCTAAGTACTTGTCGACATTGGAAATTTTCAACCTTCGGACTTAGCTGTTTTAAGGAAGTTTAATCAAAGTCAGAAGAATGACAGTTTTTAGGGTTCCGTAACCACCCAATGGCTGCCAACGGGAGCCTAATACTAAGGCTCCGCTGTCCGTTCGTCTGTCACAGGACTGTATCTTTTGAACCGTAAAAGGTACACACCTGAAATTTTTACAAAGTGTGTATTAGTAAGACCGTTTTAACAAACAGTAATAAAAATAAAATAAAGTGAAAATAGCGGGCCTCCATACAACAAACGTGTTTTTTTCGGCGTTTAAAAAAGTTTTTGTTATTACGGCGGTACGGATCCCTTTATAGTCGAGTCCGACTCGCACTTAACCGCTTTTTTATCAAAAAAGTATGAATAAACATGTCGAGTTTAATGCTAAAGTAAATAAAAGATTATTGTCGACTTCCTCCGGTTAGGTTGGCGACAAACAGTAGTTACATACAAAGTAATGGCGACATTTTGATACATTAGCGCAAAAAACAGTACCGCACGAGATGCTTAATGGAGCAATAAGGGGTCCATTGATGCATTCTTTGACTACTTTGTTGTGTTTTTTACTAATTAAGCGTCTCTGCGACGGAGTAATCAATTAAAGTAATTAACTAAACCCGTCTAGGACATGCCGGTTTCCTTACTGTTTTCCTTCACCGTGTGACTACCAAACAGCGCTGGGCCCGCGTGGTGGATAGTGGGCCATTCCCTCTCACAGAGAGAAGGCTTGTGTCCCAGCATTTGGGAAGGTTATAGGCTGATAATGCTATGCTCATGCTAAACCCATCTTAATAGTTATTATTTTAAATCTAGGATACACTCTAGTTAAGCGAACTTTGCAGTGAAGTAACCATTCAACATCATCATCATCATTTCAGCCGAAAGACGTCCACTGCTGGACATAGGGCTCCCCCAGGCTCCTCCACATTTTTGGGGGTTTTGCCATAATCGCCACGCTTGGCAGGCGGGTTGGTGATCGCAGTATGGTGGTAAAATGCATAGAGAACGCTGCTGCCCATTCTCTAGTATGTCCCATAGTCGCCTTCTACGATACCCACTTGAAGAAATGGGTCGGTGCTATTCTTTTACGCCCGGCAACACACACGGGACCCCACCATTCAACAATGATTGTGAAAACGTTTCGTATTTCTATGGTGAAAACTATTGCAGTCTGTGTGAATGAAATAGTTGGCTACAATTTCCTTTTGAAATGTTAAGACCGACCCCAATTGTAGGTGTAGCTTAAATAACTTGAAAATACAGTAAAACTAAAACAACAAAAAAATCATTGGTTATTCAGCAGCTACTGTGTTCATACGTGACTCGTAACTGGTTAAATACATAGTTGGTTAAAAATACAGCTTTGCCCAGCCCTATCTACCAGCTGGCGGCACTAGCCCACGTTTTATTGTTCTCTAACGGAGAGGAGACCTGTGTCCCAGCAGCAACTTACTTGATAGCTGAATATGTTATTACTATGCTGAAATTTCAAGCATTTGTTCTTGTAGTTAATGCCCCAACACTAGTGTTGGGGCATTAACGTTTCCTGGCCTAGGCCAGGAAACGTCTAAATAAACGTAAAAATATGATTGCAGTTACGCTTATATTTAGGCATTCATTTAGGTGTGTTTTTTCTGTAAGTAGGTATTTAGGTTTCTACAAACATTTTTAGACGTCAATCCTATTTTAAAAAAACTAGAAGAGGTCGTTTCTTTTCTTACAGTCATCATTTCAGCCGAAAGACGCCCACTGCTGGATATAGGCCTCCCACAATTAGGGGGATTTGCCGTAATCGCCACGCTTGGCAGGCGGGTTGGCGATCGCAGTATGGTGGCAAAATGCATAGAGAACGCTGCTGCTCATTCTCTAGCAAGTCCCTTAGTCGCCTTCTACGACACCCATGGGAAGAAATGGGATGGCGCTATTCTTTACGTCCGACACCACACGGAACGGTTTCTTACAGTAATACTCCGAAAAGAAAGGTCAAAAAACCGGTCAAGTGCGAGTTGGACTCGCGCACCGAGGGTTCCGTACAAACCTGTGGGTATATAAGTAAAAGTTCAAAATTGTCAAAAATAATTTTTTTTATATGACGAAACTAAAAATTTTCGGTTTTCGTAATTTGCAGTGAAGTAACCATTCAACATCATCATCATCATTTCAGCCGAAAGACGTCCACTGCTGGACATAGGGCTCCCCCAGGCTCCTCCACATTTTTGGGGGTTTTGCCATAATCGCCACGCTTGGCAGGCGGGTTGGCGATCGCAGTATGGTGGTAAAATGCATAGAGAACGCTGCTGCCCATTCTCTAGTATGTCCCATAGTCGCCTTCTACGATACCCACTGGAAGAAATGGGTCGGTGCTATTCTTTTACGCCCGGCAACACACACGGGACCCCACCATTCAACAATGATTGTGAAAACGTTTCGTATTTCTATGGTGAAAACTATTGCAGTCTGTGTGAATGAAATAGTTGGCTACAATTTCCTTTTGAAATGTTAAGACCGACCCCTACTGTAGGTCTGCTTCAATAACTTGAAAATACAGTAAAACTAAAACAACAAAAAAAACATTGGTTATAAACAGCTACTGTGTTCATACGTGACTCGTAACTGGTTAAATACATAGTTGGTTAAAAATACAGCTTTGCCCAACCCTATCTACCAGCTGGCGGCACTAGCCCACGTTTTATTGTTCTCTAACGGAGAGGAGACCTGTGTCCCAGCAGTGGGAACTTACTTTATAGCTGAATATGTTATTACTATGCTGAAATTTCAGAATGAACATCATTTGGTACTTTCACAATTTTCAAATAGCAGCGGGGGGGTTCATTGTAGACTTTTGTTGTGATCTTAAAAATATTCAGGTACGTAAATACAAATATATTCAGGTAAATTAATGATATGTTTCAAACAACTTCATTGCTTACATAATACAAAATGAAACTCTTGACGCTATTCACTTAGCCAAAATCCATTGCATTCTAACGCACGCACCGACATATACCTCGTTGATAAGCGATCACTGCGGGCACGTGTACACATATCTAGGAAATCACGATAACGCACGCGGCTCCGCGGCGCCGGCGCAGCTGATAAGGATAATAAACGCGCGCTAATCCACATGGAGTTTTTGTTGTATTAAATTAATACATCATTAAATAATTATAGTTCGTTATTCGAGATTTAAATTTTCTAACGTTTTTTGCAATGTGCAAGGTCACTTGTCAGTATATTTGCAGAATTATAAAAAATCATTCAATGGGATTAAATTAATTTTGATGATTTTAAGGATTTTATAATTTTGTAAAGCCATATTTATTGAGGTCGCGAAGCATACTTTAATCAACATACAACCTATCACTGGTCTGAAAATGGCAAAAAACGTGTGAAAATTTGATTTTCTAATTTTCTCGTAAAGGAGGGTGCTTCTTAACTCGTTTTAGTGAAGATCTTTAATACTAGAATAGCTCATGTTGTTCAAAAGATTAAGCAATCTAACAAGGTAGGTAGCGGACTGACTGCCTCGGTTCGCCAGACCTACTCAAGGGAATGGAATCAGTAAAAGCTGAGAAAGCCAGTTCCCTTTTTAAACGGTTTATTTAGCTTGCACTGTTTGCTGTTTATTTTTTGTTTGGGTCAAATTTAGTACTTGAAATTTTACCCCCTTCCTGTTGGCAGATTGATCTGATATTTGGTACACACTTTTAGTTTTGATAACAAATACAATAAAAAATTAAAACTAAATAAAATGAGAAATTTTAAAAAAAGGAATAAAAACTAAAAACTTGAAAACAAATTAAGTAATTTTTTTTTTAAAGTTATACAGTTTTAAATAAAACCTAAAAAACAATTCGGTAAAATAAAATCGTGGGGCGTAGCGTAACCTGAGTAAATAAATACATAATTATGTTTCACGCGCCCCACGATTTTATTTTACAGAATTCTTAAAAAATCTTTTTTTACTTATTTTTTCAAATGGCAACTTGGAGATTGAACTTTAATAATATATCTGAAAGTATTGAAATCTAGCGCGAGATGTTTTAGTTTAAATTTCTTTACACAACTCATAAATGCTGGTGGTGCTGATTTAGTCAGACTAAGATATTTCAGAAATTGTAGGGAAGTCAAATAAAGAATCAAAAATTTTAACCAAAAAAATGGCCTTAAAACTATAGGAAAAACAGAAAACAATACTAAAATGCCAAGGTCCTGCCTCAGCTGAGGACTATGTCAGGTGACAACGAATTCTTAGTTCTATGTGGTAGCACAAGAAACATAATAGTATAAGGTTGGTATAATCAGAAATCAAATTATCCGGAAAAGAACCGGAGTTACGGACATAGCTTGCAGAGTAGGCAAACTGAAGTGGCTGTGAGCTGACCAGGGGCCTAAGTCTACTAATTTATAAACGTCACAATGGTCTCTCAATGGTAAGTTTTTGACAGATTTGCCATACAAAAACTGTCAAAAACACACCATTGAGAGACCATTGTAACGTTTATAAATTAGTAGACTTAGGCCCCAGGTCTGTCGAAGGACCAATGGACGGTTGAGCAGAGGAGGCCTGGGGCCTTAGTCCCATCGTCATTTTGCTAAAAGTTCGTAATCTGCTAAATTCATGATGGTCGATCAGTGGTCAGTCAATGGTCTCGTAATAGAATTGTGTTATAATGGCATTGTCGTATTGCCATTATTATAAAACCCGTTTGTAGAAATGATTTTCGAAAAAATACTACTAAATTTGAACATTTATTCATGCCAGATTTCATTTATATGTATATTTGTACATATTTTTTATTTTTTAACATATTATTTTAGGAACTGGAACATTTTTAGCATTTAGTCATTCATTTGCCATTATGTACGAGATTACCTATAAACGTCATTTCTTTCAATGGAGTGTCGTCATTGGCTGACCACTGGAAAGTCATAATGACGCTATTATATTAGTAGACTACAAAACTTGTCAAAATCAACAATTATGAAATCAATGATCGACCATTCTGACACTATTGCAATAGCAGACTTGAGGCCCTGGAGTAGAGACCGCGTATCGGCAAGCGTAGCGTGGGATGCCCCCCAGCTAGGTGAAAAGTGGCTGGGACAGACTGGATGCGGAAGGCGGAAGAAAGGTGTTGTGGCGCAGCTTGGGAGAGGCCTATGTCCAGCAGTGGACTGCAATAGCCTGAGTTGATAAGCGTGGCACGTAATTACTAATTAAAAATCACCAAAGTTTTTGCGACGCATGGTGATTTTGATATTTCTTACACTACGATAACGACGCCTATTTTCAGTAGGGCACGGTTACAAAAAGATAATAAAATTACGTTTTATTACGGATATGCATAGCCAAAAGAATTGATGACGTTAGAGCAATTTTTGTCAAAGAAAGACGGCGCCAGTGTTACTGATAGATAACACAAGTATTTGCTAATCCGCGAGGATATGATATCTCAAAGAAATTCAATGTATTTAGTATGTAGAACTGTTTATTGATTTTATCAGTGTGGGATCTAGGGTTGTCACACCTGTAGGAACGCGGTTAAACCCAGGATTAAGTAATTTTACCTTTTTTTTATGATATTCATCAATGATACGAATGCCTTATTGGTCTGTATCGCAAGCGCTACTGCTGAGCATGAGGTTCTGGGTTCGATTCCCAGGTCGGGTAAAGTCTTATTGGGTTTAATATCTGGAATATATCAGTATGCCCGGAGTCTAGGTTTGAGCCCGGTTGATGGCAATTATTGCCATCAACCGGGTGGGCCTATTATAGGCCCACCCCCTATTACATGGGACTTAAACACAACTGTAGAAGTGAGGGTGTACTTAAGATGCACCTCTGCTTCACCCTTCGGGGAACGCAGGCATAATGTTACATTATGTCATCAATGATAATCTTAAGTAAACAATCAACACTCGATCTTCAAAAACGTCAAAGTGTCACACTATGATGACACGTGAAAGTAGGATGGCAAATCGTAATTATCGGGAGCGAAAACGAGACAAGACGATACGTAACTAGGCTAATTAGACAAGATTTCCCGTACCACTTGCAGAACGCTTATAACCTATCTACTTAGGGGCCATCCATAAATTACGCCACACGACGGGTCAATAAAATGTGACGTTGTGTGACGAGGAACAGGGGGGGTGTCAAAAGCTTTGTGACGTCACATCTTAAAATCTAAAATTCTAAAACTCGATATTCATTTGTAAACCAAAACCTTAAAAATATTACTAACTCAACCTATATTTATAAGGCTAAATGTATTTTAAATTTCAATTTTAATAAATTGGAAAGACTGCGGCTTTAAAAATATGCGACGTCACACGAGGGAGGGGATTTCACAAGTGTGACCACCTGTTACAAGGACGGGGGGGTGTCAAAAAACCATAAAACTTGTGACCCATTACCTCTTTATACTAAGTGGTGACGGGCGGGCATTGTTGGGAACTGTCTCATGTAACTATGACGTTCAAAAAGTGCTGACACCAGCCTAGTTTGAATAAATGACTTTTGATTTTAAATATCCATTGGTAAACATGAATTGTATTGATAGGTCAAGGAAAAGGGATCTAAATACAGCCACATTGATAGGCATAAACAAATCAAACGAAATAGAGTGAATTTTGACGTAAATATTTACATGGAATTGTAAGCGGAAATGTATCTTGCTAGCTGGAGATGGTTTTTGCTTTTGGATAATGTTGCATTATGTTAAAATGCCTTATGGCAAGGACATCTACGCGCAACCTGTTACTATGATTCTGGAGATGATTCTTATCACAGAACAGAAAATTCTTAAGTACCTACCTACATGATTCTACGTTAACATTTTTCGTCGGATATTTTTTTTTTGCTTTTGTCATACATTTTGACCGCGTAGGTATTGCATGAAACAGAAGATATTTTTTTTTTTTGATAACCGATTAAAATTGCATAGTTACTCTTGAGGGTTTCTAGCCTAAGATATAAAAATTTTTATCGGTCATGTGCTAAATTCATATTTAGAGTTTGCACGTCGATGGGGATATCAAGATCAACCGTGCATTTAGAACTTGGATTCAAGATATAAACACTAACATTATAATTTATCGATGGCTTGGAAGACAAATAAATGTTAAATGAAAATAAATGGCGTGCTGAGATCTATGTCTAGCAGTGGTGTGCTTCCTTTTGCCGTGAATCTCTGCCATTATGGCATTTTCCAAGTTTATTTTTTCTGGAGGTCACTCGGACTTGGGAGGCCCAAATTGACGTCTTACGGATAGATATCAGCGTCATAAAAAAATTAAATTAAACGAAGCTCATCGCCTATCTACTAATGTTGTGTAAACATACATAATGTGACATTTTTATAATATAATATAAACATTATTATATTTTATGAGCAGCTGATTGATTAATCTTTGGCTACTGCGCAGCTAACGTTACGTAATATTTGAAATCAAATAAAATTATTATCTTCCGTCAGTTTCTATGATATTAATTTTTAGTTTGTTATTATATTACATTTTTAAACCATTGCCTTTATCATCACTGACCTAGGCATTGGTTTTCATGTTTTGTTCTTTTCGTTATAAAAAAAGTTTTTTCGGATATTTTCTTCATTCGCAAATTTCGGACAGAGACAGTCAGTCTTCATAGCTTAGCATATTTGTAAGAAAATACCGTATTACAATAATATTACATATTTGTAATAAATTGTTCGCACGAATTTATTCGCCCGAATCGGGCAAATTTACACTTTTAATTAATATAAGTAATTATAATTTTATATAAGCGACTCACACGTTTTGAATTTAATGCACTTTACTAAATGTGCGTGTAGTGACATGTTTTCATAACCATTGCATAAAATTCGTCGCCTATAGAAAATATTATTTTTTTTTGAAGTGTAAATTTTTCCGATTCAGGCGAATCGGAAATGACAAGTTTTTTTGAATGACACGCCATTAATCAGCCTAGACTAAATATTGATGGAATCTAACACCTCGTATAAACATTCAGATATAGGAGAAACCTTCGATCCACTACGGGATTATACGGACCTTGGCTATAAGCTGACGTATCATATCAGATACGGTATCACTGGCCTCGCTAAATCAAGGAACAACTATTACAATGCTCCGAAGATATCAGTCATATGGGCTGATTATCTTGTGTTTTTATTTAAATCAATAAATATAGAAACACTACGTTACATAATTTGTTACTCACCTACTACCTATATTCTTACGAAATAAAACCGTTGACCGTCTGTCGAAGGACTGATTGGTCAGTGGGACAGACGAGACTTGGAGTGGAGACCGTCTATCGGCAAGTGTAACGTGGGACGCCCCTCAGCTAGGTGGACCAAGGACCCAAAGAAAGTGGCTGGGGCAGACTGGATGCGGAAAACGTTGGACAAGGTGTTGTGGCGCAGCCTGGTAGAGGCCTATGTTTAGCATAGACTGCGATAGTTTGAGTTGATTGATTGATATTCTTACGATTAATAAAGAAATATGAAAAAAGAATACATATTGTGACGACCACAGGAGTACCTAATTGCGGAAAACAACAGTAGAAATAGCTTTTATTTCGACAGTTGTTGTCTAAAAAAATCTAAATATTTTATTTCACATAAACCTGCATGGGCACTTATGAAACGTCAGAAGCTAGGTGCACGGTTCCAATTTGTCGCTTCCTATGGAGAAGAGCCGGCAAGAAACTCCACGGGTACCTTTTAAAAATAATTGGCTTTAACAATGTTTTTAAATAACAGTGATACCATAAGTACCAGGTACTTTATGGGAATGAAAATAAAGAATATAAAATCGTCTACAAATCTACAGTCTGTAAGGCCTACAAGTACACGTCGCCAGTATAGCCTCCAGTTATTCATGAATTAACTTTAAAACAAACAAAATATTTACTTAAACTGTTACTCAACCATTTCATAATAGAAACTACGAAAGTTTACACTCCAGAAAAGCTCGACACAGATTTTCAGTTTTGAGTGATTCCTTCACAAATATTTGTCAAACATTATAACTACATAAAGGAAAGTGGGTTAATCGCAACGCATGATAAGAATTACTTGATAATTACATCAACCATTGTTATATGAACTTTATAGAAAATGAAATAAGGTAGGTTTTTCTACAGTAGGTGGTATCTCTTTGCATATACCTACATGAAGTCGAAGTAAAGTAAATAAACTAATTGAGGATTAGTTATGTGTGAGAAATGAAAGTAACTGCGAAGGTGGTGATTACTTACGTTACAATGTAAGTAAATCGTAGACCTACATACTTTTGTACTCACTTACATTGTATAAAAACAGTTTAAGTGGAAAGTGTGGGAGAAAAGCCGTAATTTATTTCGGCAGAACCTTTGAAATGCGAAACGTATTTGACCCATAAGGACACCAACACCCTAATTGCGTAATTCACGATTCATCATAAACTGTTTCGTTTTGAGAACCATTGCTCCATTTGGTCGAAAAATGTGTCAGTTCAACAACGCAAATAACGCAATGAATACTGTTGAACTGTCAAATTGAAACAGATTATGATTAATCGTGAGTTACGCAATTAGGGTGCCGGTGCGGGTTGTTAGAAATTTTCGAAAGAGATATCGTGGCCCGTGGCACACAGGCAACTGAGGGAACACGGGTGGGTTTTAGTCAGTAGAAGTCTGACACACCCTCCTGCTCCACCAAGAGCAGGAGAAGTTATTTGATGATTTCACACCCACAAAAAAAAACCCCATACGGATACCACGGGTCGACGACGCGTTGTGTTCCACGCGCGCCTCAAAGAGATGTCAGCACCGACTAGTGGGGTCCGCAAGGGCCGATGCCTGCCAGGGGTGCAGGTTGTTCGAAAGACATACCGTGGGCCCCAGGCACACAGGGAACTGAAGGAACGGAGCGGGAGAAGTTATTTGATGATTGCCCACCCTAAAAAAAACCTTATGGACACTTCGATACGAATACGGTTGGAGGGTTATGATTTTGACCGGTATGTATGTTCATCTGTTCTCTCATAGCTTCTAAACTTCTCATAATTTGTCAAATTAAGGATTCCTAGAAGCTATTGATATCTTAAGTACCTTCGGATGTCTTGTAAATGTATTAATATTATGCTGTAGGGGACGATGGGGGAATTGCGGACGCGGGGTAAATACGGACTCACATATATCTACTTTATCCCCGCCACCCGCGTCCCGCCGCCGCGATCACGCATTACGTTCCGACATCTTTAGTGTCCTCCAAACATTCCCGACAGGCGGCTGCGCACACGCTTCAAGGTAATTGAATTTTAACATTTTTTGTGATTTTGATGTAATTTTTGATGTTTACTATTTTGAGTGTTATTCAAAAAGATTAAAGTGTCAGTAAAAAGTCATATTTTCTGTCGATTGCGATATTAATGACGAGTAAAAAGTACAATCGTTTGCCTTGATAAATTTTATTAACCTAAAAATTTTGTTATTATACTTTTTCTAACTCGTTTGGGTCAATTGCGGACAAATGGCCTGGGGTAAATACGGACGTCCGTTTTTACCCCATTATTGATCTTAACCTATTTTTTTACGTTATTTTTTGTATATAATAATATTTTTATATTCCAGATGCCTCGAAAATATATTAGGAAAAAAGAACCAGCCTATACCATAGAAACTTTACAAAAAGCTGTGCAAGAAATTAAAGAAAAGAAGACTCCTTTTCGACAGGTGGCAGAGAAGTATGGCATTCCCAGAGCGACCCTTTTCGATCAAGTGCAAAAAGCCTGTGTTAGTACCATGCCAAAAAGAGGTAAGAAGTCAGTATTTAATGAATCTCAAGAAAAAGAACTGGTTGAATTCATATTAAAATCTTGCAAAGCCTTCTTTGGGATAACTATTCCTACCCTAAGAAAAATAGCATTTGATTTTGCCACTGTTAATAACATACCAAATAACTTCAATAAAGATACCAAAATGGCAGGTATAGATTGGTATTATAATTTTATGGCGAGACACCCCCATATATCACTTCGAAGACCAGAAGCTACTTCAATAAATAGAATCACAGCATTTAATCAAGAAGAAACGGATATATTTTTTGAAAATTTAAAAACACTCATGTTAAAGCACCAATTTAAATCGAATTCAATCTACAATGTTGATGAAACTGGGATTAGTACTGTACAACGAAATTCCAGGGTTCTCGCACCAAAAGGATTAAAACAAGTAGGCAAATGTACCAGCGCAGAACGTGGTTCCTTGAGAACAGTTATAAATTGTTTCAATGCTGCAGGCACATACATTCCCCCATTTTTTATATTTAAACGAAAGCGAATGAATGCACTGCTTATGAAGGATAGTAATAGTAACATGGTAGCTTGTGTTTCTGATTCAGGCTGGATAACAGAGTCAATTTTTGTTGATTGGCTTCAACATTTCAAGGCATTTGCAAAACCATCTGCAGATGATCCTATTTTATTAATACTGGACAACCATGAAAGCCACGTTAGTTTGAGAGCTCATGAGTTTTGTCGCAAGAATTTTATTCATGTTTTGACGTTACCACCTCACACATCCCATAGAATGCAACCTTTAGATTTAACTTTCCATGGTCCACTAAAAACGGCATATAACAGAGAATGTGAATCCTTCATGGTCAACCATCCAGGCACCAAAATTACGGCATATGATGTTGTAGGCCTTTATACAAAGGCTTTTAATAGAACCACAAGCACTGAAAAAGCTATGAATGGCTTTAAGTCTGCTGGAATTTGTCCAATGGATCAAGATAAATTCAAAAACACCTTTGAAAGTTTTGGGGATATAGTTACATCAGATTCTCTTCTTGAACAACAGATACAAACAAATACTAACAATCCAAGCCAAAATGAGTCTCAGAATGAATCTCAAGTTGACTGTGATGCTGTCAATGAAAATATTTATAATCTAATAGAACCTCAAGAAATATTTCCCAATATTGACGCAAACTTTGAAGATTTAAATGAAACAATACCTACGTCGGCATTAGTGGGCGATGTTAGTGAAACTGGTGCTAATCAAAGTATAACAAGTCAAACTTGTCCATCTCCCTCAGTACCACTTAGTGATGTAGTGCAAGTACCAACCCTAAAACCATCTCGTACAAAACGATTAGTTAAAAAAAAACATTCCATTATTTTTACCAGCACACCGGAAAAAGAAAACTTAGAGCAAAAAGAACAAAAGAAAATAGAAAGGAAGAGAAAGAACCTAGAACAAGAAAAGACCAAAACTTTAAATAAGAAACCAAAAAATACTAAAGAAAAACGACCAAATGGTTCAAGAAACTTAAATAATTTTGAATGTGAAAAAGAAAATGATGAATATTTCTGCATTTATTGCCAAGAAAAGTATTGTGACCCACCCACCGAAGATTGGATTATGTGTTCAGAATGTAAGAATTGGGCACATGAGAATTGCAGTGCTGGGTCTTCTTCAAGAGGCTACATTTGTGAATTCTGCAAATGAAATGGAACCTCATCCGTAAATACCCCATGTCGTCCGCAATTAACCCAGCAATAGTCCGTATTTACCCCAAGAGCTAAGGGTAATTACGGACAAGAAGGTTTTTATTTTTCGTTAAAATTTAATTAATGTTGATTGATCTCATATAATAATTAATGTTGATTTGATAGGTTAACAAATATAGTTTAATAATTAATAAAGAAAGACTGATTATTATTAAAAGTTTGAGTTTTATTTATGATTTCGCTTAAGCGTCCGCAATTCCCCCACCTTCCCCTACTATGAAAGAGCGGAGTCTCCTAACACAGGCATTGTTTGCTTAAAAGGAGACTCCAAACACGAAACCCTTTTTTGTAAACTGAAGCATAAATAAAACCATTTTTTTTATATGCGTCCTGAAGGTCTGCTGGTTATAAGGCTATGTGATGTTACATTAAATTTAATGTGGCGACCTCAAAGACTAACTATAAACCACAAACCACATATGTACCTAACAAAAGAATACATTCTAACATTTGTCATCATCGTCAGCCTATAATGTTCCCACTGTTGGGACACAGGCCTCCTCTCGGTGAGAGGGAGTGGGCCGTACTCCACCACGCGGGCCCAGTGCGGGTTGGTAGATGTCACATGTCTTCGAATTTTTGGTTCTAGGACATGCCGGTTTCCTCACGATGTTTTCCTTCACCGTTTTGTATTCTAATCACCATTCTAACATTAGTCAGCGATCATAATAATTTAGGGCAAAGTAGCATACGACTAGTTACGGCTTTCAGATGAAAATATTTACTTTTTTCATTAATTTTGAAGGGTGATTTTTCAGTGGTTGGATATAAGTTTTTGAACTTAATTTTCTTTACCTTTTTTTTGGATTTTCGATGCCAAACACTGAGGAGCACAGAATCCACGCGTTCGATAGTAAAATGTACCTACGTCTGCTCTAGTTACAGTAGTAACTAACTACCAATGTAATAACCACATCGCTAACCACATCATGACCTTATTAAGTTCTTATCGATACGAGAGATGAAGAAGACACCCAAATAAGGCTCGTACGAGTACTTTCTTTAAATATATCTAAACTTAGCCTTCACATTGAAGTGGAGCTTGTAAACACAATAGCATTTATTTTTATTCAAAGAATCGTTCAATCAAAAAGATGAAGGTAACTTGCCCATTCTAAAGTGTAGTAGGTTCTTATGGAAAAGAACGGTCACGAAGCTCCACGGGCACCAATAAGTTACCAGGAATGGCCCACGGCTTCGATTTATAACTGCTATTAGCTAAGTAGAGAATCTATGATTATAAGTTAAAATATGACCAAGGAAACGACTATGTAAAGAACCCATTAAAAATCTGTGCGTGACAAGTACGTCACAAATCTCTCGTTAATGTCCAAATTAAATGAAAATAGCTGAAAAAGTGTGAAAAAATAAATGAGACGTAATAATTAGTGATAAAGTCAACTATTTCCTTATACACCTGACCTCGGCAATGCTGGTGATGATAACCCATATCAACAAAATAATTAGGACTCTAAATAAATATTTAATTAATATAACAGATTAGTTGTCTGATTCGTGCGCAAAATGGTCGAGATAAATGACAGCGTTCCATGTTCCTACGCACGTAAAAATATCGCGCCGAAATTTGAAAATCGAAAAGCAAAACACATTGTTCGATTTTCGACGCGCTGAGATCAAGAAGCTTATAGATAAAAGTGGAGGCAACACTCTCAATACCTAAGTGAAGACGACTGTGGTCCGCTGCTCCCTTTCTAAATACATACATAAGAACGAGACAGATGTGTGTTTTCTCTCTCATATGTATGTTTTCAAAAAGAGAGCGCTAGCCTACAGTCGCCTCCATTTTATCTATAAGCTTCTTGGTAACCCCGAGAGTTGAATTCCCAATGCGAAAACATACCATCATCATCATCAGCCGTATAACGTTCCCACTGCTGGGACATAGGCCTCCTCTCTGTAAGAGGGAGTGGGCCGTAATCCACCACGCGGGCCCGGTGCGGGTTGGCAGATGTCACATTTCGCGCCGCGTTTTTTTATGGTTCGTACGAGTGCGGTCTTAGCTCGTAATTAGTTATCTACTAGTTACGATGCCTGACATGTGTAGGAACAGATAACCTCGTGGTTTTGTGGTTCATTATCTCTAATCAAAGTTTAGGTTTTTTAATTTTGGGAATTCTAAAACTAAAAAAAATAAGTTTTTTTTTAATGTTAATAGGTTGGTGGTCAATGTCGTTGTGACGATAAGAATTCTTATCTTACGCAAACTATTTCGCAAAAAGATTTATTTTTTTCGAAATCGTGTGTATCTCCATGATCAATCTGCCTGCTTTTCCCAACTATGTTGGGGTCGGCTTTTAGTCTAACTCGATGCAGCTGAACACCAGTATTTTACATGGAGCTACTGTCTGACCTCCACAACCCAGTTACTGCAATACGATACAAAGGGTATCGTATCGCTAGTAAGGTAAGACTTGTTTTTTCAGAATTTACGGGTTCTGACGACTCGTCAAAGATCCAAGAATGACCAAGACACGGGGGGTTCATGTAAAAATGGTTACCCATCCACGGGCCAACCGCGGCAAGCGGAGCTTAACCTGATCGATCAATCCGTGCGACTGTGACTACTTAGCCACAAGCCCTTCGTCTCCATGATAAGCCACAATATATTGGTTCTGCTGCTGTTTGGGTATTTATATCTAGGTCTTCTCCAGAATCTGCTTACACCCTTATCAAAATTAATGTTTTTTTTTCATTGGTACTCTACTGAAAATGTTACTGATTTCGGAAAAGTGGAAAAGCTACTTACATTGTTTTAATACATTTCATACCCACATTACCGTAATTTTCATTACTATTGAACTCATTAAACGCCAACAGTCGCGTGCGCCGACCAGTTAGATTCAAATGAACTAATATCCAAGCATTATGTACCATCATCCCGTGTGAAACACTCCTTACATGTACTACGGAGTAATGTCACAGGACTCACAGGCTTTATAGCTAGGGGTGGGAAACGAATCAAAAGTATCGATATTGTTCTCATTAGTGATTTTGATATACGTGCCACGTTTACTAAAATACAATCTAAAAATGTTCAAACACGCACCTGGATATTTTTCTTACTTGAATTCGTCTATCTCGTCCAATCCGCACGACTCAGAACCTGGAATAAAGATTTAGGTTTACTGATGTTTTAACTCACACCGAATTCAATTCTGGGGAGTGTATTTCGCCACCTCTCCTTCCCAGCTAAAGCACTAGGAAGTGGTGAAGCGCGAGCGTTTTTGGGGGACTGTCTTATGTAATTTTGACGTTCTAAAGGAGCTGAATCTCAGCCTAGTTTGAATAAATGACTTTTGATTTTGATTTTGGCAGAGACAGTACTCATCATCATATATTCAGGTCTTAATGAACAGTATAGGTAGTATCATAAATACCGAAACCTGCATAATCAGCCTATATTATTCCCACTGCTGGGCACAGGTCTCCTCTTGGTAAGAGGGAGTGGGCCGTAATCCAACTCGCGGATTGGTAGATTTCGCCTGTCTTCGAATCTTTGGTTCTAGGACATACCGGTCTGCTCTTTTCCTTCACTATTTTAGAGTAGTGGTGATCAAAAATAATTTGCACAAAGTAAACCGCACTCGTAATTCGCCGCCTCTACTCTACTGGATACCCTACACAGTACACACATCCCACATCCCTATTTATAGCAAGTAGTAAACGTTGTAAAGGACGACTCACACGCAATGCGTGACGTAAGGCCGTTGCATTACGATCCCTAAGGAATGGCAGGAGTACAAAATTTGATTTATTAACTTACCTTTGAAGATCGAACCCTTTTAAATATGGAACGTTTGATGAGAGATGAGATTTTTAGTTCGTGCCAAGTTTAAGATTCGCTTGGTTAGCCGTTGAAGTGATTGGTTGTTTTTTTATGGAACCTTTTGTAGTCTATGGACATATCGAGAAAGTGCTTTGTTTTTGTCATAGTGAATTTGTAGTTATTTAATGTGCAGTATACTGAATTAAAGATAGTAACTTTCAGCAAAGTTGTTTTTTTTTTTTTGGGTGGGAAATCATCAAAATGACTTCTCCTGCTGAGTAGAGCAGGAGGGCAAAAAATACTTAATTTGTTTTTTTTTTACTCCATCCCACCCTACATCATACATTTGCGTCGGGGGTTAAGCATACATTTTAAATAAATATGAGTCTGAATAGTTATGCAATCAAAGACGCTCGGGGTTATTTTTTAAATAAATATTATTTCATAAATCGGTTTCATACTATACACCCGATTGTATGTAATGTATTCCGGGAGTTGGGATTCCCATCCCGTGATTTTTTTTACAAGAAATATATTTTATGATGCCGCTTCCATTCTTTCATAGCTAAAACTTAACTTTAGCTAAATATGCATCCGAATATCCGATTTCTAATTATAACTCATACCTTAGAGCTTCTGACGTTTCATAATTGCCCATGCAGGTTTTATATGAAATAAAAATATTTTGATTTGATTTGATTTGAACCCCCTTGACGAATGCTGGTGACTAAATCGTCAATTCGCCACCAGGATCTCATTAACGTTCATGTTTTAACCCACAAATCGAAATATTATGCAAAATCATTTTTTCTTAGCCCACACAACGCCGACGAACCGTCTGAATGAACAACAAAACAAATTTTAATTGACAAACTAACACAATAGTGGAGCTAACTGAATGGCAGAGCGGCAGCTTTGTGCAGCTAAATAAGTTATGTGTACTGTCTAGCCCAAGTTAGGGCTAAGTAAAGTGATACTTGAACAACTTGAGTCTTCCGAGAGATTGTTAAGTTAAACTTTGATGTGTTTTGTGTTTACCTCGTGATTTTGTAGATTTACATGAAATTGAGATGTCTGGTAGGATTTATGAATCTAAAATCATGAAGAATTAAGTTAGTGAGATTAGTAAATGAAAGTTTGTAAGGGCTTTGAGAGTCAAAGGACTAAATTCATCTAAATAAAAAAAACTACTTGATGAAGTACGAGACGACCTAGACACGTATTGCAAAGCTTTAATCGAGGTGGCCGTGGAAAAGGATGCCTGAAAGGATTTGGGGGACTTTGCTCAGCAGTGGGACAGGGTAGATTTTGTAAAAAAAAAGTTTTTTTTATATTCTGCTAAATTTAGGCGGTAATGTTCGAAAAAGTATCAAGTCAACTTTTTAGCATTAGTTTAGATAGTGTTTTTGTTTTTAGACAATTTGAAAAAAAATATCTGCTTGCTTACTTGCAAAAATACGGCTCGATAGCAGGATATACTCGAAGAAACCAAACGTTCAACCATTCACTCTTTTCCTCTTAATTTTCTTAAGAAAAAAGAACAAAACAAACATTTAACTTAAAACAAGCATCAATAAAACTGCCTCAAACAAGGCACGGCCACAAATCATTAGTCAGACAATTAAGCTACACTTGTACCGGATGGTTGCACAACTTGGATGTGGGTAGTTGCACAAACGCACCACCGAAACAAACAAGACGGCGAGCAAAACGACGCGCGCGCATCTGCATGTTTGCACTAAATTAGCGATGACGCCTGCGCTGTTTTCCCACACATTACAAGTGGGGACGGTCAGCATGGAAGATTTATGAAAGTTAAATTGGAAGAATTAATTGATTTTGTTATTGACGTGGGCCGTTTTATGTATATCTTTCCTTTTTACGACGTTACAAATTTTTAACCAACTTCAAAAAGGAAGAGTGTTTTTACCCGACTGCGCCAGAAAGAGGGTTATGTTTTTTTTAATATGTTCAGTTAAGTATGTATGTTTTTCACGTTGTAATGTTTTTTTTTTGGGAGTGTAAAAAAGAGGACAGTAAAATGTTATGACAATGATAATACTGTTTAGAAAGAAAGAAAGAAAGAAAATACATTTATTTAGCACAGACTAAAAAGGCACATAATAGGTATACAGCAAAAAATAAAAATAAAAATTCAAAACAACAAAAAGTGTAAAGTGCGATGTTAAAACTAGCATTATTAAAATGTGCCCCACGGCTGCGCTAAAAAGGCCCAGTTCAGCAAAAATGCCAGACAGCTTATGTCTGACGCTGGTTTTCAACTGGACCTGTAGTGTGAGGTGACGGATGTCAATCAGCATAGGTAAATAAAAATTGTGTCAGTTACAAATAAATAAATAGCAACGAGTAGTAGGTACATAACTAGTGAAATGTTGATATTGATATAATTTGTTAGAAAGTACTTAGATTTAGTCCTTAACGGCGCTACTTAACAGAATAATAGTTGTGTTAAATGTTGTAAAAGATAAGAAGTAAGTCAACTTACCTACCGATTTAACTTTGAAAATTTGAGTATGACATTAAAAAAAATAAAAAAATTTATTCAAAACAGAACAAATAGGCTGGTAAATAAATAAATAAATATATAAATAAATAAATAATACATATTACAACGCTCAATATTTACCGACAAAAACACTGACTACTTCTTTACTACAATCCCTTCTTAAAATATCATTACAGATCCAGAATTACTAATTAAAACTTCACCTACATGAAAAAGATAACCAAACAAATAGAGAATAAAGACGCAAAAGAAAATTAATCGAGACAAGTATTTTTTAATACATTTCAGAATTATTCGTTTAACCTAAATATGTTAGAACAACAAACTTCTGAAGAAGCTTTTCTGAAGAAACAGCAGGCTAAAAATATTAGTCGTTGTCTTGTCATTATAGCGAATGCATTCTTGACACACTAGGCAAACGGTCAAAACGTTACTCTTTTTTATTATTTCTTGTTATTTTCTTGAAAGACAAACATGCCTTTAATTATTTTGTAGAATTGCGATGCGCGTGGGCAATGCAAATGTATTTTCCCAATTCTTATTGCTTCTTTCATCTACATATATTCCTGATTGGAGATTAACGATTGTAAAGTATTATTGTATACGAGCTTTAGCCTGCAGTTTCGCCCGCGTTGTATGTCGATAAAAATGGACAGAGAGTTGAAAAAAAATTTTTTTTTTTTTTGTTTAAAGTAAATATTTCCCAATTTAATTTATTTGTACACATTTTTTTTACTTGCAAATTCAGCACGCATGTTCCGAATTCAAGTAAAAAAAAAGAATACTTAAATTACCTTGCATTTTTTTTTCGGCATGAAATAGATTATAGTAGAAAACATAATAATTATACTACCACTAGCCCGATAAACCGTACATAAACTTTAAGACAAGTAATAAATTATCTTTCTGCGATGCGACAAATTAATCGCACACTTAATTTGCTGTCGCATCCTACACAGGATGCTATTCCTTCTCACTTAGTTGTGGCAAATAAAAGTAATACTGTCTATCCGTATAATGAATGGGCCTCATTTGCCGACCGGTAAGCTGCAATCACTCATATATTTTCTTACACCACTTACAAAGTTCCATTTTTAGGGTTCTGTACCTCGAAAGGAAAAAACGGAACCCTTATAGGATCATTTCGTTGTCCGTCTGTCTGTCTGACAGACCCTTTATCTCGGGAACGTGTGGAGGTATCGACTTGAAATTAAAGCCATAGACTCAGGACTCAGGTCAACAGTCCCTTGAAGCTGTGAAAAAATCAACTTCGAAGTTACGTTAAAAAGATACGGCCCTTTATGCCGCAAAAACGTATATTTCAACATTCTCAAGGGAATCAAAATTTATAGGGGACTTTCAGTTGACCTAGATATACTACAAGTAAAGGGAACAATCTGTAAAATATACATTTGTAATTAAATCTTAATAATATCTCCCGTCATTCATAACATCAACAAAAAATTCTTTGTACGGAACCCTCGGTGGCTAGTCAGACCCGCACTTGTCCGGTTAAAATTTTTGTAAGTCCTGTCAGTGATTATGTCGTGTTTGAGTGCAAATACTTGGAACTGAGTTCTTGATTTCGAAATGTATGCAAAAGAGGTTGTGTTTGTGAGGTTGCTTTGGGAGTCAGCAGTTAAGATTCGCACTTCGAAACAAATGTTTGTATGGTTTCGTATTTTTATGAGAATATTTTTTTGCGTGTGAAGAGTATTAATAATCAGTTAACGAAACCTACTTTACAGTATTTCGACAAAAAGAATGCATAAGGGAAATTTATGTTCTCAGCAGCGTAATGTCTGCAAATATAATAATAACGTGCTGAAAGACGTAGCGTTGGAAGGCCTCCCACAAGGTGGACCGATGACCTGGTGAAGTTCATCGGCTGGATGCGAGAAGCATTGTACCGGTCGAAGTGGCGGGAGAGGCGGACTATGTCCAGTAGTGGACGTCTTTCGGGTACCTAAACTGAAATGATGAATCATAAATAATTTCCATCACATTATGGTGAAGTGATGGTAGTCCCGTATGTGTCGCCGGGCGTAAAAGAATAGCACCATCCCATTTCTTCCCGTGGGTGTCGTAGAAGGCGACTAAGGGACTTACTAGAGAATGGGCAGCAGCGTTCTTTATGCATTTTATCACCATACTGCGATCGCCAACCCGCCTGCCAAGCGTGGCGGTTATGGCAAAACCCCCCATTCTGCGGGAGGCCTATGTCCAGCAGTGGACGTCTTTCGGCTGAAATGATGATGATGATGACAGGTGGAGTGAAGACTGGAAGACGAGATGTCGGTGGTCCGGCGGCAAGATGGCGGACGACATTGTTGCCATCGCGGGCAAGACCTGGATGAGGCTGGCACAGGACGGACGGTGCAATGGGGATCGGCACAAGAAAAGAGAGGCCTGTGCCTATCAATGGGTGAAGTCGGGGTGCGGATAATAATAAGCACGATGAGTTACCATCACCAGTGTGCTTACTCTTGAGTTTAATTCCGATCGATCGACATTGGAATTGTGACGTTTCGTACTCTTGAGTTCGACGCTAGCGCCAAATCGTGTTTAAATTGCGTGTCTTTTTGGAGAACTAAATGAAATCGGGATCGGGCTTGGCGCGCGGTAATCGCTACTCTTGAGTTTTTTTGACAGCTGTGTATTGCATCAATATTACGCTGGGATTGTTTGTAGATTGTGATTTTTCCAATAGCAAAAGTGTAACTTTTTTGAAATTGTTTTGCATTTTAGGTGGTTCTAAACAAGTAAAAGGAGTTTAATATGGCACGATTAGCAGTATTAAACAGTGTTTTACGTAATTCCCTAAAAAAGAATGGAAACAAAGACGAGAAATGTTAAGAGATTTTGGCTCAACTCAATGTATAGGTTTCTAATTAACTAGTTAATTTAATCTCATTACTATCTACATAGTTTTCATAATAAAATCCAGTTGTACTAATTTGAGTTTTATACGGAATATTTGAAAATAATGTAAGGTTCTCGTATAATTACGTAAGTTGAAAATGAGATTTCTTATTTATGTACAGTTTTTATTTATTTTGGTTTTAAACGATAGATCTATGGATAAAACCATTTTTACAGTTGGAATTAAGTAAAGCGTACCACGGGTTCCAAAGATATTCAAGATTTAATGTAAGAGAAAATATACCACACTACATTTTCATTGGTTTTCTTCTAGGTTTTTATTATTATTACTAGACACACTCAATATTGTTATTTTACATAAATAAAGAACGCCATTGGGTATTTCTTACTACAAAGGAATCAAACGCGAACAATATCTAACTGTTCTAAACAAACTAAAACTTGACTACTTTTACTATAGAAAATTGAGACCTTCTACGCCGTCTTTTTTATTAGTAGATAGTGTAGGGCATGGCAACGATCCTACCGCATGCAGCCAAAGTCATGGCTAATTTTATGATTTTAATCATTTTCTTACGCCCAAATGAATTGATTACGTCACAATTACTCAATTAAGCAACTATCTATAAGATATTTATTTATTGGCCGCGTTATTTAAAGGTTATAGCATTTTAATTCTCTATTACCGGTTTATTGTAATGAGTCGAACAACACTATTGCGGCCCGTAACGTAGCTAACTTCACGTTGAATAAAATAATGGCGGGGCAATCCCAATTTCAATCCAATGTTGACACTATTGTGTTCAAGAGTACCGAATCACGTGACTGCAAAATTGACATTGGAATTGTATTGGGTTTAGATTGAAATTAAAATTAGTTTCAAGAGTAAGCCCCCAGTTCCTATAGCAATTGTGGTGATTACTGCAAGTTCACCTTGCAATTTCTTTGAAGTTTATTAAACCCTAGGATAGTGTCATCTACCGACCGAAATATCTGCGGTCACTACCCCCTTTTCAGATAACCATAACCTGCTCACACATGATAGATCTAAAGATAGAGCAAACACAGAAGGGCCTTGACGAAGACCTAGGCTGTTAACCTCCTTCGCCGAATTACAAGAAGAGGGTAATGGCCTGTCAAGCGTCACTACTAGGTCTGCTAACTCGAATGACGTATGTGAAGACATTGCGTAAGATAAAAAAGCCGATAATTATGTGAAACTGAGGTAGGTAGGTAAAAAAGTTCGTCACACTGTTAAAGGTAACCGTACACTTGTCAGAGCTGAGCCTGAATCCACTATGACCAATTGACCACTTAACGATTCCTTACTCGTAACCACGTCAATCACACACGAAATCTGCTAATATCGTAATAATAATATCGACAAATTGTCTTGGAACATAGAGAATAAATGACATTTCGATTCCTTACCGTTACATTGGTTTCTAAAAACACGATACTGACGTAGTTTGAACGTAGTAAGATTCCACGGGAAATCATTATAACCATACAGAATTGGGGCCCTGAAGGAAGCGAAGGAGTCGGAGAGGAGAAGAGAATATGGGCATGTGGTGCAGAGGAATAGTAAAATGTTGACATGAAATTTTTGAGTATGAATATTGATAGCTATAAGAGTAGGGGAAAACGGAAGCAACAACGGATGGATTGCATGAAAGATAGCCAGAAAGGAGTTGACTAACGAGAAGAAAACAGAAAGAGAAGTATGGAAGAAAAACAAATGTTGTGTCGACCCCAGATAAATTGGGATGACAATTATGATGTAGACAAGTGAACGTTCTCTTCTCTCTTCTTCAAATAAGATGTAGGACTTGTATGAACTTCGTAATATACTCCGAGAATTTCTGCCTGCTATCTAACTTACACAAAAACAAGGAATTCGAATCAAGGAATAGAAGACACTTCATCTACGTATTTGGTTTTATATTAGTTTGTTTTTGTTAAAATGGTGGTCAACTTTTCAGCCTGGAACAATATAAATGCAATCCCTGCTATCCCTACTTAAAAAAAAATACAAAACATATCGAATTGATAACCTCCTTCTTTTTGAAGTCGGTTAATAAATGTGAAAGTAACTCTTATGTCTGTCTGTCTGTCTGTTACGCTTTCACGCCTAAACTTCTGAACCGATCGTCATGGGTATAGCCTGAGATATGGATAAGGCCATAGGCTTCTTCTTTACGCGGTAACCGACATCCACGCGGGCGGTGACGCGTGCAAAAGCTAGCATTAAATTCTGGTCTAACAGCTTTTTACTGAAATCACCAATTATTAAGTTTTAGTCAGAACTTTTTCAAAGCAAAAATATTTCTAAGAACAAAAAACTTTTGAAAACATTACACATAAAAATAAATTAGGCATACCAGGGTGCTTACTCTCGAATATAATTCCGATAGATCGACATTGGAATTGTCAGTCAAACGTCAGGGATTGGCTAGACTCAGTGAGTCCAGCCAATCCCTGACGTTTAACTGATAATTCCAATGTCGATCTATCGGAATTATATTCCAGAGTAAGCACGCTGATACCAACCTAAACGCGCGTGACCTAACTTCTCAAATTTCTAGGCACAGCAAATTTTTTTTCTTTAAAACTAAATCGTTGATAGTTTTCATTCATAAAACGGTAGATATATTAAAGAGTATTTTATTTCAAAACGTCCACGATCAATCAGGCTGCCAACATTCTCAAATATCACCATCCAACATTCAGTTAGAGCGTAAAAATAAATGGAAAAGTGTGAGCTGTCTGCTGAACGATGAGTTCCGCCGACCTGCCGCCAATCCGAGTATTAAATCTCATTTAATATGTGTAGCCAGTGTCACTTTCTTTGAAAGTAATAATGAATAAGAAATTCCATATGGAAGTTTGTATTAACACGGAATCGATGTTTTGAACCTGGGTTTATACCTACTTTAATGTAGTTTTTCTATTGCATGGGTAGCCGTCACCTCCTTCTGCGAAGCTGTAATGCTCGCGAAGAGGGAGGCAGTGCACGTGATGGAGAGGCAGTATATGCGCCCTCACGGCCCTTGTCGCCGCAGGAGACGCCCTGGGCGTCGGGAATCCTTGGCTGATTCCCGGCCACCGGAAGCGCGGGCTGGCGGATGGCGAGGAATGGGTAGCTCGCTACCGGACGGTAAGGACCAAGCCCGGGTCGACGGCGCGTTGTGTTCCACGCGCGCCTCAAAGAAATGTCAGCATCAATTGGTGGGATCCGCAAGGGCCGATGCCTGTCAGGGGTGCGGGTTGTTCGAAAGAGATACCGTGGCCCCTGGCACACAGGCAACTGAGGGAACATGGGTGAGTTTTGGTCAGTAAAAGTCTGTCACGCCAGTTATTTGATGATTTCACACCCTCAACAAAAAAATATGGTTGCATTGATGATTTTCATGATTAAAATTCCGTAAAGCCATATTTGTTACGATCACGAATAACATTTTAATGGACATAGAACCTTACACTGACCTGTAAATTGCAAAGAAACGGAAGAAAATTTTTATTATTTTACCTGCTACCTTAGTGCGTTCACCTAACTAAAGTGACATTGTCTTGTCATTAAATAACAGCTGCTGTCATGAAGACACACTTTCCCTGCGTAACCCTAAAAGCAACATGAAAGAAACGTCACGTAACATCGACTCAAACGGATGCCAAATAGTTCTTTTTCCATTTCCAGGTCATTGACCCAACGAGACTAGAAAAGTCGGTAACTTCGCTCGTTTTAAAACTGTGGCGAAAGCCAATACTTTGCTGTCGAAATAGATGCTGTGTTTTCCAGTTTTTTGTAAGTGTTTAAACATTTTTTATTGTTTTTTTTTTTGTGTATTCGGACGTTGTTGTTGTTGTCTGGTACTAACGGCTATATTGGTAAAAGATCTTTTTGAGGCCATTTTACATCTTTTAGGGTAAAAATGGGTATTATGATCCTGATAGGATCATTGACGATATTTAATCCTTTATTACAATCGGGCTTATAAGACTAATTTAAAAAACATTTAAATGTAACAAAAACAATTTAGTAATCATAAATCAATTCGCTTAGCCTTTTTTGGAATTTTAAATGTAACAAAAACAATTTATCTATTTAACAATTTATATATTTAACAATATATCTAACCTCCACAACCCAGTTACTGGGTAACACGATACCCTTTGTCAAGACTGGTTGTCAGACTTTGGGTTCAGACTACCTGTAACATCTATCAAAGATCTACGAATGACAGCCGGGACCAATGTATTAACGAGGGGTTTCGATATGTACTGGATGGTATTGGTCACCCATCCACGAACAGACCGCGGCAAGCGTAGCTTAAAATACACACATTCCGACAAATAGACGAGAATTATGAATAGCGTAAAAAGCGAAAGTATGACAAACGTATTGCAACTATTTATTTACATTAATCTAAAATTCTAAATCAACTTTAATAGAATGATATACTCTTGACAGTGTTGATGATCTTAAATGTTATTGCGTCACTTCTTTAGTATTTGAGATTTGTCATAAACTCAGAATTAAACTGTTTATACTGCCGTGAACTCGTCTCGTATTTGAGCCAAAACTAACTTTAGAATCGCCAAAAAAGTTGTTAATGTCGCAGTCTTTGAAATACAGGCCTCTTACTGGTCTGTCAACTACATCAGACTTATTTAAATCTTCTTTAGCCTAGTCTTTTCGCTTCTGTTGGGGTCGGTTTCCAGTCCAGCCTGCTGTATACTAGTATTTTACGTAAACCGACTGCATCTCCCAATTCCACAACCCAGGAGGTTTACTCTTTAAGGACAGAATCCGTAGTTTTCGCCAGGTTATGGGTCCTTTGTTCGCCAACTACCTAAAATTTCACAACCCTACCTGCCCAGCCACAATCGACCAATTTCCATTCTCCCATTCCTGTCTAAAGTGCTTGAGGCCTGCGTACACAAGTAGTTTACGGGATTGGTTCGGGCCTGGGTAAAGTACCGCGCCGGCTCTCCTTAACGTGACTGTTGAAATTAGAGAAACGATGAAGGTTAACAAGTTTACTGTTTTGATACTAATAGATGTCTCTAATGCCTTTAACGCCGACAGCCACGATATTCTATATTCTATCTTCTCTTTTTCCGCTGGCCGTTTCCACTGGGCCGTGACTTACGAGTTCTAGGTCGTAGGTTCGAACCACGACTGGCGGTTTACTCTGTGTTAATTATTTCATCACCACTCCTCTCAAAGGAAAACATCATGAGGAAACTGGCACGTCCTAGAAGCAAAAATGAGACATCTAACAACCTGCCCGAGTCGTGAATTTCGGCCCAGTCCCTCTCACAGAAATGAGGCCTGTGTCCCAGCAGTGGGAACGTTATAGGCTGCTTATAAATGTACATGTACCAATACCTCCCCTTATTCAAATATACGTATCCTATACCGTTCTTGTCATAGAAATTGTTATCTACAAGAATCACTATTTCCCTTGGTCACGGCATCACGTGAACGGCTGGACCAAATTTGCTCATTCTTTTTTTATTGTGTTCCTTATTAACAGGAGAAGCTTCTTATGAAAGAAAAAAATAAGATAGTTGGTCGTAACATTAAATATAAAATGCGAATTCAATATTCATAGTTAAGAAAAGACGACGTCTGTCGGGTCAGGTTGTAGTTAATAATTTTACTATCACGTCGTGTGTAGAAACTATGTGTGTAACAACTGACTAGTATGTAGTATGTGAAAGCTATAATTATCGTGTATCGTGAAACACTTATTTGCATACATAACGGCTATTAAGAACGGGGTTGTCGCCAATCGGTTCCCGGGTCGAGACATTTCAATTTTTTTTCAATTATGAAGCAAGGTATGTATGTCGCGTCGTGTCTCAGTGTGCTTGCGTGGAAGAAAATACAGTTTTATTAAACGTTTCAGCAGTTGAGTTTATCGGCTTTATTAAACTCTTCATAACATCACTTTTAGAGTAACCGTGGAAATCTATTACGCTTTAGTCAGTCAGAAAGGGGGCCTCCATTAATTACGTGAGGTAATTTTGGCGATTTTTCGACCCCTACCCCGACTCTGGTGAGATGTCGTGAGATTTGGCTAGACCCTCCACCACTCCCCATAATCTCACGTGAGATATTTCAAATACGTGGTTTTAGGCCCGTATTACAGAACCTCACTCAAGACTCAAGCATTACTTAAAACTAGGATAGAGCCATTTGATTGGTTGAAATTAGTTTTAAGTAATGCTTGAGTCTTCTGTGAGGTTCTGTAATAAGGGACTTAAATGTAAAAACGTTAATCTGTGCTTATTTGCGTTGGACTTATGCGTTGCATTTGGCTGGCTTGGCTGGCCGGTGGCGGTTTAACCATCGAGAAGTTACTGTGCTACTTTGTGGCGTTCGTAAAACATGGTAAAACATGTTTTACATAATTTAACCCAGTTTTCTCGTAATGTTACATTGTTTCTTTGTGGAAAAAATATAAATTACGTGATATTTGCCGAGACCCCGAGGCACTCCCCACGTGAGATCGGATGAGATTCGACTCGACCCCCTCCCCCCTAAACAGCTAACGTAATTAATGGACGCCCCCAAAGTTGATGCCTATTGGCTTCATGTTTCTTACTCACTGACCCCTTGACAATTCAAAAGTGCTTGTAATGGTTTATCATCACCACTTTATCACTGCATATTATAAATAAAGTCCGCTGCGTCTGTCTGTTCGCGATAAACTCAAAAACTACTGCACGGATGTTCATGCGGTTTTCACCAATAGACAGAGGGATTCATAAGGACGGTTTAGGTATATTTCCCGACCACCACGCGGGCGAAACCGCTGGTACAAGCTAGTTTGAAATGAATGCTTTGAGTTTTTTGAGTGGAGATGGAGTGGAAATCTTTTGTTGGATTTTCTCCATAAAAAATGGAAAATATAAGATTTAAAAAAAAACTCGCGAATTAAGCATAGATCATTCCAATATGTGCATAATTTAAAAGACTCACATGTATACAGAAATGATTCCCTTTACCATAAGTATCTACTTACATATTTCAGCTCCTTTTCCTCAAAATAAAAGAAAGAAAAATTAATATTTTATACATAAGCATACGGAACATAAATAGTCGGCAGCTGCACGCCGTGACTGTGACAAGAAGGCTTCCAGTCAGCATGATGCTGTGCTATGGGACCCACAGCACAGCGCTGATAAAACTTTTATCTATTCAAAACTTCCGAGGTTTTATTAAGATACATATAAATAATTAAATTCAAAATTTAGAAAACCCCCGACCCAAAAAAAACTCTAAAAAGTAAAACAATAATATTTATAGGCCTTTAAGTTGAAGGTAATATTTTGATCAAGGTATTGTCAAGTCGGGGGTCGGTCAATGAATACGCCAAACAGAGGCCTAGAATTTTCATTAGCCGGCCCCCGACTTGACAATACCTTGATCAAAATATTACCTTCAACTTAAAAGGCCTATAAATATTATTGTTTTACTTTTTAGAGTTTTTTTTTGGGTCGGGGGTTTTTTAAATTTTGGATTAATTTTTTATTTCCTGCTTTTTAAACTTAATGTCCTGCTTAAATCTGCGCAGCGTTGCGTATTTTTTCTACAATAAAGTGTGTTACTAATTTATCCTCATTCCTCGTCCTAATCACCATTTATCTATAATATATTCATTGAGACCTTTTCAATGAGCCCAAACACGATACTTCTGCTGTTCGTTGGTGAGTAACTTGGGTATCCTGGAAATTCCAGGTGTTGCACCAGGATCAGTTCAAGGTTACTTTGTTCGTCTAATATCATTTAAATAATAGAACACCAAATTTCGAGTTGATCAGACCTGTGGAAGATGTGCAAATCCCTTCATCAACCAGAAAAGAGCTGATAATTTTTAAACGGCTGAACCGATTTTGATGAAACATGTCTAAAAACACTCCCGACTAATACACCTTTCAAACAAAAAAAAAAAAACAAAATCAAAATCGGTTCATCCGTTCGGAAGCTATGTTGCCTCAGACAGACACACACACACACACACCGCGTCGTTTTTGCGTCGGGGGTTAAAAACAAAAACACATAAAACAACAATCAATAAGTTCAAAAGGGCGTCTGAAAACATTTGATAAACGATCCCACGCCGTTCTCAAATTGAGTGTTGTACTAGTGATTTATTTAATAATTAACACAACACCGGTGATTAACTATAGTGGTGATTAATTATATGACGGTCATTGACACGTAACTTATTTATAATGATTTGTTATTGTTTATGAATCTATACCAATATTATAAGGAGGTAAAGTTTGTGAGTTTGTAGGGGGTACTCTCTGGATAAACTGAACCGATTTAAAAAATGATTTTACAAATAGAAAGCTACGTTATTTGTGAGTGTCAAAGTATTAACCCGAAAAATTAAAAGACATTTTCGTTGTAGTCGGATTAGCGAAGTAAGTCGGAAAAAACGGTCGCACGAAAACGTTTCTTTACGAAAGCTGCCTTAACGATGAGAAGTACATATATGATTAAGTTCTAGAGAAAAGTTGATAATGCTTCCAAAAAAGACAACGACAGCATAATGTCTAACTTTCATATTTAAGTCACAAAAAGTAGTTTTTGTATTAAAAAAATATTTAAATCGTGAGGTCATTTTTATTGGTCATATTTCCAACAATTATGAATTCTTATCAAAATAAGTAAATTTATTTTCTCAAGTGTTTAAAACATAAGACTTTTCCTTTTTACTGCATGTAATTTGGACGAATGGTTAAAGAGATAATACGACATAGGTATGGAACCGCGCCCGTGTTTTGTATTGAGTGATATAAAAATGTTTACCGCCCAACGAAGTGGGCACGGGTCCGCTAGTTAGTTATACATAACTTTATAACACCTATTTGGTTTGTGGTTAGGTAATTCAAAGTGAGAATCGACGGTTTGAATTTTAAATCCATTGTTGAATTCAACTAATTATTATATAGTAGGTGCTTCTTTGTGGTTTGTCCATTCATTGATGCATAATTACATCAGTAATAAACAGGAAAATATTTGGTAGGTTTGTCAGGTAAAAGAATGAATGCATTTGTACTTTTTAACCACTAACCTACTCAACTTGAGAAATAAAACTTCATTTTTTGTTCGTATTAGTTTTGTCAGCGGTTTCGCCCGCGTGGAGGTCGAATATTATCGCACGGGAACGTACCCTCGGGATAAAAAGTATCCTCTATCTATGTATTAAATATCATCCAAATGCGTTCAGCCGTTTTTGCGTGATTGAGTGACAAATATCTAAGCATACAAGCTTTGACATTTAAGATGGGGATTAAAGAGGTATTCCACTCAACAGTTTAAGGGGGCTTTTATAATTATATACAAAAATTATTGTTCTATTGTATGCATAATATTGTAAAACATTTAAAAGATTAACAGTGGAGTTTCTTGCTCATTCTTTTCCATGCGAAACTACCTTTTAGAAGGGGCAACTAGAATCTTTTTTTTTGGCATTCAATAGTGCCTTATAAGTGCGTTTTGAAATAGAAAGAAAGAAAATACATTTATTTAGCACAGACTAAGGCACACAATATACAGCAAAAAATAAAACTAAAAATTTCAAAATAACAAAAAGTGTAAAGTGCGAAATAAATAATTTGACTTTGATTTATATACCTACTCGATCGCAAGACAAATCGTTGTAAGTATTTCTGCATATTTTTGCAGATATAAATAATCTCTTTTTCTTACTTGTTTTTGTTATCTTTTGAAAATCCCATAATACAACCTTCACATTTATTCAAGCTATTGAAAGATACAAGATATCACAAACTAGATCAACAGCAGATTACGGGTTCCCGTTACAATATCACACATAATCTACAAAAATACATGTTAAATTCATGAATCAGTACATTCCGTATGCAGCTGGAACACAAATAGCACCAATTTCCGCAAATAAATTCAAAATTCCACCAACAGCACCGCCACAGGAATAGGAAAACTTTTTCGCAATACTAACACCAAACTAGGCAATAAAGATGACGTCACGAGGTCCAATTCTAAGAAACAGGCGGCCTGATGCCAATTGGCAACTGGCATGAATACGTTGACCACTTTCTATCGGCTGTCTTGCTAACTCACGCACCGAACTACGGACAACGGTTAGTATAACACGTGAAGGAGTGTTAAGATATAGTGGTTGAAGACCCAGTTTTGGTAATTAAAGGCAATGACTGAATGTTTGACTGAAAAAGCATTAAAACTTCAGAAATTTATAAAAAAGGGAATTTAAGCATCTTTATCAATCTATAAGCTTATACTTCCCGTGACCCAAGGGCTGGTTTTTACCTTGGCCAGAGGCTGGGCATTGCTAAACAACGTGGCAATGACGCTAGTCTCTTGGGTACATTACCACTCGACAGTGATGCGGATGAGTTTTTCGACGCTTTGTTTTAGGTTATTCTAGTTAGGTGACACTTGTCCACATTTTTTCCATACAAACTTCGGGAGGGTTTTACTCCACTGTTTGACTATGTTACATCAAAGATTAAACATGGTATGGTTTTGTCTCATTATCAATATTGTCTGTACGGAAACAGAATACTAAAATAAAAATCCATTAAAAAGTTATGAGCCAACAAAGATTCGTTTTTCTTGCTAATTTAATCTAACTTTGGGCGTGTTTAAGTAATAAAAGGAGTGTAAAATCTCGAAAACCAAGTCGGTACCGACAAAGCTCAATTCGAAAAGTTCAGTAAACTTAATTGGTCATTGATTTATGCAGTGTTCTTTCAGAAAACCCGATCTTCCGAAGGAATTTTCGTAATTTTTTACGCGCCTGTTTTACTATAACTGATCCTACAGCTCACTCAATAATGTTGTGCGTGTAGACTAGCGTCTAACTGCTCATCACTGATACTACCTCTGTCGGACTCGAAGCCTGGTGAGATAGCGTGCTTTTTAGCCAGGCCCACCAGTGAGTTCGACCCCGCGACTAGTGTACCCTTAAATTAGGATATAGGAAACTTGTTATATTTCTAAGAAAATGACTTCTCCCGCTCTAAGTGGAGCAGGAGGGCGTGTCAGACTTTTGCTGACTAAAACCCACCCGTGCCTGTGTGCCAGGGGCCACGGTATCTCTTTCGAACAACCCGCACCTCCCGCTCTGGGTGGAGCAATGAAGGAATAAATAACAGACTCATGGCGATAGTGTTCCTAGAATCGATTTCCACTCAACAATTCAACTACTCTAAAAGCAATATATTTCCCTTAGTACTGCCTGTCTCACTGGTTTACTGAAGGAAGACGCAAAAAACCACTATTCATTCTTACCTTTAGCATTTCTCTCCAAGTAGCTGTTACCTATTCTTCGTAGCTTAGGTGCTTCAATCTCTAGAGATGCAAAAAGGGATTTCTGGTTTCCTACGACCTTCACCTGTTTCAATCTAGAGTGTTTGCACCAACAAGCAATGTCCATTGTTGGTTTGGACTGACGGCCCTCGGTCTCGCCACCTCCAACATCGTCTTTCACAATGCACCTGCCATGCTATCTCATCACCAGCCTTGGTTGACTGGTAGAGAATGACTAAGGCATTCAGTCCTCTTTTGTAAGTTTCTCTTCTACAAAGTTTAAATAAATAAAAAAGACAACATAACGGCACAATTCCTCCTAAATCCTACTTTATAATATTACTATATTATATTATCCAACTAGTCCTACTTCTATATCTATACTAATAATCAAGAGGAAAGATTTGATTGTTTGTTTGTTTGCATTGAATAGGCTCCGAAACTACTGAACTGATTTGAAAAATGATTTCACTGTTGGGAAGCTACACTATCCCCGGGTGACATAGGCTATATTTTATCACCGTATTCCCACGGCAACGGGAACTACGCGGGTGAAACCGCAAAGCGCTGCTAGTATCTTATAAATGTGATAGTTTGTATGTTTGGATGTTTGTTACTCAATCACGCAAATACGGCTGAACGGATGTGAATGAAATTTGGTACACAGATAGTTCATAGCCTGAATTTTTTATCCCGGTGGTAGATACCTACGTTCCCATGAGATAATTTCCGAAGCCCACGCGGGCGAAGCCGCTAGCAAAAGCTAGTCCTACTATTTATATGATACATGTGAAAGTTTGTATGCATAGATATTTGGATATTTAGATATTTGGATGTTTGTTACTCAATCACGCCAAAACGGCTGACCGGATTTGGATGAAATTTGGCACACAGATAGTTTGTAACTTGAAATCACACATAGGATACTGTTTATTATTCGACTTCCTCGCGGGCGAAGTCGCCGGCAATAGCTTAAGTAGCATAATATAAATCATCTGAAACTCAAGCTTTAGCCAATAAATCAAATCTCACCCCTCCACAGCCACTCTCCAATAATGTAAGAATGATGTAGTCACAAGTCTCAAGTCAGTCATTACCTCGTTAGGTAGGTCGGTGTGGCAAAGTGGTCACTATCGCAATTATTACCCACCGAACTATGAACCGATAACGAGCTGAATTTAACTGGTGGGAAGAGGGCAGAAGGTTAATAGGTGGGACTCGCCGATCTTGGGGCGGTGGATACGACTTCACGCTGTCAAGTAGACAGTCCCCAGGATCGGCGTGTCTCGCGCAGCTTCTTCCTTAGTGTGTGTGTATTAATGATTCTAACACTAGTTTGCAAGTCTACCTGGTTACTAATAAATATGGAAGTGATTCTGGAAATAAATGTATATTTTTTTATTTATAATAACTCTATGAAGTAAAATTACGTAAAAAAAGAAAGAAGTCAGATTAAAAAAAAACTTTTAAAGGTTTTTTGACTTACCTTAAGTATACTTACTTATACTACATATACATACGTATACTTACTTACTTTCAACTGATAGTAGGTATGCTAAGTCATCAAATTCATCATCTGCCTAGCCTTTTCCCAACTATGTTGGGGTTGGATTCCTGTCTAACCGGATGCACCTGAGTACCATTGTTTTACATGGAGCGACTGCCTATCTGGATGACCTCCACAACCCCAAACGTCACACACTGTCCTGCTCCAGAATAGGACAGTCCGTGAAGATTTCGCTAGTTAGTTAAGAAGGTTTGAAATCTTTGTTGTCATCATCATATTTTCAGCCGAAAGACGTCCACTTCTGGACATTGGCCTCCCCCGAACTTCGCCACTTCCAGCGATTCTGTATTTCCCGTATCCAGCGGATTCCTGCGGCCTTAACAAGGTCATCGGTCCGCCTTGAGGGAGGCAGTCAAACTCTACGTCTTCCAGTACGCGGTCGCCACTCCAGAACCTTTCGGCTCCATCGGCCATCTGTTCTCCAAGCAATGTGCCCTGACCACTGAAACCTTGATTTGGCAATTTTTTGGGCTATGTCGGTTACCTTGGTCCGCTAGAGATCCGCAGGAGAACCAAGATTACTTTTTTGTGACATAGCTCAAAACTAACCACCTGGCGTTGATCAACCGTAAATTTCACTGACTGCCTTGAGATTTTGTCGAAGAATACCGAATACCATATGTTATGTGGTCCGTAGCATGCTCCCAAAGCGAGCCCAAGTAGATGACCTACTTCGCTGTGAGAAGATAGGTCTCTGCATCCAGAAGCCTTGGCCCTAAAATGGTTTCCTATTCTAAGTGAACCTGCTTCATATACATTTTATAGTGTCCAGGCAAACTTAGCACCTCGATCAGTCTGAACCAGTAGACCACGAAGTCTCGTTTCGTTTTCAACATCAACTCTCGATGCCGACAATTTTGGTATCTTAGGGTTTCATAAGCATACTTAGTGCTTGATGTACTAGAGCCTGAAGTTTAAGACGTAATGAGATATTGTTTTGGCATTACTAAACTAGTTGATTGATTTGGTGTTTCTTCAGAGAGGTAGATAGATGGGGAATTTCGAAGGAAAAATAGGTACTATCTATCTATCTAAATAGGTACATGATTGATGTTCCGTGTGGTGCCGGACGTAAAGAATAGCACCATCCCATCTCTTCCTGTGGTTGTCGTAGGAAGCGACAAAGGCTCTAGAGAATGGGCAGCAGCGTTCTCTATGAATTTTACCACCATACTGCGATCGCCAACCCACCCCCAAAATTGGGGGAGGCCTATGTCCAACAGTGGACGTATTTCGGCTGAAATGATGATGATGAAACAGATGATTTATTTCACTGTTTCGCAATGAGTTTTAAAAACGGAATAAAGTGTGGAGCGTAGAAGGAATATCATATATCCGGAACAAATCAATGCCTATTATAAACTTATGTCTATAAAGATTTATATTATTACCTCTGTTCTTATGTGGACGTCTTTCGGCTGAAATTATGCTGACGATGATATACTAAGCAATAGGGTCGCCCCCTATTGCATAGGAGCTTTAAAATAACTGGTGAGATGTGGATGCACTTTAGTTGCACTTCTGCTTTACCCTTCAGAGAGTACAGGTGTGAAATTCGTGATGATTATACACATTATACTAAGACATACCACAGTCTATCGTCTCCATCACATTCACAAACGGATTAGTCGCAACAATTCACGACCGATCGTAAAACAAAACCAACGTGATTAAGCCGAACATCGGATTTAGGGATGGGCGTACCTACTATATATTATCACTTACCATCGATTGCCAGATAAACTTGACCCCTATAGCTTTTACAAACCAACCAACTTAAAGATCAGTCTTAACTGGCCATGCAACTCTTTGACCACGATATCTTGCAGTTGAAACCAAGGAAACTAGTATCTATGACGATTGTGTTAAGGGTTTAGTGAATAACATAAAGAAATTCCTATTCACGTGTATAAGCTCACATTTAGCTTGGGGCGTTCGTCGCCAATCCGTCAATGTGACTATGTGTTACAGTTAAATATTAGACAAAAACTGGCCGTTAATAAACAGTAAGTTTGATTTCAATGACGTCATAGGAATTAATTGGGTTCTATTCTCTTTGTACACTGCAAAAAAGTTTTTATTCCACACCATGGTGGTCTTGACTATGAATAGAATTCTTGTGTTTCTGTTTTCTTGGAATGGAAAGGGGCTCTATTCATAGCCCAGAATTTTTGACAGTTTGTCGACGTACCGCTGCCGGTGGGTGTCGTAAGTGACGCTAGGGGATTATGTCAAGGAAGGGGCAGTGACCAACTGTGTACTAAAACGATCACCGAAACCGTATGAAAAATGGCTTCGGTTTTACCGTTGCGTCAGAACGATTTTCCTCTTTCATGCCAATTAGTTCAAATATTTTACAGGGATACACAGACATCGACGCGCAACCTGTTAGCACGGTTTTAGTACATGATTTCTAACTTATTTTTAGTACATGATTCTAAATAAAAAATCCAACGTCAGGGGTTGGAATTTTTCGTCGGTTTAAAAAAAAAGCTAATATCCATCCATGCAAAATATTGGAAAACATTTTACAAGAGTACCTAACTATGGACTTTCTTGCCCATTCTTTTTCGTAGGAAAATACCTTTTAAAATTGAACCAACTAGAAATAAAAAAAATAACACGCTTTTTGTTTGTAACCGACTCCTTTTTGGACTTGATTTTGACCCAGTTGAAACGGTCAGATTTCATTTAAACTTTGTAGACTTGTCGAGCACCGATGACAATTCAATCATTTCAAAAAAAGAAAAGAAAAAAGAAACAAAAAAAGAAGAAAAATCACACTTTTGTAGTTAGCAGAACTAAAGAATAAAAATAAATAATTGTTTTAAAAACTAAAAACACGCTTTAAAAACCAAACTAAAAAAGTATAAAATAATTTAATTCTATTAAAAAAGCGTGGGGTGCTTGATAATTAATTGATTATAAAAATACCTGAAAAAGCACCCACGCTTTTTAATAGAATTAAATTATTTTTTACTTTGGTTTTTAAATCGTGTTTTTTTAGTTTTCTAAACTATTATTTTTCATGAAATATTTCACATATAAAAGTGCCTTTGTTGTGCCTACTTGAATGATTAGACTTTGAAGTAGGCAAGAAAAGCACGTGGGGAAAGACAACAAAAACTGTTTTTAAAGTTAGTGCTTAAAGTTGCTGTTTTTAGCCCATACAACCACTAATTACAGGAAAATAACATAAATACCTTCTTCGTTAAAGTCAAGGTATCCATGGAGGAAAATCGATAATTTTCGCGATGATGACAATCGATTACGCATTCCTATTTAAATCAATCAATTACAATATTATTGTTATTCTGTTGGTGTCCTTCATGACGCAATGTCGTGCTATGTGCGGCATCCCAAACCGCTATCACTTTCATATTTGTTTTATTACATTGTTATTTATAGTTGTTTGTGTATTGATCATTTAAATTACCTTTACTTAGTGGCAGAATGAGATATTCCTTATAATACCGATGTTTTTCAAGAGCTTTCGGTGTAGAAAGTTCTTAAATGAATGGTTAAAGTTATGCTACTGATATCATAAATGTGATAATTTGTATGTTTAGATGTTTGGATGTTTGTTACTCATCACGCAAAAATGGCTAAACGGATTTGGATGAAATTTAGCACACAGATGGATTATAGCCTGGATTAACACATAGGATATTTTTTATCGCGGTAGTACGACCGACCGATTGATTGAGCCTATTTTATAAAAAAAAATACAGTATAAAAATCTTATATATTAAGTTTATAAATATGTAAGTATACATTCTCCCTGTATAGCTATCTCATCGGTAACCAACTGTAACTCTATGATATTCTATAAAATGGTGAAGTAAAAGTGCAAGTAAAATGTAATATTTATTGGATAATTGACAAAGAAGATAGTGAAGTTAAATATTTAAATATCTCCGTACTTACTTCCCACGTAAAACCAGATAATTTACATCAAACCCGAATACATTTCGACCAATGATTGACACCTGACACGTAAATTACGAGCCATTTTTATTATTATAAAAATCAGCATAATTGAATATCAAATTGCTTAATCGACACTTTTGTGTAAGTGCAAATTACTTGGAAAAATTAAGGAAATGAGTGTGCGTACGGTATTTTTTATGGCGGGCAATTATCCGAGGCAATAGTTATTGCCCCTCGAATTAAAACGAAACACGGAAAGGGTATTTTCTCTGATATTTTGACACTCCTCCAAAAAGCCGCTTGTTGTGTGGATTTGTTTTTACGTTTTGTGGCTTTTTGATTATAGCGGGAATTAAAGGAGCCGAGTAGCCGACACGTCATGCGTGTGTAGCTTTTGTTTTACTGGTTAAGTTCGTACCTTAGGGTTTTTTTTTTTGATGTTGGGAAATCATCAAATAACTTCTCCCGCTCTGGGTGGAGCAGGAGGGCGTGTTAGACTTTTATAGATACAACTCGAACTATAAAATCTTCTTTGCTAATTACAAGCGTTTTCCAGCGGCTTCGCCGGTGGGGAGGTCGAAAATTATTCCACGGGAAAGAACTAGCGGAATCAAAAGTTACATATGAGTAAATCCAGATTAAATAAATTATCTGTGTGCGAAAGGAGAATGACAGAAAGTGGTACGCCCGTGTTCCCTCAGTTGCCTGTGTGCCAGGGGCCACAGTATCGCTTTCGAACAACCCGCACCCCTGGCAGACAAAAACTATTTTTTTGTTTTTATCTGTCCTTCAGCTCACCCGTCGAGTTGAAATTTCGCATAGCGTAATATGGATGACAATACATTTTCTCATAATTATTCCTTACAAACATATTTTTTTTTATGTTTGTGCTTTATGGCAATCTGTTCTAGGAACAATAAGCCACTTCCTTGACTGTTAAATATCTGTTACGAGAACAAAATCTCTTTGTCTCATTGTGAGAATCTTTTGGTGAGATTAGGGATGTCATATCTCTTTAGCCGTTTATGTCTAAAGAGATATGACATCCCTAATCTTGCCCAGACTCTGAGCGGAAAAAGTGGGTTCCACCACTTTTTCCGCTCAGAGTCTGGGCTAGTTCATTCACATGGGGAATTAGCTTATTACTTGGCTTACTTCAGGCTGCTAGACCAAGAAATTAATGAACAAAACTTCCTATAAAATAAGATAAATACCAAAGAGTGGGTTTAAAAAATATCTTTCACTTACGTAACAAGTTATTCTTGATTGTTCAGATAAAAGAGTCAATGATTTACTAGTAGGTTCATGGGAGGACGTTGATAATTGTAATAATGAGTAACACATAATATAATGTGGGTTGGTACGTAGGTAGATGTAGTCTGTGCAACACTATTTAGATCAAAGTTTAGTGTAGGCATTATTTATGAGTTGTGTTTGAGGCTATTCACATCGTGAAAACATTTAAAAAAAAAAACATTTTAGAGGAAACAATATTTTTTTGGTAACCCACAATATACAGGGTGATTTGTGATTTGACGTATTTCTTCCAGGACATGATAGTACATTTGCAACAATTAATCACCCCATAAAGCAGAGATGAAAGGGGTTCACGGGTTTCGAGAAAACCCAATTTTTATGGTTATTTATTCCAAGTTTTTTTTTTTTTTTAATATAATTTGATTATAGGTAAATCAAAGTACCTTTATTTTATATTTCATGACGAAGGTCACTAAATATCACTTTTATTTATAATCTAATTCTTTTCGCTTTATGTGGTAATTCAAATTTTATAAATGGGGCACACTATCACGTCAGAAGGAATACTTCAAATTACATGTCACCATATACATCGCAATTAAACAAAATTCTTGAAGCCATTACGGTCTTAATGATTAAAAAAAAAAACAATTCTTCAACTTGTATTACTTAAATCACTTCATCCAAGCTAAAAATAAACATAACTTAATAACCTTTTACTAAAACAAACGCCATCTTAAAAAGTTTCGAATTTGCCAACGAACTGTGAAAAATGATAAAAAAAAGAACGTAAACTCAATCGCATTCCAGTCCAGTCCGTAATCGGACAAGGCTGTCCGAATCGAATTTTTCGACTCGATTAAGGAGATTTATTTGCTATATTAATTACTCGTTTAATTATCACAAGAAATACATTAAGGTCGATCGAGTGCTTTTTGTCTGATAAATCGATAATCGGGGCCACTGATTGGGCGCAAGAAATTACCTTTACTTATTATTATTATGATTCAGAGTTATTTATAGGCGGAGAACCACATGAAATAAGTAGTAACTCGGTTTTCAAATATTTTGTATAATTTGTTTTAATTAAGTAGGTACTTATCTACAAATTTTCCATCCAATTTTTATTTAAAAATGTCGTTTGATGTCTTATTATTACACACTAGTGGTTAAGTAACATTGCCGTGGTTGGACTATCGATGACCACATATTTACATTAAGACTCCTCCTCCGTGTCTCGGAAGGCGCGCTAAGCCGTTGCTCCTGACTTTAATTTGTGAAGTCGTAACGGGTCGTCATAACCCTGAAAGTGTGACTGCCGAGACCACGGCTTAACGTGCTTTCCAAGGCACGGCCCCTCGTGTGCATGCCTCGGAAAGCACGTTAAACCTTGACGACTGTGAAAGATCCATGAATGACAGCCGGGACCAATGGCGGAGGGTTCTTGGTGGGTTCATATGGTCACCCATCCACGGACCAACCGCGGCTAGCTTAGCTTAACCTGGTCGATCGACCCATGTGGCTAATATTACTTAGCCACAAGCCCGAGTCGTGAGCATGCACGAGCTGATTGTGTTGATATTAATTCAATTTTATATTTTAGGCTATGGTAATACGGTCCTTTTTTCCAATGGAGCCAGTTAATTGCTCCAGCGTTTTTCCGTTCTGTCTGAATTGACCCTAAGACAGAACTTCGTATGCCACACACACACACAGGACTAACGAATTCCCAGAAAGAGATAGAAATTCTATTTAGTACCAAATAATTACGTAATGCACTACTTATTCGAATAACAGTACTAAAGGATCCCACATACCAAAGCGTAAGACTCGATAAAAATCAGGCGATTTTCCCTGCGCCCGCGCCGCCGTCCAATTACGACGAACTACTCATTATTTTAAGAAAACATTAACTACTTAACATAAAAATGTGAGTCGAAAACGCTATGTAATTACGTGCACCACAAAATTGCGAAGTGTATAATGTAGGTGGCGGTGACACGAAACTGTTGTGCTGGATGTGGCCGACACTGGCTGGCCAAACATCTGAAGTTTTAAGAGGAAATGATTTTGATTTAGTTTAGTGGTTGCACAAGCATGATATTCATATAGCATCTATCGGCACAACGTTACATTTTCAGGACTTGCAAAAGAGTAAATCTTAACATCACACCTTGCTTTCCCGAAGGGTTGGGTAGAGTTGTACTTATAGTACACCGTAGCGCTTGCGACCACTAAACCAACGAGGCCGACTAAAAAACGTCGCTCTTAAAAACAATAATGCATTCAATGTCTGAAAGTGACTTCTCAAAATCTAACCAACTCTTTCGAACCTCCCTTTGAGCCCCCTAACAAAGTGGCATACCACTTCAACACGCCGTATATCTTCGTCGGGATGCCGGCCCGACCCCCGCTGTAAGTGACTGCCGAAACTTGCACGAAGCCTTGCAAAAAGTACAAGACGCGCTCCAGATCAAATGAGATGGTCCTCGGGGCATCAGAGTAGAGGAACGCAGATACTGCGCGTTTATTTAGAGAGCTGCACTATAATTTTGAAGATTTATAGGAATAATTTTAAGTGCAATGTCCGAAATTGAGGGATATGGACGTTTTTGACAATTGTGGTGAATATTACAATAAAGACATTAGCTTTAGTAGCTTTTGTTTTTATTATTTGTGTTTATTCATTGAATTTTCTCAGTTAGTACCTGGCATTTTTAGAATCTCACGGGTGTGAACCAAGGTGAGATTCTAATTATTATTCTGAGAAGGTAAATTGCTCTGTACTGCAGTGAAATTATTATCTAACGTTAGTTGTAGAAATTTTCTTAAATATTCTTATTATTATTCAGACTTTAAAGGTGTGCTTTTTAATCAATTATTTTATTTTATATAAAAAGTTTGTGTTTTTTTGTCATTATAAAGATGAATCAAACGACCCCAAACTCGATGAAGTTGCGTCGTTTTATTACAGAGTTCTTATGCCCACCTTCCGGCTTCATCATCAGATCAACTCTATCTCATAAAATGTCATCTGATTTACGTAAGCATGCAAATTTCAGCTCAATCGGAAACCGGAAAGTTAGTCAAATTTAACTTGCAAGATTTTATCATAGATATCCGGAACAGGTCCGGAAACTAAATAATATAAAAGATGGTAAAAAAACATAAATTTTCATCTGTTTTAGAAGACTTTGTTTATGTGAATTACGGATCAATCACTTCCATTATTAAGTTTTTGGTCCGCCTCTGTCGAAAACTCACCTGTGCTTACATTGCTTTTTAATAACGTGTTTAATGCAAAAGAAATTTACGTTCGAAATCAGTGGCGAGGCAGTTCTTCGCACCGAAGTCGCCCATTGATGCAAAATCGAGAACAGGTTCGGAAACCGATACCATATGAACACAAACCTACTTATTACCCCTTTTGACGGCGACAGGTGAAATTTTAATACCAAATTTTATTTTATTTCAGGGTTGTCGAATTTCGATTTCGAAATTTTTAAATGGTTTCGTACAAATTCGCGTTTTCTTGGCACGTAAATTCCAATTTGCGCGATATAGAAGTGACTGTTCAATACCTAAGGATTGCATTCAGATAAGATGTTGATCGTTCTCGTACAATAACATTCGTATCTTATTGAGATTTCTGAAACTATTATTGTTTTGGAATGATTTTTGCAATTTTCGATTCCGACATTTTTAACTTGTCAATTTGCACGATTCGGAGAAGTCATAACTGTAAATTTAACGCAATAAATTAACCATTTAATGTTAGCCGTCGTTACTTGAATTTAAAGGCCTTATAAATTATAATAACATTTCAATATTTCAGTGTAAATTTTAATAAAATGGACTCATTTCAAAAACCATTTCGTTGAAAATACGACCGAAATTACTTCATTTATGAGACTTTTACGACACCCTTCCTTTATTTACCACTCTTTTTTAAACCTTTTCTTAATCTTCAAACTTCAATCAAGTGAATCCCATATCACAACAATACAGAACAATGAGGAAACGCTATCATATCACCATACGAGTGCAGGCTGCGCGTACGCAACGACTAGTTTCTCACGCGTACCACTACCCGCTGCGGTTTGTGGCCGCGCTCCCTGCACGCCATGCAATCCACTCGATTGACTATTAGTAAATAATCGATAGTATATAAACAAACTGTAACTGGACACTTCTCTTTTCGTATCGGTACTAAATAGATAAATAACTCATCCCGTCATAAAAGTATTCTATAAGGTTGACAGCAAGGTGGTAATGGAATTAATTTTTAAGGCTACTTTGTGGTCAAAAAATGGATTTGAAGTGTTTTTATAAAGCATACCGTTAAACTTACAATACATGGTTGCAAGGACATCGACGCACAACCTATTAGCATCGAATCAGTTTTTGATTCTGAACGTACCTGCGTATACATTTTTCGTCAGTTAATTTTGTCCGCGTAGATATTCGCATTTCTATGAAACAGCAGTTTTTTTTGATAACTGACGAAAAATTCTTACGCGAGGTTTTCTAGAATCACGTGCTGCATTCATGGTTACTGTTTGCGCATCGATGCCACCCTCTATAAATTAGAATTCGGAAAGAATAATTTCAGTAAAAAATAATTTTGAAAAATATTGTGTGAAACAGGAACCCGTATGTATCACTTAGTTGATATTTTTACGAAAAATGTCGGACAGTGTACGGTAAAAAGTTTTCCCCCTAGTTAGCAGTATGCCTGATTTCCATAAATATGATTTCCATGTGTTTCCTTATACCAGCATAGTTTATTATCTTACCAGCATGAAACGTGACAGCCCGTAGACGATCTAATGCAGATTGTGGGCCTCCCCTATGAACCTAGCATAAGCAGCTTTTAAGGAAACTATCCGGAAAAGAGAGTGAATTTCCCAGTCGTTTGGGCCCCGACTTAGAGTAGTAGATGGTTTTTTTTTTTTTGGGTGGGATATCATCAAATAACTTCTCCCGCTCTGGGTGGAGCAGGAGGGCGTGTCAGACTTTTACTGACTAAAACCCACCCGTGTTCCTTCATTAGCCCGTATGCCAGGGGCTTTAGTATCTCTTTCAAACGAACCCGCACCCCTGACAGGCATCGGCCCTTGCGGGCCCCATCATTTTTGTGCTGACATCTCTTTGAGGCGCGCGTGGAGCATAACGCGCCGTCGACTTGGGCTTGGTCCTTACCGGAAAGCGAGCTACCCTTTACTCGCGGTCCGCAAGCTCATGCCTACGGTGGCCGGAAATCGGCTTGGGATTCCCGAAATAGTAGATGGTGAGTTCGAACTCAGCTAGGCCCTTTAATTTATGTATTTAATTTTGTCACCACTACTCCCATTTCTTCCTGTGGGTGTCGTAGAAGGCGACTAAGGAGCTTAACAGAGAATGGGCAGCAGCGTTCTCAATACATTTTACCACCATACTGCGATCGCCAACCTGCTTGCCAAGCGTGGCGATTATGACAATCCCTTCCTCGTTTGGAGGAGGCCTATGTCCAGCAGTCGACATCTTTGGCTGAAATGATGATGATGACTCTCAAAACGGTGAAGGAAAACCTCACGAGGAAAACGGCATGTCCTAGAACAAAAAAATTGAAGACATGTGAGTGTTACCAACCCGCACTGGGCCCGCTTGATGGGCCCACTCCCTTTCATGCCAACAGTGGGATAGTTATAGGCTGATTTTGATATCCGGAAAATATACGGAACCGGGAAATACGGCAGAAAGGAAAGGAGGCCTATATCCAGCTGTGGGTGATACCAGAGGGGCAATTCTGCTAATTTTAAGAACGTTCACAGTCTGATCTCAGTGTCAATCTGTCAAAAAATCCTCGAGTTTCCATACATTTCTGACAAATTTTTGAAATTCAATTGTCGCTGAGATGACACTGCGAACGTTTTTAATTACGAGAATTGGCCTTCTGACTGATACGATGTCGGAGATGATGATCCGGAGAAGTACCTAAATCACTAACATACCTTGCAGCGTTATCAAAGCTGAACTAGAAGTGAGCTGACTGCAAAGGGCTGATGGTCGCTGGAGTAGTCAGCTCCTTGAGTGGAGACTGTGAATCGGCAAAGGTAGCGTAGGTCACCCTCAACTAGTTGGAACCACGACCAGCTCAAATGGCGGCAGGGGATGGGACAAACCTGAGGAAGGTGGACATTCGGGTGTCGTGGCACAGCTTGGCAAGCTCATACCCATCAGTGAACTACAATGGCCCGAGTTGTAAGGGAAACATTGTAGAAATCTTTCCACTTTGATCTTGGACTTGGTGATCGCAGTTTTATGACTGTATTAAATGTCCGCCTATTGGAGTTGAATATATACCCACATATTGTAATGATAGGCCTTCATAGTAATCTAGACATCTATACAAATAAACAAAATTGAAGTGTCTGTGTGTAAAGTTAATATAACAGATTTTTAATAAATGCATATGAAAGTAACGGTACTATCAATCATATGTATATATCAATCATATGTGTAATCACGGTATATCTATCAAAAAAACTCCAAATTTTTGTTTGTATGCCTGTCTGTTTATTCCGGCAAATCTCCGAAACGGCTAGACCGATTTTGACGGACTTTGACTGGCAGATAGTAAATGTTATAGGCTACTTGTTTGTGGCACGTTCCCGGGGGGATAATTTCCGACATCCCCGCGAGTGAAGCCGCGAGCATCGCTAGTCCCTATTTAAAATGCGAAAGTGAAACACGTTTTCTCAGCTTTACTACTGTTCTGATAGCTTTGCAAAGTACAAGTAAGCACTAAAATACAATGTAAAGTTGACATTTACCTGTCGGTACTTCGCTTCCATTGTTGCAATCATTATTCCTAAGCATCAATTTGTAAAGCTAATTCTCGTAAAATTCTCGCAAACAATTTTATCTAGAGATCTTCGATGCCCATTTTCCTAAACTATATTTTTTCCTAATATTATCTTCTTTATCTTTGTCTTTACAAATCGAATGATTCATCTGATTTTACTATCCTAGTAATATAAATGTGAAAGTTTATAACAATACAAGAAATAATTGACCAGAAAAATTTAGATACCCACAGAACAAAAATTTCGTAAGCAATCAAGTCCATCCCTCGTGCAATAAAACCATCTTTTAGCACGTTACTGTTCTGCTCACGAAGTTTTAATGTTGAAGTCATAATTATATCATATATAATCTCCGTTGATGGTACCCCGACAATTTGGTAAACTCTCTGGGTGGTACCGTGGCTGACGACGGTGGACATACTGGTATTAACGAAGAATGTAAGGAAAATGACCCGGGACGGTCAGAAACGTATGTTTTTATTAATCGTTAGGTGATAAGCATCTTGCAAAATGGACGAATTAAAGTTTGTGGGACAGTACCTTTAACATCAAAGTTCCCTTCAGGTAGAATTCCATAACGTGTAATTATTGTACAAAAATCGGCAGTCTTTATATATGGAATTAATCACTAAAACCAGCTTATTAATTTCTGATATTAATCCAAACAGACAGAAAGACGCGGTCTGTGGCTTTTAATGTGCGCACGCGGCGATTAAGAACGCCCGCCTCATTTGGGCAATTTAAAAGTAAATTGTAACTGAACTGTATTAAATAATTCCTTTCTCCTTAAGGGCATTCACATACCACATCACCATAAACCAAAATCAAAAGAGACTCAGATTTCTCGGAACGCAAACAGGTCGGGAGACATATACTATCACAGGGTATAACGAACAAAAATGTTAAGGAACTTGCAAAAATCTGGCTGTGCCGCCTAACCCTCGCCGTCCCACGATCAAGGGCTTTTTTGGGCAAATAATTCTGAACCAGTTCCCGAGCGTTGACCTCAGTCGCCGGAGGCTGTGGTATTTGGGCTGATTTCGGCTCCAAAATCGCACATCGTAACGTTGTTTTTGCCCTCACCATTATTATTATTAATTGGATCACCGACTTGTCCAATGATGGAAATCGTTAAGGAACTGCCAGGAGCGATCTGTGCGCAAGAGTTCCGTGGGAAAGGGGCAAGATTTTACATTTATCTTTGTCCTCACCTCAGGTGGAGGTGTCATACTCGTCATAAAATCTGTAAGTTTAATACTAGTGTGTGCTCGAGGCTACGAGTGTGTAAATGGTTTTACTACATTCTTTCTGTTTTCCCATGAGAATTTAGTGAAACTATAGATGCCGGAAACTTATTTTATTTTGCTTCTTCTTCACAATGCATATTGCTGCATCTGTCATGCAGAATCACCGTCCCGATCACTTCTAATCACCAATCACTGCTTCTTAGTCGCCTATCTTCCGCCATCAAAAACCACCACAAATCATCAATCGCTGAAGTTGGAGAATGAATAGATTAAATTAAATCAAGAAAAAGATTCTCAATCCAAAGTATACATTATATCTTTTAAAATCAAATCATATTTAAAATAGTCGCGAAAGAAAAACCTTTACCTCCTGAAAGATATGTAAGTATTTCATCTCATATATTTCCGGATTCCTGTCAATATGGGACCCTAAAGACGCATTCACATTTATAGCCCGAATAAATCAAAAATCTCCGGTCGTATATCACCGGCAGTGCTTTCAATGTCCTCCTCAATATATCCGGATAAACTTGTCAATTTGTTCACCGCCGAAACGTGTTGGTCAATAGAGATATGGCCACAACATACGTTATAAGTTGATTTAATTTTGTCGGGTTATAAATCTGGAGTACCACCGTAGTGGGATAGTGTCACAGTATAGGTTGATCAGTAAGACAACACTGTTATTCGGATGATTTTATCAGGATTTTCTATTAAGTGGTAAATTGAATACCCAAATGCTTGTTTTCATACTGCAGTAAGGTTCAGGGATATGCAAAGTGAGGCTGCTATCACCTGGTTTAACCCAAAAACCATAACCAATGTCTCTAAGATAAAAAAGTATTCATTACTAAAGGAAGGTACTGCTTAGATAAGCAGGAACCCTTTCAAGTTTGCATATGAGTCTATCGATATCCCTCATTTCCACACCAGCTTGTCCCAGCTCCAGATCAGTTCGCCTCACTGCTCTCGTCCGCTCTGTGGCCGCGTTGCATTTCCACGAAGCACGGCGGCATTCGGTCGTCGTTTCGTTTATATTAGCTTAATGAGTTCGCTTCGGCCTCAAGGCAACTTTTTACTCGCTTTTGCACTGTAATAAAGAGTTACCACGCTGTTCACATGCACCATATTATGATTATTTTTTATTACACAACAGTTATGCACTTTGCACGACTAACCAATTAAGTTATTTAGGTATTGGTTTAGTTATTCTGTTTGCATTGATTCCGTTTTGTTTGCGGTCGGCTTGTGATGACTGCGGTTTTGGTCCATTTTTGGCTGTTAATTTATCATTAATGGTTTTCGCAGTTTTAATATTAATAATTTATTTGGTATTTGTTTGTCGTTAAATAACTGCTATTATAAATCCTTTATTGATTTAATTTAGCATATTATTCTAGACCTCAGAAGATTTTCGTCGGTTTTACTCGTACAAAAAAATAAATCAACTGTTCCATACATTTTGACCGCGTAAGTATTGCACTTTTCTATGAAACTGCTGATTTTTTTTGTATAACTGTTGAAAAAAATCTGCGATGGGGTGTCTAGAATGATATGTTGTATTCATGGTAATAGTTTGCGCAATGGTTTATAACTTATCCTCTATGAAGCGATCCTTGCCTTTAAAACTAAAAGAACTCATTAAAGATGTACTGAAAACATTATTACGGAGAGTACTCTAAGTAAGACCTTTTTTGATGACAAAAAGTATTTTTTAAAAAATCTCCGTCTAAAACCAAGGAATTCGCAATAAAAGCAACGTACAACATAAAAGATTAATCCAAAATACCGGTCGAGATGAACTGTCATAATATTTTAATCAAAGTAACACATCAGTTACCCGTGTGGACTGCCCCCTACCGACCACAGGTACTCCATTAGTCCTATATTATTTCGTCCGACGAAAAAGCTGTCCGGACTTCTTGTCAGAAAAAAACTTCGGAGCGAAAAAACTCTTTGAATGATCCGACATCAGTAATACCAACAGAGATGCAGGTCCAGCCTGTGAACTATAATTTGCTAATAAGCTCTCAGAAGAGGCCTGAAGAGCCTGCGAGGTAATTAACAGCTACAGTTAGTTTTAAAATTACTGTGAAAGATGAAAAAGTTGCTGCTCTGAATTCTGAATTGCTTTTTGGGGAGATAATGATGCGTGGAGATAATTTACTGTGATACATGCAGCGAGGAGTCTTCAAGTGAAGAGTGAAGCGGTTGAACCTTTACAAGATTCGCAAGCAAGATCTTGGAGGGCTTGTTCCAAGCATGAAGCTTCGAAAAAAGTCCCTTATGTGGACGCATAGACTGGCGTAGACAATACATTATGGTTGTTGCCATAAATGTTATTAAAGCACACTAAGTTTCCAAGAAAGAACCTTAAAATAATATTGGGCTCGATACACAAAATATTTTATTCCACATCGGCATTTATGAAAAGTTAGAAGATAGGTGCACTGGTGTTTTTTTTTTTTTTTTTTGGGTGGGAAATCATCAAATGACTTCTCCTGCTGAGTAGAGCAGGAGGGCGTGTCAGACTTTTACTGACTAAAACCCACCCGTGTTCCCTTAGTAGCCCGTATGCCAGGGGCTGTGGTATCTCTTTCGAACAAACCCGCACCCCTGGCAGGCATCGGCCCTTGCGGACCCCACCAGTGGTTGCTGACATCTTTGACGGCGCGCGTGTGGAACACAACGCGCCGTCCCGTCTACCACTTTTCGGCCGCAGGGGATAGGGAGAGCGGCTGACGCTATACCGACACTCCTCTTCCCCTGCGGCCCCACCGCGTCCGCCATCAAACGGTGGCGGCCCCGTCCAGGCCACGGAAGGGAAGAGCGCTGCTCAGAAGCACCGGCACTCCTCCTCTACCGCAGCCCGTAACCCTCAGCCGCGATGCCTCCCATTCGACATCGCGGCCCACCTCAGTTGCGGTGCACCTCACCGCAACCTACTTTTTGGCCGCTACGTCAATGGCTTGAAGGCAAAAGCCCTGACGAGCGGCCCCACCTTTGGGTTCCTCTTGGCTTCACCGTGGCCGGAATCCACGGTTACTGAGCCCCCCGTAACGATAATGCGGGAACCCACTCGGGGGGGTAGGTGCACTGGTAAGATTAGTCTAAAAAAACGGCAAGAAACTTCAAAATGCAGTATAAGAATAATTGGGTTTTACAATGTTTTCAAATTACAGTGTTAATAGGTATGGGAGGACAGTGTAGGCCTGCCAATACCTATTTGAACATCCACCATATACACATAGGTATAACTTTATATATATAGCCTTTCTTTTCCAGCTTTCAGTCATTTATTTTACTAACCTTGTACACTCGACTGGTCATTATCAAATGATTTTGGGGTCAGCTTCCAGTCTAACCGGATGTAGCTGAATATCAGTATTTTATAGGGAACGACTGCCTATCTAACCTCCACAACCCAGTTACGATACCCTTGGTAAGACTAGTTGTCAGATTTTCGGACTTCTGCCGACGCGTAACAACTGTCAAAGATCGTTTTACGTACTTTCCGAGACACGGAGGGTCTTGGTATGTTAAGATGGTCATCCATCCACGGACCAGCCGCAGCACGCGTAGCTTAACCTGATCGATCGGCCCACAAGCCCCACTCGACAGTTATAGACTAAAACTAAATAATAAGGAAGACACGTTTATTCTAAATTAAATATAAAGTCGTATACAAAATTCTGTGAACTTATAATCCTAGGATTACCCCGATTTGCTGCTATGTTTCTGAGAAATTTGTGAACAAAAGGTCTTATGTAATACTATACCTACTTTATGATTATATTCCGCGCGTGTTTCGATTTTGAAACATGTCCTTAATTTTATTTATTGCTTCCTTGGAGTGTACATAAATCCTGTTTAAATAAAACAAGCTTTATATTATATAATAGCTTGGAATTGTTCAAATTTTAATTTCTGATGATAAGGTTTATTAATGCCATTTTGCAGTACCCATTGGTAGGGTCAGAAAACAATAAGTCTGAATACCATACCATCATACCATTAACAGACTAAAGGCTCAGCAAACAGGCACAAAGCGACTCTAGGAGAACAATTTCTATGAAAATTTCTTGGTAATAGTTCTACAAAAGTCGCGTCGCACCATTCTGCGGGAGCCTTTATAATGAATTGAGAATCTTTTAGGCATAGGAAACTGTGCATGCCAACCGATTCGGATGTCGTAACTTAAGAATTTCAATATTAACTAAACATTATAACCATCGTACCATGAGGTCCTAGTATACCTCCCAAAGACACTCCGTGAAAATCACACAATGACCGCATAATTAAAATCACTCATTCGGTCACGAACTTCGTTTCCGGATCCAAACGCGCCAGATTCCGATCAAACGAAACCAGTTCTAGAATTACTAACGGTCTGTCTAGATTCTTTACAATATTTATATCTTTTTGATCAGCACTGCCTTTCACAGATAAAAAAACTTCCACATCCTTAACCACGCTAATATCAACCTTATGTTTGACGTGGTACAGTTCACATTAACTGCTTGAATAACTTGGTCGGTTATATTGCTTGTACATTTCGTCAATCTAAGACAAGTAATGATTAATAGAGTTGAAAGCGGTGTGTTTAGATCTCTCTTAAACACGATCAATTTATTTTGATTTAATGTTTTCGGCTGGTTGCAGGACACTTGGAGTAGCAGCCATTGCTAGCAGGTGGAGACTGATGGATGATCCTTGAACTTGGGTGAACTACTGCGAGAAGGCAGATTATTCTATCTCGATAAGGTTGGGTTCGCCAAGTACAGTTAAATTTCATAGCGGAAGCCATAAAAATGCATTGTATTATTAAGGTGATAAACATATGAGTTTTGGTTAGGTTATCATGACCAGTTTAATATTTGGTTTTGTCTGTGTTCTTAAAATAGGCCGTGGACATAATGTGTCATGTATGAACATCGTTTTTAAAGTAATTCATGGCCGATTCCTTTATTTAATGGACCGTTGTTGGCTAAAATTAAGACTAATGTTTCTTTATCAATTAACAGGCACAATTATAGATTAGGAAACTATTTATATTCCCAGTTTGCCAATAAAACTTGCTACACCATCATTGGTAAGTAAAACGGTCCGTTTTTGTTCGCACGAACCGAGCATTGGACGATTTCTTTTCAACCGTCAAGTCTTAGTTTTATTAATATGTTCCGTGTGGCAGACGTAAAACAATAGCACCATCCCATTTCTTCCCGTGGGTGTCGTAGAAGGCGACTAAGGGACTTACTACAGAATGGGCAGCAGCGTTCTCTATGTATTTTACCACCATACTGCGATCACCAACCCGCCTGCCAAGCGTGGCGATTATGGCAAAACTCTCCTTTTGGCGGAGGCCTTTGTCCAGCAGTGGACGTCTTTCGGCTGAAATGATGATTAATCTGTTCTGTATATATCTGATCAGATCTGCATTTCTTTTGGAATTCAAGTGTTATTGTCTGTTGGATAAGAATTTAGAAAGTGTGAAATATCTCGAATATCGTTAAAACTTACGACTAGTTCAACACCATTCGATTAACTATTATCTACATTTATATATCCACGCATTGTTCTCAAGGTACCTATTAAATAAATATTTCACAGAATTCGTCAAAGTAGGACAAGCGAAATACGTTTTATTTCCTATAATTGTAGGATTTGGTCAAAATTTGCATATAAATTGGATTTTAAAAGCCTAACCTTTAGGCAAATCTTAGATTCGATGCGGAAAATCGCGACTAATCTGAGTTCACTTATATTATTACCAATATAGCCAGTTATGAGCCAAGGTGGCGGGATAAATTGGATACAGAGGATTCAAGATCGTAAATAATAAATAAAACTTTATTCTGTTCAAGCCTTATGTGCTAGACAAATATCCTGTACCGCACACTAGGATTCCCTGTGTTATGAGGTCCAGTCTCTTCCCAAGTAATGTAAACTTTTCTATGCAGAAATTTTTCGCCAGATACACAAAAAAAATCAGCTGTTCCATACATTTTGACCGCGTAGGTATTGCACTTTTCTATGAAACAGCTGATTTTTTTTTGTACAACAGGCGAAAAATTTCTGCGCTAGGGGTTCTAGAATGATATGCTGAATTCATGGTTACAATTTGCGCACTGGATAAAAACTTATCCTGTATAATCGTAGGAGTAATTAATGTAAAAATACAAACAAAAAGGAAAAAATACATACCTACGTGTTAAGGTCGGGAATCATATTTTGTATCGACATACAGCCTGAAAATTTCATAAAGAAACGTAATTTTTTTTTAGAATGGATTTCTTAGAAAGTTCAGTATGTATGATATCGCCGACAGTCGAGGTCATTACGGGCTAGGATAATAAAGCGACAAAAGAACGTACACAGCTATTTAGTTGTTGTCATTATTGAGAGTGGTTATCTATATAATCTATATATAAAAAAGAGAAACTGACTGACTGATCAATCAACGCACAGCCGAAACTACTAGGACTAGGAACGTGAAATTTTGCACACGGCTTCCTTTATAATGTAGGGGAGCACTAAGAAGGGGTTTTTGGAAATTCGACCTTTAAGGAGGTGAAAAGGGGGGATTTTGTTTGTATGAAAAATCTTATTCCTTTAGTTAATAAACTTGAAACTTGGCACAAATACTAAGTTAAGTAAATTATAAGGTTGGTCATTTATTGTTTTTCTAAACTACCCCCTAAAGGGGGATTGGGGGGTGGCAAAGTTTGTATGGAAGAATTCTAACGCGCTGTCTGATTAACTCGAAACTCAGTATTTATACCTAAAACCAAAAATAAAGAATAACGTGTATCAGGGTTTTTCGAAAATCTACTCCTACAGGGGTAAAATTTATACACATATAGATTATAACCTAGATTTTAACACATAGGATACTTTTTATCCCGCCGGTACGTTCCCGCGGGATAATTTCCGACTTCCACGCGAGCGAAGCCGCGGGCGAAAGCTAGTAATGCTATATTATTGTATGGAAAACAAGCTAAACCAACCAAAGCCAAGTGATTTCGACGCTATAGGGAGTTTGTCGTTAAATCTAGTGACGTGACATGGAATTTACACCGTAGACTTCAACATAATATTTAAATTTTTTTGCTTTCGCGTGTGTTGCACTACATTGCATCTGTCATATATTTATTACAATACTTGGTATCTTTGAGGTAAAATTTCACGCATACAGAACAATCCTGCGTGTACAACGAAGAATAAAACCGCGGCTCTCCTTTCAAGTGTGTCGATTATCGCATTTACATACTTTTTTATTAACGCTATGGCATTTACGTCAATATATATAGTTTCTGTGCGCTCCATTGGTCAATTGACATCTACAAGTAGTTTAACTGCACTCGCGGAGGGTCTAACAACAAAAACGTCTGCTTACCCACAGAAGGCTGTAGCGTGACTGTGAACATATGGTTTCCGGTTAGCTAATCCGTATGGTAATCGGCATCTTGGTTGGCATACTTTAGCATTCTAATTTCATAGTGGGTAAGCACCCGGCAACTTTAAAGGTTATTCGTGTTTTTACATGACGCCGGTTTTATAGTCTATTGAATTTTCGTTATTGCATACTAAATTTAGAAGAAAAAAAATGCTCACAAAATTAGCGTGCTCTGTCAGTGTAAAGTACATGCAGACCTTATAGAAATACTGTAAATTAGTTGTTTATGCAATGTTGTTTTTTTGTTTAATAATTGTGTAATTTTATTCTAAGACTATATTCTGCCCGTGACTTCACCTCCGTGGATGTCGTAATTATCCGACAGGATAGACTATGTTACTCCTAATAACATCATCTACCTGGCAGTGAAAGTCCCTTGAAAATCGGTCCGGCCGTTTCGGAGTTTAGCCGGAACAAACGGACAGACAGACTTTCATATGTCATATTTTGACATGAAAACCCGACACTTCAATTTTATTTATATTCGTGTGTGTATAGATAATTTCATAACTTGTGGGTTCCTTTTTATTACATTTTATGCCGATTCCGATGATTAAAATTCTGAAGCCAAAACAATTGAAATCAAAACTTTTTGACATCTCTGTCTGAACATGAACGAGTATAGACACGTAAAGGCATACTACACTCAAGAAAAGTAATTAAACTTTACCTCACACCGACTTTGTGTGCTCCCCTTTAAACAAATAGCGTTGTTTCGCATAATGAGCCCTATTCTAACGTCTCCATGATTTGAGGAGTACTGTTCCCTATGCTGATCATCCGTGAAACTCATTAGCAATATGCAAATTATACCACAAATTGTATTATGGAAAGTACTGCTAAAACAAACCCAACAAGTAGGTATGGTTTGGTCATATCCTGGAAGCCTTAAATGTGAAATGACGATTGTTGCTCTCAATTGGTCAGTCACAAGTGAATTCTCGGCCTGATTTCAGATTAAATTGAAAATTAATGGTATACGCACGATTTGGTTATTTTAGCAAAGCGAGGTTTTGATTTTATTTCTACTAGCGGTCGTTCAGTGGTCGAAATTCGACCATACTTCGTTATCATTATTGTTTTCGAACGCTTTATCTAAACTATAGCTTTTGCCAGCCAAAACCGCATGAGAATCCGTTCAGCAGTTTTTGAGTTTATCGCGAACAGATAGACAGACATACAGACGCGGCGGGGGACTTTGTTTAATAATATGCAATGATGAAAATGTAAGCTTTCTGCACTGCTTCTCTGTATAAACTTTAAATGTGCCAAATGTGCCAAATTACCGGTTAAGTCCGGCGCGGGCCCTATACCCCTACGCTCTACGTTACAATAGAAAATCAATTGTGTCTCATTGGCCGGACTTGGTACTCCTCCATCAGCGTAATTTTCGTAAAAAGATGTAGTTGTACATTAATGCGTGAAGCAAACACTTTGTTTGCTTCACGCATTAATTTATGTAGGTATAGACAGATAGATTACTTCTCTTAGTTACCGATTAACAGTCACATTATCTGTGATTTTAAACAGCTCTGACACACCTTGTCCTGTTTTTTTTTAAATTTCATATGATGATTAACCAAACTGACCTAGGCACAAGCAGGTACTGACCATTGTCCGATCCGATTCCGATCAATCATTCCACTGCGTACTAAAACAAATCTTTCCATCGACAATTTTTTTGTCGCACGCGCTGTTCATATTTCCGCCATTTTTTTTTTACAGAGTCGTTGAAGAACTGTCACATGTACTAGAGGTCCAGACCATACTGCGAGTAGTAGTAAAAGAATTATAAACCTTAACTAAAAGACACACAATTGATTTTTGTTTGCAATAAAATTTTCGGCAACATTGATAGAGGTGGATGAAACTTCAAGCTCATATCAATTGGTACTATAAGCACCACAAAAACCGGGGTCCTTATACTATAGATACTGCGTCTAATTATAACAAGATGTAATCTCGACCAGATGTTTGACAGGAATCGATGGTATCAGCATCACACATGACTGACTCGCCGAGATACCTGTGCCATTCGTTGTACGGTTCTTTGTGTTGAGAAAAATGTTTTAATTAGGTCACATTTGGATTTAGATCTATTGACGAAGTGAGCAGTTGTGGTCAGCCCCGATTTACAAGTTCGAACCAAGTAGGGCACTTTACTTGGTATTTTTCGTTTCATCAACAATGCTCTCAAAGCGGTGAAGGAAATCATCGGGAGTTTTTCACAGCCTGATGATGCTAGTGACGATTCCTTACTACGAAGAGCGTCAACTTAGCCTTGGGCAGTCAGGCAGACTAATTCACAAATCTACACTACCTGACTGCAAGATCTTTTTGCAAAACTTTGATTAAGAGCTTGCACTCTGAAAGTTGGCAACCCTGCAAGTATCTGTAAAATTAACTAAATGAAATAATAAAATATCGCTCTATAGTGCACTAAAATATGAATTACTACATAGTTGCGCCCCGCAGTCTCATCCATATAAGTCTCGATCCCGAGGGAATTTCGGCATGAAAAGTGTCCAATGTCCTAATCTAGAGGGGCAATTCCCGTTCACAGTCTCAATCTGTCAAAAATACTTCGAGTTTCCATACATCCGACACATACGACTTGACTTAGAACCTTTTTAATTACGAGAGTTGGCCTTCTGGTCATAGTCTACCCATGATACTACCCATCATCATCTCCCCTCCGAGTGGGTTCCCGCATTGTCGTTGCGGGGATTCCGACCACGGTGAAGCCAAGAGGAACCCAAAGGTGGGGCCGCTCGTCAGGGCTTTTGCCTCAAAGCCGACGACGTAGCGGCCAAAAAGTAGGTTGTGGTGAGGTGCACCGCAACTGAGGTGGGCCGCGATGTCGAATGGGAGGCATCGCGGCTGAGTGCCGGTGCTTCTGAGCAGCGCTCTTTCCTTCCGTGGCCTGGACGGGGCCGCCACCGTTTGATGGCGGACGCGGTGGGGCCGCAGGAGAAGAGGAGTGTCGGCATAGCGTCAGCCGCTCTCCCTATCCCCTGCGACCGAAAAGTGGTAGACGGGACGGCGCGTTGTGTTCCACACCCGCGCCGTCAAAGATGTCAGAAACCACTGGTGGGGTCCGCAAGGGCCGATGCCTGCCAGGGGTGCGGGTTTGTTCGAAAGAGATACCACAGCCCCTGGCATACGGGCTACTGAAGGAACACGGGTGGGTTTTAGTCAGTAAAAGTCTGACACGCCCTCCTGCTCTACTCAGCAGGAGAAGTCATTTGATGATTTCCCAACCAAAAAAAAAAAACCCATCATCATCTGCTTAGCCTTTTCCCAACTACGTTGGGGTCGGTTTCCAGTCTAACCGGATGCAGCAGAATATTAGTATTTTACATGGAGCTACTGACATCTGACCTTCACAACCCAATAACTGGGTTATCTGATACCTCTTGGTAAGACTGGTTGTCAGACTTTCGGGATTCTGACGACCCGTAACGACTGTCAAAGATACACGAATGTCAGCCGGGACCAACGGCTTAACGGGCTTTCCGAGGCACGGAGAGGTCACCCAAGATACTACCCATGTAACCCTATTGATTAATACAGTAATTCATAGAGTTGTATAAACATAGAGAGTACTATTGATAATTTAAATGATTAGACTACAGTTATTACAGATTATATTACAGTCGCGAATCTAATTTTGTTCAACAACCTGAATTTCGCGGCAAACCTGGTGTTTTCCCTATAAATAAAGCACAATCTCTTCCCCAAAGTAGTATCTTCCGGTCCCCTAACAATAGTAACATTACACGCTCATCATCTCCTACATTATCAGTGTAAAAAAAACACTCTACAGTAGGCCAAATTACAGTAGAACAGTCCACAGCCACCGAGAGAGCATTATCTACCACGTACTATGTGTTATGTGTACTTACGAAGGTGTATTTTGACGGAGACAAAAAATATAATTACGTAAAATCAACTTCCTGTGGAGGACTATAGCCACGCGCTTTGCTCCACTGGCCACTGGCTAGGTGGGTTGTAGCGATAGCAGAAAAGTTTACTTCTAATTTAGTCATTTTTTATGCATATTTATTTAACCCTTGCGGTCTTGGAACTAAAGGCTCCCAGGTGCGACGCAACTCTAATACAACATTTTCAATGAAAACTTTATGGAAACTTAAAACGTATCACCAACAATTCGGCGTCAAATCGATAAGATACTAAACTGACAACTCTTTTTAAATTTTAAAGCTTAAAAGGCACAGCCCTGGGCAGGGACAGGTGAAAAGAGTGTAGGGAGGCCTTCGTCCAGCAGTGGGATTTAAATCACTAATAATAATAATAAGCTTGAATGAAAAATCTAAACTCATTGGTGCTAAAATGACGGGACGAACTAAGTAGTTAAAATTAAAGATCCGGGAATAAAACAAGTCAAACAAGTCCCTGTGGGATTTTACGTGGTTATAGTCAAAATAACATACAGTAATGACATCAAAGACTACGCTGATATTATCACAGGAAATGCCAATTGACCGATAAACTAATCTAGATTGATAACAAAAAGGAGTTATTATATCAAATGCAATCAAAAGGATATACTTGTAATTTAATCAAACTTCTATTAATTTCCTTATTAACATAACATAATTAGCCTATAATTCCCACTGCTGGGACATAGCCCACTCTTATCTTCGAGAGGGAGTGGACTATAATCTAAAACTCGGGCTCAGTGTAGGTTGGTAGATGTCACATATCTTCGATTTTTGGTTCTAGTAGATACAGGTTTCATTACGATGTTTTCCATCACCGTTTTGAGAACAATGGTTACGAAATAATTTACACAGATTAAAGCGCCTGTTTGGGTTCGAACCGGGTTTTACTGGAATTAACTGTGTAGAAAATCAGATTACTGTTCTAATTACCTGCTGTTGTTTTTTTTATCGATATGGCAAACCTGATTTTCCAAAACAAAATCCTTTTTTCTGCTGACGCTACGGTCGGCATGTCTCACAGACTCACAGGCAACGTAATGAATATTTTTTTTGCGTTTTTTCTCTGTCTGTACATAGTGAGCGAGCTTTTTCTCACCCCCCGCCACGCTTTCTCTCCGGATCATCAGCTCCATTGCACTTGCTATTCAAAACTATTCAATTTGTGTTATTACGAACGCATGATGTACGTTACGTATGTACACCATGCGTTCGTAATAACACAAATTGAATACTGTGGTTTAGATTTAATGGAGAGCTGTTTAGATGCTCGTGTCTTTGTTTTAATATAAGTAGTTAGTGTGTACAAAAAGATTTTAGTAGATGGACTGGCAGGAAATAATTTTATTTATTTATTTATCACAGCTTCTGTGTATATATGTGTTGCGGTGACAGCTTTCGACTTACACAGTCGCCAATTACAGCCATGTCCCATGTTCGTCATGTTTTTGATTTTTTGTTGTTGTTCACAAAAGGAAGGAACATCTCTATTGTATAAAAGCTCTATTAAATAGTTATATAACATCAAAAGCCATGATAGGCCAAATTCCCCAGGTATCACGTAACCCTCAATTTTATGAGCATTTCATAAAAAGTATGCCACTAACTTATTTAATGACCGAAAAATCGATTGGCGTTTGCGTTGAAACAAGCGTCCGTTGCCATGGCAACAGAGTCGGATCAAATAATTGGTCCGCCGCACTGCCCGATAGGATCGCCACAATCCGGGCCACTTTATTTTTATATTCAACTGAATATTGCATTCCAGCGCCTTTACGTACTCAAGTTTTGAGCAAAAACTTTCGACTCGTAAGAATCTACCTTTCTCCGTCATCCTTTTCGGTTAGTGAAAGAGATGGCAATAGATCTCAACGTCCGGTTAAAAAAATGGCCGTTTTGCATCAGTCATGATTGGCGTGAATTCGAAATACCGTTCGGTGCGATCGAAAGCTCTTTTTGCCGATTGCCATGCATTAATTACTTTAAATGATGAGTGAAGTAATAAAATATACATATAATACAATATATTATCGCGATGTGTTCCGGCTTTAGGTACAGGTAGCGATCTTGTAAGGAGCTGAGCGATATCATATCTTCGAGAGGAGAAAGCATAATTAAAATTTTGTATTCTTTTTATAACTGAGCAAATATTTGAGTTTTATAATGTGGTAAGGTTGTTTTTGTGTCTGACGGAGTAAAAGAGAAATGTCTGCTGAATGAAGTCAGCTGGATATGAGTCCGTGCCAATTTTTGAGGTTAATAACTTGACAGAGATGTATTGGAGAACTGTTACTAAGCAATAAAACAATCTTTAAAACTAACACTGGTTTAAGTAGGTATAGCACTGATTAACATTTTGAGATCAGAAGACCAATTCTCGGAATTAAAAACAATAAAATACCTTGTGCACCCGAATCGGGTTCAAATCTATTGTTATCTCATTTAATGTCGTAGACAGGTTAAAATCAAGTCACAGTCTCATCTCGGCGGCAAACAAATGTCAAAAACTTGTCAAAAAAGTACCTATGGAAACTCGAGGTATTTTTGACAGATTGGGACAGAGATCAGAAGCTGAATTCTCGTAATTAAAAACGTTTAAAATCAAGTCACAGTCTCATCTCGGCGGCAAACAAATGTCAAAAACTTGTAAAAAAAGTATGGAAACTCGAGGTATTTTTGACTGATTGGGACGTTCTCAAAATTACGAGAATTGCCCCACAATTGTAAATGTCGTGCAGATAGTTACGAGTATGAATGTCGATGGGTATAAGAGTAGGGTAAGACCAAATAAACGATGGATGGACTGTGTGAATGACGACATGATTAGAAAGGCTGTGATTATTGAGGTGACGACTAACAGAGAAGTGTGGAAAACACCGACCTCAAATAAATTAAGATAGATCAGGACAATGATGATGACGATTAAGATCAGCTGTGTAAGTAATTCATTCGTCAAATAATTTACTGTTTTAAGGTGTATTTTATGTTTTGTTCTAATGCATACGCATTTTCTTTCTTTCTAGATAGAAATAGGTAGATTACCTATCTTGAACAATCTAAGTATAAATCAAATATAGTGTGTTCCGAATGGTGATGGACGTAAAGAACAGCACCATCCCATTTCTTCCCGTGGGTGTCGTAGGAGGCGACTAAGGGACTTACTAGAGAATGGACAGCAACGTTTTTTATGCATTATACCATCATACTGCGATCGCCAACCCGCCTGCCAAGCGTGGCGATTATGGCAAATCCCCCCAATTGGAGGAGGCCTATGTCCAGAAGTGGACGTCTTTCGGCTGAAATGATGACGATGATGACGATAGTGTTTTTGGCACAGTTCCCCCTGCTGTTCTCTAGGACTTTTTGACTTAAAGGTTCATAATATCTAAGCGATATAATACAAGTAACTTTTATTTGACACAGTATTCTATCCCAAAGGAGACCAAATGACATCACTATAGCTGTCAATAAACCTATACAATTCAAATCAACTCCCAAAAAAAATCGATGCTAGATCACAGCCTACACACTATGAAGTGTAAATTGACACTAATACGTATTAGAATGACTATCTCCTCATTAACATAAGAGGCTGATGATACACATACAATCACAGTAGATCAGCAAGATGGATGACTTCCTAGCCAAATTAGCAACTGACTCAAAGATTAAGCTGAAAATAGAAAGTTTTTGGCAAGTAATATTTATGTACTACAGTTTAAACGTTACAACTGAAATATTTCTGAAAACTCCTTATCCAGAAATAGTTTGTAGATGTGAAGTAAGAATTGACAGAAGGTCTACTTGGGCATGTGATGGAGAAATGGGAAACATATCTTTATAGTTAGTAGTTGATAGACGAAGCAGAAGATTGATTCTGTGATCAGTGATCATAAACCCGGATGTGGTAGCTCAAATTTCTGTGAGACTTTCAGCAGACATGCAGCAAAGTCCTAGGAAATAAGGTAATTGCATTGGCTGGGAAAATAAGTAAGCATACAAATATACACAGTATTTTTCACAGTAGTCAAAATATTAGGAGATTTTCTTGCATAATTCATTTGATTTTACGTTGTCTGACAATTTCCATTTCAGCGTTACCATCGTTCTATTCAAATTCCTCTGCGCCGGCGCACCTCATCTGCCAATCGGGGCAAATTTTTTCTACTACGGAGTGGCTATTCTGAAGCTTTTACAGTTCATGTTCAAGTCCTGGAGATGAGGTCAGAGCCGGGAGTTTGTGTAATAGTGGCGAGTTCTTTCACCCGCGCGCCAGCCGTGGGTGGTTGCTACTTTAGCTGTGTGGTAACACCACTGGCAGTAGTGACTTGGGATATATTAATGAACAATGATGAATAATCCTACTAATATTATAAGTAAATGTGAAAGTTTGTGGGGATGGATCGATCGATGGAAGTTTGTTACTCAATCACGCAAAAACGGCTGAACGGATTTGTATAAAATTTGGCACACAGATAGTTTATATATCCTGGGTTAAGTTTTCGACCTCTACGTGGGCGTAGCTGCTGGAAAAAGCTAGTGGTATGATATAGCAATGGAAACAGTAAGATGTAGATAATGTAACTTGGTTTGATTGAACCCAATAAAGGTTGATTTTTGTTAGTGTTACTTATTTGAAAACGTTAAATGTAAAAGTGACACCAGTGCCAGTAGATTGGATAAAGAGTTAAACAGTATCACAAATTGAAGAAGTTATCATTACTTCTTGATCAAATCTGTGGTACTTGAAAAGTTTTTACCGACTTCAAAAAAGGAGGAGGATCTCAATTCGATTTTTTTTATTTATTTGTTACCTCAAAACTCCATCTTTATAAACCCATTTTGAATAGTAACTACAGCTAAAAATCAATAAATTAAAAACTTGGTTACAAAAAAAAACACAACTGTAATTTCGGAAGTTGGTGGCAAAAACTAAAATACAAAACCAAAAACAACGACTTCCGAAATTATGATAATAATGTTTTCTTCCTCAAAATAAATATAATCTAGAAATCCTTTGTAGAATTGAATAAAATATCAAGTAAATACATAATATGAAAAGTTAACGAGTTGCTGGTAAAACTTTGTGATACTAACAATACAATTTAACTTCGGCCTTTTCCTTAATGAGCCCTTGCGCATTCAGAGACGTGGGTAGAACAATCCAATGTTATTTAGAATATAACTATTGCATTGTGTTCTTTGTGCACCTTAAACAACAACATTTAAATTAATTAATTGATTACACAGCATTTCAGAAACATTTCAATTACGTCATTTATTAAGGTGGAAGCGCCAGAGACCGTTAAACCATTTTCGCACAGCCATTCCGCGGTTTTCGGTTACATAATTTGAAAAGCTAAAAAAGTTACGTGTCGCGTTTCTGTAGCAAATAGCGTCGAATGTGTAACAAATAAAACTTTGCCATTTTATACATTTCAAGTGCAGTTTCGATATCACAGAGTACGTAGTCCAACAAGGTGTAAAGACACATTTATTATCGCTTTACACATTTAAATGCAAAATAGCGGAGGAGCTATAACAAATTGATGTCCATCACAAATTTTGCAAGTATGTTATCGCAAAAGTTGTAACAGCTCCACAGTTTTCGTATTCCTACTCAAAGCATTTCCTAATCCGCGTAGCTAACGACATGACGCGGACAGGAAGACGGGACGATGATCTTTGCCCAACACCGAAATATACAGTCAATCATCAAGAGATGAAGAGACACCAACTTGTGGTGATGCTGATGCTCACTTCAGTAACGTGACCAATTAATCAGCTGTTCCAAAATGTATGTGTCTATCAAAGACTGAAGAACGAAGTCTAGCTTTTGTATAATACTTGGGTACCTAGCTGTACGTAATATTTTATAAGCCACTCATGTCTTATCAACTTGTGACAACCTGTGTTTTTGTGTACTTACTATATTACCAGGACCATAAAATATTTTCTTTTTCTTTCGTCAATTCGACTACGTCCTTGATTTCAAGTACGATATTGTAGCAGTGATACTTATGATCAATAGAGTTCATGGTAACAACCATCAATATCTTCATCATCACCATCATCCACATCTCCACTTCACCCACTCTCGACCAATAGGCGTCTCTTTTCCAGCCATTCTCACGCTCCTGCGTCAGCCTCATCCACGTTTTGCCCGCGATGGTAACAATGTCGTTCACCCATCTCGCTGCTGGACGACCAACATCTCGTCATCCAGTCCTTAGACGCCACTCTATTACAGCCTTATTCCACCTGCCTTCACTGGGTCTTCAGTCGAAGATCTTCGTACTTCGTTTTCGTATCTCGATTTTAGAACTTGGTATATTAGCCTGATGCCAACAATGGTAACAATGCCATGAATACATTCGTAAGCAATATAATAAGTAGGGTACTAAACCCTAGTTATTATATTGCGTGGCTAAAGCTGGCCACTAAGGAGCATGAAATGGTAAATTTAGCTGATTAAGAATGCAAAATCAATGCATCGCCAACATTACTGGGTAGTTAAAGATAACCATTTTTTGTCGATCCCACCATCGGAACCCGACGTAACTTCCCCGAGACATCATCTAAAAATAAAAACAATTGAAGAACGTTTCTGTAATGTCGGAAAGCTCCCTGAACATGTTTATTACACCAATAATTCTCATTTCTTCGTCCCATTACCACAATAAAACTATTTAGAATCGTCTAGACGAGCCCTTTTCCAATCTATTTACGTCTTCACGTTTTTCTAAACAAAATTAGCTAAACTTGTGTCCTGCCAAGATTTCATTGATCCCATTATTACATACGTATTTACCACAGAAATATAATGTCCATCAGCAGTCTCTGTTAACTGTCTTGTACTAGATGTTTTAAAAATCTCGTGATTCTGTCCAAAGTAATTTGGCATGTGAGAAAAGTCGGAACCAGGTTTGAAAGTACTGAATTGTAACACATTCTTGATGTTTCCCTTAAAGTGTTATTGCGCGGAATATTATTGTGTTCTGTTGGGTTTTATTCCCCATACTTAACATATTAGACAATCTGTATACAAACATTACCTACTAAGCATTGCTTGTATGTTGTCATTCTGTCACATTTTGTTACATAAAATTGATGACCTTCGTTAAATGTCAACATTTTTGACAATGTATGCGCATGAGTTTATGACGTCTAATAACTTATCATATTAAGTTTATGAGCGTAATAGGAGACCGATTCAATTATATTGATTGTTGCTTTTATATTTTTAGATAGTGTAAAATGATTGCAATTTATAATAAGTAGGTACACACAGCGAAATTTTTTTGGGTGGGAAATCATCAAATAACTTCTCCCGCTCTGGGTGGAGCAGGAGGGCGTGTCAGACTTTTACTGACTAAAACCCACCCGTGTTCTCTCAGTAGCCCGTATGCCAGGGGCTGTGGTATGTCTTTCGAAACAACCCGCACCCCTGGCAGGCATCGGCCCTTGCAGGCCCCATCATTTTTGTGCTGACATCTCTTTGAGGCGCGCGTGAAACACAACGCGCCGTCGACTTGGGCTTGGTCCTTACCGGACAGCGAGCTACCCATTACTCGCCGTCCGCAAGCTCATGCCTACAGTGGGCGGAAATCGGCCTGGGATTCCCGACGCCCAGGGCGTCTCCGTATCCTGCGGCGGCTATAGGGTCGCGAGGGCGCATAGACTACCTCTCCCTCACGTGCGCCGCCTCCCTCTTCGCGAGCATCACTGCTTCGCTGAAGGAGGTGACGGCTACCCATGCCCTCTCGCTCCGTACCATGGCCTGGACAAGCTATTCATTTTCAGTTTTAGCTGAACTTGCATTGATTGTATAGGGTTTTCGTACAGTGAGAAGTCAGCTTAGACTGGAAATGTACAGCTTGATATGTCGTCGGTGTTGTGAGTACATAACATAAGGGTAAAACTGGTAAACATAACGGTACATACCCGTAATTAAGAAATACCTACCAATTGTAGCGAAGTGTCGGATATTTCCCAAGTTGCGAGAATTAAGAACAATAACTCCAAGTTTGACAGCAAAAAGTCACTAAACCCATTTCCTGTCTACATGACAAAGTGACACTAAAGGGCAGACTAAATTTCATTAAGCATCCATTGTTTTTTACCTTTGGTTTTCCTCATAACATTCATATCTTGTGTGACTGTTATAGATATATGGTTATATACCGGTATTTTACGCATATACCTGGTGGTTTTCCTCCACGTGACTCTTAGAAGGAAAAATATAAATATACGGGATCATGCCTGATAGCTTTGTTATTTATTAAATTTAATAAAATTTAGTGGCATATGATGTATATTCTTATAATAAAACTGAATAGTATGTTTATTTATTTGAACGTTCTATTATCTGGAAGAAAATGCATTTGCATTTGATAGCTCAAGTCATGAGGAAGGCTATTATAGGCTATTCCAAATCACGCTAGGATCTACTGTAGTCGAGCAATAAAAAAAGTCGGAAAAAAAACGCAAAAAAAAACGAAGTAAGAACAAGCGAATCTAGTTATTAAATAAGATTATTGCATTTGTTTGGTTTGTATAATGATAGGATGCTCTATAGGCACTACGTTTGGCAGACACAAGAAAATTTAAGGGATTATGTAAGGGAGACTATCGAACATGTACGCATTTCTGAATATCGATTCTTTTCTATTGCAATTTTAGTTTAATTTTTCTATTTGTGAGCTCTTCATCATCACTGAGTCATGAAGCACGTAATTGAAAGCTAGGCTTCACAAATGTGTCTGCCAGGGAGGAACGCTGACACCTGAGATACAGGACAAGTCTTAGTTTGGGTGTCAGCAAATTAAGTATATAGATAACTAAAGCATTTGTAAACCCCATTTTTCTCTCCTTAAACCTAGTCGCTGGCTCGAACTCACTGGTGGGCCTGCCTAAAAAGCACGCTGTCTCACCAGGCTTCGTGTCCGACAGAGGTAGTATCAGTGATAAGCAGTTAGACGCTAGTCTACATGCACAACGTTATTGAGTGAGATGCAGAATCATTTAAAGTAAAACAGGAGCGTAAAAAATTAAGAAAAGTCCTTCGGAAGATCGGGTTTTATGAAGAAACCACTGCATAAATCAATGACCAATAAAGTTTATTGAACTTTCGCGGTACGGACTTGGTTTTGGAGATTTTACACTTCTTTTATTACTTAAACACACCCAAAGTTAGTTAAAATTACCAAGAAAAACGAATATTTGTTGGCTCATAACTTTTTAATGGCTTTTTATTTTAGTATTCTGTTTCCGTACAGACAATATTAATAATAAGACAAAACCATACCATGTTTATGTACGTTGTCAAACAGTGGACTTAAACACTCCCGAAGTTGTAGTTTGCTACGCTGACGGACGACACGCTGGTCCTGGCGCAGGGGAGGTCGTACCAGGCGGCGGCCGACTTAGCGACACACGGGGTTGCGACAATCGTGGATAGGATCCGGCAACTGGGACTCGAGGTGGCCTTGCACAAGTCCGAGGCCATGTGGTTTCATGGTCCTCGGAATGCGCCACCGACGGGTTCCCAGATAACGGTAGGAGGGGTTCACATCGGCGTCGAGTCGACGATGAAGTACCTAGGACTCGTCCTCGACAGCCGGTGGAACTTCGCGGAACATTTCCGCCATTTGGCTCCCAGACTGGAGCGGGCCGGGGCTGCGTTGAAGCGGCTCTTGCCCAATCTAGGGGGGCCAAACGCCTCCTGCCGGAGGCTCTACGCGGGGATCGTGCGGTCCATGGCCCTATACGGGGCGCCGGTGTGGGCGCCAACATTGAGGCGCCAACCAGCTCGCAAGCTGAGGGCGTCCCATAGGGTCATGGCGACCAGGATGATCCGGGGATATCGCACGATCTCCGGCGAGGCGGCGGGCCTCCTTGCCGGATTACCGCCATGGGATCTGGAGGCAAAGGTCCTCGCGCAAATATGGGAGTGGCGCGAGGAGGCCAAACGCCGGGGCGTAAGTCCGCTGCCGCAGGAAATCGCGGCACAGCGGACAGAGCTCCGGCGGGATCTCATGGTGACATGGAGAGAGCGATTGTCGCAACCCAGTGCTGGGCACGCCACGATTGCGGCGGTAAGTCCCCTCTTTGAGGAGTGGTTTGAGAGGCGGCATGGCGTCCTCACCTTCCGCCTGACGCAGGTCCTCACCGGACACGGTTGTTTCGGGAGGTTCCTGTTTCGTATAGGGCGGGAGGAAACGCCCGGGTGTTTCCACTGCGAAGATCGCCCTGAGGACACGGTGGAGCACACGGTGGCGGTCTGCCCTGCTTGGGCGGAGCACCGCCGTGTCCTCGTGGAGGCGATCGGCGGCGGCGATCTCTCGCGTCCGGCCCTGGTCCAGGCCATGGTACGGAGCGAGAGGGCATGGGGAGCCGTCACCTCCTTCAGCGAAGCAGTAATGCTCGCGAAGAGGGAGGCGGCGCACGTGAGGGAGAGGTAGCACATGCGCCCTCGCGACCCCAGCCGCCGCAGGATACGGAGACGCCCTGGGCGTCGGGAATCCGAGGCCGATTTCCGGCCACCGTAGGCATGGGCTTGCGGACGGCGAGTAATGGGTAGCTCGCTGTCCGGTAAGGACCAAGCCCAAGTCGACGGCGCGTTGTGTTCCACGCGCGCCTCAAAGAGATGTCAGCACAAAAATGATGGGGCCCGCAAGGGCCGATGCCTGTCAGGGGTGCGGGTTTGTTTGAAAGAGATACCACAGCCCCTGGCATACGGGCTACTGAAGGAACACGGGTGGGTTTTAGTCAGTAGAAGTCTGACACGCCCTCCTGCTCCACCCAGAGCGGTCTGCTGGTAACTGGTCAATCGCTTTTAACGTGGACGAAAATACTCTCAAAACGTCCTCTTGGGGTACCAAAATACAAAAGCAATTTGGAATTTTGGACTAGCTATGAATTCGAAGGTATTTTAACAAAAATACTACGTAGCTTACCTGTTTCAAAATATTCAAACCAACTCTATTGCTAGTAAAAAAAAAAACTGAAGCAGGTTACTTTGCACAGCAACGAGCAAGCTCGAAGCGATGAACAATATTAAAACAAAAATACAATGGAATCAAAACAAAAGCCGGAGCTCTTATATGCAATTTTTTAGTAAAAATATTAAAGAATTTGCTTAAAACTACATGTGTGACTATAGAAAATGAAGTTATCATACTTATTTATAAAGATGAGAAATACTTTCATTAGCAGAGAGCAATGGTTGCCCAGTGGCAACGGCCGCGACTTACGAGTTTGTAGGTCTATAGGTTCAAACCCAGACAGGCGCTTTACATTATGTACATTATTTCATCACCACTGCTCTCAAAACGGTGAAGGAAAACATCGTGAGGGAACCGACATGTCCTAGAACCAAAGATTAGAAGACATGTGAATCTACCAACCCGCACTGGACCCTCGCGGTTGATTACGGCCCACTCCCTCTCATCGAAAGGAGGCCGGTGTCCCAGCACGGCGAACATTATGGGCTCATTATGCTATTGTGATAAAATAGACTGCCTTAAAAAGATGCAAAAATAAAAGACAGATTTCGAATCAGAGACGATACTGGACTTACCTATTAAAATCTAGATCATCATCTGCCTAGCCTTTTCCCAACTATGTTGGGGTCGGCTTCCAGTCTAACCGGATGCAGCTGAATACCAGTATTTTACATGGAGCGACTGCCTATCTGACCTCCACAATCCAGTTACTGGGTAATACGATACCCCTTGGTAAGACTGGTTGTCAGACTTTCGGGCTTCTGACGACCCGTAACGACTGTCAAAGATCCACAAATGACAGCCGACCAACGGCTTAACGTGCTTTCCGAGGCACGGAGGGGTCTTGATATGTAAAGATGGTCACCCATCCACGGACCAACCGCGGCAAGCGTAGCTTAACCTGGTCGATCGACCCGTGCAGCTATGTTACTTAGCCACAAGCCCCTCTTAGCCCCACAAGTTCCTCTAAAATCTAGATCAATCTTTCAAAAGCCTACCTGTAGAAAAATCAGATAAAGGATGACCCGATTCTATCCCTACTTCAAATGATGTACAGTGACGACCAGCCTTATAGTCTAATATGGGCACCCATATAGGTGGTCATACAGGCGGCCATGTAGGTACAGTCGAAAACAATGTGGATTCAGTTCACACGCCGACTTGACGTGGGCTTTGGAGTTTCAGAAAAGCGACAGGTACCAGTTTTTAGGCCCACGGTCGGGGTCAATAACCGGGGCGAGTATTTCGACAATGCGACTGTACCAAGTGCGAGTGTCGTATTGCGCACGCGGCTTGTTAAAGTGCGAGTTTTGTTTCATTTCCATGTCTTTGATACTTAGTTTCCGTTCGTTTTGCGTTTTAGCGAATTTTTCGGGATCATATTTCTTTGCGTTTGTGGAATTGTTATGTTGTAGTTTTGTGGGTGATGTAAATGGAGACTTGTATTGAATTATTATGATTAAGTTTTCATTTTACTAAATTAAAATTTGCTAATACTGAATCATTTATTTACGGTGAAATCTTTTAAACTATGGTATACTTGCTTTTTATCTGTATACATATATATCCTACTAATCCTAATAATATTATAAATGTCAAAGTTTGTATGTTTGGATATTTAGATGTTTGTATGTTTGTTTGTTACTCAATCACGCAAAAACCGCTGAATCAATATGGATGAAATTTGTCACACGGATAGTTTGTAACCAGGATTAACACATAGGATACTTTTTTGTTCCCGAGGGATTAGTTCCGACCCCCACGCGGGCGAACCCGCTGGAAAAAGCTTGTAATAAATACATACATAAATAAATAATAATAGTACCTCATTATAATTCGATTATATTCGAAACTGCTCCAATTTAAAAGGTAAACGTATCGCATCGTAATTGAGCAGACAAAATGTATAAGATACAAGTTTTTGCCGCCATTTCACTCGCGTAACTCCGTTAATTGGCTAAAGATTTTTTAGTGTTTCACTTCCTTACTTGATACCTCGAATATGTGAATATGTAGGTGCTCGGTAAAAAGCGAAGTATTCGATTAAAATGATTAAATGTAGGCTAATAAATTAATGTAATACGGCAGTAATCAGCAAAAATACTTTTTTATATGTTGTATTATTTTTAATACTTATAAAAAAACGTCTTAAAATTTGAAAATCGGCTACTTAAAAGAAAACTGACTCGTTTAGTACCTAACAGTTCAATTATTATGAAAAAAAAAAACATAAGTTTAAAAACTAAAACTTCATTTTAAATTGAAATCTAAAACTGGGTTCGTGACACAAGTAAGTAACGAATAACTCATAAAAATTAAACCTTAGAAGTAATTAGACTCAAAAAATTGACTAATAAAAAAACCTAAGTAGATTATAATAGATTATAACCTAAGTAGATTATATAGATTAACCTAAGTAGATTATAGACCAGACCAAAATCAAGCGTACCTTTTTGTTTTTTCATGTGTAAGGGTTGGACCAGCACCCTAATTGCGTAACTTACGATTAATCATAATCGGTTTCGTTTTCACAGTTCAACAATATTCATTGCGTTATTTACGTTGTTGAGCAGACACTTGTTTCGAACATATGAAGCAATGGTTTAACAATCCGTTTCAAAACGATACAGATTATGATGAATCGGGAGTTACGCAATTAGGGTGCTGGCGTGCTTAGCCAAAGTAATTCGTGTTTTGCATATCGACGCGCAAACTGGCACCATTAATTGCACACTATTCTAGATCTACATGACACGAGTCTAGAATGATATGCTGAATTCATGGTTACAGTTTGCACACTGGTTAAAAAAAATCCCTGTACATGACTATACCAACTTTTAAAATAAAATGTTCTTTATCTTAATTTTGTCCACTGCTTCTCTACAAACAAAATCCATGCAAAATTAATGCACACGCAGACAAACAACCTCATTATCAACCTACATAATATTCAGACAAGTTTGCGCACTCCGGCGCGCCTTATTTCACGTTCACGGAGGCTAATTTTGACGGACCGCCACAGGCACCGCTGCTGCCACTCCCATATTCGATTACATGTCGTGATGACGCTGAAAACTGGACTAGATTGAGAGATAGCCTGTTGGGGTGAAATTGTGGTTATTAATTTTGTTGAGGGTTTTTAATGTTACTTGCTTTTTATGGTTTTATTTCGGTTTAGTAGTAAAAATACAGGAGTTAGACATCGTTAATTTATATCATCACTAGCTTTTTCCAGGCTATGCCCGGCTGGAGGTCGGGAATTATCCCACGGAAAAATACTATCGGGATGAAGTACCCATCCTATGTGTTAATCCAGGTTTTAAACTACCTGTGGAGCCAAATTTCATGCAAATCCGTTCAGCCGTTTTTGCGTGATTTAGTAACAAACATGTAAACATACAAACTTTACTATTTATAATATTAAGTAGGAGAAGGATAAGTTATTTTAATAAACTTGAACATATAATCACGTCTTTTATCCCGGATTCCACTCTAATTACATCTCCTAAATTTCTGAAACAGAGCATAATCTGTCAGTCTCGTTTCTTCCTTCACGGATCTCTACTTCTCCACTCTCATACCGATCTCCTTTATTGCAATAAAAATAAACTAAACTGCGATATAGTAAACTAATAAAAACATTCGCTTAAAACGGAATACCGTTACCGTTACTTCCCCGAAAGAATATATACCACGACAATACAAATCGATTACAACAATCTAGTAAATAGTACTTACTATTTAATGCCTAACAATACTTGAAACAGCGCGCTAACTCGCTCAAAATAATAAGAAATACAGATCTAATCTTATATTAAAGCAAAAAATCTAGATGACTAGCTTATATATAACATTTACTAGTAGAACAGAAATTAGCAAGGCTGGCCTGACGCGCAGGTGGTCGCCAATGCCACGCAAAAATCAACCTTATGTTTATGAAATAGAGTGTTTATTTGTGTTAGTTGAATGTGTCATTTAGAACAGTTCAAGGAACTACACTCCCACACCGATACATTGAGTTATATTTTCTTTTTTAGAGTTCAGTTGGAACGGAAACCATGGCAGAAAAACTTTTTGTCGATCCTTACGAATTCATTACTGAAATTCATCATTTTGTAGAGTTTATATCGATAATGACGTAAATAAAATACTTACGAATGTACTTGTTTTAAGTAGGTACTTGTTAGGAATTATTGTGAAGTGCAGTGTTGAAGAAATCGATTTTACGCGTTGATTAATCTAAATGTGAGTAAAAATTGATTCACTTGACAACTCAGGGCGAAATTCATCAATTAAACTGAACGCGATTAGCAGCACATCTTGACTATGCCATTTTTGTTGTAAATCCTTTTAATGTTATTATTGTTATATATTGACACTGACGTCTCCTGGACCAGCACCCTAATTGCGTAACTCACGATTCATCATAATCTGTATCGTTTTGAAACGGATTGTTAAACCATTGCTTCATATGTTCGAAAAATGTGTCTGTTCGACAACATAAATAACGCAATGGATATTGTTTAACTGTGAAGACGAAACCAATTATGATCAATCGTGAGTTACGCAATTAGGGTGCAGGTTTAGACTTCTTGATCGCGCTCATTTTCGATGGAAAAATTAGCCGTATTCGTGAACGTTACTTTCATAAAGACATTTATTTATGTTTAAGTTTTTTAGCAATTTGAAAGCGAAGCTTTTCCCCGTTCCGTCGTAATTTTCTTTCAATTCCAAAACAAACGCGCAACCAAATTGTGCAAAAAGTCGCCTTGTGCATGTCCTAAATGTAGAATTTACTGCGCAGGCAAAAACAAGACTTTGGCTCCTTGCCTACAAGCGCCGAGAAACCCATTTCAGTTGACTTTACAATTTGCAGAAAAAGAACCAACCGTCGCTAGTTTCAACCTTTTTTTTTTCTTGACAAAACGTGATACAAATGCAGAATTACAAGAGTTTAAAAGAATTAGCTGAATTCGGTTTTGAACTAGAAACTAGTTAAAGCCTTGTTTGGGTTTAATTACAACTGAATGCAACTTTTCTGGATAGAATTATTTAATGTCTACTAACACCTGCATATGTCTCGATCCCGTAAGAATAGGTATCGGAATAAAAATATTCTATCCTATCTCCTAATCCAGGTCATAAGTCTACTCCTGTGTAAAATTTCATGCAAATCCGTTCAGCCGTTTTAGCGGGAGAGCGTAAAAAGCAATCATACAAAAAATCAATAATGTTCCGTTTATAATAAACAATACTGATGGCCCACTTTTTCTCTCGATTTTACACTGAATATCATATTTAAAAAAATTACAAAAATACACGTCTTGAAAAAACCTCTAAATAGTTGACGGAACCAGTTCTTTGCGCACGAACTATTCCTACTACATTTTTTGCTGTCCATTTCTTGTTAATGATGAATCGTCTATTATTTGAATAGGTAATACAGGCTATTGGGAGCAATGGACCTCAGCACTTATTACAACGATATAATTCTAGATTCGAGAACGAATTCGCACAAAAAATACTAATGTTTACGGAACAGGAGTGCTTAAAACACTTAGTAAAAGAAAGAAAGAAAGAAAGAAAAATGAATTTATTTGTCACAGGAACACGTACATATAAAAAAAATTAAATAACATATGAATAAAATAAAATAAAAAACAACAACACAAATATTTTCATAAAGAACATAAATAGTCGGCAGCTGCACGCCGTGACTGTGACAAGAAGGTTTCCACTCAGCATGATGCTGTGCTATGGGACCCACAGCACAGCGCTGATTTTCAGTGGTGGGTGGTAGTAGTGTATTTAAAGTGGTTCATAGAAATTATCATCGTTATAAATTGCCGTACACGTATCTATTGGTCGATCGTTCACGATCTGTCTTCATATGTTATAGAAAAAAGGAAGTTCTTAAGAACTTGGCATCTAACTGTGAATGTGTCTAGAAGAGCTTTCAATTTTTCTTGGTTTTGTATTCAAACTGAAAATCCAAAATGGCTGACAAGACATCCTTGTTGCGATCAACGAGCTGTTGACTCATCTATATTATAGACACAATAAATTAAGTCGCTTTTTTGTCTGTGTGACCGCGTTTTTCTTGAAAAGTACGCCAAAGATCATGATACAGTTTTCACCATAATTTTGTGAATTTATTCCGATTTATGTGTAACATCATCACCGTCATCAAAATTTCATATGAAAGATCTCAACGTTAGGCCTTCCCGAAGCACCGCCACTTCTACTGCTTCTGTACTTCTCGCATCATCGTCGTAGGTCGTCCTATCATCATTCTTGACCTTATCCCAATTGTATTAGGGGTGACGCATGTATTGTACGTCTCTATTAGTCGGTACATCCCGGTAATCACCACCTTTCTAGCCACATCATCTTTCACACAGTTCAACCATTGTTTCTTTAATCTTCCCCTACTCTTATAGCCAACAAAATTCATTCTCTAAACTATCCGCACGGCATGTTTCTCATTCTGCCATATCACATGCCCATACCATTTTTTTTTTTTTTTGTTTGGGAAATCATCAAATAACTTCTCCCGTTCTGGGTGGCGCAGGAGGGCGTGTCAGACTTTTACTGACTAAAACCCACCCGTGTTCCCTCAGTAGCCCATATGCCAGGGGCTGTGGTATCTCTTTCGAACAAACCCGCACCCCCGGCAGGCATCGGCCCTTGCGAGCCCCATCAAATTGTGCTGACATCTCGATAACTATTTTTTGCACAACTTTTAATTTATCGGTGCCACTTTCAGAATCGATCCTTTTTCTATCCATTCGTGTAACCATTACACATCCTTCTTAGCATTAGTATCTCAGCTGCACGCAATACCCTTTCATTCATCCCTTTTGTGGCCCAACCTTCTGATCCATACAAGATAGCTTGTCTAACCATTGTTTTGTGTCTGTCGTGGCCATATCGTAGATTTGCTCACTTCATGAAACGAGATTTTTTTCTCGAGAAGATGGTCGACGGGGCACCCCGAGGTTCCGTCAGTGGGGCTCCGTCAACCTGACGTCGATCGTTTTCTTCTGTAATATAGCATTTCATGAAATTCTCGAGCATTTGATGAAGTGAGCAATCTACGATAAGGCCATTTTAATATTAAACTTACTTATAATAGAGTAATTTCGATATTTTGTCCAGTCGTAAAAGCCAGGCGAAACTGGGATGCTTCGCTAGAGTGTAATAATAAGCTGAACAATATAAGAAATAAGAATACTTAATCAAAGTTGAGTGGATATTTAGATATTTGATAACGACAAAATTATCCTTTACGAAGAGCTATAATACTAATGCATTTTATCAATGGATCATTAAACTTTTTTGTCTGAGTTACATCATCAGCATGACAAATTAGTGACACTTTGTTTAACTAAATATGTTTTATAGCTTTGAATATAAATAAAGTATGTTCACAAAGTGCAGCCGGAGTATGTCGACCCTGATTTTAACGTCTTGCCGCCAAAATGCACGCCCGATACTTAGGCATGACTGTGTAACTAAACGAGTTTATGACATAATCAAGCGTGGATAATATATATTTTTTCGGAATATATCGCTGTTTTATCAAGAACAGATTAATTAATGAAGGAGTATTGAATGCCTCGCAAATTTAACTTGACCTGCACCCTAATTACTTAACAATCAGATTTTTTTCAAGATGTTGCTATTCCACTGCTTCATAATATTATGTTAGAATAATTCGTCTACTCAACGTAAATAACGCAATGATTGTTGTTAAACTGTCAAAGTGAAAGATTCCTGCTGTGAGTGTAATTACCCCTCCGGTCGCTACGTAACTATAAGACTACTACGAAATCAATGAGAAAATTATATACCATGACATTTAAGTAGTCTTACAAAGATCCACTCAATGTTTCCGACATAAAATATCACTAGGTGCGATTAAAAAAACGTTACCATTAACTAAGATAATAGGTACAAAGAATAATAAATAATGCTTTAGAATTATGAAACATCCTGTTAATAGTGTTTACGTATCAAAGGGAGAAGATACCTATACCATTACATTCCATCATTCATTGCATCTCCATAACTACGAGTATGTCATGCGTCTTAGTGAATGAAATTTTAATTTTTTTAATTATTCATGTTCAATTTTTTTATTTTTTTTTATTTAAATGTGTTGTAGTCATTGGATACTCGAAGTGGGCTGCTGTTGTAAGATGACTAAAATGTCGCTGTGTACAACAAGGAAACCTGCCATTTTGCACCTACGTCATTTGCCTAGCCTTCTTCCTAATTCTGTTTGAATCGGGTACAATTCTATCTAAACGGATGCAGCTGAACCAGTGATTTGCCATATTGTGCCCTAGCATGATACGAAAATATCTTAGGAATGTTAACCATACCGTTCCATGTTTCAATATCCAGGGTGTCCGGTATTGAATGGATAACCTTGAAATGGTTCATGGTAGAACTAAAGGCCATTCAGAAAAAAACATTTTTCATTAGTATTTTCTCTGTAAAAATAAAAAATAAAAAAAACAATCGACTTCCGAAAAATCAGTAGAAAGTGAAAAATTACTTTAACTTCGGAAAGTCCACCGACTTTCCGAAGTTAAAGTTATTTTTCACAAAGACACCTCTTTGGATATGTATTTATTTTTTTGTCACCGCCTGCTGATATTTTTTTTTATTTTTATAGAAAAATTAAGTACAAATAAAAATAAATTCTGAGTGGCATTAGTTCTACCATAGACCATTTCAAGGTTATCCATTAAATACCGGACGTCCTGTATATCTAAAACCTCTCAAAACACTTTTACACTGTGCCATTATTCCGACATGACCCCGGAAGCAACATGATTCCACCTAACAATGTCCTTCTGGCGTCTTCAAAACGGTAAAAAGATCAAAGTGACTTCACAAAACCCTTATGGAGTGATTACATGAAGGAAGCTGACATCTCCAGCCATCTGATAAGCTTGCTAATTACGAGGACACAAAGGCAAGGGACACGGACGTAAAAAAAAAACAACAATTGGGACTTTGGCTGCCCTGTGACTGCATATAAAAGCTTTTTTCATACTACATACCTTCATTTTAATTACGTTTTCGCTCCCTGGGTCTTGGGAAAGCTACTTTGATTTAAAAATATTTTTAAGTTTTCGACTGACTAATTTGGCTCCAGTGTACAGTCGCCAGCAGGTCAAGCTATCCCAATCTGTCAAATTTTCCCAATTGAACATAAACCTTATTCCTTTGTGATAAAGTTGAAAAACAATCAAAGAAATTTGACAGTTTGGGGTAGCTTGATGTGCTGGCCTCTGTACATGTTTTTTTTTTACTTCTGGAACATCTTGAAATGAGGGACAAAATAAGGAGCATATTGCATAACCAGTTTTGTGTAAACAAACATATAATCAAGTCTTTAAAAAATAAATACACAATGTGATTAATTCATCACACATCTGCCAAAAAGCGACCATTGCCCCCGAAATATAAAGTAAATAAAGTCAACCAACGTCAATCAAAAAAATGTTAAAATACCCACCCACTGATCAAAAGCACATTAGCTATCGGCACAATGTATGAACGGGTAAAAGCTTCACTCCTAACGACATTTTACGAGACTTCTTGATCAGCATAAAGACGTACCTTATTATGATTGATACAGTTATTGGGATTGAGAATATCCTGCTGGAATTCTACCTATAGATTCAACATCATCATCATTTCAGCCGAAAGACGTCCACAGCTGGCATATGTCTCCCCAAGCATCACCACTTCGTTCCTACGGTCTTCACTACTCATCGGTCTATCTTGTGGGAGGCTTCCCAATGCCTTCCGATACGCGATCGCCACTCCAGAAACTTTTTGCCCTATCGGTCATCTGTACTGCGAGCAATGTGCCCCTGCCCACTGCCACTTAAATTTGGCAATTCTTTTTTTTAACCTATGGATTAATTATCAAAATCAAAACGTTACAAATGCTAAACGAAAAGTTTAACTGTATCTTTGTCATTTGGTTGCTAATATTCTTTTGCTTACTATTGCAAATCTAGCAGCAAAACTTCTGTACCTATATATGTGTTTTGATTTCAGCGCTTGTTTCGTTCACATTTCTCGGCGCGGGCGCACCTACGCGTCGGCGCGACGTACACTCACACATACTGTTACTTTCTCGGTAATTTTCCGATTAGTGAGTCAATGTAATAAAAAATGGAGCTCTATCATGACTGTTGCTACGTCAACGGTCAACGCGTTTGTTAGTGATCTCAAATGTATCATACTCGTGATTGTTTTTTTTTATGTGTGATTGGTTTATGATTTATTGCCAATTAGTTGTAAATATCGTTTATGTATTGCTTTGGTGTAAAGTTGTAAGTCTGGCTATGATACATCGGGGTATTGGCTTGAAAAATATAAGTTGTAAAAATATATATCCGTTGTGTAACTTGCAAACAAATTACAAAAACGGATAAGATACCTACACTTGAATCAATGGCTTAATACTCGTATTTACAATGGTTACCGTAGCAACCACTTCTGTTTTCTATAATTCCATAGGCCGAAATAGAGCATAAATCACTGTGAAGTAGGGTAACAAATAAATGAACGAAACCACAGTCAGACTATCATTCAATTACAACATTTTAGGCTTGTGACGGGCATTTCGTAGAAGGGCAGCGTCCTGCTGTCTGCTATTAACGACTGTGGTCTTCCATCTGACAATATTTTTTTTATAATAGGCTGGTGTTTGGTCGCGTCATTGGTACCAACCGGTTCGAACTATGTTGATTAATGATGATGAATATTCTCTCTTCATTGAAGCGTTTATTGGGAGGCCCGAATTTTGCAAACGACCGTAGACCGCGGCTGTCAGATCTAGCCGATAAGTTAGGTAGTGTGGTGCCGGACGTAAAAGAATAGCACCATCCCAATTCTTCCCGTGGGTGTCGTAGAAGGCGACTAAGGGACTTACTAGAGAATGGGCAGTAGCGTTCTCTATGCATTTTACCACCATACTGCTATCACCAACCCGCCTGCCAAGCGTGGTGATTATGGCAATTCCCTCCCCGTTTGGAGGAGGCTTATGTCCAACAGTGGACGTCTTTCGGCTGAAATGATGATGATGATGATGAAGTTAGGTAGAAAGAAGGGCAAACCTAGAATTTATGAAATACTTATAATTGTTATCAATCAACAACTACACAAGACATGGGCTGTGATGAAACCTGCCCCGTCATTCCAACAATCATTGCGCCCAACAACAAACGTCTCCCATCCGAAGATGACCATGATCACGTACAAATATTCCAGTCTTTTTTATATCAAATAAATAATTTTTCCAACAAACTTTCTCTTTCTAATAGCTCATAGTAGCTCCAAAAACTATAACTGGACTAATAATTAAAACGTAGAATAGCGTTAAAATTCCCGATTGGTTCCAGTGCGCAGGCCGCTTAGCTTGTGGGTACCAGGGCAGCATGGCTTGCGACCGGTTGTATATGGAAAGTGACTCATTCCGAGCTCGACAGTGATCTGTAGGCGATCTACTCTCACCGAATTGTTCTATGTTTATTGTTGATGTTTAGACTGTCAATGACTTGAGTATATGTGGGAGTTTCCTTAAAAAGGTAGACTTTCTAGTAGTATAATGTAGGTATGGGAACTTTCAAATATGACATGTCTGGTCATAATTTCTTCTTTGTTTTATTTCAAATTTTGTCACGATTTACTAAATGCCGTCATGATGGGTAGCATTTCTTTCATTAATGACATAGTAAGCCATGTAATCAAAAGTTGTGCTTACCGTGTTTCTTCAATCAGATTCACTTTTTGCTATGCGTCTTGGTATTGATTGGTTATTTAAACGAGTTAAAATTGCTTTTAATTCTGTAAAAATCTGTAAATCAGTCTGGTTTACTGACACATCAATTAAAATTACCAGTTCATGCAAAATAAAATGTCTATAAAGACATTTCAAAATCTTCTAAACAATGCTCTACAAATGTCAACTTTCATGTAATTGGCTGAGATTCATTCGGTTATGACTGTTTGGACAAGTAGAACAGAATTATATTTAATACTAGCTTTTGCCAGCGGCTTCACCCACGTGGAGGTAGAAAATTATCCCACAGGAATGAACTACCTTACTACCGGGATAAAATGTATCGTACGTGTTAATCCAGATTATAAGCTATCTGTGTGCCAAACTTCATCAAAATCCGTTCCGCCGTTTTAGCGTGATTGAGTAACAACCATGTAAACATACAAATTTGGTAATTATAAATGCTGGACGAATTGTCCCGAATTCGTGACAAAGTACAGTCACGAAGATTAATGTTTTGTATCACAATCATTATCGGCCACTAAACGTCCCACTGCTGGGAACTCTAATTTTGTATGTCATAATAAAATTATTCACCATTTGTGAATTTATAAAGAACTAGCTGATCTGCGAACATCGTACCGCTTCAGAATCAATCAATATTGGCATAACCTATCAGCACAGAGCCGGAGAAGTTATTTGATGATTTGCCACACTCAAAAAAAAAAACCTTACAGCAAAACATCTTGTGTCAATGGCGCATCATCTCTTACCAAGTTAAGACAACCTCATTCTTCGAAGAACTAAAGCATTTTCTAGCTGACTTACCAATGTTAAGTGGCTCCTACCGAGTTATGACAACCTAGTGAGTACTTCGAAGGCATAATGCGTTTTCTAACTGACATACAAATCTTCAAAAGGTACCCGGTCTTTGGGGATAAGACCGGGGAGTGTGGGATTTTTACCTCACTAAAACCACCCTGGTGGTCATCATCTACACATGGACCCTTCCATGTCTAGATGGTAACGGTACCCCCCTGGGTACCGTTAACTCTCTGTGCAACGCCTGTTAGGGCACAAGTCTGACACGTCCTCCTGCTCCACCCAGAGTGGGAGTAAGCAAGTTATTTGATGATTTCCCAGCCAAAAAAAAGGTGTACTCTTACCGAGTTATGACAACTTGGTTCTTCGAAGGCATAAATCGTTTTCTAGCTGACAAGAAAAATGTATGAGAAAATGAATTGTCCCAATATATTTTTTGTTAATTTTTCCCATGTTTTAATATTTGTCCTGCTATTCGAGGCGGAGACGAATCCAACAAATCAAAGATCATACAAATCGGTTCAGCCGTTCTAGTGTTATAAGTGGTGGAACTAACCCGACTTTGTTTTATTTATATAGATATATCTCGACACATAGTATTCGAAAGTGACTATGTCTATGCTTGTCTATAATCTTCAACATGTAGCCAATTCTGCACTTCACATTTATAATATAAGTAGGATTAGTGTCAACTCTGCAGTCAACATGTATATGCATTGCAACATTTAGATGCATATCCCCAAACGGCAATTTTTTTACCTATTCTAACGCTAATTATTCGCCTGCTGAACCAGCACTACACACGCAAACGATACTATTTAAAAAATTAGCATTCTTCAAATTACAGTAACCTAGGCAAAGGTCAAAGAATCTTATGAAGTCTAGACGAACACCAACTTGGGGCAAAACTATGTGCTAACACGATACCACTTTCAGAGACATACTCATACCACAAATCTAGATTTCTAACAAGAACATTTCAGTAATACCTTCACTTCAAATTCAATGTGTCTGTCTTATTAAATGTTATTTAATCTATCAATATTTTATTCCTACTTTGATCATAACCATAATCAGCCCACGTTCCCACTGCTGGGACACATGCGTCGTTCCTGTGTGAGCTGTAGTTTACCATGCCAGCCCAATTCGGGTACGGGTGGTGCTGAGCATACGATGGTACCCAATCCTTTCACCATAAGCTATTAGCAAACGCATCTAGAATAAAAAACAAATGACGTTTAATAAGATAATAAAATGAATAATGCAATTGAAACCTCATTTCACAATCTAGAAATGTAACATCTTAGCAACTGAAAGTTTTAAAAGATCTGACGCATTCCATCGTCTAACCGGTTCTAGATTCGTAGAAGGAGAACAAGAGAATATATAATAATGAAATACTGGGTCGATTTTGATATATATTTTTTGCAGGTAAGTAGAATCTGGTCCAGTCATAGCAGGAAAGTTCCACTCAAGTTAGTTCATCTGTTTCTGAGATATGGTATACTTATACATATGATATATGTGTATATACACATATTTGGTGCATTCTAAACTTGATTTGAAGCGATCGATAATTGTGATAAGGCCACTTTCAGTGTTATTTCTTCCCCGTACCGATGATTTCATCGTTGTTGACTTTGCTCAAGATATTGGAACAGAAGAATCAGAAAAAGTGGTGGTCTAGTGGTGAAAATGTTCTTTCCCTTGCAAATGGAAGTGGTCTCCAGTAGTAGCATTTTGTAGCAATCGTAGTGAAAGGATTGAAAAGGTCATCTAGATAGTACGACACCAAGAGGTAGGTGTCTAGGTTGCGCCGGAAGCCTATGTTATCGCAATAGGGAACCAATTTACTTATGTAGTTCGGGGAAGTCTTTCACCTAATGCTAGTATGGATCTCAAGCTAGCTACAGCGAAAATCATTTCAGGGTGGCGACCCATAGAGTAGCTAGAAGACGTCATGCGTTTGGAGAAGTCAGTCCAGTAGTGGCCTGCTACTACAAACTTAAGGCTCCCTAAGGCGCGGACAGACGCAAGGCGACAGCGCGACGCGACTTTGGTGGAACCAAAAATATGAAAACTTAGTGAAAATTTGTTCTACCGATTGCGTGTCGCGCCTTCTTTTAGGACCCTCTATGAAGAAAGATACAGCAAAGCCTCACGTATTCTTTCAAATGCGATCATTTTGGGAGAATAAACATGTAGGTAAGTTTGTGTAATAAATGTTTCATTGACTACAGGGGCAGCGGTTCTCAATTTCCGTAGCGACCCTTTTCGAAGCAGCTATAAAATTGTTTATATATGTAGGGGACGTGGTTTGTTGCAGTAGCAGTGTCAATTTATTTTATTTTAAAAGGGAGATGATTCAAAGGTACAACTTTCAGCATCTTCTAGTATCATTCTAAGTTGACTACATATGAATGAGAAAAACTTACCAAACTGTGTAAATTACCTGCGAAATCTCCACATTTCGTACGGCCCATAACTTTGGCGGCCACAAGCTCGGCATACTGTACGCTAAACGAGCTCATTGTTTTCCACACGCATCGATCTGAGGCCCAATTAGAGCATTCGATCGACACGGACGATTAACCGAATATTCTACATTCATTCACCAAGAAACAAAGCGCTAGAAGGAACGTAAAACGGTCATACAAATCCTGCTAATATAAATGCATTGGCGGCGGCGATCTCTCGCGTCCGGCCCTGGTCCAGGCCATGGTACGGAGCGAGAGTGCATGGGTAGCCGTCACCTCCTTCAGCGAAGCAGTAATGCTCGCGAAGAGGGAGGCGGCGCACGTGAGGGAGAGGCAGTCTATGCGCCCTCACGGCCCCAGCCGCCGTAGGAGACGCCCTGGGCGTCAGGAACCCCAGGCTGATTTCCGGCCACCGTAGGCGTGGGCTTGCGGACGGCGAGTAATGGGTAGCTCGCTGTAAGGACCAAGCCCAGGTCGACGGCGCGTTGTGTTCCACGCGCGCCTCAAAGAGATGTCAGCACAATGTGATGAGGCCCGCAAGGGCCGATGCCTGCCAGAAGTGCGAGTTTGTTCGAAAGAGATACCGCAGCCCCTGGCATACAGGCTACTGAGGGAACACGGGTGGGTTTTAGTCAGTAAAAGTCTGACAAGCCCTCCTGCTCCACCCAGAGCGTTATTTGATAATTTCCCAACCAAAAAAAAACCGGGGGTTAACACATAAGGTACTTTTTATCCCGGTAGTACGTTCCCGCGGAATAATTTCCACCTTCCAAGCGGGCGAAGCCGCGGGCGGAAGCTAGTAATCCGACTAATATTATAAATGCGAAAGTTTGTGGGAATGGATGGATGTTTGTTACTCTTTCACGCAAGAACTACTGAACGGATTTGGATCAAATTTGTCACACAGATAGTTTCTAACTTGGATTAACATATAGGGTACTTTTTATCCCGGTGGTACGTTCCCGCGGGATAATTTCCGACCTCCACGCGGGCGAACCCTCTGGCAAGTTTATTCATTGAATCAAGAAATAAATTCATCAACTCAGCTTCTCTTGGTGCATTGGCTATACAGTAGATCTTTCTCAAACTGCGCAACAACAAGAAAAGCTTTCAACGGGCTGTCAAGAGTTCATTTATCTTCTTCTACGGAACGCAACAAATACAAAGTCACACGTCACATATGCAACTTACGAGTGTAGATCGTAGGTTCGAACCCAAACAGCGGCGATTTACTTTGTGTAAATTATTTCATCACCACTACTCTCAAAATAGTTAAGGAAAACATCATAAGGAAATGTCTTAGAACCAAAAATTTTAAGCCATGTGACATATACCAACCCGTACTGGGCTCGTGTGTTAGATTACGGCCCACTCCCGCTCACAGTGAAGAGCCCTGTGTCCCAACAGTGGGAATATTATAGGCTGATTATGCTACGTCACGTGGCATCTGCAGTTAATAAACTAGTTGAGTAGAGTTCAAAGTCTAAAACTGTCCAATTATTCAAGGTCGCTCCCCAGTCGCAAAGTGACGAAACGAGAATGAGATAACCTTTTCGGGAAGTATATTAAATTGACCGTATATTACATTTAGACCAATGTCTTGCCTACGATAACAGATTTCGGTCAGAGTGACATGACGCTAAATATTTTTGTATAAAAACAAAAACGTTTCTGTATACCTAGATATTTATTACTTATCAGAAAGCACTGCTATTTTGAAGCATTTTTAAGATCTTTTTTTTCCGGTATGTACACACGGCTACACATCAAGCTATACATTTCGAGTTTTTTATTTTATTTTATTGTGTATGGCATCTCGCAGTTGACCTTGAGAGGCCGTGACTGCTCAACCGGACTTTCCTGTGAAGGTTTTTAGGAATCTAAAAGCCTCCAGCCAGGGCGTAAAACCTACTTAAACCTAAAACGACTGCGCACTGAGGGCACCCCCTGTGGGGTACGAACCTCGGCTCAGGGAGTCGCTGGCGGGGGGGGAGTCGCTTGGGGGGCAGCTAGTACTATCAGGGACAGGCTGGATCAAGATATTTTCATTATTATTAAACGGGGAATTTAAAGCTACTGGCTCAGCTGCGGCGCGGGCTGGCGCATCAACGAGCAAGGGACGGTCAGGGTTCTGATCGTTTGTGTTTGTGTGCTGTACTGGTGGCCCTATTCTTTTCTTGCAGAACAGTGATGGGGTCGTCTGGGTCGGAAAGGACATGTCTCGGCCGGCGGATTCTACTGATTCTACTGGGGACATAGCTAGCGGCCTTCACAATCAAGGGATTGCGATGTAACTTGGCTTTATCGAAGAAACGCTTCGAGTTGCGTTTCAGAAATTGAGCAATAGTGGGCATTTTCAGATCGAGATGGAGGATCTCGTTCCGAACGAACCAAAGGGAGCCTGTGGCTTGGCGAAGGAAACGGTTTTGGAGGGTCTGCATCCTATGGATGTGTCGGGGGTGGCACATTTCCAGTATGAGCTGATCTCGCATTATATAGTATTTCCGTGCAGTGCGAGATAAGCGTAAACTGGAAATGTATAGCTTGATGTGTATCCGTGCGTACACCAGAATTTTTGGCCAATTATACCTATAATTTAATTACCTACATACATAACATCACGCCTTGTTTCCCCGAAGTGTGGGACAGAGGTATATCTATAGTACATCCACTTTTCGCCAGTAATGTTCAAGTCCCATGTAATGAGCCTATTGCCATCAACCGGGCACAAATCCAGATAACTCAAATACACTTTCCCCGACCCTGGAATCGAATCTAGGACCTCAAAATTCAGCAGTAGCGCTTGCGACCACTACCTACACAAACGAGGCAGTATAAGTTCATAAAGTATGTAATACATTTTTAAACTATGTTTACGCAACGCAATAAATGACAAGACAAATTTCTCGTGTTAAACCATTTTAAACGACACATGGTCTCCGGCATCCGATGTCCACGGTGAGCAAACATTGACCTCTGATGGTTAAAACAAACAATGTTTTCTCGTAGACTTGTTTAATAAGACAGTTCAGTAAATACTTACCGGAGGAAAGCACGATAATTAAAGCTTTGTACGCCGCCAGGAGAAAGCATCACTTTAGTAGACTTGACTACAATCGACGCTGAGAGCTTCATCAGTACAGGCAATAATGTAAACAATAAATTGGTAACGTCTGTTTTTTATCATCGTAACTACAAACTATCTTTCCAAAAATGGTGAGTTTTCACCATCTGGCGGTGTCAATCATGCCGTATACGACAGCAAAAAGTTGTAAACTTAGCCGTATCTAGCTGTAGTGTATCTTTGTACAAATAGGCAGTATATATGAGTGGTGAGTCAGTTCTTGATCGATGGGAATCAGTGGTGATCGAATGCTGGCCAGTTTCATTCATGAGTTGGGCAGACAATGGGTTTTTTCCTATTAATGAGTTGGTCTGATTGTGACTGAACGGAATTGTGATTTGAATGCAATTGGACTGTAACTGTTTTTTTTCAGACGGTTTACCAACCGTCTGAAAAAACAGAGCATACGTAGCTTGTGAGAAAGCATTTGTAAATTATTTTCAAAGGAAATGTTTTGTTTTTGTAGAATTTTGAAATATTCAGGGAGCCTAAGTTTTCAACAGAAGAGCGTAGCAGAGCGCAAAACCGTGTTCAGCTCAATATAAGTGCTCACATATTAAACACATTCTCTGTATATAAAACTACACACGTTTTCCATTTATTACTTAGTCTTAGTTTTCAGAATCATGCTAAAAAGATTCTGACTGAGAACCATAAAAAAAATCTTTATAGATGAAGTTATTTACTTTTCTTGTAGTTTTGTTCAAGTCTCCTTGTTTACAATTTCACTGCTTCGATCGAGATTTTCCCGATCATTTTCGTACGTAAACAACCCACAGTTTATAAAAGACCGAAATAAACAATCACAATAAACATAAACGAGACTCTCAAAGTACAATAATACACCAAATACCACATTAACCTGCAATCACATTTGCGTAGTTATCATCCATCGCGATAATTCGCTCGATATTTATCACCTCATCAGAGTTTCGGACGGGCTCGGGTCAACGACCTCAATGCATCGCGCCTGCGAGATTGATCACCATACGCTGTGCATATAACAAGACCATTTACTTGCCTTGGAGATCGCTCAATTAGAAGCTATTCTTGGCTGGAGGAAACTCGAAGAATGTTGACTTGGTCAGGCGTTCTTAATAACCTACGTCAAAGTAATGACGCTCTGTGAGTATCTGCAGCGTGACGTCGCGTCTGGGGTAGTTCCATGACGTCATTCGCGAGATCAAACCTTCTACGAAGACTCCTTGAAGTTCGGGTTTCCTGGTACTTTAGTAATGTCGATGAGTCAGCCAGCCTGTCAGCTGTCGTACCCAAATCTTATTTCTCGGGACTAAGCATAAAATCGTCGAACAACATTTTTGTATTATACCAAAATGAGCTTTAACTAAATTCTAGGGCAGCAGAACAGATAACAAAAACAAAAGAAGTATTGCCCAGACTGATATGCCAGGCGGCATTAAATAAAACCAGATTTAGGAGCTTAGGTAGACATTTCGTGGAAGTCTGAGTTCTAGACTTCTAATCCAGACTCAAGGCTATGGCATTTGATGTGAAGGCTGAAATTAGACTGATCTGAGGTCAGTGAAGGCAGTTCTTGGTACTCTATTAACTTATCAGTATTTTAAAAAGCATTCAATAGTTGGATCGTTAATCATTTACAGACAAGATGTAGGTAGGTATTTATATTTCGAAAATATTATTCTGTTATGTGCAATTACTTGCAGCAATAAATTATATTAATTACATTTGCGCAAGCGCAATTTAATACAATGATCATATTTACTTTGGAATGCAAATTTTCTTAACATTTGTATCACCTTTATGTTATTTTTTATACTACTGTCGTGTCGTTTAGAAATTCTTGGAACAATCTAGACCTTTTACATACTTAAATGTTTCTTGTAGACAGATTTTATAACATACTCATTAAAATGGCACCCGATTCTTAGCCATTTTTAACCGACTTATGAAAGCAGGAGGTTCTTATTTCACTGCATTTAATACCTACCTTTCAGCCTCATTGTCTCAGTATATCTGACACTAATAACGGCTGATCCGTTATCAGGCTCTCATTCAATCAAAGCTACGCGATATCATTATTTGCACGCATTGTCCGCGTGACGAGTGCACTTTCTCCTGCACTCTAGAGTCTCTACATCACGTTTGTAAAGCTTTCAAACCAGTGTGACCTTAAATATATGTGATGTCATTTCAATAGTTTGTGTTTGTAGTGCTGGGTTTCGGTTCGAAAGGTGCTGTCAATTTTTTATCAAAGACTGGCTTCTGGCCGCGATTTGTCCGCGTGTGAATACTTATTTTACCATAAAATATATCTTACGGCACTCGGAAATACTGTAGCTTCGAATAAGTAAACGAATTTTGGAATCAGATCAGTATAATTCTGAAGATTCCCCCTACATACAATCTCACAAATTGAACCTGTTTATAATATTAGTACCTAAGTACAGATTGATAACACAACCGACAGTAGTAAAAAAAGGGATACATTTTCAACTAAATTCAAACACCATCATCATCTGCCTAGCCGTATCCCAACGATGTTAGGGTCGGCTTCCAGTCTAACCGCATCCGAATCTATCTGACATCCGCAACCCAGTTCCTAGGCAACACGATATTCCAAGGGAGATTGCAGTCTTTTTTTTTTGGTTGGGAAGTCATCACATAACTTCTCCCGCTCTGAGTGGAACGGGAGGGCGTGTCAGACTTTTACTGACTAAAACCCACCCGTGTTCCTTCAGTAGCCTGTGTGCCAGGGGCCACGGTATCTCTTTCGAACAACCCGCACCCCTGGCAGGCATCGGCCCTTGCGGACCCCACCAGTTGGTGCTGACATCTCTTTGAGGCGCGCGTGGAACGCAATGCGCCGTCGACCCGGGCTTGGTCCTTACCGGACAGCGAGCTCCCCATTACTCGCCATCCGCAAGCGTCTTTCGGGCTTCTGACGACCCGCACTCTAATTGCGTAACTCACGATTCATCATAATCTGTATCGTTTTGAAACGGATTGTTAAACCATTGCTTCATATGTTCGAAAAATGTGTCTGTTCGACAACATAAATAACGCAATGAATATTATTTAACTGTGAAGACGAAACCAATTATGATCAATCGTGAGTAACGCAATTAGGGTGCCGTAAAGTGAAACAAGATATACCTAGCTAATAACATAACAGGCTCGCCCCCTATTACAAGGGACATAAACATAACTAAACATTTCGCCAGTTACGTTTATGTACCTCTGCATTTATAACCCTTCGGGAAAAGAAGGCGTGGTATGTAACATCACACCTGTATTCTCAAAAGGGTTGAGCAGTTTGTATGTTTGGTAACTTTTTACATACATACATGCATAAATAAAGATACATACAAACATTGTGTATTACACCATCACGCGAAAACGGCTGAACGGATTTGGATGAAATTTGGCAGACAGTCTATAGATTACCAAATAACCTGTATACCTGGATTAACAACGATAGTTTTTACCTCAGTAGTTTATTCCCGAAGCGAAGCCGCTGGCAAAAATAATTCTAATTACTAGGTATGTAAAGCAAATTGATTAATAAATATCAGTTTCTTCAATGTTTTACGTTATTTGCTAACAATTCGTAATTGTATCCAGTAATTCTAGAAGTGTCAAGTTCTTTCCGACCTTTGTACTAACTACAGTTATTTTTATGCTATTAAGTGGATTTTAATTAAAGTTATTACGGTCGTAATATAAATGATATACCTAATTGTCAATTTAAATATATAATTTCTGCTTTCATTTTGACGGTTAGACAACATTCATTTCGCTATTAACGTTGGTGAGCTGAGAAATTTGCCGAACATACGAAACAATGGATTAGCAATAAGCATCTTTCAAAATCATTCAGATGTCTTATTTAATAAGATGTGATGAAGTAGACAGAATGTTTTGAAATAATTATATCAGTTATCAGCTTTTTATAATATTATGAAACCACTGCTTATAAAATAATCAACGCTTGCAACAGAGGGATGAAATAATCTAGCAACACAAGTACAAGTCACCAAAATACTTATCTTAATTGACACCTTGATTGAAGGATAGCCGAAAAGTGAAAAGTTGTGAATTATAGTACGAGCCGGTTTCAGTATAACGAGGCTGTTCTTTTCATTTACGATTTTTTTTATTACACAACTACGACACAGAAAACTTAATAAAAAAAATTAAACTTGGTCAAATTTTAGAGAAAATTGGCAATGAATTGGTTTTGGTTTCGGCTTCTTAGAAGGGTCGTTTAAAAAAAATATAACAATAGAAATAAACTTCAATTCAAGATCAACCCATTTCCCGAATAAAAATGCAAAATACTATAAAGAATTGGCAGTAAATAATCTTTGAAAACAACCTAATAATCGCATTGCAATTTGCGACAAAATTAAAATCGAGCTCATTCATTAGTTAAAATTGAAACGATAAACTTAAGGAGATGCAGTATTTTAACTGCAAAAGTATGTCGTATAAAAGAAGTGAATCAGCGAAATCGACAAAATTTTGTATGCGGTCCCTTTATGTGTTCTGCAGAAGCATCTGCATTGAGTTGCTATATGCATTAATATTGACAGGGTTCTTCTGCTGCTTAGGCTATAAGTTTACCTGCACACTCCACCTGCACTTCCTTACTTGTTAATATTCTAGGAAAATCGTATACACATTTACAAACATTGTTAGAGTAACTTACAATGTTTGTAAATATGTGAGCACCATGTATCTATCATAAAATTAATTTATCTGTATTGATTCAATTGCATTCTTTTTTTACCTATGTTGGTATGGTAATTTTATTCTGGGTGCATCGTTTTCACACATAATTATATAATGAATGTATTACCTATGTTAAGTATTGTACTTAAAACATTTAAAAAGAGTAACGGTGGAGCTTCTTGGCCATTCTTCTCCATACGAAACTACATTTTGGAATGGGCGACTAGAATCAATTCTATTTGTAAATATTGACGTTCAAAAGTGCCTTTTAAGTGCCTAATTGAAATAAATGCTTTGACTTTGACACACACCAACACCAATATATCTGCAGCTGCATGCAAAAAAATTAAAATTAAATGAGAATAGCTTGCGACAAACGATCTATCTCATCCCCAATTTCTATAGTCCTGCATTCAGTTATCCTCATTCCTCTCCTCTACTCCATAGCCCTTCTGCAGTGCGGTAGCACCAATCTCCATCTTTTACGACAACCATCACCTGTTTCCAGCCAGTAATTTCAACATCTCGCTTATAACAAAGGCAGTAAAATAAAGAATGCTTTTTTACAACAAAAACAGTAACTTAATATAGACGTTGACCTGATCATTACAATGTAATCGTTAAATCGTAAGTACATTTATTTATCTTCGTGAAAAACACATCACACGACAGCCGAGACCTGTGTTCGATTTTTAGAGTGGTGCTGTAGAAGAAGATATATGCTGTGGTACGCTACGTTTCCATTTGACATCAAAGCATTATATCTATAGCTATGTAAAAAAATGACATGCACAACCGCGACAGTTGGCCAGGCAGTAGTTTCGTGCCGTGATTGGCTTAATTGAACTCGGACAATTACTACCCATAAAGTCAATGGCGTTATGTACAGACGCCAGCACATCAAGCTAACTCAATCTGTGAAATTTCTTCGATAGATTTTCAACTTTAATACCAAAACATACAAGTTCATATTCAATTGGGAAAATTTGAGTTTGGGATAGGTTGATGTGCTGACGTGGAGTATGCAGACGCTGCTGAATACGTTGTTATTACCAATGAAATGAGCCTTGAATGCTGCCTTTACCAAGATTAAATAATGTCTTTTATATCCAGGTATATTAAGTTGGTATATCACATTCAACTAGTCTACAGCTTGTTTATGTTTGGATAAATACCAAGTCTCCACGTAATACTTAAAGATTTACCAATTAACTACATATAGTACCACCATACCGTGATATTATATTTTGCTCCATTAAATCCTCGTTTCTTTTTTCTCTATTTTATTTTCTAACTTTTATGTAATTCAACTAACGATATCTTTGTACGTTATATTAATTGCTCTGCTAGTGCTGTGCACTTCTGTAAGTGCTTAATTCACAGTTCCTAAAACTGTATGTGAGTTTTGTTTGGTTATGTCTGAGTAATTAACAAAAATAGACAAAACTGGAATTCACATTATTGATATTTGAGAGTGCAAACGATTATTTGAAGTTGTGATAGTAGACGCAGTAAGGTGTTTTATGTATTAGTGAGTAAGTCGTTGAAGCACCTTAATTATCAATAAAAAATATATCATCGCATCGCGCCCCACCGGTCAAAACCCTAACATTCCATAACTGACAGGCAACCCAATTAAGTGAGCAAATTTCGTAAGCATGAAAGTCACTGGCGGGACCACTTTATACATCGGCATTAAACTTTCGACGGCCGCATGTAACCTGCATGCAACGTATGAAATGTCACTTCGGTCCAATCGGCCATTTTGGCGAAATCTTTCCTAGAGGGTGTGGTATTTTTGCTGACATGTCATAACGATTATATAATAATAGTGATTCACTGGTTGTTGCTGTAATTAGTGGTCTTACTTCCTGCAATTTCATGTTCTGTCGCTAAGTAATGTCAATGTATACTTGTCTTGATACTGCTTTATTTTGTAGTAATTTTCATGCTTTTATGCCCAATACGAAGATTTTGATGCGATCTGCCGATGTCGTCAAAGATGACTAACGTTTACATCATGTGAAGAAGTACTGTGGAGCTTGTGGCTCAATAATATTACGGGTCTAGCGATCAGGTTAAGCTACTCTTGCCGCGGTTAGTACGTGGGTTTTTATATACCAAGACTGCTGTAGGTCATGGCTGTCATTCGTCTTTAACAGTCGTAACGGGTCTTCAGAACCCCAACAGTCTGCCAACCAGTCTTACCAAGGGGTATCGTATTACCCAGTACCTGGATTGTGGAGATCAGGTATGCAATCGCTCCATGTAAAATACTGGTATTCAGCTGCATCCGGTTAGACTGGAAGCCGACCCCAACATAGTTGGGAAAAGGCTAGGCAAATAATGTGAAGAAATACTGTGGAATATGTTGATAAAATCGTACTGTGTTATTGAGGTTACAGAGGTAAAACGTAGCAACCCTAAAACAAAAAGGATTTCGCCAAATCACGGAGCAAAGAACTGACTGCACGATTGCTAATTAGTTCACTACTCTCTCAAACCTGACCCCGGAAAAAGAAAAACTAAAACACGTTATTGCTCAAATTACGAATTCAATTAACATATCCCACTATCTGACACCTTAATTTAAGGTGGATAAAAAGGCTTACACATCTTCTGAAGCTGAGATCTATAAACGATACTTAGCTTACTTTGGCCTAGCGTTATTTCTATCATTGTGAAACTGCAAGCGTGAGAGAGACGGAAACATGTCCACGAGCTAAGTAACGTTTATAAATCTCGGCCTGAGACATCGCAATGAATTGCTTTAAAGGTTAGTCATCGTGTTCAAAGATATCCAGTCTCTTAAGACTAGACACCGCGGTCATCGTCCGAAGATTGGCCCGATAAGATCCGATGCGAGATAACTACGGACAAATTAATTTTCACCAGTCGTTACATTCGTTTCGTGAAAAAATTTCAGCAATTATCTCCACCATCTTTTCTTTGAAACTTATTTTTCGAATTCTACTAATATTATAAATATGAAAGTTTCTATGTTTGATGTTTGTCACTCAATCACGCAAAAACAGTAAACGGAATTTGATGACACTTTGTGCACAGATGGTTTATTTAACCTTGATTAACACAGAATTTGTGCCCCGGTGGTACGTTCCCGTTAGATAATTTCCGACCTTAATGCGGGGCGCTAACAAATCCCAGTATAATCCCTACCAATATTAAAAATGCGAAAGTAACTCTGTCTGTTTGTTACGCTTACACGCCTAAACCGCTGAACCGATCGTCATGAAATTTGGCAGAGAGATATAGCGTGGGATATGAAGGACATAGGCTGCTTTTTTACGCGATAACCGACATCCACGCGGGTGGCGCCGCGGGCAAAAGCTAGTAATATTATAAATGCGAAAGCTTGTATGTTTGTACTCAATCACGCAAAAACGGCCGTACGGGTTTGAATGAAATTTGGCATACAGATAGTTTATAACCACCCAGAGCGGGAGAAGTTATTCGATGATTTCCCACCTTCAAAAAAAAAGGATACTTTTTATCCTGGTATTTCGTTCCTATGGGATAATTTCCGACTTCAAACCACGCAGGCGAAGCCGCTGGAAAAAGCTAGTATTTAATATCTCTGTATCAGAAAACTAATAATATTTATTGAATTATCGTGAGGGATCTAGAGCATGAATATTTTCGGATCTGTTTTTAAAATGCTTTATTTTTTTCGTTTGGACTTTGCTCGGGTGGATGGTCGGTTGTTTATCGAGGCCTATTAAAACAAATATGTAGTGCTAACAGCTTATTAAGCAATCTTTAACTCATTTTGCAGGATTGTGATTTTTTTTTAACAAACACTTATTACCGCGAAATCGCTGACACTTGAATTCTAAGTTGTTATTACTTTCCATTGGCTGCATTAGCAAGATTTTTATAACTAAGTGCGTTTTCTGAGTAAGCAAATACTTATGAGTCCCTACGTGACAATATTTACTGACACTACCTGTATTATTACAAAACAAGGCTTAACGTCAGTTCCAGGTTTAAACTACAGACCTATTTTTGAATTTCGAAGGACTGGCTTGGCAACGGACTAAGCTATCAGGTTTGTATATTAAGAACTGTACTTATTTTAATTACAGTTTTTACGTTCAAATTTCAAAAACTAGATCTATGGTTTTAAAAGAAAACCTATTTTGTAATAAGGCCGTATAGGTTTATTTTAACATTTTAATTGTCTAAATAAATAACCTATTTATTTTCACGTACATATTTCAGTTTAATTAAATCTGGCTTGGTTATTTCAGTTGTACGATTCAATGCTTTCACCGTGTTTGTTTCTGCAAAGAACCATACCTAGAATGTGTGTCTTAAGATCCCATAATCTCTGTTTTATGCCCGAAATAAAACATCTAAATACCTATGTCTTGAGCAAGTAATATTTCCTTCAAAACTCATGACAGTAATAAAACTAAAAATGTAAGCGTTAAACTTGTAAATCATCTTCTCTATCAAATAATAAAGAAGGTTTAGATGGCACATTAAGAATTAACTGCTGAGCGTGAGGTCCTGGGTTCGATTACCGAGTCGGGAAAAATGTAATTGGGTTTTTCTACCTGGAATTTCTCTACAGCAGCCCGAAGTCTGTATTTCTGACCGGTTGATGGCAATAGGCTCGCCCCCTATGACATATGAGACTTAAACATAACTATGGCGAAATGAGGGTGTACTAGAGGTACACCTCTGCCCAACCTTTTGGGGAAACAAGGCGTGATGACGACGGTACATACTTATAAAGACGTAGGATTCATTTAACACCTGCATTTAAGCACTTGGATGGAACAACAATACAATTCGGCTTAGTAAAACAAAAACATGAGTAAATCAGCTGTGGCTGTGAGCCACTGACACACCAAATGTGACCTATTTAGTACAGAAATACTTCAGCCACTGATCTACTGAGCACTGCACGGACCACGAACACTTCCCGTGGCAACGCCCAACCTTTCCATGATCTCATACCTACTCATTATTGTACTTGTCTTTAGAAAAGTTCACTTTAGTAAGGAAACAACTGTACAAATTGACTTAAAGTCTATATTGACCTCGTATGTGTAAATAAGGGGAATTCATCATTAATATTACCTATACCTATAAAGTTTATCATCGTAAAGGAATTGTATACCGAACATAGGTACTTAGCCGGTTCGGTGCAGAGGTCGCGTCGTCCTGATGACATTGGATTAATTGAAAAATGACTTTATGTCCGACCTCCAAACGTGCCATTCAACGTTCACAAGACAAACGAAATAACTGTGGGAACAGAGTAACAGACGCCACATGGAACCTCAATGAAACCAATATTCATGCCGAAACGTTTATTAAAATCTGATTTCAAATCAATACATTTAAAAACAATAACTTTCTTAATTTATAATAAACTGATTGATGTAATTAACAGATTGCATAATCAAATTTTTCTAAATAAAAAAACTAGAAAGCAACCCCGAGTATTGCTGCCATGCAAGAACCAAAACTCGAATTTAAGTGATCAGAATTTAACCTAAAATCAAGTTTTATGCAGCAGGGCAAACGACTACATACGATTGATCTCATAATGATGATTGAATACAATAAAATTAACAAATTGTTGAAGTAAACACAATCAATAGATACAAATAAACAATCAAATAATTTAAAATATAATTATAACATGTCAGTGTAGCAGGTTGTCTAAATATTTAACAAAACGTTTAAAACTAAAATTAAATTAAATATTAAAACAAGATTATTTGACGTCATGCATACTCGCGAGTTGATATCGTAAAAAAAGGAGTCATGCGTTAGAATTGTTTAGTATTTGTTAGTCAATATAATTCAAAACATGTATAGACAACACAGATACATAGAATTGAACATTAAAACAATAAAAATGCGCGGATTGAGGATCGCGGAGGAAAACGGAAAAACGTAATAAAGATCACACAAATTGTTTCAAGTCATAAAACTTATAAACTAGAAGAGCATTTTTGCATTTTTCTCCGGGATTTTACCATAACGGATGGTAAATGTACTACGGTTTGCGTAACAATATTGGTCTGCAAAATGTTATAAATCAATGTTCCTAAGAATATACGAAACTGCAGTGAAGCACTATCACGTATTACAGTGGATAGTAACAATATAACAAGCCCGGTGATGAGTGTTGACTGCTATTTTCGTAATATTCCAGATGAAACTAGGATTGTAGAATAAAATAATTTAAAGAATATGATTCTAACATAAAGAGTCTAATATAATGGTGGACTGAAATAAACTAAACGCTAGATGGAACAATGAGTCTCAGCTTCGGGCAGGTCGCGTTAGATCTGAAACAAGAATTTCAACTCATTTATAAAAGTAAAATAAAGAAAAGTAATGCAAGAAGTACGTAAAAGGCAAATTAATTATAAAAATAATTTATACGAATGCGAAATGATGGACGAAAAAAATTGTAAATAACAAAAATAAACACAGGACAGGACGAGGAGGGAGCAATACCGGACATAATGAAATAAAAAAGGGAGTCCTCAAGCGGATTACAACAAAAGCGACTTGATTCTTAATATCGAATGCACAAAGATCTGAAAGTCGATAATAATGAGGTCCTCTGGGACCATTTTTATAGAAGCGAGACATCTGCAACACTCGACGAAAGGAAAAGGTCCCACGTCAAATGTAATGCAATTAAAATAAAGATGCAAAACTGTAAAGTCACTGGAACGATTTCTTCACTCCACTCCCTCGTGTTTTAATCGAAAATGATGACATATCATAAGCTATTAAATTTAATAGTCCATGTTCCATTGTTATTTGCACTAACAAAAGTTTTGCGATACGGAGAAATGCATTGCCATTTTAAATTGGTTGTATTACGCTGTGACGAATACAGTAATAAATCCAGGAAGGGGTGAAAAAAGATTAATATATACCGCGTGAGTCAGCGTTTAGTCAACTTTTTGGATCAATGATTGCAGCCCGGAACGAGTGAATGGCCTTAAGAATATTTTGAATGGCGCGCTTTTATGATCAACGACACCAGTTGACATTCCTCTTAAAGTTGATACGGAGTTATGTGATGCAAGAACTGGATATTTTTGCGTAAAAGATTTGGTGATAAACAATTTATAGGTCAAAAATTATAAAACTCGACATGTCAGAATTTGATTTGGGAGTTAAATCGCAGACAGAGCCCAGCCAAGTCAATTTATAAAAATAACTTCTTTACATCCAGTCAATTTGCTAGAACATTAACGTGAGAGTTAACTGCTTTAGATATAATTTATAGGCAAGTTTTCAGTGTCAGTTGACGCCGGTTGTCACGTTTCCGCCAAAGACGTGGGAGACATTATTTAGAACTCTGATGATTTTGCGCCCAGAAATAGATGGCGGGAAGCCGTTGACACGTATGGAAAACTTCGTTCTGAACGATTTGGAACCGCTTCATTCATGACAATTTATATGTAAGCGAGCCATAAAAATATTTTTAGTATATTCATAGTGATTCAGCCTTATTCTGTTCGCACGAAATAATACCCAACGCGACAATCCTGATTTGAAGCTCCTATTCCAAATGTATTTCGGGGCAAGAATTTTTAGTATCCGTTGTGAGTAAATTAGCGATGTTTATTGTTAGCTGATGCAGTCTTTGTGATGGCGAGTCGTCATCGTATTTTCCAGCAAAATCCAACACTTTTAACATATTCTACACAAAAGTCCACCCACAGGCGGTGTGGGTACGGTTACACAGACAGTCTCGTGCGTCCTATTTTAACATAAGAATACAATGAACAAAAAAACCTGTTCACGCGTATTCTTGCATAGCAACAAGGAACGTTTATCAGAATACGTATAGTGGAACGTTATCAATCAGAGTTTCGTCATGGCCTCGATTCCGCCCACGCCCCGTCGTAATCTTGACTATTTACCCCGTTTCTTAATCCTACATTGCCTCCAAACTAACCTGACCCCTGAACAATATGGGTTTATACAAAGCTGGGGATCACGCTAATTTGGTACTGCGACCAGCTAGACAAGATCTTCAATTCCTTGCATTAAGTCTTTAAAGAGAGTGTCATCGACGTTGGTTCTGATACAGAAAGCTTGCCCAGAATATCCCTTTGCCTGATTACGGCTCCCATTGAGTTAGACTCTGATTATCGCATGTGCCCTCAATCGTCGATAATATTTATAAATAGTATAGCTGGTAACACAATAAATACTTCCGATTTTATCTGTATGGTAATTCTATAAAGCGTCTCTTGAATGCTGTCTTGGTGGAGGCATGGGAATGTCGTTATCATGCTTATAATCGCGGTGAGGTAAACTTCAACGGATGGTCAATAATAATTAGTGTAAATTAGCATTATGGAGGGGACCGTTAATGTGGCTCTATTGACTATAAAAATCATTGACTTTATAGACAGTGGGAACCGTCGTTCCTGCTTAATTTGTGAAGAAATATATGAACGCGTTTGTTTGTCTCTGTATCTTCCATTATAAAATTGAATTACAGTGTTTTTTAAATCAAATATTCAGTATTAGCTCCTTCTTTTGTTAATATCAACGGTTACCTTACGCAAATTTTACCAATACCAGAAACTTTTGTTCTTTGGTCAGCAGACATATATATGTACTATGTACAGTTTTTATAAGTTCCAACAGTAAATCTTTCATATGGAAATATTCCGTTCAATTAGTTTAAACAAAATAAGTACAAATTAGCTGCGATTATTTTTATCAATTCCAACATATTGTAGGTCGTGGTCTTGTCCCAGTTCAATACGATTATTCTCTAGCACCACAGTCATTAAATGAGCCGTTTTATTGTTAATAAATATATTCATATCAGTTATTTCTCCAACCGTTTCCTATTCCTATATTGTATTATATTTGATTACGTTACCTACTGATTCTATTTCTAACTGGAGATCGTATGCCAAAATCGCCAGACAGTTTCATTGCAATTTTATATCCTCAAACCACACAGTCAGAAGTTAATTTAGAAATACATTGTGAATATGATATTTCGTAACGGTGTCTGAGCACCTTAATAATTTAATCTACGAAGTTCTTTCGTTTAATATACATAATAATTTTGTCTGCGAGTACTACATCAATTGGCATTTAAAATCCCTTCTTAATCCACTCATATGTTGATTACAAAATAAAATTACGAACTAATTATTTTTCTAAAACGTAGGTTATTTAAAAATTAACAATTAAAATTAATGAACTGAATAATAACTGTTGTTGTAATTAAAAAGTTTCCTGTGCATATCGAAGCGATTGCAGCGAGACAGCTACATTTACAGGAATTTCGTCAACATGGCGCATTTAAGTAGTAAATGAACAGTTAAAATTTGACTTCTTCATTTATGTCGAACAATATGGAAATTGTGGGAATAGGTGTGACGAAAATGTTTGATTTTTATTTGAACACGCTAATCTCTAATAGTATGTAATATCTATGGTCGGTTTTAATAAAAAAAAAAACTTTTCATTTGGCAGCTCAATTCTAGAGGGAAGTTATAGGTTATTTAACTTCTAGCTAAGACCCATATGAGCAGCAGGCTTAGCACGAGCACCGATTTGTCGACGGAAGAATAGACATGACTATTAAATAAATAATGTACAATAGGATAAAATAGCTATGTTTTTCTATTCATTATCACAGTTATGCGTTCTAAACGAATCATGATTTTGTAGATAATCGTATTACTTTGTGGCCATCGAGTAGAAAGTTTTGTTGTCAGTGTGATTTTGACAGTTTGGGAAGAAATATTCTTCTGAAATAGTCTACGTTTATAGGGACCTAGACAAATATCGTTAGAAACGAAAGACTAAATGCCAGATTGTAAAAGGAATTCTACGGTGCGATAACAAAAATGTAGGAACGAAATGTCACTTTGTATTGAAAACGCGCTGTCTATTCTTCGTAGAAATACAAAGCGTCATGCTAAGCCTGCAGAGCAAAACCGCTAACCTAAAATGAAGTAACAGGGCACAGATATAGGATTTTATGTCAAACAAAAGCACACGGGCAATGTTACAGAATCTAGTCGATAATGTAATTTTAGAAGATGTCCACATAAACCGGCTAACGACTTTGTTTAATTGACGTCATTTCACAATCGTAGTCTTAATTATAATCTATAGAAACTGACCCGATGACACACATTCATACATTGAGTGGATTTCATTGTAGGAACAATAGGTGAATTTACCGTGGCAACAGACCGGCGCAGCTGAACAAATCGCTTACAATGCTTGTATAAAACTTTTCAGTACGTGTTCGGGCGCGTGTGACGCAAATAATTCTTATTATAACACACTGGAATCCAAAGTAAAGTGTTGAAGTTCAATTCGATTTAATATTTTTTTGGCTTGTCTGGAACAATGGTCCAGCGTGCTCCTTGATTGCAGTATAAAATTATCATTCTATTTTGAGATTTATGAATACGGGACTGAGAATTCAAAGAATCGATTGATGAATGAATTTTAGACAGTTTTAATAAAACGTGATACTTCCGATTAAGGTAGCCGGCGCCAGGGTAGCTCATGAAATTCAAATTTTCTTAAGTTTTTTACATTATGGAGGTCATTTAGGTTGTATGTTGATTAAAATATGATTCACGACCGTAGGACAACCTGACTGAATGACCTGTAAATTGCAAAAAAACGTATGAAAATTTAAATTTTGCGGGTTACGAGTACCTTACCGCATCCACGTTTTCAATTTTCATACAACGATTAAATATTTGAATGATGACGTAATTTATTTAATTTTTCAAAATTATCTCTGCACTGTGCTATCGGCCGAGGTCATGTAACATCCCATTGCAGATATCGTACTTTACGACAATGTATTTTAGTATTCCTTATCAGTTTTATCATTAGTGCTAAAGATCTACCGATGCACGAGCTTCAGGTCTTATGTAACATACACGTGAGTGTTTTTTTATTTGTGGTGATTACGTGTAAATTACATGCCAAAGTCTTATTTTAAGGGGGTTTTGAGACGGTATATTGCTGTTTGTACCGTGTGGTGCCAGACGTAAAAGAATAGCACCATCCCATTTCTTCCAAAGGGTGTCATAGAAGGCGACTAAGGGACTTACTAGAGAATGGGCAGCAGCGTTCTCTATGTATTTTACCACCTTACTGCGATCGCCAACCCGCCTAGGCGCCCAGCGTGGCGATTATGGCAAGGGAGGATTTTGGGGGAGGCCTATGTCCAGCAGTGGACGTCTTTCGGCTGAAATGAATGATGATATTGCTCTCTGGTAAATTAATTAATAATTAACAGATGCCCTGTTCATAGTTGATTAGTTTCGTAGTTTTGAGTATGAATGTCAATGGCTGTAATAAATAGTAAGGGAAGACCAAAGCAACGATGGATGGACTGTGTGAATGACGATATGGTTATAAAGGCTGTGATTATCGAGGTGACGACTAACAGTGAAGTATTGAACAAAAAGACGAAGCGCCGACCCCAAATATATGATATGGAGTATGATGGTGATGATGTGCCCTGTTCAAAACTACCATAGTTTAGTCTGTAATTGACAGTATTTTGTTTGATCAAATTAGTTTGTTTTTTTGCAGATTTTATACAACTTTGCTTATGACATCGTTTTGTTGACAATTTTCTATAGAGCGATAGTCTGTCTAAACACACTCTGATCTCAAGAATGACATCAGCCAAGTCTCCGTTTTAACATAACATTGTGCAATTGTAAAGTATTTAAAGATCGTAGGTACCTATTTACTTTAAAAAAAAAAAATGCTGCATCATTGCGAGATCTTTCGATTTTCCTTAATGGTCTACAAGAACTTGTCTTTCAATCTGCGTTTTCTTACCCACTTATTGGCCCTTTCATCGTCAAAACCATGAAATTGGGATCTAATGAAACTTTGAAACTATGTAATAGAAAAAGTGTTACACAAATAGAAACGATTATCGAGTGACGAGGCCGATAGCATCGATTCTTGTAATCATTCGTAGTCCGCTAGACTGTAAACTCTGTTTAACTATAGCAAATATTAACAAGTAAAATAAGTATAGTTGTAGTACATGAATAATTATTTAACTGAGGCTACTGCGGCCCCTTTTATCGATGCGTTATCTATCGATAAACGTGGACCACATCGACAAAATTGAAGGCCGGGGAATATTATCGATAATCGCATACACTGGACAGCTCATTGGTCGATAAGATTAGAAAGATTTATTTTAGGATACGTGTCAATTGTGGGGTTTTGTTGGGATTAGTAATTAATACTGTGTGTAGTATTGTTAGGTAAGCTTTTAATTACTCGTTTGAATTAGCCTGCAGCGTTATCTCAAGGTATCGTTCATCAAGAAAGGTACATAATATTGTTGAAAAACAGAAACCGCATTATAGAAGAATAATATTATGTAATTCTATTCTCACCACCATGTTAAAAGTGTGTATAAGATTCTCTAAAGCTATTTATAGACTATTAATAGCTAGACAATTAAACAGTGGAATATATTAAAGATTATCTTAGTGACACATTAAAATAATATTTACAAAATTGTATAGGTATCTGTCTATTAAAGTCTTTTGTATAACTGTCGAAAAATGATTGTGCCAGGGGGGGCTCTAGAATGATATGCTGAATTCATGGTTAAAATTTGCGCACTGGATAAAAACTTATCCTGTATTATTAGCTATTAGTGTTTTACATGAAATTCTCTTAATCTTACCTAGATATTGACTTTATTTTATGTTTTAATTTTGTTATTTGAAATTCGATTACCTACCCTATTTCGTACCTATGCCTTCTGGCGGAACATAGTATGAGCATTTTTTTGTATCTGTATAACTTTTACTCTATGTTCACAAAATTTATAAACGAATTTGAAATTTATAAATGTTTACTTTTGTAAAAATAAATTATTTTAAAAGTTTATTTGTGTAATAGAAAAACAAAACAAATTCGACCTTCTTATGATTTTTCAGGTTATGAAAACAACAAGTACGTGAATCGGTTACAGCTAGAAATCTAGAACTTTCTAACTTGATTGACCTAGAATTAACGCTACGATACGATTAAACGCACAATATCAATAATTTGATTTTATTATTAAATTTCGTTACGGCTAAAGAAAATTAAATAAAATCGTGAACTAATACACGTGTCTAATTTAATCAAAAATCTTGATTGTGTCGTTACTAAGGCCATTGATAACGCGAGTTATTATAAAAAATATATTTAGTTATTAATTTCATGTCGACTGCTCGACACTTCACGTGACGCCCTATTCGAATGGTCCTTCACCAATCCAGGCCCAACCGGAGCGCCGAACGCAGTCGATGCGTTAAATCGAGGCTGTTAAAAGAAACACACTAGATCCACTGAGGGCTGGTTCATTCTTTGGCCAAAGACTTGCCATTCATCGTGGCAATGCTGCCAGTTTTCTGGGCACGTTTCCGGAAGACAGGCGATGCGGACGAGTACTTCAACGCCACTGAGCGTCCTTTTGTTTTTGTATTTATTTGTATGGTTAGAGTAATTTAATTTCCACTCGACGGCTACACATCTTGGATCACGCTGATCTGGCACTATACGGAAATCCTCATGCGAGATCAGCTTATACTAGAAATGTTTAGCTTGATGTGTAGCCGTGTGTACCTAGTGTAAATATTGAAAATAGTTATGTAAGTTGGTCAGTAAAAATAATTAATATAATATTTATTTATTTATGAAGTACACACATGTAAAGAGACAAGAAGAAAGGAATAGAAAAATACGTACAAAAGTGATGCTGTGGAAGCTGCTGGTGATGCTGGTGAGGTGATGATGTGGAGGTGGTCAGTAATATTATAATAGATATAATAATGATGAATAGAGTGATGTCACATTACTGTCCCTGCGTATTACATACTATTATCACGATTATAAGTCGTGATACTATTTTGTTACTAAAGAATTATTGAGGTCATGGTGTGTAATTAATTATTTATTATATTTACCGTTGCTGCAAGTGGTGTCTGGCGGCGTTTGGTGGGTATACCTGTAAATAGCAAAAATGTGTTAATTATATATTTTATGAAGCGAATATCTATCATTTTATGATTCATAAAGATAATTAAAAAAAAAACACATCGTAACAATAGGCATCGTTAGGCATAGTTGCCGAAGTAATTCCATAAATAAAAAAAATAAAAAATAAGATGGTGATTTTCCTATGTGTACACAATACTCAATGACATTCAGAATGTGAGATAATGCACCGGAAAGTGCAGCCAAAACCCTAAAACATTAACGATCTTGGTCTGTTTATAAACTAGGACTCATTAGAACACTAAGCGAAACTCCGTCTACTTCAAATACTACACGACCAGAACCCAAACAAACAAACCAAGTACACACACACGCTATTCATTATATAACCCCTATTTTCCCTCCACTAATGCAGCCCACTAAAACGTTACACAAAAGTGTACGTCAAACTGACAAGCAAGTACTACTCCATTACTATTTTCCCATTCCCTTGCATCCGACGCGCAGCGTAATGAAAAAAAAATCAATAAAGCCGCTGCCCGACCTCAGACTGGAAAATACAATCTCCATTCACAGAGTACAAGCACAGTGCACGCACACTTGCCGCCGCTGCAGCGGATTGCAGCGCTCGCGTGTGTCGTACACCCGCCGCCACGCACACACTCACACAATACTACGATAGTACTATAATGAGTACTATAAACGGCGCTTCATTTTCCGACCTAACTTGCAGCCTACGTATCCGAGCGCCGGTGTTCCCCCGCAACGTAAAGCCAACCTTGTGACGTTTAAAATCGATTCAAAATCGCGTAGCAACATCTCTCCTATGAAAATTTTATTTTATATTTTACAATCAAGTGCAACCGGTCTAGAGTCAACTTTGTGTAACGGAGATATGGTTGAATATCGTTTGTAACAAAGTTTGTAGATAGGACGTTAGTTTCCGCCGGGTTTGTAGTGAGACGTCTGCCGAGTCAGACGTGTCTATTTATAGATAGCGATTAAGTTTAGCGCTCGGTGCAGTTAATGGCTGCAGGGAGGCTCGACAGTTGTGAAGTTGTGCCATCGACTGTTAGTTTCAGTTTAATCGATTGTTTATGTAGTGGTTAGACGGCTCCCCGATGAACTTGTAAGAGTTGCTAACTCATTTTTGTTGGGTCGATTGTTTTGTACTGCGTGTGGCCGTTTTATAGCGATCGGTTGGGGAAAATGCCATTTTTGTCTTGATTTCTAACCGTCGAAAACGTATATACGTCTGAGAAATCGCAGAAATGAAAATTTTCGTAAGAAAATGCTAAGTATATTTTTTGCAATGGAAATTTACATTAGGTAGATAATTTGTTGACAATTAGATCTGCTAACACAATTCCTACTATCTATACCCACGTCTTTACCACCACGCATCTTGCAGTTATCAAGCGGTATTAACATTTACTGTATACATGTACCGTACCCGAAACGTTAACCAAGATCCTCTGATAAAATAGTACATTTCAACGGGACGATCAAAGAAATACTCTGCACTCATTTGAAGACAAGATGATCTTTTTTTTTTCTTAGGTAAATCCTCATGAATGTCCTCCATCTTGAGAGGGTGCTATCCACGAAGATTTACCAGAGGGGACTGTCATACTCTTACTGACTCAAACCACATGTTGTTCTTTGGACGGGATGCTGGAGCAATCTTGCATCATCGACATCTTGCTCTCCTTATATTATCTTGGTATTATTGTATTGGTTGCAACCAGTGGGTGGCAGGAATATCGGCCCGCAAACTGTAACCATGAATTCAGCGCATGATGCTAGACTCTCCACGTGTAGAAACTTTCTGCTCATTGTAAAAAAAAAATGCTTGAAATATCAACGACGAAAAATTTCAACGCCCCCTGAATTGTCATTTTTCGTTGGTTCTGAATCATGAGACTCACTTAATTTATTTATTTTTCATTTTATTATACACCAGAAAATACGCACTACCAAAAAATCATCTTTCACATAATGCATTAATGTATGTACGAGTATACCTTTTCTCTAGTCTACCTCTTCTCTCCTAGCCACATTCATTCTTAAAACTATTAAATATTCACGGAAAATTACAACAGATTCATATTATTTAATAATGTCAAGCATTAAATCAATGAAAACAGCGTAAGGTTACCAACACATCGGCCTACATTCGATAACCCGTAATCACCGAGGTTGCGCAAGCGCAGGGCGCGATGACAAAGATACGCGATCATTATCATAGAACTAACTGATATGTAGCGAGTAAAGAAAATATTTTGTAAGCATAGAAAACCAAGGATTTTATGTACTCTCTGAGAATGAGGTTTAATGGATCATATTAAATCAGACGTGGAGACTCCTGCGCAAATGTCTTAAAAATACGATGTTACATATTGATCACTAACAGTCTACTGAAGTTATGGCTTCGTTCCAAGGCATTTATCAAACTGATTAATAAAACTATAAGAGTAGAGAAAACCAAAGGAATTGTGAATGGATTGTAAGGAAGATGATACGGCTAGAAAGAGAGTGAATAACAACTGGTAGAATCTATTTAAATAAAAAGAAAAGTCCTGGCTGACTGACTGACTCATCAACGCCCAGCCCAAACCCTTGGACCTAGAAAGTTAAAATTTTGCACAGAGGTTCCCTCTATAATGTAGACAAGGAATAAGGAAGAATTTTCGAAATTCAACCCCTAAGGGAGTTAAACAGGGGATGAAAATTCCGCGCGGGCGAACGTGCTGTCAAAAGCTAGTTGAAAATAAATTAGGAAGATGATGATGGCAAACAATATGTAATGTGAAACAAAGGCACTTCAAAGTATACCAAAGAAAGAACGAGCAGCCCTCCTAAAGAACTTTCTTAAAAAAAAAACTCTCTAAAAAGAAGTGTAAAAGATCCCAGATCCCATTAGACCCCGTAGTTTCCCCATCACCCATGGGAGAATGGCGCAACATTACATATTCATGTCAAGTCCGAACCTCTTAAAATTGCAATAGTGCATGAATAATGATGGGTTGTTCGGCCGCCGTTTACCGACATCAAGTTTTTGCATTTCCCTTATTCAGTCCTTAGTTACAAGCGCCTATTGAATAATTTCACACGAAAACGTATCATGGAGATATGGGGAAGAAATTTCCTTTATCCTAGGTACCGTTATAGGTATCAGCTGGAATGGGTAAGTATCTTGGTATATTCACTAGTCTTGAGTTGCCAGACTGGTATCTAACGAAAGCAGTGTCTAATCTTACAGGGAACGGCTACCATTTGATTATAATATTACATGGAATCATGGAAATTGAGAGAACAGATCCGATCGTTGTGGAAATCTATTGAAGAGCCTTTGTCCAGCGGTGGACGTGTTCTGGCTGCTATCAGCATAACATTATGACAATGATATTCATGGAAACCTGCTTCTCATAGCCCTTAGTTGTACTGTAAAGACAGATCTTCATCTTGTATTCATTCACCTGAAATAACCCTAGTTCGCTTTCACCCACGTCCACAGACGGCCTATTAATTCTGCTGTCCACGGGGCAAGTTCCAGTACAAATATTGAAACATTTAACGTCTGCCAACACATAAGAATTTTCCGATTTACTGTGGCCTCGACAGGCCGGTGGATATTAACGTATTACGGCCCTCGGTAACAGAGTAAAATACCTGTACCATTAAAAATAACATGAAAACCGAAATCGATTTAAATCATACACGTTGATTATATAAACGTTTAATTTGTCTCGCTTCAAGCAGTGGAATGGGTTAAAAGATTATTATGGAGATTCAATTCTTATTCATGGTCACGATGGTATAAAATAAGTAGGAATTGGGATATAAATAATGCAACATTCTGTCATATAGTGTATTAAAAATTTCAGACGCTGGACATGGGAGATATGCATGTCACACAGAATAGGGTATTTTCCAATTTAATAAAAAACTATTTTAATTTGAAGATTGGAACGATATTTTTAACAGAAAAATAAAAATAAATTTATTTAAATCCATTTTCTCAATTAAAAACGATTAAAATCAAATTTCGTTTTCGATGTTTTGAATTTAACGCCAAAACGCTCCTTACGATGACTTTTTATCACGTGCCATCGTGACGCCAGCTTTGTGTTAACGGCACCGGTACAAATACTTAGTTTGGCGCAGTTTTAGCAGTATTTGTGCACAGAGGCACCGTACGCCAGTAATTCCACTTTCTATAAATTAAAAATCTTGTTAATTATTAACTCGACATTCACTTGTTTACTTACTAACTACTTTGGTTTACACAAAGTTGACGTCACGTGATAAAAACTCATCGTAACGAGCGTTTTGGTGGTAAATTCAAAACAACGAAAAGTAAGTTCGATTTAAATCGTTTTTAATTGAGAAAATGGATATAAATAAATTTTATTTTATTTTTCTGTTACATATTTCGTCCCAATCATCAATTTAGAATACTTTTCAATAAATTGGAAAATACCCTATTATAATTTAATATCGAATAGATAATCGCTCCACCTCAGTAAAGTACACAAGATCATGCGTATACGATCATTCTCCGGCTTAAATTAATTCTTCAATCAAATGTAACAACTGTTAACGCACACGTTGATCATCATCATTAGCCTTTTCTCAAATATGTTGGGGTAGGCTTCCAGTCTAACCGGATGCATCTGAATACCAGTATTTGACATTGCAAAGCACTCGTTCATCTAGATTTAAATACCATCGCCAGTAAACATGCAGTATTGACACTGAAATAATAATATAGCTCGTGCTTCTAGGTACAATAGAAAAAGAAAGAATAACACAGAACAGTAGTGGATCATCCGAAAATGTCCAATCACGACTTTAAATGTGAATACAGTTTGGTAACAATATTCCAGTGCGTAATCTACTGAAACTATTGCAGCTATAACTACAAGCATTATCATTTGACCGCAACCTAGACACAGAAGCGATACAATAAACCTTTGTCCTAGTCCACAGTAGTCATAAAAACAAAATTGAAAATTGTCCTTTCTATGTTTCTATCACAAATACGGTTCGCCCTACTTGTTGCACTAATGATATCCGTTAGCATTGTGAACAAATATATGACAATTGAAGAGGTACAACATGCCATTAAGTCGTTGCCGCTAAATGATATATGCGAGGCCAACATTCAAATGAGCTTGGAGACTTGTAGAAACTACATGATTAAACTGTGATTATTTCTTTGTTTTGTTTGAAGACGTCTCGTAAAAAAAATCGTATATCAAGGCAAGTTAATTCATGGTTAGAATCTGTCATGAAAGATGATGCAGTGCAAGACAGGACCGTTAAAGTGTATACGAGTACTTCTCCGATACCTAGGTTTACTGCAAACGGGCATTAGTCTATTTTAAGAGATAGCCCGTAGTCGCTAGACTTCAGTTCCCGTTAGGAATGTTAATAAACAATACTACCTCTCCAAAGAACAATATAAACCTGTTCCACTGAGAAGCGTCAAGCCGGCTACGAGCGAGCAAACGTGATGAATCTCGACATGCAATCTGGAGAGCCATAACAATGTGTGAAACATGCGCGTACTATACGATGTCTGGTGAAACTGCCGACGTCAGCTCTCGCCCTTCATAACGCCTCGGGACTTCAGCGAGATCTGTCACGTCACCGCCATCTTTAATAGGCAGTTTTATGCAACTTTGACGTTTATATACAAGGCAATGTAGATAACGGAGATTAAAATTATGGAAGTAGCTGGAGTAGTTAGTGACGTCAGTGATTGGCTTGAGCAGTTCGCTTCACTGTTTTTACGATATTTTGTTTGTCAAGTACTTAGTAATTGGCTAGAGCACTGCCCTGAAGTCTCTGTACCGGTTTTATAGACTGTTCTCAAGTGCTGTAAGTTTTCCCACTTTGTAACGTTATAGATGTTTTATGTTTGTTGATTAACATATCAATTCGCGGAGAGTGCGTACTCTCGAATTTACTACTTTTTTAATAGTTCAAGACTACAGCTACGCCGCTAGGATTCGCACCTAATCTTGCATTCCGGCTAAATACAAACAAATTAGTATTACGGCGGGATTATTTCGCACTCAGGACTTTAAACGCTTAGCGCCGAGAATTGAAAATCGAACAGTGTGTTTTTTTGACGTTCTGGGATGCACTCTGTTGGGTTCTGAATGCACCGAACATTGGAAATCCAGTTCGCGATATTATAATCCCGGCGCGATAGTTTTACGTCTACTTACAGTCAGGGAAAGGAGCCTGAATGCTGCCTTCAACGCACGGCCCACAAAATATCAAACAGGTTACATACATACATACTTTACGCCTTTTTCTCATGGGAGTAGGCAGACAGTACAAAAAGCCACCTGATATGATCCTTACATACTCCTTTTACCTCGTTTACGTTCATACATCTAGTCAAACACGCACGCCGGTTGCGAGTACTACGCACCTGACCTTTCAGAAGGACATCACCAATGAGGTAACTATCACCAATAAGGTCCCTATCACCAATAAGGTCCCTATCACCAATAAGGTCCCTATCACCAATAAGGTCCCTATCACCAATAAGGTCCCTTTCACCAATAAGGCCCCCATCACCAATAAGGGCGTCCGGCGTTTCTACTTTTTTCAAACAGTAGCGTTTGACTTTTTTGGATTTGATACTTTATTCTAATCAAATACTGTGTGGTCGAGTTCCCTGGAAACATATCTATTATCAAACTTCCTGATACTATAGGCAGAATTACAAAGCGGTGCCTATGATCAACGGATGTTGGTTGATAACGAGCAGGAATAACATTTTGACCTTACAATATTGCTCAATTAGTTAGTCTGGCTGTCGACGTGGTATAACGTCACCGGGTTTGCGGTCAGCAACCCGCTGGCAGTGGTAGTACCACCCTTTTTGGGGAGAAGTCCGGCTATAAATGTGGTATTGGCAAAAGTATGGATAATACAGTAATTAATTGATAACTTTTCGTTGATCTGAATTTCGGTTCATAAATATTTTGGCAGAAAAAACTGCATACCTACATTCTTAATACACAACCTCTAAATGTTGCTCAACAACGTGATACTGCAGAAAAGTAATGAATTCCTTAATATGCAAACTATTGTAAATTGATATTTATTCTAGCGTAGCGTCATAATAATATTGCATTCTTGTTGATTGGCGGAACTGACATTCCTCAGTCATAGATCAGATTAGCCTTGGTTATTGTTCTAATGACCATTTTTTTTTTTTTTTTGGGTGGGAAATCATCAAATAATTTCTCCCGCTCTGGGTGGAGCAGGAGGGCGTGTCAGACTTTTACTGACTAAAACCCACCCGTGTTCCTTCATTAGCCCGTATGCCAGGGGCTGTGGTATCTCTTTCAAACGAACCCGCACCCCTGACAGGCATCGGCCCTTGCGGGCCCCATCATTTTTGTGCTGACATCTCTTTGAGGCGCGCGTGGAACACAACGCGCCGTCGACTTGGGCTTGGTCCTTACCGGACAGCGAGCTACCCATTACTCGCCGTCCGCAAGCCCATGCCTACGGTGTTCTAATGACCATTAAAGTAAAGCCTTCTTTAACAAGGGGACAATCATTTCAAATAATAGTAAATACTAGGCAACCAACTAGGGACAGACAAGGATGTCAAAGTGGATATGGCCCACAAAAATCGGAAATTCTGATATAATACTATTTTTAATATGTATTAGAAATGTGAAAATGTAGATGTTTGTTAATCTATGACTAGAAAACGTTTGAACGGATTTGGATGAAATTCGGTTCACAGCTATAGTTTATCACCTGAATTAAATAACACACAGAATACTTTTATACCAGTAGTAAGTTTCAGTGGGATAAATTACGACGTCCACGCGTGCAAAGCCAAGCAATAGCTAGTAGAATTTCAAAGTTTAGAGAATAATAAATTGCTACAACGATAGTGTATGAATAAAGTAGGACAACGACGAAACTCAATCGTGTTGAAACTCATTTAAATATCCACACAGAATAATGTTCCCCATTCCCTACGGTAGGTTAAAGTTAAAATCCGAAACAATCAAAAATGTATCTCATAGTCAGCTGGGAGCCTTAAATATTATAGTCGGGGAGTCAGCGAGGCGGCCATGAATGCGCAGTGCGGCGCTATCGTCGCATTGTGACACTGATAACGGCTGCTGTGTGTACGTCAGCTCCCCGACTAGATGCTGTACATTAGATGCTGGGATTTTTCTCGGTAGGTTGTGTGGAACTTGAAGTGTCGATTTGTAGTTTGTTGCTGTTGTAGTATTCAATGTTTTTAGTGTTTAGGGTGCCAACGAGACCCTGTTTCTATGGCTCCGCTGTATGTGTCCGACTGTCACAGGGCTGTAGCTTTTGAACCGTAATAGGTACCTACATAAACACTTGAAATGTTTCCAGAGCGTGTACTGGGCGTTATATTATAACAACAAATAATAAACTTAAAACGAAATAATAGAAGTTAAAGGAGTTTTAATTTTCCCATACAAGAAACGTGTTATTTGTGGCGTGCATTGCTCGATCTTAATAGTGACAATTACTCAAGTATAAAAACAAAATTTTGTTACTTAAATATTATCCCTACTAATATTATAAATGCGAAAGTAACTCTGTCTGTCTGTCTGTTACGCTTTCACGCCTTAACCGCTGAACCGATCGTCATGAAATTTGGCCGAGATATAGCCTGGGATATGGGTAAGGACATAGGCTACTTTTTTACGCGATAACCGACATCCACGCGGGCGGAGCCGCGGGCAAAAGCTAGTTTTATTAATATAATTTTATTTGTACAGTCCCTTCGTGTGCGAGTCCGACTCGCACTTGGCCGCTTTTTAATAAGATTAATCGATGTCCATGAGTGGAGACCGCGAAACGGTAAACGCAGTGCAGGGTGCCCTAAGTGAAGCAAAAATCGGCAGGGTCGCTGGCAGCAGTACAGAGTGAGAAATTCATTATCGAAAAACCTCTTTGCACAACCTGGCAATCGAAACCAGGACCACACGTCGGGACCAACGTGGCAGTCAACTCCTTATTAATCAATCAACAATGATTGAGTTATTATATTATTAAAACAAACAAAAACACAAACAATTCCAACACTGCAGTGTTGACGATGATTAGTTGCTTATAATCCAATATAAATGAAATAAGATCGTAAGATCTTGAAGCAATCTTCCGCGTACTAAACTTTCGACTAATGTTTTTCCTTATAAAACTGGTTTACTTAACAAATTGCAATGTTATCTTGACATAATATCTGCAATGGAATGATCGATTTGTCTTCATTTTGAGACGGATTTGCGTAAATATGACCCTAAAGTTAATAAATCTAAAATACCTTTTGTTCAACGACTGAGATGTGTGATTGATTGATTGAAATGAAATGTTTATTTATGTAAGTAGATCTTTTAAGACACTTTTACGCATCAATATTTTTAAACTAGATGGTGCTGGCATTTCCCAGCTGACTGAGAAGAAATGCCGAAACAAACTCAGAGGAATAGTCTCTTTTAAAGTCCAAACATTATCCCCCCTTATTCATAAACGCTGGTTAAAGTTAAGTAATTATTAGCGTCTGTTTAACCATACATTTTTAAGGTTTAAACATCATTTAACTTTAATCATCGTTTATGAATATGGCGCCTTATATTATTATACCCTCTTACTAATAAACACATAATAAAGTTATTCCAAGTCTAACCCTATAAAAATGTATGGCTATTCCTTTCTTATTCCTGCAGGCTTAGCACGAGCACCGATTTGTCGACGGAAGAATAGACATGACTTTTAAATAAATGATTTACAATAGGATAAGATAGCTTTGTTTTTCTATTCATTATCACAGTTATGCGTTCTAAACGAATCATGATTTTGTAGATAATCGTATTTACTTTGTGGCCGTCGAGTACAAAGTTTTGTTGTCAGTGTGATTTTGACAGTTTGGAAGAAATATTCTTCTGAAATAGTCTACAGTTATAAGGACCTAGACAAATATCGTTAGAAACGAAAGACTAAATGACAAATTGTAGAAGGATATCTACGGTGTGATAAGAAAAATATAGGAACGAAGTGTCACTTTGTATTGAAAAAGCACTGTCTATTCTTCGTAGAAATACAAAGCGTCATGCTAAGCCCGCTGGTATGTATAACTTTATTCCGTGTTTAGTGAGAGGGTAAGAATGTTGTGCAAGTCTAACAATGCAGGGCCATTTCTGGAAGGGCCTTCTGAAGAAAAAGCCATTGCAGCTTTAAGCTGATCTGTCCCAACAGACTATTGCAAAAATGATCTCGGATTTTTTAAGAGCTAAATCTGATACAGTGTTAAGAGGATAACTAATGAATTAACATTAGAAGCTTTATCCACTGACTGACATTCGATTCGGCTAGTCAGACCTTAGAAGCCTAACAGTCAGACAACTGGTCGAACCTAAGAAAATATGTACTGCCCGATTAATTAAGTTGTGTTCAAATTACAGTGGCTCCTTTCAAAATATTTATATCCGGCCGCATCTGAGAAGATAAGAACTCAACCCTACTATGACGATATTCTAAGGGGATGATTGACGCCATCCGCAATACACAGCTTTGCACTGAAACCTCAAGAAAATGGCGGAACACGATTCCATTACACGGCAATCGCTTCCATCATACAACGTCACGCCACCGACTCAATTAAGTGTAGTATCCCCTTATCCATGACTAACAAGGACCACAAACACATAATACCTACTTAACCGACACCAACAGGCAACAGTGCACGTCACGCAGCTATGATCCGAATAATATACACCGTGTATTGTGGACATCATTATTATATATTTTTTATACTCATAATAAGTAAATTTTGTCCACCATGTTTATTTTAAGGGCGTTATGGTCCTTAATTTATATTAAATTATTTTGTTGTTAGTTTTCATTGGTTGTTCACGTATGTAGTTATTTTTTCATTAAGTAAATGAAGTAATTATGGGTTTGAGTTTTATTGTGTTTATTTTTTAATAAATGAAGGAAATTGTCGGTCAATGACGTAGGTTGTAATTTTTATTTTTTGGTTATGATCGTTTTGATGTATACGGTAGGCAGGCATTTGTTGCATAAGCCTAGTACTCATTGTACGAAAAGTCTATACAATGCGACGACGTCAGCTAAAACTGGAAATGGATAGCTTGATTTGTCGCCGTGTGTACCAGCGACCCGACCCTAAGTCGCTGGCTTTTTATGACTTGACAAAACATCGAGATTTCATTATTATATTTAACCTTAATAATTTTGTATTTTCCATATAAACCAACATTCCAGGATAAATTTTCTAAATTATGGTGAAAACCGCAACAAAATCCATTGCATAGTTTAGAAGAACTAACCAGTTATACAGACAGACACGAAAATAATTTTATACTGTTTAGGGAATACAACAAAGCATGGTAAAATTTAAATAACTAGCGAAACTTCACAGAAGTTACGGATATTAATATCCAATCATGATATTGATAAAACTACCCTGCATAACAAAGTCAGTGATATTGCGAACTGTGTCAAAATTATTTCGGAAACATGATTTTTTGCCTTTTTAAAGATGAAATCTGTTTTCCAAACTACAAATTGACTTCAAAAATTGTACAAGGTTCATGTTTTTTTTTTCCAATATCATATCACATATTTTTCGATTAAATTGAAAGGGAAAAATTACACGCAACATAATGTTCCATTTACAGGTCGAAACAGATTGAAAATATGCAATAACATACTTAAAAAAGTAATTTCCACGTGCGAACGGTCTCACCTCGAGATTGACAAATAAAAATTCAAAAATTATGACCAATATCTTACTTTCTACAACAAGAGAACAAGTCAATAATAACTTGTTTACAACCGAAATCAAGTATCCCATTCAACAGTTGTCGTAAACATTTTTGACATATTCCACGTTAATCGTAACAAAAACGTGAAATCTTTATTGAATCGAAAATATTATGACCGTATTAATTGAATACTAAAGTGGAAAAGGCACAAATACATAAAAAACATATTTATTGAAAGTCACTTTGCAGTCAATGGAATCATTTTATAAATTTAACATTTTAAGATCAATTATTTATTTTAACAGCGACACGTGACTTGTGGCTAAGGAATAACAACCACGTGGTTCGATCGATCAGCTTAAGCTATCCTGGCCGCGGTTGGTCCGTGGATGGGTGACCATCTTTACATACCAAGACCCCTCCGTGCCGGCAAGCTGCTAAGCCGTTGGCACTGGCTGTCTTGACGTTATCTCTGATAGTCGTTACGAGACTTCAGAAGCCCGGAAGTCTGACAACCAGTCTTATCAAGGGGTATCGTATTACCCAGTAACTGGTGGTTGTGGTGGTCAGATAGTTGGTCGCTCGATATAAAATACTGGTATTCAGCTGCATCCGTTTAGACGGGAAGCAAAAAAGCTAGGCAGATGATGAAAAATGACAGTGATGACTTGAGTGAGTGGTCTATGTTCTTGATGACATTTTCTCTAAATCAATAAAAAAAAAGATTATTTAACCGACACCTTTTAATTATAAACTAACCACTTATTTTAATTTCACGCATTTCTTTTTTTTCGCGTACTTATTTATTTATTTGTTAGTAATGTTAGTTTTGTTCTTAAATAAGGTTAGTATTGTTAGGTGTAAGGGGCGGCCCTTGCGGTGAAAGCCTCCTCCAAACCATTCCAGGTGTCTCTATCTTTTGCCTGTCTGGGCCAACCCGTAAGGGAGTTAAATAGGGGATGAAAGTTCCGCGAGGGCGAAGCCGCTGGCAAAAGCTAGTTATATAATATTAGTAGAAAGAACGAAGTCGAAAGACATGCACGTTACAAGCATCCATAGTAAACCACGTTTCTCTAGCACGATCTTCATTAATAAATTATTTGTAAAAATAATTTTAGAAAAAAAAGAACATTCCCACGACACACTACCCCAATTTGACTTCTTAAAGAAACGTTTCATTCACAACACATGCTCGTCTGCGCCACCCTTAATCATCAAACTGTCATCTGCGAGGTGGTCCGAAAAAAAACAAATAAATCTCTTCGAAGCTAAAAAAATTCACTTAGCACTTTATACATTCATAAAAGTATACAAGGAACAAATTTCAGCCATCGAAACGGAGGTATTGTGAGTGTCGGCATCCATTGCTGCGTCTGAACGTGTTAATTTCAAGATGTTTCGTTATACAGGATAGATGAAGTGCGAACTATTTATGTTTGTAGTGATCTGTGATGGAGGAGGGTAGGGTGCAGGTCAGTAACGGGTCTCGTTGAAAAAACTTAGCTCACGACTCCCGAGTGATTGGTGGCTAAGAAAAAATGTACCAAGACAGAAACCAAGAATCCGACGGGTTCCGTAATTACAGTATGAATATTCAACGACATTACAAAGTCGTTCCAAAGAATTATTGGTATACTCAGAATTTAATTGGGACTTTGTTTCGAATTAAAATACAAGAGACGTTAATTAGGGAAAAAGAAAATGCATCAGCGGACTGCTAATTAAGATCAGGGGACCGTTAGGCACGCTTGTTAAAACTTTTATGTGATCTATTAATCCGACAACTTTATTAGGAGAGATTTAGTTATCAATAGTAACGAATGCAGCTGTCTTAACCACTATAAATTAATTAATTTTGTTTACACAATCACCAGAAAAATCTTAAGAGTAAAAATATGCTAACGAATAGAGTTTACACATGGCGCCCGATTACATCACTGTCGTACAAAATACAGGATTTTCCTAGTTTGAAGGACAGGGGTGTTATTTATCTGTATCCTATCTATCAATTCGGGTTATAAATTATCTGTGTGTCAAATTTCATCTAAATCCATTCAGTCGTTTTTGCACGATTGAGTAACAGACATACAAACACGCAAACTTTCACAACATTGATAATTTTATATAAATTAAATTAAATATTAGTAAGATTGTTTGAAATAATTGACATTTAGATTAAAACGCTAACATTTTCACATGTTTAATATTAAATAGTAGGGATAGCTATACCCATCACATATTGAAACTAAACTGATGTTACCCAGGCTAAGTTTTTCGGTAAATATATTAGTTGATAACTTAAATACTACATCCGTTTCAGTAAACGTCGTACGAAACCCCAAAAACTATTGAACTTTAGCGAAAAAAAAATCCTAGCTTCCACGAAGCGTCTCGCATCGTGATTGAATCTTTCATCTAAGTCAGACATAGATAGATGTATACTTACTTAATAGTTTTTATAGTCTTATGAAGGCTTATTAGTTTTTTTTTTACGGTTCAATGATGTTCACCGATGAGACTAAAGCATGCTTCTATCTGAATCATGTTTGTTGAGTAACGGAGTATGACAATTGATTTGGTGTTGATGCATGTGAGGTAGATTTCCATTGATTGTGTTAATGTTTACTAAGAGATCAAAAATGTTTTGCTAGAATGAGGGCTTCTTCAGACAGACGGCGACGCGAAACTTGTAGAACAATTATTTCAATAAAGTTTTCATAGAAATTGTTCTACAAGTGTCGCATACGCTTGTCTGCAGGAGCCTTGAAGATCTGGTCACTTTTTTTTAGGATTGGTGAATGGTGTTGCTCTTGACCTCGATCGCGCCTTATGGAAAGCGATTGATGAAGTCTATAATGGAACGAACGTGTCCAGAATATGCCTGTTCACTTTTGCTTTGGGCAAACGGTTAAAATGTGGAAGGGAACACAGACGTTGGCAGAGAGTTCCACAATTTGGCTGAACGCATAATGAATGTGGAGAAGAAGCGCTGAGTCCGACTGGTCGGGATATCAACCAAGTGCGGATGTTAAACTGCAGGGATGGGTCTGAACAGGTTTAGTTCCTATTGTTTTCGTTTTATTTAGCTTTTGTAAGTTTATGTGTTTACTTGTTGGTGGTTGGTCACCTATGGTGAAACTGTTTTGTACTCCTCGTCACTTGTCCCTAAAGGTTCATTAGAAAACCAGCGTCAGACAGCATCGTCTGTCTGGCATTAATGCTGAAATTAACCTTTTTGACGCAGCCGTGAGGCACACACTGTTGTAGTTATTTATTTTCACTTTTTTTGATTTGTTATTGTATTTTGTATTTCACGAACTGTGGCCAAATAAACGGTATTCTTTCTTTACGTCCAGTATGATCCCACAGCTGGGCAAAGCCCTCTCCCCATGACTTCTAGTGATAGCGTGGGAAGACTTAGTTGTTTTTTTTTTGTCCAGCTCGTCCCGCCACCTTCTACGGGGTCTGACACAACGCCTTCTAGCGGGCTCTACTGGTCATTTCGGCCCACAGGGTAGGTAGAAAGTAACACATTAACAGCAGGAATGGCTTTCATTTCGGCAGTTCAACAAAATTCATTGCGTTATTTATGTTGCTGAGCACACAAATTTTTCTAACTTATGAGCAGAGATCGGATATTCGGATGCATATTCACCTAAAGCTGAGGTGTTGGCTAATATAGAATGCGCTTTTTTATCGAAAAAATCTTAATGTAATGTAAACAAGTAAATATTATAACTAACTCACACCACCCACCCCTTCTCTTACAGACTTACACTCTACATACACATAAACATTACTTGCATCGGGGAAATTTTAAATAAATATGCATCTGAATGCAATCCTAATAATTTAGAAGTCGCTTCCATACTATACACCTGACTAGAAAGCTTTATGAATCCCCGGTGTTCCTAGAATTCCGGGATATTTTTTTACAAAAAATATATGTTAAGAAGCAACTTCCATACTTTCATAACTAAAAAATACTAAAAATTAACTTTAGGTAAATATGCATCCAAATATCCGATCTCTACTTATGAGGTTAATGGATTAGCGATATATACTTCAGAATTATTCAGATTCTGATTGATAGTGTGTTATGCGTTTAGGCTGTAGGTCTGTTTGTTAGACGAACATTTAAAACTTTTGTGAGTGCGTGCGTAGGTAACGTACACATGCCAGCACATCAAGCTAACCCAATCCGTCAAATTTCATTGATAGATTTTCAACTTTTTTACATAAGTATAAGGTTCATGTTCAATTGGGAAAATTTGACAGTTTGGGGTAGCTTGATGTGTCTGTACTTAATTCGATTAAGTCGACAAAAGAACTTGAGATATGCGAAATTCCAACTTTTTTCCCCATGTCAAAAAAACTGCGTTTATTTATAAAATGTAATGTAGAAAAAATCTAAAGAGTCTATCTTACTTCCGTTAACATGTTTCCAAAGATGATGCTTCTTAAAAACAGAATACACAAGAATATTTCTACCCTTTATAATTCAATAACATGACAATTGAGAACAGTAAGAGGGGTGCACTGAATAAAAAAGCTAGATTATACAAATTATACAGTAGGTATCTTCTAATCCCATTGAATTAAAAGGATAAGGGGTATTATTTCCATAACATTATACGTAAAGTATACATTAATACTAAACACTAGAGGATATCCGGTTTTTTAAATCGATCCTTTGGTCCCACGCCCACATCGTAAGTAAAATATTTTTTATCGATACATTACAAAACTAAACCCCATGGAACATTTATCTGTTGAGGAGCGGAGACAGTCGGAAACAGATCTTATCGAATCGAGCTTCTTTTACAATTGATTTTTTGTGATACTTCCTAATTTCTACCTGGGTTTGCGCAAGCAGATTTCAGGAAGACAACTTTCACCTGATCGCTTCAGTGGAAGCCTCATTACTCTCGCAACGGACACAACAGTAAATCAATGGTGAGAAGAGAATTTATCTAACACCGATTGTCAAAACACACACACAAATCAAACCCGTCAGTGACCACACGACAACCGCGACAATGGAACTTCCGCTCCTAAAAACCGACAAAAGCTTTAATCGCTCTGGTCGGAGTGAGACCAAATTGTTTTTTTATCAACGGGCCGTATTAGGTGTGAAACGACGCCGAATCCCTTATTAAGTAAACGAACATGAACATACAAAGAGATCTTGTCAATTTAAAAGCAATAAAATTCTTGGTGCACGAGTTATCTCGAGTGTCGAGCGGTGAAAATAGCCGATATATCTAAAATGCGTAAAACAGGTTCTGATAACACAACTCGGTCCGGTAACGAGCCTTTCGAACTTTCACACGGAGTGCACATGTATGTAGTACATCTCGTACAACGGATGTCGTCGCAATTACGAACGGCTGCGATTATTATTGCGCGGTATTGTGCGGCCAAATTACAGCATCTCGGCTTCCCATCCGGTCTAACGCTGCCACCGTGACACGCGAGACTCGATCTTATCGCGAAAATGACAGATACCAAATTGTAATGTCGGCATGGCAACGTTTAAGAAGATGCGGCGACGTCTACAGGACGCGAGGACGACGGTCGCGATAGACGGGCTAATAAGGGCCGGACAAATCGCAGGTGAATGAAATGGAACAATCGCACCACGCGCACAATGCTGTCTCGACGAGATGATACCGCGTGGACACCTGCGGAGGCTCAAAAGGTAAACTTCTGATTTATGGGCTCCAACATTAACACTGCGCTTTAGCGATATGCAGCGGAGAAAATCGCGCCTTTCTATATTCACAAAAGCGTGTTCGAACTTGTTCAGCGATCAATGCGTCCATCCGACTGTGAGGACGCGATTTTGTTTTCATATCTCTCAAATAATGCATCTGCATTCAAAAGCGACACCCAGAGATGGGAAATGTATGAATTATTGTTTGAATGGGACGGATTTCTAGAATTTCTCTTTGAGTTGGTACGTTGGATCTTGGTTCTTGTAATTTGCACAATGAATGTTGATTTAGCACACCTGCATTGTGCATGTATTTTTTGCATAGTTGCGGTACAAAAGTGTTGGATGCATAGCGGCGACTGGGAGAGCAATCACCCCTGCAGTACGCTGTACAAGGTAGACTGGGGACGCGCCGCCCGTGAGTCAGAGCCCTCGGTGACCCGGTTCGCACGCAGCGACGCGCGCGCTAAGCTGCGTCTTATATGACGCGGAATTTATTGGCTTCATACACGGAGCGAGCACGTATCGCCTTTCAGATGGAATGGAATAAAGAAAATACATTTCTTTGGCACAGACTAAAAGGCACACAACATGTTCTACACATTAAAATCAAATAAAAAGAGCAAAGTGCGTTTGAAGGAAAGTAATTAGCCGGAATGTCTGCCTCACGGCTGAAATATACTCGAAGCTCCGGCACTGAAATGATTAAAAAAAAAACTTAATTTCACAAGAAGCATTCACAAGAATGTGTTACTTACAAACAGACATAATTATCATTTATTTTTACATAAGGTATTGGAAACTAATTCCCAAACTAGGCCAGGGCTTGTGTTTTGGAGTCAGTCCTCAAACGTGAAGCATTTTATGGACATTGTGTCAATGTGAATGACGTAAATAATTATTATTTTGTATTTTAGCATACTAAGCATTCACTCCATGACGTAAGGAACACTGGCCTAGAATCCTGTGATGAGTTGGCATAGAATCCAGGCATCATTCGTGTATTATCTATTGGTATGACGGCTCATTAGTCTTTGGCTGACTGCTCCAGTTGAGATATTTGCACAGACATGGCGGTGATAACTTTGATTGATGGCTAGTGCCACAATGAGCCGCTAGTTCCTTGGCAACCAGTTATTAGAGATAGATAAATATGGCGTACCTCTTGTAATAAATACGACGTAGGTAAGTGAAATGACGTATCGATAAGTATGAGTCGAGTGCCAAATATTTGTCGTGAATATGCACTCCACTGTATTGCAGAAGAGTCATTGACACTTCCTAGTCTTTATTCCGGTTTCTTTCTTTTTTCATCTATTGTCAAAACTTGGCTTTACATAAGCTATTGTTCTCTCTCTATGGAGAGTGCAGTACCAGTTCTCCCCAGTACCAGTAACTCGTTCATCACAATAATGACCAACAAATACGAAGGGATCATCTGCCTAACCTTTTCCAAAGTACGTTGGAGTCGGCTTCCAGTCTAACCGGATGCAGCTGAATACCAGTACTTTCTATAGATCGACTGCCCACTCCTTGGTAAGACTGATTGTCAGACTTTCAGGCTTCTGATTACCCATAACGAGCTGGACTATCTGTAACGGGCCGACACGGCTTGACGTGCTTTTCCCAGGCACGGAACAACAGGCGAGGCAGGCAACAAATACGAAGGGTACCAAGATAATTCCTGGTTCCGAACAAACAGGAACCGTAGCATGAGGAAGACAGATGCTACTGACCCTATGGCACCACAGTTCCATCAGGGCCAAGTAAAACCTTCAGAGCATTATTTGCATACGTATAATTATTGTAACCATCGTCATGTAAACGTCTCCGGAGTGGAGCACAGCCGGCGTCCGGTCGGGCCGGTACAGCAGATGCCGCGCCGACCTTGCGCGCGCGCAGACGAATATAACCATATATCACACGCCTCAGACGCGATAGGAGGCTGCGTAGGAATGTAATGGAGGCTCTATTTTAAGGTGCCTTTATCATTTCCTTCTATTTTTGCAGGACTGGCAAGGTAAAAGAACTTTGCGTTGACTTTAAATGTGATCAAGAGCAGGTTTCAGGTGTTTTTATCAATGGTACTTTTATTCTACTGCAATAAATAATATGTACGCTGAATTGCGATAGCATCACAAACTAAAGTAAAAGTCAACAACATGCTACGCTATTCTTTGTGCCCAACAACATCTGCTCTACAAAAGAACACTAATAACAATAAATAAAACAACACCCGTCATGTTCTACTTTTGATGACTCCGTAACCCAATAAACAATATCCCTTCATCGAGTATCCTTTAACCAATATTTCGACGACAAAAAACGAGAATAAAATGGTCTCATTTATTCGTTTCTTGTTATTAAATGTCATAATAAACTCCATAGCAAGATAATAACACAGCATCGCACGGGTTAAGGTCAAAACGTACCGTAGAATATTAAGGGGGAAGCGCCGTTGTGTTCCACGCGCGCCTCAAAGAGATGTCAGCACCAACTGGTGGGTCTACAAGGACCGATGCCTGTCAGGGGTGCGGGTTGTTCGAAAGAGATTCCGTGGTCCCTGGCACACAGGCAACTGAAGGAACACGGGTGGATTTTATTCAGTAAAAGCCTGACACGCCCTCCTGCTCCACCCAGAGCGGGAGAAGTTATTTGATCAAATTTTCTCACGTTTACAATAACACTACCTACTAAGTAAAAACTTAGTTTTTTCAATAACACTGCAAATTGAAAAAAACGTAAGAAAATTAAATGCGAAACAAAATATGATTCCCGACCGACAGACGTGTTTACAGAAATATAATAATTAAAATCATGCAAAGTTTGAAGTTCATCTCCTCCTTCCTCCTTTCAGCCGAAGGACGTCTACTGCTGGACATAGGCCTCCCTCAAATGGGGGATTTGCCATAATCGCCACGCTTAGCAGGCGGGTTGGCGATCGCAGTATGTTGGTAAAATGCATAGAGAACGCTGCTGCCCATTCTCTAGTAGTAAGTCCCTTAGTCGCCTTCTACGACACCCACGGGAGGAAATGGAATGGGATGATTAACATACTACCTGACACATCTGCCTTTTCCCAACTATTGGGGTCAGCATCCAGTCTAACCGGATGCAGCTGAACACCAATATTTTACACAGAGTGACTGCGTAGATAGGCTAGTCGTTCTATGTAAAATAAGGCAAAACTGGTTGTCAGACTTTCGGGCTTCTGACGACCCGTAACGTCTTTCAAAGATCCACAAATGACAGCCGGGATCAACGGTTTAACATGCTTTCTGAGTGACGGAGGGGTCTCGGTATGTAAAGATGGTTACCCATCCACGGACCAACTGCGGCAAGCGTAGCTTAACCTGATCTATCGATTCGTGCAGATATGCGATACTAACACAGAACTGGACACTGACCTGCAAATTGCAAAAACGTAAGAAAAATTGAATTTCACGGGGTACGTTAGCGCATCCACCTTAACTATAATTGGAAAAAATGAATTCTAAAAGACTGAATGTCAGGCCGCAAGTGGAGGTAATCTTCGACAGTGGAAATGGGTACGCGGTTTTATGGTGGTAAAAATAAATAATTATTATGAACAAGAATTTTGTACTGTGTGGGGTTATTGCGAAAGACTGATCGTCGTTGCACTTATTCAAACTTGAATGTCAGGATCAGTTAATGATGGGATCAGATCAGATTGAGTTTGTATTCTTCCAGTTCAGTGTCCTAATAATTTGTTTGAGGCACCGGGCGACGTCCAATACGTCAAAGCCTGCCTTGCATAGGGTCGCAGCATAATGCTGAGCGATAGCCGTTTTGCGTGGATGTGACGCAAGTTTCCCTTCACCTTTTCTTATTTTTGTATTCCTGTTCTTTTTGCGTCATGTTTACCGCAAATAAAAAAAAATATTTCTTTTCTTCTTGGTCTCCTTTATTTGGTTGGATATTTTTAGGGACTATTGGCGTTTTTTTTTTTAAACAATGAAAAAAGTTTGCCAAAGTTAACTATAAGCCTTCAGTTTAAAATTGAAAGTGACCAAAAAGATATCATATTTTGACAAAAAATAAAATATCAACACGAAAATTGTTGTATAATGTCAAACAATGACGAGAATATGTCAAATAGAAGTGATGGGCCTAACTATGGATTTTGCCAATCAGGGACCCAATTCAGAGCCCCAATTAGGTATGGTTATAATGATTCCCCGCGGAATCTTACTACGTTCAAACTACATCAATGTCGTGTTTTTTAGAAGCCAATGTAACGGTAAGGAATCGAAATGTCATATTCTGTATGTTCCAAGACAACTTGTCAATTTGCAGATGTCGTGTGTGATCTAAAAAAAATACGTGGTTTCGAAGTAAGGAATCCTTAAATGGTCATAGTGAATTATGGCCTAGCTGACTAGAGCTATAATTACTTAAACTATTGGATCACCATTATCATTTCAACCGAAAGACAGGACAGACGCCTCCCCCAAGCTCCTCCATTTCGATTGGTCCTGTACTTCCCGCATCCAGCGGATTTCTGCGGCCTTCACAAGGCCATCGGTCCACCTTGTGGGCGGCCTTCCAACGTTACGTCTTCTGGTGCGCGGTCGCCACTCCAAAACCTTTCGGCCCCATCGGCCATGTGTTCTGCGAGCAATTTGCCTGCCCACTGCCACTTAAGTTTGGCAATTTTTCAAACTATTGTACAGTCGCCAGCACATCACTGTCAATTTTTCCCAATTGAACATGAACCTTCAGCATATGAGATAAAGCTGAAAATCTATCAAAGAAATTTGACAGATTGGGGTAGCTTGATGTGCTGGCAACTGGTATTTGATAAAATTTTCGTATGCAAGGAAACGTCATTAGATATAAGCAATATCATTCGTTGTCGTCTCCATCTTGTGTAGTGTTATTTCTCATTGAATCATCTTCGTAAGATCGTGATACACAACAAAACCTGGGTTTTCTTCGGATGACTAACAAAAGCACTAATATTTTAGTAAACAGGCGTGGGTGGCCCAGCTAATAGCCAATTTCCACAAACCATGACGTCACAGTCTGTGTATAACTTGGATTTCGGCTGTTTCATAGTATGAGTCATTCACAATACAGCTGTATTATTTTGATGAAGATACTATAGTTTTTATTGGGTTCTAAAGTCCGTCTTATCTTGGCGTTCGATCACACGAATCGAGCTAGGTAGACGGGTGATAATGGCTTTATACGTGCCTAACAAGATCATTTGGACATCATTGGAGACTTCGTATCCAGTTACGTATTTATGTACATGTATATTTAAATTAAATAAACTATCAATTTTGCAAAATATGATGTGTAGAATCCATCTCGTAAGAATGGAAAAACAAACAAATTTAATGAAATTTCCCAAGTGTTTAATCTACGAAATGTCAAAGTGAATATCATGTATTGTTAAAATTATATTAGGCAAATATGCTGCAGGTCTTCGAGGAACAGAACAGGTATCGGTCATGTCGTTTATCGCTACCGCAATCCAATTATCATACGCGGACTGTACTATACAGGTTCGTCATTATGATTCACAATTCCGCGAACTCCGAAATCAAAATACCTTGTATGGGGAAGATATTGTATTATTATCAGTTGTTTTTTCCTACTACGAGACTACTTCTGCTGCCTAGCATTTTTCCCAGCTATGTTGAGTTCTGCTTCCAGTCTAACCGGATGCAGATTTTACTTGGAGCGGCTGCCTATCTGACTTCCACAACCCAGTTACTGGGTTAATAGGATAACCCCTTGGTATAATTGAGTGTCAGACTTGTCAAAGATCCACGAACAAAAGCCGGGACCAACGGCTTAACGTGCTTACCGGTGTCACGGTGGCGTCTTGGTATGTAAAGATGGGCACCTATCCATGAACCAACCGCGGCAAGCGAAGCTTAACCCGTTCAATCAAACAGTGCGGCTGTTATTGCACAAGCCTTTACGAAACGACTAATACTCTTTTTCTACTATTCTGCCTAATAATAAGGACTAATTTCGTTCAAGGAGTCCATCTAATATTAGTCTAATGTCTACTTCTTGACATCACATTCTCTTAATCAACTCCCAGGTCATTTTAAAACAATATTAAGCAGCCGTTAATGTATTTATCATTGCCGTAACGACCGCCCATTTGAAGCTAATCATCCCTAATTACAATCACGCAACACAATCTGTTGAGACAAAACGACTAGTTAGTTACATGTTGTGTCGAAAAAAATCTATCACCCGGTAATCATTACGAGGATTATGAACAAAAACTGGAGTAGGTACAGTCGACAGCACGCCAGTGGTAACAAAACCGTATTCTATTTAAGGCGCTGCACAAACGTTAGGACACCGTAACACGAACAGTTTTTTGCCGCACGGTTGCATATTGATGATACAGATGTATTGCCAATTAATTTTCTAAGATAAAACATATTCAGAAATCCCTACTAATCTTGTAAATGCGAAAATAACTCCGTCTGTCTGTTACGCTTTCACGCCTAAACCGCTGAACGGATCCTCATGAAATTTGGCAGAGATATAGCCTGGGATATAGAGAAGGAGATAGGCTTCTTTTTAAAGCGATAACCGACATCCACGCTGTTGGAGCCGCGGGCAAAAGCTAGTAATTTATATTTTGGTGCTCATTTGATTCAACTAACATCAAACGCATCGCTAATTTGAACCTTATTTGTTGCCGCGATACGCTATTGTTTATATACCATAAAAAATAATGCTTCTTACCGCGCCTTAAACTCCGTACTACACTAGGCCAGCTCAATGTCAAAGTGATACCAGTGCCGTGCGGTCGACTGTAACTGTGATGACTTTTTAATTTATTTGGGACAAAGCGACAGGGTGTAATGACGAGCAGGTTGAAAAAACGCAGATGACGCGGCTGTTATAGAAACCGAAGGGCCATGTTATGATTGATAAAAAAAGGTGGAAATACGGGTTATGGCTACTACATAAGGTTGATGAGGGATTTGAAGTCACTTGGATTGAAAGTTACACCAAACTTGACATCCTTCAACCCTACGATTAGTCGACTTGCACGAATTGACTCGCACGAATTAACTCGCCCGAATCGGCGAATCGTTAATCCCTACTAATATTATAAACTCGTGAAAGTAACTCGTGTCTGTCTGACGGTCTGTCTGTCCCGCTTTCACGCCTAAACCGCTGAACCGATCGTCATGAAATTTGGCAGAGATATAGCCTGGAATATGGAGAAGGACATAGGCTACTTTTTTACGCGGTAACCGACATCCACGCGGGCGGAGCCGCTGGCAAAAGCTAGTTTTAAATAAAATATTATCCACAAGCGACTCGCACGAAGTTAATTTATTTGTACGACGTATTAGGCAATTGGCCGTCGGGCGAGTTAATTCGTGCGAGTCGACTAGTAAGCCCAAATAAGTAGCTACAATCTAAAGTTGTTGGTCAGAAAAATAAATATTGGACAAGATGTACCTCGTAGTTTCTGCCTACCCCCATTTGAAGCAGATGTGAGTTTATGAATGTAACGACAAGCTTCAAATTCGGCTGAGCTAGAAGCTACAAGTCTATAAATAAAGCATAAAAAAATCTAAAAAACACGCTTTATAAACCAAATTAAAAAGCCGAAAATAATTTCAAACAAGCGTGGGGTGCTTTATAAATCAATTAATATCAACACCCCACGCTTGTTTGAAATTATTTTCTGCTTTTTTAGTTCGGTTTTTAAAGTGGGTTGTTTTTAGATTTTTTAATCTATTATATATTTTCCATTTTTCAGTTTTGCTAAATACAAAAGCGTGTTCTTTTTTACATTATGGAACAAATTTATAAAATTATTGAATTGTCATCGGTCCTCGATAAGTCTACAAGTTTAAATGAAATTCGACCGTTTGAAGTGGGACAAAATCAAGAGTTGGTTACAAACAAACAAACATACAGGTGAAGCTAATAAAAGCATGTCAAAAAAAAAGAAAATCCATGACCACATAATATCTAATTTTAATTCATCAGCTCAAATGGTAAGAGAAGCCATGTTTATTGAAAACTTTATCAATTCCAAGAACATTATTGCAACCTTTATTACTTTATTAATCTCACATTAAATGCTACTCACATAACTCGCATTTGAACCTCTGGAGATCCCGTTGCTGGAGAGGATAATTATTCTCAGATATATTAGTAGCGTATGGTTAACCTTTGATTTCTAAAGGTTCAATAGAGTATTTTCCGATTTGAATAAATTAATAAATAAATTGATTTCTATCCATTTTCTCAATTAAAAACGATTAAAATCTTATTCAGTTTTCGTTGTTTTGAATTTACCGCCAAAACGCTCCTTACGATGACTTTTTACCACGTGACATGTGACGTCAACTCTGTATAAACGGCACCGGTACAAATACTTAATTTGGCGACGTTTAGAAGTATTTGTGCACAGAGGCACCGCACACCAGTAATATCACTTTCTATCCATTAAAAATCTTGTTAATTATAAACTCGAAATTTACTTATTTACTTACTAACTACTTTAGTTTATGAACACAAAGTTGACGTCACGTGATAAAAAGTCACCGTAAGAAGCGTTTTGGCGATGAATTCAAAACAACGAAAAATAAATTTGGTTTAAATCGTTTTTAATTGAGAAAATGGATAGAAATCAATTTATTTTTATTTTTCTGTTAAATATCTCGTTCCAATCTTCAAATTAGAATACTTTTTGAAAAATCGGAAAATACCCTATAGAGGGGTATTGTAACAGTAACAAAGAGCGTCATACAATCCAATATCAATCTGCCTAGTCTTTTCACAACTATGTTGGGGTCGACATCTAGTCTAACCGGATGCAGCTGAATACCAGTATTTTATATAGAGCGACTGCCTATCAGACTTCTACAACCCAATTACTGGGTAACACGACAACCCTTGATAACACTGGTTGTCAAACTTTCGGATTTCTGAAACGACTGTCAACGTTTTACGAATGACAGCCGGGATCAACGACTAACGTGCTTTCGGACGCAAGGAGGGGTCAACATTTGTAAAAAAATCTCAACCATCTACCTACGAACCTACCGCGGTAAGTGTAGCTTAACTTGCGATCGACCCGTGTGGCTATTATCATTTAGCCACCGTCTGGAGGACTTTATTTATTTAGGTTAGCCTACAATTGTTTACACGTGACATTTAATTTAAAAGTGCGCACACTTATTTACATTTATAAGTGCAAAAATTACTTACAGGCTAACACCACATGTACTAATTTATTTATACTATACATTATCATTAAAATAGAGTCTAATTTAATATATTATATTAATTTGCAATCAAATAACAGATAAATTAATTAAACGAAAGTAGGATTTATTAGATGACTACGAATTAAAAACTCGGAACGGAACCATACTTTTACATCGATCATAAGAGCTAGCAGCGATTTGAAGCAGCCATTGCTCTGTTAGTAAACCTATAGGGACCGCATAGTTCACCTGGAGCGAAACAGCCGTACACACAGCGTTGTCCTGTACGATATTTTACGGTAAATAGTTGGGAACACACGTCATAGTCTCCGTGTCCAAAACAAGTGTAGTATGAAACTGGTGACCAAATTGATAAAGCAAATATCGTATTGATCAACACCGTGTGAATGAATCGCATGATTGATATAAAATGTTTTCAATAAGTGACACTTGATAGAACGTCCAATGATCAAATGTTCCAACTCTAAAGCATTACAAACCAATGCTACAGATCACCACTTACCTTTACACAAATCACATAAACCTATCAACAGAAATCGACGAAAAAATCCAAACGTAGATACAAAACGGTACAAAAGTAGATACATATTTATGAAGTGACATCCTCTGGTCTGTCGGGCTGTTGGGATTCATTCACCAAATGTCGCTATCTATTTACATTGTTATCGCCAGTTATCGAGGGTCGCCCTTCGAGGAAACCACGGTTATCGGTACGAGTGCCGACTTTGTGATAAACCAATCATGAGAAGGGATTTCTGAGGATTCCGTGACGAGTTTACATGTAAATTATAAAGGGAGATCGGTGTTAGAATTGTACTACTTATCATAGGTTGGTCAGTTAGGTGTTTCTGTACGCCTCGTGGAATTTTTATGGTCTTTATTTGCCTTGTCGGTCTTAATGGCCGCCGCCAGTAGGAACTGGTCATCTCTTAGCTGCCACGGCTGATTTGAATTTTTGAATTTCTGAATTTTTATTTTATGTTTGTTTTTAATTACATACGCTTTTAAAGTGCAGTTCTTTTTACATTGATAATTTCAACATAAATGATGTAACCATCTTTTTTAACAATATTATTATTTAATAAAATAGTGTCCATGGAGTTTCTTGCCCGTTCTTCTCCATAGGTACCTACTACGCTTTGGAATGGGCAACTACTACTACTTCATCTTTCCGACTCTTTGGTTAAAAAGTACCTGAAATTGGTTTATTTGAAATTAAACGCTTTGAGTTTTAGCTTATTATTTTCTAACAGACAATTTATTGTTCATTCTACGTTGGGATATTTAATACCGTACAGCGAAAACTGGCCACTCCTTCCTAGGACCGTATCTATAGTTCCCCGTTACCTTGAGATACACAGCCGTGAGCCCATGACGATATGTCAATAAAATAGCAGCAATATCAAATATCTAATGTAGCAAGTGTAATCAAGATCCACAGTTTATAACCCATTGAATAAGTCGTTAAGTCGGCAGGAAAATGATTCACATGTACCGTTCCTCCCAGACTCCCGGATCAGTTACAAAGATCGAATAGAGGTATAATTGGGACAGCGATAAACCTCCTGTTTCGCCCTCTGAACATTGGTCAGTTGTTCTAAATCTACCCACACACTGTCTTTAAGTTTATTTGCTGTTCAATTGAGATAAAGACGAGTAATAAAATGGTAGATGAAAAACCCTTAAAGACTCCCACTTGGTAAATAACAATGGGCTGAGGTAATCGTGCAGATTTTGAGAACCTGTCATAAGATCGCAGAACAAAACGTGAACATAAATAAAAGCGTTTCAATGGAACTGGATCATAAGGACGTTGGAACTTGTTTTCTAAGTCATTTATGTCCTTAAAAGGAACTTGGCATCTTAAATGGACCGAATGAATTTTTGGTGGCGGTGACGTATCTCACAGGAAAAAGACATAATATTCGCATTAAAAACAGTAGCAAAAACGGTATGAAAAATGCAGAAGCGAAATGTTATATTTCTAAATGATACTAGCATGCAAAACATGTAACTTGTGCAAATAAAAAGTTTTCTTTTTAACAAAACATTTCACCCGACGTACTGACGTTACCAAGAAATACTCTATTTGCAGTTCATCATCATCATCATATCAGCCGAAAGACGTCCACAGCTGGACATAGGCCTCCTCCAAAAGGGGGATTTGCCATAATCGCCACGCTTGGCAGGCGGGTTGGCGATCGCAGTATGATGGTCAAATGCACAGAGAACGCTGCTGCCTATTCTCTCGTAATCCTTTAGTTGCCTTCTACGACACCCATGGGAAGAAATGGGATGGGTACTATTCTGTTACGTCCGGCACCACACAGAATATCTTTGCAATTATCTAAAAAGAATTAATTACATTATCATTCAATAGAATCCTTTCACCATTTAGATCGATCCCAAGGCTTTCATTTCAACTACAGAAACCGCAGAACGAATTTACACCAAGAATGGACGCAAGAAACTTCTGAGAACTTGATAGCAAAAGTTTTGGGTGTTTTATTAGAGAGCAAAAATGCTCTGCAATCATCCGAAGAGAAAGGATTTTTTGACACTGAATTCATGATTTGAAAGCAATAGGTAATACGGAAGTTTGGCTAAATAGCTTCTAAATTCGAATGCATTGTACACAAAAAATAATAATAGATAATTTGTACGCACTTTCTAAACAGGATAATACCGTTGCAACTTCATACAACTGCTTAGATCTCCTACCTCCAAATATAATTATTTAATCGTCGTCATTCTTGCCCATCACTAAACATAATACTTTTACCAATTTCCCAAAACCGTTTAAAAACACCAACAAAACATCCACTCCTCACAAACGGCACGGCGTCAAGTTCAAAACCGTGAATGAATCAACAACCGTTATTTAATTGCCAATATAAATTTGTCGCCAGCCATTTCGCGGCTCTTTTGGCGAAAATAAACATCAATTTGAAGTTTAAACCAAGCACAAAAAACTCGCTTAAATTGTCGGAAAAGAAATATCTTTGCGAACAGGAAAAGGAGGTTTTAACACTACTTATAAAACTCTAATTGGCTTTGGGAACACGAATGATATAATTAACGTTATTGTAAATACTGAGGATGACGTGGCAGTTTATAAGCGTCATAGTACTATGATTTCAAGTTGATTGGTAACCAATTGTACTTAGTTGCAAGTAAAAACTATCGTGATTGAGTCGATCAATAAACTAATCAATCACCGCAGGCTGTAGCAATTTTATTGGTGGTCATGAGCTTAACTCAATTTGCAATACAACGAGCATTACATCGTCAACATATACAACATGTAACATTATTAACGCAAGAACTCATGTACCATTAGAGTATTGAGTTAAAAGCATAATACAATGACCAAAACTTATTTATTTTAAAGCTATTACTGAATTTTCTTTGGCTCAATCAGCGGCAGGTATGGCAAAATAAACAAATTAAAAAAAAAATACAGTCAAACCTGAGTAAGTGAGAACTGGGTAAGCGAGAAAACTCTATTAATGAGAGTATTGGCCAGGTCCTGTCATTTTGCCCTTCTAAAGCCTCTATAGGTGAGAAATATAAAACCTGTGGAGACAGACATTTTTCATGCGTGAACCTCTTTAAGTGAGATTGCTACTTGCCTATACCTCTATAAGCGACAGTTTACTTTTGCTATTTTATGACTCTTTCTTAAATTTCAAGGGACTCGATTTTATTCGAATGACCAAATGTGCGTCTGTTATTGTTTTCTATAGTTCTAGGAACTTGAGCAAGTCTTTATTATTTTATTATTGTTCGTGGAACTCACATTCTATTCAGAAAGCCAAATGTGCGTACCGACTTGTTTGACAAGCTTATTACAGTCAGTTCATAAAAGCAGTTGCATAAAGGCATTGGAGACGCTTCACAAGTTTTATTTAATATACGGCGGTTGAACAAACCATATTTGATAAAATTTACGAACTTGAAAAACATACACGAAATATAAAATAGAATCGCAAAAGAAATGAACAATTTTTTTCAAATAAATGGTGTTATTAGAATTTATGTTCAGCTATAATTTCAATAAATATATAATACCCATACATACATGGGAAGCACAAGACCGGTCGAAGTGGAGGAGCCTGGGGGACGCCTATGCCCAGCAGTGGACGTCTTTCGGCTGATATGATGATGATGATACATACATACATGTACATATTTTGTTTCTAATTACGTACAAATTTACCATATTTTTAAAGGTTTCTATAAGTGAGACAGATTCCTACTGTAACTCTGTAAGCTAGAAACTCGGGTTAGTGAGAAACCTCTATAAGAGAAAAACAGTTCGCGGTCCCTTGAGCTCTCACTTATCCAGGTTTGACTGTATACCCATATTAAAAGTTACTGAAACCAGTACATTCAATTGTGAACAAACTGCTTTCGGGACTTGCGTATATTCTACTAAACCTTGCATAAATGAGATGGATGAAGATGACAAGAACAGTAACGTAAACAAACGAACAAATTGTAATAAAAACATTACTCACGATGATGGGTGTTATCAAGGGGCCGCCGTCAACCTCACCTGGAACCAAAAACAAACATGATTTCAAATTAAGGGATAATGAAGTGTCGGTGTTTTAGAGTTCTGTTCGATGAGAATAAAACACACCTAGTTTAGTTTTTATACAGTCGGTATACGCGAACGCATTAATTCTACAAACGATAAATGAGAAGCTTCTGATATTTAATAGTATGTCCAAGAGTCTCGTATTAACAAAATTGTAAGAAAGCTCATATTACTTCTTTAGAGAATTTTACATCGTTACCAAGAAAGCTCGGACATGACTGTATCAACACACAAATCAAAATTAGTAGCGCATGAATTATTTGGGGAAAACCAACTATTTTTGAAGATGTCCATTTCAAATCTTTGCAATTTCGAAGTATTTCCCTTTTTTGTTTTTCTCTCAAGTAATATCAAAAGGAACCCTGAGCATATCATGCAGTTCGTAGACGACTAATATTTTTTTCGTTTCACCGTGTCCACAGTTCACCGCCTTACTACCGTAGCGTAACGATATAACTAGCTATGTTTGTTCCAACTTGATGCCGGTCATCATCACCAATGGACAAACTAGTTTACACTTGATTTATAATGCGAGAATATTTCTGTAGACCACGATGAACGAAATCCACGGTTAACCACGGGGAATGACGATTTTAAAGATATAAGAGGAGTTTCTGAAAAGGCAGGATATTATAATGCAATTGTAAAATTAAACTAGACAAACACTGCATTATTTTCAAGCAGTAGAACAATACGAAAGCAAACAGCAACAGGACCAAAATAAATATTCCATCATGATGAAATATATAGTCCAAGTCCAAGAGAAACACCGCAAGCCTCACAAGCCGCAGGTAACAATTATAGACAACCACACTAACGATAACTATAATCATAGGAACGTTCGAATTAATGAAACTCCAGGCTAAATCGTTGCAACGCTCATAAAACATAGTCGTAAAATAATATACAGAAATGCCATCAGACCATCACGGACGGTTCTCACGCTGTATCGATATAAAACCCATATTATGTACGAGCAATTAAGAGGTACATAATATAAAAATGATTGCCAGACATCACACGATCCTTTTGTAGATGGCGATGTAGATGTACTGGGCTAGTGCCAAAAAAATAATAAAAAAATAAGCGATCATTGATCTGCAGCATCACTAATCGGTAATGATACACACGTCCAATTTATTATCATGTCCAAACTGGGCACACCAAATATATGTGATGTGATAATGCAAAAAACGTCTCAAATATATTTTGATGCTAATATGAATACGTCAAGTCCATAAATTCTAATTTGTAATACAAATTGTCGTGCATCTGCTTTGGATGTTCAGATCAAACGAACTCAGATGTTGATACTATATCATTGGAATTAAAAACCTTGTCATCGTTATATCTTACTTTATAAGCAAAAGTATCTCATTTTAGCATTATTTATAGATTATCGTTGTACTAAAACTAGTTAGAACTAATTAGACATCATTGATTATTTGGCATTTCTTCGTTATTTTTTTTAGGGCTGATGGAGAAATTGGTTTTCAGAATCCTGGCCACGGCAGTCCAGCAAAGCCAGGTTTTGCAACTAAAACAGATAAGGATGGCTCTTATTTCAACCGATGACCACGCGGAAACAATAAAAATATCCGATGAACATAAATGATCACCATAATCCATGCAAGTAAGTAGCCGATTAGTCAGCCATGACCACATATGCTATTATTTATAACACCATGCATATATGTAAATGTTACAAGAAATAATAAAATTCCATTTATTGTCCATTTAATTAACCGTGGGTCTGACCTAAGACAATAGTCTTGATTCAATAACTAAGACTAAAGAAAATGTGTCACACAATCTTATCACGATTTTTTTTTTTTGTTTTTGGGTGGGAAATCTTCAAATAACTTCTCCCGCTCTGGGTGGAGCAGGAGGGCGTGTCAGACTTTTACTGACTAAAACCCACCCGTGTTCCCTCAGTAGCCCGTATGCCAGGGGCTGTGGTATCTCTTTCGAACAAACCCGCACCCCTGGCAGGCATCGGCCCTTGCGGGCCCCATAATTTTGTGCTGACATCTCTTTGAGGCAAAAAGACCTTCACACCGCGTGTGGAATCGAAACCGCGACTCGCTGCGCTCAAACGCGCTAAACCAAGTACGGTAACCGCTAAGCTATCATGTCATTTATCTTATCACGGTTAAAAATAACGAAATTATTTGTATCAATTAGTATCAGCGAACAAGTGTTATTTATTGAGTCATGAACTATGCGCCTGCGGCGGTGTATGAATGGCTAGCCAATGACTCAGTGTTTGGTGCCAAACGGCTGCATATTAATATTGTTTCATGGAAAACTAATCATGCAGGATAACACATGATTATTAATGTTAAGGCTGAGATGGTCCTCTCGACTTGAGTAGTTATTGAGGAAAACTGATTCCAAAAATTACGATGAACTTTAGCATTTAGTTAGGCAAGTAGCCTTTTATGCATTTGAGCTTATGTGAGATACAAGTTGTTTCAAGTTCCTTGAGCAAATAACTATACTTGTTCAGGGTCTAGCACATGTGCAATATTCAAGTGTACCGCCATATGCGATCTACCGCTAACTCATTAAAATTAGCTTGTTGTTTCAAGACATAATTTATTAGACAATAATACAACTCATGGTGAAGCTAATAATGTGGTTCATATTTATTTATACAAATAAATAAAATTTAAAGTGTCTGCTTGTAAGATCAAAACAACAAACAGCTTGATACTAAATGCATACAATACGGTACTTACCTTAACTTTTTATTTATTTTTTACATTTTTGTTTATCTGTTTGTTCCGGCTAATCTCCGAAACGGCCCTTTCACTGACAGATAGCTGATAATTATGATGTTATAAGGAGTAACATAGTATACTTTTTGTCCCGGTTTCGATAGCACGTTCCAGTGGGATAATTTTCCATATATACGCGGCGGAAGCCGCTGGCAGAACCCCGTCATCATTAACAACAAATAAATTAACTCCAGAATTAAAAATGAAATGCATGGTATGGTATACAGGAAAAGTTTTTATCCAGAGCGCAAATTGTAACCATGAATTCAGCATATCATTCTAGACCCCCTAGCGCAGAAATTTTTCGCCGGGCGTACAAAAGAAAAACAGTTGTTCCATACATTTTGACCGCGTAGGTATTGTACTTTTCTATGAAACAGCTGATTTTTTATTTTATAACCGGCGAAAAATTTCTGCGGTAGAGGGTCTAGAATGATATGCTGAATTCATGGTTACAGTTTGCGCACTGGATAAAAACTTACCCTGTATAATACGAAAACATGAACTATCTCGAATGTAGACCCTTCAAAATTCCTTCCACTTACCAACGCACGAACTCAGCAACGGCATATCAAAACCTCTTCTAACCGGGTTTAAATAACTAGGTAAATAGAGCAATTGAACCGAACCTCAGTATCCTAATGGCGATGAGAGCGAAAAAACTAATTCCCTAACAGTGCCAATTACTGATACATTAATCTTTGAAGTTAATGCAGTGAAAGAAATCGGCGACGATTGTAAAGCGGAACGGAAGCCGGAGGTCACGGCCGTTCGAGAGTTAGCCGGCCGTTTAATTAATTTATCTGAAGGAGTCGGAAAGAAACAACGAAATGTTAAAAAGTTATTTCTTTCTGTTCAGTTGAACGGCACTTAATAGCAGCTGATTTTGTATTTTTTATTGGGAAGACGAAATTCAAATTGTATGTTTTCACAATGATGGTTTCTTTATCGGGAATTTTATTGTGATCTTGAAGTCTGAATTTTGGTCTATCAACGGATGAGCTCATTTCTCAATCCAATGATGACTTATGGCCTATCCCAAGACCCCAAGTTGGACTAGTTTTTACGTTCTACATAAATCTGCCCCAGCATCCTCTTTAAGTGGAAGCAGAGGAGCCCGCGAATTTCAAATTTTCTTACTTTTTTTGCAATTTACAGGTCAGTGCAATGTTGTTTGTTGATTATTTATTCTCATCATCATATACAATCATCAATTCAACCCTCTCAGTTCATTTAATTCCATTGAATGACTATTTCATGACAGAGTAATTCAAATTCATTAGAATTTAACAAAGTAAAAGGGTTTTATCTCGGCCATGGGTTAATCTCGCATAGTTCAACGTACCAAGAAGAATACCACACATGTAATTAAAAACCAATTGGTAAACTGTTCATACATCAAGCAATCAAGATCATAATTCGTGACAGTACGCCTTCTAATTCAATTTCGGCCGTCTTCGGTCGTCGGCATAGTTTTCGTAAACCGATTTGAACTCGTGACCCTTGCTTCCGCAGGCAAGGCAAGCGTGGTAGATAACCTACTTGGCTATACCGACCTCTGGACCTTGAGTCAAGTCGATACAAAGCGGCGCGGATGTTCAAGTCTCCCAGTTCGCAGAAAGAACGTAGGCATAAAGCAGCCGAGTTATATGATTCATTTATAAACGAACAGTTGGTCTGCATTCATGGACGATGATGTGATCTTAGATTTTAGTATGTACTCGCTTTTTGTCAACTGTTACTGTATTGGTCCAGATTCCTTATCGCAAGAATATGTCAAGAATGCGCGGCTTGCGAATACTGCCTTGTGTCCCTGAAGATTTGGTTTGTACCTTTAGTACATCCACATTTCACGAGTTAACAACCGCCAACAACCGAACACACCTCCAGATTCCAGGTTGCTACTGAGAAAACTCACGATAAGAAACCCAATCACCCTTCGACCTGGGTAGGACCCAGAACCCAGTAGCGCGTGCGATCACTTATAGATTAGCGAGGCAGTCACAAAATTAATGTTACTTAGACTTACGAATATAATATACTTGGATTGAGTGAGGCCATTAATCTTACTTAAAAAACCTATTTGTTATTATGGAGGCGCCAAGCGTATACTTCCCACCCACACATTACTTGTCCAATTAGGTTCTTTCCAACTTATTTCAAGAAACACACTTCCCTTGAATGCTGCCATTAGCGCCTTCGAAACCTATGCTATGATCATCCTGGAACACCAAAATCAACTCACTGACCAAAGGCCGAATCGTTGCAATTGCAACCAATTGTAAAACAAACAAAAAATAATAAGGACGAACAAAGAAAACCCCTAAAAAGGCCTCGTTCACCATGACCATTAACTATATTTAGAATTACGAAGCACCATAAAATTTTGATTGCCGCGTAGGTCTTGAGACGACCTTGACAAGTACTCCTAGTAGTTGAATGATTCACACGCCTACAGTCCTGGTAGCTTGGACCACTTCGTCACCAAATATGCACAAATGTTTGAACTGTATGTGTCAGAATTTTTGTGATTCGTTCAAAATGCTGTGTCATTGAATGTAAATTAATCTGGTCTGGGTGAATTTACGAGATTCTTTTCCTTGATTTTAATGAGTGTATATTCTGGTAGAGACCATAAAATATGAGGTGTAGGTAGGTGGGCTGATTTATATTCTAAGCAAAATTTGCAAACTTACAACCTTGAGGAATGGAATACAATAAACATAAATTCACGATACTAATCAGAATACACTCAACCAGTAGAAATACGAGGTGTTAAATAAAGAGACGTCTTTCAAAGTCTAATCGAGAGTTAAAACAAGTTCTCTAGTAAACGAGAATGCTTTTACAAAAAGGTGTGAGACATAATAACAGAGACGCTACTGTGCTTTTTAAATTAGAGCACGTTCATACAATTCTCTTTTTGGGATGTCGATGTTTTCGAGAGCACGGGAACTGGTTCCTAAAGTCGATTTGATTCGGGAGGCGATGCTCATGTTTGTGTAGTAAATAAACATTGTCGTAGCCAGCAGGGGGCGCCGGGAGCGAAGGTGCGAACAAACAGGCGGGCAAACAAATTGCATATTTATTCTACATAACAAACGCAGTCGCCGAGCCACTTAGACGAAATGTTGGACGAATTTTGAAAAAAAATTCTTACTATGAGTTTTGTCATATTTTGACGTCGTCAATAATTTGACCTTATTACATCAATTGACAAGTAACGAGTTCAATGGGAAAAAGGTCAAAAGTGATCAACACTTTCATAAGGTGAGGGTACATGCTCATAAAAAAGCTAAAAGTGAGAAATAATTTGACGTCAAACAACCGTACCGTGTAAACAATTACACAATTGTGTATGTGAATGAGAAAATAACACGTTTTAAAGATTTTATTAGATGTTTTAGAAAGTCAATGTCTTTAAAGAGTCGGCAATATATTGAATTAAACATTGGCTACTTAGTTACGTCCCCGTTTATCTAGTTGCTTCACATGTATAAATAATTAATCGAATCGTTACTAAGACATCAGTCCGCTAATAAAGCAATTTACTAGTGCAGTTTATATGCGAGCTTTTTGTGCTGAAAACTGGCGTTTTACGTCGATTTAATATGGATGATAAATCCCTACCAATATTATAAATGCGAAAGGAACTCTGCTTGCCTGTCTATTATGTCCATGGGAGGGAGTTTGTTGCGCCACTCCTTCTTCCCAGCTAAAGCACTAGGAAGTGTCGAAGGGTGGGCGTTTTTGGGGACTGTCTTATGTAATTTTGACGTTCGAAAAGTGCTGACTCTCAGCCTAGTTTGAATAAATGACTTTTGATTTTGATTTATTACAATTTCACGCCCAAACCACTAAAACGATCATCATGAAATTTGGCAGCGATATAGTCTGGGACATAGAACAAAATCTGCTGTTTCATAGAAAAGTGCAATACCTACGCGGTCAAAATGTATGGAACAGCTGATGTTTTTTTGTATAACCGACGAAAAATTTCTGCGCTGGGGGGTCTAGAATGATATGTTGAATTCATGGTTACAGTTTGCGCACTGGTTAAAAACTTATACTGTATTATATAATGAATGGTCTGCCTTGATAAGAAGTCAAATAAAAATGTATTAAGAATCCTACGACCGACGCTCGCAACTAGGATTCGGGCGGAGACAATATTTCGTCTGACAATTGCTATCGTTGCGCTAGTGTTAGTACCTGTCGAGGATACATACCTACAGTGAGCAGTACGATCACACACACATTGACAATGGCTTGACGCGATAGCGCTACTAGCTACTGACCATTTATGATGAATTTGGATGTGTTCCGTAGTACCAAAAATGATGAATGAAAACTTATTGTATTTTAATATTTTTTTCGACATTTTACAACTTGATAATATGAACTATGCTTCTGAGACAACAATATTACGGAAATTGTTGGTTATAATACCAAAAAAACAGTGAGAAAACATGTCATTTACGCTGTAAAAATGTGCGAAATGCAATTCGCTTAAACTTCATTTCAGGTAAGTATTTTGAAAAAAAAAAACCCTACGAGCCTAGATAAATACTGTCTGAATCCGAATATCATCATAATATGATGGAAATATGCTCAAGTTGCAAATGATTTAGGTATTACGTATGTATGGACAGTTCATTGTACGTAGGCCTCTTAAGTAAGTTAGAGTAGACTACGAATCTGACAAAATCACGTGAAATTTCTCTATAAACACAAAACATCATAAATAAATACATAACAATTATGTATTCAAGAGCATCGGTCTGCGAGCGACCCGGATGCCAAGATTCGTTCCGAACATGTCACAAGCGATGTCATGTTTACATGCTTTAGTCATTAATCTATGTGTCTGGGGAGGTATAGTTACGCAAACGCGCAAAAAGCGAAGTGTAACGACCGGCGAACCGCCCTTGAACCTAAGAACACGTGCACTGACGGACAGACATGACGACAATATTTAACATTCAACACGTAAACTACTCCTAAGCGAGAGGGAACTCCGCCACCGCCCGGTACACTGTTCGCTACGGAATGCATTATTATTAGATGAAATGACGCTCATGTTTCCATCCTGCGATTAGAGCCATTCGCGATGAGCTCACGATGAGATTTTCGAAATGTATGCTTTACATTGCGGCTCTATTTAGCAATCCTAGAGCAAAAACTTCGCATAAAATCTACGACGGCGAAGCAAAATTGCTTTTCTCGACTAATTTGGTATCCCTGAAAGATCACTAAAAGGACTTGAGCCGTATACGTAACATATTAGAGCAAATTTCAAATGCACAAAGCAATCGTAACAAGCTCTTTAGAGCACACTCGTTGCCCTCGGCACGACTGCACTGTTTAGATATTTTTGGCATCCATTTTTATGATACGCAGTAATCCGGCAAGCCGTAACGGCTGAATGGACGTGGATACAATTTGGTACAGGGATTGAATGTATCAGCACAAAGCGTACTCCGGAAAACTGAATGTTTTTTCCGTGGGGCAACAAATAGCTAGTTTATGATACAAATCATGTATTAGTACGGAAGCAAAAACTTTATCCCCTTTTTACTAAATTTACGCAGACGGAGGAGTATGAAATTTGGCACAGTTAAAGTTTATATGGAGAAGTGCAGAAAGCTAATATTTTAAATACATAATAATACATGAAAAATACATTACGTTTTAAATTAACTATAGTCGAATTTCAACCAATGGGCGTCCACTAGTATACAACATATACGTTAGAATTCTAAACTCATCTAAATACGCCCACAATCACATTCAGATGTTCGCATTTATCATACCGGAGAGATTCGCAAGTACTTCCATCAGCTGAATGTTTGACATGACCGTCCTTGAACCACCATGATGGACAGTTGGCAAGGCATCCGACGCGATAAACCGGCGCTTTCGGAAGAAACGATCGTTTTTCATGGATTTTCTCGTAAAAACACGATGGATTAGCGACCGGAACGGAGTAATGGTTTTTGACATTACGTAATATTGTTCGGAGTATAATGGGAGCTCGTTCGACTGAGGTAATGTTTTACTAATAACTTTGTTGAGTGATTGAGGAAAAGATAGCGCAACTATTGAACTGACTAGACCTAAGGAATGACTGGATTGTCTATTAAGAAGTCTAGAAAGCACACTTCATGACTCGTCTAGTGACTGCCTAAAATGTCTTAGATAATAATAATAATAAAACCATTTATTTTCAGGTTACAAAGACCCATACATAAATACCTTAACCTACATAGGTAGATGATGCTTACGTTAGACATTACATGAGAAGGACTCCTTAATTAATAATTAACTGTAATTACATAAAACAACATATCAAAAGCTTTACCAAAATATCCTTTATGATCCTGCAATTCGTTTTAGGATATTTCCTCAATTCTATATAATTATCAACATGACGTAAGCCCAGTTATGGTTCACAATGGAACTGCCAAGGAAATTCTAACTCACGTAGGAATTTCGCTAAGAATTCGCTGTGAAATTCCCTTCGTGACGGAGAGGATCCTACGTCACATTTCGTCTTAGTGTCGCTGAACTAAAATGGCCTCAGTGCCACCAACGTGTAAAGTATTAGTTTTGACAATGAACTCCCCAAGGTCAAGTGTACTTAAAGAATTATTAGATACGTAGACATGTAAAAATGTTTTATGGCATTAATGTAGGACTTTCCAGAAACTGTTGTCATGTAAAAACAAATATAATGAATGTAAATCTAGTATTTTCTGTGATGAGTTGATGACGGATGTAACAGTTGTATTTTAGGATGATGTGTGAATCACATCTCAGATATTAACCCCCTTATTTATAAACGCTGCTTAAAGTTAAGTAATGATTAGCGAGTGATTAACCATACATTTTTGACGTTTAAACATCTCGTAACTTTAATCATCGTTTATGAATACACCCCTTAAAGTAGGTACATATGTATATTAAGTTTGTGCTACGCTCAAGTCGATACCCAGTCCATTTATTTCTTACTTCTACGACAGTATTTTACGAATATTCGTTTCGTGAGAACATTTAAGTCTTCGTCGAGAAATTCTCGGGGGAATAGAATTTATAAACAATAAACACAAAACAATCCTATGTTATTCCACCCGACGCCTACGAGAAACATCAAATCAAATCCTATCCCGGAAAGTACTGAATAAAACATTCTATAAATTTCCAACAAAACGCTTCAAAGTATTTATATCTAAACCGCAATCCTGATGAGTGAGCACACTCAGCCACCGCCAAACGACAAAAGGTTGATGAGGAATTCATCAGCTGAGTTGAAAAGTTCCAAGATTTTCCGGACGATGAAATTCCGCGTGTCTTTTATACCAACGATGAAAACGATCATTATTCAGTAAGAATAAGTACAAAGAAGACTGAGGAGGCGAGTACGGCCTACCTTGAACCTCAGGGGATCGATACAATGCCATAATAACCGTATTTATAATAGCTATCGATCCCTCTGAAGCTACTAACATTTTTCATGACCAAGGCCGCGTTGAAAATAGATTGATGGATTCCTTTACACGGAATTAAAGTGGTGTGTTTTGTGATAGCTTATTGCGATCATCAATTAAGTACGGGACAATGCCCTGGAAGGGTTATGAATAAACGATTTTTTAAATAAATTACTATTCAAGTTTAAGATATTATGCTTAGGGGAGCATCTAATACTTCAACGGTAAAAAAGGGTCTTCGTATTTTTAGACCGTGTGGTAAGCAGAAAATTATGGAACTATGTATAATTACCAGCTGCCTCGTTTCCCGCGGAAAGTTGAATGAACTGATTGGGTAATGAATGGTTGCGTAAACTATTGTCGGTCTTCTTATGATTAAAGGTTTCAGTTAAGCTCTTTAGTGTCGAAATGTGAGTTACAAATTGGCTTTTCGGACATAAGATCCACCATTTCAAAAAAGCAGGGTTTATGTCGACATCGTTTCGCAAAACAAGACTCATATCTACGAGTATCTATCTCTATCTTAATTTACTCATTTTTTGTTTCTATTTACTCGTTTATAACTAATAGGTTTTTTTTTGTTCTGTTGTATTTTTGTAGACCTACCTTTTAATGGATGCCATAACTTTTATTTAAGTATCGCATTTTTGTCTATTTCGCTTCTATGTCATATGACCCGTAAATTGACAGGTCTGGTTCTTGTGATACAGGAATTGCTAGTACAATAGCCAGGGCTACACTGTTGTTGTTACTTGAAGTGAAAAATATAAAATCAAAATCAAAATATTTAATATAAACCTGCATGGGCACTTATGAAACGTCAGAAGCTAGGTGCACGGTTCCAAATTGTTGTTTCCTATGGAGAAGAGCCGGCATGTAACTCCACGGTTACTCTTTTTAAAATAATTGGCTTTAACAGTGTCTTCAAATTACAGAGATAAAATGTATGGGAGGACAGTGCAGGCCTGTCAATAAGTACCAGGTACTTAGACGAATACAGAATAGAAAATCGTCTACAAATCTAGTCTGTAAGGCCTACAACGTTCTCTCATTCACAATATGTAAAATAATCTACATAAATAAAATGAACCTATTTAAACATAGTGACATGACTTCCATGATATAAATAAATTATACCTAGGAGCCATCGGCCAAGGCATATTATACGGTTAACTTCGTAAGCTCACGCCTCATTCTAGTCAAATGGACCTTAGTCGATCCGCCAGAAGCTGGCGAAAACCAACTTGTATGAAAAGCGACAGAATTATGATAAATGACCCGACCTAGACGCATTAGTTTGAAGTCTAGTCTCTTTAAATACAAACATTTTTGCATATAACATTTCGCAGATAGCTTTTATACGAAATTATACTTATTCAAGATAATATCTCAGTGAGTTTTGTATGACGTGTTGTGCAATAAAGACATAATGCTAGCATCACATTTCACTGATGCTTATCGATGCCGTCCACATTGTAACGCTAGCGACAAAATTGCCTGCAAATTATAACGTGATATTAAAATATAGGTTTGTTCTCGTAATTATATGGTGCACTGATAACTTTAAACATGAATTATGTACTGAAACTTAGTTGCGTTGTGTGGATGGTTCATTCATAAACGTGGACCTGCACCCTAATTGCGTAACTCACGATTGATCATAATTGGTTTCGTCTTCACAGTTAAACAATATTCATTGCGTTATTTATGTTGTTGAACAGACACGTTTTTCGAACATATGAAGCAATGGTTTAACAATCCGTTTCAAAACGATACAGCTTATGATGAATCGTGAGTTACGCAATTAGGGTGCGGGTTGTATTAGCTTGCCTTTGTAAATGGCGTTTAGCAGGAACGTTTTATGTTGTACTAGGTTCTGTCCGCGGCTTTGCCCACGTGGATGTCGGAAATAATCCCACGGGGACGTGCAGGACAAGGACAAAAGTAGCCTATGTTGCGCCTTATAACGCTTTCTGCCAGTGAGAATCGGTCCAGCCATTTCGGAGATCAGCCGAAACAAACACACAAACATTTTAAAAATTGTTCTTTTGTTTGGTAAGTACCGTAATACTTGCATATACATTTAATAAAAGTTGTTATTTTGACATTACAGACAGACACTTCAATTCTATTTATTTTGTATGGATCAAATGACATTAGTAGATTCGATACGCAGTCATGCACATTAAGGTGAACCTAGTCCACATTTTTCCCATACAAACTTTGGGAGTGTATTACTCCACTGTTTGACAATGTAGGTATATCAAAAATTAAACATGGTATGGTTTTGTCTTATTGTTAATATTATCTGTACGGAAACAGAACACTAAAATTAAAAAGTTAGGAACCAACAAAGATTCGTTTTTCTTGGTAATTTAACCTAACTTTGGGCGTGTTTAAGTAATAAAAAAGTGTACAATCTCCAAAACTAAGTCGGTACCGACAAAGCTCAATTATCGGAAAGTTCAATAAACTTTATTGGTCATTAATTTATGCAGTGTTTTTTTTTGGAAAACCCGATCTTCCGAAAGACTTTTCTTAATTTTTTACGCGCCTGTTTTACTATAACTGATCCTACACAGCTCACTCAATTTTTGGGTGGGAAATCATCAAATAACTTCTCCCGCTCTGGGTGGAGCAGGAGGGCGTGTCAGACTTTTACTGACTAAAACCCACCCGTGTTCCTTCAGTAGCCCTTAAGCCAGGGGCTGTGGTGTCTCTTTCGAACAAACCCGCACCCCTGGCAGGCATCGACCCTTGCGGGTCCCTTCACTTTTTGTGCTGACATCTCTTTGAGGTGCGCGTGGAACACAACGCGCCGTCGACTTGGGCTTGGTCCTTACCGGATAGCGAGCTACCTATTACTCGCCGTCCGCAAGCCCATGCCTACGGTGGCCGGAAATCGGCCTGGGATTCCCGACGCCCAGGGCGTCTCCGTATCCTGCGGCGGCTGGGGTCGCGAGGGCGCATATGCTGCCTCTCCCTCACGTGCGCCGCCTCCCTTTTCGCGAGCATCACTGCTTCTTCGAAGGAGGTGACGGCTCCCCATTCCCTCTCGCTCCGTACCATGGCCTGGACCAGGGCCGGACGCGAGAAATCGCCGCCGCCGATCGCCTCCACGAGGACACGGCGGTGCTCCGCCCAAGCAGGGCAGACCGCCACCGTGTGCTCCACCGTGTCCTCAGTACGCACAACATTGATGAGCAGTTAGACGCTAGACTCGAAGTGCTCATCACGGGTATTACCTCTGTTGGACACGAAGCCTGGTGAGATAGGGTGATTTTTAGCCAGGCCCATCACTGAGTTCGAGCCCGCGACTAGGTTCCCCTAACTTGGGTACCCCATAAGTCAGTTTTGACTTTTGATATGCCAATGTTGTTTTTGGAACATATTATCCCATGATGGATGACTAACCATATAACTATTACAGGAGTCACAACACATTACCATCAAGATGACCCATTAAAACTCAATTGCACCATATTTCACAAGCAACTTAGGATAACCACCGTAAAGGAAACAGCCCATTTTTCGCAGAACTTCGGAGGACAAACAGGGTCTCGGTCAGAGCCGTGTCCTTCGCAGGACGACGGTCGCCGTGACCTTGACCGCTTGGTGTCAGTCTACCCACGTACATCGCACACGCCATAAACCACTCATTATGGTAAGCCAAATGTACTGGCACACAAAATTGTATTTGCCGCTGCCAGATATGCTAATGTCACTTGAACACTGCGAGAATCGGTTAGATTTCGTTTGCGAACTGTATAATTAAGTTTGTGGAAGAGAACATTGCGCTTTTGTATTCAATTTTGACCCCTATGTGAAGGTCGTTAAAGTTTGTGTTATATTTGTAGCCACTGTGTGTACGTCTGAGGACGGAAACTAACTTCCCTAACGTAATAGTGAAGTGTTTGATATGTCGGAAGTTATGACTAACTCACTAAAACCATGTAGGAGTTGGTTAGTCTGGCTGGATGTAACGACCTCCTTTATGTCGCCGGCATGTACGGGAAACGTGCATTATTTCGATAATTTCATGTTTAGGCGAATATGCGTCCTACTGGGAAACACGAACGTATGGCAAGGCAATGTACTCTTTATCAATTACATCAAAGAAGTGCTTGTGTTACTGCAGTTAGCATTCACAGCAAATTACTAAAGACTTGAAAGAATTTCCGTTTATAATTTAAAGATATATCACAGCATGATTAAGGCACTATAATGTCTTCAAGAGTCTTGAGAAACTAATAAGTATATGGCGCTGATAACCTTGACAATTTTTTTGACTTACGTGATTATAGGACATACGGTTAGGTACTTTAATTGTCAACATTCTTGACACTAAAACAGTTGGTAAAATGAATATTCTGATAAATACAGCTCTTGATTTATTTCTAATAATATAAAGACTTAAAAATTAAAAACGTTGTACTACCCAAGTAATATTTTTAACACAGGCAGAATTTTGAGTCTTTCGTTTTGTAAATTGACGTTCACACAGAATCGCGGCCGAATTTTTTGGCGTACTAGATTTTGTTTCCCCGGTTTTGAACCGAACATTGAGAAATCCAACACAGCGTTTTAGATACACTGTTATCTACGAGTAAAACGCTTCGAAAATCAAACAGTGTGTTTTACTATCCGATTTTCGACTCTCGGAGCTAAAGAGTGCGTCAAAGAAAAATGCGGAAAAATATCCGCCTCGATCTTAGGGGCTATCCATAAATTCCGTTACACGATAAGTGGGGCGAGGGGGGTTTCAGCAAAATGTGACATCGTGTGACAAGGGACAGGGAATCAAAAGTTTTGTGACGTCACAAGACATGTTAAATTTAAAATACAAAAAAACTCGAAATGTATATGTAGACTAATGAAATAACGATAATCGCTTAATAATTTTATTAAAAAAATTATTAAGCGATTATCGTTATTTCATTAGTCTTTTGTTTTGTACGTTGCCGCGTTGTCTAAAATATTAGACTCTGTTATTTTATTAAGGATTATTTTTAATTTACTTCATTTTTTTATTCGATAACTGCTGTTTTAGTTTTACTTCTCAATACAAAATTGAAAAATATGTGACGTCACGCAAGGGGGAGGGAGTTTCACAAGTGTGACCACCTATGACAAGGACGGGAGGGTCAAAAAACCATAAAATTTGTGTGATGTAATTTATGGATGGCCCCTTATTACGTCTGTAGGAACGTGGGCTAAAAGTGAGTGCTTATGTTTTTTTTGTATCATCGTAAATAATAACAAAAAAATACACAGCTAATCACGCTCCCCTGGGCCCACATCAAACACATCAAAACACAAGACATCGTACAAGACAAGATTATGGAAATGCACTAAAACCAAACCTGATCCTACAGCGGCGTCCTCAAACAATATTGACTCTCACATCTAAAGAGGTCTGTCATTATTATCTTACAATACATTCTGCTCTTAATGGAGGTCCGGAGAGTCCGGGGCACTCGGGAGTCCGGACAGGCGGATGCAGGAGCCAAACACAGCGACATCGCATCATACGACCGCCCGTCATGTTTTTGCATTTGCCCCGTTACTAGGGCTGGCGAGTGGCGATGTGATTTATAATTTGATTCCCTGACAAAACTGGCTTATTTGTCGATTCGCACGAATATACTTTCCGGGCGAATTTTTAATAATATATTACTTTCTATAGGCGACTCGCACGCAGTTAATTTATTTGCGGGCGAATCGAAAACTCCAGAAATTCCTATTAGGCAATTGGCACGTTTTGAATTTCGCCAGTGTTCATTCTTGCGGAACCACTAATAAGCCTTAAAATCAAACTCAAAGCATTAGCATTAAAACATTTTCAAACAGGCATTTCTGAATCGTCAGAAACATGATGCTTTTTTGCTACGACAAAGCGTAGTACGTTCCTACGAAGAAGAACGGGCACGAAACTCCATAGCACTATTTTAATCCAAATATATCAATGTCAAAATACTGATAAGAAAAAAAAATAGGTAAGTGAGAGATTTTTTTTTTAAATCTCGGTCTTACCGAGACGAGTGCGAACGATCTTTGTATTTTAAAGAACGTTCGCACTTACCACACTTTTCTCAAGACATCTACCAACCCGCACTATGCCCACGTGGTAGATTACAACCCACTTATCACACTTTTCTCAAGACATCTACCAACCCGCACTATGCCCACGTGGTAGATTACAACCCACTTATCACACTTTTCTCAAGACATCTACCAACCCGCACTAAGCCATCGTGGTAGATTACAATTCACTTATCACACTTTTCTCACGACATCTAACAACCCGCACTAAGCCCGCGTGGTAGATTGCAACCCAGTCCCTCTCGAAGAGACGAGGTCTCTGCCCGCAGCAGTGAGAGCAGTGGGAACATTATAGGTTGATTAGGTTATACCTACGGTAAATTCATAAATATTGGTTGAACAAAAACAATTCCATTTTATTACACATTCCACCTCAATCATTTTATTTCTAACTCCGGACTAAAAGCGGCAATAAATTGTTAAGTACATAACTTACGAGGCTATCATAAACGTATCTTTATTAACGACTCACAAACCAAGTTAAACAATACTTAGATACTTAGGAGCCATATCTTCTAGGAGTGGGTTGTAACAGCTATAATCGCATATCTGTTCCGCCTGTTCTTGTTCCACGTAAATAACAGTTACTTTTAAAAACCTGTTACAAAATAACGTTTAGTCCACTCTCGACCTCTCGACCCCTGGGGTGTGAGATTGGATTTTCATACAAAGGATATGCATACCTTGTCCACTTTCGACCCCTAGTTCGGTAAGTATCTACAATTAATATTTTGATACAGTAAGGTACAGACTACTTTGGGGGTCGGACTGAAACTAAAACTTGGCTGGAAAATAAAATCCGACCCCCAATGGTCGAGACTCAAATAATTATACTCAGGGGTCCAGTAAACACATTTATTATTGGGGTTCGAGGGATCGAGAGTAGACTAAACGATAACAGGCTGTTATTTCATAAGTGGGAACAAACTATAAAATCGCATATCTGTTCCGCCTGTTCCTGTTCCATGTATACATAGTAAGTACTTCTCTTTCTAAGGTGCTACATCTATGCGAGAAAAGGAAAAAGCTTGTGACGATGTAACAGGGTGTATCAGTAACAGTTTTTATATCATTCTAAGGTCTGTCTTAAACGTGAATAGAGAAAAGCTTGCGAGTATCGCGTGTAAGAGATTTTATTATTTCGAGGAACAGTGGCTGTTATTTCAGTTTGTTTGTCAGTTACAGTCTGTGTTATCATCAGATACCTGTTATATTTAGCTGTTACGATAAATACTCCTCACTCTTAATATCTTCAGGGATACTAAACATGCAAGTAAACGGGCAGTCCGATCAAAACAGCCATCTTCTAAACGCCCAACAAACTTTTTATGACAACGTTACTTGTGTAAGTTATTTAATCTTTCGGCGGAGTGTTGGCAACCCTGGCCGAAGTTAAGCTCTTACGTCTGTCTTATTGTCCGTTCGATATCTATCGAATCAATCGGAAAGGTCAATGCCACCGCTTTGATAGCTAAAAGTTTGCACGCGGCAAACTTTTTGCAACAAAACCCATATTAATTAAGAGCTTATTATGGGAATAATGCAGTTTATTCATCAATTCCTGCTTCTGAAAACTTCAAAACATTTCGTTTTGTGTCAAAGTGTAGTCTCTTGTTAAGGTGAAAGCGCCAGGGTAACCCAGGAAATTCTTATTTTCTATTTTTTTTGCATGAAATTGACATTCAATGGGATTAAATGAATTTAAGAGGGTTGTATTGACGAATTTAATTATTATAATTATGTAAAGCCATATTCGTTTAGGTCGCGAATCATATTTTAATCAAATACAACCTGGCATAAGCCAGACATCTGATCTACAAAATGCATAAAAACGGAAGAAAATTAATTTGCGCTGCCTACCTAGCGCATCCACCTTAACATTGTCGATTGAAAGTCATCTACCGATTGCTTCCAAGTTTACTTTTCGTGGAAATCGAGCAAGAAAACTTGATCTCGTTACGAATTAAAATGAATGCAGTGTAGGGGAATCTAGTCACGGGCTCGAACTCACTGGTGGGCCTGGCTAAAAAGTACGCTGTCTCACCAGGCATCGTGTCCGACAGAGGTAGTGTCAGTGATGAGCAGTTAGACGCAAGTCTACAAGCACAACATTATTGAGTGAGTTGCAGGATAATTTAAAGTAAAACAGGCGTGTAAAAATTAAGAAAAGTCTTTCGGAAGATCGGGTTTTATGAAAAAACCACTGCATCAATCAATGACCAATAAAAATCGTTGAACTTTTCGATATTTGAGCTATGTCGGTACCGACTTGGTTTTGGAGATTTTACAATTCTTATGTTATTTAAACACGCCCAAAGTTAGGTTAAATTAGCAAGAAAAACGTATCTTTGTTCGTGGGTTTTTATTTTAGTCTTCTGTTTCCGTACAGACAATATTAATAATGAGGCAAAACCATACCATGTTTAGTTTTTGATGTATACACTGTCGAACAGTGGAGTTAACACTCCCGAAGTTTGTATGGTTTGGTTTGGTTTGTGGTATCTTTGTTAGTAACAGGCGCGACGCGACACGTGTAGAAAAATTTCCATGAAGTTTTCATAGAAATTGTTCTTCGCGCTAGTCTGCACGAGCTCATAAATAGTCAAAATGAATAACCACAAGTCAACGATCAAATAAAGCTTTACAAAAACGTTAATTAATTACAGCTGCCATTCAGAGAGCACGACGACCATAAAGTTCGTATCACAAACTTTGCTCCTCGATCTTATACCTGATAGTGTTATATTTGAGGTTTTCCCAAAAAATGCTTAGTTTTAACAAAAACCGTACCTTCGTTTCAGCAAGACAATAATAAAATAGAACATAAAGATTAACCGGCCGACTCGAAAACCGGAAACAATAAAAAACGTAATATCATAACCGCATAAAAACCGACATTTAAACATATCACTGGAGGGAATCGTAAAACACCATCTTAATATCGGTACGTGTAGTTCGTAACTAGCGAAAAAACTGAAGTTTATGTTAGTGAGAATTTCAAGACATAACTATAAAGTATAAGCACCCACCAGAAACCCGATCGTAATTAAACTAATCGTACAATTATAATTACAGAGTAGCTTCATAGTTTGCGAATTTATAGCTTATTTTTATGATTTATTGATATAACTTCTTATTCTAATGCGTGAGAGGATTTATACAATATTTGAATGGAGTCGACGACTTCCAACAAAAAATGTTAGCTCATAAACAAAATCTTGCAAAAAATATACCAGATAAAGGACAAAAAAGGTTAGATATATCCACTTCATCTTAATAAGCTTATTACATGAAGCATAAAAACAATTGACATTTCTAAATTATTTTTGATATCAGTCGACTCCATCACACAATCTCCTATGTGTGACTGTGTACATTTCCCGCGCAGCACGCGCTACGCGAAAAACCTGCGCTCGCGCACCGATCTCAACAAAAACGCGTCTGCTCGCTAATGAAGAGTTGGAAGGGCACGTATTAATTAGTTGGCGCTCAGCGGCGCGTGCGCCAGCCAACATGGCCGACCGGCATTCCTTGTCAACTATTCTAGTCTTGATACGGTTCGAATAGCTACAGATATCTATTGTGGGCACAAAGGAATTAACTTAATGGAAACTTAGTAGCGCATTTATAACATGTTGTTGCACTTTGTGTCGATTTAGATGCCACTCTGTCTGTCAAAGTTTAATGCAGCTGATATGGACGTCTTTAAATTCTTTTTTTTTTCGATTTTACTTCGATTGTGTCCATAATTTACCCGGCACCCCATTGTGTTTTAATTACGCTTTAAGAATTCAAGCGTTGAACACGAGACTATACGTGACCTATTCACAAAAGTATCATAAACCAACATTCAAAACGTATAATGGTTGTCCACTCGTCGACACAGTCACATTAGAGCTCTTTCAAGTAGATTAAGCTCAGCTGCTTACGCAGTAAGAAAGATAAGGCAGTTGACGGATGTAGCCACAGCTAGGTTAGTTTACTTTGCTTATTTTCACAGTATTATGTCTTATGGCGTTCTGTTGTGGGGATCGGCAGCTGACGTAGATTCAATTTTCATTTTACAAAAGAGGGCAATCCGCGCAATCTATAAAATGGGGCCTCGCGAGTCTCTTAGAAACAAATTCAGCGAAATTGATATTCTAACTCTGCCGTCTCTTTATATCCTAGAAAATATCTTGTACGTTCGCAAAAACTTAGGCCTTTTCAAAAAACGATGTGATTTCCATAATCTGAATACACGTAGTAAAGATGAAATTGTGATTCCAAAATTTAGATTGACTAAAACTAGCAAGTCATTTCTAATAAACAGTATCCGCTTCTATAACAAGTTGCCAAAGTCAGTTACAGAACTTAGCGATGGAAAGTTTAAAACGCACATCAAACGTATCCTTATCAAAAAAGCATATTATAAGATAAAAGACTACGTTGAAGACAGGGAAGTTTGGCATTAATTCCTTCTGCACATGTGGCTTCCCTGGTACCTCATTAAAAGCATATCTATGTGAAAGTCTATTAACTGCTCTCAATGTTCTTTTTATTTTTACAATGCTGACATATTCTCGTCATTATTTGACATTATACATCAATTTTAATATCAACTATTTTTTAGTGATTGTCATGTTAATCATGTCACTATGTTTAATTAGGTTCATTTTATTTATGTAGATTATTTTACATATTGTGAATGGGAGAACGTTGTAGGCCTTACAGACTGTAGATTTGTAGACGATTTTCTATTCTGGATTCGTCTAAGTACCTGGTACTTATTTACAGGTCTGCACTGTCCTCCCATACATTTTTTTACCTGAAAACATTGTTAAAGCCAATCATTTTTAAAAGAGTAACCGTGGAGTTTCTTGCCGGCTCTTCTCCATAGGAAACAACATTTTGGAACCGTGCACCTAGCTTCTGACGTTTCATAAGTGCCCATGCAGGTTTATATGAAATAAAAATATTTTGATTGATTGATTGATTGATTGACATCCTATATTACATTTAATTTGTATTCACGCGGTCGGATCCAGCGGGAAGCGACACTCCCGGCGTTATCGTCACAATTACACGCCGAATCTAATCTCGAAATCTGTGTTACAAAAAGAGCTATCACGCGTCAGATAAACACACCCACATCCTCTAATATTAACATCCACTACTATCAAGATGACTAATGCCACTTTCCAACAAGTGGGACGTGTTGTAACGTATCGTACACAGTGCATGCTGTGTCGCGTCGGCGAAGCGTGCACTGTGTCAGTCTATGTCCGATATTCGCTAAACGCTATCAATTGTATCGGCATTACGCAATAGGAAGTCCACAGTAGTATATAGTATGGGCGGCGTGGATAGTACGGAATTAGACCGGCAACGACCCGGCCCGATTTAGAATTGTCCCCGGGACAAAAAGTACATAGGAACGGGCGCGCCTAAACGACTGGCATGCTCTACTGTCACACCGAACTGACATTTAACTGACAGTAAATTGAACTGGAACATACAAATAAATGTTTGAAAAACGGCTGGCTAAACGCATGGCTTTTAAAAATGAAACATACAACTATAAAGCCGTTTAATATTTTTATTACTAAAAGTTTCAGGTAAATAAAATAAGCAACAATTGTTTACAGGAACAAAAGCAAAAAGTTTCAAGGTAGATTTGATCCAATCTTTGTTTTAGGCGAACAACGAAGAAAGAAGCCGCAAAGAGTAAACAAACGATTTTCAAAGTCATTATTGTAAATGGAAACGGTTTCACTTTTCATAATTATAATCGTTTGTTGGCCATTTTCCAATTTATAAATGAAAGTAAAACTTTTACGATGCAGGTGTTTTGTATGTCAAATATATAAAGTTTTTGTTCTATTCTGCTGGGCATAGGCCACCCCCAAGTTCTTTCAGAAACTCTTTTCCCGCTCTACTTTTGACATATATGCATTTTTCGCCACCAGAGTGCATGATATTACACTGTTTCAGAAACATACATACAGGAATTTTAGGGTTATGTCATATGAATGGGTCTGAGCTATGTTCAGTAATCCGATTGCTATAAAGTCGTCTCACCGAATTACGCGTCGGTGTAAACGCGCCCACCGCTTAATAGCCAGATATTTCTGGACACACGACACCCTCCGCTCACACCGTAATAGACACCGCTACAATGTCTCCACACATGACATATATGGTGTAGAAAGTTATGTCATCCGATCGTAACCGGAGCTTGCGGAAGCAACGTAAATCATTGTCGGCGAGGGAATACGTTTGAATCAATTTTAAGGTTGGAGTTATACGAGGACTTTCTTGTGTTGATTTACGATGTAGGCCATTCATCTTGGCAGTTCAGTAGTTCAGTTATATATGGTTTAATGTGCGTTGGTGTGACGTGGAGTTTGTTAATAAAGGTGAAGCTTGAAAGATTTTATACCAGAAAAGTTCACAGATATCTACGGAGTAAATGAGATCTCTAATTTTGGCAGCGTATACTATGGAAGTACAGTATATATTATTATCCAGAATCTTATTTAAAAAAATAGTGTGGCAAGACTGAGCTCGGAAAGAGAAAAAAATTCTACCCCAGTCCCAGTTCTTTTACACTGACCAGGTTTATGGAGACTGGCAACTAGACGACTTCAATTAAAGGTAGTTTTTCGATTTAGGAGTCTAAGTAAGCTTACACTTGTTCACTTCCTGCTTCATCATCTCATACCAAAGAAGAGTGAACAAGGAAGAAAGCCCTCAATCCTCACAAGGAAACGACAATCTCAATCCACCATGAATCATGACCAGAGTAACAAGTAACATTCACAGAGCAATTCACAATTAGAACCATGTCATCCATGTCATTGGCTTTCTCTCCGTCGTTGTCAGCTATATCATGGATGACCCTAATACCTTTCGAATTATCATAACCTGTTCATTACATAATTGCTTTGTATTTCGAATTAGAGAATGCAATCAAAGATAAGTTAGCAGCAATATTAGATATTGAGATTAACTAACTGTACATGCATAACTTTGTTTGAAATGTGTTCCGGGTTGTTGTAGGAGTAGTTGTCATTGACAACTTTCGTTTGTCACACATTAAATTATATGTATTATTGTAAAGGTACATATCCAAAAGATGGTTACTTTCTCCATATTCCTTTACTAGATCACCTTGTCTCGCATTGCTAATGTATATAGTCCTATTTACAACAATGTTTTTACCCTTGAAAAGCTTTCCCACCTTTCTAAGGTCGTTCGAATCAACAAGTATCATTAACCCTTCACAAATGCCTAAGCAATCGACCCCAATCATCGTAAAACATTCTAATTGATCCCGAACCAATTCCGCGCATTGCTTGTTAAATTGTCATATTAACCTTCAGACCGGACCACTCCTAATCTGTGCAAGAGGCCTCCTCTCAGATGTATTAGTTAATTAATGCAACCCAACTTCACCTTGACACGATCTAAACGAGAACGTAGACTGTGAACGACCGACCTTTGCATTGGCAATGAAATATGTTGCTGTCAATTTGGAACGATATTACCGCATAGCTTGAGTGTGTGTGTGTCAACGGCCGCTTCTATTCCGAAATATGACACGTGCCTTAATAAATAAAAAAACACGAATATTTTCAACGATAATATAATAATATTATCTTCAACAATGCCACATTACCTACAGCATAAATTACGGTAGACAAAAAGTTGTTAGAAACTTAAGGTATGAAATTGCAAAAATTGTAAGTTAACTTTAAATTACCACTAATAGGCTGAAAAAAAAACTTAAGCGAAAAATCGCGAGCGCTCAAACGTAAGATTTCTGAGCGTATAACGACCTCAGCTATCAAAACATCGTAACAAAGTTCTGGGAAGTAATTCTATCGTTTAAAAAGGGAGCGAGCCTAGCCTAAGGGTTGCTAATCATCTTATTGTTTCAACGTTGGATAAAAAGGCACGCGTTATTTATACCAGCTGAATAATCGTTTTTAAAAAGTTGTTTTTTCGTTCACCGAAATATCTTAAGGGGATGAACGGATAACAATCGGAGAGCGAAATTATTTCAAGAAATAAATATTGGAGCGAGGTGTTCGGAAATGGGCATTATTCAAAATAAATTGGTGGAAAAATTAACGCTATCCAATAACAGTTTTAGTGAATATCATAAATACTGTTTCACACGAATTTCATCAAAAATATATTAAGTATTTTCCTGTATTAAAACGTCAAAACAGACGCAATTTTCATAATGAACACATCAAGAGAAAGCTTCAATAACTTTTTCACTTTCCCGAAATCAGTTAATAATGATATTGCGGTAATTATTGCGGGCTTTTTAAGGTGCCGCCGATTGACTTGTACAAATGACGTCCAGGTGCATAGGTTGCAAAAATTCGTATTTCATTTCTGCACCGTGCAATTATTTCGCCATCAATTTTCGATCAAAGAATCTTGTCGAAAAATGTTCAACACTCGCGGGTTATTAATCAAAGTAATGAATGAATATGAATGAAAACGACATGCTCAAAAGTTGTACAAACGATGTGAACAAAGCCAATTTAATATGGGGAGTATGGACCAAGTTTGCAGGAAGATTAGATTAGAATTTTCGGCCAAGGGTCCATCGCAAGCGGGACTTGATTTTTAATATTTAGTCCGAACTTGCTTGTTTATTCCTAAAATTCATTAAATCTGGAAATGGTATATTTATTCGGTATTATAGGATAAAAGCAGAATCGAATTTGGAAAAAGCGGTTAATTCTGTAGACCCAACTTACTTAAGGTTACAGCGGAAAATCACACAAAACGCCAACAGTATAACCCCAAGCCGACCGACAAAGCAATAAGAACAATAGTTATAATACACCCTCCAGTTTATAAGTAACCACAGAAGGATTCCCAAGACACCGTGAGACGTCGCGGTAGACCACAAAGGAAATGGCGAAATGATCTTAGACTTCCCAAAGGAGAGCCGGATGATGTGATGAAGATGAGAACGGACCCCGACTGTCCGTAAATTTAATAGATTATGGACTAGATAATCATGACGTAGATTGTTTTGAAACTTGTTTCGATATTGATGCGCTGTCTCCGGAACTTTCGGTGACTGTTTTGTTGTGAGAGTTTGAGATTAACTACAGCATACAATATAAAGATATGCCCCAATCAGTCTTCAAAATTTTGCTGTACGATAATCAGAAGCCCCAATCCAAACACCAGTGCCTTTATAAATAGGCAAAGGAGCCTGACTGCTATCAGATTGTCTCCCTTTTAATTCTTGGCGAATTCATTATTTCCAGCCAAGCAATCAAAAATCAAAGCAACATGACATCCCCGTAATTAAAGAGTTTCTAATCGCCACACTGATCCACTGAAACGCACAGATAAGGCACACACAAAAAACAGGCCAATTCTTCATTTATCGTTAAATTGTTAAGCATCGGAGGGTTTTGGTCCTTTGGTGCATCGGCACGTGAAGCCGTTTGTCGGTGAGGCGCAACTTTAGTTTATGGCTTTTTTCATTCATTCTCGTTCTGAGAACTGGCGGCTTTTTGGCGCCTACCTAAAGCCCACAGTTTTTTTGGAGGGAAAAAAATTTGGCGCGAATGCGGTATCAGATTGAGGGAACTCGTCGTTCCTATTAGCTGTTGGTGTAATACTGTTTCTTTTTAAATTCCTTGGAATTGGTATGGATTTATGAGAATACGAAGGAAGCGTCTTTATGTTTCTCTTGTGTATTCAATATTATTCGCCAGAGCACTTAAAATATTCAACGGAATAAAAACCATAGTTCTTTAGTAATTATCGTAAAAAATGTCGTTCAAAAACTGTTGGTACATGAAAAACAATTGGAAGAAGACACCGGAGGCGTCCCTCAGCTGAGTTTTGTTGGCACTGACATTGTTCTCGCGAGATATATAAAAATTTATTCATCAGTAACAACAAAAACGAATCCTCTTACCGGGAAGACGGGACCATTTCACCAGCCACCCTCGACAACAAAAGATGAACGGAATCCATTGTGATGGAGCCTTTTATGGTACTTGCGCTCATGAATCGGAATCTATGGGTGGTATGTTGGCAAAGCTCATTTTTGTGTGTAATAACATTTTGTAGGAAGGTCCCAACTATTGTCTTGTCATTGACCATTGTAGAACAAACATTATCCGAGGCGTCATTTATGACACTTCCCTTTTTAATGATGGCAGCTGGCCCGTTCGAAATGTAAAGGTGTTGGTAAGGTGGCCGGTTTAATGTGGAGCTTTGTTTCATCCTACATCTGTATCTATCGGTAATTGCCATCACCTGCTCCAAGTTTCCTTGTTACGTGTAATTTAATCGCTTTGTGTTTGGAGTTCATTACTTGTGGTGGATTCAATATTAAATTAGTGTTTATAATTGAACGATTGATTCGCATCCGGTGTTGAGCAATTTTGGATGGGTTTCAAAGTCCGAAATTTATGAGTATCAAATGCACAATTTAATTTTATACCCCTTCATTAGTGGTGGGTTATAAGATTTATTGATAAACTGTATTGGTATTATAGAATATAATATTAAATTGAATTGAATATATTATAACGTATATTTGCTAATGATCGATTTTTTTAGCGTTCTTTGAAGTGGGGTCTCTCGAATCTTCATTAATACTTCTGGAAGTAAGTATAGACGCGGAGGGGTTTATTGTTGAAACAATTGGATTTGTGTAGGTTACCTCTCCTCCTGCCGTAAACCTGTCTGTTGTAGGCGATAATGAAGCAAACACAATGCCACCCGGTATAACGCTAACTTCTTCCAGTAGATAATTAGATGAAACTTTGCAGACGTCTAGAAAATTTGGTTTCAACAGTTTCACCCGATCCCATCTTCGTTTAATTATGTATTTTGGCGAGGTTTAGTCTTTCATACTTTAAATCCTTGAGGGCTTAACAAATTTGAGGTGTAGAGTTTTGAGACAGCCAATATTAATACAGAGTGGTTTATGTATTTTGGTCTACATAATGTATTTTCGTATTGAATGAAAGGAATCTATGAGAATGTATCACAGATGGGAATTTGGCAAAGCGTGTCTGTTTTTGGGTCGTTCGAATATTTGTAAACTAGGCCACATTGGATAGGCAAACATTCTGTACCTACTGCAGAGATTGCACCGAAACTAATATTTACATCTGCATTCTTCGATAAATGTTTAAGACCTTTATTTTATATATCTTCGCGGAGATCGAAGACCTCTTTTTACTTTTTCTATTCTACAGTGCAGTGAACTTGTGTGTCCTTTCCTTGATCGACATTACAACTTAAAAGTAACACAGTCTGCCGATAAAATTGCAGTGTGCGGTCTAAAAATACGCACAACATGCGATCACGTCTACAATATACTGTCTTTATACACCTTTCATATACAATCCTATAAGTCGAGTAGAATGTATATAATGTCACAATAAAGTGTATCACAGTTTTTCGAAAATCTACCCCTAAAGGTGTAAAAAAGGGTAGTCCGTAATATTGTGTGAAAGTTTGTGAAGATGATTGGATCTTTGTTACTCAATCATAGAAAACGGCTAAACAGATTTGGATGAAATTTGGCACACAGATTATACCCTAGATTACTAGAATTAATTTGGTGCGAGTCGAGATAATTATATTGAGTTAATTCGTGCGAATCGTCGTCGAAAGCCAAAGTTAAAACTCTACAGCATTGTCCTTTGAATTTGATAGTAGGTTTTTTTTCGTTTGACAACTTGACAGGTGCCTCGTGGTTGATGTTAATCTCGACCAACCTTCCAACTAACCCCACTTCGTAATGAGCCTTTATAACTCCTAAACATTTGTTAATATCCCCACCGATGGCTTTTTAATGTAGGTCCTTAGACTATTCAAGATTTTTTTTGCTGATTTCTTGTTTTTGTTTAATGTTGTACATCAGCGACAGGTGCGTGTTACTGTTGCTATGTTATCGATTAATTAAAATATATTTTTTGTGGACGTTGTTTACTGATTAGTTTGATGTGTCTGGTGATAGATTCCAATTTTGAAGAGGCATATGTTTTCCATGTGTTTGACAGTTAGGTCGAACTTTGACACTTGTTCTAGACAGCCGAAGGGATACGGAACTGCAAAATTGAAATGGCTTGAGGCCAAGTAATAACAACCGCACGACTCAACCGATCAGGAAAAGCTACGTTTGCCGCGGTTGGTGAATGGATGGGTCAACTCCTCCGTGCCTCGGAAAGCACGTTAAGCCGCTGGTCCTAGCTTTCATTCGTGGATCTTTTACAGTCGTTATAATGCGAAGCCCGAAAGTCTAACAACCGGTCTTACCAAGGATCATCATCATCTGCCTAGCCTTTTCCCAACTATGTTGGGGTCGGCTTCCAGTCTAACCGGATGCAGCTGAATACCAGTATTTTACATGGAGCGACTGCCTATCTGACCTCCACAACCCAGTTACTGGGTAATACGATACCCCTTGGTAAGACTGGTTGTCAGACTTTCGGGCTTCTGACGACCCGTAACGACTGTCAAAGATCCACAAATGACAGCCGGGACCAACGGCTTAACGTGGATATCGTATCATAATCAAGTCATTTATTCAAACTAGGCTGAGAGTCAGCACTTTTCGAACGTCAAAATTACATATGACAGTCCCCCAAAAAGGCCCACCCTTCGACACTTCCTAGTGCTTTAGCTGGGAAGAAGAAGTGGCGCAACAAACTCCCCAGCAGCACAGCTGTCTGATAAGTTGGAAGAACTTGATTCTATACAATAATAGGTGAGTAATTAAATGTAATCAAAAAATGAAAATTTCATTAATTAAAATTAAAAAAAAAAATGGTTTATACAGTCAAATAAAATAAACAATGCTATGGAGTAACTCATATAACCTGTCAGTAGGTAAGCTAATTCTGGTGAAAGAACACAAACGTTGTCTTGAGTTAATCACAGCGACCAACAATGCGTATCGTTTAAGTAGTCGTATTGCCCAGTAGCTGGGTTGTGGAGGTGCGATGGGCAGTCGCACCATGTAAAACACTGATATTCATCTGCATTAGGTTAGATTGGAAGCCGACGCCAATGTACTTGGGGAAACGCTAGGCCAGGGATGGTGAACCTCTAAACTCTACGAGCCATTTAAAAAAAAGTATTTAATATGGCATTTACGTGCCAACAAATAATCATGAATTATTAACTACTAGAAAAAGGCTAAATACTTTAAAAATAATAGGTACCTACTCTTTATTAGCAAACAGAAATACATAGACTTATACTACTTATTCTATAGTAATCAACATCACACCGCCTTATTGTAAACATACCGGTTATCGGCCGTTTAAGCGGCTTGTTGACTTTAGAGTTGATTTCTATCATGATGCTGTACTCCAAGATTTTTCAAAAAAAAAATCGTTTCATCGTAAAATAGTGTAGTTTCATAAAACCTAACGTTTATAGACATTCCAGTGACACATAATTAATTAAAAATATATATTCGTAAAATTAGTAAATATACCGGTTTTCGGCCTTTTCACTCAGTTATCGTCCACCAGTGCACTGGTTATCGGCCACCTAATTCACGGTAGAAAAACAACTCTTATTTAGTAGCTCATATGGTTTATAATAGTGTGAAAATAAAAACGCAATGCTTGAAGACTAAGGTCTTCAACCAGTGCGTCCTGCCCGTGATGACATACGGTGCCGAAACGTGGACACTGCCAGTTGGGCTGGCCCACAAATTTAACGTCGCTCAGCGCGCTATGGAGCGGGCGGGCTATGCTCGGAGTTTCTTTGAAGGAAAAGAACCGGACTTACCGACATAGCTTATAGAGTGAGCAAGCTGCAGTGGCAATGGGCTGGCCATGTTTGTCGAAGGACCGATGGACGGTGGAGTAGACGAGTCCTGGAGTGAAGACCGCGTATCGGCAAACGTAGTGTGTGACGCCCCCAGCTAGATGGACCGACGACGACCTTAAAAAGGTAGCTGGGACAGACTGGATGCGGAAAGCGGAGGATAGAGTGTTGAGGCGCAGCCTGGTAGAGGACTATGTCCTGCAGTGGACTGCGATAGGCTGAGTTGATTGATAGGACGGTTACTTTGGTGTCAGGCTTTTTCGTACACGTTTCTTGTTTATCTGGTGAAACATCCAAAGACTTGTTGAAGAGGTCATGATCGTGATCTATATCTGCAAATGTATTATCCATTCTGATGTTTTCTCTTTGATCCTGGTACTTTCAGATTCTGTAGTTTCTATATTTTTTATGCATTTCCGGGTGAACTCAGCGACTGTTTTAATTTGGATAACATGCATCGTGAGGCTGTCATCAAAAGGAAATAACTGATAAATGTATGTCACTAAATGGTGCTATTGACATGTCGCTGAGAGATACATAAGAACCAATCTCTGGAGTCTGAATAGAGCTGTGGTCCATGTCCTGAACAGATAACAATCCTGAAGTTTTTGGCCGGGCGCTTTGTTTGTCAGAAGGTATTTTAAATTCAAACGATTTTGAATGTCTGGGGGTTGATGTTGATGGATGGATTAAACCTCGGGGTGGTTTTGATGTCATGTCAGAGGATCCCTTAACTTCAAACGATTTAGAATTTTCCAGGATTGAAACGGATTGTGAAGGTCGGGGTGTCTTCAGGGTCTTTTCAGAGGATTGGTTAACTTCGAATGATTTCGAGCGTCTGGCAGCGGAACTGGATTGTGAAGTTGAACCCGTTAGACATGTACTTAAAAAAATGCATCCACCCAGTCTCCGATTTCCCCAAAATCCAATCAGGCGGCATGCTGTCGACGACTGCTTTCGGTGGTGTTTTATATGGGAACACCACTAATTTCGGACATATTTCCCCAGATGCAGTCATTACCACTGTTATGTTCTCTTTCTTATTGCCTTTCTTGACAACATATACGTTTTTATAGCCTTTAGGAGCTAGAAACTTCCCTGATTTAGGAGACAAAGAAACACCAGTTTCATCAGCGTCTAGAATACGACTCGGATTATCTAAAATATCTAATGCATTTCGTTCAACCAAGAAAGTGTGCAAGTCTGCAAACCATTTGCGAATTTAACTTTCCTTGACGGCTTCTCGCGCCTTATTAATCGCTTCTGGCTCTCGGATGCTTATGTTTGGATGGTGTTTGAGAAAGCTGAGATACCATCGTATACCAGCCTCACCTCCTGGAAAGCGATGGTCTATGCCCAGTTCTTTTGCAAGCTCAGCCACTGTATCTAGAAGGTCATATTAGTTGATTGGAATTCCGGCTTTCGCCAACTCAATTATCCAATTAACGACTTTCTTTTCTCCATCAAAACCAAATATAGGGTCTGGGCCAACTTTTCACCTTTGCTCAGCAACACGACTGGAAAGCCTCTCCTGTATGGTGGATCTTGGAACTCCGTACTGCCGGCATCCTTCTCTGATGCCGCAAATATTGCCACGTATATCTGAAAGAGCGCTTGTCAGTGCTTTTACACTATAAGCAAACCTTCGGGAAGGCTCTCCATTTTTTTTCTTTCTTATTCATTTCTTTACTGACAGGTGTCATCTGCAAAAAATGCACAATTCCAACACCAAGCACATCAACCAAAATTTATCCATTATCAAACATACATGTAAGCTTAATCGTCCCCGCGGTTAAAAATTAGCCAATGCATTAATTCAAAGTAAGGCTATGCCAAATTTTATTCAAACTCATGTAGCCGTTTTAGCATAAAGGGGTAACAAAAATAAAGTCACAAACAAGTATTACAACCAGAAATAGATTAAGTACATTTTTTTACCATTTTTCGGCTGCCTTTAATTTCCTATGGCGAAAACAGATTAACTTTTTACTAATTATCGGCCGTTCTTTTTTCGGAAGGCCGCAATCAGGTGTAATTTTTACCAATTTTCGGCCGCTCTTTATTTCGATCAGCCGGAAACAGGTATAATTTTTACCAGTTATCGGCCGCTAAAAGTTCGGTTGTTTTGGAGGTGATATCTTTGAAAATAGGAGATATACTGGCGGCCGGAATCTAGTTGTAAATTTACAAAATTGTAGCTGTTCACAAATATAATGGAATCTATGTTGGTAAATTTAAGGTTTCTCCAATAAAGGCAAAGTGAAATGACGTCAATAAACCGGTTATGCGACCACCCGGTCGGAAAGTAGATTTTGAAATTAATCGTTATCGTATTGTCCGACCACCAAAAATATCACAAATTATGAACGTTAGATGAGTTTGGGCACTTGAATATTGAAATTAAACATGCTAAATACACACAAACCAAATCCATGAACAATAAACCAACAGTAACACTTAAAAACTTACCTTTGAAAATCAGTCCACCTGCTATTTTTTTGCTAAATTTGACACGCGTCCACACACCAAATTTTGAAATGGCGATTGAGGGCTCCGTTCGCAAATTTCGAGGCCATGCCATTGGAGTACGAACCGTGAAGTTCGTCCAGATCGAATGGTGCGAAATTTGAAAGGGGCGGTCTATAATACGTCTTTATGGACAAAATAACGTGCGAAGTGGCCGAAAAGGGGTAGTGGTCGGTTAACCGGTATGTTTACCCTATATGAAAGAACAAATTAGTACAACTTCTGGTGTCTGGTATTAGTTACTTTTTTAGCAAAATGCAAGCTGAACTGGAATCATGTGACATAGGTACGGTTTCTGAAAGTAACGACTCACGCATAGGAAGATGAACTTATCACGTTCAGATTTCTATGTTTGTTACTGTGACTTAGGCTGCCGTGCCTAAATAATTTTGTTGCGTGCCACCAAAGGCAGGGGTGGTTCGCCATCCCTGAGCTTATGCATTGTATTGCTTCAATTGCATTTTTTTTTTTACCCTTTTTGGTATAGTAGTAATTTTATTCTGGGTGCATCGTTTTCACACATAATTATATAATGAAGGTACTTTGTTGCATTGTATTTAAAACATTTTAAAAGAGTAACGGTGGAGTTTCTTGCCCGCTCTTCTCCATACGAAACTACATTTTGGAATGGGCGACTAGAATCAATTCTATTTTAACGTAAATATTGACGTTCAAAAGTGCCTTTATAGTGCCTAATTGAAATAAATGCTTTGACTTTGATGCAAACTTATTTGTTCATTTCACTTTCACGTTATAATGTAGGAAGCCCTATTCCTTTCCAAAATTATCCAAAAAAATACTCCACCGTCACAAACCTTACATTTGAACAAATTAAGATCATTACACCGTTCATATACACGCTTCCTTTCATTAAAAACAATTACGCTCGGAGTAAGGTGTAAGCGATTATAGTCTGTTTTCCGAATGTTTACAAAAAAAGTAAATAAAAAAATAATAAGCGACCACCCAACGGTTCTATAATGACCAATTCAGTGGGTTCCGATCAATCATACATCAATTGTTCACGTATACTAATTTAACATGTTCGGTTTGTTTATACACTGTACGCACTGTGCGCGTGCCCTTAGGTAATTGACCTGTCGATCAAGACATTTATTGCCACCCAAATCTTTTATCATCAACCTTGTTCTGATATTTTTAAGACTCAATTTCGAACCCAAAACCGTTGAGTTCGAGTCATGTAATTTTGTTTAGAAATTAATTTCTGGTCGAAACTTGCACTTTTATATCAAAGATCGCATTTCAATATCTTTATGGTCTAGGAAATAAGATTGAAATTTGTGTAATTTTCTTAAATTGGGCACGATAATAACATTTTCCAGGAACAATTTCCCGGGACATAGAACGGGCATAACGATAAGTCCAGAAGGTATTACAACTAGTAATTTTGTATAATTCGGTGCTTGTTTTAGTGAAAAAAGGTAACGCCTTTAATTATAAACAATTCTTGTAATTACGTCAGTTAACGCACGTTAAGTTTCAATTATGACAATTTGTGCGCCCTTTGTACTGGAGCCGAAGATTCTTAGGGGTCCGCGGGTGGATGCGGAAGCCTTTGCAATCCGAAGACTTTTATTAAAGCCGAGACTCACCGTCTTAATGGATTAATTAGTTGGTGCAAGTTAATTATAGCTAGCAAAACAAGGAAACAGGGACGTAATTAATTGAAGAGAAATATTGTTTGGAATCTTTGTTCACAGTTGCTGAATGAAAGAGGTAGACTTTTTGAGCTATGATGTTTTTTGGGTAACATCACTCCTGTGTTCCCCGAAGGGCTAGGCAGAGGTATAGGTACTTCTAATACACTCACATTTCGCTTTTTATTTTTAAGTCCCATGTAAGGGCAAGCCTATTGCCATCAACCGGGACCAAATCAAGACTCAGGGCTGCTGAGAAATTCCAGATGGAACAACTTGGCCGACCTGCAGGCTTAGCACGAGCACCGATTTGTCGACGGAAGAATAGACATGATTATTAACTAAATGATGTACAATAGGAGAAGATAGCTATGTTATTCTATTAATTATCACAGTTAAGCGTTCTAAACGAATCATGATTTTGTAGGTGAGATTTTGACAGTTTGGGAAGAAATATTCTTCTGAAATAGTCTACATTTATAAGGACCTAGACAAATATCGTTAGAAACGAAAGACTAAATGACAGATTGTAGAAGGATTTCTACGGTGCGATATCAACAATGTAGGAACGAAATGTCAATTTGTACTGAAAAAGCACTGTCTATTCTTCGTAGAAATACAAAGCGTCATGCTTGGGAATCGAACCTTCCTATTCAGCAGTGGCGCTTGCGACCACTAAACCATCGAGGCAGGTAAAATAGAATAGTTAGATACAACTCACAAGCGGAAGGCTACTAGAATCGCATCGCGTCTGTCTGCGGGAGCCTTAATATTGTAGATCGAATCTCGTGAGATTACTCGCGAAACATACGGAGCCCACACTCGATTCCCTCCGCAATTGTTCAATTATTTCGACAATTAAACTCAACGTCAGTACATTTCCACAAACCTGGAATTACGTAAGATGCGATGCGATGCCTCTAATAGTTGGGGATAGCTATCACAAATCATACTTAATAACATATTATGTAAGTTAAACAAATTTATTCCGATTATATTTAGAACTTAATGTTGGAACGGATACTGAGCTACGTACGCATGCATGCAAGAACTGTAAATACATCTGTATTTTGTTAATTAGGTACACAATGTGTATATTATGATTATGGATTTGTGATACTACATTCACACACACTGTCTGTTGAACTTTAGTAACTTTCGTTTAATACCGGCCTAATTCTGTCCCACTGTTGGGCAAAGGCAAGAGGGCTTTGCCCAACAGTGTTACTACTCACACAGAGAAGGCCCAAGAATTAATCACCACGCTTGCTCAAGACCGGTAGGTAACTACTAGCTGTGCCCGCGACCTCAACCGCGTGGAATTTAACAATTTTCTAAAATAAAAGTAGCCTTAGTTACTCCTTATTACATCAGCTATCTGCCAGTGAAAATCCCGTCAAAATCGGTCCAGCCGTTTCAGAGATTATCCGGAACAAACAGACAGCCAAAAATTGAAAAAAAAAAAATTTTTTTGGTATATGTACCGTGTATGTATTTAGTAAAAAGCGGTAATTTTAATATTACAAACAGTCACTCCAATTTTATTTTTCTGTATAGAGTATAGACAAGCTTTTTCCAGCGGCTTGGCCTGCGTGGTGGTCGAAAAATATATCCCACAGGAACGTCCTACTGGGATAAAAAGTATCCTTTATCCAGGTTATAAACTTTAAAAAATTCGTCAAAATCCGTTTAGCCGTTTTTGCGTGATTGAGTGACAAACATCTTAAAACAGTAACTTTCACATTTATTTTATTTGTAGGAAGTAGGATAAATCCAGGATTTCTCACGATACATTTCTTCGAAGTCTGTAATGTCCAAGATAAACTCAGAAACTACAAAATAAAAAATGTCTTCCTCACTACCCTCTATTTCTCTAAAAGCTTCATGTTATGGTACAAAAGCTAACGAACACCATAACAAACAAAATATTATGTATTTACAAGACACGCCGAGATACCACACGTATCTACAAATTACATAACCACGGGACAGATAGGACACGATCATCACAAAACTATGAAATGCAACAAAACAAACATATTTTCCAAGTTCCACAAAAGATACCGATAACATCAACTTCGGACACACTTGAAGATATCAAGTATCACTTCAGGAAGTACTTTGGTTTTATTAATTACTTATACAGGGTGTCCTATGTGTGGTCCAAGCATAAATAAGAGCCAATTTCAACAAGCTCTGTCAATAATTAAACGTACAACGTTCCATTAAGGTGGTTGCGCCAAGGTAGCCCGCGAAATTATTATTTTTACTATTTGCCTACCCGACTATTTGTCTACCTGACTCTTTGTCTACCTGACTCTTTGTCTACCTGAATATTTGTCTAGTTGACTATTTGTCTATTTTGCTACCTGACTATTTGTCTACCTGACTATTTGTCTACTTGACTATTTGTCTATCTGACTATTTGTCTACCTGACTATTTGCCTAACTGACTATTTGCCTACCTGACTATTTGTCTACCTGACTATTTGTCTAACTGACTATTTGCCTACCTGTCTATCTGACTATTTGTCTATCTGACTATTTGTCTATCTGACTATTTGTCTAGTTGACTATTTGTCTATCTGACTATTTGTCTATCTGACTATTTGTCTATCTGACTATTTGTCTAGTTGACTATTTGGCTACCTGACTATTTGTCTACCTGACTATTTGTCTACCTGAATATTTGTCTACTTGAGTATTTGTCTACCTGACTATTTTTCTACTTGACTATATAGCGTCTTGAGTATTTGGCTACCTGAATATTTTTCTACCTGACTATTTATCTACTTGACTATTTATCTACTTGACTATTTGTCTACCTGACTATTTGTCTATCTGACTATTTGTCTATCTGACTATTTGTCTATCTGACTATTTGTCTATTTGTCTATCTGACTATTTGTCTATCTGAATATTTGTCTAGTTGACTATTTGGCTACCTATTTGTCTACCGGACTATTTGTCTACCTGACTATTTGTCTACCTGACTATTTGTCTACCTGACTATTTGTCTACTTGACTATTTGTCTAACTGACTATTTGTCTATTTGACTATTTGTCTAGTTGACTATTTGTCTATTTGGCTACCTGACTATTTGTCTACTTGACTATTTGTCTACCTGACTATTTGTCTACCTGACTATTTGTCTACTTGACTATTTGTCTACCTGACTATTTGTCTATTTGTCTACCTGACTATTTGTCTACTTGACTATTTGTCTACCTAACTATTTGTCTAACTGACTATTTGTCTATCTGACTATTTGTCTAGTTGACTATTTGTCTATTTGGCTACCTGACTATTTGTCTACCTGACTATTTGTCTACTTGACTATTTGTCTATCTGACTATTTGTCTACCTGACTATTTGCCTAACTGACTATTTGCCTACCTGACTATTTGTCTACCTGACTATTTGTCTAACTGACTATTTGCCTACCTGACTATTTGTCTACTTGTCTACCTGACTATTTGTCTACCTGACTATTTGTCTACCAGACTATTTGTCTAACTGACTATTTGCCTACCTGACTATTTGTCTACTTGTCTACCTGACTATTTGTCTACCTGACTACTTATTTGTCTAACTGACTATTTGCCTACCTGACTATTTGTCTACTTGTCTACCTGACTATTTGTCTGCCTGACTATTTGTCTACTTGACTATTTGTCTACCTGACTATTTGTCTACCTGATTATTTCATGACATAGTCAATCAATGAGATAAAATGAACTTACGAGTTGTATTGATGACTTTAATGATTATAATTATGTTAAGCCATATTTGTTACGACCTGCAAAATGCAAAAAAAGAAGTATGAAAATTTGCACTCAAATCATACGGACTTGGGCGGTTTTCATTCGCACAAAAAGAAAATACGTCAAATACGTTGGCAGCTTGCATTTAATAACCAACAGTTTAGTGAACTTGGCCATAACGTTGTTTAGTATAAAAATGAAAACAAATGAAAATCAGTTACACTAGTATGATTGTTTTCTCAGGTTATGAAACGAAACTCAAAAGTACTTCCTTCACAATAACTAGGCCGCACTAACAATGATATTTACTAGCCAATGCTGCAATACTTATATTTTATATTCTGGCCAGTGTTTAAATACTAAATACTTATTTTATAGGGGAGTTAAAATTACGACAATATTGTGCAATAATGTGTGACTCGCTATGTCAATAATGATCGTACATAGCCGGTTTATGTCTAGTTTTCCTTATTGCTAGTGTCTTAGACAATGAATGATGCCTTAACTATATATTCTCAATACTACAGCTTTTAGCATAGGCTATAAAAATAAATACAATTGAAGCGAACAGCCACTTCAATATTAATGTCAAAATAAAAGCGTTTTACTAAATGCACATGAAAATAGGTATATACGGTATCAAACATAAAGGTAATTTAACAAAAAATGTGTTTGTTCCGGCTAAACTCCGAAACGACTGGACCTATTATGACGGAACTATCACTTGCAGATACTGATGTTATAAGGAGTAATATAGACTATGTTGTGTCATGGTAGCACTTAGGTACAGTCACGAGCATTAATATGTATACACATCGCCAAATTCAAAAGCGATTTTCTTTTATATAGCGATTGCAACCTTGAGATAACTTAGGTATTTCATTATAGTGTGGGTCCCAAAATATTATTTTTATAATAAAATAAGATTAAAATGAGTAAAAGTGGAGAAAATCACTTTTAAAAGTTGGTAAGCGTATACATATTATTGCTCGTGACTGTACCCGTGGGATAAATCGACGCGCGCGAAGCCGCGGGCAGCAGCTAGCAACTTTACATAAAACTGTTTAACTTAGTACTGCAATATTGAAAACATTTCAATTAACCATTGACATTTTTATTTATTAAACAAAAATAAATAGTGCGCTCACGCACGCGAGCATGCAAGAATGACGGAAATCCAGTGTAGGCTGACCTTTAAGAACATCAGTTTAAAAAAAAAATGTCACCATGGCCCGTTGCAGATATAAATCATGATCCATCCACCTCCCTTTTGATAGCACGGCATCGAACCAGCGGCCTTAAGGATCGAGGATTAACCATTCATTTATTCATAGTGTATGGTATGTACCAGACATTAACATATTTTAATGCCTTCATTTCATTTGTTTTTGGCTTTTTCCGTACTTCGAAAGAACAAAAGCAAATGAAGATGGCGTAGGGAGATTTTGATTAGGTCATAAAATGCAAATCTATCTATCTATATATTAAACTAGCTTCCGCCCGCAACTTCGCCCGCGTGGATGTCGGAAAAGTCTTTTGTTTCTTTTACATTATTTGACATAAAGGTTATTTATACCAATTTTCGAGTTAATCAAGACACGCCGTAAAATCATCCCTTGTAAAATCAAAATCAAAAGTCATTTATTCAAACTAGGCTGAGAGTCAGCACTTTTCGAACGTCAAAATTACATAAGACAGTCCCCCAAAAACGCCCACCCTTCGACACTTCCTAGTGCTTTAGCTGGGAAGAAGAAGTGGCGCAACAAACTCCCCAGCAGCACAGCTGTCTGATAAGTTGGAAGAACTTGATTCTATACAGTAGTAAGTAATTAAATTTCATCAAAAAATGGAAATTTCAATATTAAAAATATAAAAAATTCAAAATGGTTTATACAGTCAAATAAAATAAACAATGCTATGGAGTAACTCATATAACCTGTCAGTAGGTAAGCTAATTCTGGTGAAAGAACACAAACGTTGTCTTGAGTTAATCACAGCGACCAACAATTCTTATCGTAAAACGAACTACCCTTTTTTAACCCTTTAGGGGTAGATTTAAAAAAAACCCTAATACTTACACGTTATTTTTTATTCTCGGTTTTAGACATAAATACTGAGTTTCAAGTTAATCAGACCACGCGTTAAAATTCTTCCATACAAAGTTTGACACCCCCTAATCCCTCTTTAGAGGGTAGTTTAGTAAAACAATAAATGACGAACTTTATAATTTACCTAGATAAGTATTTGTGCCAAGTTTCAAGTTTTTTAACGCAAGGAATAAGATTTTTCATACAAACAAAATCCCCCTCTTTCACCCCCTTAAAGGTCGAATTTCCAAAAACCCCTTCTTAGTGCTCCCCTACATTATAAAAGGAAGTCGCGTGCAAAATTTCACGTTCGTAATCCTAGTAGTTTCGGCTGTGCGTTGATTGATCAGTCAGTCAGTTTCTCCTTTTATATGTATTATATAGAAAGAAGATAGAAGAAGAAGATAGAAGATAGATACGTGACGCGAAAACTTTGGTATCTCTATTTACGAAATATACGCGGACGGAGGAGTGTGAAAATTGGCACAGTTAAAGTTTATAAGGAAAAGGAACGCCGAAAGCTACTAAGTTTTATATTATTTTATAAATGTATTTCTATTTAAAATAATTATGGTCGAATTTTGACCACTCGGCACCACCACTCGTTTGTATTCGGATCATCTTGGAAGAAATTAGAGATGGGCCGACTAGCCGACTAGTCGGCCAAGCCCTTCATTGCTTTCGGTTGAGTGCCGGTGACATCAGTAATGTTCGTGACCACGCTTTAGGCTTGTAGGTGCCAGTCCGCGGCGCCCGGGGCGACGAGACGGAATTGTCAGAACATGTTTTTGTTTACTTTGCATTTATTCTATCTTTGTTTACGTGTGAGCCGGGCGGCGGCGGCGTTTCTTCCTATGCCAATTACCTTTCCTTTTCTAGATTATACTGAAAGAAAACTGTAAAACTGATTCTTTAATAAAAATAATAACAGTTAAGATTTCAATATCATTTCAATCACCGTCTTTTAAATTTTTAAGCATTAATACTTAATACGAGTGCAAAATAAGCCGAATACAAATATGGCCGACTACAAAGGCGATAATAATATGCCTTTGTAGGGGATGAGTTTTCTGTGGAGCTGTGTGTACATCACTAAATACAAAACTACATCAATTTAAATTTCTTTTAAGCTTATTGATGTAGGACAACAATCTGTGCAGTAGTAGAGGGGGTCGTGGTTAAATAATAACAACCGCACGGGTCGACTGAAGGTACGCTTGCCGCGGTCGGTTTGTGGATGGGTGCGAGCATCCATAACATATCGAGACCGTGCTTTGGAAAACACGTTAAGCAGTTGGTCCCGGCAGTTATTCGTAGATCTTTGACAGTCGTTACGGGTCAGATCAGAAGCCCGAAAGTCTGACAATCAGTCTTGCCAAGGACTGTCGTGTTACCGCAGTCGCTTTAAAATATTGGTTGCTGCATCTGGCAGCCGACCCCAACATAGTTGGGAATAGGCGAGATTGATGTAGAATAATAGTTAATTCCAAGCTTTACATGATTTAAGTTTCTTTTTAGCAAAAGGTCACAGTCAGCTATACCTACCTACGATACTAAAACCGAAGTCCACACTAAAAATCTGGAAGCTCCTAGAATCAGGAAGAATATTCATTGATTAGAGACACTCAGTAGCTTCGTGAACCGCCGCTCTAGCCAGATATTTACTACAGCCAAGAATATAACGCTGGTCGTAATAAAGGAAGACTGAAAATATCTGCACGTAATTTACAAGCAAGCCGCAGTTTACTGATTGGCATACATATACCAGCTATAAAGTACGGCGAAACGGCCGGTAACTCGGTTGTACGATCGGTATGACCGTGGCACAGTTTCATGGACTTGAACACTGTGACTGCAGGCTGGTTTCATAATTATACTGTAAATAGGAAACAGTTTTAAAAAAATGGCAAAAATATCGATTAAATCAAAGATCGTTGTGGTCTACACGTAACGTTTACAACTGTCAAAGAGTGGCTTATTAGTCGTCGCTCACGAAAAAACTCGCCCGTATCGTCACTTTCCAATATTATAATATTTTCTGCCGGTTCTTGCCAGTTGCTAATACCAATTTCTGGAATTGTCGAATCACCTACAAATCAATTAACTTCGTGCAAGTCGCCCATACAAAATATTATTTTATTATGATTCGGGTAAGTTTTTTCCTGCGAGTCGAATAATTAAAAGTTTGAAACGGACAATGTACCATTTTCACAAGCAACTGAAGTCTCATTTCTTAGACAATCAATGTTAAATATTGACAAAAGACTGAAATTAGAAAAGAAGAATTTCCCCTCTGGTATCTTGACTGGTGCCTTGACCAGCTCATCTGTCCAACATGAGATAGTTTACCATACAATGTGTTGTCCTTGTATTATTCATCACAAAAAGTAAGAACTAAAGTAATGCTCATAAGTTGGTATTCAAAATCTTGATTAGTTTCATACGTAATCGTCAAATTTAACGTAAACGCGAAACGTAACGTAAACGTATGCACGCTTTGATTCAAGTATTCAAACCCCCTCTAGTATTGTTCTAGTATTGCCAAGGAACACGTGTTTCAAACCGATTTACACACGTAGTTTATAGTACGGTAACAATGTAAATGCGTTTGTAAATACAGATAAGGTTACTACGGTTGCTATGCGTCATTACGCTAATGGTGTTTCACGCCTAATACTGCTCTTCCTAGACAATTAAAAACTATAGGAAGCTGCTGTGAAGAAGAAATACCAGCAACCAATAACTTTTTCTAAGATTCCGACTTAAAAAAAAAAAACAATAATATTCCGATTCATATAGAAGCTCGCCTGGATATTGCAAAATAATACAGCGAGATTACAGCACTATTCGAACATAATCTTAATTATACCACAGACGAGCACAAGAAAACGAATAAAAACAAAGCTGTGCGAGATCAAGCGAGTTCAGTTGTCAAAACCTCTGTGCTTCACTGAACAGCTGTTTATAGATTGCCTAGATATCGGCTTACCAGATTTATTGCCAAGCAAAATCTTACATATTAATGGATCCGAGTGTACGTTTCCGTGCAGAAGTAAAAACAGTGCTATTTCTTTAACAATAGACACGCAAGAATGTTTACGATGTTTTTACTACGGGCTACGGCATTTGTAAATAAATAAATATCGGAATGGGGATACATTTTTATCTGTGTGTTAGTTCATCGAGTGGGGTACTAAAATAGCGCACACAAATAAGCGAGCCATCACTGAGCCCCTCACGTCACGTGCCTGAGATCAAAGTAGATGAGTGACGTATAGATAGGAATGTACTTATATGATGATATAATGACCCGCGGTGAACGAGGGTTCGGGTAAGTCCTGTAGGTGTTACGTACTTGATGACTATGAACACTAACTGTCTTAACAAATCGCGGTCTAAATGTAGGTCTGAGCCAGTTTTGGCATTTCCAATTTTAATTTGATTTGGGTAAAGGTTTTAATACAAAATTACGATATAGAACCGGACAAAGTTGTCAGTTTTCTAAAAAGAACAGCATTTCTTTACAGATTGGGTTCTTAATTCAAGAACTGGCTTGGTGACGACCTTTGAAACCTGATCTCACTAAAAACCTTGTTTTGTAATAAGAGAGTACAGGTTGTTCCAGATGAGACGTCGAAGAAACAAGATGACTCTTTCGACTTCTCAATATTATTAGGTTTATCAGATACCGGGAGTATCACTGTCACAACCCAAATACATAAATCAAACAAGATTCACGTACTTACGAACAACTACTTGAACCTCATTGTATTTCCAAGTCAGTCACGTAAATAAATAAACGCAAACCTCCCCATTTAACTAGTGAAAGCCTCAATTATATTACAACAAAGAAACTTAGCCCACTGAACAATTCAAAAGCTCACCCAGAAAAATAACTCATACACATCATTTTCATAACAAAAACACGCAATAATACTTAGAGAACCGTTAAAAGTACGTTGGCCAAAGATGTATGGAATTTATTCACCCCATGGAAGGAGATCGCATTTCCATTCACACACGACAAAGTGAACAAGGGGAAAATTGTAAGTACTTGAAGTAAATTATAATAGGGCTGGCAGCATATGATTTGATGACGCAATAAATATTGTCAAATAAACGTCGTATAGGAACACAATCAGCCATCGATATGGCGGGGATAATAAGTGTTTTGTCAATTTGTTTGAAATATTGATAACCAATACATATAGCAGGAATCCGCTGCATCCGAGAACAGAACCGGTCGATGTAGCGGTGCTTGGTGGAGGCCTATGTGCAGCAGTGGACGTCTTTCGGCTGAAATGATAATGATTGTCCCGTTCCCGTTCAGAGAAAAGAAATTAATGATACTTAAATGATATCGGAGTTTGTAAAACCAAGTAAACACATTAATTTCTAACACAAGCAAAAGCCAGTAAAACCCATTAGCGCCTAACCAATCTATCAAAGCTGACAAAGTCCGATCAATAACGATAATAAACAAACTTTATCGACACAATATTGTAATTTCTCCACAGCCACGACGTAATTCTCCTATCACCAATCAATGGAAACATAGGAATTAAACAGTAGGCGATGACGCGACGAATTCTTGGAAGGCGGGTGAGCTTCGAGCAATAAGCAATAAGCTTTTATATCATCAATGAATACATTATTCATTACCTTGTCAGGGAAAAATAAGGTACGATAGTGCTGACAATGATGTTTTACTAATATTTAATGATGACATAATGTTTTGTGTTGCTAGGCGGCCATTGGAAGGTTTGTTACGGGAATACAAGAACGTCATTTTGCTGTTAAGTCCTGGAAATCAGTCTCAAGTAGGTTCATATGACAATATTTATAAGCAGAAGAAGGGAATACGATACAGACATTACAGAACCTTGCAAGAACCGCAAAACTAATGAAAATGTTAGTACCATACACAACCGCCATAATAGCTACAGTTTCGCAGACAAACCAAACAATATCATGCAAAAACCGTTAGTGCTACCCCTAAGTGACAGTTCGAAAGGGAAACAATGCATCTGATACGTATCTGCGCCCCACCCTATGCATGCCGCACCTAGCTACAGACCGGATAACCGCGGCTTGACAATATAGTACTGATGTTTATGTATTTTATATATGAATATCAACAGATTCACGAACTGATTTTAACAGTACGATTGAATCAATTTTCTCTCTGCTTCGAGAAGGCCCACTGTAAAAGAATAGGTTAACAAAACTCGTGCAATGTTTAGTAAGATATTAGTAAAAATAAGTAGAAGATTTAAACAGGTCAAGTTGAAATTATACGCTAGTAAAACCCCTATAGACAGGTTAATCAAAAAGGAGCTAAAAATGAGTAGAGAGGCAGACAAAACTTCAAAAGCCATCAAGACAACGTTTGCTTTAAAGACAGCAGATTTTTCCTCAAAATTCCGCGGCACACAACCAAAAAAAACTTTAATCCCGCCCATTAACCCACTTGCTGTAAAAACTGAACATCACACCCTCAATAGAACAGTCCTTATGAATTGGCACGTCCACAAAGGAGGACGTGCGGTGGTGTCATGTCGAGGCTATTAGCCGCCTAGCCACATAGCCGTTATCCGCGGCACTGCGAGGTACGGCACGCCGCATAGGGTGTTTGAAGATAAAATCTGCTGCATTGTTTGACTTTTTAGCTAGATTGCTGAGACTAGGGAGGGTGAGTGCATTTGTTTTGAGGGTTTCCATTCAATTTCTATAATTCATAGTTTATGAATCAATGTTGTATACATATATGTTAGCATGCTGATGCCTGATAAGTGCGTTTAATATAGCAATTCTGTTAATAAATCTACCCATTATTACGTCTAATTGTTAGTACGTAATAATTGTAAATGAATATAGCCGGCCAAGACTGACGAAGATTCATTAATAATTCATGCTTCAGCCAAAACAGATGAAAATAGACAACAAAACACAAATTACAATATTGATTAGGTACACGAAACACAAACGTTAGCAAAGCCAACAAACAGCACCTCAAGAAATAACCACAAAACAACTTGATTAGGGTGTTCGTAATGGGAATCCCACCATAAGTTTCCTGTAGCCCCACTATGCGCCACTGTGCCCCACGGTGGTCATCCATCATGCACCACAATGGGCAGTTCTGCGAAAGGCTAAATTTGCAGCCACGCCTGATTTATGGCATGCTGAGATAACGGTCCCAGATACCATCGGACTATTATTACTGAGAAAAAAGGCAATAATGCCAATTAATTTTATGGAATTTACGTGAAGGTATTTCGTAACTGTGGTAGGTTGGCTTGTCACATTATGAAGTGTTATATATTTTATAATCGTATGGGAGTGGAGAAAGCGTGCTAAGATCTATTTGATAATTAAGAAGTTACCTTTTTTTTGGGTTGGACATCATCAAATAAGTTCTCCCGCTCTGAGTGGAGCAGAAGGGCGTGTCAGACTTTTACTGACTAAAACCCACCCCTGTTCCCTCAGTTGCCTGTGTGCCAGGGGCGACGGTATCTGTTTTGAACAACCAACACCTCTAGCAAACAACCCGCACCTCTGGCAGAACTTACCTTAATAACCCAATATGAGTCTGGAGAATGCCTTAGATGCGAGGGTCACCTAAAATAATTACGGCATTAAATAAAATTATTACACAAGTTGGCAGGAACATCGACGCGCAACCTGTTTAGATTCAGTACATACATTCCAACCCAGCGTTAAAATGTTTGGCCGGTTATTAAAAAAACAGCTGTTCTATACACTTTGACTGCGTAGGTTAGGTAATGCACTTTTTTATTAAATAGGTAGTTGATATTTTTTGATAACTGACGATTTTGTTTTACATCTATGTAGAAGCACGTGCTGAATTCATGGTTACAGTTTGGGCACCCATATACCTATATATAGTATGTCCCGTATGTGTCGCCGGGCCTAAAAGAATAGCACCATCCCATTTCTTCCAGTGGGTGTCGTAGAAGGCGACTAAGGGATTTACTAGAGAATGGGCAGCAGCGTTCTCTATGGATTTTACCATCATACTGCGATCGCCAACCCGCCTGCCAAGCGTGGCGATTATGGCAAAACCCCCCAAACTGGGGAAGGCCTAGGTCCAGCAGTGGACGTCTTTCGGCTGAAATGATGATGATGATGATGATGATGATATATATATATCAGTTGAGACCTATTTCTCGAAAAGGTTATTCCATAGGGAGTGGATTTAAAATCACGCTTGAATCTCTTTAACCTAATTAAAGTAGGTACTTAACTCCCACTGACATTGACCAGTTTAATCAAAATCCAATAAAGAAGTACATTAATAGAGTTAGCATAGTAACAAGTTGTCAGATGGTCCCATAGAAACATGTTGGTAACATTATCCCTTATTTAACTATTCATAGTTTAGATTGGCTTATCTCTAGCGGAAATTAACACCCAGACTATGATTTTAGCATGTGTTCCCATATTATGTTTCCCACGGGTCTTTACATGTCTATTCATTATGTTAGTTTATTGTTTAGAAACGAAAACAAAACACTGAATTATTTAAAGAATGGCGACTTATAAATTTTGGCCAAAAAACATATCGCAGTTGGCATCGATCGCCTTTTCTAAAATTGTATGAGTCAAGTCAACAACAACGTGGTTGGTTTGTTTACTAATTTACTGAAGATTAAGTAACATTACGCATTTTTTCATCATTATAAATGAATAGACCAAAAGCAAACCAATTCCAAACAATTTACCAAAATGGTGAAGGAAAACATCGTGAGGAAACTGGCATGTCCTAGAATCACCAATTCGTAGACATGCGACATCTACCTACCCGCGTTGGGCCCGCGTGGTTTACGGCCCGTTCCCTCTCGAAGAGAGGCGGCCCAGCAGTGGGAACAATATAGGCTGATTATGTATTTATGAGGACCAACCCAACCCGCCGCGCAAATTGTCTTGAGCAAGCGTGGTGACCAATGCTCGTGCCTTCTCAGTAAGAGAAGAAGCGTTTGCCCTGAAATTGGACAATAACAGGCCGGTACTATTTATCTTAATTTTAATAGAAACCTAACCTCACCCACACTCCGAGGATATCGCACGATCTCCGGCGAGGCGGCGGGCCTCCTTGCCGGATTACCGCCATGGGATCTGGAGGTAAAGGTCCTCGCGCAAATATGGGAGTGGCGCGAGGAGGCCAAACGCCGGGGCGTAAGTCCGCTGCCGCAGGAAATCGCGGCACAGCGGACAGAGCTCCGGCGGGATCTCATGGTGACATGGAGAGAGCGATTGTCGCAACCCAGTGCTGGGCACGCTACGATTGCGGCGGTAAGTCCCCTCTTTGAGGAGTGGTTTGAGAGGCGGCATGGCGTCCTCACCTTCCGCCTGACGCAGGTCCTCACCGGACACGGTTGTTTCGGGAGGTTCCTGTTTCGGATAGGGCGGGAGGAAACGCCCGGGTGTTTCCACTGCGAAGATCGCCCTGAGGACACGGTGGAGCACACGGTGGCGGTCTGCCCTGCTTGGGCGGAGCACCGCCGTGTCCTCGTGGAGGCGATCGGCGGCGGCGATCTCTCGCGTCCGGCCCTGGTCCAGGCCATGGTACGGAGCGAGAGGGCATGGGGAGCCGTCACCTCCTTCAGCGAAGCAGTGATGCTCGCGAAGAGGGAGGCGGCGCACGTGAGGGAGAGGCAGCATATGCGCCCTCGCGACCCCAGCCGCCGCAGGATACGGAGACGCCCTGGGCGTCGGGAATCCCAGGCCGATTTCCGGCCACCGTAGGCATGGGCTTGCGGACGGCGAGTAATGGGTAGCTCGCTGTCCGGTAAGGACCAAGCCCAAGTCGACGGCGCGTTGTGTTCCACGCGCGCCTCAAAGAGATGTCAGCACAAAAAATGATGGGGCCCGCAAGGGCCGATGCCTGCCAGGGGTGCGGGTTTGTTCGAAAGAGACACCACAGCCCCTGGCTTAAGGGCTACTGAAGGAACACGGGTGGGTTTTAGTCAGTAAAAGTCTGACACGCCCTCCTGCTCCACCCAGAGCGGGAGAAGTTATTTGATGATTTCCCACCCAAAAAAAAAAAAAAAAAAAAAAAAAACCTCACCCACACCGCAATAAAGCTCAAATTGGACTGGACACGTATGCTGCATGTCAGATGCATTATGGGCTATGACCACCACAGCATGGGTCGCTGAAGATCCAGGCGTAGATGGCGGGACGCAATTGACGCTTGTTTGAGGGATTGGGCCATAATGGTTTAGGATCGAGTTCAGTGGAAAAAGGAAAGGGAGGCATTTGGCCTGCAGTGGGTGATTATGACCTAACTTTCGTTTCACGATCAGTACCATGGCAAAATATTTACTTTAGAGCATAAAAGACCTAAACAAACGAATGCATTATGTTCTATAATTATTAGCCTATCGTATATCCCAAGCACGTGATGACAGCCAAGTTTAAGACACAAATAACAGTTACAGTCTCGGATGGGCGAACTAACAACAGGTTTTTTTTAAACATGAACGTATAATACGCATAAAATTACAGACTACACTCTACTGGGTACACTATTTAGGTAAAATTTAGATGTTAGAAAAAAAAGGGTAAGAATGAGAAATGAAGAAACATGTATAAAAAATATTATGATAATTACGAATCGACAAGACACATAACTAGTTACAGCAGAAGGGATAACCTTTTCGAGGACACTTTCGAGTGTCATGAAATGAGATAAGCAATTACTTCAAGGAGATGATCAGCACTCTGGTCTGCTCCTAATAACAACCTACGAATGATTGCGATGGCCAATAGACTATATCAAATTAGCCAAGTTTGGCAGTAAATCTTCATTAACTGATATTTTGCTCACGTAAGTTGGAGTAGCCCGTGAAATTCAATATTTTTACGTTATGTCGAACAAAAAATGATTCGTGACCGTAGCAAAATAATATAGCTTTACATAAATAAAATACTCTTAGTTCTCTTAAATGTGTCACGGACGCGAATCATATTTAATCAAAGAGATGTCAGCATCAACCGATGGGGTCCGCAAGGGCCGATGCCAGTCAGGGGTGCGGGTTGTTCGAAAGAGATACCGTGGCCCCCGGCACACAAGGAACTGAAAGAACATGGGTGGGTTTTAGTCAGTAAAAGTCTGACACGCCCTCCTGTTCCAACCAGAGCAGGAGAAATTATTTGATGATTTCCCACCCAAAAAAAAAACAACCTGCAAATTACAAGAAACAAAACGTACGAAAATTTGAATTTCACGGGCTACGCTCGAGGTTCAGCCTTAATCAATGGGAGGATATCTCTTGTATATTCAACAAAGTTTCATTATAGTTGTTTGCTTATTCTAATTTCTAAACAGCAATAGCTGTACAACCAATTAGAAAACCAGAAAATACAGGAGCACTGAACTCTTCCCAAGAGCGTGTCAGGTCAGCCAACCAAACAATAATAGGCATAGAAACGAAAAAAAATCAACGAACGATAGCTACGAGTATCACAGATCTATTAATAGAACAAGCCACATAGCAACAGAATGTTGCAAAAAATTGTCGATAAGGCAGAAATGTATGTTTAAAACTCACATGTTATCACAGGAAGTTTATCGGCCAGTGAACTCGATGAATCTGAAACAACCAAATGGAATATTACTAATCGATTACGGATAGTTACTGTTGCTTATCTGGTTGGCAACCGTGTGGACTGCCGTAGACATAATAAGGATGTTTATGGTTTAAGAATCCCCTTTATCCTACTAATACTAATATCACCTTCGTACTAGTCCTACTATCCTACTACCATTATAAATGTGAAAGTTTGGATGTTTGTTACTCTATCACGCTAAAACGGCTGAACGGATTTGGATGAAATTTGGCACACAGATAGATTATAACCTGGATTAACACATATGATACTTTTTATCCCGGTAGTACGTTCCCGTGGGATAATTTCGACCTACAAGCGGGCGGAACCGCCGGGCAAAAGCTATAAATTAAAGAGTAGTGGAAGATTCAACACTATGCCTTTGCATCAAGCCATGGTTTGGTACGGCAAAGTTATTGAAGGGACTTGGAGCTGTATATTTGTAGGTCCAAAAGTCCAGATCCATCGTTCATCATATGATTATGATTGAATTGATATTCAAACATAAACATATCGTGAAAAAAACTTTTTAATAAAAAAATTGAACCGCCGAAAAACCGAAAAATAAAAAATAATAAACTAGCTTTGTCCAACCCCAATAAATAAGTTCGGAAGGCGGTGACATATAATCAAATACATATCCAAAGTCACCGACTTCCGAACTTATTTATTGGGGTTGGACAAAGCTAGTTTATTATTTTTTATTTTTCGGTTTTTCGGCGGTTCAATTTTTTTATTAAAAAGTTTTTTTTTATAATTTTTTGTGGCTATAATCTACTAATTACTACATGCTTAATTTTTGATTTAATACACGACTCAGTATTAAAATCTGTGAGTAAACAATCAATCATCCCCTGTTTTCTTAACCTTAGGGTTGGAATTTTTCTTCGAAATTTATATGGGACCAACTTCGAGGTATACCCTTTCCAATAAAAAAAGAATTATCAAAATGGACACGGACTACTCTGGAAAAAGTTATGCGTGGTCATACATAAAAAAAAAAAAAAAAAAAAAATATACGCGTCGAATTGAGTAACCTCCTCCGTTTTTTCGTCGGTTCGAAAAGAATGGATAATGGAAACAAATGTCAATTAACGAGCTTAAGGTAAAAGCTCCAGGTTAGCCCGAGAAATTCAAATTTTCTTACGTTTATTCCTATTTGCAGAACAGTATTATGCTGTATTGATGAACAAAATATGATTCGCGATAGTAATAAATATGGCTTTACATAATTATTATTAAAATCATCAATACCACCTTCTAAGTTTATTTAATGATTTTAATGAGGGTTTTCATGAAAATTCACGCCACCAGGTGGTACCACTATGACAGGAGGTCTTTCATTTCGACAATGAATATAAAATATATGATGACGTTCATCATTTGTTTCGTTCATTCGTTCGTCATTCCGAATATAGGTGCTTTGACACTTTTGACAGGTGCCCGGACCTGACGTCTCAGTGCTCCCACCTTTTTTTTTTTTTTTTGGCTGGGAAATCATCAAATAACTTCTCCCGCTCTGGGTGGAGCAGGAGGGCGTGTCAGACTTTTACTGACTAAAACCCACCCGTGTTCCTTCAGTAGCCCTTAAGCCAGGGGCTGTGGTGTCTCTTTCGAACAAACCCGCACCCCTGGCAGGCATCGACCCTTGCGGCTCCCATCACTTTTTGTGCTGACATCTCTTTGAGGCGCGCGTGGAAAACAACGCGCCGTCGACTTGGGCTTGGTCCTTACCGGACAGCGAGCTACCCATTACTCGCCGTACGCAAGCCCATGCCTACGGTGGCCGGAAATCGGCCTGGGATTCCCGACGCCCAGGGCGTCTCCGTATCCTGCGGCGGCTGGGGTCGCGAGGGCGCATATGCTGCCTCTCCCTCACGTGCGCCGCCTCCCTCTTCGCGAGCATCACTGCTTCGCTGAAGGAGGTGACGGCTCCCCATGCCCTCTCGCTCCGTACCATGGCCTGGACCAGGGCCGGACGCGAGAGATCGCCGCCGCCGATCGCCTCCACGAGGACACGGCGGTGCTCCGCCCAAGCAGGGCAGACCGCCACCGTGTGCTCCACCGTGTCCTCAGGGCGATCTTCGCAGTGGAAACACCCGGGCGTTTCCTCCCGCCCTATCCGAAACAGGAACCTCCCGAAACAACCGTGTCCGGTGAGGACCTGCGTCAGGCGGAAGGTGAGGACGCCATGCCGCCTCTCGAACCACTCCTCAAAGAGGGGACTTACCGCCGCAATCGTGGCGTGCCCAAGTGCTGCCACCTTGTGAACGTCATTTCAAAAAAACCCTCGTTCTGTAAATGCAAACGTGTTACTCGCGCGAATCATATTTTGATCAACATACAATCTAGCACAGACCTAAAAATTGCAAAAAACATCGAAATATTTGAATTTAGCGGGCGAGCTTGGAGCTTTCACCTTAATAAGATGATTACCTTGTGTAGAAGCTAGTTGCCGAGCGCGTTTAAAAAAAAACGCGATCACGTCTTATTAAAGCAATGAATCATTCAAGAAAACAATAATGGTTGTAAAAACAATGATAAATGTGATACAATGTACCCTAATTTAATATTCAAAACGCGTAATTAAAAACTTGGAATTCTGGTTTCGGAGACCGAAACCACGGGAACATTCTCAGTTATGGAATTTATTCCAAAATTACTTATAACTATTCATAAGTGACAATTATTTATTTTCCAACATTAAAATAATACATTGCCAGTTAATTTTAATCACTCATTATATTAAATTGTAGAAACCTGTGAACGTAAAGACAACAAAAACCATAACTTGATAGCTTTACTTGAATAAAATTTATAAAAATGATGTTAATTTTATGACAAGAATATTACTTGAGTTAAAGTTTCTTATGAATGTAACTCAGGTTAGTCACAGGAAATAATAACAAAACCAAATATTTAACTTGACACCGAAACAAATTGCCATTGCGAATTTTCATATTCAAAATTCGACAAAAAAATATATAATCGTTCATTCAAATTCCGTTCGGTAACCGACCGATACGTTATCTTCACACAAGCCGTTCACACAGTTCCCTGCCGACATGATAGATGGATGAAGTTTACACGTATTTGAACACCAGCTAAACCTGACCCCCGTTACTTAACCAAAACGTAATCATTTGTATGTAAAATTATAGGTCAACTTACACCAGGAAGCTAATGACGAAATCAAAACTCAAGTGATGGGCAAACATCAAGTGTACGGGCAACACCTACTATTACACTTTGTGACGAGGCATTACATGCAACATTCAACTTTAAATTAATTAATTAAAGTTCAAAATGCAATTAAGCTTTTTACCGAGTTGTTCTCATGTGTAGTTTGTGACGCAGGTTTCCGTCAAGTGTGACACGGTTTTAAAGACTTAATTGGACATGAGGATTTACGCCTAATTAAAAATAAATAATTACTAGGGAAATTATAGTTTTAAGTAAGGGCTCATTAGCATAGCAATACAAACAAAAAATATGGCATCACTAATAGTCTAAAGTATGATAAAACTTTATCTAATATCAAAAGAGTGTAATGACCTTTGTTTGTCTGTGTTTTCTAATGTATGCACACAAACACATGCATGCGTCATTTAGTGTATGTTTGTGCAGACTAGGTGTGCCCTCCGACGTCATAGCCATCTAATCTAATGAATGATACACAAATATTATTTCTGCGTGAGTTGCATCATGCATCCTGTTTGTGCGGTTTTGTACTTTCCATTTGATCAAAAACCTGCGAGACAAACAATTTATTTAGTATGTATTTAGTAGTCCTTGTACCAGTTTATCTTGATCATCAAGAATTGAGTGAAATGTTTAATATTTGTGATTTGTTATTGTTACTACATAATTATATTATAGTCAACCAACCAACCAACCAACATTTGATAGTTTCTCAAGCATTTATAAACGTTTTTTCCTCATCATCATCATTTCAGCCGAAAGACGTCCACTGCTGGGCATAGGGCTCCCCCAAAAGGCAAGGGAAGGGGGTTCTTTTCATACAGAGAAGGCACAAGCATTGCTCACCACGCCAGCTCAAGACGGGTTGACGATATCAGACTTATGTTAACTGGGCCGGAATTCACTATGACAACTTAACGATTCCTTACTCGTAACCACGTCAATCACACACGAAATCTGCTAATATCGTATTATTAATATCGACAAATTGTCTTGGAACATACAGAATATGACATTTCAATTCCTTACCGTTACATTGGTTTCTAAAAAACACGTTATTGACGTAGTTTTAACGTAGTAAGATTCCGCGGGGAGTCGTTATAACCATACAGAATCGAGGCCCCTGTAAGACCTATTATAGTAACAGCAGCTCATGTGCTGCTAAACTGCCCGGTACTCGCCCCATACAGGGCAAAATACTTCGGTAACCTAGATACCCTACGTGAGATCGTCAGTAACACCAAGGCGTTGCTGGCCTTCCTCGAGGGGCTGGGGAGGATTGAGTAACCGATCCTCCCTCCCGTGCGCAAAATACACGCTTTCATGTGGAGTTGCGGACACCAGCCCGTATTACATATTCCCTAAACTAAGACCTACTATTAAATCAAAAATTCTAAGTACTATACTTACTATACTAAATATGACTGATCAAAACCTCAACCCTTAAATGCAACAGCGGTCACAAATATACCTATCCAAAGCCACCAATAGGTAAACGATTTAGTAAACAACATCACATCGGTAATGCATCGTGATATAATTTCAGTAATGGCCGTGGGGCGGCGTTGGTGGCGCATAAACAACAATTTTGCAGTGGCCAAACCACCCACAGCTGCAATGCAGAATGCGGCGAGATTTTTAGCCGAATGCGGTCTTTTACGGTTACGTGGCTACCTTTAGTTTGTAAGGGTTAGATTCGGGATTTCTGGGTTGATAGTGGAGTGAGTTAGTTTCGTGTTTGTTCGACTATTCGGAAGAGAAATTAGTAGATAGAACCTACACTGTGTTTTTCTTTTTTTAATTTTGTAGTATCTGGGATTGAATCTAGCTAATCCGTCAAACGTTGTCTCGTCCAAATTTCAATAATTTATAAAAAATTCCATAGAAAATGCAATTTCAGTTTTCCAGCTGTTTCTTTGGGTTTCCCTTTTTTTTTCAAACCACCGCTGTATTAGAGCAAACAAATCAAGAAAAAAACGCAAATCGGTTAAGTAGTTTTTGAGTTTACGCCAGACTCACGAACAGCAATTGAATTTTATAGATTGATAAACTAAGTATAAATGTAAACAAATGTATGATTTGAATTTCGTAATAGCTACATACATTTGTAGAAATAATATGCAGTTTAAAATTAACGACACTAGCACACAAATCCTAGGTACAATAAATTAGAAAAAAAAAACTAGTAATAGTATCAACAAACCTAATCTATTCTAAGCTACACCCTAAATTCGAACTTTCGTAATTAAAAACTACAGACAACGAAACAAATAAAATAAATACAAAAAAAAAGAAGTCGACAGGTTAAAACTAAGTTGCATGCAAAGTGTAATAACAGACAATCCCCGAAAACACCTAATGGCTGCGGCGGAGGCACGAACCGATACTTTATTTATAACGTAGAAAGTTGAAAAATGTAATTTTCTACGCAGAGGGCACCCCAGCAGTGCAGTGAACTTACTTTCTCAGAAAACTAGATAAAAACTGTTTGGCAAAGCTCGCGTGGCTGAAATTATCGTGAGAAAATTGCGCCTAAAGTGGATTTTGGATGGCGACTTGGCTAGACTTGATGTGAAAAGAAAATATTTTGGGACTAGTTTATTTTTCATATGAAAATATAAATCGTAGCACGTTTATTGGGTAATGTAAATGCTACGCAAGAATTTTTAAATAAAAAAATAACATTCTGCTATTCAGAATTGACGAATGCGTTTAGAGGTTTTTCTATATGAGCGAATGTCGAATAATCTCAATGAGCAAAATATAGAATTTGGGTTTTAAATTATTTATAAACATTCATGAACAGAAATCCGTATTATTAGAAATGATTTGGAACAAAGGCAAAATAAACATCACAGAAATAGAGCCGTTTCACATTGTAACATAGCAACCAGAAATATCTGACAGTAACTCTAATACAAAAGACAATCGTTTACCTAATAAGTATTAACTTGGAAATTTATGATTAAAAGTCTTTTATAAGAGAGAGAATACTCTCAATGAGAAAGATGTTACCTAAACAAATCGTACTAAGTATATTGAAGTAGGTATTTAAATTGTTTATAGACATTCATAAACAGAAATCCGTATTATTAAAAAATATTTAAACCAAAACATATTTTTATAAACAAAGCTAAAACATCACATTAATAGAACTGTTTTAAATAGTAACATCGCGACCAGAAATATCTGACTCGGTAACTCGGAAACAAAACAATAATTTACCTAATAAATATTAACTTAGGCAATATAGTACAATGTTTAAGTGCACCATGCCAATAAACTACCGAGAAGATAAGGCACCATTAACGAAGGTCACTTTATGACGGTCGAGTGCAGTTATCCTACCAAGTTGTTACAAAATTGCAAATGGCCGACTAAGTTGCAAACTAAAACCTTTACGTGAAGCTCCAGGCGCTGTTCGTATTAATCTCAGTTTTATCTGTGGCAAAAATCTCCATCATCATAACGAAGTGCGTCCGTTTGAGCTTGAATGTTATTAGCATTTTAAAAGGGAAACGTTTGAATATTTTAATTTATTATATCACGCATTGACGCACGTAGTCAACATATGTTTTGCACGTCAATTTCCTTTCAGTAATCTGCAGAATAACATGAATGATTCTAAATCACTTATTTCGCGTAGACACAGGCGTTTGGTAATACTTTTAGGCGTCTTAGTCTTCAACATTCGCAGAACGAATAAATTTGAAGCCATTGTGGTCACCGAATTTGAATGACGACACTTGGCGAAACAGACGTTTTTTACACAATATCAATGATATATTAGAAATATGACACTACTTAAAATTGGTGACTTAGCATATCAAAATCTATTAAAATTGACGATAGGAAGACGCTCAAGGTTCAACTCAGTTTAAGACTTAAACAGTAAATAGTTGCCGCCTCACACCTCGACAATTGAATGATCATTGATATTGCTCCCAAACAGTAAATGATTACATTTCTATTGACAGTTTTATGTGCCTTGTTATTCAGTGTACAAACAGCCTAGAGGTCAATCGTATGCGGTGGGCCGGGATTGTGGGAACATGACTATTTAACGAGGCTTCAATACATACGTCAGATGAACGTGTCAAACGGAATCATGTCATTGTCAAGTTCATCTTGCGTACAACGTTCGTTTTCATGCGAAACATTTAAATATTGTTTTGAATGGACTGGGAGGGATATTGCCTTTGTTGTGGCAATTTAGAGATGACGTCAAGCCCGGTCAGGCAATCACAATCCACCCACAGAAATTACTCACTGCCATTTATGGAGGGTTTTTTAAGATTCCAGAATATATCCATGTTTGTGGTTTATGTTTTTAGGTTCACAACAACATTAAATCGAGTAATAAAAGTTTCAGCAAATCAAATTATATGTAAATTTTTAATTTGTCTGAAATCATAATTCCACCCACATCAACGTTTACACACGCAAACGACTGTTTTTTTTTTTTGTGTGTAGAAAACAGCAGACATTTTAATTAATAACCTCTTTTACGTAGCGAAACCGCACTCCATTTAGTAATACGCGTATTTAGTTTATTTACCCTCGGCCCAAAGGCGAATAGAAGTGACATTGTCTGTTGCCCTTGGCACGGACCCGAGAACTTCAGACAAACCTGTTCATTTAGCAGATTTAAGAGATCAGAGGGCTCATACAACACGCTCGGTTTATCCTAAAGAGAATCAATGTAAATCTCTTTGCTTTATCGTGATTACTCTTCCGCCGAAAGGAAGCTGAACGTAAATTTGGCCCCTCGCTTTAGAATGCCAGGTCAATTCCGTTAATAAATGACAGCTTGTCCGCGGCGTTTGTAGTATTCATCGCTCGTCAAATGCTGGACTCGTTAAAACTCATACACATCGCCAGTTCTGTGAATACCGTGGATTACGTGCCAGACATGTTTTATAATTAAAGATAAGTACCCAATTTAGAGGCTCGCTGTTTATTCTTTGGTGACGCTACTGTCTTTTTGCTGCTTATCAAGTTCGTTACTCTTGGATGAGACATGAAATTGTGAGCGATGTCGTCAGCACTTCGATTGCGAATCTCGTCTCGTTTACTGTAAGGTCTGTGAATCTTTGAAATAGGAAGTCACTCGCAATTACGTTGAAAAGACATTTGACCGGTCATCTTTTGAAGTTTTTACGTGTCACATCCGTTTACGCATTTTCGGCAGTCCAGGGAATTGAAGCGGCCAAGTGAAATAAATTTAAAGAGACGATGCTTTAGTCAAAATCTTCGTAAGTAATTCAATTGAAGAAATTCACAGAATTGAATAATGCCTTGCGACATTCTCTTGATGAAATACTTTTATAGGTTTCTTGCGAGGACTCTCATTTCGATCTCAACATTGGAAAATGTAATAAGTCCCGTCAGTTTGTGCAAGTTCTACCTATTTACGAACAATTACGTAAGCTGAAGCTACAATTTGTCTGCCTAATGTATATTTTCTTATTAAATTACTTTTAGTCACTGTTCTAGATGGCATTATGCAAATGAAGGAAATAAATTCTTAGGAGTTGAAAGAAAATTACGAAGCCAAGGTTTAGGCGTGCCTACATTTTCCTGGATATCATCCAAGTAAGAAACAAGTCCTTTACTTTACAACCTGCAGAATGTAGGAAGTCTACAAACGATGAAAATGTGGCATCTGGACAAGCCTTAGCCCAGTTAAAATCGCAAGGCCAGATTCTCTGGGGCCCTGAACGAAAATATTATGCAAAGCCTGATAGACCACTCGTACTAAAACGTTAATCCAGTAAAAGGCTGGCTTGCTACAAAAAGATAGCGACCATACTAAAGGTCCTGTATCCATTTCTAAATTAGAAACAGTATAAATTTATTGGCTGTTACACAACGCCATCGAGGCTCATAATTTTCTGTTTTATCTTTAAGTCAATCACGCAAATGGTTCCTACATACAGCACCCCTCATACGTCATATAAGGTAGTCAGAGCACCATTGAATAAGTCATGCATAGCGTTTTTTTACAGTTGTATTCTTGGCTTAAGTGTCGATTCACAAGAATTTATTCGCCCGAAACGGGCGAATCGACACTTTTAAATAATATGTTATTTGCTGTAGGCGATTCGTAGGACGTCAATTTATTTGTGAGCGAATCGATAAATTTACCACTCAGAAAGTATAGCGGAAAAAGTTTTTATGTATGAGAGACTGGCCAGTTATAATGTATTTTGAAAATATGATTATTTGTTAGGAAAAATAGGTACGTTCCAATTTCGAAAATTCCCTGCACATATTTTGCGAGCTAATTAAAATTATGGTGTCTTATTAAAAAAATGGATCTGCACCGGGAACATTTTCGCGCTATGATTTTTTACGATTTCAAGTGTCGCCTGAAACCGGACGAATCGTACGACTTCAAATGGCATTCATGCATGAAGGCCCTTCTAACGCAACCGTGTATCGTTGCTATAACGAATTCAAGCGCGGTCGACTAACTTTGGGTGATGAAGAAAGAAGTGGTCGCCCTTTGACGGCTGATACGGTCATACGGAAGAAAACGTGCTAGCAGTGGAGGATCGGGAAGTCTTCACGAAATTCTACACGTGCATCTTCGCATGAGGAGAATAGTTTCACGCTGGGTGCTGCACAACCTCACCGATGCTCAGAAGCAGGCCCGGGTGGAATGGTGCCGTAATATGATAAATTTGAAGCATGCTCTTCTCGGCTTGTTTACGACATCATTACAGGTGATGGAGTCTTGGATTTATCAATACGATCCAGAAACGAAGCGCCAGTCGACGGTTTCGGTGTGCCAAAACGAATCAACGCCTACCAAAGTGAAGCGATCTAGAAGCGGCGGAAGATTTAGTCTTTTTCGTGATTTAGTCGAGCTTTTTCAATTTGACTGGCTACTTGGTGTCAATTCCTGTACGGAACGGGCTCCTCGAGCTACTGCTCCACCACAACAACGCGCCTTCGCACACCGCACTCAAAACGAGGGACTTCCTGGACAGCACGCCGGTCAAACTCCTGGGTCAACCTCCTAACAACCCTGACCTAGCATCGTGTGACTTCTTTTTATTCCCGAAAATAAAAAATCAGCTCAAAGGGATACGATTTTCGTCGCCGGAAGATGCGCTGTCAATATTCGAGCAGGCTGTAAACGAGGTGTCTGCGGCGGACTGGAAAATGTGTTTCGAAAACTGGTTCAGACGCATGAAACTTTGTATAGAGGCTAATGGAGAGTACTGTGAAAAGATTTAATAAAAAAATATTTACCTATAGAACATTTCTTGTTATTTTCGCAAAACTTTCTGAGTGTCCCCGTACGTAATACGCAATTGGCACGTTTTGAATTTTATGCAATATAGGTATTTAAGAAAAAACATTTTATTTTGCTTCCAAGATAATAGGAGAAAATCGAACTCATGTTCTATTACTAGTATTTGTCGATTCGCCCACAAATAAATTAACTTCGTGCGAATCGACTTAATAAGCCGTATATTTTTATCATTTTTATACCATGTTTGGGTGGGTTTTACAACACCTTATCATGTCACCATAGCATTTATATGGGTTGGGCCTCAGCTACCTACTAAGAGGCAGCAATTTTTCATTTTAGTAAATAATACACGATAAGTTTTAAACCTGTGCGCAAACTGTAACCACGAATTCAGCATTAACATTTTAGACCCCCCAACCCCCCAGTGCAGAAATTTTTCGTCGGTTATACAAAAAAAAATCTGCTGTTTCATAGAAAAGTGCAATACCTACGCGGTCAAAATGTATGGACCAGCCGTTTTTTTTGTATAACTGACGAAACATTTCTGCACTGGGGGTCTAAAATGTTAATGCTGTATTCATGGTTACAGTTTGCGCACAGGTTGAAAACTTATCCTGTATGTATCAGATGCTAACTGATTTTAATATTTTTGCAGTGGAAAAACAGCTTTTTTGATGGATTTATTATTTATTACTATCTGTAATGAAAGTCTAGTAAGAGATGACAACCATACAATAAATTGAATCTTGAAAAATTTGCAAAGTTGTTAATTTTTAAACCAGATCTTCACAACAAAACGCAGGCCAGACAAATCGAATTTCGGCGCGACAAAAACCTAGACAGTTTTTGTCTCCCAAAATTTGAGGAAGGCGCCTAGAGGCAGACCGTTAAAAATCATAAATCGTGAAGAAGTCGCAGGCACTGGGGAGTTATCGGTCGTTGTCGCATAACGCTATCGTTCAAGATAACAGTTATGGGAGGTCGCGACATTTCATCGTTTCGTCAGCGGCCGCAATGGAAAACTACGTATGTCCTTATCAGCTAAGAATGTGAGACTGACAAAAAAGTGATATTAGTATTTGAATTTTGTAACCGTGTTGGTAATTCATAACACTTTAGTATGGCGCTCGATAAATGTGTTTGTATTCGTGATAATGGAATTTTGTTAAAACGGGACGTAACTTAACTGTGACCATTAAAAAAACGCAATAATATACTTAACGGAACTTAAATTACTTGAAACTTTCTCATTTTATATCTTACAAAAGTGCTTTTGAGATGTTTCTTAGAATTGTGAAGCTTGAATACAGAACAAATAAAGTTAAAAAACCTCATTTAAATCTAGCAACTTTCAAATTAAATTGAAATCATTTAACAGCAAGCGCCTTTCCTAATAAATCTCTACCCGTTTCAAAACAGACTTAATTACATAACTGCAAAGTTGAAAATTGAATGAACAAAATATTGTCAGGAGCGCTGAGCCTTTTATGGGTGGTTTTATTTTACAGTGATTATTTACTTAAGTCAAACTTTTTTAGTGTAGTCTGGCTAATTGCAGTTTCGCAGAAGGACTGTGTTGACACTGGCACTATAGTTTCCGGTTTAACTTTTTTTATTTTAGGGGTCTGTTTACATACGTCAGAAACGTTTTGGCACGATCCCGTTGAGTGATTCCCATGAGGGGCATAAATTCCCCATGGTGGAAATAAAAAAGATATAAACGGCTGATACAAGACATGAATCGTTTTAGAAATACTCTCAGTGGCTTTTAAGACGCGATAAAAATAATACTCAATGGATTCCAAGTGGGAACCCATTCACGTCTACTTTTGAAATAAACATTTCAGAATATATTATGTCAATATAGTGATAGAATAAACACCATCAACGTAAAATAAACGTCAATTATAAATTAAATTAACGAATGAATTAATGGATGCATAATTTCCTGTCTTAGCAGCGTTTAACGTTTTCATTAAGGGGTTTATTTACTAGCTTTTGCCAGCGGCTTTGCCCGCGTAGAGGTCGAATTATCCCACGGCTACGTACTATCAGGATAAAAGTATCCTATGTGTTAATCCTGAATAATAAACTATCTGTGTGTCAAATTTAGACAAAATCCGATATTCGTCTCTGAACTCACGACATTTATTTAGGGAATTTGGTAGAACACACATGGAAACAAACAATTTTATGTAGCGTTCTCCTACCAGCTAATACAAATTCCCCACTTATTAATATTGAGCAAAACATTCAATAGCACCATCAGTTAATCTGTAGCCAAAACGTGCCCACACGCAGTCAATTCTAAACGTCAGAAAAAAAATACAATATGGGGTCCGATTCCAAAATTCATTAGAGACGCGTGCGCACCATGCGGGTACCATTTTACAGACATACGTTACGTTACTGTGTATATTAATGACTTAATAATAATAACCGTCCACTCATTTTGTTTGGAATGATCCCGTATTGGCCCAGGATTCGAGAATTTAAATTGACTGCGACTTTTTTTGTTTACAAAGTATAAGATTAAAATGTGTATTGAACTACCCGCATGTCTACATTAACTATGGACTTAAATACTCTCACAATCCATAAAATCAACAGTTAATGAACATGCTTTTAGTTCTAAGCCCCGGAGAAGCCGGAACGATGTTTTATACAGATTTTATTAGAGACGGTTGATTTCAAGATTGGTAAAACTTGACCATCTTGTCCCTTATTTAGGCATGTCTTATTAAAATTCTTAAAGAATTTAACAGGAAGTGAATTAGAATTTCATATGGGAAGTTGGGAAAAGGTTTAACTGTTATCAAGAGTTAACATGCAGACGGAATAGTATGTATAATATATACGAGTGGTGATAATTATAATGAAGTAGCGATACCGTCAACTGTGGCGTCTTTACTTTCCATGAGCAACTTAACCAATGAGAACTGTATTGAAATAGCTCTCGATTACTAAAAATTTGTTACAAATTGTAGATTATTTTACTTCTGTATCGCTTCGATTAAATAGCGGCCACAAATTTTTAGTTATAAATATTTAGATAATTATAAATATATTTTTAGTTAGAAAGTAAAAATGCCACAGTTGACCGTACTTGATACACTGAATGCTCAGATTTTTCTTTACCGACACTACAATATCTTCAAGTCGATATGTTTGAACAACTTGCTGGAAAGTTAATAACTTGTGTAGCTTCGTTCAAAAAAAAATTGGATGTAAGAGGACAACCTGGACTGCCCGTGTCTACCTAGAAAATGCTCTGAAATTATTTATGTCAAGATGATTGTACAAAAAAAAAAATTAGTATTTATGCGAACAAAAAAACTTTTTCAAAAAAATAACAATCAACTTCCAAAAAAACACTACAAAGTGCAAACTTTTTTTTTGAAAAAAGTTTTTATTTTTCACTTTTTAGTTACCTACCCCACACCAATTCGAAATTTCATCATCCTTGGGGTGAAAAAAATGCATACTTATGCGATAGCAGCATTCGCGGTTGATTTGCTGTAATTTTTTGAATAGTTCCGTTGTCTGTCTCCGAAACGCATCATAAGATCTATATGAAATTATAATGGGACCATTTTGGAATAAACCCTTTCGAAGAAAAAAAGAATTTTGTAAATCCGTCTATATACAACGGAGTTATGCCCGAACATACATTTAAAAAAAACGTGTCGTTTTGATAACCTCCTTCTTTTTCGGAGTCGGTAAAAAAAAGGTATTAATGCCTGATGTGTCCTTAAATTAGGAGTTCAAATTCACCTCCTGAGAGCATAATCTAACTGAAGACGTAGTGCTACTTATACTATCATACATCATGTCAAGAATTAGTTTGAGGTTTAAGGCATACATGTCATCTAGGGTTAAACCCAGACACGAAGGCTGTCTCGCTAGACCTAAGAACAACAAGTGATTCATCGATAAACAAAAAGAAAAGCCAACTAGAAAATTATCAGTCGGAAAACCAACTCAAACCCAAGATAACGAATGAAGAAGAAAACTAAAGGAACATTGAAAACACGGGTCGACCTACATTTTCCCCAGTAATAGGGAATGAAAGAAAACAGTGTCAAACGCTTATCTCCCGCGCAAATTGTATATATAAACTGAGGGAGCCGGTTATTATGCCGGTCACAGTGACAGCTAGTGACGAAATGTTATTTATCTATGAAGACACTACCATAAACAAGGTTTTATGTTTTTGCGAGCGAGCCGCCAATGGATTTATACGTGTGGTTATTACAGTGAACTCTTCGATAAAAGTTTAAATAGTGAACACACAACGTAATTTAGTGAACACCGTACGTAACAGAATCGACGGAAGGCGGACTCCCACCAAGGCAGAGAACGGCGGAGATGTGCAGTGCGGAGAGGAGATGCTTAACAGCTATGGTATATCCACCGAAGCTGTAAGGAGATTCCTACTGGCTAGACCGGAGCAGAGACGTGTACTGGTTAGAGCGAAGCCAACTTGCGTGCAGCGAGCGTTGGATATGGCGGGTTTTGCGAAGCGACCCAGTGGGATCGCTAGTGAGCAATGCTGCATGCCGCTCACATATCTCGTCTCGTCAGCTTGCGAGGCGTGGTTCACATCTCTGTTTTGTTCGCGCTAAGAAAATATGAGACATCTTCCTTCTCTCTGTTCAACCATATTTACTAAAGCTATGAGAGACGTGATATGTCGATAACGAAATCCTATTGGTGATTTTTAATACATCTCCTCTAGTCTCGTCTCCGGTTTGGTGGAGTCCAAGCCTTGTATAATATGAATGTGATGTTCCACTTGGATTACCAAGGCAACGCCATAAGGTAGGCGTCAGCCACCATTAAAATTACAACATCGCAAAAACATATCGCACACCGGCCCTAAAACGATACCATCTTCATTGTTGGCCTTATCATTTGACTCAATTTTGACATCATTAAAATCATTTGAGCCGGCAGCCGCAATTATATATGAGTCAGGGACCCAGGGCCCTTATGACAAAATTGGCAACGCGCGTACGTTGCATGCGACCGCGAAATGTGGGTTCAAATTGCTAACATATCATTATGTAGGGGCTGAGGGGCAAGATGTGAGATAACATTTTTAAATTATATTTGACGGCCCTACACGTAAATGTAAATGGCGATAATTAAAAATTATGAAGTATCATTGTTGGTGATATTGGTTTCATCAAGTTTAGGGTTGTCTATGGCTGCATCCTCTGTTTTAAATGGTGCTATTTGTGTTTTACACAATTTTGTGTTTTTTATCATGTATTTATTGTGCATTTTATACATATTTAAAATAATAATATGTAATACTGAGTTTATTAAAAAGTATCATTGTTGGTGTTATTGGTTTCATCAAGTTATTCGTTATACAAGTCCGTGTTTTTACCATGAATTTATTGTACTTCTTGTCCATCCTTAAAAGATATAGGTATACATATGGAGTAGTCTTACAAAGGGTGGCTCTGTGCGCTCTACACAATTTTAAATTCAAGTAAAATTCTCAAAAGCTCTAATTTTCTGCTCCAGGTATGAAGATGAATGAAAATTATTTTCACATACATCTCTTGCAGATTCCGGCAAAAAATATCCATTATAGGTCCCAGTGCCATATAAGTCGCGTTAATCATTGTGGTTGGTTCAAAAACTGCATAAATAAATAGCTGCTGTACATATTTCCAAAAACAGGCCCCGTCAAGCTTGCACAGTAAGAAATACGACTATTAATCACAAAACTAAAGGACAATATATATGGTAATAGTGTCGGTCTTTCTGTACGCTTATGAGGGACACAAAAGATCTCCTCTCATAATAAATTCATTTCGGTTTCTAAACAAAACTACAAAAAGAATTTCGTGAATGCATCTTTAAACGAAATTAGTTTTTTGTTCGTTCCACTAACGTTAAGTAACGCTTTGGTTGTTTTTAGTGTACTGTATGCTGTGGCTACTATATAGCTACCATTCTGAAGGTTTGTTTACGTCTTTCTACTATTCCACTACATCGATACATAAAGCTCTGGCCTCTTTCTTCTGCGGGTAGGCTGAAATCGATAGTGCTACAATCCTTACGTACTCCTATTGCTTTGTTGACGCTAATACGTCTAAGGGGCAATACCCATATAATATAAGAACGCTTGAATTCTAATCTGAGGGTCTACGCACTAAGTCCGTCAACGAAGATACGGGTCCTCCGAAAATAGCAAGAGCCAAATTTAGTTTTTCGGTCAAGCAATTACAAATCGGGATAGAGACAACTATCAAATTGTGTTTTCATTCATTTTTTCTTTGGACACGGAAATAATCTTCAGTCTGTACCTATGTGACACGGAATAGGATATGCCCGTAACGTGGGTCGAAACTATGGACTTCGTGCTTAAGGTGACACTTGTCCACATTTTTTCCATACAAACTTCGGGAGGGTTTTACTCCACTGTTTGACTATGTTCATCAAAAATAAAACATGGTATGGTTTTGTCTTGTTATTATTATTGTCTGTACGGAAACAGAATACTAAAATAAAAAGCCAATAAAAAGTTATGAGCCAACAAAGATTCGTTTTTCTTGCTAATTTAACCTAACTTTGAGCGTCTTTAAGTAATAAAAGGAGTGTAAAATCTCGAAAACCAAGACGGTACCGACAAAGTTCAATTAACAATAAATTCAATAAACTTTATTCGTCATTGATTTATGCAGTGGTTTTTTCATAAAACCCGATCTTCTGAAGGACTTTTCTTAATTTTTTCGCGATATTTTTTCCAAAAATGCTCCTGCATCTCACTCAATAACGTTGTGCATGTAGACTAGCGTCTAACTGCTCACCACTGATACTATCTCTGTCGGATACGAAGCCTGGTGAGACAACGTGATTTTTAGCCAGGCCCACCAGTGAGTTCGAGCCCGCGCAAAGTGTCGCCTTAAGGAATAGACACCCTGTATCAATCTGTCAAAAATAGGACTGATTTCCTTACATTTTTGACATTAATTGTCGCTGAGAGGAGATTACGACTCGATTTTGAAAGTTTTATTACACGGGAATTGGCTTCTGGTCATATAAACGCACGCCCGTTGTTAGTAGGTACGCACCTGACCTTTTGACAATTCGACTATTGGGTTATCAAAAGTGATTTGTCATGTTACAATCAAATTGAATGGAAGCCGGAAGCAACAAGTTTTTAATAAAACGTTTATGTCAATTTGGAAAAGTAATTGCTTTTCACTAGTTTTCACCCATTTCATAGTCGAATAATTTTAAGTGTTTCGACGATTACTATGCTCCATTTTAAAATAAACTTCGCTAAAGCTTTTAATTAAGGGGTCTAATGACGTTTCATGGCCTAGTAAAAGAATATTTATTCGTATGTGTGAGAAAACAGCCATAACAGTCCATTCAAACATGTATAATAATTGATAATAGTGTAAATGTAGTGGCATGTATAATGTAGTGGGGTTTATACAGGAAAAGTTTTTATCCAGTGCGCAAATTTTAACCATGAATTCAGCATATCATTCTATACCCCTACCGCAGAAATTTATGGCCGGTTATACAAAAAAAAAAAACAGCTGTTTCATAGAAAAGTGCAATACCTACGCGGTCAAAATGTATGGAACAGCTGTTTTTAGGGTTCCGTACCTCTAAAGGAAAAAACGGAACCCTTATAAGATCACTTTGTTGTCCGTCCGTCCGTCCGTCCGTCTGTCAAGACCGTTTTTCTCAGGAACGCGTGGAGGTATCAAACTGAAATTTATATATGATACTTAGTTCTACTGTCCCTGGAAGCTGTAGAAAAATCAACCTTCTAAGTCAACGCAATCAAAAGATACAGCCATTTAGGCCGCAAAATTCCGCAAATTTTCGAAACTCGCACGGGAATCAAAACCTACAGGGTACTTCCCGTGAACTTAGAATCTTGAAATTTTGTACGAAGTCACGTCTTATAGTACAGATATAGGAAAAATTACGAAAACCGAAAATTTTTAGTTTCGTCATATAAAAAAAATATTTTAGACAATTTTGAACTTTTACTTATATACCCACAGGTTTGTACGGAACCCTCGGTGCGCGAGTCCAACTCGCACTTGACCGGTTTTGTGTTTGGATGGAATTTCTGCGGTAGGGGGTCTAGAAAGATATGCTGAATTCATGATTAAAATTTGCGCACTGAATAAAAACTTACCCTGTAATATCAATTCGTAACATTAATAGGATTTAAATGGAACGAATCGGCTTTTTTCATCACACAATGACCATGAAAAAAGTTGCTAGTTTTTTTTTTTTTAGACTTTGCCCCACACTAGGAATTTCTCCTGTATTGTGGGTGCGTTTACTAACATTTAAATTCACACACACAAACAGCCAGACCCGGAACAACTACTTGTAGGTCATACAAATATTAGTTCCGTGCGGGATTCGAACCTGCGACACGCAGCGCAGCAGTCAATCGCTTAACCACTGCGCCAACCGTGCCGTCATTCGTCATCACATTGATTCATAGTAAGATTTTATTATTTTTACCAGCTTCTGCTCGCCGCTTTTTTGTTCCTACGGCCCTCCTACTCGCATCGCCCACCTGCGCTATTTCTCGTTTTCGCTTTGCGTTCTTTCTCACTTTTTTTTTCTTTTTGCTAGACTCCGAAGGATCGTAGCGTGATGATAAATAGCCTAAAGGCTTCCTCAAGAATTGAGTTATCAAATGCAAATATATTTTTCAAATCTAACTGGTAGTTCCAGAGACAACCAAACAAATTCTTAAGCTTTTTTTTTTTTAGCCTATACTGTCCCACTGTTGGGCAAAGACCTCCCCTCCCTTCTTTATTAACTTAGCTATTATTAAAACACGCTAAACTACCCATAACGGTTTAAGTAGAGTAACAATTAGTGCCAAAACACAACCACAGTAAGCATAAACACATGAGTAGACAACTCATGTGGGATAAATACGAGGGGTTTGAAACTTTGTTCGTATGTATTACGCTTAATAAATTAAGGATTAGGCTATTAACCAAACTTTACTGTGACTACGATCACCAAGAATCACTGGAACTATAAATACTGAAAGTTTTAGATTGATATAAGCAAAGAAACGACCACAGATTTCACAGCTTACTTACATCTCGAAGTAGCAAAGTGCTTAATTTAAGGCGGAGATTTCTTGAAAACGGTCAAAATGGTGGTTTTTTAAACCAGTGTATCTCTTTAACCGTAAATAATTTTGAAAGCAAAAAAATATATGATATTTTCAAGTCTTTTTTGCATACACTCACTCGGGGATAGTGTAGCTTCCCAACAGTGAAAGGATTTTCCAAATCGGTTCAGTAGTTTTGGAGCCTATTCAATGCAAACAAACCAATCCAGCCGTTTAGGCAGAGATATACCTCTATATAGCAGTAGTCAGTATGAGAACCCGAGGATCTCCGTGTATCGGAAGCTGATAATTAAAACTCCTCTGCATGCTTTAGATGGATACTTCGTTTATTCCGAACTTTCGTATTTCGCGCCTGACATGCGAGTACGTTTTCGAAACAAAAAACTTATGCAATATATTTGAAGGCTTATTCTAAACTAGCTTTTGCTAGCGGCTTCGCCCGCGTGGAGGTCGAAAACTATCCCACGGGAACGTAGTCCCGGGATAAAAAGTATCCTATGTGTTATTCCAGGTTATAAACTACCTGTGTGCCAAGTTTCATTCAAATCCGTTCAGCCGTTTTTGCGTGAAAGATAAACAAACTTTCACATTTATAATATAGGAAGGATTAGCTTGACAGTCCGGATGTGATAAAAGTTAATTTATAGCCAGCATATACAACGTGAGGTGGTCTTCAGCAGACCACCTTTACAGTAAATCAAATCGAATATTTTTATTTCATATAAACCTGCATGGGCACTTATGTAACGTCAGAAGCTAGGTGCACGGTTCCAAATTGTTGTTTCCTATGGAGAAGAGCCGGCAAGAAACTCCACTACGTTACTCTTGCTATTCAAAAAATTATTGGCTTTAACAATGTTCTCAAATTACAGAGATAAAATGCATGGGAGGACAGTGCAGGCCTGTCAATAAGTACCAGGTACTTAAACGAATACAGAATAGAAAATCGTCTACAAATCTACAGTCTGTAAGGCCTACAACGTTCTTCCATTCACAATATGAAAAATAATCTAAGTAGGTACATAAATAAAATAAACCTAGTTAAACATAGTGAGAACCTTTCGCCAGTTACGTTTAAGTCCCATGTAACAGGGGGCGAGCCTATTACCATCAACCGGACACAAAATCCAGACTTCGGGCTGCTAATAGAAATTCCTGAAATTGTTAAGTACTAATTTAATTTTGATGAAAATACTTAAATTGGCCCGTGTGGTGCCGGGCGTAAAAGAATAGCACCATCCCATCTCTTCCCGTGGGTGTCGTAGAAGGCGACTAAGGGACTTACTAGAGAATGGGCAGCAGCGTTCTCTATGCATTTTACCATCATACTGCGATCGCCAACCCACCTGCCAAGCGTGGCGATTATGGCAAATCCCCCCGTTTTGGGGGAGGCTTATGTCCAGCAGTGGACGTCTTTCGGCTGAAATGATGATGATGATGATGACTTAAATTGGCTCCTTTTATGTTCACACCAAATACTAAACCAAGATAATTACAATCACAAATCTAATTAACTCTGTATACACATTCGATAGTACCAAAAAATACAGCCACTATTAAAAAGGCGGCGACTACGAACGAACGCAGTATCTACCATATTTCCATTCGTTCGCAAAAATAACCGTTAAACTATTAAAGAACAAACAAGTTATATTCGATTATCGCGACAATGGTTGGGGTGCTTTTTTCCAATATTGTACATCATTTGTCACTGGTCCTCTTTTGAGGGTCGCAACTGGAATAAAGAATGATGGTGTGTGGTACAAAGAGTAGGAGACAACGTGTTCGGAGATCTTACGTTACAAAGATAAGGATGTACGGAAGAATTTTCAAATCTTAACTTTATAAGTACAATATAACACTAAAATAAACAGGATAAGCTTTTATCCAGTGCGCAAATTTTAACCATGAATTCAGCATATCATTCTAGACAGCAGAAATTTTTCGCAGATTATACAAAAAAAAAACAGCTGTTTCATAGAAAAGTGCAATACCTACGCGGTCAAAATGTATGGAACAGCTGTTTTTTTTTTATAACCGGCGAAAAATGTCTGCGGTAGGGAGTCTAGAATGATATGCTGAATTCATGGTTAAAATTTGCGCACTGGATAAAAACTTTTCCTGTATAAGTTACGTATGAGTAAACAAAGGACAAAAAAGGGAAGAGTTCATAAGGCGGTGACTAGTCAAGCATAACGGCTGTCCAAATATAGAGCGTTTTTGACACCTTAATTTCAAATACTGGTGAAAATGACAAGAGTTTCGCTGTCACCAACCCACAATCATTGGTATAGAAAAAACTTCTTTCAAAAAAATAACAACCGACTTCCAAAAACAACACTACAAAGCTCAAAATAACTTTAATTTCGGAAGTCGGTGACTTTGGATGTGTATTTTAATTATTTGTCATCGCCTTCCGAAATTAAAGTTATTTTGAGCTTTGTAGTGTTGTTTTTGGAAGTCGGTTGTTATTTTTTTGAAAAAAGTTTTTATTTTTCACTTATTAGTTACCTACCCCAAAAAGGGGTCAAAACAATGCATATTTATGCGATAGCAACATTCGCGGTTGCTTTGCTGTAATTTTTTGAAGAGTTCCGTTCTCTGTCTCCGAAACGCATCATCAGATCTATATGAAATTTTAAAATTAATGGGACCATTTCGGAGTAAAGCCCTTTCGAACAAAAAAAGAATTTTGCAAATCCGTTTATATACGACGGAGTTATGCCCGAACATACATAAAAAATAAAAATATTAGGTCTTTACCTATGAAATTGCCGTTCTGCAGTACTGGCCATTTCAAATCAAAATAATTTTTGTTTGGCTAAGAATTCTAATTTCAAATTAATTTTATTTTAAAAACATGGATTTTTTTTTCTAAAAGTAGTCATTTCTTTATTGATTAGTGTTACATTTTCATCGCATTTCAATCTTTTTCGTCATCATGGATACGTTAAAAATTCGAGTAATTATGGAATATGAGTACCGTCGTGGCAGCAACGCGGCACAAGCGGCACGCAACATCAACGACGTTTACGGAGCTAACACTACAAACCAACGCACCACCTGTTATTGGTTTGCTCGCTTCCGTTCTGGAAATTTCGACCTGAAAAATGAACCTCGCGGTCGTCCGAAGACTTTGATCGACAATGACGAATTAAAGGCGATTGTGGAAGCTGATGATACACAATCTACGGCTGAATTAGCAGCAGCTTTCGACGTTAGCGTCAAAACAATATTGGTCCATTTGCGTCAAATTGGCAAGGTAAAAAAGCTTGACAAATGGGTGCCCCACGAACTCAATGATCGCCAGCGCGAAGTACGCGTCGAGACGTGCCTTGCACTGCTCAACAGACACACAAATGAAGGAATTTTGAACCGCATTGTTACCTGCGATGAAAAATGGATTCTGTTTGATAACCGTAAGCGCTCAGCAAGTTGGTTGGATCCTGGTTCAGCACCTAAACAATGCCCTAAACGAAAACTTACCCCTAGAAAAGTGATGGTCACTGTTTGGTGGTCTAGCGCCGGTGTGATTCATCACAGCTTCTTACCAAACGGGGTGAGCATTACTGCAGATGTGTACTGTGAAGAACTGAACACAATGATGGAGAAGCTGGCGCATCTCCAACCAGCATTGGTCAATCGCTCGTCTCCGCTGCTCCTGCACGACAACGCGCGACCTCATACTGCACAGCAGACGGTCTCCAAGTTGCAAGAACTGGGGTTGGAAGCTCTCCGTCATCCGCCCTACTCACCAGACCTTGCGCCTACAGACTACTACTTTTTCCAGAATTTGGATAACTTCTTGGCGGGAAAAAAATTTAATACCCGAGAGGCAGTACAAAATGCCTTTGAAGAATTTGTTGCCTCCCGTCCAGCTGATTTCTTTAAGAAGGGCATCAATAAACTGCCACTGCGATGGCAAAGATGCATTGATTGCATGGGTGATTACTTCGATTAATACAAATAAAAAATTCATGAAAAAAATTCGTTTAAATTTTTTCATACAAAACGGCAATTTCATAGGTAAAGACCTATTATAAACATGTCGAATTGATAACCTCCTTCTTTTTGAAGTCGGTTAAAAAGAACATCTACCTTATAATAGAGAGTTATAATATCAGTCGTCTAAAACATCTTTAAATTGATTCTTTGGTTCCATATTATTATACTGTATGTAATTGTACATCCCACGCGATTTTATTGTCTACCTATATCCACATTATCTGACAGATCATTTATAAATGTTAATGTATCAAGTTTTTATTACCTTCTATTACAATATGCCACTTTGTATTATCCAAGAATGTTTATAGGATGATGTGATTGATTTATTAATATAGCCATGTTTGGTACTTAAATTATTGTTACGTGACATAATCTTGACTTTAGTAATCAGCAGTACTTATACAGTTGCCTATATATTACAAACAAAGTTCAAATAGGGTTAAATTCTTTACAATGGCCTTCGTTAGTTACGCTTAAGGCTTCGTATAACCTAACACAACTGATCATCTTAATTTTTTGCAGATATTAATGCGACTGGCTTATGGCTAATTAAGAACTGCCGCACGGGTCGATCGTTCAGGTTAAGCTACGCTTGCCGTAGTTGGGCTGTGGATTGGTGACCAACTTTACATACCAAGACCACTCCGTGCCTCGGAAAGCACGTTAAGCCGTTGGTCCCAGCTGTCATTCGCTGATCTTAAGACAGTTAGGGGTCGTCAGAAGCCCGAGATTCTGACAAACAGTCTTACTAAAGGTACTCCACAACCCCCATGGGGTTGTAGAAATCAGATAGACAGTCGCTCCATATAAAAAAAACTAATATTCAGCTGCAGATCTGGTTAGATTGAAAGCCGACCCCAACATAGTTGCGAAAAGGCAGACAGATGACAATGAATACGACTGGCATAGCAATTTAAACGGAGCGGTTATTGCCGCCCGCTTCCGCTCATCTCTTGTACAGTACTAAACTAGAGCAGCCGCCGCCAAACCGTTCGCCGATAAGTAGTGGATTTAGCAACCATTATACCATTTTCCCGACGTTTACAATGATTAATGTGGCCGCACCACACTACACGAAAATCTGCCGTAATTTGTACCGAGTCCGCCACGCGTGAAAACCAAACAAAACAGTCTGTGTGAACCGCCGTCAACCATTGTCAAGCCCGATATTACGATTGTAAACTTTTTAATGACAATCATGAATAATCGCCGGTTGCGTATGAGCATTTGTTACAATGATTTCGGTATCGTCATTAAAATATTATGTTTATTTACGACGTCTTCATATACACAACGGGTGGTAATTATGTGTTTTAAAAGATTATCATCTTTATTTATGTTAAACAACTCGAGCTGTTGATATGGAAGCTAAATAAATCTGTGGTTTTATTGCGTTAATTTGTTATTTAAATCGTGTATGAAGTGTAATTATAACATCTTTTGCAGGAGAGTTTAGAATTTTAGGTGCAAAACCCTCGGCAATTTGGTAAATTATGCTTGTACCGAGACGGGCGTTTTCAACACTTATAATATACATCAATGAATGGAATGCACCGACCCCAGCGTGGTATGACCAGACTCGATTAATGGCAAGAACCCCAAGATTTGCACTATCCCTTGAAGCCTCATGTTTCATGGAGCTATAGATACCATTGCATATCAAGGACTAGACCGGGGGCCGCCGTAATAGCAGGGAAGACTTGCACTTAGGATAGGGAAGGATTGTGAGCCGTACCGGATATGCATCCTAGAGTAGGCATAGAACTAGTAGAGAGACGGGTGATATTTATCTATGCCATGGCAAAATCTGTTAACGAAGTCGCTTCCAGATTGATTCAAACATGAAATGAATATGTAGGTAAACAAACATGAAATTATCACATAAAAACATAACCAACTTACATCGAACGGTAACTAATACTATATGCAGTAAAATCATTGGAATTTCCTCTGGGATACTTTACATTATAATAAACTCGTGATTCACACAGAAATCACCTAAAGTTACATACAGTACTATAGTCAGCCATTACTCACAGATAGCCTGAAATATATCTAGCTAGCTGCTGCCCACGACTTCGTCGCCGATCCAGGATGAAAAGTAGCCCATGTCATTACCTAGGTCATGATCTATGTTCTATGTTATGGGGTTTGGTTTCCGCACTTAGTCCTTCAAGTGGACCATAGGTCATGGTCTATCTGTATGCCAAACTTCATCCAAATTAGTTAAGCCGTTGTAGCGTGAAACCGCACCGTAACAAATAAACTGTCGCAATTCAGATATTAGTTAGGATTTATTAATAGATTAAATTAAATAAGATTAATCACTATCCTTGCAAACGGTATAAATTATGAGAGTTCGTAAAACTGTTCCTTAACCAGTATCATGCATAAATGCTGGATGAATTTTGGCACGCAGGTAGACTCAATCAATCAACTCATCCTATCGCAGTCCACTGCTGGACATAGGCCTCTCCCAAGCTGCGCCACAACACTTTGTCCTCCGCCTTCCGCATCCATCTTGTCTCACTCCCAGCCACCTTTTTAAGGCCGTCGGTCCATCTGGCTTGGGGCCTCCCACACAGATAGACTATATCTTGGACACTAAAATAGGACATTCTTGATACAGAACTTAATCAGCCTTTTTAAGTTATGGTGTCCTATTTTTGAAATAAGAACCTAGCAGAAATCGAAGTACAGTTGATTTTACAACAAATGAATCCAGTGCCAAGTTATCACTTTAAGCAAATCGATTTAAAACTGGAAATGAAGCCAAAGGTATTTTTATAATAAGCTTGTATTATTATAAACAAAAGCGATAATAGTGTGACTGTACTGAGAGGAATGTGTAACTCAACTACTTATTATACTTGAGCCCTGGTACTTTATAAGGAAGTAGACAATTTTCCTGCGACGGCCGGCGGCGACCGTCACTGTGGTTTTGGTTTTATTTAGACTATTGTTTTTAATATGAACCTTTGTGGTCATTAACTTAATTGAAACAGAAGTTATAAGTGAATTAGATGGTAATTGATCACAAGAAGTAGACCTAAGAATAGATGGGGTAATTAAAGAATATGTGGCAAAGAAAGAAGGTTACACAGAGATGGCTATTAATAGAAATGTATGAAAGGAAAATGCGAGTGATTAAGTTATACTGATACACATACACACGCCTTCTTCCCAAGGGGCTAGGCAGAAACTACAAACCGCAACCTGTTTACATACTCCTTTGCTTCTTACGCTCATATCGATCATAGACGCACACTGGTTGCGAGTATTACGCAACTGATCTTTCTGAAGAACCTCACCAATAAGGTCACTATACTATACAGTTCGCTGTGATGCCGGACGTCAAAGAACGGCGTAAAAGAACGGCGACTAAGGGTCTTACTAGAGAATGGGCAGCAGCGTTCTCTATGCATTTTACAACCATAGTGCGATCGCCAACCCGCCTGCTAAGCGTGGCGATTATGGAAAACCCCCTTTTGAGGGAGGTCTGTGTCCAGCAGTGGACGTTTTTCGGCTGAAATGATTATGATGATGAAGGTTAAAATGTCCAACCATATCTGCCTTGTGGGAGTCACCCTTTCAACACGGCCAATCTAATTATACTTTTGTGTCTTCTACTGACAATAATGTAGAAAAAGAAGGAATGCTGTGAACACATTGACTACCATAAGCATCTCAAAATCTTTCGTCTAACTTATCCGGTCTTCACCATACCCATTGGCCATTCAAAAAACCCTTGGCAAGTTTAAATCAAATATTGATAACCACACACAACGTAGGCACATGAAGGGAAACCCAAACCCTGCATGTTTCATGAGATCCCGTGGTGGTTTAAAATCAAAAGTTTACTTATTCATCAGGGTCAACACCGTGTTTACACCGTCGCGATTGGATGAATGGGATCAGTCCCATGTTTGTGGCATACGAACGGCGATTTGTATTGTTTGGGACGATCGCCTGCCAATTTGGGGTGAGTTGGTTGAGGAAAATGTGGCCGGTATTGATGTTCGGTTGGACGAAATGCCACTTGATATTGTGGCTTGAAGTTTCTTTATGGAGCGGATTTATTTGAAAAGGGCAAACGAGCTTCTTGGTAAGGTATTACAACCATCCATGGATTTCTTTAGCTATAGAGAGTCTCTGTTTTCCGATCCAGCCTGCCCTAAGCCGAGGAACGAACCCCACAGGGGGCACCCTTAGCGAGCTGTCACTAAAGTTTTAAGCTATTTAGCCCAGGCTGGTAACCTTAATTTATTAAGGTTTAGTATCACGGGCAAGTCCGGGTAAGCAGTCGACAACCTCATAGGTTGACATGCGAGATGTAATTCCCAAAAAAAAAAAAGACTCTGTTTGCTGTCACTTTTTTTTTAGTTCATTAATCACAATACAACACTCACACAGAGGTGCGGGATGTTCGAAAGATATAACGTGGCCCCTGGCACACAGGCAACTGAAGGAACACGGGTGGGTTTTAGTCAGTGAAAGCCTGACACACCCTCCTGCTCCAACCAGAGCGGGAGAAGTTATTTGATGATTTCCCAACCTCAGAAAAAAAAAAACACAACATTTTATTTAATTTTCATACTCTCTTGATTTATTATTATGGACACACAACCTTGTATGTGTATTATTCTAAAGTATAGGACTCGTGGGTTGCAGCTGAAAATCAGCGTTAGGAGGTACCACCTTGCGTTGTCATTTGGCATTATGCTACTGAGGCCCTTTTGGCATAAAATCATTGTTTTCTGTTTAATTTTATAAAACGTTTTAAGGATTTTCTATGCTGCATGCAATGCTAATAAACGATTTTTCTTTCTTTTTTTATCTGAAGCTGTTTGAATGCCTCTTGCCAATCTGGAACCCTTCTCTTAATCTCTCGGGGAGAAGATAGAATCAAATATAAGACAAATGAACAACAATGGCTAGCCTTAAACAAAGAGAAATTAGGCTAAACCAAAGCAAGATTGTTTAGGTATAAGCAAAGCATTTATCACTACGTCGTAATTTAATCACTAACGTCAAATAGTAAAACTAAACACGTGGATCCGTCGATTAATTCTGAACATGCGCAACGACCTAAGAACAATGATAGCCAGAAGTCGTAGCAACAATAATAGCTGGTCTGCCAAGAATACAGTTCCTTTGCCGGTACGTGAGAAATGGCTACTTTCGCTACAAAGGACACTCGGGAACTTTTAACTTATTCATCCTGATGGGACGGCCCTTTGCCAAGATCCGCTTTGGTTAAGAATTTAAGATATTGTATGTATGTCATGTATTTTGTGGTAACCGTATAAGAAGATCCGTTACCCAGGATTGTGTAAGAATTCCATATGACATGAGGATGGTAGCAGGATAGTCGTCGTTTGCGAAACATGGTGTCTGTGAGGGGCTTGTGGCTAAATAATGACAACCGCACGGGTCGATCGCTCAGGTTAAAATTCTGGATGGGTGACCATCTTTATACACCAAGACCCCTCCGTGCCTCGAAAAGCACGTTAAACCTTTAGGCCCGGCTTTCATTTGTGGATCTTTGACAGTCGGTACAGGCCGTCAGAAGAACGAAAGTCTGACAACCAGTCTTACCAGCGGTAGGTACCCAATAAACTGACTGGAACCCGACCCCAACACAGTTGGGAAAAGGCTAGGCAAATGAGGTTGTTTAACAATAGGAATATATATCCTGAAGAAGATTACTTTACTAAGGTGCTATGGAGATAAGCACGAAATCCGTTGTTTCGGTCGAAGTAATGGGCGATTTCTACTCCGTAACACCTACGGACTTAAGACTAGTCTGGGGACCGACCTAGGAATGAATTACACCTCGATTTGACAGCTGTCCCTACTCCCGATGTGCTTTTGCCCGCTGGAAAAAGTTTATTATTCGGGTGTAGGGTTAGTTCCGAAGTTTTGAATTATTTTCGGATGGGCCCGTATCCTTAGTTGACGGACTTAGGGTAGGCTAGGGATAGCCCTAGCAACCAAGGAATGCGCCATGGGGACCATAGGGTCGGGAGTGAAAGGCTTGCATGGCGGTTGCGTCTTTTTGCGAGGACGTAATCTCGCTGGAGGAAGCGGCAGAGCGGCTCAGGGAGGCAGACTCTCGCTGACCCGATTCGTCGCAGGAGGGCAGGACGGCCCACCCATCAAGGCGAAAGTAGGTGCACAGGCGGAGTTTTTAGTGGGTGCAAGCTCCACATAACCACGTCGTCTCCCTGGACGGTGTGGTATGCGTCAGGCATTTTCTTCGATGGAAAAAAAAGGCCTACCTACCCAGGACTGCCTCGTTGGTCTAGTGGGTAAATCCAGGCAAAATGTTATTTGATTTTCCTGTCTGGAATTTCCCAGTAAGGGCCCGGAGTCTAGATCTGTGCCCGGTTGATGGCAATAGGCTCACCCCCTATTACATGGGACTTAAAAATAACGGGTGTAATGTGGGTTTACACTTGTGTAAATCTTCAGGGAAACAAGGCGTGATGATATTAAATTAAACCACACAGCAAGAGAATCAACACCGAAACGAAACGAAATTCCCCAAACCCAACTGCCCATTTCAAGTTGTTTCACCATTTCGCATCCGAACTAACAACTATCCATATAAACATCCCGGGGACTACGTTAAAGGGTTGAATTTTCCCGGACGTAAGCCATTTTCCATGTGTTTATCCACATTTAACCCGTTGGCGAATCAACAGGGTGTAGTTGACCGGTAAGGGGATCAGTTATGGTATAATAAGGATCAGATACATGGTCAGCATGTATTTTAGGATACCAATTTAGGTGATCATGAGGATGGGTTCAATTAAATGGTTGCTATGCATACGAATCAGCAAGGTAATGTTCATTGGCACCCTGCATAGGCCTTCAGATAAACCGATACAATGAATATTGCTTTGGCATATTTGTAGTCTGTTTGTGTGATTTATACAGCTGGCATTCTGAAAGACGAATTCACGTGTGATGTAACATTTCAAAGAATGACCCACGTCAGAAATTCGTTATGAGAAGATGGCTGAACTTAAAGATTTTTGTTTCTACCCACGATATCCTGTGTGCGTAAAAATCCAATCCCAATACACCTTGAAACGCAATAATGCCGAGTAAACAAACGGCAAACAGTTGTAAATCAAACAGTTCAACACATTTCATGAATGATGAATACTTGCTCCACAAAACTAGGGTTATTACTATCCTATTCTATCATCATAAAAACAAGGAAATATGACTCATCACCCGCTAGAAATAAGATTGAAGACGGGTGTACCGTTAGCTTTGCTTTGCACTAAACAGTTGCATGTCAAGGCCTGAATGATCGTAGATTTCAAGTGAAGAGCTAGAAGCGACGGATTGAAATATTGTTTCAAGACGAAAAAGTGTTCGACCAAAAGTGGATTTTCAGCCGAAAACTAAACTTCAGCTTTAGTCTTTTTTCGGCCTTAAACGATAATGATAAAGGACATGAAAAATATTTATACATTTCTGCTGTGTGCGTGAAGAAAAAATTCCAACATAACATCACTTTACAATTTCAAAACAGAACCGCGTCCGTTTATGTCAGCTGAGTGAAACGCCGACCGGACTGGAATCGCCCCGAACCTAGAGGCTAGACAAACGTCATCTGTTATTCCCGAGCTTGACGAAGCAGGCGGAATGACGCGCGGCAATTCACGAACTTCTGATTTTCGGCTGGTCTTTGGCCGAAAACAAATACGGCCAATCCATATTTGTTTGGCCGAAAACGAACACGAAGCTTCGGTCAGTCACTAGAAAAAATTCATCTGTTTTGTTTACGAATTTTTTATAAATTGTACACTAACTAACCGTAAACTTTGCAACTGTGTGTTGATTTAACGAACGAAGCAATATGAGGATTTCGTAAGCGGCCCACTATAGCTCTGGCTATCGTCTTTGATAATATTCCCACACTGCTGACAAAACGGTTGTCGGCTAACATAATATCGTTTCGTTTCGCCAGTGAAATTTATTCGAATAACAATTCGAAAAAGCTTTGCGAAAAAGAAATTTAAGAGAAAACTAGGTCAATAGTTCTAATCTTAAATTATTGTTTGAAATAGCTGGGAATAATTTCAAAATATTTACTTATACTGTTGCTATCAGTGATTCTCACACTGGCATTTTTCCGCGCTTTTAGTCTCGGTATACATTTGCTGTAAAGGGACTGTCGCGAGCTGATAAGCAGCTTCACAACTATTTTCCCGCGGATTGCGGTCTGACCGGTGCTACCACGTAGTATGTACCTTTCTACATATATCGCCACCCACGGTTACCTACAGTTAAGTAGCTATTAATGTTCTTTACGACATAGGCAATAGATAAATAGCATAATAAATATTAATTGAAACCAGCGCTTTAACCCTGTGCCGCTGCTAAAACAGGCACTACTCATGGACGAAATGAAAGACATATTTTACGACTTTGCAAAATATTACCGTGTAGTGACGTACACGTGAGTAAGTATATACATATAAACGGATTTCAAAACCGCATTTTTGGTTTGAAACCACACTTAGCGATTTAAAATGTATTTGCTTTTAACCAGCTTTTTTTTAAATAGATCGCACTGTGGCTTCACTCGGAAGGATATATCAACGGCAATTAAAATTATAAAATATATAATATGTACCTCTAGAATTATGAAGTAACTGATTAAAAGCCTAATCAGACTATTTTTATTAATACTCAGCTACAATACATTTTTTAGAATGCAGGTAGGTAGGTATATATTTTAATAAATAAGTACCTACGCATATCAAAATTGATTTCAGTCTGTTTAATCTTAAAAAGTATAATTATGATTAATGACTTCACATACATTAATTTTGCTGATTGATTTCAATTAGCACTTTTAACTAATTTTTTATATACAGGAAAAGTTTTTATCCAGTGCGCAATTTGTAACCATGAATTCAGCATATCATTCTAGACCCCCCAGCGCAGAAATTTTTCGCTGGTTATACAAAAAAAAATCAGTTATACCATACATTTTGACTGCGTAGGTATTGCACTTTTCTATGAAACAGCTGATTTTATTTTTAATAACCGGCGAAAAATTTCTGCGGTAGGGGTCTAGAATGATATACTGAATTCATGGTTACAGTTAATTGGTGGTTTGCGCACTGGATAAAAACTTACCCTGTATAACTTAGGTAATCAATGTACGGCCCACGTAGTTTCGTAGTTTTAAACTGTTCTAAACAAATTTAAAACGGGTTTTAAACAACAGAATTTGATTTAAAACGGTTTATTTGCACCTAAAAAATAAACATAAATAAACCATTTGCCGGCTCAAGGTACAAAATCACGTGAGTTCGTACCTTGCGCCGGCTCTAAGAATAGTGTACATCCATGTAAATCATAGGAATCGTCGTTACCGGCACCGTGATGTGAACGGAGATAGTATGTACTACTTGCACGTATATATTTAGCCGAAGCTTTGAACATCGCGCACCGTAAAACACTGTATATATAAACTCGGTGATACTAAAATTTACGCTCAAAACATTAATAAACGGACTTTCCTACTCCCTATCTTCAAAGTCGATACAAACGATATTAAAGCTTCCGCGGGGTATTTGGATAACACACTGGTAACAACCTAACAGCAATGGCTTTCGTTTGACAGGTACAATAACATTCACTGCGTTATTTACGTTGTTGAGCAAACAAATTTATCGAACACTAGCTTCTGCTCGCGACTTCGTTCACGTCAAATTTCTTGCTTCTCGACCCACCCCGTCGCTTCGAATCGCCTGCCCGTGCGAGTACTTCGTATTCGTAACTTTTTTCTCTTTGCCCGGCTCCTAATGGTCTTAGCGTTGTGTTATATAGCCTATAGCCTTCCACCATAAATGAGCTATCCAACACTAAATGAATATTTCAATTCGAACCAGTAGTTCCTGAGATTAGCGCGTTCAACCAAACAACAAACTCTTCAGCTGTATAATATAATATTTAAAAAAAAAATATAGTATAGATATGAAGCAACGGGTCGTCTGAAGCCAGAAAGTCTGGCAACCAATCTTACCCAGTAACTGGATTGTGGAGGTCAGATAGGCAGTCGCTCTTTATAAAATACTGGTATTCAGCTGAACCCGGGTAGTCTGGAAACATACCGCGGAAAGGCGAGGCATATGATGATGATGATGATGATGAAGCAATGGATTGCAGCAGCATCCTTAAAAAAATATTCAGATGGTGATCAATAATATTTTTTATTTTATTTTATTGAAATACAACGACACTCTAATTGCGTCACACATTATAATGTGTGACGCAATTAGTGTGTTGTTGTATCTTACAACCGACGACTAATGCCTGTCCTAATAATTACGAGAATGGAGCCAATAAATGTAAATATTCGGACACATTAAGGCGAACGAACACAAACACATAAAACTACATGACCTAATTTAATTAACATAACTACAACATAGAATGCAGGCAGTATCTGTATCTCTTAACTGGATTTTCCCATACAAACATGTGCGTGAGGTAAAATATTATAATTGGTTTCATCAATAGGTTTTCCGCTAAGAGTGAATAAATTGTGCCTCTCAACGAGGGCCATACGATGACTCAATAATGCACTAATGGATACTCTAATTTTAGATACTTTCTCGCTAACGGTAATGGACGAATCATTATTTATTTACTGTTTATAAACCTATCAATTATACACTTTATTAGCATTTGCCCTAAAAGAGATTGCGGTCATCAATCTCCCTATATACCGGTTGTCACATTCGACGAACTTAACTTTGAACTTTGAGATTATATTATTAAAGACTTTGAATTCATTCTACATGTCATTATTTTATCTACAACTAGCTGTTTCTAAGCTGCTTCGTCTGTAATCCAGGATGAAAAGTAGCTTATGTCCTACTCCAGGTCTTGGTGCCATGTGCCAAATCCGTTCAGCCGTATTAGCGCGAAATCTTTACAGTCAAACAAACAAAAAATCTAATATTTTCTCTTAACAATATTACTTAAGACAGAAATACCTTCTGATGTTAAAAACGGAAGTTCTCCACTTCTTCTCAAGATTTGTTGTACTCACCCTGTAACAAAAAGAAAAACATCGTCAAAACTGTGTACACTAATCACTTCTGAAGAAATTCATTAATTACCAGAAGTATATGGAAAGACAGACGGCACAAAAGGGGACAAAGTTTACGTTCACTCGAGTGTCCCGAAGTACCCCAAAAGTCTAGACCGGACGCTTGTTGGACAATTAATTGTCCCATTCCCATCTAGGGGTCGCCTAACGTCCCCTTACACTCACGGTTACCAAGTATGTGGCGTATAGTTGTTGGAGACTCATAACTGCATTATGGCAGCCATTTGGGGTGGGCTCATTTACTTGTTATAAGAAGTATGTGTATAGTTTTATGGATTTGTGTATACTGTCCATTTTCGTGAAGTTATTCGGAGGCGTATTGCGAACTAGCTGCTATTGCCGATTAGCAAGAATGAATTTCGAGGAGAGCTTGCAATAACTGATGATTAAGTGGTTCATGAAATTCGATTGGCAGAAATGAAATGTTTATTTATGTAATCATCTTTAAAGACGCTTTTACACGTCAATATTTTTAAACTAGTTGGCACCGGCATTTTCTAACTGACTGAACCTTGAGAAGAAATGCCGAAACAGACTCAGTGGTCTCTTTTTAAGTCCTAACATTATATTATGTTGGTCTAACAAAGCAGGGCTATGTCTAGAAGTGCACGACCCGTTCCATCAGTATTTTTCGAAATTCCTATAATAGTCTTTTCCACCGATATTTTATATGAAGCTAATATTTAAACTTTCAAGATTACAAAGCCACTCATACAAAACCAATAAAGTACCCAAAAAAACATCATCCTCATTAATTATCGTCAACCATTCAAAAACCTTTTAACAGAAACTCGAATAACAATACAAACTTCTGCGCACAATTTCTCGTCCCCAGAAGATACGCATTAGAAAACTTTCAAGGACAAGTTACAACAAGTTCCAACAAGTTACAAAGACCAGATAAAGTATTACAGGAAACGATAGGTATAATAAAGCTTTAAGTTCAAAATTTCGGATATTATGTTAAGCCGTAACGGATGTTATTCGGATCAGGATGTTTAACGTTGTTAAAGCGTTTATTTCGAGGAAAAATTGCGGATGATATGATCGGTTTGGGAGATAATAAGAAGTAATTTGGTTGCTCCTTCCCCCCGGTCTTGACCACCATCGTTGATTCTTTAAATACATAGTCACATTTTGCAATTATTGGTTGAGGAGTTAGGGGTGAGAGGGGATTTGAAGACTTTGAAGTCAAGTTCCTCAATACCACATACTTCATTTTAATTTGATAAGTTCACTTATTTGAATTCAAACTCCGCAAGACCGCATTTGCGAATATGTAAGTAGTAAGGTAAAAAGAGTCTAAAGCTCTACCGCCTTCCACAAGAAGGACCGATGACCTTGTGAAGGCCGCAGGAATCGGCTGGACGCGGAAAGCACACAACCGGTCGAATTGGAGGAGCCTGGGGAGGCCTCTGTCCAGCAGTGGACATCTTTCGGGTGAAATGATGATGATGAAGGTAAAAAACTGAAAATCCAGGTGGAAGCTTCAGGATAGCCCGCAGAATTGAAAATTGCTTATGATTTTGGCAATTCACGGGTCAGTGCCAGGTTGTGTGTTGATTAAAATATGATTCACGTATTATTTACAGAATCATACCTTTATGTAGTTAAAAATATTGAATTTTGACCCTGAAGGTTTCACCTAAACCTATACCCCCTTATTACAAAACGAAGTTTTTCTTTAGGTATGGTTTAAACCATCGAGCCATCGAGCTGTATTTCGATTTCAGTTAGGTTCTTATTTAAAAAACAGGCTCGACGGTTTAAACCATACCTAAAAAAAACCTTGTTCTGTAATAAGGGGGATACTGTTTATTGATTACTCGATTTTCGTAATCGCACCTACCGCTGTTTGCCTCCGCATCACCCAATGGTTGACTGGTAGAAAATGCGTATGGCCCTCAATACATTTCTGTGCATGAAGTATTAAATAAATAAATATATGCAGAAAGTACATATCACTAATCACTCGAATCTTAAGAAACCTCGGCTAGAGATTTTTTTAAATGCCATCCGGAAAGAACCGTAAGCTTTAATCCATACGATATCTCATCAGCTGTTACTATGACACACTTAGATTCAATCCTTAAAAAGTTTACCGTCACGCTTACAAACGTTATCATTATGCAAATCTACTGCCTACTGTATGACTTGCGTTTCATGAGAACTGTGCGTCAGTATCACATCATCACAGTAAACTTATGAGTAATTATAATTAGTCTTATTAGCACACCCAGTATGTATTTAAAAGCAATGTCTTTCGACCGCATTTTTGCTTAATGCGGGCCTGAAAGCCTGAATGCTAATGGAACCAGACATAAAAGTAAAACCATTGACATAACTATAAAATCTGGTGGTTCCACTTGACTGCAATTTGTGTGATGTAACCGTAGTAAAACTAACATGTTTAATAATGTGGGTTATCGTAAAAATATTTAGGAACTAGCAGCGCTCTGCGATTTCACCCCCGTAGTTCCCGTTCCCGTGGGAATACGGGGATAAAATATATCCTATGTCACCCGGGGATAGTGTAGCTTCCTAACAGTGAAATAATTTTTCTAATCGGTGCACTAGTTTCAGAGCCTATTCAATGCAAACAAACAAACTATCAAATCATTCCTCTTAGGGGGACGAGATAAACTAATAATACAAGACTATCATCACGATTTAATTCAGGGGAACAAATAGACTATGTACACACATTACATAATTTTCTAGCCAAATTGAATTTATTTTTGTATCGAACCACCGTCAGTCCTTTAGTTGAAAATACCAGCATCTTGAGATTATACTTCCTGAGGTTAAGATTGACAGTAGAGTCCTGCCAAATTATGACGTAATTGCAAGCTAAAATATACTCATGCTACAGTTATATTATCGCGATAAAGCCAACTTAGTAGCCGGCGCCATAGCAGCCGTAGCATTAGAGGTAATAAAGTCTACAATAACGATATGGTCACACACAGTGCACAATAATAGGCGGTAGACTAAATAAAGATATTAAAATTTCCGATCAGTTTCTACAGTACCTACCGACCTCAACAATGAAATACTTGAAATAGATGACTCATTTCTACTTACCTCAATAATAATCTACCGTGAAGGTAAGCAAACACTTCTTCGTACAAGTACATAACAATTGTTCATTGCTTATCGCATTTAAATAAATACTTCATGAATTTTTCATGACATCTGTGAAGATATGGATGTCCTTGCGTAACTTGGTAAGGGAATATATGAGTAAGCAGAATCCGTAAGCTGAATACCAACTATAAGCGATTGTGATCCTCCTATCCCACTAACAGAAAACCAACATAATGTTATTGATACTATATAGAGTAAGATACCAACTTGATCGTAAAGTGATTCACTACTTCAGCTGAATTTTGTAAATAGAATATTATGTATGTTACGTTTAAACATCAACCGTCTTCATTTCGATGCGGTAAATATTTTATCGGATAAACACTTTAATAAATGATGACGGTGTGGCTATAAGTGGCTAATTAATTTTATCCTCTCAGAAACAGAGAATTTGATAAACGGCCAGGGTTATGAAGTCAATAATAATATAAAATTGACAAAGATATGATCAAACGAGCAATTTTACAGTACAATAAAAGATGCAGGATAAGTCGAGACTAAAAAATATCCCAAAAACGAACACAAACCTGATTCCATTCCAAAGCATTTAATATAAAATACAGACATAGGTCCAGTCGAAGAAATATTTTCTAAGCACAATTTAGTGTACGTCTACGACCATTAACTAAAGGGTATTATCGATGACATAAAGCAATTTGTAGTAGATTTATCAGTAGGAGGTATCTCGGTATCGACTGCTAATGACAGTGGGGGACCGGACGATACGATACAGATTACATTGGAAATTTGAAATTGCTATCGGTTTAAAATATTTATTTTGTTAGGAGGAAACGATAATGTACTTTTGGGTTTAAACAGGATATCTAGATGCTGTGTTTTGGCTTTAGGTACGGAAGAAAGAAGATTTTTGCTTTTGGAGTGTATTTCATCATCGTCATCACTGATAGTTTTGTTGCATCTACTGCTTACTTCTGGGTTAACGTTTTAGTTTCCAGGTGCCTCTGAGTAAATTATTTCGGGAATAAAAAGAAACTGCCAGTACCAGTTTTTTTTTTTTTTTTTTTGGTAGGAAATTATCAAATAACTTCTCCCGCTCTGGGTGGGTGCAGGAAGGGCGTGTCAGAAACTCACCCGTGTTACCTCAGTTGCCTGTGTGCCAGGGGCCACGGTATCTCTTTCGAACAACCCGCACCACCAATATCCATAACATAACTTTATTAGCCTATAATGTTCCCACTGCTGGGACACAGGCTTCCTTTCAATGAGAGGGGGTCGGCCGTAATCCACCACGCGGGCCCAGTGCGGTTTGGCAGATATCACATGTCTTCGAATTTTGGTTCTAGGACATGCGGTTTCTTCACGATGATATTTCTCTAAACAGTGACGGAAAACATCGTAAGTTAAACCCATATTACATCAAATTAAACATAATTTCACAACACTGCAACAGAATGGAATAAAATGTTAAAAATCACAGAGTAAAACTGCATTTAAATACAATACAATACAAACAATCTAAGTTACTTTAAATATAGGTCAGTGTCATTAGATTAAGTGCCCTGGCTAAACATGTCTGTTACAGTATAAGTTACATGATTCTATTAGGTAATTTCTATTGTTGGTGAATCTATTTGAAATATAATTTCCTGTTGCTTATTTCATTTTGCTCTCACATAAAGCGTAACCCTATCTTTGGTGCTGAACCTACGCACTTTCGAGTTGTATCTTCGACATCGAAAGTGAGTGGGGTCTATCCCGTAGGCAGCATTGAACCAGTTGATACGCCCATATAAAATGAAAACAGCACGAATCTATCATCGTTTCGAAACCCACACAAAACGTTTCCGATTATGATTATTAGAGTGCTTGCGCATCCGAAAAAACATGGCGCAAACTGGCTGTACTTTATGTATTTCATACATCCGATCCGAATACATCGACGTCTACATTGATTTCTCTCAGAGCGTTTTCGTTGAACCGAATGCATTACTTAAACTGCTTTTAGCCTCGGAAAATTACGAAACTACTCAAAAGTTTTAGTGCCATTGCAAATTGGCATGCTGATACGGAAGCGCTAGACCACCATTAACCACCTCCTACACAAAAATAAACAGCCCACTGCAGACTTCAACCCAGACATATGCGGCCACCCATAAACAAGACAAAACACCACATTCACACCCACACAATACGACAAATTAATATCATCTCACCACAGCGATAAGTCAGAGAGGACGCCATTTTTCTCTATTAACTATATTAATATAAAAGCAAGGGAATTCACAACACGTCATAAAGTCGGCCCATATGGATCACTCATGGTGCCCTTTTTCGTGGCCGAGTATAATTTGGGACCACGGATATTAGATCTGCAAATTGGTCGTGTTATCTCCCGCCCTACCAGAGGGTGACCATTAGAAAATAAGGATATTAGGGAAGTTTACACCGGTAATAAAATCTCTCTTTTTATCTAGGATGCGTTTTCTTTCATCATAGCCTTTTGAACAACAACCGGTCAGCTGAGATTTTTATGGCGGATCTCCGGTCATAAATTCAAAGTGGCTAAAGCCAACACAGTTAAGGAATGTTTTAACAACTACATCATAATATGTCCCACACATTTTAGGCATGACCAAATCTGGGAAATACCCAAGTGCAGATTCATAATAAAGGCAACGAAAACACAGAAAATAATCCTAAATATATAGATCTTAATACAGTAGTCGACGCCATTGAAAACGTAAAATAAAACGCAGCAGATGACAAAGTGTCTGATGTTCTAAGCAAAGACAGATAATTAACATTCACGTCAGCACCGCATAGGTTGTTGGAAAGTCAAATAAAACGGACGTCGAGAACGTAACCTATTCTATTATTGTATATCTGTCATTGTAAGTAAGCATGGTGTACCTAAAAACATTCTAGAAATATCTTATTTCGTAGTCGCATTCTAAGATTGCTGTTGCGTGTTGTTAAAAGAGTTAAATCATAAAAGTGAACGGCAATCAATCAAATCAAGTGTTTTTAAGTCTAATTTTGGACTGTCTAACCCAGACTAAACTTTAGCTAATGGTTTTTGTTTTGAGACACAACAGTTTCATATCCGATACGCATATGATGACGATCTTCATCAAAACCACGAATCGTGCTAAATCCACCATAAGTTTGACATAAAATATTCTAAGATCCAGACGGCAAGTCAACATTCCCAATACTTTAGAACCATGGTCACTATACACCGCTCCCTCCTTGGCGGTCTGTAATGGCGGACACAGCGCCATCTAATAGCTATATTGACCCACGGCCTATCCTCGAAATTTACTAAGGATGCTATTTATATCAACCAAGTCTGATATGCGGATATTACGTCACCATTGCGAAAAACTGAGCCACTACTATTCTGAGGACTATTAAACATGAACTGTAATTAATTATAATTATAGTTAAGTGCATTGGGCATCCGAGCTGACTGCAAGTCTGACAGAGACTGATGCAAATTATCTCGTTTCTAAAATAAAACTGCATGAAATCATAAATTAGAAATTCAGATTTAAAAAGAAAACCCTGTTAACGTTTTCATCAGCGTCACAGGTAATTTATGTTACAGTATTGCAACTAAACAATTTTTTTATTGGAAAATACATGACACTGGCTTCACTCCAATCTATATTGTCACCAATAAAAACTGCGTTTCCTAGTACAAAAATAATTGCATGGATATCTCCAGTGTCACCTTGTCACGGCTAGAACTCTTAAATTGCATTTGCAACAAACGTTCACACTTAATGAAAGTGACATTCAAAAATGAAATAAGCGTTCAAAAATATAAATAAAACCTCATTCTTTCAGTTACACCATGTAACAATAAATAAACATCTAACTTTATTGACTAGGCTATGAATCTTTTGTCAGGTTTTAAAATACCTGGTAATCGTATTATACTGCGACGAAATTCAATTGGAGCCAATTGCAAAACTAACTTGGCAAACATAATCAAAAATTGATCGGAGCAAAATGATAAAAAACTTCGTGATCTGATAATTGGAAAAATGGATGGAGCAGACAGTTGGGAAGATACTACTGCGGAAAATAGAAATAAATAGAAAGACTTAAGTCATTTAACGAATATATTCTAACAGACAAGAATGCTAATTTCAGAGGCCTCAACACAGGTTTCAGCTACAATAATTTAAATAGCAAATATATATATTATGTAGTTAATAAAATCACGGTGCGACCTTGCGGCTGACAATGAGGAAGAATTGAAATGGAATGTATTTGTTAAAGTAATTCTGAACGATAAAAATGTTATAAAAGTATACAATGAAATAAAAAAGCGCGGTATCATCTGTAACTACGTGTAAAAATGCGTAGTTACCACAACTACGCATTTTCACAGAGATTTTATACGTAGTGAATAAGTGTGCGCGTGACTAGGTGCGTGAGCGCGTGGCACAGTGACCGAGATGCGCGAGCGCAAGCGCCGCCGCCGGCGCCTGCGAGCGTATGACGCAACCATGTAGGGCACCTACTACGCTATCCGCAACTATATCTATCGCTGATGTCTGAAGCGAGATAAATGCCGCCTAGCAACGGCATTTACATTTCACCATTCATTTTAAAATACGCTACACTGAATTTAGAACAGCTTAAAATGCATTCATAAACGTGACAACAGGTTAATCTCTGTTAAAAACCGACAAGAGAACATAATTATAACACTGGAAATACAAAAGCGAATTTCATAATGCACAAGATGACGCATATGTAGCAGGAAATCTAGTGTTGAAGCGACATGCTAATGTTGCGTGTTTCTCTAGCATTTTTGAGCTACAGAGACAACATTTTTCACCTCATAAATGTCTGTTTGGATTAGCAAAATGTCTTCACGAATGAAAATGCAATTTTCCCATCAACTCATTACAAAATATTCGACATTAACTTGAATGCAACAATGTAATCAATCTTGACCTAAGTATCGTTATCTAGTGACATCGCAATACAATAGGGTGTCAGGTCAGCGATACATTGCAACAGTTGCAGTGGTCACGTGGGGTATAGAATACGGTATGACCGAGGTAACATCGTTAATTACCTGAGGCCCGGCGTAATTCACAATAGACGAGGAAAATCACCGCATGAATATTAACTAAGAATGTAATTAGCAAATGGAATTGTTGTAGGGCGTATATCCCTAAGTACTGGTAGCGTCTTCGTGTTTATATAAAAGGAATATCGTAGGTTTTGTTTTGTGTCCGAATATCAGTTGATTTTTTGTTTAATTCTTTGGGTTCAGCAAACGGTAGAAAACTAGTTTAGCAACGAGATCAAAAGAGTAACTAAAAATATATCAGCGGACTGAATCATACTAGGTAAAAGTAGCATTCTCTTAAAACTGTTGATCAGAATGCACGGCTTAAGATATATCCGAACTTAGATATTCCAGGAAAATCTTTACATATAGACTCAGAACGCGTAAGCCAAAGTCTAAAAACTGTTTGATCAAACTAATTTCAAAGAATGCATTTTAAGCAACGAAAATATTATGAAAGCTAGATATGCTTTTAGTTGTCTAGGCTTCGAAAAAGCTAAATCTTCAGCGAACGCAGAGCTTTATGAAGAAAATGCGTTGCCAGGGGGAACTTGCAGTGAACTGGGTTGGATCGCCTACGCCATACGACTGCCAGACCAGTTCACTGACATTTGCACTCTTTCCTTCAATTCCAAAATATTTATGCACATCATCACATTTCAAATTACTTCTTGTTATTTAGGAAAAAGTTCTGAACTTCTAATATTACAAAAATACTGAGGAGGCGGACACGGCGTATCAACATCAAACCAAATATGTTCTTTGTGTGGTGGAATTAGAATTCCTTTGAAACGTTTCTGTGTGTGAAATGGATTTCGGAGATAGTAAAATAAGTCCTAAGTTTATTTGGAATACGGATAATAAATAATAACAACTGGTTTTGAAGAATTCCGTTGTTTCTGAGAAGGTGAAGTTAATCCAGATAAAACAAGTCATGGCCTCGGGACAATACGTCCAAGAAAGGCTAATCCGTTAACCCACCATTTTGTAAAAGGAAATATTCTGCCACTGCTATAGAGCTCTTTATGTCTCTATAACCAAAAAACCCTTGAACGAAAACGTTCCAGGATCTACCAAAAAGGGAGGCCAGTATTTCCTAACTGGCTTAGTATCCTGCGTAAGGAAAGTTGATGCAATAGCACAATGGCACGCAATGAATCAAGCGCTATTTCGAACTGTCGCCGTCGCATACATATCTTGGCACACGTAAGAATGCATCACATTGTATGATTGTCAATTTATTTATAGAAGTATACCGTTTACCTTTGAATGTGTGGAGCGATGCGTTCTCCGATGCGGTTAGGTGTCTGGTTTAACTGGGCTGTTGAAATAGTTACTCACTGCTCCGTGATTTGTAAAATGTAGAATTTGGACTGTGCTCCGTTACTCATAAAGTTATCAGAGTTTGAAATGGCCTACCCAAAAGGGACGAAGAAATGAATAGATGAAGAATCAACTGCTTTGACGCGACTTGAAAGAAAAAAACCTATTGACTGATAAGGTACACAGAGATCTCCATAAAACAAAAGCTATATTTTGTATTTGGTCTCTTTAGAAATTAGAAAAGGTGGTCGTTATGGACACCGACAGAAAAATCATTTTCATCAAGTGGGTAGACTCAGGTTACTAGATCATGGCTTCACACTGTATTAACTCTATTAACCCATTTCTTTCAATTTTACAGCATGCGTGGGTTGAAAAGCAGCTGATTCGCTCAATTTACATAATAACTCTCTAGACTTCATTGGAACCAGGATTTTTTTTTCTTTCTACTTCTAATATTTATATCAGCAACCTCCCACTGATTCTGAGCGAATTCCGCGTCGTTTGGTGACGCAGTGCTTTTATTATCACATGAGAATAATACAAGGGACCTAGACATCTGCTTTTCATAATATTATACCAACTGGCGAAAATATATTGTGTGGGTAATTTTGTCATTTCATTTTCCAACGATGTGACTAACCTATATTTTGTTATGGTATACGTAGTCCCACATCTCCATTACCAGATGGGTCTCATGTCTTGTTCTTCAATATCTTTTTATTATTGGCGCGTGAGTCGTTGTCCGGAATGTTAACATTTTATAAATATTATGTTTATAAACATTAACTAGGGAGTGTGTGTTTATTTTATATGTTATTTTATCTTCTCGAATAGGTACTGCACCGGTTGACGTCATCACGTCGCTGTAAACCAGTCCTGGAGCTGTCTCGCATAGGGTCGTAGAATTACGCTGAGCGATTGCTGTTTTGCGTGGATGTGGCGGTTTTTTAGTGTTAGTGTTCTGTCTCTGCGTTCATGTTTACCGCAAAAAGTATTTCCTTTCTCCTTCCTTTTGTTCCTTCCTCTTTCTTTTCCGTGGCGCGTATCTCGAACCCATACTTAATATTAAACATTCGAAAGTAACTCTGTCTGTGTAAATTTATTCCTACCCCTTCACGGCTAAACCACTAAACGAATTTCAATAAAATTTGGCAGGAAATAGATGGTGTGTTCGGTAGGGAACTAGGCTTCTTTTTGTAGGATGATTCTCAACATCCACGCGACATCCACGCTAAGGCGCCGGCAGAAGCTAGTGGAAAAATAAATAAGAAATGTGAATGAGATTTTCATTCATGTATGTTTACATTACATAACGCATACATAGGTGATAATTATGATAATCCTATATGCACATAGATTATTTAAATCAAAGGATTTCCCCGATAGCAGGATAACCAGTATTCAAACATTAAGATAAACGGTAAATATGCAGATTGTTTGCCTTTCTACGTATTGAGGAAAGACGTTTGTGTACACACGGCTACAAATCAAGCTATACATTTCCAGTATAAGCTGATCTCGCATTGTGTGGGATTTCCATACAGTGCGAGATCAGCGTAAACTGAAAATGTATAGCTTGATGTGTAGCTGTATCTACAAAGGTTATGTCTTCTATGTCAAAGGAAGATGAAACTATTCGTGGAATATTATTGTTTTACGTTTTCGTCTCCTAATTAGTTAGCAGTATTGTAAGTTACTACAGCAAGATTATGTGTGAGCAGTGTCAGATAGTATATAGTAGGTACATGACATGTTTTGCAACAACAGTGAAAGTTATTCGAATGTGCTTATATGTATTTCATATGACAGTTGTTAATCAAAGAAAATAGCCACAATATCAATAAATTCTTATTAGATTATTCCAGACTGATTCAAATTCTCGCAGCAATATGTCGAAGTGGAATATCTGGTCCACTTTTATGGAATTCTCAATTTTTGCAAGATCAACATTTATTTTTCTGTTCATTTCTGGATTTATCCTTTCATGCCAGGGACCTTAAATGAAATATAAGAAAGGATAGGTATAATAAAGACTAGTCTAGCAACCTAAACAAACGTGCCATAACGTTATCACCCGATAGGCATCCCCTCCAATCAGTCCACATCGCTCGCCGCACAAAGGCGACTGTAATCAAAACCAATAGCGTCCCAGCGCACACAATGCTATATCTTCCGACGATCCTACTAACCTATATACACCCACTTATCAAGCAACCTTGAGGCACCAACCGAAGAAATTGGCACGACCAACCTAAATACGCCAACCACGCGTGGCATTGAAATAAGTAATTTGTGAATCCCATTCATTTTTAAATAAAGAAAATTATGTTAGAATTAAAAGTACGAAATGTCGTCTGGCCGGATAATTTACATTATGTATATGAGTGTCGCACGAGTGGCGGAAAAAAACCGCAATATTTTACAATGTATTTAAGAAACTGGTTACGGCGTAGTAAGATGAATCTTCAGCGGCTACGGCAGCGTAGTAACAGATGTTTTATACATTTTTAGTAGTGGCAAACGAGTATAATGGTTTCCGCGGTTTCGTTTGCTCAAAATAATTGAAAAAATCATGCGAAAATGCACAAAACCAGGGTGGTGTCGTGACGTTTTTAGGGCAAGACGAGCTTCAACAATATGTAACCTGTCGTTACAATGTGACCTTCTTCTTTGTATTCCTACAACATTTTATTTGCCCCCTGCTAGTTAGCATATATATATCCATCACGTGTTTACGATTTCCGTCTTTCCTCATTAAAATTAAATAATTCTCGAAGGTTAAGGTCGGTATAGAGGTGTGTTATAATGTGTTTTTATCTATAAAAACGATTGCGAGCCGTGAGTAATTGAAATCTATATTTAACTGAATCAGCAAGCTCATACTATCAAGTAAATTAAATCTGAAATAAACGTAAGGCCTTTAATCATACAATGACAGAAACTTGTGAAACATCAAAGCTACAGCCATTTGATTGGCCTTGGAGTTTCATGATTAAACAGTGGAATTAATTTTCTTTTTTCGCTAACGAATAGGCACGCATTTTTTCTGATACCTACCACCAAAGTGATGTACTCTATTCTTGTACCATTATAAATCCTCCAGATTTTTGGGTTTTGATTCTATCTCTTCAAGATTAAGCATATTACGTTACTAGGGAGATATAATCCCATGGACGTTCCCCAGTCCACGCCACAGCTGATGTATCTACAGCGCCATATTTTCTAGTCAACGAGAAACGATAAATGCGGCTAGACGGCGCTGTTGTCATGACATTAGACACTAGACACTCTGGTTTTATACGACGATCTCTAATCTTGACGTGTCCTATACCCCGGAGTTAAGGCGTTTTTAGTCTTTACTTGAATTATCTAAAATAATATTCTTCAAATGACAGTTAAGAATAAATCACTCCTAAAAATTGATTTGTGCTTGAGAATTTGTCCGAAAAAGAACCGACACCGAAACGAAATGTCCATCAAAATCATTTGGTCATCATATCTTAAAAGTGTTCTGGAACACACGGTGACGAAAGGCAGCAATGGGAAAACCGACAAGCTCAATGATATTTCCCGTTTACGTGAGGAGCAGGAAGCATATTTTGGAGGTATGCGAAGGTCTTGTGAAAAAGGTATGGCTGACGTAATCTTTCAATGTTGACTGAAGCTGAAGAGACTACAATCTCCTCAAATCACTTACTAGTTACTACACTACCAGGATTTCCGTATGGGAAAACCAACCTTTATTCTAAGAAAGTGTCCTGCCATTTCTATCGTCCCATATGATGATAACGCATTTCCTGAAGAGATTCAGTAACTCTCAAGTATTAGGTTTAGACTTAACACACTAGAATGTCGAAAGAAAGCCCTTACAAGTGTCCAAATGACATAAAACCTGAGGAGAGAGATTCTAAAATTAATCAGGGATAAGCAGGAAAAGAAATAGTCGCGTCTATCAGCTGTGTTCACACTGTAGGCAAACTGAAAGTGTACCGCCCGCGCCGGTGGGCGTAGTCACGAGATTGTATGAATCAGCCGGTTATTCCCGACATCCTGGCCCAATTACATGTTACACTGGTTAAGGCGAAGCTGTACTGGCGGTTACTGGATCGGGTAAGGGAATTGTCCTCGCATTTAGGACTTAGGTTACGTTATTAATGACTAGCAGCGCTCCGCGGTTTCACCCGCGTAATTCCCGTTCCCGTAGGAATACGGGGATAAAATAAAGCCTATGTCACCCGGGGATAGTGTAGTTTCCCAACAGTGAAATAATTTTTCAAATCGGTTCAGTAGTTTCGGAGCCTATTCAATGCAAACAAACAATCAAATCTTTTCTCTTTATAATATTAGTATAGATAATACACATATAAATTACATTTTTAAATGTTAGTATAAAAATATAAAACATTTAAAAATATTAAAAAAAAAAATATTATAGTAGTGGGAGAACATAATATCTAAATATAAACCCCCTTATTTATAAACGCTGCTTAAAGTTAAGTAATGATTAGCGAATTTTTAACCATACATTTTTGACGTTTAAACATCTCTTTATAAATAAACCACTTTGTACCTATATTGTTTTTATCATAATAAAGACAGTAAGTGCTTAATTAGTGTAATATTCCCACTACTGGGACACAGGCCTTTTCTCTTCCGGAGGAAGTGGGAATTCGCGACGCGGGCCCAGTGCAGGTTGGTAGATGTGACATGTCTTCGATTTTTTGGTTCTAAGACAGACCGGTTTCCTCACATTGATTTCCTTCACCGTTTTGAGAGCAGCGGTGATGAAATTATTTACACAAAGTGAAGTGCTTGCTTGGGTTCGAAACCCATGACCTACAACACCTAAGTCGGGTACATTATAACCGGGCCACCACTGCTCTCGAATCTAGTTACTTAATGAATGAAAATAAATTATTACTAAGTTTACAAATTGGAATGAATAAAACATTATTGTTGCAAGTAATACGATATTAAGAGTAGCGAAAAATTCGTACCTAATTATTTAGTTTCTAGGTTAAGTACTTAAGTAGAATCGTCTGTATTTTCATGGCTTCAGTCGTCTATGTTTAAAGGTTACATAAATTAGACGTTGTGATAGCACTAATTAGGCATATTAAAAGCTTATTAAAATGTCAATACGAGGTTCAAGACAAATATTGATTTCGGTAGAACGTTAAACTACCAACATGCATCAAATAATTTGTTTTAGCCATTAATGTTGGTTATAACTATATATAATTCTTCATGATGCCAAGTAAATACTAGAGTTCTAGAAAAGTACTGTAAAGTACCTACTTAGTTACTAATTAAATCACGTGATTTCCGAAACAAGATCAGCATGCACATCCCATCCCTACGTAAGTATCTATCGAGAAAATTGTTATTTTTTTTAAATGAATTTAGGACTGACTACAAAAGTTAGATGTATTTTATCCGTGGAATAACGTCTGACAGTTCGTTCTAGTGTAACACCGTCAAAAATTCAAAGAACAATGGCAGAAAAATAGTTGACAAAAATGTTAGCGTCTAGAAATGTCTTATATGCAAAAGGAGTTTAATTATTTTTCTATGATTTTTCAAACAAAAATGTATTTTAGTTAAAGCCGCAGAAAAAAAGCATGCATTTTTGGGAATATGAAATGACTAAGTGAATAATATACACAATTCAAGAGTTGCCATTAGATATATTCATACTATTTTTGTATATACTTGTCAGCCCACATACAGGTTGAAAATATTCTTTTAAAGCAGTTACTAATAACCATACTACAGTGATAATAAAAATAAGTGAAATGTTCGAAAATTAGTTTAAAATTACTTCCTGCAATTAAATATCAGGTGCGTCAATCATAATACTGTGCAACAATTCTTAATGTTATGGCAACACTAAGGTTACGTTCCGAGATACGATAATATCGATTTGAGCGCGCTCACACTCGTTCCGAATTGGCGTGAGCGCGTTATCGAAGTCTCGCGAATCGTCATAGATGCGCCTTCTTGCGATAACGCCGACCATGAGTTAAACTAATATCACCGTGAGCGCTGTCAAAAATGACAGTTGTGCTGTTTTGTTTTGAGTCGTATCGTATCTTTAGCTAGCTTAGATTTATTTCAAGTAGTGCTTCTATCTAAGAAGAAGAAATGTGTGGTGTATACAAGTTAAATATGGTGAAACTCTTATCATGATCACGAGCGTTCCGTATTGATGACAAAAAATTACGATTTTTAGCTGTCAGAATCGTGATATCTAACTCGGAACGCAAAATATCGATGTGAGCGCTCACAGCGCTATTTTTCTAATACGTAATGCGCCCATATTAAAATGAACTGATGCTCCTGCGCTTTTCGTGGCGGTCGTGTTCGTGTTCTTTTTGCTATTTTATTAGTTCTATTTGACTTGGATTGCTTACGGACAGATATTCGCTTTGCTTTGTGTGACCTATGCGTGCCTAAAGGAATCTGATCTAGCTCTTCTAAGTGAATATGTTTTGACATAAAACATAACCTAAAAAAGTTCAAATTGAAATATCTTTTTTTGGAAGCCTTCTCAGGACAAAATTCTTTTATAAAGTTACTCAGAGACTGGCGCTTAACATTTTAAGATATTTTTGACAAATAGACGCTACCATTTCTTCTCAACTAATTTTATGTATGAACGTCTGCCATTGTTCTTTTATTCTAAGTTTGGTGATATTCGCCATTTATAAAATAACAATGTTAACATTTAATAGTATTATGTGTAGGTACACTTGATTCATGCTAGTTAACAAATAAAATGGGTGGGGGACGCAAACTTACTAACTTGTATTAAGAGAAGTGGTAAAATTTAAAAATATATGATTTACCTAATACCTCTATGAATGATATTCTTTTGCACACAGATCAGCAAGACAACAAAGCTTAAATACTTAAAATACATTTTATAGACAAAAATCCTTGGACACTTCGCCTTAACTCGGCAGCACGTGGGACGAAATGTAGACTATTAACTGAATTTTTATAGAGCCAATCTCTAGGAATGCGGAATACCAACTTGATGATATTCGCCTTAGCAACAGCTGAGTATAATACAATTATTGAATTAATTCGCTGCGGCTGCGCAAACGTTTTACGACGAGACGCGACGGATGTTTCGAATTCCGTGTCATTGATGAAAGTATGCGGTAATTATACGGTTTTTGAGATGCTTGCTAAGGTAAATATGTATTATACTTTCGTTTTTTATGGAAATGTTTTGTATTTTACTTCAAGTATTTCTTTTTTCTGATATTTATTGAACAAAAATAAAATATATAAAAATTGAATAAAAAATAAATGATCGCACATTAAATTATGCACACTAGGCGAATCAGAGGTACATCGAAAAAAAAAGGAAACATTTTGACCATCACGAAATATATTTTCATTTAATTTTTTCATTTATTTTATTAAATTATGTGAGTAACACTCACATACGATGTTTGCTTTGTCGACAATAACTTTCGAAACAAGACTTGTTTCGAATATCTAGTCGATGATCACCTTGTCGACAATAACTTTCGAAACAATACTACGTTTTTCTAGTATCTAGACGATGATCGCCTTGTCGACAATAACTTTCAAAACAAGACTTTTTTCACATGGCTACACCAAAACATAACTGTTCCTTTTTAACACAATAAGTTTCGTTTCAACAAAAGAAATACAAACAAATTGATCGACGAAAACTGCCTGTTTCCTGATTATACTTTGACCTAATAAATTATTGGTTTGATTTATTACCGGGACCAACTAACTCGATTATCGTGTAACGTGATACACGCACAGCTAACATTTCATTTAAGAAAACCTGAACCAACACATGAAATAATCAACGTTTAATTTACCCCGTTTTTTTATTGATCAATGTTTCAATATTTATTTACTAGTTCTTGCTCGCGGTACTGACCGCGTGGATGTCGGCAACGTACTACCGAGATAAAAAGTATCCTATGTGTTAATCCAGGTTACAAACTATCAGTGTGCCAAATTTTAACCAAATCCGTTCAGCCGCTTTTGCGGTAATCCTGAACAAACATCCAGACAAAAATTCTAAAAACTATGTTTTCAGCATCAGACCTTGTAGAAATTACTTTGTTCAAAAATATTCGACGTACAGTTTTGCCTTCGTTACTATTTTATTATATGAGTACATTTTACTAGGATGGAGAACCCTCCATAGAACCCTTAAACAAATACTATAAAAATCACAAGCCCATGCCTAATTTATTTTCTATTTTTATTACAGTGTTGTGTTTATTGGAATCATGCACGCACTTCCGCGGCCATGTTGGTTTGTTGATAAACAAACAATAATACTAGTGATATTGAATATGTTAATGAAAACAACTTTATGCTTGATGAGGTATGTATAACGTTGTAAGGTCGATAAGTGCCACATTACAAGTGTAATTTGAAATTATTGGAATAATGGACTGTTAATAACTTCACGTATTATTTCCCCGAAGGGTTATGCTGTGATTAGATGTGTACCTACCCGCCATTTACAAACTTTAATGCCGTTAACCAACAAAATCATATTTCAAGTTATTGACAAATTAGCGCAGAAAAATATGAAATGTATGCTTATTTATTTAGTTATGCAACGGATGGTTAAAACAAATCTAGTAAAAATGAAAATTATAAGCCCTTAGCCACTTTTTATGTTACTTACCTGCGTTTTAGCGTAGTAAACATATGAAACAAGGCAAGTTAAAGGCATTTTTATTTTATTTTATGTTGGCATCCATAAATAGTAGAACAATACTGCTTAGTCAGAAAGATAGAGGATTTTTTTCTTAATATGGTGGCGTCAAAAAACGAAAATCAACCATATGCGAGTTAACGGCATTACAGCTTTTGGACGGCAGCACTATAGAACAGCTACATTTCTCCAGTTATGTTAAAGGCCTATGTAGGTAACGAGGGTATAAGGTATCCAATGTAATAAGGCATTAACTGGGCACAAATCCAGAATTCGGGCTGCTACTGATAAATTCCAGATAGATAACCCCAATAACACATACCCGACCCGGGAATCGAACCCACGACCTCATGATCAGCGGTAGCGCTTGCGATTACTAGACCAGCGAGACAGTGAAAAAAACAATAATAAGAGTGATATTGAAAATGTAAATGAGTACATACGGCTACACATCTAGCTATACATTTCCAAAATAAGCTCATCTCATCATCATCATCATCATCATTTCTGCCGAAAGACGTCCACTGCTGGACATAAGTCTCCCCCAAAAGGAAGGTTTTCCATAATCGCCACGCTTAGCAGGCGGGTTGGCAATCGCAGTATGGTGATAAAATGCATAGAGAACGCTGCTGTCGGTTAGTTACACATTTCAAGTGTTACTTAAAGTTGCCAGAACGCTCGACTGTTAGTACATTTGTATGTAGATTAGGAATTGGAAGGGGTTTGATTGTCAGCTGTTTATCGTATTGTTAGAATCGAATGAGGAAAACGAGTTACTTATAACACAACACTTCAAAGTGCATTGATGAATTTGGCGAACCACTCGGTTTGAAGTTTCAAACGAGTGATGGACGAAATGAATTGGTATTATAATTTTTAAATCCATGTCATGGCAGCTGGTCAATCTGGCGCCACTGCCCCTCGTTCATATCAATAAAATATGAATACAAGTTTAATATTTTTGATGAGCGAGAACGACAGAGTTGCGACACCGAAGGCAAAAGGAATAAAGGGAGACTTTTAACACGCCAGGAAGACGAAATTAAAAGAAGGGCCGGCCCACTTTGGAGCCAACAGGACAGAGATAGATCTTTGGACGAAGCCTTCACCCAACCTGGGGTTCTTGTAGATCAAGCTAATATGTATAAAACGTAATACATTTTTAACAATAACTAACAAAGCACTACTACTAATACATAAATACATAGTATGTAAAACTTACAAAACCTAATAAGAATTATACTAGTAATAAACTGTTTTTATACAAAGTTACTTGTAAGAGATATGTAAAGAATAGTAAGTGCTATTATTATTATTATAGTTTACATAGATAATAAGATTAATAAGGATTCGTATTTCAAGAGAAAAGTATTTCAGTAGAGATATATAATATTAGAAACTGTATAATTAAAAACTTTCATAATTTTGAAACACACAGTTGAAAATACAAACCAGAGCAGAGAATATAGAATTAGACAAATAATATTATTAAACATTTACCTGTACTTAGTGCACAAAATTGATATGAATGCGATTTATATTGTATGGGATAATAATCTCAAGTGTTCACTGTTCTAAATAAGTTAGAAAAGAATAGGACTTACAACAAAAAAAAAACACGTTTCTAGCACGACGCTTATCCAAAGTTCAGAACTAAACTGCAATATGGCCTCCATTTAAATTCAACCGGAATTGGTATTTAAAATGATTTACATAGAAGGAATGCCGGAAACAGCCGCAGCTGGTATTCTTCCCGCGCAAATTGTAAGTGTCAACTAAGGGCAATGAGTTGCCATTGTACTCGTGGAGAAGCGAAGTACCATGGCACTAGAATTTAGTGATTAGTCATCATCAGATAGGTTTCATGATGTAATTCGATGCCTAAAAGATTTATATTGCAGTACTGGCTTTTGCCAGCGGCTTCGCCCGCGCGTGAACTTTCATCTTCCGATTTTCGTCCCTTGGGGTTGAATTTCGAAAAATCCTTCATTATTCCTTGTCTACATTATAATGGAAGTTCTGTGCAAAATTTCAGCGTCCCAGGGTTTAGGCTGGGCATTGATGAGTCAGTCAGTCAGGACTTTTATTTATTTAGATTACTTTAATTATTGAGTTAATTAAAATAACACGTCAGATCAGGAGAAAATGTTTGTGACATTAACAAGATGTCATTTGTCAGAGTACAATTAACTCATAAATCTTCCATTATCACTTTAACGGCTTCCGCAGACCGGTGCGACGCGTCTCTGGTAGATCAATGTCCATGAAGTTTCGCTATGGAAATCTCGTTGCGCCTGTCTGCGGGACCCTTCAACGTAAGTTCTGGTAATGTTACCTACTATTATTAAGTTAAATATTACGAAGTAGACCATTCTATAAGCATATTACTATGAGTAGAGTATGAACAAGAAAAAAGTATACATTTTCAAGCCGTATCTCAAACATTATGAAGCAACAAAAGTTAATAACACAGAAAGAACACCTACGTTCTTAACAACACACCGCTTTTAGTTCTTAATTAAAGCTATACGGAACATAACAGCCGATTAAGGTTCCGTATACACCGATAAAACGCGTCGGCTACATCAGCCGGCATACAAAAGAACATTCTCAAAACGATAACCACTTCAACGATCGCAATCACACGGCGATTCATTTAAAATTTATTGCCATTTCGAAAAAGATAACATAGAGTTGAGCGCCCCCCTCCAAAGTCGAACAATAACGTGCCCATCGACAATAACCAATAACTCTTTTGAATACGACGCGAAAACGGCGCGCGAACAATAATTTCGTAAAGAAATCGCCTCCCGTTTACCCCCATACGTTCTATATTCGAATAATAGTGTACGGTATAAGTAACACGGAATTATGGCGACACCCAATTTATTTTTAAGTTTATCGGTCGGTTTGCTGTAATAAATTTCTTGGTGCATTAAAGATGGGGCACATTGTACTGCAATATATTTCGCAAGAGTGAGGGGAGTGGAGTGTTTATAATAACTTAAAGTTACCGTTGAATATTTAGAAGAGTTTTTATGCGAAGGAAAATTGCTATCAATCAAATGTCATTTCAAATTCTTTATTAAGGTGGAAGCGCCAGAGTAGCTCGCGAAATTCAAAATTTTCTTACATTTTTTTGCAATTTGCAGGCCAGTGTGAGGCTGTATACCTTAGCGCATCCACCTTAAGGTGAATCTTTTCGACATTTTTTCCAAACTTCGGGAGTGTATTACTCCACTGTTTGACAATGTATACATCAAAAATTAAACATGGTAAATCTCTTTATTAACATTGTCTGTACGGAAACAGAATACTAAAATAAAAAGCCACTAAAAAGTTAGGAAACAACAAAGATTATTTTTTCTTGCTAATTTAACCTAACTTTGGGCGTGTTTAAGTAATAAAATAAGAACAAAATCTCCAAAACCAAGTCGGTACCGACAAAGCCCAAATATCGAAAAGTTCAGTAAACTTTGTTGCAGTGGTTTTTTCATGAAACCCGATCTTCCGAAAGACTTTTCTTAATTTTTTACGCGCCTGTTTTACTGTAATTCTGTAAATGATCCTGCATCTCACTCAATAACGTTGTACGTGTAGACTAGCGGCTAACTGCTCATCACTGATACTTCCTGTCGGACATTATGCCTGGTGAGAACAGTGTGCTTTTTAGCCAGGCCAACCAGTGAGTTCCAGCCCGCAACTAGATTCCCCTTAATTGAAAAAGTGTAAGCACGTGCAGTGTTTAATTTATTTTAAAACATATAAGAGTTAAAAGTTATGCGTTTTAATTACAGCACTTTCTTTTAATGAACGCAAGGGTTAACCCCTTAATGGTCAGGATTACGTAGCGTTACGATATTATATATTTAAACTTATTTATATTTATAATATGACACGGCAATATGAGTTTAACAGCGCTTTATATTTTCCTTTATTTGTGTGATCTCTAGCATAGAACCTAAATGCCTCGTAAAAGCCATTACAAGGTCGAAGGACTCTTAAAACGATATCAGCATGCACTCGAAAATTATTTTTAAACACGTCTTATGCCCGAGTTACACGAAGCTAGTTTTTTTTTAAGCTAGGATAGTAAGCGAGTAATAAAGAATACCGTTGGAGTGCGTGAAACACAATGGGATACAATTATCAATGTAAAAAACTTTTTAATGAAAAATTAAACCGCCGAAAAACCGAAAAGTAAAAAATTGTCGGTGACTTTGGATATGTATTTAATTATATGTCACCGCCTTCCGAACTTAGTTATTGGGGTTGGACAAAGCAGGTTTATTATTTTTTACTTTTCGGTTTTTCGGCGGTTTAATTTTTTATTAAAAAGTTTTTATTTTACAATTTTTTGTGGCTATAATCTACTAATTACTACATGCTTAATTTTTGATTACTTTTTGTAATACACAACTCAGTATTAAAATCTGTGAGTAAACAATCAATCATCCTCTGTTTTCTTACCCTTAGGGTTGGAATGAAATTTATATGGGAGCATCTTCGGGGTATATACCCTTTCCAATAAAAAAAGAATTATCAGAATCGGACTACTCTGGAAAAAGTTAAGCGAGGTCATACATAAAAAAAATAAAAAAAAAATATACGCGTCGACTTGAGAACCTCCTCCGTTTTTTCGTTGGTTAAAAAATGAAAAGAATGGTTTAACAACAAGTGTGTGCCTGTACCTTTATCTAATATACTGGCTAACTATGCTGCACTTACATTAATTTTATTGTTAATTTCAATCAGAATAATATGAATCTTTTAGAAGGATAATGCTAATACATTGCTTCATATTTTCTAAAAAATTGTCTACTCAATAATGTAAATAACGCAATTAATGTTGTTGAACTGTCAACATGGAATCCATTCCTACTGTAAATGTATTACGCAATGTCGTCACAGACTGGGTATACAGGATAAGTTTTTAACCAGTGCGCAAACTGTTACCATGAATTAAGCATATTATTCTAGACGCTCCAGCGCAGAAAATTTTCGTCGATTATACAAAAAAGAATCAGCTGTTCCATACATTTCAATTCTGCGCTGGGGGTCTGGAATGATATGATTAATTCATGGTTACAGTTTGCGGTTAAAAACTTATCCTGTTTACAAAAGTTTTAACGATGCTAGTAAATGTAAAGCTAATGGTATTGCTGTGACAGACTCGGTGGAGTAAAATGATCAGACGGGTCACTAGCTTGGTCGGCCACAGAAGGCTGACTTAGTGTAACTATTTAATAGTTATGTGAACACTGTCTCATTCATACAAGAGGAGGCAGCTGCGGTCACTAATGACATCTCTGTCACGAGGAATGGCGGGAAACAGATCAAGTGAGGCAGGTCTGCACGGTGACGATGGCGCTTGGTGTGGTAGTGACATAATCATCTTAAATACGGAATCATCAGGATTCTATAAGTACGAGTACACAAGCCAAATAGTAAAATGACGCTAGTATTTTTAAATTAGAAAATGGGCCTGCTCTTGACCTCAATTTCGCCTGATGAAAAGCGATTGATGAGGTCGATGGATCGAGTGTGCCCAGAAAATGCCTGTTCACTCTGTCTTTGAAGGTAGATCGGTTAGATGTGGAAGGGAAGACAGACTCCGACAGCGAATTCCACACTTTGGCTGTGTGCATAATAAATGTGGAGGAGAAGCGCTGAGTACAAGCTACTAAGTCAAATATAGAACCAAAGCCCATTAAACTATCTCACTAACTTACTACCTTTCTCACTAGTTTACTTGCCTAAAAACGAGGATAGTTCTATAAACACAGTGCTAGAGTGACTTGCTAGCTTACTGGCACTATCTTGCTATCCCAGCTTCGTGTAACCAGGGCATTACAGCGGAGCAGCCAATAAAAACACTTAATTCGTATTCATACCTCCTTTACGATGGGAAATTGTAATTTATTCAAAATATTACCGTGTGCATGGTCTAGCGGCTCGGGCCACGGGCTACGGACTCTCCTTAATGCGCAGACAACTTTGTTCAACTTATTAACATACATCGCGATGCACATTTGATTTTAATGTTCGAAGTTGCAAAAATTCATGTCAGCTTCACGCTCTGGGGGTTCACAAACAGTAAGACTTTGAATCTTAATCGTAATCTACTGAATGGATTTATTATTCCATGTTTTATAGATATTATGTTTTATTAAGTCAGTAGATACTAGTTGTATAATCAATCGTTTTGTTACTTCCATAGAGTGGTTTTATAGTGTTTGGTTACTTCCTATCTGCTGCCCACACGCAGGACACCGTAAACGTTCAGTTTCGTGTCGCAGAGTTATGCGTATCAGTTGTATTAAAAGCCAGAAAAATATATCTGTGTATTGTCAAATATTCAAAGCCAAGATTTAGTATTCAAAAATATGTCATGAAAAAAATAAGTAGGTATAGGTACCTATTGTGATAAAACCATCTTAAAACAGAGCTCAAAAAATGTTTAAATCGGGTTTACCAAATTTTTTAGCGTAAACTTTATTATTTTATGTAATGATAAAGGGAATTCAATCAATTAATATTAATACCTAAAAATTATTCCACTGAGCCGTGCATTTATTTTTAAATTAAATCTACCAAATTACTTTTTCATTCATTCAACTAACATCAAAAGCATTCCTGTTTTGAACCTTATTTGTTGCCGCTATTGTCAAATTCCTAAAAATTTGCCTCTTACTGCACCTTAAAGGTGTGAAAGAATAACTTAGATTACATTAAATCTACTGTTTAAAATTCTAAGCCAAACCTTCGCAATGAGAAGGGTAACTTTTTGTTAATTTGGGTTATTTCATCAATTCTCAGAAAACAGAACAGGAAGCGACCGATCCCTTTAGATAACATTCAGTCTCTATATTCCACAAACTATCTAATTTTAATTTCGAGCAATTAAACATAGATCGTCAGAGTGTCCATGGAGTTTCTTGCCCGTTCTTCTCCATAGGTACCTACGCTTTGGAATGGGCAACTAGCTTCACCTTTCTAACTCACCGACCTTGACAATTCAAAAGTGCCTGTAATTGGTTTATTTGAAATAAATGCTTTGAGTTTGAGTTTGACCATCTGAACATCCAGATTTGAAATTAAACCACACAAAAATCGCACCCAATATTCAACCCTCTCACCACTTGAAAAACCCAACCCATCACTCAAAAAAACCGTTCAAACAGACAAAACATCATGACGATCACGCCACACCTGCAGCCACAGGGTTGGCGATGCGTGCCCTTCTGCCGGAACACTCTCGACGTCATAAAATTTATAAAGAAAGGTTAAAGATACTATAAAACGCCACCAAAGAGACCGCTGACCTTTTAAGGAGAATTTTTCTATGAAACGCTCGTGCACCTTGTAAATGTTGGTAAAGTACGTCAAGTACTTGAAGTGTTTATCTTTGCTTTCATTGCGGGGAAGAACTAGTGGCACTTGTAGATAAAGTGCACGTCATTAAATTTCAGACTGCTTTTTATAATGATAGAAATAAGAAATTCCTCGAATAGCAATCAAATGATTCATGTTCTTAAACCACATACTTTAGCCAAAAAGAAAAAGTACCTACTTACTCAAGTAAGTAATTAATAACTTAAAAAATAATACCTCTGGTGCATTCTAAATTCTAAATTTATTTCCGTCGCAACAAACAAAATTGCCACTGATAAACGAAAAATAATAATTAATAACATTCTTTTTATTTTATATATGCAACAGTTTATGAAAAAAACACACTAGACCCTGAGCAACACCATTTTCGGATGACGATGCAAGTTTGATAATCGAAAATACTCATCAATAGAAGCCAATAATTTACAGTTAATTCCCAATACCAACTAAATACCCGTTCAACCACCAAAAAAGCAATAAAAATAACGTCATGTCAATACCAATTTAATATACGCTAATAAAACAGACAATACTTTAAATAACATTGTGCCGGGGTTCGTTTTACGATCAACGCACTCAGTTTAACGTTGCATCGTTGCAGTTATCAAATCACTGGATGTATGGCGTTGCGTGTTTATTTTGACGGGCCGACGCTACAAAGCTACAGTGTACAGATCATAAACCTCAAGTAATTGTGTAGGTATAACGTGTACATATGTAGAGGTATCCGTGTCTGTTACATGCATGTTTTTCGAAACTTGCCTGTTCGTTGGACAGCTGGTGGGGGCAGTTGATGTATTTTCTTTACGTTTATCTGTTAAGTTTTTAATTATAAGTACTTAACGGTACAGGATAGCCGTTACCAGAAGTGGTCAAATAGGCGTTTGTTAGCTTTAATATCATCTAGATTGTGCCGGAATCGTCGTGGACATGGTTCGATAGAGGCTGGTGACATCGTCTCTGTCATCAGGAGACAGGTACCACGAAATTTTTGGGTATGGCATCTAACTTGCGGTTGCCTCAATAAATGAAAGCTTCCAGCCAGGGGTTAAAAACTTAAAAAATTAAGAACTACAAGCTAAGGGCACCTCCTGTGGGGTACGCTTCGGGGCAGCAAGGTACGGGCTAGATCGGAAAGAATGATAGTCACCAGCCAGTGTCACTTTTATCTGACTTCTTCAGTGATTCCAATAACTTTGGCGGCGCCACTTGCTGCGCCGGTCAACTTAAGTATTTTTGCATATAAAAAAACGAAGTAAAATGCTCATAAAGTGGTTGATCTTACTGACGTGATGATAGGATAGCTTTGGAAGAAGTTAACAGTCAACAAAAAATGTAACAGTGAATGAAGCAAAACTGACAATAAAATCTAAAAGTTGTCACCTACCCAATTTCAGGTAACAACAGACATGCAACATGCTTTCTAGAAAAAAAAGAAGAAAGTTTACTTTATGTTGGATTCCTCAAAATATTTCTGTAACATCGCTATTCAAAGAACGGCCGGTTAAAATGAATAACAACAATATGCGCAAGCGGTCAGGTAAGGCGGCAGGTAGCGGCTATCGGCAGAACATCGGAACCAATAACCAAACAATATGTCCGAACCGGCGGACAAACGGACAAACAAAATTAATAAGTTTTTTTTTTTTTTTGTAAATCAGTGATACGGAAAAGCTGTATTTCATTGACAAAAGATGGATTCTGAGTATGTGGGCAGCCGACAAAGAGATAAACAAAAGTGTCAACCTGTATTTGAATCAACCATTGCAACCAACCATCCTAGAAATTTTTAAAAATAATTGCCTTAACAAATTCCTAAACTCACACATTGTTTTTACAGGAAAAAAAACAAAACAAATGAACTCTCGATATTATTAACAAGAAGTCAAAGTGCGCATTAATTAAACAGCACCACCATCCACCATCCCATACCATTCCGTACCGTATCCAATCCTACACCCTTTTAAATATTAAATGCTCGCCTCCCTTCGCACATCGTTTTACTGTGTCCAAATTCCCGGTATGCGCCGAGCCAATATTTGCTCCGAACATTAGATAAGCATGATCGACCGGTCGCTACGTTCACGATCGATAATCTGTCACATTCATTCATATCCCAACAGGCCTTGGGTTTAGAGAGGACAGCTCTAAAATTAGAACTTCGTTTTTGGTATAAAGGTTTAGATATGGACCTAGGGGCTAAGTAATAACAGGAGCACGGGTCTTGCCGCGACTGGTCTGTGGATGGGTGACCATCTATAATACCAAGGCCCCGCCGCGCCTCGGAAACCACGTTAAGCCGTTGGTCCTGGCTGTCATTCGTAGATCTTTATCTTTGACTGACGTTAAGGGTCGTCAAAAGCCGTCAGTCTTACCAAGGGGTATCGGATTACCCAGTAACTGGGTTTTCTGGGCAGTCGCTCCATATGAAATACTGATATTCACCTGCATCCGGTTAAACTTATAATGATCGGTACCTATGTTATTGCCTGTAAACGGAGCAATACGAAAAGTTACTTTTAGTGCTGAATTGTCGACGGAATTACCATAGCGATAAATCTGTCTGCGTCCAGTAATTTCCGGACACATACGCGACTGCCATTAAGGAGTTAGGTACAAATAACATTAGTGCATCCCCCACGACATATGAGGCAATTGTAGCTCGAAAATAAGTTATAAAACAAAACGCATAAAGGCAAACAACGCCATTAAATTTGAATCCCTCTGATATATTTATACAGTCTAGACGAAAATATAGTTTATTTCACAATCAAGGAAAAGATTTAGAATACTCTTTCGAGTCCTTGGAAGAGGGGGCGAAGGTGAAAAATGCTATTTGCAATTCCGTTCTGTATTAAGAGCAGTAAAACATAGGGGGAAACTGAAATAAGTCACAGAATAACGGATGACAAACTAGCAATTAAGGTCTCTAGTACTTCAACAACAAAAACAAATATTAGACAAGCTAACATTACATATTGCCATAAAAGTTAAAATATGGCCCGATATTAGTTTCATTCAAATGAGAATTGCTAGCCACTATAAGACTGTACCAATACCTTTTCATATGAATGAAGAGCATTTTGTTAACATTAACAATATTAATAAAAGCACAAAAGACTTCGGAGAAAAATTGTCCGTCAGTCATGTTTAGTGTATTGTCAAAGCAGATAACTTCATATAAAGGAATTCTTTACGTCAATGAGCCAGCAACTAACTGAAAAAACTATTATCAATTATGAAAACGAATTCATTGCACAATTTCAGTGTAAAAAAAACTAAAAAACGGATTGTGTCAAGCAGTTTTTGTATTCAATATGTATAAGATAATGACGCATTAAATCATCTCAATTATCGACAAAAAGTGGCGTAAAATTAGTACGTACTACGGTGTACCTAGTTAACTGAAAGGCGGTCTAGTAAAATTAAAGCTTATCTACGGTAAAATATAATTGCTCATACATCAACCAACCAACCGTTCAGGGACGCTCGACCGGCGCATTTGTACTGACCGGGGTTAGTTTGACACCAACAAACATTCTCATAGCCAGTAACTACGTGACCATGGTACCTCTATTGTCAAAGATCCGCAAGTCAGAATTCCTAGAAATGTAATATAACCTCAATGGCCTTTCATTCCTAAAAGATATTTTAATCTAGGTGTCCCGCCGTACAAAAACAATCATCAATCTGAAAATGCTTTTTTGAACAGGCAATTATGTTTTTTGGCAAATCAGTGCTATGAAAGCTTTTTCGTCGAACGGTTAGGAAATTAAATAACACCAAATCTCTTACTTACTTGGGTAAACATAAGATTATACGAGGGTTTGAACAAAAAAGATCAGTGATCGATTAATTCTAATAAAATAATGACATTCATTTCAGGAGGAATGTCTGAGCGTAGGAGCGAATGCAAATAGCCGAGCTGAATATCTGACTAGACTACAGCGACTTCCTAATTTCGAGTCTCCGGAAGGATCCCATCTAGGCATGTACTTCATCAGGAAGGGGTTGACGCCGTCTCGTCGCGTACTATTCAAATCCGGCGCGTTTATCGGTTCATAACTCAGAACTGGCGCTGTTATGAGCGTCGGACATTCCTCCGAGATTAAACCCAGCCCCCGAATGCTAGATGCTCCTAACTGTCCATACGTGACTCGAATCCGACGGTGGGGACTAAAAAGTGCCCGCTAATTTTGTTAGGCACAAAATGGACAACTGGCGAATTTAAAATGAAGACGTTGCGCAAGATTTATAACTCAGTTTGGACATTTGGGCGGTGCTTACGTCATGTAATGGGTGGAAAATGACAGAGGAGCTTTCTATGAAATGAATGGACATTGACATTCATAGACATATGGCGAATAGTCATGCCCGGGGGAACAAGTAATAAAATGGAGCTTTAAAGAGATTATAGACTGATTTAATAATGAGCAGTTTTATGTTCTGTTTATAGACTTCAGTGAGCCGTTGCCTGTCGCAAAAGGGAAATTTCGTTATTTCCCTTGTGCTTGGATCAATATTAGATGCAGCAAGAGTTCATTAAATCAGTCGTTAAGCGTTGAGAATCAAAAACTTCTAACTTACTACTTCTTTAATCGAAGCACGTAAGATTTAAACTCAGGGACAAAACTCTAGAAAAACCAAGGACAGTACCTACCTCTTTTGGCACCTACCTATCAGTTCACAGAATTCTACGAAATTACCTAATAACGAATTTAGAGTAAATCTTGTAAGACGTCAAATATGTCCAAGTGGAGGCAGGTCACAGTGAGGCATGAACTCACGGCATCGTTGCTACGTGATTCGTTTGTTCGATACACTGAAGATGTTAAACACACAGACGTTGAAAGGGCTTTTTACTACCGACTTTTTAGAACGAAAGCTATAAAAATGTAGTACAAGAAGCACAAGTTTTTGCGGCGAACTGGCACACGGTAGAAGTGGGCCACTTGATTCTGAGTGTTTAACTCAGACACTTGAAGCAGCAGGAGGGTGCCGATGACTACTGAAAGGGTAGGAGTCCCTTTGAAGATAAATAGAAGCGACGAATTTGTAATATTTAGCGTTGGACCACTAAAATAATGTTATGGTAGATAAGAGTGTGGGAAAAGGGGACGGCATAGCAGTTCAAAATATGTAGATGTTTGGTCATAACCAGCTGATTTTTCGCTTAGCTAGAAGCGAGAAATTAAGCTTAGCTACGCCGTGTACACTGAGAACATAAATAGCATTATTTAAACGGCGAAAACTATTATTTATTCGAACAGCCAATCAATAAATCAATATTAGATCGGCTACTGAATAAATAATAACGAACAAGCTCCAATTTTTAAAATTATGCACCCTCACCATAATCGCCATTAGCGTAGAACGGGAGCTTTTAAAACTGTAACACAATACATCAAAATGAATGTTGTAATCGACATCTCACGATATAAATCCCCACACATACCTGCATTACCCTCAATCCTAATCCCAAATTGCAAACTGGTTCCCACAGACTCATAGAATTCATAGAAAAAGAAAATTTGCAAATGCAATATGCCTTAGAAAAGCGAAGAACCTAAGAGTTTCACGGTAACAATGCTGTGTAACACAATGGAAGTTACAATAGTAGTGATCACAATCAGTTTGGGGGCAAAAAAATGGGTGCTTGGTAGAGATGGGCAATTGAAAAGGGAACGTCTGAGCCAAGCCATCTGCCGCACCCGGCGCTGCTTGCTCATGTATAATGTGACCAAACGATCCCATTACCGTAGACTATGCCGCTACAAACGCTAATTTCGACAATCGCTCAACAAAGAGGACTGTCGTAAAAATTTAAGACTTGTAAGGGGAAGGGTTATGATTAAAGCAAGTTTAGTCATAAATATGACGATTAAAAGTTATTATCTGAGGCTAGGGTGAAAGTGAGACTGGTCTGCGTGTTATTCTCGAGTTAGGTACATGCCACAAATTAACTCTTTTGTGGCATTGAGGACACACATCATAAAAATGAGACTGCGACATGCCTATACTCCTGAACAAGTTAGTAAAGAACAACTTGTTTTCTTAGAACGATGAAATTATCATTTGGCTTTCTTAACGACATTATACTAGGTTGAATTCTAATTTAAGTAGATAATAATTAAAGTAAGTCATCAAAAGGCCAATTCTCGAATTTAAAACGTTCAAATTCGTCGTAATCCCCATATCAGCGAGACTGAGATTAAAATGCGAGCGTTCTTAAAACTATGGGAATTGTCCCCCAAAACTAGACACGTACAAGACTTCTTGCCGAAAACGATCAGTAACTAAATGTCTTACGAACATGAAACTTATTCAACAGTACAACATTTTATGCGTCTATCCCACATCCCCCAGGACGTATGGCCACCATACCCACAACACACCCCAGTCCGTATCTAACTAAACTATATCGTACACGTCTTCAGAACCCGTAATTTCTGGAAGACAGCACGTGTTCCGATTCTATGGCGCAATTTGATGGTAAAAAAAACAAAGCGTCCCCTGTACGGATAAATAAGGGGATTAGATACGTTTTTTTTATGCAATGATTTGTGTCATAACAGCTCAGGGAAGTTTTATTAATAGCGAAGTTAATTTTAAAGGTGTAACAAATAATAAACGGGTTTTGATACTGTCTGAAGGCAATGGATGCGTTTTCTTGCAAATTTTTGGGCACTTGAACAGGATTCATGTCATATTATTGTTCCTGTGAACAGTTGCAAATTATACTAATTCTTTACTATAAACTTATTTAAAGAGTAGGTAACCGAGAAAAAAGGAATCGTTATAATGAAACCTCTTTACTAAAATTATCACAAGTTATTTTTTACCGCTTACAACATCCGTCAAGCGTGCTAAGAACAGTTCGTCGACACATGAGTCGGCTAGCCTGACCGCAAACATACTTTCATGTAGGTTCTTGACATGTTGTATCACGTATAAATTGATTTACAAAGTAAATTAAATGTAGTTTTTCCTTATCACAGCGCACCTAGAAAGTACTTACTCGAGTAACAAGCAAAAAACCTCGTTTCCAAGTTCTTTTTTTTTTAAGAGCCGTTCATTCACATTCCGAACGTCGTAATTCAAGACGAGCCGCGAGCGTTTTCTCACGCGTTCTCATTTCAAATTTAGGCGCGAAGTTGCTGCCGACACCGCTGCAGACGGCAGGGATGGGCGGCTATGATGACTAATATCTCGTAATGGATTGTTTAGTTACTCGTAATGTTTTGATTAATTATACTGTTATATTACTGCGCGTCGCGTCGCTCCGTAAAAAAATCTTAGGAATGTATTGAAGTCGTTTGAGGTCTTAATTAAAGATAATTCATAAGATAAGATGTGGCAAAAAGGTCAGTGTGATAGCATTGACATTAGAATTCACTTAATTACATCAATTAAGAAATAAAACACGGCAGAATATAATCTTACAAAGTGCATAGACAGTAGACACATACATTATGTCTAGATCTAGACATAAAAGCCATGGCTTAATTAAACCATAGAAATATAAGCAATAACAACCGTAGCAACATTCGTTTAATAAAATCAACCATTCTAATTTGATAAATCGATAATAGCTATTCGAAACTGAAGATTGGATTAGTCGATTATGCAAATCATTCGTAATGGTTCATCACAACACTAACGTCTTGACGGTTGCACGCGCCTGTCTTGTCTTAACGAACTCGAGTTTATTAACACATTTCTGGTAATTCGATAAAGAACCAAATCGTTTAGTCATTAAGTTTTAAGGTAGATAGACCTCACGCAGTCTGGCAGGCAGTACCGCCCACACAATAATAGCGGATGCGAAACGAATTTGCAGCAAAAAAATAATGCTTAGAAATAAACATGGCATTATGTTAAATAGAGGCAACTTGCCAGTGAATGTTTGTTTACAACTTGAAACAGACCATAGAACCTACCGGTATCGTGTGGTTAGAGAAATAAAATGTATGAAGAAAAAGTTTACAAACATAAAATGAATTCTTTGAATCTATTCATCAAAATTATTAGACTAGACTTCTACTACGAGGCCGACCGATTACACAGGTAATCGAGAACTCGCCTATTCAAAAATTGAATAAACACTATGTCTCATCTCTAAAACTCAACGAGGTATCGATTGTGCATAGATTATCACTCTGCAAATAACATAATTTGCATTAACGTAAAGGCACCTACTGAGAATTTTTCATATTTTCCTTAAAGGAAAAAGAACCAAAATATCGGTTAAGGGTATTTCCCTCCGTATCGATAGGTACAGGCACTGAATTAGTTTTAGATTAGACCTGAGGTTTTTCCGGTAGGTAACATACGTTAATTTTTAATACACATTGGTTGACACTACTGTGTGTATAGTATACTGCGTTTGTCAAAAACAAAATAAGTTTTCTCGATATCGTAATACATTTTAACACACAATTTTCAGAAAAAACTTAAAAGGAAATAAAATTGCAGTAAGTCTGCGTCACTCCCCATGGTCCTGCTGCTAAGCAATTAATTTAACATCGAAAACAAGTTGTCACCCTCGAGACGGCCATATTGCACAGAGGGGCCGACCAGCCGAGCCAGATTTTATTCATTCCATAAAAAGCGACTTTACAACCTACTTCCCGGCTAGACGCGGTCGCGTGTGAGCTAACGATCTCCCATTAATATTTAATACTATACTAGTTAGTTGCATACATATTTGAGTTTAGACGAGCCGACTCCCTGTATTATCCCGTAAGAGTAGCGTGGAAACGCGAGCGTAGTGCCCCACACGCAAACTTAATATGCTGAAACATTAAGAGCTTTTTATTTGTTAAAGACGTTATGTTTCAAATGAATTGCTTAAATTGTAACCACTGTTTTCGCTAGTTGCTATTATTGAGAGATTTTTAAGTAGCGTACAATCTGCGATTACTACAGACACAATTTAAACATGATCGCGTTTATCAAAATAAATAATAGTAGTTTTGTGGCTATTTTATAATCAGTCGGAAATGTATGAAATTTTTGACTCATTGTTGAATTCCAGGCGAATGATTTGTGTGTGTGAACTGTGAATGAACTTTATAGATGATAGTAAGTACTTAGGTACGACTAAGTTACTAATGAGATAAGATCCCTAATAGCCCAGTTTCGGAATGTTGGGGTTATCTGAAACTTCAGGTTTCAATATAATTAATGTAAAGGCTGTTTAATAGGCTCCAGTCGATTGCCAAAGTTTTAAGACCTGAAATACTTCGCCAACTCCTAAGTAACAACTTACCGAATTAGTCTAGACACTATAAAACATTGCAAAGACGCTCCTCCCGAAAAATAGGTTTAATATCCGTAGAAACCGTGCTTCTTCAAAACTTTCTTAGTCAAGGGGCCTGTCCAAACAAGCTGGGGAGACGAAAAGTGAAAAAAAAAAAAAAAAATCTGGCAGTTTTGTGAGACGTTATTTTTATCCCTCGCCAGTTCAGTCTACTGATTGATTTTTATAGATCCCGCCTAGTGTGTACACTGTTCGATATTTGAAATTAAATGTCAACTGGCTTTCGATAAACGCGGTAAAAACAGTTACCTATTAGCTGGCAACTTGGTAATATGCGTCCCGTGTGTGTTGTGTACTCAGATATTAATTACCCGTAAAGTGTAATACAATGTTTACATCCAGATGATTTTGAGGCAGTCGGCTGGCTTCTTAGAAACTCTATGAACAAAAACTAATAATAGTCCCGCAGATATTTCACAATGTGCAATTACACAGTTTTTCCTTGGTATACATTACAGTGCTAAAAAGATGTTGGATTACAACACGAATTGTTAGTGGCCGCGCGCGCTTGCAGGCGAGACGTCTCAAATATTCGAAGATCGCGCGCTTGCATCGATAGAGTAACGGACTTGCATTCCACAACAGACTCAGTGTAAAAGATGTTTGGAATTTTGGATTCCTTCTTGCAGCAAACACGGCTTGTACTTTGAGAATAAAGACAAATTAGATAGAAATAATGTTATTTGTAATTAAGTTTTACTCATTAGTGGAAATAGAAAAACTGCACTGACATCACGTGACATGTATTACGCGTGTATTACTGCATCGTATCTGTTACGGATATAAAGCTGGATATCCGTAACAGATTCACTAAACGAACTGTTATTGTTGGACGTAATTTTTCACCAGTGGAAGTTTTGCTTCCGAGTTACGAAGGCTATGATAGTTATTATCTCATGTTATGACGCAAAATGTTGCATTTAGATTCAGATATGCATTCGCCATGTAGTACTATCTGAATAGAAAATAACATTTAAATGCACGAACAGTTGCGAATTATGGCCATCCCTACATAATTCGACGTAGGTAATTAAACTTAATTATTTTTTATCTGAATTTGCACTGTGGCGTTATCTAGATCTGGCGCCAGTGGAACAGTGATTAGTACATTTTTTATAGTCTTAAAACGAGTGCAGAACTTCCTACTTCTCATTAACACTGTTACTTTATCCAATTAGGTACGTTTAGAATGCTTTTTGTAAGTAACACTATTAATAATCTACGCGAAATTTTATCATCATTTAAAAGCCAGCCAATCAAAAAGCCATCAATAACCGTTTACCAAACCACAACAAATAAATACAAGACTTTTTACGAACGTCATCATTCAAAATCACACAGTACAATAAAATATTTATTTAATTTAGTCATACACACGAGTACAAAGTCAGTCATCAGCCGCCCGCAGCGACCCATTCACTCGTTCAATCATTCATCCCGTAAAAGCGCGGGAACCATTGTTGAGGGATATCAAAGTGATTGACAGACTGTGTCAATTTAGTTATATAAGCTGTGGCGGCAACGACAGCACTAAAAATATACTCCCACGCGTTTGTAACTTCGTTGCAATCTTGACGTGGCAAACGAGAAGATAAAACCCAAACCGTGTAACTAGATAGACTACTAATCAATTTTAGTACTTTTATATCCTCTTCTGTCAAGCAGTATTAGAGAAAGAAGAATAACACGCATTAATCTTGTGATTTCGTAGCAACGAACTTTGGAATACGCATCGTTTTTAGTGACAAATTGTTGGCAACTAAAATAGATGATGTTTTAAAGAATTTTACTGAAACGAAGTTTTAATTGCTTTCGATATAAGTCTAACAATTTTTTGGACAAATCAGCAGGATATGAACGAGAGTTCAGCGTAAAACAATATCATAAATTAACGTTAATCGTGTTTATTTTCTATCGCGGCGAGCGCGTCAAGCTGCGCCTTCACCTGGGACCAACGCAAAAAAAAAAAAACGATTAAATATAAAGCATCGCGGCACGCGACTACAGTCCAACGAACTAAGGTTTGGACATTCTGCATAACCATAGTTTTTTTCAACAACCCCCCCCTTTTTACGACGAGTTTTTGTGCAAATCCCGCATCCATTGTACTTCGAAACGAAACCGTCCACAATGGTATCAAGGAAAAAAGTACCACTCGCACCTGGCGGGAAGACGCCGCCGACGACAACTAAGAAACGACGCAAGCGCCGAAACGTAACAGTCGTAAATCAATACTGTCCCACTATAAATAAGGGCTTAATTGCTCAATACAGAACTGGGGTTGCCCGCGGCAAAATTCGCGTCAGACAATTGTCTTGAACACACAAAGGCACAAGACATTGAGTAACGAGACGCCAAATATATGGGGATCCGTTTTTTCACATAGAGCAGATGCAGGTGATGCCAAAGTTATAGAAGACGGCAAGATTCAATTATTCGTGTATTGACAATGGGAATCTGGAGCGTTTATAATGCTGTTGCGATGCAGAGCGGAGGAGCTCATTCAAAGTTTGGAAAGCTGCACCGCCCTGAGGCTGTTCCAACCGGCGCGGCGCGCTAAGTCAGCCCATTATATCCCGTGAAAAGTTATAATAACATCATCTGTATGATAATACGCTAACGTTATAATTAAGTTCTATTTTCGAACCTAGTCTTCGCAAAAAATGGCGAAGTTTATTCGATATCGCTGTGTGCGGGATAGCAATTTGTTCCTCGGATCCGTTCGAATAAGACCAAAAATTATAATTTCTTGAATGTAATGAACACAGCATGGCAAAGTCAGTAGCGGAACAGAGCAAGTCATCATATTCACGCGAGCAAATTTGCGTGTAAAAGTTAATTGATTAATTAATTAAATTACGATAGCTACCGCGAAAATTAATTTTACTAGCATTACATGACATTTTTACATTCAATACGCTATTTTAATTTAGTAGTTTAGGGTTTGTTCAAAATAAGAATGCCATTTGTAAAAGTAAACGTTCTTTCAAACTTCTGTGTGGCAGATTATTTTCGCGCGTTTTTGTACGTCACGCACGCGACTGTCAGACCTCATAATTAATCCAACTATTATAACAAGACGCCTGATGTAAAGCATCTTTGATAATTACAATTTATGGGCAGTTCTGGTAACCACAATCAGTGCGTGGTCCCCTTCGGAGCTTAGCCGTTCTATGCAGCATAAACACGACCCCGAAATAATGTCCCTTTAAGAGCGTCGTAAACTAGCACTTTTGCAAATTGCTCGTAAATTATATATATACGAGTGAATAATATGCAACCATTTAAACAACAAGTCTATTATAATATACGTTCAGATGTAATAAAGTTTATTGTGAGTGGATACACAAAAGTTTTGGCAATTGTTCGATTTTATGGATCTTTATAATATTGTTGGAGTGTGTTAAGCCGCAATTTGAGGCGCCTCGTTGGCTGGTTGTAATTGTTACTGGTAGGTAAGTAATGCTATTATAGCACACGAACCAAGCCCGTGTTTTATGTGTGGAGACACGAAATCTGCATAGCCTTTTCCCAACTTTGTCGAAGGCGGCTTCCAATCTAACCAGACACATGGACTTCTGACCGTAACGGCTGTCAAAGATCTACATATGACAGCCGCCAGACCAACGGCTGTGGATTCCGAGGCACGGACAATTACACAGATAAGAGAATCAGATATTAATTAAAACGCCTTTGCTATTATGGCCAGAAGAGTACTAATCAACAATGTTTTTTTAACATAATCCTCTCCATTTGCAAAATCGAGATTGTAGCTGAGTGAAATTTCCTAATTTTATTATGATACTAGCAGCGCTTCGTGGTTTCACCCGCGTAGTTCCCGTTCCCGTGGTAATACGGGGATAAAATATAGCCTATGTCACCCGGGGATAGTGTAGCTTTCCAACAGTGAAATAATTTTTCAAATCGGTTCAGTAGTTTCGGAACCTATTCAATGCAAACAAACAATTAATTCTTTCCTCTTTATTAATAGTATTATGATATAAACTTTAGAAGATTTTCCTACTCTCTCCAATCTCAAAGTTTTGAATCAGAAACAATAACTCGCAGACAACATGACGCAACTTCGCAACAAGGAAACACAACATGTTTTGTTTTCGAAACAAACTGAAACAAAACATTGTGTTTCACAACATATAGGAACAATATACAATACCTTACACGTGGTAATAATTATGAATTTGAATTAAGTTTAGGACAAAGAGTATTGATATTCCTAATGATAACAGAATACAATTTGTGTTTCTACGGGGTACAATTAAATACCGAAGCGTTTCGATGTTACTAGTGTAAGCAAGATTTTTCAAGAAGATATATTATTCCCTGACCTAGCACAATTAAACTGACATTTTTTCATAAAAATCTGTTTACTTCATGTTCATATGTAACGATTCAGTTACTTTGTGTATTTAATTTCATCTCCGGTGAAGGAAAATATCGTGAGGAAATCGGCATGTTCTAGAACCAAACATTCAAAGACATGTGACATCTACCAATCCGCACTGGGCCTAGAGAAAAAAAACATTTCTGTTAGCGTTCACGCCAAACGCTACGCCAAAATGTATGGGAATGACTTTACCCGCGGAAAGGACAAGACGTAATCCTTCCGCTGATAATGTCATTCCCATACATTTTAGCGTAGCGTTTTGCGTGTACGCTAAGAGAAATGCGTTTTGTCTAGGCCTGGTGGGCCCGCGTGAGTCAATTGCCCACTTCGTCTCACAGAGAAGAGGCCTGTGTCCCAGCAGTGCGAACAGTTTGGTGATAGCAGTGGTGAGAAGCCTCTAGCTGCAAAATAACCAAAAAAATAAAAATCCAGTTCGGTGCAACTTACTCCGTTAGGTCTCAACTGCAAGACAGAGCAACCTTTGATCATAGGTTTGACAAAGCCAATGAACTGCTATTAGTAAGGTGGAAGGATATGAGCGTTTGTACCATGGCACAGTGTGTTATAGGACCTGAGTTGCGGTCATGTCTCGTTTATGTGTCCATTCGATAGATCTAGCCATGATACAGCGTTGCTAAAAATACCGACGGTATTTTTTTGCTTAGTTATTTAGATATGATTTTTTTAGTGAAAGGGCAATGGCCTTAAGAAAATCTTAATTTCAAGATTACTCAAAAGATATAAAACATATAGTTGTTTTTTAAATTGATTAAGATGTTGCAGGATTTTATATAACTACATTTTAAAATAGAGGGTTGTAGCTTAAATTATTGAAGAGTAAGGATTTTTTTTCTGAATTTCACATATATTTATTTTTTAGCATTTTTTTTTTTACATAAAATAGTCACTACTGTTAGTAATCATATTCTAAAATTTCACAAACTAAACTCATGCGGCAAAGGAGATAAATCGTTTCTATGTATTTTAGGAATTTCTATGGAAATAGGGTTGTACGTAATAAAAATTGTGACATTATTCAATACCTAGTACCTTTATCGTATCGTTTGAGGCGAGATATTCGCCGAATCGTACAGCGACGAGGGTGATAAGGAGCCGAGAACACTTCCGAAAAAATTATAAATAATAGAATGAAAAATAGTTTTGCCACAATTATTAGCAAAATATGACAAACTTTATTTTTATCCCCGCTTTGCTTTCGCTAGGTTGAGAGAAGCAAAGGCCACTAACAGCCTAATATGAAAAATATAAAATTTTAATAATTTTGTATTTAGAACACTAATGTTAATCTGTTCAGTATTTCTAAACAAATTTAATAACACAATTTAAATATTCAAAAAACATTAACGCCTCTTTGCCAAGGAATCCAAGTCTCTATTTATGGAATCAGGTGTGCCTTTTGGGTACAGGGCTTTTAAAATGATGGCTGTCCTCTCAACTGTTTATATGCTTCTGTTTCAAACAAATTAAATAAATCTAGCCGAGTCAATGCTACGGGTCGATCGTCTTTGCATAATTGGTCTCCTAGCATGTTAACAGGTACACCCGGAGAGTGAAGAGTACCTATATCTGCCACTCGCTGACCAAAATGAGGGTTGGCGCCCTCATGTCCCTCTTGTACTAAGTCACTCGGTCGAGGCCCGAGATGACATCCCCCAACAGGATGGGTCAGCTCCTGTTGAGGCGAAGCAGCGCCATGGGTCTTTGCCGGCTCCATGACGCCTCACCCTCGCTTCTCCGGACATCGTGTATAAGTATTGGGTTTTAGCATAGCTTAACGAGGGTGGACCCCTTCCCAATACCACACGATGCCCATCATAAAAGAAAAAAAAAAAAACAAAATGTTACAATCACTTTGTTGACAACCCTAAGAAAATCTTTAAAAATCGATATCTCTGGTACCCAGCCTTTGTAGCGGCTGATTTTTTGTACGAATGTACATAAACATGTATACAATATAAATACACTGAAAGAAAATACGACCATGCAATGTTTCGCCGGAAAAAAAATGATTATGAAATGATATAAAAAATAAAAAAACTTTTTACAAGAGTTTGATTAATCAGTTATTTATACGTTAATTTGTTCTTTTCGTCATGGTCTATTATACCGCTAATCAGTTTATAGTTAAATAATAGACAGAATGGAAGTAATCACTTTTTTTGGTTTCTATGGACTTTTCTCGATTTTTTTAATTTCTCAAAAACTACTATAGGTAAAGTCACCGGGATTTTTTTAAACGTTTTTCCTAAGAATCTCTTTCTAATAAGCATTGAAAATGGTGATGACCGCAACTCGGCTCCCATAACACACTGTGCATGGCTACTATGGTGCCCAATGAAGAAAGAAAACGTAGATGTGAAGATTCCACTGCTGTTCCAAAATTATAATAAAGGTATGGAGTTGATGGATTGGATCAATCTATATCGCTGTACCGGATTGCGATTCATGGCACGGGTTTTATTCACATAATTCGTGGGTGGAGGAGCCTGGGGGAGGCCTATGTCCAGCAGTGGACGTCTTTCGGCTGAAATGATGATGATGAATGACTTGGAGGATATGGTTGTGGCAAATGCTTGTCGTTTACATGCAACGAACATCCCATGGATAAACTTTTGTTTCGACGCAATATTTCTCGCTAATATTTGCGGCAAGAAACACGACAAAAGGCTTAACCGTCTTCGTCTTTGGTCGAGGGTTTTACCCTAAGATGGTTTGGGACACCGACCAAAAAAAATGAGAAGCAGCTTCGTTGTGTTATTTGCCACTCATGAGTCAGCTGGGAGGGCAAGAAATGTCTAAAGACCCTTTGCGTCGAAAAGCATTGCTTTGAAAAATGTCACTTTTAACGGTCATAAACGCCTCTTAACTTTTAATCAATAGTTAACAATCTGATTTGCAAAATTCTTATTTATAAACGCTATTTAGCGGAAAGAGGCCGCTAAGCAATGGATTTGTAGCTGTCAAAAATAAACACCAACCGTGCCCCGTTTAAAGCTTGCTAAGAGGCAAAATGGCGGATTTTATTTGAATCAGCTGATCGATAACTGTAAACAAGTTTAATATTTTTTATTAAAATACATTGAAACCTCAGTGCAAAAGCAATAGGAACTTTTATAGAATATACATAAGTACTCCTACATGTTTCTAAATGAGAATTTCCATGTAAACAAGCGTAAAGCACTATGTAAATACATAGCTAATATCGGCTACTGCGTTATCATTAATTCGGTCAATTTACAATGGAAAGTAGAGAAATTCAGAGGATACATTACCTTTTCCTGTTTACTCCTATCATGGGAGCGTATTATTTTCATTGCTACCATCGCAAACACAATGAAATTTAACATAAATAATAAATTATTTTATTCAAATACAAATAATTCGATGACATTTTTTACTAAATATGTCTGTCAAAGTCACGACAGATACAAAATTCGTGCATTTGCGACTTTATTCTTAGAATCCTGTTTTAGGCGACTATTTTGATTATAATAATAGGTCTTTACCTATGAAATTGCCGTTTTGTATGAAAAAATTTCAACGAATTTTTTTCATGAATTTTTTATTTGTATTAATCGAAGTAATCACCCATGCAATCAATGCATCTTTGCCATCGCAGTGGCAGTTTATTGATGCCCTTCTTAAAGAAATCAGCTGGACGGGAGGCAACAAATTCTTCAAAGGCATTTTGTACTGCCTCTCGGGTATTAAATTTTTTTCCCGCCAAGAAGTTATCCAAATTCTGGAAAAAGTAGTAGTCTGTAGGCGCAAGGTCTGGTGAGTAGGGCGGATGACGGAGAGCTTCCAACCCCAGTTCTTGCAACTTGGAGACCGTCTGCTGTGCAGTATGAGGTCGCGCGTTGTCGTGCAGGAGCAGCGTAGACGAGCGATTGACCAATGCTGGTTGGAGATGCGCCAGCTTCTCCATCATTGTGTTCAGTTCTTCACAGTACACATCTGCAGTAATGCTCACCCCGTTTGGTAAGAAGCTGTGATGAATCACACCGGCGCTAGACCACCAAACAGTGACCATCACTTTTCTAGGGGTAAGTTTTCGTTTAGGGCATTGTTTAGGTGCTGAACCAGGATCCAACCAACTTGCTGAGCGCTTACGGTTATCAAACAGAATCCATTTTTCATCGCAGGTAACAATGCGGTTCAAAATTCCTTCATTTGTGTGTCTGTTGAGCAGTGCAAGGCACGTCTCGACGCGTACTTCGCGCTGGCGATCATTGAGTTCGTGGGGCACCCATTTGTCAAGCTTTTTTACCTTGCCAATTTGACGCAAATGGACCAATATTGTTTTGACGCTAACGTCGAAAGCTGCTGCTAATTCAGCCGTAGATTGTGTATCATCAGCTTCCACAATCGCCTTTAATTCGTCATTGTCGACCAAAGTCTTCGGACGACCGCGAGGTTCATTTTTCAGGTCGAAATTTCCAGAACGGAAGCGAGCAAACCAATAACAGGTGGTGCGTTGGTTTGTAGTGTTAGCTCCGTAAACGTCGTTGATGTTGCGTGCCGCTTGTGCCGCGTTGCTGCCACGACGGTACTCATATTCCATAATTACTCGAATTTTTAACGTATCCATGATGACGAAAAAGATTGAAATGCGATGAAAATGTAACACTAATCAATAAAGAAATGACTACTTTTAGAAAAAAAAAACCATGTTTTTAAAATAAAATTAATTTGAAATTAGAATTCTTAGCCAAACAAAAATTATTTTGATTTGAAATGGCCAGTACTGCAGAACGGCAATTTCATAGGTAAAGACCTAATATGTGCTGAACGCATAATTTCACCTCTATTTCGTTTCGCTACTAATCACCTCCAAACTAGCGCTTATAAATAAAGAAAAGTTAATTTTTCATTAGGAAGTAACCAATTGTTAAGCTAAACAGTGGCTAATCAGTGGTTAGCGAGTTCTTTTTTATAAATAAGGCTGTAAGTGGCCAATGTATCCAATCGAGTACACCCCCTAAAAACCAACAAAACAATTTATTTTCGTTTTTTTTTTTTTTGTCTTTTTGTATTTCTTAACACTTAATTCATTATTAAAAAAAAACTTTTGAAACCGCAACGTTTTCACTTTACATTTGGACATTAATGGGTTCATCATCATTATTTCAGACGAAAGACGTCCACTGCTGGACATAGGCCTCCTCCAAAAGGAGGGTTTTGCCATAATCGCCACGCTTGGCAGGCGGGTTGGCGATCGCAGTATGGTGGTAAAATGCATAGAGAACGCTGCTGCCCATTCTCTAGTAAGTCCCTTAGTCGCCTTCTACGACACCCACGGGAAGAAATGGGATGGTGCTATTCTTTTACGTCCGGCACCACACGGAACGGTTTAATGGCGGCGGATTAATGGACTAATAACGCTATAAAATATGGGGCCAGACTCCATAAAAGTTTATTTGAGTAAATTATTTACATTTAAAAAAGAAATCTGCAATCAAACTGCACATAAACAAACCATCTACCTGCAGACATACCCATTAAATGATTATGTACTTGTTAAGTGTTACTTCAGGTAAGGTACGCCCGCATTAATTAGGAGGGTAGTATGAAAGATTGATGATGTTCCAACGTCATTAACGCAGCGCAGGCGCATGACCTGTTCAACTTGGAAGAGTTACGCTAAACAGTGCGTATAATTAATGAGCAGATATTCAGTTATTGCAATAAAAGAATCAACTTTTATTAAGAATTATGTAAATGGAAATAAAATTCTGTCTGGAATATAACGGGTTCCTTACTAGACGGCTAGGAGAATGAGCGTACTCATTCCCTAACTCAATATTAAATTTGTAGGAATCGGCTTATTTGACAGCGAAACGACATCTAATGGAAATCTACAGCCGGACGCCATCGAAATCTATTGAGGATACTCGACGTCCATGTCAGACATTTCCGACTCCCAATTGATTCCAATAAGCGTCATAAGAACTACTTGTAAGACAACAATACACATAATTGTACGAGAAAGTGGCGCCAACGAGTCACGAGCTTGGTCACACAATACCTCATTTAAGTGATCGAAAAGTCAACAACACTATAATCGTATGCCCGGACCGACTATACGATTAGGTATATCGATTATTAAGTTCCGATTCACCCTTTTATTTTGTCCACTTCCTTTGGAAGCGTTATATTCCATATCTGGACAAAACATCCGGTGCTGTGAACCCTTCAGCTTCGCTTTGTTTGTAAATATAAAAACATTTAAAATGTAAAGCGTTACGTGAGTCACACGGCTGGGGATTAGGACGCAAATACACCGGTAGCTAAGCGACAGAAAGCGAAACCAATACTATTTTTAAAGCGCACGGTTTTATAAACATAGGGAAGTTCCGTCCCACACTCAACGTAGGCGACTTTCTAACTAACACGACACTGTTTTCAGATCATCGAACTTTCGTTTGATGTTGCTAATATTAGACTACGAAATTAACGTTATAAAATGTACTCCGGTTTTAGTGCCGTAGAAACTACATAAGCGACACTTACTTTTATTTACATTGGGATGAGTATATTTTTGCAAAATGAAAACTATAATTAAAGAATGCTGTAACCACTAGCGTATTCCTCTCATGAATTAAATTCTTTCATTTTCTCTAAATAAATGAAAATCTCACCATTATTGGCTGTTTAATTTCATTTTTTCAACACTAACAAACTGATTTTCTTGAACCCTAATAGTTAGTACAATTCCCCAACTGTTATTTTTATTAAACTATCATAATTCATAAGACAAAATCTCAGCATCACACTTTCAGTGTGTGCGCATCTTAACACAACGCACGGGTCAAATTGTCCCAAAAAAGAACAAATAAAACTAATAAATTAAGCTGTTTGTATTCTCTTAATACAGTAGAAATGTGGCACTTGTAAGATTATAGATAACAGTTTTTTTTTAGCAGTTCATAAAGTACGTGAGAGTTATGAAATATTTATAGTGGACACCGAATTTATTATTCAAAGTATGAAACCTACTTAAAGTTTGGGATTGTAGGGTTCTTTGACTACTGTTTTATGACTACGAGAGATTTAAATAAACTAAGTACTTATATTATTATTATAATAGCTGCAAGTCGCCTACAACTCGTTGTAAGAACAAGATCTACAAAGTTTAGTTAGTGCATATTACTCAATTAATCTGGTAATATTCAACTCGGAATTGCAGTCCACTGCTGGACATAGGCCTCTCCCAGGCAACGCTACAACAACCTGTCCTCCTTCTGCTAGTTATCAATCTGCCTAGACTTTTCCTAACTATCTGGGTCGGCTTCCAGTCTAAATTCAGCTAAATACCAGTAACATGTAAAAGGCAGCCATCAGATAGCTCCATGGAGCGACTGCATATCTGACCTCCACAATTAACTAGTAGTAATATGATACCCTTTTGTAAGATTGGATGGCGATCTGACTTTCGGGGTTCCGACGAACCGTAACGACTGACAAAGATCAACGAGTGACAGCCGGGACTATAAGCTTAACGTGCTTCCCAAGGAGGAGAGTTTATAATATAAAGATGGTCACCTATCTACGGACCAACCGCAACTAGCGTAGCTTGACCCGATCTATCGATTCGAGTGACTGTTATTACTTAACCACAATGATTCTTTAAAATTACCAACCTACATACTTAATACGATATGCAAAGGTGCTTGCAAAGACCTAGAAAAGTCTAAACGTCTTGTTGCGAATGCTAAAACCGTTATACCTTCATTTTCCAGAAAGATATTGCGTAAGCAAACGTATAAATGCAAATCAAATAATCAAGTTACACGAAATCAAACTCCCTACCTAAGTTATACGTATAAATTGCGCTGACATATCAACATTATTCTAAGTACACTAAGTAAATGCTAAAGTCTGACGCGTACAGTTTAATTTATTATAAACTAAAGAATGCAGTGTCCTCACGACTTTCTGTGCAGGAAACGTGCTGCAAACTGACTTCCACCATGCCTGAATATATTAGTATCCTTTTCATAGAAAGGCTATATTTATTCGAACTAGACGACTACCCAGGAAGCCTCAAGAAGCAGTACAAATAATTTTTGCAATTAATTGGAATCGCTTTACGAAACTGCCTTTTGGAACCTTTCTTGGAAAATTCTTGCAGTTTGTAACGTTCAAAAGTGCATTTCAAGGGTCTAATTGAAATAATTAGACCCTTGAAATGCACTTTTCGGGCCCTATCAGAATACCAGCGCTGCGACACTTTTTATCATGCTGAGATAGTGGCCTTTTGGCCTCGTACAGGACCTTGTTTTTTATTTTTACTTTTTTATATAAATCGAATTTTAATTTTAATAAGTACCTAGCGTAGCGTTGTAGTGTTTTAGTTTTTTACTGTTTACTTTTATTGTGTTGTAGTTATGTTTGTGATATTCCTGTGCGAGTCTAATAAATACTTTTTCTTTCTTTCTTTCAAATATACGAATTCATTTCAACTGTCAATTTAATAAACATTTAATGATCGAAACCTCGAAGGAGGTGAGGTGTATTGGTAAACCAAATTTCACCAGTTATGAATTCGGACGTATCATTTAGGAAAGGTATTGTACGTAATATCTGTAATGAATTACCTAAAGCTAAATACAATACATCTATATGTTGAGTTGCGGCCGCCAGCCCGTATTACCTATTACATCCCTGGTGCCTAATCCTTATAACTTAATTTAATCATTAGGCTAAGTATTTAAATACTCATAACAAAATATTTGTCACAAAACTAAAATTAGTTAACACAAATCGTACTTATTTATGATAATGAAGAAACCACTCGTAAAATAGCCTTAATGATCAACTATCAATAATTATGGCTGTTATTAATTTAATATTTGAATAATACCTACATTTCAAATTCCTCGTGAACGAGAAAAATTAAAAGTAGGAACTTGAGTAGTGTCGGTTACTATGCCAATGGTGGTGATGCCGAGAAATGTATTCAAATTGACATAAGAAAGGAATACCAAACAGCGATGCGCTGTGCCTCAATGGAAGCCGGAGGCATTCAAATTACTTTTCCGAAAACCGAATTCCAAGTAGTTCTGTCTACGTAGGTTCAAGGCTGGTTTATTCAAATTTCCTATTCGAATTGCATAACCTGTTATTTCACAACATTTCACACGGGTACGAAGCTAGACAGTCCTTGACCGTTGAAAGTGTTTAAGGCAGATTAACGGACGTCAAAACGTGAAGCTTCTTTAAACAATGGATGCCTGACATGTTTGAAAATATTTACGTGAGTGTTCAATTGTTTGATGGTGTTGATAAGTTCTGTGGACCTAAATAAGTTTGATTTTATTAGTTTTAAATGTGATTTTAAAAAGTAATCCTTGATTAACCACTCTTTACGCCACGGTCGTCATGGCAAGCTGTATTTAGTACAAATAGGAAAAAAAAACAATAAATACCTATTTAAGATTAATTTATTTGTTTTAATCAACGCACCGTATTAAGTTTTATTTATTGTAGATTGTTCAAAAATTCAAATTCCTTGAAAAAAATCATAATTATTACGAAGATATGAATTCCATTTTGATTTTTCAGATAAATCTTGATAAATAACTTATTTCAGCTTCAATAACAATTACCTATTAAAATTTCTGAATATTTACCTAGAAGTATATAATTTCACCATTCTTAAAATTTATAATTTGAACCAAGTAGCGTCATCTACATTTGTAAAGAACTAAATTGGTTTTCGCTACTCACCACTAGATGGCGCTGAAGTATGCGAGCCACCTAGCGGTTACGTTGGTTGAACAAAGTGATATGGAAACTTACCATAAACGCCATCTGGCGTGGAGTAGCCGAACAAGTATCTCACTTGCTAAGCAACAATCCGAACAGCGCCATCTAGCGAAAACACTGCATCCAATGTGCACTTTTTAATCACACAATTCGAAAAACTGTTGACACCATTTCAATAACATTATTATTTTTCACGTTAAATATTGGTCGTTTGCACGATTTTTGTTACATTTGTTCAAGATAAAATTACTTTTAGCACATTTTTTACACTGGCACATGTGGTATTTGATTTTTGGTGTATTTATCTGAAACAAAAAGAAAATGTAATTAAATTTTTAGAGCAAGTTTTTTTGAGTGAACTTATATGCTTGGCTATAAGCATATAAACTTTATGACCACTAGGAGAATTATGTAGTCCCGGAAGCACAGCAACAATATATTACACCGATTAGGTCAAATGCTATTGTTTTTGCCGCATTAATATTTTTAAACGTGTAAAAACATATAAATGGTAATCTAATAGACACTTTATGAACAATGGACTTGCAAAACTGATGGGATGACTTCATCCGTCTGATGAAACATGGATGACATCTTAGAAATTATAAAACAACGTAATTACAAGAACCTATTGTAGACGTAGTCAGACTAATAACATTAAAATCTAGTAATATCTATGTATAACTGAAATATACAGCTGATTTCATACATATGTCTTTTTTACTGTCATTAAATGTAAGAATCAAGTTTTCTGTTTGCCTGTTATTATGATTTGAATAAATTCTATCATAAATATCAGGACATATTTACCTGTCAAGCTATATCTAGTGAATTGTCTAATGAAGTGTTTTGTTACATAATGCACTTATTCTGCATAATAAAAAATAAAAAAAATGCTTCTTGAGTGGTTAATTTTCTTCAAACTAATTAAGTACTTAAGATTAATATACGAAATCAGATTGCATAGCTACCACGAAAAGTAATCTTCTTCTAAACATGCAATTCAATTTGATTAATGCATTTAGAAATTGACAATGAAAAGATTGCCTATGTGGCACTTGCACATGGCTGAAAAAATATTTTACTTGTGATAGACATTACTACATTCGAGGACTCAGATTTTAACTTACACATCTGTTTTGGTAGCATGGAATATTAATAAAAATAAATAATATATGTTTATGATATTTATTTACTCATACTCCTACAACATTATAGGGCTTATATGGTACTGTCATGTAAGGTGGTATGATAACTACAGGTGGAACATGAATAGAAAAAAATAAAAACATTATGACCTTTCTAGAATGTCCTTCAAATGCAACTTGTTTTTTTCTTAATTTTAATCATCTAAATAATCATATTATTTTGTAATACGTACCACAAACACTTCATCCAACTGAATACTAATCCAGGAAGTAGGATTCATGATGACACTGGTTCGTAATAAAACAACCAAAGTATTTTCCAACCTAAGATTCCAAACTTATTTTAACACTGTTGAACACACGTTTTCTTAAGGATAGACCGAAAAACTGGGCTCGGGTGGGGGCGGGTGCATGAATAAGACAGCTCTTATGAATCTAAGGTCACCTTGCAGCACACTTTTAAACTGAAACTTTACAATTAGCCTGAAAAATGCAAGCACGTGCACATAGAAATGCACCTATTATGCACCACGTAATTTTGTCTCAAAATTTTATATATTCACACACTAGACAAGCCTAACGAGCGTCACTATAGCACAACGAGCCGATTATCGAGGGTTTACAGCCAATTTAACACGTGAACTTTATAACCAATTCGAATTACAGCGGCTGAAAAAACTACACAAAGAAAACATATGATCGATCGAAATTGAAGTGCACATGGAGTTGTCTATGGTTCGCCTCCTGTCATCTGTGAGGAACGGGAAATGAAAACGAATATAGAGCCATAGAGGACCTGTCCAAAGATGGAATTATTTCATTATTTATAATCCTGGTATTGATAACTTTGCATTCAACTTAGAGTCATTTTTGTATCAGTTCTTTGGTAATAATTGCTCTGAGATTCTGTAAATGAACGAATCGAGTAAATGATACTAGGGGAAATTTCCTGTAAAGCGAAAGTCTCCGTGATGAAAGTCCACGAAATAATAGTTTTCGTACTTACCGTAATAATGTTCTAATTGAGCAGTGTAAATAACTTTCATAATCATGTCGTCGTCATTAAAGCCTGCAAAAATAAAAACAATGACAATGAAAAATAAAAGCATAAAGTTCATACAAAATTGATTAAATTTCTGTAAAATTACCGGTTCATTTTCCACCCATAAACTTTCGAATTCCTTTTCGAACTTTCCGACTATATTCTGATGAGATGTAACTATGACACTTTCATGATTGGAAACCATAGCCTGGGTAGACCAGTTCAGTGAACCAGACATAACGAAACCTATATTTTGCTTGTTCTTTGGTGCTTCTTTCATAGTTTTGGTGAACTGTGCATGTATGTTTAACTTTTCCGCGTATGCTTTTAATAAGTTCTTCCGTTTAATGGCTTTTGGCCCGTCAATTATACAAAACTTATGGTGCATCAAAATTGTTTTCTTATGTGTCTGCACTTGAATGAAACCTGGAAAATAGAAGACATGAACATGTATCAATAAAATAACTATCACTAAAGTGAAATCAGAATTTTGTATCAAATTTACTGCACAAACAACATAGCAATAGAATTATAAGTACTCACTATATTCTAGTAACTTTTTAATTTGCGATGGTGGTGTGAACGCCATATCACTGTCAACAACTATTCGTACTAAAACATGTTTCTGTCCCAGCCGTATAATTTGTTCTGCTATTTCACTGCTTGTTATCAAATACATACACACATCCAGGGTTTCACGTGCTGATTTTATGTATTTAATTAATTTGAAGCAGTTCAGCTCTCTACTTTCACAAATAGTAATGTCCTTGTTATTAGGTGGTATTCTTATTGTATGTCGGACTACGTCGTCTGAGAATAGAATTACATCGTTTATTTCTCGATTTTTAATACTTAAAACTTCGTTACATGTATTGTCACTGGGACTCTCGTGTTGAGAGACCTTTCTTGAATCGAAGAAATATTTATAAGCTTTTTTCACTATTTGTGTTGCGACAACCATCGTCGCTGTAGATGCAAGTAGAATCTTCGCGTTTCTCCAATCCATCGTTATCAATTTACTGCATTCGTTACTAATTTAAAACTATTATAAATGAAAGATAAACTTTTAGATATCAGCAGTCCACCATGTTGTCCACGCATCTGCCTAATTTTAGCATGTCGTAAGTTATTTAGATTCAGATTGTTCTTTGAGTACCCTCAAGCAAATTGTTTAATAAAAAAAAATGTGTAAAAGGGTGGATCTTCCTAAGTTTTTAACTCCATTGATTTTTACTTTAATTGGAAGAAGAAGTTTATGGACCGTGAACATTCGAGCAACAAAATCTTGGTTGATATCCATTTTACAAAATCTCTATTTTCATTTCAACAGCCGTTTTTCATTCAAAATTGAATGAACTAAAAACTAGGCTGAATGTGTCATGACTTTCGCCTGACGTCCAGAGTATGACTTTAAAAAATACCAACAACAACAAACTGAGAGATAACGAATTTTGATAAAATTTTGATAAATAGCGCCTTTGTTATAATTAAACCTTTCGAATGAAAATTTAAGTGAAATAATCCTCTAGCCATAAATTGTCCTTTTATTTATTTAGTTTCTAAAATTAGATTCATGGATTCTGTGTGTCGCATTTAGAAGATAGCAAGATGCCAAAGATTCCGTATAAATCCCCCGAATTATTACATGAAGACGACGAGGATTACGAGATTGTGTCGTTTGAAGACTTTTGTGACAAGTCTCCTGGTTCCAAAACGGATTTATTGACTTTGAATGACAATATAAACTATCGCCTTTGTTACGAAGGTGATAAGAATTCTAAATTAGCTGAAATTGAAGGCGAGAGTTCAAGAAGTGCTGATAGACAATCGGAGACTTCACTAAATGGACCCAAGGGTGTTACTTTTAAGAGAAAACTGTCGAATTCGTTCGCTCCTTTCGGGAGGTACAATAATGCTAAAGGGGGTAAAGCCCCACTGTTTAGTGGTGTCATTCCTAAGCCGAGGAATGAAGGCGAATCTGGTTCCAGAGAGCATAGGTATGTAATTAATATTATTACAATAATTTCATTTTCAGCATTATAGTAGCTGTGTATTGGATCAGTGGGTCGTCTTAGGGGCTTGTATTGTAAAACTACCTGCAACTCACGTCCAAGTGCGTATTTTGCATACGTTTGCAGTAGCAGCTGTGTATTCAACAGCTTAATGTAACTACCCTTGAAACACACTGGCAATTAAAAGGCATTAAATTGCTTGCTCGCCGCCACCCCTAGGACGGGCCACTGACCCAACATTGCCCAGCCAAAATGACCTATAGTTGTGTGTATAACTATCTTAGAACTACTTTTGATAGATGGCCCACAAGCTTTGTTGCCTTAAACTATGTGTACTGATCTAGACTCTGTTATTGAGAAGTTACTTATCTTCTTCTTCGTCCAAGGTGTTGCTGGCCTTCCTCGAGGAGCTGGGGTGGATTGAAAAACTGATTTTCCCACCTGTATGCAAAATATGCTGTGACATTGAGTTGCAAACATCAACCCATATTTCCTATTCTTTTTCCCCATGCACAACGGACCGAATGGAAGTCTACTTGTAGAAAAGGGAGTCCCATCATCATCATTATCTCTATTTTTTTTTTTGTCATTACCTCAATGCAAAGTCTAAGTCAATGCATTTATGTCAAATAGGCACTTAAAAGGAACTTTTGAACATCAGCATTTACATTAAAATAGAATTGATTCTAGTCACCCCTTCCAAATTGTAGTTGCGTATGGAGAAGAATGGGCAAGAAACTCCACTGTTACTCTTTTAAAATGTTGTACAATATTTAACATACATTCATTATAAAATTATGTGTGAAAACGATGCACCCAGGATAAAATTACCATACCAAAATAGGTAAAAAAAGAACTAAAGTGAACTGAGTGAGTGAGAGATAAATAAATTTTATGATAGATGCTGCATGGACCTCACATATTTACTTATAATTCATAATGCTGAGGACCCAGACACATACAATGTGTCTCCAAGTTATTCGGACTACTGCAGGGTAACCTGCGCGCCTCCAATAATTATCTCGATCCCGTACGCAAAATACGCGCTTTGACGTGGAGTTGCGGACAACAGCCCGTTTTACCTATTACCTACCTATCATCTCGATCATATCTGACCTGAAGTTCCCAATGCAAACCGGTAATCTAAACATTATTGGTATTTGATTTATTGTTAAAATTAATTTAACTATACCAATGAACCTCATGAAAGCCGAAAAAGATAATCAATCAAGTATCTTGACTTGGCTCGCGAGCTTGTTGACATGTGGTATGAGAACTCAGCTATCATTGTGCCGATAGTCGTAACAACCAATGGGCTAATAGCCACAAGCCTCGACAACCACAGGCTAAGGAACAGGCTGACCTTGGGCAGCTAGATCAAGAGCTTAATTCAGAAAACGGTTCTCCTCTCTGTAGCCCTGACCGCCCCTGTTCCCAATACCAGTGGGCTACAATTATTAATATATTGTAATAATAGGTCTTTACCTATGAAATTGCCGTTTTGTATGAAAAAATTTAAACGAATTTTTTTCATGAATTTTTTATTTGTATTAATCGAAGTAATCACCCATGCAATCAATGCATCTTTGCCATCGCAGTGGCAGTTTATTGATGCCCTTCTTAAAGAAATCAGCTGGACGGGAGGCAACAAATTCTTCAAAGGCATTTTGTACTGCCTCTCGGGTATTAAATTTTTTCCCCGCCAAGAAGTTATCCAAATTCTGGAAAAAGTAGTAGTCTGTAGGCGCAAGGTCTGGTGAGTAGGGCGGATGACGGAGAGCTTCCAACCCCAGTTCTTGCAACTTGGAGACCGTCTGCTGTGCAGTATGAGGTCGCGCGTTGTCGTGCAGGAGCAGCGGAGACGAGCGATTGACCAATGCTGGTTGGAGATGCGCCAGCTTCTCCATCATTGTGTTCAGTTCTTCACAGTACACATCTGCAGTAATGCTCACCCCGTTTGGTAAGAAGCTGTGATGAATCACACCGGCGCTAGACCACCAAACAGTGACCATCACTTTTCTAGGGGTAAGTTTTCGTTTAGGGCATTGTTTAGGTGCTGAACCAGGATCCAACCAACTTGCTGAGCGCTTACGGTTATCAAACAGAATCCATTTTTCATCGCAGGTAACAATGCGGTTCAAAATTCCTTCATTTGTGTGTCTGTTGAGCAGTGCAAGGCACGTCTCGACGCGTACTTCGCGCTGGCGATCATTGAGTTCGTGGGGCACCCATTTGTCAAGCTTTTTTACCTTGCCAATTTGACGCAAATGGACCAATATTGTTTTGACGCTAACGTCGAAAGCTGCTGCTAATTCAGCCGTAGATTGTGTATCATCAGCTTCCACAATCGCCTTTAATTCGTCATTGTCGACCAAAGTCTTCGGACGACCGCGAGGTTCATTTTTCAGGTCGAAATTTCCAGAACGGAAGCGAGCAAACCAATAACAGGTGGTGCGTTGGTTTGTAGTGTTAGCTCCGTAAACGTTGTTGATGTTGCGTGCCGCTTGTGCCGCGTTGCTGCCACGACGGTACTCATATTCCATAATTACTCGAATTTTTAACGTATCCATGATGACGAAAAAGATTGAAATGCGATGAAAATGTAACACTAATCAATAAAGAAATGACTACTTTTAGAAAAAAAAATCCATGTTTTTAAAATAAAATTAATTTGAAATTAGAATTCTTAGCCAAACAAAAATTATTTTGATTTGAAATGGCCAGTACTGCAGAACGGCAATTTCATAGGTAAAGACCTAATATTTAAAAATATAACTCAATGTATATATTGAAAATAAAGGACAAAAAAAAATGCCAAAAAAAAATTGGGTAAAAGATTTTGAAGAAAAAGAATTGCTGTTACAGCCCTTTGAATTGTGTATAATATTGAATAAATATTTAACAGATATCTTTATTTGACTGTCTAATGACAATCCAAACTAACATTATAAACAGGTTTATTGACTGCGACACAGACACATTAGTTAAACAGTTTTATTAATTTTAAATAAAACCTGTTTTATTTATTTCATCATCCTCATCATCATCATTTCAGCCGAAAGACGTCCACTGCTGGACATAGGCCTCCCCCAGGCTCCTCCACTTCGATCGGCCTTGTGCTTCCCACATCCAGTGGATGTTTATTTATTTATGATTTATTTATTTACTGTACTTTAATTAAAACACTCAAAATCAGTAACATGAAAATAGAACATTATAAAGTTCAGGTTAAACATAGCAAATTAATATATACAGCATTATACATAATCAGCGTATATCATTCCCTGTGTCCTCTCTGTGTCAAGTTCAGGTAAAAACATAACAATTAATAATTTAATAACACTTTCATGAATCTCTCTCACAGTACCTACTTCTGACATGCCAATAAAATATTCCTCCACTCATCCGCAAACATTACGTCATCACGGGACAGAGAAAGGGTAATACATAAATTCCAATGAAATAAAGAAAGAACTTACGAAAGTTCAAGTGGGAGTCTGAATCGCACACAGGGTTCTGTACCACAAAGAAAAAACCGGTTACATAGTTACAAGGTTCAAAGTTCTGTTGTAGTTACAACATAATATATAATACTCATTGTGTATGATTAATCATCTATTTGATTTGCTCAGTAAACATGAACTTTGATAGAACAATGAATAGTCTAATATCAAACATATAAACAAATAACACCACATTCTCATTATTGTACAGACGCCAGCACATCAAGCTACCCCAATCTGTCAATTTTTTTTGATAGATTTTCAACTTTATTACGTATAATAATATGGTTCATGCTCAATTGCGAAAATTTGACTGCTGGCGTCTGTACCGAATGGTTGTGTGAATACACTTGTGTTGAGACCTTTTGTGTGATTGTGAAGTATAAACTATGGAAAAGTAAGTATTAGGTCTTTACCTATGAAATTGCCGTTCTGCAGTACTGGCCATTTCAAATCAAAATAATTTTTGTTTGGCTAAGAATTCTAATTTCAAATTAATTTTATTTTAAAAACATGGATTTTTTTTTCTAAAAGTAGTCATTTCTTTATTGATTAGTGTTACATTTTCATCGCATTTCAATCTTTTTCGTCATCATGGATACGTTAAAAATTCGAGTAATTATGGAATATGAGTACCGTCGTGGCAGCAACGCGGCACAAGCGGCACGCAACATCAACGACGTTTACGGAGCTAACACTACAAACCAACGCACCACCTGTTATTGGTTTGCTCGCTTCCGTTCTGGAAATTTCGACCTGAAAAATGAACCTCGCGGTCGTCCGAAGACTTTGGTCGACAATGACGAATTAAAGGCGATTGTGGAAGCTGATGATACACAATCTACGGCTGAATTAGCAGCAGCTTTCGACGTTAGCGTCAAAACAATATTGGTCCATTTGCGTCAAATTGGCAAGGTAAAAAAGCTTGACGAATGGGTGCCCCACGAACTCAATGATCGCCAGCGCGAAGTACGCGTCGAGACGTGCCTTGCACTGCTCAACAGACACACAAATGAAGGAATTTTGAACTGCATTGTTACCTGCGATGAAAAATGGATTCTGTTTGATAACCGTAAGCGCTCAGCAAGTTGGTTGGATCCTGGTTCAGCACCTAAACAATGCCCTAAACGAAATCTTACCCCTAGAAAAGTGATGGTCACTGTTTGGTGGTCTAGCGCCGGTGTGATTCATCACAGCTTCTTACCAAACGGGGTGAGCATTACTGCAGATGTGTACTGTGAAGAACTGAACACAATGATGGAGAAGCTGGCGCATCTCCAACCAGCATTGGTCAATCGCTCGTCTCCGCTGCTCCTGCACGACAACGCGCGACCTCATACTGCACAGCAGACGGTCTCCAAGTTGCAAGAACTGGGGTTGGAAGCTCTCCGTCATCCGCCCTACTCACCAGACCTTGCGCCTACAGACTACTACTTTTTCCAGAATTTGGATAACTTCTTGGCGGGAAAAAAAATTAATACCCGAGAGGCAGTACAAAATGCCTTTGAAGAATTTGTTGCCTCCCGTCCAGCTGATTTCTTTAAGAAGGGCATCAATAAACTGCCACTGCGATGGCAAAGATGCATTGATTGCATGGGTGATTACTTCGATTAATACAAATAAAAAATTCATGAAAAAAATTCGTTTAAATTTTTTCATACAAAACGGCAATTTCATAGGTAAAGACCTATTATTTGACTGTAAAACCTACATGCTTTGTAATTTGATTTTGATCTATGTCAATCGCTGTTTATTAGGTACATAGGCATTAACTAAGAAGTCAAAGGACAAAATGTCTGACAATGCATTGTAGACCTGCTATCCCTTCGGAAAAACTATTATAATACTAAATATTTGTGTTTGAGTCTGTAAAGATTTGTTAGCATAGCATTCAGAACTTCAAAGTCCCTTTTGTCGTTTTCTTCCAGATACCAGCGCTTCTCGGAGCGGCGCAACATATTCCAGCGCGCTTGGGAACATTTGCCCGGGCTAGGGTCGGGCATGTTGGGCGTGGCGCTGGTCTGTGCGCTGTGTGTAGGTGCCTGGTGGGCCGTAGGTGGCGCTGTCGGCGGCACATGGGGGGAGGAGCATTACAGGTAGACTATAGAGGTTTTATGAGCGTCACAACATATTCTAGCACGCTTGGGAATACTTGCCCGAGGTAGGGTCTTGGCACTGTGTTTGAGGTCCTGGTGGGCTATGGGGGCGGGACGTAGGAAGAGGAGCATTACAGATATTTAACTTATTTGTTGCTTAAATGGTGCCTAGTCTTGACTCTGTTATGGGATGGTGATAACTAGCCCTTGATAGAACGAGACAGATCTTTCTGCAATAAAGAATAAAAAGTATGTCAAAGAACTCAAAACGCTAAACAGTTTTCTTATTGTCTTATTGTCGTTTATTAAATGAGCTGTGTTCGTAAATTTCATGAAAAAGTTTAATGTGTTTCTTATTGCAGGAAACTATGGGAACGAGCTCATCCTGACACCATCAAGAAACCACTATCTCCAATGCCGTATGAAAAGGTAATTCCATTTTCTTTTCGCATGTTTCTCTAAAGAGTAATAAAAGTTTGGAGTAGTGTAGTGTAATGTAGTGTCTAATATTGCAAAACAAAAAAATATACGACATCGACGTACAAAGTATAACCATGAAATTCAGCACATGATTTTAGACGCCCTAGCATATAAATTTTTCATCGGTTATAAATAAATTATCTATTGTTTCATAGAAATAGGCAATACCTAGACTTACGCGGACCAAATTATTTTTCCATAACCGAAGAAATATTTAAATGCTCGGGCGCTCGCTATGGTGCCTAGAATCATGTACCGAATTTAATGGTAGATGGTTGGGCGTCAATGTCCCCGCCACCCTGTATAAGCAATTTTCCGTTTTCTTACTAGCACTTAAAATTGAATATTCACCATGTGTTCATTCATTCACAGTTCCCGATCCAGCAAGCCCCAGAATACCGCTACCATGACCACAACAACCTCAGTACAAAGAACAAGAGTAACGCTACAGAACGGAAGAAAACAGAACTGAACAAGAAGAATGTGTACCCTGAGAGGACGGTGGAAGTTCAGCAGGATATGTGCTCGAAGGTCGAGGAGATTATGAAGTTTGACTGCTTTCCACAAGGAACTGCTAATGAAAAGGATTGTGTTAAACGAGGTAGGTTGAAACAACCCGGCTATGCATGTTGAGACACTTTCCACCTTTCTGAAGAAATTCACCAAATATTGGCAGAATCCAGTAGTAGTTAAAGTTCCAAATGTAAGATTTTCATCAAGACTCATGGCAGCAAGTCAGGCAAATAATAAAGAAACAATAAAACAACAAAGACTGTGACGCATCGCGGTTATATTTATAGAAACCATATCATTATTAACCTTACGCATAACTTCTTACTCAACGAAGCTAGTAAACATACATACCCAATAATAAAATCTATATAAATAAAAATGAAATGCGGTTCGTTGGTAATAGTTCATCATTTGAGAAAGGCTGGACCAATTTGGCTATTTTATTTTATAATGTTCACAATAGTCCGAATTAGGTTTTATGCAAAGGAAAATTGGAAAAGTTGCCCGGAAAATTGGAAAAAAACGAAACGTCCTTTTTTCTATGGGATTATTGCATGAATTATGGAAATTAGGACAGGACGTCTGTCGGGCCAGATAATAAACATAAAAAATAATAAAACAAAAAATAAACTTATTCCGAAAGTCGGTGGCAAATCAGGTTTGATTAAATCTAATACCTTTAAACGAGCTATTCTTGTAATATTGTATATCTAACCTAATATTATAAAGAGGAAAGATTTGATTGTTTGTTTGTTTGTTTGCATTGAATAGGCTCCGAAACTACTGAACCGATTTAAAAATTATTTCACTGTTGGGAAGTTACACTATCCCTGGGTGACATAGGCTATATTATTTTCAAAAAAAATTGGGATTTTTACTAAAACTCCAATAATGTAACCCAAGGTGTAAAAAAATACATAAAATATTCTTTACATCGCAGTTCGAAGTATCAGGTTGTCATAACTTGGTATATACTTAACATAGGTATGTCAGCTAGAAAACGCTTTATGTCTTCGAAGTACCAGATTGTCATTACTTAGTAAAAAAAAAAAAGTTTGTTTATTATCTTCAGTTGTAGGGCCTTACATAGCCAGGTATGTCATTCAGAAAACGCTTTTTGCCTTCGAAGTACCAGGTTATCATGACACGACAGGAGCTCACCTAACATAGGTGTGTTAGCTAGAAAATAATATTATAAAGAGGAAACACTTTTTTGTTTGTTTGTTCCGAATAGGTATGTTGTCCTCAAATCTATTAGATAATTACAAAATTAATCAATTTATAATTATTCTGTTAACCACAATACAATCGCGTGTATACTTGACCTTCATGTTAATTAAGACTGCCTTGGCTTTTGCGGTTTCAACGTATAGCATATTCAGCCTTATAATGTTCCCACGTGTGAGACACGGGCCTGCTCTCTGAGAGAGAGTGGGATGTAATCCACCACGTGAGCCCAGAAAGGGTATGCTAAAGTAGGTATGCATCAACAAATGAAAATGATAACTCTTTTCACCAATTTTACTGTCAATACTGTAAATTGTTTCTTAACACACATGCTCTCAGACACATGCAGATATCAGCCTATTATACCTATACCAATTTAGCTGAAAGACAGGGTCGCTTTCGCATTTTTGTGACGTACAGTAATACCAATCCATAGCGACATGATTGCAAGTATTTGCAAGAAATTATTAGCTGCGAAATAAAATCCAACTTCCTCTATTAAGTATTACGCTTAAAGAACTCATAATTAGCTCTGTAAGGTTATCGTTGGTTTAGTGCTCGCAAGCGATACTGGAGAGCATGAGGTCTTAGGTTCGATTCCCAGATTGGGCAGAGTTAATGGGCTACCAATATAGTATGGGTATTAGGTATACCCACCCTCTGCCTAACTCTTCGAGGATTATAGGCGTGATGTTGTGTAATTGGTGGCTTGTGGCTAAGTAGTATTAGCCGCACGGCTCGGTCGATCAGGCTAAGCTACGCTTGCCGCGTTTAGTCCATGGATGGGTGACCAAGACCCCTCCGTGGCTTAAAAAGCACGATAAGCTGTTGGTCCCGGCTGTCATTTGTGGATTTTCGACAGTCGTTACGGGTTGTCCATTATTACGTGAGGCAATTTTGGCGATTTTTCGAACCCCACCCCATAATCTCACGTGAGATATTTCAAATACGTGTTCAGTGTAAAAACGTTAATCTGTGCTTATTTCCTTTGGATTTATGCGTTGCATTTGACTGGCTTGGCTGGCCGGTGGCGGTTGAACCATCGAGGAGCTATGTGCTACTTTGTGGCGTTCGAATAACCGCGATAAATATTATTTTGTAGGATTTAGCCATATTGGCGGATAAACATGTTTTACATAATTTAACCCGGTTTTCTCGTAATGTTACATTGTTTCTTTGCGGAAATAAATATAAATTACGTGATATTTGCCGAGCCCCCTATCTCCCCCACGTGAGATTGGGTGAGATTCGACTCGACCCCCTCCCCTCCTCACTAAAAGCCTCACGTAATTAATGGACGGCCCCTAATTGGGTTGTGGAGGTCAGAAAGGCAGTCGCTGTATGAAAAATACTGGTATTCAGTTGCATCCGGTTAGACTGGAAGCCGACCCCAACATAGTTGGGAAAAGGCTAGGCAGATGATGGTAATGTTATGTAATTATTAGCTAATAAATCCCAATGAATGTAGTTGTCTCTGCCAGGGGTGCGGGTTCGTTCGAACGAGATACCTCCGCCCCTGGCATACAGGCTACTGAGGGAACACGGGTGGGTTTGAGTAAAAGTCTGACACGCCCTCCTGCTCCACCCAGAGCGGGAGAAGTTATTTGATGATTACCGACCCAAAAAAAAAATTGCAGTTTTCTTGTACCTAAGTCCAAACCTTCGCCATTCCAGGTTGCTGTTGGAAATCCTCCGACACCCAAGGAGTTCCATACTGCTACTACCCCTCGCACTTCGACTCGTTCCGCTTCGTCAATATGACAGAGGATAAACACGGCATGAATGTGTACATGGAAAAGATGCGGCCGTCGGGGTATCCGGGAGACTTTGAAGTTGTTAGGATGGACATCAAGTATCTGTCGGATGATGCGCTGCAGATAAAGGTGAGATAATAGTAGATTGTTAACCAAGGGCTGTATGACATCAATTGCATACGAGGTTTTTGGCGCCTGAGCGCAGCGAGGGCGCTAATTAGTCCGAGTATGCAATTGATGCTTACACCCGAGATAAACACTCTGCTTTACATATCGATTGTGAGATAAGTAAAAAAACAAGAAAGCAGGTTTCTATGAACATTTATTAAAGAGAAACATGTATAGGTATTTAATTACAAATTACAATTTTATTACAATTCTAGGCTGGCTATAGTAAAAAGTATGTTGTTTTTTTTTTTTTTTTCAAACGATTTATATTTTTATTTGAAAAGGAAAATGCCAAGATAGGTATCTATGTACTCAGTAGGTAATTAATGCCAGTTATAATTTTAAGTTGCAGCTTAGGCTGGCAACACTGGCAATGTTTACTAGGCCCGCGTATTTAAAATCTGAAATTAATATAAAATACATTCATAATTGACTAAAAAGTAGGAGAACTCAGTGCAAAAACTATATTTTACAAGTGACATTATTGGTGACTGTTGACGACAAGTGTATTTATAAAATAAATCAACAGTAATAAGTGACGGTTCCTAACACTTCACAAACAATAATACAGTGTTACAACAACAAATCACTACAACAGCTTCCCAGTTTATTTGAAACAGTTAAGTGCAGTCTTATATTAAAAATAGTTCAATAATAACAAAAGACGAAAATATTAACACCGTTATGAGAAATATTTTGAAAATTGACCTTTGGACTCTAATGAATGTTTGACAACTAGCGCCAGCACAGCACCTCGCGCTGAATAGACGAACCAATATAGTACAACTACTTGACGCCAGTGGGCGCAAAAAAAACAATTAGGGATACCACTTAAAAATATTTTAGTACTTGGTAGAAAATAAATAATCTTTGAACACTTCGGAGGAAATTAGTGAGGAATAATTTAAGATGAATTTCCTAGAAAATATTACGTTCCGTCGTACTAGAACCAAGTCAGATTCAATACTAAATGACAGCGACGCTGTCTCTGCACAAACTTTAAATGAAACTGGTAACAGTGTCCCAGAATTATCAGATGACGAAGACTTAGGACTTATTAAAGAATTGCGTGAACAAGTCATGAATCTCACAATAGAATTGCATACCGCCCGTGGAAGGATCGAGGCCCTTTCCTTAGAAAATAGTAGCTTGAGGCGTTTAAATAACGACCTGGAAAAAGATGATGACACATATGAAACAATTAATGGTAATTCACCTAAAATTAATCAGGCTACTACGAAACAGAGAATTAACAGAAACAAAACAACCAAGAAACAGTCTCAAAAATGTACTCTGGAGAAGAAGAACCCTGAAAAAAACAACGAAGCTACAACAACAAAACAAAACAGATCCGAGAAGGCCGAGATACAGAAAAATTGTACGAAGCGCAATAAAATCTGTATCTTAAGCACAGACAACCAAAACAAAATACTTAACATTGCAGAAAATACATTTAATAAGTGTGATATTTGCCATTACATCACACCACACAGCAATATGCAAAGTCTTCTGAAGGGAATTCAATCAAAACTGTCAAACTTCACCTCAGAGGACTATTGTGTAATATTGCTGGGCGAGGAAGACTTCAAATTTACAAATGGATATTTGGATTGTGTATTGTATAGATACGTTAAATAATTGTGTAAAAATTATTTAACGTATCTATCTTTTTCAGATATTTATAGTGAGAACACCGCTAGTGAAGCATATGATAATTTTATAGATATTTTTCTTTTACTTTACAATCAATGTTTTCCAATGAAATGGGTTAAAATTCGATCAGAAGGTAAAATTAAATGGATCTCAAAAGGTATTAGACTATGTAGTAAGAACCAAAGAAAATTACTATGGAAATATAGAATGAATCCTTCATATGAGAAAAAAACTTTTTTCAAAAAAATAACAACCGACTTCCAAAAAAACACTACAAAGTGCAAAATAACTTTAATTTCGGAAGTCGGTGACTGTGGAGGTGGGCATTTTAATTCTTTGTCTCCGCCTTCCGAAATTAAAGTTATTTTGCACTTTGTAGTGTTTTTTTGGAAGTCGGTTGTTATTTTTTTGAAAAAAGTTTTTATTTTCCACTTTTTAGTTACCTACCCCACACCAGTTCGAAATTTCATCATCCTTGGGGTCAAAACAATGCATATTTATGCGATAGCAGCATTCGCGGTTGATTTGCTGTAATGTTTTGAAGAGTTCCGTTGTCTGTCTCCGAAACGCATCATCAGATCTATATGAAATTTATATGGGACCATTTTGGAATAAACCCCTTTCGAACAAAAAAAGAATTTTGCAAATCGGTTTATATACGACGGAGTTATGCCCGAACATACATAAAAAATATATATATAAACATGTCGAATTGATAACCTCCTTCTTTTTGAAGTCGGTTAATAAAACCACATTCAAGACGTATTCACAAAGATTAAAAAAAATTTATAAAACTAACACAAAAGTCTCAGAATAATTACACAATTAATAACGCTCAAAATAAATACAAAGCCGCATGGCAAATAATTAATAACACCAAATATATGAAAGAACCAATTACAAAAATCATTAAGCAAAACATTTTGATTACAGATCCCTATGACATAACAACATCTTTCAATGATTACTTTATTGATCACGTTCAAAATACATGTGAGAAAAAATCATCCAAAAGAATTATTCGTTTAAACAGCATCCCGAATTCAATATTTATGTCACCGATAATACCAGACGACATAATTAGAATAATCAGAAGTCTTAAAAATACAAAAAGTCACGGTTATGACGGTATTACCACAGAGGTGATTAAATTCGTTAGTGATACTATAGCTCCACCTTTATGTCCCATTATGAACAGGAGTATTGCTTCGGGTATTTTTCCTACTAGTTTAAAAAGAGTTATAATAAAACCTATACACAAAAAGAACAACAAAGAGGAAATGTCCAACTATAGACCTGTAGCGTTAAACCCGATATTATCAAAAGTATTTGAGAAGATTATTTACGAATCATTATACACATTTTTAAACAAACATAATATATTATGCAATGAACAAATGGGTTTTAGAAAAAATCTAAATATAAATATGGCAATATACAATTTTTTATCCAATATAATGCCAAGTGTAGATAATAAGACTCCTGTATGTGCTATATATACCGATATGACCAAGGCTTTCGACTACGTTAATCATGACGTCCTTCTGGAAAAACTAAATAGTTATGGGATAAGGGGAAATGTCCTGGACTTAGTAAGCTCCTATCTTACTGGACGAACTCAGCATACAGAAATGTCCCGAAATATGCCTTGAAACTAAATGTGAGCTTAGTTATAGATCAGATGGTAGGGAGGTCAAATACGGTGTACCACAGGGGAGTGTCTTGGGACCTCCTCTATTTCTCTTATATATAAATGACTTGCCACGCCAGACACCACAACCCATGGTACTATTTGCAGACGATAGTACAGTGATTGTTAAGTGTACCAATAAAGAAAACTACGAAAGGGAAATTAATGAAACGTTAGAAACAATTATAGAATGGCTTGATACAAACAACTTAATAATAAATCTAAAAAAGACAAAAGTAATGCATTTCTACCAAAGGATACGCGCTGATGATATTAATGTTAGTTATAATGGTCAAAAAGTGGAAACAACTTGTGTAGCGAAATTTCTAGGCATCCTGATTGACAGCAATTTGACTTGGAAACAGCATGCCGATGACATATGTAAGAAGTTAAATAAATCAGCCTACGTACTATTTAACCTATCACACAAAGTTAGCAGTGACACACTTCTACTAGCTTATCATGGGCTGGTTTCATCAGTGATAACATTTGGAGTCATATTTTGGGGTAACTGTAGTGAGAGGGAGGAGATTTTTAAAGCCCAGAAACGGTGTATTAGATCTATGTCAAACCTTCAATGCACAGACAGCTGTGAACTGTGTAACTTTTCCATGCTTGTACATATTGGAGGTGGCAATTTTTGTAAAAGCCAACATATACTTATTTCCGTCACTTGCCAATATAAGAATACGTAATGGTCCCCTGAGATCCCAATACAAGAACTTGCTACATTCGGGTAATTACAAAACAGCACTATTGAGGAAAAGTATTATGACTATGGGACCTGTCATTTATAATAAAATACCTCATAGTTTTAAGGATTATTCAGTAAACATTTTTAAATCTAAGATTACTGCACTACTGTTAGACAAATGTTATTACTCAGTTAAAGACTTTTTAAATGATATAAATTTATCCTGATGATGATTGTTATAATTATTTAATTACAAATTTGACCAATTATGACATATGTACCTGAGACTATAATAATATTAATTGACTTAACTTTAATTTCTGTTTTGTTTTGCTGACATGATTTAATTTGCATTAATAGTTTAATTTATGTACCTAATGATTTGCACGCCGTAAGGTAGACTGTAGCCGATCTCATTAATTTATGTACAACATCTTATACCTGTACCTACATTCATAGCAAATAAAGTTCTGATTCTGATTCTGATTAAAATTAATAGTAAAATTAGAACAAAAATTCGTCGTATGCCTTTACATATATTTCTTTCGAGTTCGGCGGTAATAGATTTTCTAAAACTGTTTTTGCTTGTTCTTTTATAAAATCGGGGGTTAGGTCTTCGTCACTTGATATTTTTCAAAACTTTTGAGAAAGAACTCCAAAACACGAAACAAAATTTACTTTTGCGCCTAGCTAGTCGACTGCCTTTTTTACTCTTCACGATTTTATGGCACGCAGGCGCGTCAAATCGTGCTGGCCAGTTTGATTTTTAAATCGATTTCAACTAACATACGATGTGACTCAATCAATCAATCAATCAACTCAGCCTATCGCAGTCCACTGCTGGACATAGGCCTCTCCCAAGCTGCGCCACAATACTCTATCCTCCGCCTTCCGCATCCTGCAGTCTGTCCCAGCCACCTTTTTAAGGTCGTTGGTCCATCTAGCTGGGGGGCGTCCCACACTACGTTTGCCGAGACGCGGTCTTCACTCCAGGACTCGTCTGCTCCACCGTCCATCGGTCCTTCGACAAACATGGCCAGCCCACTGCCACTTCAGCTTGCTCACTCTATAAGCTATGTCGGTAACTCCAGAATCAGGAACAAACAAAAATTAGGAACGAAATTATCCGGAAAAGAACCTTTTCCGGATAATTTCGTTCCTGATTTTATCCTTCAAAGAAACTCCGAGCATAGCCCGCTCCATAGCGCGCTGAGCGACCTTAAATTTGTGGACCAGCCCGACTGTCAGTGTCCACGTTTCGGCGCCGTATGTCATCACGGGCAGGACGCACTGGTTGAAGACCTTAGTCTTCAAGCATTGCGGAATAGGCGACGAAAAGACTTGCCGTAGTTTCCCAAACGCTGCCCAACCCAACCGGATCCTCCTATTGGCTTCCTTCTCAAAGTTGTGTCTACCGAGCTGGATGACTTGTCCTAGGTAAACATACTCCTTCACAACTTCGAGAAACGACCCTTCGATGTGGATTGGACTCGGCAAGACGTGAGAATTGCACATGACTTTCGTCTTGTGCAAATTCATGCCGAGGCCAACCCGCCGAGAAGCTCCGCTTAGGCTGTGCAGCATCTGGTCTAACTATTCGAGTGTCTCTGCCATTATGACGATTTCATCGGCAAACCGAAGGTGTGAGATGTATTCGCCGTTAATATTGATACCCTGTCCAGTCCAGTCCAACGTCTTAAAGATATCCTCCAACGCGTTGGTGAACAGTTTGGAGGATATAACATCCCCCCTGTCGCACCCCTCTGAGGAGTTGGATGGGACTTGTTTCCTTATCCTGGATCTGGACAGTCATCGTAGCAGCATCATACAAACATCTCAACACCTCGATATAGCGCCAGTCAATTCGACATCGTTGCAGAGAGGCCAGAACTGCCCATATTTCGATGGAGTCGAAGGCTTTCTCGTAGTCCACAAATGCCATACACAGCGGTTGGTTGTACTCTTCAGTCTTCTGTACAATTTTCCGAACAGTATGGATGTGGTCTACGGTACTGAAGCCTTTTCGAAAACCGGCTTGTCCTGGCGGCTGGAACTCGTCAAGTCTTCTGGCGAGAAGATTCGTGACGACCCTCGAGAACAGCTTGTAGACGTGGCTCAGAAGTGAGATGGGTCTGTAGTTCTTCAGCAAGGTTTTGTCACCTTTTTTGAAGAACAAAACCACCGCACCTCTGCTCCACGCCTCGGGCGTTTTACCCTCTTGGATGACGGAATTGAAGAGACTCGCTAGCTCTCTTAGGACTGGAGCCCCGCCCGCTTTAAGGAGCTCTGTTGTTATTCCGTCATCACCCGGTGCCTTGTTGTTCTTAAGCTGCTCGAGAGCCGCCCTAATCTCGCACTGGTCGACATCTGGGATGTCTTCCGTGTAGTGGCGCGTTAATTCGGCTCGGTGGTCATTTGCACTATGTTCCGCTGGTTTTGCCGTCCGCGTTGAGTAAAGTTGTCCGTAAAAATCCTCGAGTATCTCGGACTTTGAAGTCACGATTCTGCCATCCGCAGTTCTTAGTTTCGTCAGATGGGACCTCCCTAATTGCTGAGCGAACACTTTCGACCCTCGGTTTTGCTCAATGTGCGACCTCAATGCCGCGGGTGTTGGAGCACCGAAGGTCGCGTCGCGTCAGCTTTCGTATTTTTAGGTTTAAGGCCCTCTTTTCTGACGAAGACGGCTGCGTGGAAGGCAATTCCCGTCTTTCCCTCATAAGTCCGAGAGTCTCCGAGGAAAGTTTGGACACCTTACTTTTTCGCTGCAACGGGAAAAGTCTGCGGGACACGTCGTGTAGTGCTTTAATCACCTCGTCGGCTTTTTCGTCAACAGTGCCTGAAGTTTCCAGCAGGGCGAATCGATTTTGAAGTTCCAGTTGGAACTTTTCGGATCCTAGAGCAGTTTGGAGCTGCGTAGGTCGGAGGGTAGGCCGCATCATGCGGATTCTCTCAGATCGAAAATTGATATTTAGAGTGCCTCTGACAAGCCTGTGATCGCTTCCGGTATTGAACCTGCTGATCACGGAGACATCTCTAAATATGTGCTTCTTATCCGTCATGATGAAGTCGATCTCGTTCCTTGTCACGTTATCGGGGCTCTGCCAGGTCCACTTCCTTTGGGGCTTCTTTTCGAAGAACGAATTCATCAAAAAGAGCCCCTGCGCCTCTAAGAAGTTTACCAGCATTTGCCCCATATGATTCCTGCGCCCCAAACCGAACGGTCCGATTTTCGATTCGCCGCGCTCCTGTACTCCCACTTTAACATTGAAGTCCCCCATAACAACTTTGTAGTGAGCCTTGGTCGTACTGTGCATTGCTTTGGCAATGTCCTCGTACAAGGCCTCGGCTGTTTCGTCAGAGCATGTCGAAGTTGGCGCATATACCTGTATCACTTTCAGGTAGTACCTGTCAGTGAGCTTTAGTACAAGGTACGCTACCCGTGTCGACACACTACTGATTTCCACAACGCTGCTAGTTAGTTCTTTGTTGACCAGGAAGCCGACACCGCCTTGGGAGAGCTGATCACCCTCGCGAAAGTAGAATAGGTCGCCTGACTCCAGGGTTATCGTATCCTCCCCTTGTCTTCGGATTTCAGATACCCCCAGTATATGCCAGTTAATGCGACCTAACTCTACCTCAAGTTCAGCGAGGTGATGGTCCAGCCTCATCGAACGTCCATTGTACGTAGCCAGATGTAGTCGTCGTTGGTAGCCTGTCGTAACCCGGGGATTCTTCACACCCCCCGTCCCGCCGTTACCGTGACCGCTACCTTGGCCAGGAATAACGGGACCACCGGGAACTAGGGGCCGTAGTTTTGGCACTTTATCCATGGAAGGTTTTGATGCCCATAGTCACCACGCTGGGCATGCGGGTTGGTGACCGCAGAGCCAGTCCTTTCGCAGTGATGACGCTGCTGCCCGTCATCGCTCTGGAGAATTTAGGTTGGCTTGTTGGATGGTTATACTGCCATCGGTCGGTCGCCAGCGCCTCGTCTGTCAGTAGCAGGGTGTACCGCGTGCAGGTGAGGTTAACATTTGGAGAGTTCGGTTGTTGTGTGCTCCCCCTTACACCCCTAATACGATGTGACTGCGAAACAAATAGTTCGATATTTAAAATAAAAACTTCATAAATTCTAATATAAATTGTCTCGATTCCGATTCGAGTAATTAATAGATACCGAGAAAAATATATATTAACTTTTTTTAAATATTCTTTTTGCAGTATGAGTATGACAGTTCTTTTTTCAAATTCCAAAACCTATGCTGTAATGATATCTATACATCCCGGCATTCAGGGAAGTAAGTGACTACTTACAGAGCAAGAGATATGTAAAAATATTTATTATGGTGTTGTATAATCTCTTCGATAGCAGCAGTGGCGGCCAAGTGGTAACGGCCGCGACTTACGAGTTGTAGGTCGTGAGTTCGAACCCAGACAGGCGCTTTACTTTGTGTAAATTATTTCCTCACCACTGCTCTCAAAACGGTGAAGGAAAACATCGTGAGGAAACCAGCATGTTGCATGCAGCTATAACCAAAAATTCGAAGACATGTGACATCTACCAACCCGCACTGTGTCCGCGTGGTAGATTACGGCCCAATCCCTCTCACCGAGAGGAGGCCTGTGTCCCAGCAGTGGGAACATTATAAGGCTGATGATGATAATGATGATGAAGATCTTTTCAAGTTCGGAAGCTTTCTGAACAATTGAATCTGGAACGAAGTGATCCAGCAGAGAACCAAAGTTGTCGACATAGTTCACAGAATAAGCAAGCCGATGTGGTAATGGGTCGGCTATATTAGTTGTAGAACCGACAACACCTCTCACTTTCATTCGTTCCGGTTCGTGAATGACAGAAGTTAAACATAAAAGAAGCGGGCTTCGGGGTCCCCGGGAGATTTTGATGTTTTTAGGATAGAAATCATATACCTATCTGTCGGGTGATGCGTTGCAGATTAAGGTAGGGTATTGTGTTGTTTCATTTATTAGCTTCTTTTACACAAAAGAAGCTAGAATTTTTATTGTATTCATTACTTGTATACTTTTTAAAGTTTATAGGTTCAACCCCCCCCCCCCCCCCCCCCCCGAAAAGTTCAGATATTAACATTCATAGAATTAAAATAAAAACAGGCGTGCGGCATATCTCATTGATTACTAACTACTATTACCTACATTAAAATTTAGTGTTTTGGATTTTTGGAACATTATTTTTTTATTTAGCTTATAGTTTCTATTGTCCCACTGCTCGAAAAAGGACTCCCCTAATTCCTTCAAGGAGATTTTTTCTGTAGGTATGTATTTTTCACATCTTTAATATTTTTCTTATAAAAGGGTTATTTTATGTACAGACGCCAGCAGGTCAACCTACCCCAAACTGTCAAATTTTCCCAATTGAACATGAACCTTATGCTTACGGTATAAAGTTGAAAATCTGTCAAATTTATTGTAAGTATAAGGTTCATGTTCAATTGGGAAAATTTGACAGTTTGGGGTAGGTTGACCTGCTGGCGTCTGTACTTTTAGTCGTTTTATTTTCTTGAACCCTCCCCGAAACTAAAACCTGGCTACGCCCGTGATTCAGGATGAACTGAATAAGTTCTACCACTACAACTATTTCTGCGTTTAGAAAACAGCAAATGTTGTTTTGCTGGACTGAAATGACAGCTGTGATCGACCTTTTTGCCAACATGACAGTGAGTGATGGTAACAGCTGTCAAATTAATTTATTTTCATCTCTTCTATTTGAAAAGTGTCGTTTTGTTCCTGTATAAGCGGGAGCAAAGTAGCTCTTTTCTTCACTAGACTTTTTAGCGGGCAGTAATGAGATTTGAAAATCAAAATATTTTTATTTCATATAAACCTGCATGGGCACTTTTGAAACGTCAGAAGCTAGGTGCAGGTATTTGAATTTGGAACATGAATTGTTCATTGAAATCGAACGCAAATTGTATAAATTACTGGCTGTGAGGCTGCTCGGTGCGGGGAGGCGTATCAAATCTATATAAATAAAAAGAAAAGTCCTGACTGACTGACTGACTCATCAACGCCCAGCCCAAACCCTTCGACCTAGAAAGCTGAAATTTTGCACAGTGGTTCCTTGTATAATGTAGACAAGGAATAAGGAAGGATTTTTCGAAATTCAACCCCTACGAGAGTTAAATAGGGGATGAAAGTTCCGCGCGGGCGAAGCCGCTGGCAAAAGCTAATATAAATATAAATTTGTAATTGACCTTTTTACATTCATGTCATTTTTTTTAAATAAACTTATTTATTAATTACTTAAAGTGTCTCTTATTTATTTTGTCATAGAAGGAGATGATAAGTAGAGTATATGACTCGAGCGCAAAAATATTTTTCCCTCAGGCGATGTACTCTGAATCCCTCGCTACGCTCAGGATTCAAAATAGCGCCCTCGCCGTAAAAATGTTATTTTACTCCCTTGTCATACAATCTACTATTAGTTTACACAAGGTTCTAAATGTACAAAGTGGTTTTACACAGATTAAATAGCGGGTCCCAAACTAGGCACAGCCTGTATGTTAGTGACCCAAACGGTACACAAAGTTAATCATTCTGCTAGCGTAATAATATTATTACAAATTCAGAAGTTCCTTATGATTTTTTTTAAATTTACAATTATGAATATACGACAGCGTATACCGGTTCTATTTAAGGTTTTTTCGAAGGTTAACTATGTATTGTAAATCTTTTGCAGAAGCCTCTAAGCGATCGTAGCCTATTTTCAGTAAAAAAAAACTAGGTTTATTCGAATTGACAAACAAAATCGAATGATAAAAAAAACTTTGCATTTGGCGGGACCTGTTTGCCAGCCGATTAATTAAAAAAAATCTTAAGTATTATTAAAATTGTATGTACTTTGCGCACTTGCAGATATACGATGCAGAACACAAGAGGTTTGAGCCGATGCAGCCAGAAATTGCGATGGTGTCGAAACCTCTATCAAAGAAGAAGTACCGCGTGCAACTAAATGGGTCTCTTATCGGGTTCAAAATCATCAGGAATTCTGATAATGTCACTATGTAAGTTATCCTCCTAATTCAAATTAGCCTTTCAGAGATCTGCCTAAACTTTTCACAACTATTTTGGGGTCGGCTTCCAGTCTAACCGCAGGCCAGCTGCATCCGGTTAGACTGGCGAATATCAGTATTTTACTTGGAGTGACTGCCTATCTGACCTCCAAAACCCAGTTACTGGGTAATACGGTACGGTTTGGTAAGACTGGTTTGTTAGACTTTCGGGCTTCTGACGACCCGTAATGACTATAAAATGCACGAATGACAGCTGGAATCAACGGCTTAACGTGCTTTCCGACACACCGCCGGTACTCTTCTCAGATTGGTTCTTGCCGGTTCCCTTTTCAGATGTGCCTGAATGTTTCTTTTGTACACGTAATTATTATTTCATAACATATACCTTTTCTTTCCAATTTCCAGTGTAAACACCCAAGACGTAGGCGGCCTGATCCTATCAGATAAGCTGCTCCAAATATCGGCCGTGCTACCCACCAGCCACTTGTTTGGGCTCGGCGAGAAGCGCTCCAGATTCATGAACAATGTCAACTGGAATACGTTCGCTATATTTAACAGAGATCGAGCGCCAACTGAAGGGGTACGTGTATAGAAACTGGAATATAAAGTTTATTCATCAAAAAGTAGCAATAGAATGTGTCAGTTTAGGTGGGTCACTGTTTTTTTTTTTTAGGTTATGTATATGTCACTGTAAGACTGTGATCTCCGTGACTGTGATCACCGTTAGTTTACAATCTATCTCGCGCGATTATAAACTGTCGATAAATTGTGAACTACTAAAAACTTTTTTCAAAAAAATTACACAAATAATTAAAACCAACCATACACATCCAAAGTCACCGACTTCCGAAATTCAAGTTATTTTGCACTTTGTAGTGTTTTTTTGGAAGTCGGTTGTAATTTTTTTGAAAAAGTTTTTATTTTTCCCTTTTTAGTTACCTACCCCACACCAATTCGAAATTTCATCATCCTTGGGGTCAAAACAATGCATACTTATGCGATAGCGACATTCGCGGTTGATTTGCTGTAATTTTTTGTCCGTTGAGTTCCGTTGTCTGTCTCCGAAACGCATCATCAGATCTATATGAAATTTTAATGGGACCATTTCGGAGTAAACCCCTTTCGAACAAAAAAAAATATTTTTTCAAATCCGTCAATATACAACGGAGTTGTCGAATTGATAACCTCCTTCTTTTTGAAGTCGGTTAAAAAAACCATTTACAATTTAACGCACTATTTTTCGATAGTTTATAACCTGTCCGTCAAATTGTGATGGATGGGTACTATCCTTCCATCCACTTGCGCTATTACTAAATAGTCAAGTAACTGCCACTAACTCGGAAGTAGCGGCACCGCTCGCTACGCTCGCTCGGCTCGCGCGCGTTTGGTCGCAGTTCTAACCTAACCTAATCTATTTTATTCGGTTGGTAAGCAGTATGGTGCAGTTCACAATTTATCGACAGTTTACAATCTCGCGAGATAGATATTAAACTAACGGTGTTCACAATCTTACGGTGACATATTCACCGTGAAATTTAAATGGTGTTTTTTCCCGCAGCAAAATGGTTTTGTTTTGGTAATACAATCGTTTTATTAACAAATAAAATATTAAAAACAAAAAATGGCAGATTAACAATTGTGAAAAATCACCACGTGGGAGAGTTTATTTTGCTTTGAACATTTATGGATCGCTGTTTTGTCAGCGGCGCGTGCGATTCGAGTAGTACCTACAAGTTAGGTACCTCTAGTGTTACTATTGATTCTCACGTTTTCGGGTTTAAATACTCAGCCTATTACGTTCCCACTGCTGGGACACAGGCCTCCTCCCCGTGAGAGGGATTGGGCCGTAATCCACCACGCGGGCCCAGTGCGGGTTGGTAGATGTCACGTGTCTTCGAATGTTTTGTTCTAGTACATGCCGGTTTCCTCACGACGTTTTCCTTCACTGTTTGTGAGCAGTGGTGATGAAATTTTTAGTTTTTGAGTTTATGAATATTTTTTCAATAAAAAAAAAAACATCTTAAGTTTTACTTTTACTCTATGCTGCGAAAGTACTCCATATGGCAAGTTGTTCTGCCGCGGGAAAACAACCATTTAAATTTCACGGTGTATAAATAAACCCAATCATATTTCAAGCCTCCATTTCTTCAGATCTTCAACCACTGGTCTGCACCTGCTTGTGTAACAAAATATCAATGACAAACTGAATCATTTTCAAGGATATTGCCAATCTATTATTGTTCCATATCAACAACTTAAATAACGCATTTCCACTGTTTAGTGTGTTATGCAATCACCCCCGCTGGTCTTCAAAATGACTGATATATTTCGAAACAAATAATAATATAATTTAATTAACAAATACTAATATAATTTAATTAACAAATGTGGGTACTCATCTATTCTAAACACAAACAAACATATTACGTCTTATAACAAAACGCGATCTAACTTTCGTTCTAGCCTAAATCTCCAAGTCAGTTTTTGCATTACCAACTCTTCTTTTATTTGGGTAAAATTATTAATACAAAAATGACAGTTTAGCACTGGACTAAGTTGTCAGTATTGTAAAAGGACCTGTATTTCGAGTTCCGTTAGGTTTTTATTTTAAAGAAAAATCTTGTTTTGTAATAAGGGGGCATATTATGTCTTGGTGGTAGTAGATCATTATTCTCCTGCCCATATAGGTAATAGGTAAAACGGGCTGTTGTCGTATTTTACGTACGGGTGGGAGAATCAGTTATTCGATCCAACCCAGCTCTTCGAGAAAGGCCAGCAACGCCTTGGTGTTGCTGGCAATCACACGTAAATCGATATCCTGTCCTTATCACAATTTATTTGTGGCGCACGATTCCTTTTTTAACCGACGAAAAAACGGAGGAGGTTCCTCAAGTCGACGCGTATATTTTTGTTTTATGTATGACCACACATATCTTTTTCCAGAGAAGGCCGATTTTGATAATTCTGTTTTTATTGGAAAGGGTATACCCCGAAGTTGGTCCCATATAAAAAAAAAACATCCCTAAGGGTACGAAAACAGGGGATGATTGATTGTTCACTCACAGATTTTCTAATGCTGAGTTGTGTATTACAAAAAGTAATCAAAAATTAAGGATGTAGCAATTAGTGGATTATAGCCACAAAAAATTATAAAATAAAACTTTTAACAAAAAAATTCGTAGTCACACTCTTTCTAACCATATCATCATTCACACAGTCCATCCATCGTTTCTTTGGTCTCCCCCTACTCTTATAGCCATCGATATTAATACTCGAAACTTTCCACACGACATTTTCCTCTTTCTTCCGTATCACATGCCCATACCCATGACAACCGATTTCCACACAACTTTTCAGTTTCAACTTTTCACTTTCAGGCTTCCTCTTATGTACTCATTTCTTATTCTATCCATTCGTGTCACACCACACATTCCTCTTAACATTCTCATCTCAGCTACCATATAAGATACATGTACAAAACGACAAAAAAAAAAATTTGTGCCGTTTACACGTGTCGCGTGTAAATAAATGTCACTGTAAAGTAGATTTTTTTTGAGACACTAGCTTGTACAAATTAGCGGGCACTGGTCTAAGAACAAGATTAATAAAAACTTTTTAACAAAAAATTAAACCGCCGAAAACAACTGAAAAGCAGTGACTTTGGATATGTATTTTAATTTTATGTCACCGACTTCTGAACTTAGTTATTGAGGTTAAACAAAAAGGTTTATAATTTTTTGCTTTTCAGTTTTTTTTTTCGGCTGTTAGTTGTGTTTTTTTATTTTAATCACAGAATCTACAATGGAACGCTTTGTAGCCTATTCTGTCTTACCTATACATACTATATTGTTATTAACTGGCCCGTTGGTATCGTGGTCGCAAGCGTGACTGCTGAGGGATTCGATTCCCGGGTCGGGCAGTGTTATTGGGTTTTTCCATTACGAATATGTCAGTAACAGCCCAGAGTTTGGAACCGTCCTTCGGTGAGCAAGTGTTGCCGTGTGTCCTGCGCTTGATCTCCGGGCTTGTCGGATTGCCTTCCCATCGGAATATGACAGGGAAGAGATAGTGCACCTGTGTCTGCCCACACGCGTTCGTCGAAGGCTAGTCTCCGTTAAGATTGGTCACCATAGCTGAAATACCGTATTTGGGGGACTATTACTATTTTCTCAGGTTCCTAGAACCTGCACCCTAATTGCGTAACACACAAATTAATCATTATCGCTTTTAATTTGACAGTTCAACAATATTCATTGCGTTATTTACGTTGTTGAGCAGACACATTTTTCGAACATATGCAGCAATGGTTTCAAAATCAATCTGTTTCAAAATGAAACAGATTATGATTAAACTTGAGTTACGCAATTAGGGTGCAGGTATTTTTTTAAATATCATAAACCAAGGTGATATAAGTTTGAATACTACTGACTAGGTGTTTTCTACTGCGTTGATATTATTATCGAAATCTAATTGTCGGCATTTCCGAACTATGCGCCATGTGTTTAATATAAGCTGCTTTCTGCAGTGTAGATAAATATATTTGGAAAGATTTATTACATTTAAACTGATAAATCGTTTAATTGTCACTATCTCGCCTCTAGGTGAATCTATACGGCACGCAGCCGTTCTACCTGGCGGTGGAACACGACGGCAAGAGCCACGGGATGCTTCTGCTCAATTCTAACGCTATGGGTATGGTTATGCACCTTGTAAATATACACGTAGTTATTTATTACTTGTAGTTTATAAATATTAATGCACATTTTATCTCGTATATTATTATAAAATGTTATGTGACTTGCAACTTCGCGCGACATCTCCGAACATCGCTGGGACACGACGAGTTCTGTACATTGTCGTTTTGTATAGAAGTTGAAACTTTGCACTGTTAACATATGTTTGCTAGGTGCTGTATCATATGGAGTACTGTGAGATGAGCATCAATGCACTTAAATACCCTACAACTGTATAAATCTCACCGTGAACACTTACGTAAAGTGAGCGTGAAAAGAGCTACCATTCCAGCTGATGCTACACTATTGACTGCTCACACACCTAAGTTTTCATGGTGACATTTTTAGAATAGCACTGCAGTTATCGCACTTCGCATAATGCACTTCAAATCTTGCTTTTAATATGCAGTAGAAGTATGTTTTCCAAAATGGAAATACTCTTTAATTTGAGCAGCCCTATCAGGCTGTGTAAAAAACATTTGTCTCTGCTATTTATTGATCTTCAAATGATGAGTTCAAAGTCCACCAACCAACTGATCAAAGTAGTACAAATATTTTACAGACATAGTGTTGCAACCAACGCCCGGCATTACATACAGAACTACAGGTGGCATACTGAATCTCTTCGTATTCCTGGGACCTTCTCCTAAAGACGTGGTAGCACAGTACACTGAGTTGGTTGGGAGACCATTCATGCCACCATATTGGTCGCTTGGATTCCACCTATGCAGGTAATTTTATGAACTTTAACGATATCAAACCTTGAAGGGCTTGTAGCTAAGCAATGGACAGGAGCAAGTGATTTTTTTGAAAAGAAAAAAAAAAACAGTGGAACTCTGACAGAAGTGAAAACTTGAACAATTACGTGTGTATTTAATCGTCAATACAGGATTTCACATTAGGTCCTTGGGTCCTGATTGCTCTCGGTAATAAATTATAAACAAGCGATCGACTTCAGCCGTTATAGGCACAGATTTTTACGATAAAAATACAAAGGCAAAGAAAGGGATAAAATAATTAGAATTTCCTAATGAAAGAAAGGGACTTTTCCAAAAGACATCAACGCGCGACTCATTCGTGTGCTCGTTCACCCATATATACACAGTATACATCACGGGCGTAGCCGGGGTTTAGTTTCGGGGAGGGTTCAAGAAAATAAAACGACTAAAAGTACATAAATAACCCTTTTATAAGAAAAATATTAAAGATGTGAAAAATACATACCTACAGAAAAAATCTCCTTGAAGGAATTAGGGGAGTCCTTTTTTGAGCAGTGGGGCAATATAAACTTTAAACTAAATAAAAATAAAAATGTTCCAAAAATCCAAAACACTGTATATTTTAATGTAGGTAATAGTTAGTACTCAATGAGATATGCCGCACACCTGTTTTTATTTTAATTCTAAGAATGTTAATATCTGAACTTTTCGGGGGGGGGGGGGGTGTGGTTGAACCCCCCCCCCCTGGCTACGCCCGTGGTATACATATAGCTCATAGAAAGCGTTGACGATGACGCGAGTTCCAAGATTTTTGTTCACCCAAAAAGTGCTCAACGCGCCTAAAGAAGTTTTCACTTCAAAAATCTTATATTCTAATAACAGCACGGGTTAATTTATTAGTTTAACCTATGCTTACCGTGGTTGGACCGTGGATGGGTGACTATTTTAACATGCCAAGACCCGTCCTTGCCTCGGAAAGCACTTGCCGTTGATCTCGGCTGTTATTCGTGGATCTTTGACAGTCTTTAAGGGTCGTCAGAAGCCCGAAAGTCTGGAAAACCAGTCTTACCAAACCCAGCAACTGGGTTGTGGAGGTCAGACAGGCAGTCGCTCCATGTAAAATAGTGGTGTTCAACTGCATCCGGTTAGACTGTAAGCTGACCACACCATCGTTGGGAAAAGGCTAGGCAGATTAATGGGACATTCACAAACCTAAGTCTAAATACCTCTGGAAGCCATTTGAACAGTAGGTACAGTGGTCAAAATCGAGCTCTCATATTTACTTTTTGGCGGCATCTATATCGCCTCATGAAAACTATGACATCACACTGACGTCACACAGCGCAACTAGCATTTAAACATAGTTCGATCCATGAAGACTAGATGTTAGGTCATAAACTGAAACTAACATTTTCCGACTGTTTTTGCCTGAGTTAACTCAATAATATATTTTTAGATTTTTTATCTTACTAGAGAATAGGCAGCAGCGTTCCGTATGTAAACCACCACCCTACGATCGCCAACCCGCCTGCCAAGCGTGGCGATTATGGCAAATCCCCCCTTTTGGGGGAGGCTTATGTCCAGCAGTGGACGTTTTTCGGCTGTTTTTTCTGAAATTTAAATTAAGAATAGTGTTAAAAATTTCAATAAATATAAATTAATAATAGTGTGAATAAAAAAAAAGCGTGGGGTGCTTTTTAAGATATTATCAAAATGATAATCACTCTACTCATATCTGTCAATAAAATATTTATAACTATTGACACCATGCACCCCACGCTTTTTTTTAAATAATTGTTTTTTTTTATTCACACTATTATTAATTTATATTTATTGAAATTTGTAACACTATTCTTAAATCAAATATATTAAAATTTATTTTCTATTTTTTAGTTCGGTTTTCTATAAAAAGCGTGTTTTTCAGTTATTTTAAACTATTATTTTTGCTCATATATTGTAAAATGCCCTATTTCCCAAAGTAACAAGAACAAATAGTTTCAAGGTGAACTGTCAAGCACTTTAAGAATACCCTGAACAAGAATTTTGGAATCGTGTGTGGTAATAATTTTAAATTACTAACTTCAATTTCAGGTTCAACTACACCACAGTGAACGATACCAGGAATGTGTGGAAATCAAATAGGGATGCTGGCATACCGTTTGTAAGTTTTTGGTACCAAGTCAATTTAGAAACACTGGTAGAGACAAAAAAAAAATGCGGACTTTTCATTCCAAAAAATCCATTTTCATGCCACCTCTTCAATATTTTTCTTCTTCGTACATCACGCTTGGTCTTCTCCGCAGAGTTAAGCAGGTTCTGCTCCATAATAGTCACACTAAAATGTCCCGTTTTCCCAGGATGTGCAATGGAACGATATAGACTACATGCACGATCACAACGACTTCACGATCGACCCCAAAAGGTTCGCTGGCTTGCCCGAGTTTGTGAAGGAGATACATGCGGAAGGAATGCACTATATTATAATTATTGGTGAGTGTCCTAAAATCTAACCAGTCTACCTAAATTATTAGCCTTAACGTGTGGTTAGCTTACATTCAAAATATTCAAATGACTAGGTTATACACAAGTGGTTAGTGTATCAGTTTAATTTCGAGAGTTGTTTAACAAAAAGGTTTTTACAAATTTTAAGAGCTCAGTAGGGACTCAAATGATTTGTGTTCTTTTACTGTATCAGTATTTTGTTTGTAGAAATCCAACCAATATCGTTTGTCCGAAAAGTATCTAAAACTTAGCGGTCAATACATACTTAATCGAAATTAATCCTTTTTCACGGTTCTAGTCTATCCAACAAAACATACAAATACCTCCATAGAAAAGTCAATATAAAATCGTGTCAAAAAAAAACGTGTTGGTTCCATGACGGAACATTTTAAAATATTTGCAGCCGCCATGTGACCTCACTATCGCCTTAAGCACCCTCGACAACCATGAAAATATCAGTTTAAGTATCAGCTAATAACTTTAAGTAGTTTACTCCTATCGCCAGCTGCGTTAATTGAATTTCGCTCTAATAAATGTAACTTGTTTCAGATCCTGGTGTGGGTGCTTCAGAGAAACCCGGCACCTACCCACCGTATGATCGAGGGGTTGAAATGGACATATTTGTCAAAAACTCAACGAATCAAATACTCATTGGGCAGGTAAGATACCACTGTCGAAGATAAATGAATAGATATTTGATAGATATAGAGTTTACAAAAATATTCTAGCACACGAAAGGTTCCATACCACAAAGCAAAAACGCCGAAAAAACAAGTTTCATAATGGAGATAGAAAACTTGCGCGGGCGGCTCTTTTAATTTTTAACTGTATTTTATTTTTTATAGAACAGAAATTCACTCTTACCAAAAATACCAACTGTCTGCCTATTACGGTTCATGAGATACAGACTACTGACAGTCGGACGAACAACGGCGTAGTAATAGGGTTTACAAGTGTGTATTGAACCGAATTCTTTAGAAATAGGCACTAAGAAGTGTCGAAGGGTGGGCGTTTTTGGGGGACTGTCTTATGTAATTTTGACGTTCGAAAAGTGCTGACTCTCAGCCTAGTTTGAATAAATGACTTTTGATTTTTTTTTTTTTTTTTTTTGAATATATGCACACTGGTGTATTTTTGTTTAACTTAAACTGTCCCACTGAAGCAAAGAACTCTGCTGGTTTCGGATTGCCGTCCCTTCGGACTATGAGAGTTTCGGATTGCCGTCCCATCGGACTATGAGAGTGATGGAAAAATGAGTGCCTCTGTGTTTGCGCACACACGCCTGCACTCTCCCGCGCCGAAGACTAGTCTCCGTTGAGATTGGCCGCCATGGCCGAATGACGGTCTGGAGGGCTATACAGGATAAGTTTTTATATCTATAAAACAATCTGATGTATCATATATTTTGACCGCGTAGGTATTGCACTTTTCTATGAAACAGCAGTTTTTTTTTTTGTATAACCGAGGAAAAATGTCTAGGCTAGAATGATATGCTGAGTTCATGGTTACAGTTTGCGCACTGGTTAAAAATTAACCCTTTAAGAGGCCTACGTACAATGAACGTCCATACATACGTAATACCTAAATCATTTGCAACTTGAGCATATTTCCACCATACTATGGTGATATTCGGATTCAGACAGTATTTATCTAGGCTCGTAGGGGTTTTTTTTCCAAAATACTTACCTCAAATGAAGTTTAAGCGAATTGCATTTTGCACATTTTTACAGCGTAAATGACATGTTTTCTCATTGTTTTTTTGGTATTATAACCAACAATTTCCGTAATATTGTTGTGTCAGAAGCATAGCTCATATTATCAAGTTGTAAAATGTCGAAAAAAATATTAAAATACAATAAGTTTTCATTCATCATTTTTGGTATTACGGAACTCATCCAAATTCATCAGAAATGGTCATTAGCTAGTAGCGCTATCGCGTCAAGCCATTGTCAATGTGTGTGTGATCGTACTGCTCACTGTAGGTATGTATCCTCGACAGGTACTAACACTAGCGCAACGATAGCAATATTCGGACGAAATCAATATTTCGTCCGAATATTGCTATCGTTGCGCTAGTGTCCGCCCGAATCCTAGTTGCGAGCTTCGGTCGTAGGATTCTTAAAGATTACTTACGAGTTAAACAGATTTATTTTAAAGATTTGTGAAAACGGTGTGTTCCAGGTATGGAATACCGGCCACACAGTATTCCCGGACTTCACTCATCCGAACTCGAGCAGCTATTGGCTAGAGATGATGGCCAACTTTCATAAAGCTGTTCCTTATGATGGAGCGTGGATTGTAAGTAAAAACGTTGTTTAACTTGTCTTTTGAGGTTAGATTTTGTCCGAAGTAGACGTTAACGTTTTTTTTAAGTTTTACTTGACTTGTAACGTAATTTTTTTGTTTGTCTAGATCAGATTTTGCAAGCTGAATTAGAACCACTTTTTCTTTTACCATGGAGTTCAAAGTTTCGCATGTTGGTTCAGTTTCAATGGCAATGCATTTTATGGAACGCAACTTGCGGTAGGACTAAAATTGTAGAAATCGTCACGTAACTAACAAAGCTTTACGTAACGAAAAGAGTAATGCGCCCTTCATGCAAATTTTATAATATTTAATAGTAAGACGCAGAGCGAGAGAGTGAAATAGTTTTCATGGTTTTTGAGGGTGCTAAAGCAATAGTGAGGTGAAAATAAAGTTTTATTATTTTAATGATACATTCGGAGTTGACAAGTTGACTTGAGAAAAAAAAGCGTAAGGAACTTCTTTCCTGACCTGACCTCTTGCCAAATACCAAATATTAGGTCTTTACCTATGAAATTGCCGTTCTGCAGTACTGGCCATTTCAAATCAAAATAATTTTTGTTTGGCTAAGAATTCTAATTTCAAATTAATTTTATTTTAAAAACATGGATTTTTTTTTCTAAAAGTAGTCATTTCTTTATTGATTAGTGTTACATTTTCATCGCATTTCAATCTTTTTCGTCATCATGGATACGTTAAAAATTCGAGTAATTATGGAATATGAGTACCGTCGTGGCAGCAACGCGGCACAAGCGGCACGCAACATCAACGACGTTTACGGAGCTAACACTACAAACCAACGCACCACCTGTTATTGGTTTGCTCGCTTCCGTTCTGGAAATTTCGACCTGAAAAATGAACCTCGCGGTCGTCCGAAGACTTTGGTCGACAATGACGAATTAAAGGCGATTGTGGAAGCTGATGATACACAATCTACGGCTGAATTAGCAGCAGCTTTCGACGTTAGCGTCAAAACAATATTGGTCCATTTGCGTCAAATTGGCAAGGTAAAAAAGCTTGACAAATGGGTGCCCCACGAACTCAATGATCGCCAGCGCGAAGTACGCGTCGAGACGTGCCTTGCACTGCTCAACAGACACACAAATGAAGGAATTTTGAACCGCATTGTTACCTGCGATGAAAAATGGATTCTGTTTGATAACCGTAAGCGCTCAGCAAGTTGGTTGGATCCTGGTTCAGCACCTAAACAATGCCCTAAACGAAAACTTACCCCTAGAAAAGTGATGGTCACTGTTTGGTGGTCTAGCGCCGGTGTGATTCATCACAGCTTCTTACCAAACGGGGTGAGCATTACTGCAGATGTGTACTGTGAAGAACTGAACACAATGATGGAGAAGCTGGCGCATCTCCAACCAGCATTGGTCAATCGCTCGTCTCCGCTGCTCCTGCACGACAACGCGCGACCTCATACTGCACAGCAGACGGTCTCCAAGTTGCAAGAACTGGGGTTGGAAGCTCTCCGTCATCCGCCCTACTCACCAGACCTTGCGCCTACAGACTACTACTTTTTCCAGAATTTGGATAACTTCTTGGCGGGAAAAAAATTTAATACCCGAGAGGCAGTACAAAATGCCTTTGAAGAATTTGTTGCCTCCCGTCCAGCTGATTTCTTTAAGAAGGGCATCAATAAACTGCCACTGCGATGGCAAAGATGCATTGATTGCATGGGTGATTACTTCGATTAATACAAATAAAAAATTCATGAAAAAAATTCGTTTAAATTTTTTCATACAAAACGGCAATTTCATAGGTAAAGACCTATTATGAGCTAGTGAAATAAGATTATTTTTTATGATTTCAGTTCTGGCCACTCTTAGTACTCTTGGTTTTGGGTGAATTTTATACTACTCTAATTTTCCAGGACATGAACGAGCCCTCAAACTTCAAGGACGGCACAGCAGTAGGCACGTGCGGGCCCGAGGAGCTGCCCTACACGCCGCACACGTCAGACCCCGCGCTGCGCACGCACACGCTGTGCATGGACGCCAAGCATTACGCGGGCGCGCACTACGACGTGCACAACTTGTACTCGCTCACTGAGGCCGTCGCTACTTACTTGTGAGTACAAAAGAATATGGAAATGCAGTGGAAATACGGTTTTCTTGGAACCTCCAAATGACTCGATTTCACGGATTTTTTTGGCCAGCCATGTATTAAGTTTCTTTGTGTCGCTGGTATGACAGTTATCAATTATTGTTGGCCCAAAATTTCGCCAGTTCTACGAAGTTATCTATGGCAGCGTACAGGTCATCTTGGCTGCATGTTTTGGGGCACAGAGGGCAGGATAAGAGGTACAGCATAGGTGGTGTATTAGTTACACATGTTTTTGGTTTCTATAGTGCCATTCAAGTGCAAAACACCCATAGTTTTAATAATAACATGTTAATTACACCTATCTGTAATGCATACAAATATTTGTCCTATAAGGAAAAACAACCGCATGGGTCTATCGATCAGGTTAAGCTACGCTTGCCGCGGTTGGTCCGTGGATGGGTGACCATCTTTATATAACAAGACCCCTCCATGCCTCGGAAAGCACGTTAAACCGTTGGTCGCGGCTGTCACTTGTGGATCTTTGACAGTCGTTACGGGTCGTCAGAAATCCGAAAGTTTGACAACCATTCTTACCAACGGCTATCGTATAGTCCACAACCCAGTTACTGGGAGCCGACCCCGATATAGTTGAGAAAAGGCTTGGCAGAACATGATTTGTTCCATCCGGAAATCCCAAAGCCAGTATAGATGTTTTATCAAAGAGTATTGGCACATTGTTTCTACGTGCGTGAACGCTTTCTTGCTCAAAGAACAGAAGTAATATTATGTACGTTCATCATCCTTAGACAATGATGACATAAAAATACTTTTCTATCCAACAGCTCACTAGCAGAGATACGGGGAAAACGTCCGTTCATAATTACACGCTCTACGTTCGTGGGTATGGGCAAGTACTCGGGACACTGGAGCGGAGACATCGCCAGTAACTGGCATGACATGAAGATGACTGTACCTGGTATGTTTAGCATATTACATAGTAGCTTTTATCAGCGGCTTCGCCCGCACGGATTCCTGGAATCATCCCACGGGAACATACTGCCGGGATAAAAAGTTTCCTATGTGTTAATCCAGGTTATAGATTATCTGTGTGCCAAATTTCGTTCTAATCCGTTTGACCGTTTTTGCGTGGTTGATTAACATAAGTACATCACAACATAAAAACTTTCACGTTAATCATATTAGTAGGATGTAGTCCATGAGTTTTTTTTTTTTTTCTGGTTGAGAAATCATCAAAAAACTTCTCCCGCTCTGGGTGGAGTAGGAGGGCGTGTCAGACCTTTACTGACTAAAACCCACCCGTGTTCCCTCAGTAGCCCGTATGCCAGGGGCTGCGGTATCTCTGTCGAACAAACCCGCACCCGTCTATGAGAGTATAACACTTAAATATACCAGTCAACCCCAACACTGCCTTGTCGGCTGGTTGGCTATATAGGGAAAGTTTTTAACCAGTGCGCAAACTGTAACCATGAATTCAGCATATCATTCATTTTTCGCCGGTTATAAAAAAAAAATCAGCTGTTTCATAGAAAAGTGCAATACCTACGCGGTCAAAATGTATGGAACAGCAGTTTTTTTTTTTTTGTATATTGGGCGAAAAATTTCTGTGCGAGGGGTCTAGAATTATATGCTGAATTCATGGTTACAATTTGCAGCACTGGATAAAAACTTTTCCTGTATATTTTTACCACAATCTGAGGATGTCTAAAATAGTTCGTTAGATTACAGACGCAGTAATATTTGAATAGACTTATAATTTTAGGCTTACAATTTATTATTTTCTTGAAAAACAATGTCTAGACTAAGGTGCGCTTAAAAAAAATTTTTTTTTTTTACATTATGTACATCTTGCTTTCAGAGACGCCTTTAACGATCCCTATCGTTTTAACATCATAAATTCTGATCCTAGGATTAATAAATTATTGTTTGCCAGCTATAATCGACTACTTACTAACTTCCATAAACCTTATGTAATCATTATTTTACACTATGGCATATTATTTTACAGAACTGCTTAGCTTCAGTCTATTCGGCATCCCAATGATGGGTGCCGACATCTGCGGCTTCAACGGCGACACTACAGTGGAACTGTGCAAGCGTTGGATGCAGTTAGGAGCCTTCTATCCGTTCTCTAGGAACCATAACTCTGATAGTTCTAAGGTAAGCAGATTCTTAACAAACACTTTTTATATAAATATCACTACTACATATTTTTAATTTATTCAAACCCATCTATCACAATTTCGTTTCAATATTACTTTTTTTAAAGAAAGCAACTGATGATTAATTTTATGGTTACATGCATAGTTTGCAAATGGTGTACAAAGTTCAACCTGTGAAAGATTTTTTCAAATCTGGTTAGCATTTTGTGTGATTACCTTTCAAACATACAAACTCGTCAACAACTTAACCTCTTTCTTTACAATAGGGTATTTGACTACTATAAAAAAAGAGATGTAACCAATACTAAACCAAGACGACTTGAAAAAAAAAGGTATTGGTGGAAAAACTAAAAAGGTTAACAAATCAAATCATTTATTTTTGCAAACATGGGTAATTGGTACTTAGATGTTTTGCTAAAAAAGTTGTCCTCCATATTCTACCGTCTCATGGGCATGCAAATAATATTAAATTCCAAAACAAAACAGAAATTCTATTGATGTTATACCGAAATTAAATATGAATGTCAAATCATTAGAATACAAAAAAAAAGAGGAACAAAAAATAGACTATTAACATAAGTGACATTTTTACAGTAATGTCAAAAGAAAAAAACGATGTCAAAATGTCAATCATAATAAAAAGTTCAGAATAGGAACATGTACCTACTCGTAGGTATGTCAATTATAATAATAGTTTATCATTAAGGAAGTCGTCAATAGTGTAATAGCTTTTCTCAATTAATATTTGGTTTAGTGCTCTTTTAAATTTTATTACAGTTATACTTTTTATCACATCAGGTACTTTATTATAAATACGTGGTACGTTAATGCTGTTTGTTTTTTTTTTTGTTTGCTTGAAAAGATTTGCACGCAAAACAATAATCTATTTATATAAACTCATGGATCAGAAGCTCATTTGACATTTTTAAAAGAAAAGCACAACTACTTTGAAGTATTTATTTAAAAATAAATAGTAGTTTAAAAAAACTAAAAAAACACACTTTTATTGCTGACCGAACTAAAAAGTAGAAAATCATTTTTAATTACAAAGAGTTTATGTTACAATAGTAGGAAGTCAATAATTCAATTCAGAGTAAAAAGCGTGGGGTGCATTTTCCTATATTTTCATGACTCTCCTCTCATAGATGGTTGCCAATAGAATAGTTGTAATAATTAAAATATCAAGCACCCCACGCTTTTTACTCTGAATTGAATTATTGACTTCCTACTACTGTAACATAATCTCTTTGTAATTAATTTTTTTTTTCAACTTTTTAGTTTGGTCAGCAATAAAAGCGTGTTTTTTTAGTTTTTTTAAACTATTATTTATTTTCCATTTTTTAGTTCGATCAAATTTTTATCGGGAAAATTTTATTTTTTTATTTTAATTTGTTTTTTTTTTGAAATTTTGAATTTTTTTATCGGGTTATTGTATTGTCATCGGCCCTTAAGACGTGTGCAAAGTTTCAAGTTGATCAGACGTCTAGAAACCAGTGAAAATTAGGCTCAAAGATTCCGTTACATACATACAACCCGAGCTAATAAAAGCGTTATAATAATCAAACAGAAAGTAAAATACAATAACGACAAACCGTTAGACATCGAAATAATTGAAATCTACAGTTCCTAATAGACGTCCATCGCTTCCAAGCTCTCGAGCAAGTGACCGAGGTGCGTGTGCGCCCCTCTGACGTTGTCGCCCCTTCCACACGCTGCGTCAAAATAGTCACGTGATCTTCCTCACTTGATAAATCCTCTAAGAATCCTTTATTGTACACCAAAAAAATAGATAACAGAAAAACAATGAACACTACAAAATATACAATGGGCGGTCTTCTCGCTTTCTGCGATCTCTTAAAGGCTACCATAATAATTGTACTGAATAACGCGAACTTACTATCTCGTTTCTGTTTTCTGACGTCAGACGGTAGCAGTGCGGTCTCTGTCGGGCACACATTTTCAAAGTCTTACACTTTTTTTCTAGGTTTCGAGAACCATCTGTGTGATAACTGTAAAATATTATATTCTGTTCTAGCCTCAAGACCCAGTCTCCCTGGGCCCGGAGGTGGTAGAAGCCAGTCGGTCAGCACTACGTCTGCGCTACACGCTCCTACCGTACTACTACACTCTGTTCTGGAATGCGCATGTGTATGGAGAGACTGTCGTCAGGCCGCTGTTCTTTGAGTGAGTAACAATATTGTCAACACCATCAGTCTATCAATACCCGGAGGTGATAAAAGCCAGTCGGTCAGCACTACGTCTGCGCTACACGCAGTTCTATTACTCAGTTCTTCAGCTTTAGGTTATACCAGTCTTATTAATGGACAGAGGCCTCTCCACCAATGGCACGCCATTTTACTCGATTCTCGGCCATCTTCAGCTAGCTGCTAACAGTCACCACGCGAATATCGTCGATGCCCTTAGTCTCACATGATGAATTAAAAAACCAAATTTCGGAGAAGAGGAGGGTAATGTTCTATAGTAAAACAAAACTACACTTTTTGAAGAGTGTATCATTTTAATATCCATACAGATCTTCAAAGGAGGCTACTATTCATTCTTAATTTCTAAGATTTATTTTTAAATTAGTTTCTGCCCGCGGCTTCGCCCGCATGGAAAGCGGAAATTATCCTGCGGGAACGTAATACTGGTTTAAAAAGTATCCTATATGTTAATCAAATCAAATCAAAATATTTTTATTTCATATAAACCTGCATGGGCACTTATGAAACGTCAGAAGCTAGGTGCACGGTTCCAAATTGTTGTTTCCTATGGAGAAGTAAGCAAAAAAAGTAATGTAAGTTATAATCTATCTGTGTGCCAAATTTCATCCAAATCTGTTCAGCCGTTTTTGCGTGATTGAGTAACAAAAACAACAAACGTAAAAAAGACATCCAAACATCTTCACAAACTGTCAAATTTATAATATTAAGTGAGATTATCAGCAACTTTTGGAGAGATGACTATACTATGAACTTCTCTGACACTCGGATTGATATGGGAAACGAATCAATCCATCAATCAACTACAACCTATTTAATTCCTCTGCTAGACATAGTCCTCTCTCAGGTTGCGTCACAACATCCTGTCTTCCGCCTTCCGCATCCTGTCTATCCAGGAATCGAATAAGAACAATAATCTTCTTTCTCAGTTAATATTTTCTTTTCTCTCTCTTCCAGAGCCCCAGAACAGAACAATCTCCACGACATAGACACCCAGTTCATGATCGGTCCCTACGTAATGGTGTCTCCCATACTGGAACAGGGAGCCGTAGTCACCAGGGCAGAGTTCCCGGGACCACAGAGCTGGTACAACATACTGGACGGACAGTTCATAGCCAGCGACAAGTCCTACGAGCTCACTGACAACGAGACCGTGTCGGTTAAGGTAAGGTCACAATTAAGCCTATGGCGAGATGGTGCTTCCCTACCAAACCCATTCGTTCCACCTGCTGAAAATCCCGCACATGGACATGAGTTGCCTTGGCTTCACTGGAAGTCTCTAAAAAGACTCCGGACTCAGGTAGGCCGAAGTAAAGAGAACCTGCTAAGGTGGAGATTCCCAGATGACTCCGCCTTGGAGTGTAAATGTGGTGCTGTCCCACAAACAATGCGGCATTTAATATCTTGTCCAGCGTGCCCTGCTGTCTGCACGCTGCAAGAGTTGATGGACGCTGCTGAAAATGCCAAGCTAGTAGCTAAATTCTGGGCTGACTGTATTTAGATTGCTATCTTTGCCCAGCAGTGGGAAGCTAACGGCTAATAAAAAAAAAACAATATTTTGTCTTTCCAGGGCGGCGGCATAATACCCATGCAAGAGCCCCCCCGGCAGGGCCCCGTGACCACCAGCAACACGCGCAGCTCGCCGCTACAGCTACTCGTCGTACCTGACAGGGACAACCGGGCCAACGGGGAACTGTACTGGGATGACGGGGACAGTTTGAGTAAGTTCACACTCAAAGCGGTTATTTCAAATAAACCAACTACAGGCACTTTTGACTTATCAAGGGGCCGGTCGTTAGAAAGATGAAGCTACCCGTTCCAAAGCGTAGTAGGTACCTATGGAGGAGAACGGGCAAAAAACTCCATGGACACTCTTTAAAATCATAATATTGTTACAAAAAGATGGCCACATCGTTTATGTTGAAATTATCAATGTTAAAACTATGTAAAAATACGTGCACATTAAAAGCGTCCTTAATTAAAAGTAAAACGAAATAAGAATTCATAAACTAACTTTTGTAATTATTTAATACAAGTTGATAATCTCGACTTCGTTTGCGATCCCGGATTAAAGCCTGTCCTTCTCCAGGTCATGATCTACCCATGTGCGTGTGCAAATTTCATAGAAATCCGTTCAGCCGTTTCAGCGTGAAAGCGTAACAAACAAACTTACTTTCGCATTTATAAGGTCAGTTAGGATTGCAGAGGCGTAAACATCGAGACAGACGTAGGAAACAATGGTCTAACCACTTTGAAGTCTTCTTTCGTCGTATCTGCGCAAACTATATTGAGAATAGTGGTGAATATTTAAGCCCGTCAGTAAAGTGCGAGCGGCCAGCGAGGCCAACTGCCTGGGGTACGCCCGACCTTCAATGAAAGTGTATATAAGCTTTATAGTAAATGGTTCAACAGAAAGAGATGGAAGACTTGTGTGCGATGAATGTTATTTAGTATTGTTACTTTTGGGTAAGGTAAAGGTAAAGGTAAAAAATAATTAAAAGGTCTGAGTGTTTCAAAAAAAGTGCCACCTTTTTTTGAAACACTCAAACCTTTTAATTATTTTTTACCTTTCTTATTTACCTTGGAGTAACTGTTAACATCTGCCAATTAATTACTTATATCGTTTTTTTTTTTCTATTCAAACACAAATTTCTCTTTTACAGACACATACGAAGAACAAAAGTACAGCCACATAGAATTCTCTCTGAACAACACAGAGATACGCAGCTACGTTCAATGGTGGGGATACGGAGTACCTTCGCTCAACAAATTATCAGTACTGAACCAGCCGCCGATCAAGATGGTCGCCATCAATGACCAGCCTTGCGTCAAACCCTGCGAATTTTCATACAACACACAATCCAAGGTACTTCTAATAACAGCAAATCTTTCCCTAGATAAACCATTTAACGTTAAATGGTATCAAACTATGAAACCACCCAGCCCGAATTGGAGAAACTGGATGGGAAGCAAAAATAATCCCTGAAAATTGTGGGTAGTTTGAAGTTTATTGTAATTTATATGTGACGCATTGAGGTTTTAGTACTATGTGTACTCTGGTCCTGAAAAGTCCTGTTTGTCTATGGAAATGTGACCGTTTTGTATACCATGAATATTGATGTAAGGAGCTGGAATAGGGATGTAAAATTTAAAAATTCTGGTTTAAATAAATTTTCCATTGAAACGTTGGTTCCTATGAAGGAATTTAATAGTTTTGTGGGTTGAGAGGCGGAAACCTGATTGATGGTGATAGACGAGTTAAAGATAAAAATAATCTGTAAAAACTTCATATTTCACAGTTTTTATGTTACTTTGCAAGTAAATTGAATATAGCTATGTACATTTATTCTCTCATCACTAAAATCGCTTAGCAAGTACTAGAAATAAGTCAACCTGTCACCATCATTTCATTTAACTAGCTCTCATTTGATCATCGTTCTTTGAAATCCTTCTATACAATTAATGTAAGAATTTAGGAGGATATTGTACTCAGTCTGGAAAGTTTCCTTAATTAATCAACAATAAACTCACCCTAAAAACCTCACTATTACTAAATACTATACGCCAAGACTTGTGGCAGTCGCGGGCATAAGCCGTGGAAGCGAGACAACAAGAACTTAACATTTACTGTCCTATTTGCACGTTTTATGACCACTCAGCATAGTTTGTTACTTCACGGAACAATAATCTTGCTTTACACTATATTCTCAGGCATTCTAACCAGACATATTCGTAGCTACTAAGATACAATGAGTATTATTAACAGACATTTCTATTTGACTACTGATTTATTTTAATTCTTTGGGGACACAGTCCATCTAATGTTATTCTATGTCTATTACGTTAAACTATTGAAATCTATTCTACACAACTCTATGGTAGTAGCTGGTTATTATACAGGCTGATACATTTCAGATAATTATGTTAATATGGAGAATAAGCTGAAATTGTATTTTTTTTCTTCCATTTATGTATTTTATATTATTAATTTCTTAAAACTATTTTCGCCATCTCCAATAGCAAAAGGAGCTCTCCCCACTGACTATTTTCAATAAATCACTCTTTATACTAATGTATTTTACTTCAGACTGCATCTGATTATATCAGTACATTCTCTTTTAACAGTTTAGTTTTTAAGATTATTTATTTTATTATTTTGTTCTTGATATTTTTTTAAACACTAGCATATTGGTGTTAGTGATCGGTATTTCCTACTTTTTGTATTAAGAAGCTTTATAGAATGAATTATGTATTATTGTTTATTTAATAGGGACTTTAAATGCTTTTCTGCCAATTATTACTAATTATATTGTAGGAATCATGATATTATTGTATCAAAATCAAGGTGAAGCGCGTGGTCAAGTTCAAAATTAAAAGGCGTTTTGTAAGTCTATCGTAATGTCTCGAATTAGGATGTCCATTTGATGCTTACTATCAGTTGAAAAACAAATCAAATGAAGTGCTTGTAAGTTATGCCTGCTAGACAGTGCAAATGAATTGCTTGTGGCATACATTAAGCAGAATGTAATTATTTGCCTCAATTTTATTGTTTGCCACAAGAAAATCTGCTCTCTGCCAGCGTTGTGTTAACCTGATCCATCGCGTTCCAGTAGGCGTGATCGAGGTCAAGGGCCCAATGAGCATTTTCTTTTTACTTGCATTGGTTATATGGGTCTTGAAACCAAATTAATGTAGACCCATCTTATCAAGGGTTATAGCCAAACGTCGTTAGACGGCAAGGCAACTGTTTTGTACAGAGGTCAGCACATCAAGCTACCCCAATGTGTCAAATTTCTTTGATAGTTTTTCAACTTTATTACAAACGAATAAGGTTTATGTTCAATTGGGAAAATTTTACAGTTTGGGATAGCTTGACCTGCTGGCGACTGTACCAATAGCCGGATTTTGAACTTGTCCACACTTATAACGTTTATTGATAGGTACAATTTAGGTGTACCTCTAGTCATAAGGTATATATTTAACAATAAAAGCTCAAATCGCACTGTATTTGGTGGTACCCAAAGTCCACAGCACAAGAATTACCTAAATGATGTTCATTATAAAATAAAAAAGTTTTTCATAAATTATATAGATGTGTACGCATTTTTAAACTTAACTATATATTCACATAAAAATGTTTTTGGTCTTTCCAAGATAGTTAATTTAATTATTAATATTAATTGAAATATAGCACCAGTTACGATTTTAAATAAGACATTAAGTACAGCATTTTTTATCATTAAGAGGACACTTTGCGCGGGCTCGAACTCACTGGTGGGCCTGGCTATAAATCACGCTGTCTCACCAGGCTTCGTATCCGACAGAGATAGCATCAGTGGTGAGCAGTTAGATCCTAGTCTACACGCACAACCTTATTGAGTGAGATGCAGGAGCATTTTTGCGAAAAAAAATGCGAAAAATTTTAGAAAAGTCCTTCAGAAGATCGGGTTTTATGAAAAAACCACTGCATAAATCAATGACCAATAAAGTTTATTGAATTTATTGTTAATTGAACTTTGTCGGCACCGTCTTGGTTTTCGAGATTTTACACTCCTTATAATACTTAAACACGCTCAAAGTTAGGTTAAATTAGCAAGAAAAACGAATCTTTGTTGGCTCATAACTTTTTAATGGCTTTTTGTTTTAGTATTCTGTTTCCGTACAGACAATAATAATAACGCGACAAAACCATACCATGTTTAATTTTTGATGTACATAGTCAAACAGTGGAGTAAAACCCTCCCGAAGTTTGTATGGAAAAAATATGGACAAGTGTCACCATAATATAGTGTCTAATCCGTACTTCTAAGTGAATTCTCAGAATATTGGTGTAGTGTTAATTTAATTAATTAAACTTTTTCAAATGGTACATTAATTTCATCATATCTTCTCTGTACAATAATTTATGTGATAATTTTTGAATATTTGTGATAATTATGTTACTTAGTTGGCGTACAAAATAAATATTGTGATAACATATTAATTGCACTTACGGTTGGTGTAATTAATGCCAAAGTAGTGATTTGTGTTTACCAATGATTTTCGTAGATAAGAATGCACTAATAAATTGATAACGCACAATACATAAATTGTTTTCTTTCTGTAACATTATTTTTAAACCATCCTAAAATTCAACAATAAATCCAAGAATAACTGTAATTTGCCATAGAAATGAATAAAAACAAATTAACATAACATACTTTATTATTTTCTATAACAACTAATAAATAAAACAAATGTTAACATTTAAATAAGGAACTACTTTTCTAATTCTTTCTCCTTTAATTGTTCTCTCTCCTGTTTTTCTTCTTTCTCCACATCTGTTTTGAGGAACGTCTCATACTGTTCCTCTGTCATCAAAGTCATCAATTCATCAAATTGTGTCAACTTCAACTTAAACAACCAACCTTTATCATAAAAGTTTGTGTTTATAAGGGCTGGTTTTTTCTCAACTTCTGTGTTTTTCTCAGTGACTATACCAGTTACAGGGGAATATATTTCACTGGCTGCTTTAACACTTTCTAGGGCTCCACATTCATAGCCTTCTTGGACCAATGTTTTTGGTTCAGGTAGTTGTGCGAAGACCACGTCCCCAAGAGATTCTTGTGCGTATTTGCTTATACCAACTGTCCCTATGTCATCGTCAACAACAACCCATTCATGTCTGTTGCTAAATAACCTGGGTGCCTTGCTGCTGTACTTATTATATAGTTCACAGTATGTCTGCTTGATATTTGACTGGAGAAGGCAACTCCTCGACACATACTGTTTTGAGAGTTGCAGGAAACATCTTTGGAATGCCATTTTTTTCTGAAAATAATATTATAATTATTAGTAAGCATTAAACAGATTATGAACGTAGCTTAAAAAGCCGCTGAGCTGAAGTGGGACTGGGCTGGTTACATCTGCCATATGTTTCATGACAACCACTATGTGGAGCCTTGACAAGGCCATGTGTTGCGGCAGATCCCGTAGAAATGGCATGACAACCTGGGGAGAACACAACCTGTGGTGAACCTTAGCTCTGGATCAAAAGACCTGGAAGTCATGGAGAGCCATTGCTCAGCAGTGGGATGATGCAAGCTAACAGTAACAGTTAGCATTATAAGTTTGTTTACTAGCTTTGCACTCTTTAGTTTCATAGTAAACAGAGGGTCTGATTATCTGAACATCCTGCCTGATGGGAATAGCTGTTTCCAACTAAATAATAAAGCACCATTTGCAAGCTTAGGTAGGAGTAAGAGCCCTTTCACACTAGCGTTTTCCTAGCATAGAAGTTTGATTAACGTATGCGCAGCGCAGACGTCTCGTGTGATGTCATGTACAATCCTGTTCGCATCCGACCTCCCACCGCCACCCGCGCCCCTTGCACTGGTTGCACAGTGGAAACGCCGCGACAACGCTGTGCTGCGCATACATTCATCCAATGCTTACACTGGACAAACGCTAGTGTAAAGGGGCTCATAGGTGGACAAAATTACACTAGGATCCAAAATATCATAATATTGTCTGGTAAAATTGTGTAAACAAAACTAACTGATTCTCTTTATTACTTATTTTTAAAGTATCACTGAGGTACTTTGATAAATAAATGTCAACAATGATAATTGTGGCAATACTTAATTATTTGTTTACATACTATCTGGGGTCAAGACACAAGATTTATCTCGTAGATCGAATCTGTGAATAGGTTGCGGTTGGCATGGAATGAATATGACACGTAAAAAAATGAGACTGATGTCAGTATTTATCTTGGTTGAACTGTTTAATGATACAGAAGAACAGAACATAATATGCAGATGTCTGGGGAGCACTATTCCGCCCCTAAGACAACCTACAACTACAACTGTCAGCCTGTTTTAAACATATGTTGTAGGGCACTTTAATAAGTCTGTGTCTCTAGTTTAATAAAGACTAGTGTGTGTGGACTGTGCTACGTTTGTGAGAATTGAATTTCCGTACTCCGGCTTCGACCAAATTCGTAGACACTAAATTGAATTGTAGAACACAATACTTACGAACTATTTTTTATGTCATAAATATAACATCCATCAGCGATTGTTCTACTTTTATATCTAACTAATTCCTTTCGCAACAAGAACAGGTTAGGAAAAATATTCAAACTGAAATGAAATGTCAATCTGTCAAAGTTTAGTTTGACACTTTTTTTCTTTTGGTTCGAATTGCACGTTCCGCCGCGGACGTACACACGGCTACACATCAAGCTATATTTTCCAGTTTAAGCTGATCTCGCATTGTATATGATTTCCTTACAGTGGGAGATCAACCTAAACTGGAAATTATAGCTTGATGTGTAGCCGTGTGTACACTTGAAAAAAGAAATAATGTACTTAGAATCACCGAAATTGAATTTAGGCACCGCTTATAAATTAAGCTAATGGTATATGTTTTAGTAAGGTTATTATATTAGATTGAAATATTAAATGAATCTAGAAATTATCGTTATTCATCATCATCATCATCATCATCATTTCAGCCGAAAGACGCCCACGGCTGGCCTCCTCGCTGGTCCTCTGGATGCGGACGAATACTTCGAAGCCTAAGTGTCCTATTGTTTGTATTTTTTTGTATAGTTAGTTAGTAATTTAATTAATTTATTCGTTCTTTCTTGTTAAAACGAAACTATCTTCGGTAGTATCTTTCTGTACATTTGTGGTAACATTTAGCCATCAAGTTTGACAACATCATTTCAAAAACGTCACAACAAACGTCATTATTCGCTTAGCCATGAGTGAAAGATGTCAAACGAAGCTTACAGAGAAATTTGATAATAAAAATTATATTATTTACTTCGGTATTCTATGCACGGCGATTGGAGTTTTATATTTTTACAGGTAGCATAATTAAATAACTACTTATCTGTGTACTTTGTGAATAGCATTTCCCTAAACAATTCGGTTTCTTTCAGATTTCACTTTGCCACAATAGCATTTAGCTATGTGTTGGGATGTCTGGCTTGTTATTATGGGCTCAACTCGAATATTTTACACGATTACATTGATAAATTAAAGTGCCATTTCGTCGGTGAGACGTACAAAGATGAAGGAGACGCATCGGTCAGAGTGAGTTGGCATACTTTCTTTGTTTACAATTTCTTGCAAAAGAAAACTCGTTATTTCGCTATTGAGGTCATGTACGCCTCCCTATTCATCATTTTTGCCATTTGATAAGCAATTATTGTGAGGGCAATTATTCCTAGTAATCATGAAGAATACTAAGTCGTTTTTTTTTGGTCATTTGCTGTAAGACTTCACTAGCCATTTTTATTATTTAATTAAAGATCCGTGTTAAGTAGCTAGTCCGTTTTCTAATGGGTAGAGTAATGTTGAAGTGGTAAAGAACCAGTTAAATTGCAACTTTCATAGATAATCATACTCTTTGCTTATCATTTAACTAGATAGATCTTGTCTGGTGCTCCAATTTTCTAAGAGAGATTTAAAATCAAACGTATTTATTGTAAACATACATCTTTAATAATAGCTAAGAAGGTAATTACTGGTTTCTGTCCCTTTTTTCCTGAACTTTATTTACAAATTTAACATTTAATAGTAAACTCATTAAGTAATTGCATGAATCTTAAATTGTAATGGCCAAATAGTTAGTCATAAATTTAATTTAATTATTATTTGTCATTAGTATGAGACACAGTAAACAGTTGGTCACTCGTAATGATTAAATACCAATTTTATCTTTTAACATAATATCATGAATGTCAACAGTGGTGTAGGTTTTTGTAGGCCTGTATTATTGTTTCCCAACATTAGCCAAAAGTTTCCCCTTGTTCCTTCCAAACCAGTGTCTTGTGAATAGTTTGTAATCATAGATTATCAGGGCAATATAATAAGCCTTGTATTGTATTTTACAACTCCTACCTGATTTTTAGAATACCATAATCTAATGATAGATTAGATAAATGTCAATTACTTGAAATTTTTCTTCACTTGTCAGCATTAGTGTGTATGTGTTAAAAAATGCAAAAAATATGAATCAAAATGTGTTATAGCTCAAAATTTTGGTAAGTAGTTTGGTTCTTCATTGCTAAAGGTTATCAAAGAGCTAGAGAACCGGAACATGTGTTTTGAGTAGTTATTTTTTGAGAGTATTATTTAAAACTTATGGAACAATATTTTATTATTATGTAAACAATATCATTTTAATAATAACTAACTAGAACCTGACAGTGTCTACAATAACCTCCTTCTTTTTTTGAAGTCAGTAAAAAAATACAAGACAATACATAGTTATCAGCATCACAGAGTTATGATTTTTTCCCAAATTATTTAAGTGATTATGATTAGTCACCATTTCTCAGATTTGTTATTGAATGAGTAATGTATTGACAGTATTAATTGTGCATTTATCATCATCTTCCGGTCCTTGTCCCTTGTTACTTGCTCACTTACTTAGGGCTCCATACCCTAGCGGTGCAAACAGAACACGACTACTAAGCCTCATCTGTCTGTCTGTCCATCTGTCTATCACATGAACTGTAAGAGGTAAACAGTTGAAATTTTCATAGTGTATATTTTATTGTGTGCATGTTGGATTTGCACTTGGCACATTTTTTCTTCCATTCTCCCCTGTCAGTTCTATAACTCTACTCCTTTTTGTTTTATCATCCCTCACGAAATCCGTACATCTTTTCTTTGGGGTTCCACTTCCTCGCCATCCATGACCAATTCAAATACTGATGACACCATGGCATTTAATCGGTTTAGCACCACCTGGATCCAATTCGATCCATAACAATAGAAAACCATTTGTGTCTCATTAAAGGTACTTGACCAACAGACAAAATTTTACCAAACATGTCCTGGATCCTTTCTCATGTTAGTGACTTGATGATGGATTCTTGTATTTTCAGGGTTGCGAGACCTGTGGGTCTAAGGGTTGTGAGAGACATGACTCGAGCTTGTCGGCGGAGCCCTGGGTGGGGCTCCAGATACACAAACAATTGGATCAGGCCATAGAGGATGTGAGTATTCCATGAAATAAAAGATCCTATTTAATCCTATTTAATTCAACAGCTAAAAATTTAGTTTAATACACTCATGAGGTTTATTAAAAAAAATACAAATATCTTTTACAAGAATTTTATTCAAAAATATTAGCAGAATAAATACAACATTCACATTTTATGACGGAATGTCAAATATCAACAACTGTGTAATTGCTATTGCGGAAAATAAAGTAGAACAATTGAAAAATAAATTGAATTCTTGTCCTCTATGTTTACTACTAACCAGGAAATAAATCTTAGATTTTAAATTAACTTTGCAAATTGAAGTTTCCTGTAGAAACTCGCAAATCTTTACGTAGTATATCAAAGCCCCTTTTGTGTCTGTTTGATCATATCTTTTAAACTACGCAACAGATTTTGATGCGGTTTTCATTAATAAACATTCAACAGCAAGGTTTAAATTAATAAAACACCGAACTCCACGCGAGCGAAGCCGCTGGCAAAAGCTAGTTCAAAATATTTAAAACAATGCTGTAATTAATTATTAACAATTTAGAGAATTTTCACAGCTTCTATAACTCAAACTTTATAAAACAACTAGCACCGCTCCGCGGTTTAACCCGCGTAGTTCCTGTTCCCGTGGGAATACGGGGATAAAATATAGCCTATGTCACCCAGGGATAGTGTAGCTTCCCAACAGTGAAATATTTTTTTCTTAATAAAAAGTATTTCAAATTTTTCAAATCGGCTTAGTCGTTTTTGAGCCTATTCAATGCAAACAAACAATCAAATCTTTCTTCTTTATAATATTAGTAAACTCGTAGATATAGAAAATAATACTATGTATAAAGAACAGAATACGAGTATATTATCTAATTCTAAACCCACGAAGGTCAAATAATATCTAAGCAAAAACATCTTACACAATGGCTACACCAAACCAAAACAATTGATATTATGAGCATGTGAGATCACCTCTTATTCCAAATGGACTGACAGTTCATGCATTGTTCGTCTCTCAATTCATTATGTTGCCTTGACGACTAATGGGGGAAGTGCTAGCCCGCGGAATATAAAAAAATTCTTACGTTTTTGTAATTTGATATTTCATCAATCAATATGGTCTATATAAAAATTAATTTCAAGGGTCTTATTGATGATTTTAATTCTGTAAATACATACTAGTTACGGTTCATCATCATCATCATTTCAAAAGAAAAACCTCTACTGGTGGACATAGGCGTCCTCCGATTATGGCAAAACATGGGGGTTTTGCCATAATCGCCACGCTTGGCAGGCGGGTTGGCGATCGCAGTATGGTATGGTGGTAAAATGCATAGAGAACGCTGGTGCCCATTCTCTAGTAAGTCCCTTAGTCGCCTTCTACGACACCCACGGGAAGAAATGGGATTCCTTTACGTCCGGCACCACACGTTACGGTTGCGAATCATATTTAGTTCAACTTATAACCTGCAAATTGCAAAAAACTTAAGAAAATTTGAATTCGTGGGCTATTTTGGCGCTTCCCGCGTAAGGAGAGAACAGAGGGTCTATTCTTTAGAATCTTGTATGACCTCATGAACGCTGCATGATAATATTATTCCCTAATGTTAGAGTCGACACTGTCAACACTTTCCATACAAACCAAACATGTCACCGTTTAATCGCAGTACGTCACAACTGACATTATACAGGGTGAACAGAAACCCTATAGATAACAGCTAGTATAGAATCACTAGTTTCAGATCAAAATTAAATACTTTAAGAATTGATACCAAACTTTCGGTTTCATATCTTTCTTAAACTCAAATCATAACAAACGTGTCACCGCACTACGTAGGTTAATAACTTTCCACGTTACTTGCCAATATCACGATAAATCTCTTGTGAGTGATGTGTTTATTTCAATTTGAAAAGTTCGGTTACTGGTATCAATGTATTAAGAATTCTCATAACTTCCGTACATGTAGAGATAGGATAAAAAAAACCTTCCAATATCGTTTGATATCATCCAAAGAAGCCGTGCCCTTGGTATGTGTACAGCCTTTCCGTTCCTCGTTGTATAAACTGAGGGCTTTGAATGACAGAAGTTGTGCGCTCAACGCACTTTCAGTCAGTGACCGATAATTTTATTAGTACTGCGTCTAGACGCTGTGGGGTTTGTGGCTAAATGATAACAGCCGCACAGTTCGATTGATCTGGGTGCTTACTCTGGAATATAATTCCGATAGATCGACATTGGAATTATCAGTTAAACGTCAGGGATTGGCTGGACTCACTGAGTCGAGCCAATCCCTGACGTTTGACTAACAATTCCAATGACGATCTATCGGAATTATATTCGAGAGTAAGCACCCAGGTTAAGCTACACTTGCCGTGGTTAGTCCGTAAAAGGGTGACCTTCTTATACATACCAAGACCCCTCCGTGGCTCGGAAAGCACGTTAAGCTATTCCCGGCTGTCATTCGTGGATCTTTGGCAGTCGTTACGTCAGAAATCCGAAAGTATGACAGTCAGAGGGTATCGTATTGCCTAGCATCTGGGTTGTGGGGGTCACATAGGGCGTCGCTTCATGTAAAATACTGGTATTCGGCTACATTCTGTTAGACTGGGATCCGACCCCGATGTAGTTGGGAAAACGCTAGGCAGATGATGCGTCTCTAGACGCTGCCTGCGTGATGATTCCGTGCTCTATGCCTTGAACAATAATTTATGTAGCACAGTTCCAGCTTAAGACACCCTTCAGTCTCAAGCGCTAGTAATTGGCACTGTTTCTTACTACTACTTACTTCTTTGGAAAAAATTTCAATAGCCTCTCGTTTTTTCGACTTCGAAAGACGAACGAAATGGTTTTGAATGTTTATATCGTGCATGGAATGGAGGGATGCAGAGATGCCGGGAGTAGATTTTTTGAAACCCTCATTTTTCGTTCGTCTGTACTCTCAAACGATATTTAATAACTTCCCTTTTATGCCTAGTTTGGGGGATATATCGTATAAAATACTTCCGGAATAATTCTTTGGATGACTAATATAATTGGGAGTTAAGTGAGGTTTTTGCATACCTGGTTGTGGTTACACGTTGTAAGTATTAATACATTAATAAAATGTTCATGATAAATGAAGGATAATTATTTTTAAAGTTTTTTAACTATTACTTAATTCCCTATATCTCTGAGGATAGTCTGTTTCCAATCACAAACAATTCCATTTATGGAAAAGCATCATAATCAGCCGATAATGTTCCCACTGCTGGGACACAGGCACCCTTCGGTGAGAGAGGGTGGGCCATAATCCACCACGCGGGCTCTGTGCGGGATGGTAGATGTCACATGTCTTCGAATTTTTGGTTCCATCCCGATGTTTTCCTTCACCGTTTTCAGAGCAGCGGTGATGAAATTGTTTACGCAAAGTAAAGGTCCTGTCTGGGTTCAAACCTACGACCAATAACTCATAAGTCACGGCCGTTACCACTAGGCTACCACTACTCTAATGAAAATCAAACAAAAATCTATTCTAAATTAAATCCATTGAAAATATAATACAACCCAACGCATTTCTCACTGTATTTTCAAAGATTTTTTGTTGTATCATGATTTCATGAGTACTTTGCAGCTTATTTTTTTTAACTGGAATGATGGCAATGACTAGCAATGTCCATTTATACTGTACAACCTACATTGCTATCTATAATGGTATCGCATATTTAGAGTACAAAACTGCGCTAACGCAACACACGTCATTTCTTTATTCACCTTGAAATGTCATCATTACGACTTTTTATGATGAACTGACGAATCTTTTTTGTCGTATTGTGATATGCAAATCCTACGGTTATTAAATGCTTATAATATGCAAATTATAAGTATGTATAAAATGCAAAAAATAAAACATAATAGCAACTTGCATTTTTTAGAAGTCAACATTTACTTATAGAATCACTGTTAGACTGATGGTATTTAAACCTTTTAACCTTTTGAACGCCATTGTCACATATACGTGACAAGCAAGCGCGTGCCCTGGGCCTCAAGTCTGCTATTAAAATAGTGTCAGAATGGTCTATCATTGATTTCATAATTGTTGATTTTGACAAGTTTGGTAATCTACTAATATAATGGCGTCATTATGACTTTCCAGTGGTCAGCCACTGACACTCCATTGAAAAAATGGCATTTATTGGTAATCTCGTATATAATGACAAATGAATGGCAATACGACAATGCCATCATAACACAATTCTATTACGAGACCATTGACCGACCACTGATCGACCATTATGAATTTAGCAGATTACGAACTTTTAGCAAAATGACAATGGGATCGTGTTGGAATGACGAATTTATAAAAATAGCAGACTTAGGCCCATGTACGCCAACGACACAAATATGTGACAAAAATGCGGTGCAGTATTACACAAAATAAACAGTTAAATCATTGTCTTTTTGTGTTTTTTTGTACTATACCATAAATATTTAAGCTCTTGTCCGTATTTAATTGTTTGAAATAAATTAAATTATACCATGGATATTGAGAAATATGATGACAAAAAAGTAAAAATTTAACGTTTGAAAAGGAGTGTTCTCACACGCCAAAGTCTTCTACATGTGACCGCTAGTGACGTAACGTATGATTGATAATAATGATAAATCCTTACTAAAAATTAATGTGAAACTTATCTTTAAATCAATGTGAATATATTATTTTTGCATCAGTTGGTGTTAGTGCACCCGATAACTGCCCAATCCCAATGAAACAAAGTTTCCTGCGAGTACAAGTATATTCAAAAAAACGATTCAACTCATCACATTCGTAGAAAATCTTAACTGTGAGATTTAGAAAACTTAACAACGCCATCTATCGAGCTTTGAGGAAGCTCCCACTCAAACATACCGCCCACCATGGACAGAATGTCCAAAACTTAATTCATATCACCATAAAATAAACTTTAACAACCACCCACCATGAAGCAAATCCCAAAATACATAGATGGGAGGGCAAAAAAACCAAAAAACATAAGTGGACTGTACAAAGTATCTACAATTATAAAACTATAGTTTGAAATAACATTATAACCAAAACATAAATTATAAATTAACTACTATTCACAGTTAATTATAAAAAATAAACAAAAAATTGAAAACAACATAAATATTATCAAGTAGTGACAGGAAGCACTATCAACTTTGACACAGGTCTTTTTATGATGGAACCCTGACAACGCAATGAAACAACTCGTGTGATATTGTCCGAGCCAGTATGCTTTGAAGTAATAAGACCGTAAAGCCATCTTGCAGGAGGTAAATCGTCCTCCATTACTAATACCACTTCACCCACGTTTGGTTCTGCAGTTTGATGAGACCATTTGTTTCTTTGATGGAACTGAACTAAATATTCACGGGACCATTTACGCCAAAAATCTTGGACCATACGTTGAGTCAAATGCCACCTCTTTAAAATGCTAATATTTGACGTCTCAAAGTTTGATTCCGGCGCGAGCAGCAAAGGTTCGCCTATTAAAAAGTGTCCCGGTGTCAGAGGATATGGGTCTTCAGCATTACTACTTATCGTTGATATTGGCCTGGAGTTCAGACAGGCTTCAATTTGAGTTAGAACAGTCGTTAACTCTTCAAAAGTGAGTGTGCTATTGCCTATGACTCGTTTAAGGTGGTGCTTACAAGACTTTACTCCAGCCTCCCAAAGCCCTCCAAAGTTTGGCGAGTGAGGTGGAATAAAATGCCAACTTGTACCATTGGTTGCTAACCATTCAGCAATGTCTGATGCTACACCAGATCTTTCGTGAGTGAACAATGCTCTCAACTCACGGTTGGCTCCTACAAAGGTAGTGCCGTTGTCGCTCCACATCTCACCACAATGGCCCCTCCTAGCTGTAAAGCGTTTGAAGGCAGCTAAAAATGCTTGTGATGTCATGTCGCTTACCACTTCTAAATGCAAGGCCCGAGTCGCCATGCAAACAAACAAACAAATGTAGCCTTTGATGGAGTGATAACCGCGACCCTTTGTGGGCCTGATGCTAATAGGACCGGCATAGTCCACTCCACTTTTAAAGAAAGGTCGGTTAGCAGTTACCCTAGCAGATGGCAACTGACCCATTAAAGGTGCTACAGGTCTAGCAGAATGACGGAGGCAAGTCACACACTTGCGTACATATTGCCTTATGACACTCTTCGCACTGATGATCCAGTATTTGGATCTTAAATAGTAAAGAACTAATTGAGGTCCACCATGCAACGTACGTTCATGAGCATCAGCTATCAAAAGGTGTGTCAAGTGTGACTTGTGTGGAATGATCATAGGATGTTTCATATCTTCACGAATGTTCGCTCTATTTAACCTACCGCCAACTCTCAAAATATCTTCCTGGTCTAAGTAAGGATTGAGCGAGGTAAGTATTCCCTTTTTATTATTATTTTCTTTTAATTTTAAATTATCAATTTCTTCCTTAAAGTGCTCCTTTTGACATAATTTAATACATATAAGTAAAGCTTGATTAATTTCCGAAAAGTTTAAATAAATTGTAGAAGATACATTAATTCTTGATTTTAAAATCTTCTACAATATGCTATGACTCTAGTTAGCTTTGTAAGAGATGAATATTTAGCCATTATGTCATTTTCTTTCACTACAGCATTACAGACAATATCCAATATTTTTCTTTCTTCTAGATTAGTTTTCTTAAATTCCCTTTTGCTATAATCTATAGTTTTATTTTTCAGCCAACTAGGTCCCTGCACCCACAATTCAAGCTTTGCACACTCGGAAGGGTTTACTCCTCGCGAAGCACAATCTGCAGGATTTTCTTTAGACTGGACGTACGACCATTGATGGTTGTCCATGAAGGTGAGTATTTCAGAAACTCTGTTTCCGACAAATGTTTTCCATCGACTTGGGTGGCTACTCAACCAAGCAAGTACCACTGAAGAGTCAGTCCAAGCATGTACATTTTCTTTTGCAATTTCTAAGGTGTCTGAAACTTCACAAAGAAGTTTTGAGAGAAGCACAGCGCCACATAACTCTAAACGAGGTATAGAAACCTGTTTAACAGGGGCCACCTTAGTCTTGGATGCTATTAAACTGTTGTGAACATGGCCATTGGAATCGACAGATCGAATATAGACAACAGCCGCGTAGGCGCTGTTAGAAGCGTCGCAAAATCCTTGTAATTCTCGAAGCACATCGTGTCGACTTGTGTAAATCCATCGAGGTAATTGAAAATTACTGAGGTTGTGAAGGTTGTTCCTATAATAAAGCCAATCTTTCAAAAGATGATCTGGAAGTTCATCGTCCCAGTCGATGCCTGCAAGCCAAAGAAGTTGGATGAACATTTTAGCTGTAATTATTACTGGAGCAAGCCAACCAAGAGGATCGAACAATCGGGCAATGTCAGAAATTACCTTTCGTTTGGTCACTGGAGCATCAAGAAGAGGAAGATGGACAGTGTATTTAAAATGATCTGTGTTTCTATCCCAGGTTAAACCCAAAATTTTCATGACTGTATCCATTTTAAATTCCAAGCTTTCATTTGATGAACCATCCTTGATATTATTAAACAACTCTTCACTGTTGCTGGACCATTTCTGCAGCTGGAAACCTCCACGACCTAACAACTCAGTCATTTGCTGATAAATTTGCTGACCTTCATCAACAGACTCACAACCAGATAAGAAATCATCGACGTAAAAATCTTTTATAATACGATTTGACACTAAAGGAAAACCGCTTCCTTCATCATGAACAATCTGCTGCAAAGAACGTACTGCCAGGTAAGGAGCAGAGGATGTACCAAAAGTGACACGCAACAACCGCAAATGTTGCAACTCCGAATCAGGGTTGTCGCGCCACAAAATACGCTGAAAATCAATATCCTCTTCATTTACCTTTATCTGCCGGTACATCTTCACAATGTCTGCTACTATACTTATGGGGTGGCGGCGCCATCGCATAATAATTTGACGCAAATCTAATTGTAATCTCGGGCCAACCATTAAATCATCATTCAACGAAACTCCATTGCATCCCGAACAAGAAGCATCGAAGACGACCCGAACTTTAGTAGTACTTCTATCATCGCGTACTACAGCGTGATGCGGCAAATAAACAGCATCCGTTCCTAAATCCTCCTGGGGAACAACTTCAGCATGCCCTAACTGAATGTACTCGTTGATAACAGCGGTATATTGTGTTTTGAAATCAGGATTGTTTACCAATCTTCTTTCCAGCATGTGAAACCGTTTACGAGCGATGGCCTCTGATCTACCTAAATGACTTTTAGGCTGATCAGACTTAAACGGCAATTTGACAATATATCGCCCTGTTTCGTCTCTTTTTGTTGAGTTAGCAAAAAATTCCTCACATTTCTGCTCTTCTTCGGTCAACATACCCTTATGAGCGGACGGCTCTGACTCTAACTCCCAAAATTTCTTCAGTATAGTGTTCACATCTGACTTTAACACAACGTTATAACAAACTGGCCTAGAGACAGATGATGTGTGGATCTCGCCAGATAGAATCCATCCTAGTTTAGTCTTCTGAGCGACTGGAGTTCCAGGCGGACCCTTGACTAGACCATCCAGTAAAACTTCTCCGACCACACGTGTACTCAACAGCAAATCAATTTTCCCAGGCATATCAAAGGAAGGGTCTGCTAATTCTAAAGATGAAAATAAAGGCAATACCTGCACGATCTTCCTTTCAGGAAGACGTGAAGTAAGCCTATTCAAAACATAAGCATCGACATATAAAACAAAGGTGGGATCTAGGCGTGACTGCAATTTGAATCGAACTTTCCACTTAGAGGGCATTGTATTTCCCTCATCATCGCCTAGTCGAAGTATGTCGGTGAAAGCAGGTGTTTTCTTCAATCCAAGCAACTGTACTGCAGCCTCTGTAATGAAAGAGACTTGAGAGCCCTGATCCATCAAGGCTCTTAAAACCAGAGCAGTCCCAGTTATTGATTCAACGTTGACCAAGGCTGTGGCTAACAGACCCTGGTTGTGAACATCTGCAAAACAACAAATTGGTTTGGTAATCTCGCTTTGATTGGAAGAAGTAGCTGCATTAGCAGCCGCAACATTCCTGTCTGCTGAAATATCAACATTTTCAGCAGATTTGGCAGTTGTTTTTGGGTGTAGTAGTGTGTGGTGCTTCCTTTTACAAAGGTGACATCTGGTGGACTGACGGCAAGAGTATACAGAATGGTTGGTTCCAAGACAGTTATAACAAAGCTTACTGACTCGTGCAAACTCACGACGTTCGTCACAATCTTTCTTAGAAAATTCTTTGCAATGACATAATTTGTGATCTCCAGAGCAAACAATACAATTTTGGGTGTTAGTGATATGAAAAGATTTAGCATTACGAGCACAAGGTTTGGGGATTGTTTTGGGTTCTAAATATTCCAAGGCTCTAAACCTCGACTCCATAAAGATTTTTAGTTCATCAAATTTAGGTAACTCATCATTACAACTTATCCTCAACTCCCACAATTTACGGGATTCAGGATCTAATTTATCGCAAACTAAAAAAACAACAATTGCGTCCCAAGTTTCTACATCAATTCCTAAAGTGCGCAATCCATGGAGACAATCTACAGTCGTATCTAACAGAGTTTTGATAGCATTTGATGTTTCTTTAGTAATGGGTAATTGATAGACAAGCCGCTTTAGCATATTGTTGGCTAGAAATCTTTTGTTATCATACCTTTTATTTAACACAGACCAACACTCACGATAGTTAGATGCGGTTACTGGAATATGTCGTAGCAATTGTTCTGCTTCGCCAGAAAGATGAGACTTTAAATAATGTAGTTTTTGAACTTCATCCAGTGTTTCATTGTTAGCGATCAGTGAATTAAATAAATCGCGGAAAGTAACCCACTCTGAATATTGCCCCGAGAACGATGGCAAGCAAATCTTTGGTAGCTGTACATTTGAGTTATTTTTGTTATTACTACTTGTATTAACAACATTAGAACTGGGTTTTATTAATAGCTCTTTTAACTCAGACTTGTATGTCAAATATGCATCTTCTGTTTGATCGTATATGTCTGATGTAAAATAAACATATTTTTCGACGTCTTCGTCAGTAGCCTTTTCTACAATGCGCCTGTGAGTTTCTACAAACGATTGCCACTGTGACTCTAGTGTCTCAAGTCGTGCTTCTAAATAACTTACTGTTAAACGATCTTTTGGTGATTTTTTAAAATTAATTCTACCTTTTTCTATTATCGTTTTGTTATTTATTTGTAGTTTACGTAAAGATTCCATTGTGTTATAATCTATAAACCTTTTAATCATCCAAAAATAATTCAGTAATTTAAGCAATCGGTGAAAAATTAACACAAATAATAATCCATGAAATTTTACAAGTCAATGATCAAACCGAAAAAAATACAAGTGTTTGAAACAATTATAAACTTAGAAAAAATCGGGCATAGGTTCCCCGTCACAACACTTTTTTCGTAATTATTCTAAGTCTAAAAACTAATGCTAAAATTCTACAAGTCCCAAACACTTCTAAAATAAATTTCACTTCACTAAGAAAATTACAAGTCTAGATTAAAAACTCTTTGATCGAAACTCACAGTTTTGCTTCAACCAAACCTCTTTGTAGTACGTCACTCACTGCACTGATGACATCGCTGCAAATGTGTCGTCAGTCGTCACCGTAGACAGTTCCGCTCGATGATCTTGTCACATCTGTGCTGACTGTCACTGTCTTCGAAGGGCGAAGTCTTCATGACACTGGTGGTGCCTCTCTTACACCAACTTTGTCGCGCTGCTGATCATCACGTCACCGTCGCGGTCGGTGATGAAGTTAGCACTTCAGGGTAATCGACCCTGTTTTCCGTGCCACACACTCAAAAATTTAACCAATTAAATCCGGCTCGAAGGACCATAATGTTAGTGCACCCGATAACTGCCCAATCCCAATGAAACAAAGTTTCCTGCGAGTACAAGTATATTCAAAAAAACGATTCAACTCATCACATTCGTAGAAAATCTTAACTGTGAGATTTAGAAAACTTAACAACGCCATCTATCGAGCTTTGAGGAAGCTCCCACTCAAACAGTTGGTATCTCGATAAACCATTTAAAATATTTAGTCTTATAAAACCACACTAGCAGCTGTAGAATAAAAAAAAAACAAATATTTGTTTTATTTTTACAAAAATAATATCATACTACAAAGCGTTGCTAGATCCCTAATTCTGATATATATCAAACGCTTTTGCCAGCGGCTTCGCCCGCGCTGAACTTTCATCCCCTATTTAACTCCCTTAGGGGTTGAATTTCGAAATATCCTTTCTTATTCCTTGCCTACATTATGAAGGGAACCTCTGTGCAAAATTTCAGCTTTCTAGGTCCAAGGGATTGGGCTGGGCGTTGATGAGTCAGTCAGTCAGTCAGGACTTCTCTTTTTATTAATATAGATGTCAGATATTTAGATATTTATTATAAATATCAGATTTTTACGAAACCTGATATTAGATAGAATCGATAAGCGACATTATGTACAGGCCAGCTACCCAAGTCCCTAAAACAGATGCGAGGAAGTCATAATATAATGACTGGCCGCCCACGCACATTATCGCAATATCAAGATAGCAGATCGAGAATAGTGCTGTACCATAATGTTTTTTTTTTTTTGTTTTTTTTTCGTCTCCTGTTTTTTTACATTGATAAACTCTGTAGATGCCGTGTAATGATTACTGTAGTGGGAATTAGTGCAAGGTTAAATAAAATTTCAATGACATGAGAAGCGTTTATTCGAAAATTGCAGACAAAAATGTTATAACAATATTGGTTATCGATAAAGTTTTGGAATCCCTATTCTTCTTGTAGGTATTTGCGGTGAAATTGTGGTTTGGCGTGGAGGGCCCGCACGTGCGCTTTTGCTATGGCGGTCAAAAGTTTAATGAAAATTAGCTGTTTTTGGAAACCAACCCGTTTAAATGAATGCACTCCTGAAAACCAAATAAATTGAAGTGTCTGTATTGTGATGCCAAAATAACAGCTTTTTACTTAATGCATATAAATATACAGGAAAAGTTTTTATCCAGTGCGCAAAATGTAACCATGAATTCAGCATATCATTCTAGACGCGCAGAAAATGTTCGGGGTCTAGGATGATATGCTGAATTCATGGTTACAGTTTGCGCACTAGATAAAAAGTTACCCTGTTTAATACAATACTTATAACAAAAAAAAAACTCATTTTCTTTAAATTTTGTATGTCTGTTTATTCCGGCTAATCTCCGAAACTGCTTCACCGATTTATATAAAATTTGGCATGGGGATAATTTAAACCCTGCATGCATAAGCATGACATAGGCTACTTTTTATCGACATACCACCTGGGCTTAGCCAAGGGCGGAAGCTAGTCATAAATATATTTGCTCCTACCAAGCTAAAAGAAACAATAACACTTGTCCCAAATAGTTCTGTAACTTTTAAAATAATAAAAGACTATTAAAACTCATTTACTTTTGTTGACTGAATTGTCTGTTGAATACAATAAGTGGAAAGGCATTCAATGGGGAACATAATTGCGGCCTGTTAATTGGGATCTACACAATAAAGGTTTTGATGACTTCTAGAAGTTTAAAAATCTGAGACTTGATGTTGAAAACATTTTAATTGTAACTTTGGAACTAATAACCGTGTATAATATGGAAACCGGAATAATTTCTGTTTGAAATTCTTACGTTTGTGTATGGTTCATGATTTTTGCCTTCAATTCAATTTAGCTACAGATCTACTATCATGCTATATACTATGTTAATTATGCCATAGCTGGTGAGGGTTGAGGGCACTGGTGGCCCAGTGATAAACGGCCTTCAGCACCCTTGAAAACTATGAAAACGACACCCATGATTATTTTTACCATTTCGTAGCCGCCATCATTTTCGTTTTGTCTTCACTATTGACTTCAGCACCCTTGAAAACGATGAAAACGACACCCATGATGAAAAATATATGCCACTTTACTCCTACCGTAAGCCACGTTAAAGCAATTCGTTTCAAAATATTATGTATTCCCGAATGATCTAAAACCTTTACTTTTCTCTGTTGCAGTTCTACAACACAATACTGGATCAGTTTATAAACACGTGGTACAGCAAGGTGACGTTGCAGCCCTTCTTTGTGGATGAGTTGCGCTATCAGCTTAGATACGCTTCTGCTTGTCTATTGCAGAGAGCTGTCAAGGTAAATATCCATATTATTATCATTGAACCATTCCAACGTTTGTCTGGTAAGAAATATTCTCAGCGATAAGACCGTCGTTTGTACCCGTGTAATGTATTTTGTGTCCTGATAGTCCTACAAATGCATACTATAAAAATCTATCTATTGAACTTTTAAATTAATTGTTTAGGTGGATTCGTGATATCAGGAAGATGTATTTTTGCCTGTACCGCTGCGCCATAAGGCTGGGAAACTTTATTTCTACTCCAAAACTCTTAGCCCCAAATGTCATTGTAACCTGCACAAAGCTCTGCTGTAGTCGCCACCCAGATGGTAGTTTAAAATGCCTAATTCTAAGCAAATAATTTTCTCTTTTAGATAAATTACGCCCGCTTTATAACGTCCCGACTAATCCCGTGTGCATTACGGCACTACTCAGTATGTGCGTCTCGTCCGGGTGTATCACTAGATTCCAAGATGGCACTGCATCCGGCAGCAGCCAATAGGAACGCGGAGCTGAAGTATCTGAGGTGTATTACGAACGCCATCATGCCGTATCTGTTGAAGAATAATGAATTGCAAAATCCGTGAGTATAGAAAAATACGTAATTTTTTGTACAGGAGCGAAACTGGGCGTATCACACGCGCGAAATGTTACGTCAATAGCGATTTTGACCAGTTCAGGGGCCTAATCTCTAACTCCGTCTACAAAGGTACGGGCCCGTTCGAAAATAGTTCGAAACTTCTTAAGTGAATCCTACTGCCAATTAAATTACTTTTTTGGACGGGAAAAAAACATCGGGAGTAGGCACAGTTGTCAAATCGCGTTGACATTTATTCTTAGTTCGGGCTCCAAACTACTCTTTAGTCCGTATGTGATACGAAGTTTCAAATGCCCGTTACTTCGGCCGAAACGACGGACTTCGTGCTTAGGGAGTAGGCCCCCAGAGCCGGAGTGTCGTTACTATTAGAAGTATTATTTTATTTTTATTTAGCATTTATATTTATTCTATAGTGTGTCAGGTTAACCAAGGGACATACTTTCAATTAGTTTAGTATTAATGAAATTGAACAACTTTTAATTTGGGACTAACCCCGAAATAAGAAAATAAACATCTGATAAATTCACTGAGGGATAAATTTAAGGAATTAAAATACACAGAAGGAATCAGAGGAATTAACACGAACTCTTGACGTAAGCGTAACGTTAATTTGAAACGCTTTTTGAATCGAAAATACACCTATCAGCTAGCATTTTGGTTTGTTTATTTTGAGCAGCGATGGTCCAGTGGTAAGGACCGCAAAAGTTCTAACCCAGGCAGGCGGTTTCCTTAGTGTAAATAATTTCATCACCACTGCTCTCAAACCGGGAAGGATAACCATCGTGAGGAAACCAGCATATCCTAGAAACCAAAAATTCGAAGACATGGAGGGGCGTATGACTAAGTGATAATATTCGTACGGATCGAGCGATCAGGTTAAGCTACTCTTGCCGCGGTTGATTCCTGGATGGGTGACCGTCTTTACATATAAAGACCCCTTTATGCCTCGTAAAGCATGTTAAGCCGCTGTTCTCGGTTGTCATTAGTAGATTGACAGTGGTTACGGGTCGTCAGCAGCCCGAAAATCTGACAACCAGTCTTACCAAAGGGTATTGTATTATCCAGATACTGGGTTGTGGAGGTCAGATAAGCAGACGCTCCATGTGAAATGCATTGCTGCATCCGGGTTGAATAGAAGCCGACCCCAACATAGTTGAGAAAAGGCTAGACAGATGATGATGAAACATGATGACAGACGTATCTCAATATGCATTTCGACGGTCCCTACATGCAATCCCCCAAGTGGTAGATACGTGATTTGCACGTTTTGATTTCGTGACCTTCAGGCCTGCCTATACTATCGTTTATTTTAACAAAAATATGGCAAACTACACTTTATTTCCATCATGAAATTACATTAACTAGAACATGATAATACACGTGTTTGAAACTTTGAAGCGCTCTCCTGTAAAATTCGTCATTTGTAGTTAGGGGATTATACGTAGGAACCATCGATATGAGAATCTAAGTTCATATCATTTCCGTTGTTCCCTACAAAGTACCCATGCGATTAAAATATAGGGAACAACACACTATTTCTATATTATCTATGAAATGTTTATTTTTGTCACGTAAGGTCTATTTTGTGTGCATAGCTAAGTGCAAAGGTCAGTGTTCTCACCACACATACTTGACGACTTATTAACAGACTAATGATACTTTTACGAGATTTAAATTAACACTAGTTAACAGTTTGTTGTTAATATGCTAATTGATTCTGAAAGAGCTATTCTGAATGTTACATATAGTATGTTACGAGTTGCTGATTTTGACATGAAATTCAGTTCTAGGAGATATCTGATTGTTTTAGCATATACAACGTGTCGTTTTGCATCCTCGTCAAATTTCAGGAGGCTGTTATGAAAGACATAAATAATCAAATAAAATTACGAAATCTGCTCAGTAATGAATACATACTTGTTTTTTAGTTATTTAAGTTTAACAGTATTTCAGAATACACCTCTTTCAAAGAACAGAATCGCCCCGTTCCGTATGCGGTAGGCAGTGTAGCACGACTATCTCGCTGTGTGTTACAGTGCGGCATCACACGGGCCGCGTTTTAACATGCCTGTCCCACACATGCCGATTTCCGAAAATGTGAAAAAGAAAATACCTACTTATTTTATTATTGATTCGTGTTTACCTCCTTGAATTTTAAGAGTATTCAAAACGACACGTTGTACAGGAAAAGTTTTTATCCAGTGCGCAAACTGTAACCATGAACTCAGCATATCATTCTAGACCCCCTAGCGCAGAAATTTTTCGCAGGATACACAAAAAAAAATCTGCTGTTCCATAAATTTTGACCGCGTAGGTATTGCACTTTTCTATGAAACAGCTGATTTTTTTTTGTACAACCGGCGAAAGATTTCTGCGCTAGGGGTTCTAGAATGATATGCTGAATTCATGGTTACAATTTGCGCACTGGATAAAAACTTACCCTGTATATTCGTTTTTGCTTGCGGCATGCCCCGCCTGGATATCGGAAAATTTCCCACGGGAACGTACCATATTATTATGTGTTAATCCAGTTTATACCTAAGTATACTATCTGGGTGCCTATTTTCATCCGCGCCAATCCAGATCATACATCCAGCCAAACAAACAAAAATTACAAACTATATTTTCTGCATCAAGACTCGTTCGCACACCTCGTAGCAATTACTTTTGTTCAAGAATATTTAATGTACAGTTTTGCCTTCCTTACTATTTCATTATATGTACAGAATAATGTTCGTAGTGGACCATCAAAGCGACCTATGTCCAATAATTACCATGTAATCTAATTGCATCTTTAACCTCAAGCCATTAAGGTCTAATTTCTCTTATCTTAAACCACAAGTCAATAAAGTCCATATTTTCTTTCTTCCAGTGTATTCCGCGTATTAATAAGGGAGATATTCGCTGGCTGGGTGTTGCTGTCACTGACTGACGTGTTGGCAGAGCCCTACATATTGAACACGCTCATCATCCTGGCCACTGGAGATGAGACGATGGCGCAGTTGCCATCCACTCCTAATTATAAGGTAAATTGTCTGTGGTTTATGAAATAGTCATCCTCATCACATTTCAGCCGAAAGACGTCCACTGCTGGCCATAGGCCTCCCCCAGGCTCCTCCATTTCGACCGGTCTTGTGCTTCCCACATCCAACGGATAGCCGCGGCCTTCACAAGGTCATCGGTCCACCTTGTGGGAGGCCTTCCCACTCTACGTCTTCCGGTACGCGGTCGCCACTCCAGAACCTTTCTGCCCCATCGGCCATCTGTTCTGCGAGCAATGTGCAATGTGAATTACTGTGTTCTTAAATTTCACACTCTCTCAAATGCATTACCGCAGCTTAATTGTTATTTAAGTGTGGTTGTAAAACTTATCAACACGATATGTTCACGGGGTTTGATGCATCGACAATAGGGTATTTTACAATTTGATAAAAACTATTTTAATTTGAAGATTGGTACGATATATTATATAAAATTAAAAATAAATTTATTAATATCCATTTTCTCCATTAAAAACGATTAAGCTCAAATTTATTTTTCGTTGTTTTGAATTTACCGCCAAAACGCTCCTTACGATGACTTTTTATCACGTGACATCGTGACGTCACCTTTGTGTAAACAGCACCAGTACAAATACTTAGTTTGGCGCAGTTTTAGAAGTATTTGTGCACAGAGGCACCGCACACCAGTGATTTCACTTTCTATCCATAAAAAATCTTGTTAATTATAAACACGACATTCACTTGTTTACTTACTAACTACTTTAGTTTACATAGAGTTGACGTCACGTAATATAGTCATCGTAAGGAGCGCTTTGGCGGTAAATTCAAAACAACGAAAAATAAATTTGGTTTAAATCGTTTTGAACTGAGAAAATAGATATAAATCAATTTACTTTTATTTTTCTGTTACATTTTTCGTCCTAATCTTCAAATTAGAATAGTTTTTAGTAAATTGGAAAATACCCTATTCCAAGAATTTCTAAAATCCACCGAAAGCGACTTCTATGATCTCCTCTACCATACTAAAATGAGATGGTCACTTTAGTATGACTACACTTGATTTTGGTTTGATGGAAGCAGGCCGGATTTCAAAGCTTCGCGGGCCGGAGATCGCCAGCGAAACTACTGCAAGCAAATTTCAGCAGGTGGTGATGGCAACTTTGGACCGAAGTCGATGAAGGCAGATTTTCCGATTAATGGGGTCCAGTGACCACGATCCTCAGTAATTAGGACCGATTGAAGAAGAAGAATATGTATAGATGATTGATTATTATGAATGGTTGAAAACATTATTATAGTTTTCTCTTCTGTCGCTTTCTTTGGAACAGTCCACTTTATCCATACAGTCTCAGCATGCTTTAAGACTTTATAACTAACTGCTTCGTAATTCTCCTCCAGGTAGAATTTCTAGAAACATTCGTCCGTCAAACAGAGTCGATCTACAGCCAGCGTTGCAAACTACTGCGAGTTGAGCTCGACGTGGTCATCAGTGAACAGGAACATTTGTACGCGTTCATGCAGTTCATGAAGACCACCAACCACCTGCACTTACTGCAGTTCTATAACGATATTAGTAAGTACTATTACAGATTATATAAGAAACGTATGCGCTTCGGGGATCATCGCTTTTCTTCGGAAATACGAACTCGCAATGATGAGATCTAATAAAGAGGTGTTGTAACCATGAAAGTTCTAGCCTATTTTTAAACGACTACGACGTAGTAATAAATGATGGTTATGATTTTGACTGGTTTATGCGGGTATGTATGTTCGTCATAACTTCTAAATACTTTTCATGATCTCACAAATGAATTATCGTTGGAAGCATCGTGATTTTCCGCTGTTTGTGGACTATGTAACGTCACATTAAAATGACGATTGATACTACGCCCTCTAGAGGACAAAATGACTGAATAAAAAAATATCAACTGAAAGGACGTAATAAGTGAATTTCAAAATAATGTAGGTATATGTTGTGAGTTTAGTCCAAAATAATAAATAGTAAGTTCTAAAACTTAAGCCTGACTTCTGAAAAATCACGCTTTAAAAAGTATGATACACGAAAGTATTCTCATCTGAAAGACTGAATTTGTAAGATAAAGCCTCCGCTTGAAATAATTCCTATAGCATGTGTTTCTGTCGAACCGAAAGGTTATTTGTGATTAACAAGCTCTAAACTAAAAAAAAAATATATATAAAGGAAACATTGTTGTTCCAGAATCATTTCAAACAAAAATCCTGAACCCAGACCTGAACAGTTCAGAAGAAGAGTCCTTACAGCACCAAGCCCGTGCGATGTACTCCACGTACCTGTCGGTGTGCCACCCGCTGCCCATCTTCGGCGAGCTGGCGGACGAGCTGCACGCGCTTTTGCAGCAGGATAGCAGTATCAACAAGTAATGTAGCTTAGTAATGTAGACTTTATCCCCCTTATTATAAGGTCTATATTTAGAACAGGTTTAAACCTCAAGACAGTTTTTAACCGACTTCAAAAAGGAAGAGGTTCTCAATTCGTCTGTATTTTTTATTACTAAACATTGCCCCACACTATGAATTTCTCCTGTATTGTGGGTGCGTTTACAAACATTTAATTTTAAAGTCACATACACAAACATCAAGACCCGAAACAACTACTTGTAGGTCATACAAAAAAAAATTCCGTTTGTTTTTTATTAAGAATCTAACAGAAATGTAAACAAAGTTTTTTTTTTTTCCAAAAGTAATAACTTAGTCCCATTTTAGGTTGTCAATTTTGTATAAAACTTTACTAAAGTCTGCAAAAAAATTCAAATAAAAAAACTATCTCGAAGATTTATATGACGCCTGAGCTAGTATCATCATCCGCCTTTTCACAACTATCTTGGGGATTGGGGTCAGCGTCCAGTCTAACCGGATGCAGCTGAATACCAGTATTTTACATGGAGCGACTGCCTATCTAACCTGCTATCAGGTTAACGGAACAGATTTAAAAATGAGATTATCCAAATCCTCCATCAAAACCCGGTAAACTCAACCAACTCAGTAGTGCCAGTTTAGACACAGACACACACACGTCATTACATACATTCAAAGTACCTACATCGCACAGATACACGCTCACCCACACTTTAAGTATTAGTAATTAAGTCATTCTCGGTATTATTATAATTTTTTCTTATTTTCTGTGTACTTCGTAATTGGCGTAATGTTTAGATTAATTAATAATGTTATACTTATTGTCAGCTGTGAAGTTACCTTTAATAAATAAATAAAATAAAAATCCGACTTTCGGGCTTCTGACGACCCGTAACGACTGTCAAAGATCGACGAATGACAGCCGGGACCAATGGCTTCACGTGATGTCCGAGGCACGGAGGGGTCTGGATACGTGAAGACGTAGCTTAACCTAATCGATTATCTTTCTCCATAACTTATTTGACTGTATAAACCATTTTTTTTTTTACTTTTATTAATGAAATTTTCATTTTGTTAAATGTTAATTACTTAATGTACAGAATCAAGTTCTTCCAACTAAACAGACAGCTGTGCTGCTGGAGAGTTTGTTGAGCCACTTCTTCTTCCCAGCTAAAGCACTAGGAAGTGTCGAAGGGTGGGCGTTTTTGGGGGACTGTCTTATGTAATTTTAACGTTCAAAAAGTGCTGACTCTCAGCCTAGTTTGAATAAATGACTTTTGATTTTGATTGCCCCATGCAGATGTTATTACTTAGCCACAAGCCCTCATCAGAGCTAGTAAGTGGCGAAGGATAGCCCTAGAAATCAATACTTCAGAACTTCTATTTGAAACTCTTTGTGAATATATTTCTTTTTAGATTCCAAACCAGTCGAGCGCTATATCAAGCTGCAAGGCAATCACACGCTGTATTAGAAAAGTTATGGCTGCCTAAGTTTTTACATAGTGAAGAGGTAATTATTAATAAATATAACGGAGACGATGTGTTAAAGTATGTTATGATTGTAGTAACTTTGTGATCAATACAATTAAAGCTGGTTGAATTGTTTACAGTTTTACAAGTTACTGGTTGGGAGTAGAATACCTACGGGGTATCAGAAGCAAATGGTTAAAAAGTAAGTCCATGTTGATTTATTTATATTGCAGTTCCTTATATTAACTAAAAAAATAAGGTCCTTACTATTCACGACTTTAATGTAAACTCTGTTTTATTATCAAGCTTTATAGCTCAGACAAAAGATCATAAATGAAACTTGTTTAATATGGTAAAAAAATAAACGTATTCGGTACTAGAGTTCGATTTTTAATTGTATTCAGTAACTTGACAGTTCAAAGAAAAATAATGTTACCGTACTAAAACTAATAGTGTTGTGGTAGTGAACGATTTTGCGTGAAGAGCGAATGATAAAAATGGTTTACTTTTAAATTAAACGATTTTTATCATTCGTTATAAAACTTTAAAAAATCATTTGTAAGATGTGGAATATAAGAATAATTAATAATTTATTAATTAAAATAATTTTTTATTTTTTTTATTTTTTTCTAATAGAAAGAAACTAAATAAATTACCTTACTACTGAAAAGAAAATATACAACTTTTTTTTTCATAGTGCATGGTATCATGTTTTTAAGACAAGTTATTCAATTTAAAATAAAATAAAAATGCATGTAAGTACGTAACCCTTCAACTGTCAAGTTACTGAATACAAGTCGAACTATAACCCATCGTTATCTTTGAAATAGCTGACCAATCCATTCCAAAAAAAAAAGAAACCCACGTAATATTTTTAGTTAGCCTAAGTTGTTTCTGTTGGACAAAGATATTTATTAATGTATTATTTCCAGACCACACGAAAAGCTACTGAACTCAGCTCTCAAGCTAGGCCATAGATTAAAAGGCGCTCTGAAACCACAGACAATAGACGGACAAGTTCTAGACTGCTACACGAATTGCGACGAGTCTGAGGGCGATGGCGTAGATAATATGGACATACTGAAATATTTAGATAACCTGGCCGTTGAAGACGCCGCCAGGGGACACGATTTGAGCACCTATAAGGTCGTGTTGACGAATGTTGAGACTAAGTTGGTGAGTTTTTTTTTTGTAGTCTAAAACATATATCCAGTGATCGGAATAGGCTGACTATATTTGCCTAAACTTCGGAGAACAGAGACAGAAAGTGGAGACTTCCTTACGACTGTATTTTTTTTCCCGGGATCCGAGAAAAGTCTTCAGTAAGTTGAAAATAAGCTTTATTCAAGATGTATAAAGGCTATTTTTAACTAAACTTTGATTTACCAAATTTTCCGGATTTTCACGTAAAACCCCGAAATAAATAATCATGTATTCGATTTTTTTTTTTAAACTTTAATTTATGTATTCGAATTATATTTACGATCCAACTAACTGTTGTATCAAATCATTGAATACATTACGTTTTGTCAATAAGTATACTTCGGGATTTAACGTGAAAATCCCGAAAATTTGGTAATTGCAAGTGCTTACGCAAGTTTCTGTAGTATGTTTTTTTTAATTTTTTTATAAATTAACATATCCGAACGTGGTGTATTTCATTATTACGTACGCGTTTCCAAACGCGTCTCCTACGCTATATTTTTTCTGTCATGTTGCCAACCGCAGTTTTGAACTACCCATCTCCTTCCTTCCTACTACGTGATTGAAGACTCGCAAAAAAAAAAGTCTACCGCTTAACACCTCACGCAATACTGCTGAGCGCGGCGCGCGCCGCAAAATACACCAAACCGCATTAAATTCTAAACCGCATTAAACTCTAAACTAAAGACAATCTGTGAATGTCGGCCGACACGGTGAAACAAACATAAGTGCAGGAAGAATCCACCAGAACACGCGCTGGGCTTCTGCACCTCCAGCGGCATCAGCCATCTTTCCAGGCGATCATCTTCATCAGCTTCCAAGTACGAGTAAGTCCTTGTTCCCCTACATAAAAACTGCGTGCCGGCAACATTCTATTCCGCATAAATTAATTTCCCGCCAAAATTTACAAACCCACGAGGTCCTTCGAACCGCTATCCCAACTTATCACCAGCAAGTTTAATTAAAAATAGCCTTAAAACTTCTTAAATAAAGTTTATTTTCAACTTATTGAAGATCTTACCCGAATCCCGGGGAAAAAAAATAGTCGTAAGGAAGTCTCCACTTTCTGTCTCTGTTCTCCGAAGTTTAAGCAAATATAGTCGGCCTATTCCGATCACTCTTTGATATGGTGGTTATGTGATAGTAAAGAATTACGGTAAAAATACTACAAATAAATTTGTCATCTTAAGGCCTACACACTATGTTGGCTGCACCGCTGGTGGGTTTTTGTCGTGCGGGTATGCTACTGGCACTACGAAGCAGCCGGACTTGCCGCAGAATGCCGCCGGGCTTGCTGGCACATTGCCCGCCGGCTGTGCCGCCAGCATAGTGTGTCAGAGCATTTAAACCCGGTCCCGGCCCGGCATTCAGGTCGGCGCAACCTGTCTTTTTCTTCCACACTTCTCTTTTAGTCGACATATCCGCCCACACCCTTTCTAACCATATCATCATTTACACAGTCCATCCATCGTTTCTTTTGTCTCTCCAAGAGAGCCTTAAGACCCAATAGCCAAAATTAACTATGTCGTTTGCTGCACTTCTTTTTGATCATAAAACATTATTCAAGCCTTTATAATCTCTCAAACGCGCCCTCCTGGTCCATCCAGAGCGGGAGAAGTTATTTGATGATTTCCCACCCTCAAAAAATAAAAACGCCATATACGAAACTACATTTTGGAATGGGCGACTAGAATCAATTCTATTTTAATGTAAATGTTGACGTTCAAAAGTACCTTATAAGTGCCTAATAGAAATAAATTTTTTGACTTTGAGCCATGTGTAAGGTTTAATAACTGACAAGTTAAGCACTAATTTCTTGCTGGCTCTCAAGCATATCTAGCAAACAAAAAAATGCTCGTTTTTGCAACGTGAGAGCAATGTGCTCTAAATAAAGATAATTTAGTCTCAAACCCACAAAGAACACAAAATTACGCGAAATCTGCCCTTATACTTGGTAAAATGTTTGAAAACTCATTACTAAACCCCCATTTTGTTCGTAGCAAGCCCCGCCCCGGCGCGGCACAGTGCGCGTGTTCACACTCACGGTACACCGAGTGGAGCCCGGCTCCGGGGCCTCGTTGTGGGGCGTGGAGCGCACTGAACATGACTTCCATCTGCTGAGGAGCAAGCTGCATGAGTTCCATGGAGACAGGCTATTCCTAGACCTCACGCTACCCTCCCGGAGGTAGGGTTTGGCATAAGACTATTGCCTTTGACACCCAATATAATTATGCAACAACGTATTTATTTGATGGTATCCAATATTTGAGAATTGAATTATTATTTATTGATAGAATTTTCTTATTCTTAAAAAGTGTTAACCATCGTCTCATCGTCACCTTCATCTCTACTCCGACAAAAACCTTGTAAATATATTTTCAAAACTAAATGCTTTAACAAAAATCTCACTTTTTCCATTCCAGAGACAACAGTCCCTTAGAAACCCTCCGTTACAAATACGAAGACTTTCTCCAGCGACTCTTACAGAAAAGTCTTCTCCAAACTAGTGAGCTTCTCCGCATTTTCCTCACGGAAGACGGCGATTTCTCCATCGTGGTTCAGGCTTCAACCCTGAATGCTACCAGCAGTGACCTGGGGAACATATACCAGACTGTAGCTCATAGGTTACGAAAGGAAAAAGGACAGCATTTGGAGAGTTTCATGAGGAATTTGTTGGTGTCTTCAGATATTGAGCGGTATCAGGCTTTGTGAGTATGTTTTCGATGGGCAAATTAGTTATAGTGTAAGTTTTTGAATTTCATGTCTCCATTTCTGGAGACATGAAATTCAAAAACGCACGAAAAACGCGCGCGCGCGCGTGGAATTGCTTTCAATTCCACGATAGACATTTCGCTTAGTTTTTTTATTTTACGAGGGCTTTCTGAAATGAAGTTTACTATGTGGCATCACTGAGACGTCACGTCAAGCATCTGTCAAAAGTATCAAATATTATCTTTAGTCGGTGAGGTCGCGACTGAGTGATGAACGTCATCATATATTTCTCATTCATTTTCGAAATGGAAAACCACTTGTGAATGTGGCGTGAATTTTCATGAAAATCCTTATTCATTCCTTTTACCGGAAAAAAATGATCTCAAAATCTATTCGCATTTTTTCTAATTATTATAACATGCTAATCAAAGTCTAAATTTATTGAAAAATGCTTTACAGAATTTTCCGTAAATTATATTTATTTCTGTAAGTTGGTTTTGCGGTAGGAGTTGACTGGTATAAATTCTCACGTTATAGAAAATGCTTGTAAAGTGGCGAAAACCAACAGCCCTCCATGTGACAGTATATACAAGTGTGTATGCGTGCGTATACGAGTGTGTGTGCGTGCGAGTATCGCGTAAGGAACTTCGTTCCTGACGGGGTCCCCCGAACGCATACGTTTTTATAAGCAAGATGAGGTCGGTGTTACATGGTGAAAAATTCCTTATTACCTCGAACAATCTTTCAATCGTAGTAACCCGAACGTTTTATCGGACGATATCATTTGTTGTTATGGTCTTGATTAGGCTAGGGTGTGACTACAGAGATGAGGACTAATAGAGACGTATTGAAAAAAGACATATTGCGCCAACACCAAATACATTAAATCCTGCCCTTAGCAGGAATACGATTAATGATGATTGTCGGAATTAGGCCCTCTGTTTGAAGTATCAGCAAAGTTCTCTTCTTTCCCTAGAAAGCAGGGCACAACCCGTGAAGTGGAAGAAGCACAAGAGATGAGCGAAGACATCTCAGCTGTAGAAGTACAAACGAAGAGACAACGACGCGTGCGCAACATTCACGCGACCGTGTTCCAGAACAACTTCGACTTGACACCGACTGTGCGCAGTGTGGACACGGAGTACCAGACCAGCGTGGTTGGCTTCACGCAGTGTCTCATGTATGCGTGTGAGTATTACATAATAATAAATATTATAATGCTGAAGAGTTTGTTTGTGAGTTTGCTTGAACGCGCTAATCTCAGGAACTACTGGTTCGAATTGAAATATTCTTTTAGTGTTAGATAGCCCATTTATTGAGGAAGGCTATAGGCTATATAACATCACGCTAGGGCCCTTAGGAGCCGAGCAAAACGAAAAAAAAGTCACGTATACGAAGTACTAGCACGGGCAGGCGTTTCGAAGCGACGACGCCGACGGTGTGGGTCGGGGAGCAAGAAATTTGACGCGAAGTCGCGAGCAGAAGCTAGTCACTCGATAATGGTCCTTCTACAAGGCAAAGTATTCTCCTCATTATATCTAAGATGCATTTGAATGATATTTTAAAGACATTGTTTTTATTTAAGGTAAAGGTCGACTCGGTGAGCGAGCAGGTCTGACGACCGTTCATTAGGACGGGCAGGATACACTTATCGATCAGTTTTCACTTCAGGGAAATCGGTAGATCACCCTTCATTAGCGTCTTCATGGACCTTCATGTAGCCTTTCCAGGCATTTTCGAGGCGATGATCGATTTCCTTTCCTTGCCTGTTTCCGAAAGAAACCTGGCTTATCGACATAATGTATTGCCTGCCCATATGCCTCGAACCTACGCTTAGTCCAACCTTGAGGCTTGCCGGGCTTAGGTTTTGAAGTCTGTAGTCTGTAGTTCTGTGGGAACAAAAAGGACTATATTGTCGGCAAATTGGAGGTTTTTGGTCGTCCATGAGGTTGCCAATGTTGTAGATATCTCCTCGAGAGAGTTTGTGAGTAATTTCGGAGAGAGCGGTTCACCCTGCTTAACACCCTTTTGTAAACTACGGTCCCGCAGCATTCAGTTTGATGTTTGCGGTGCTGTTGTGGTGTTTCTGTGCTATACCGAAGTTCAATAATAATGCCTTACTAATAATAAGGGGTGTATTTTTTAGAGGTATAGAACTTTAAATTGCAATAAAAAACGATGGATTATTCGATTGATATGATTCATGATGATCACTTTTTCCAATATTTGTGGCCGTATATCGGCAATAACACGGCGAATGTTGTGTTCCAAATGGTCAAGCGTTTGTGGCTTATCCGCATAGACCAATGACTTTACATAGCCCCACAGAAAATAGTCTAGCGGTGTTAAATCACAAGATCTTGGAGGCCAATTCACAGGTCCAAAACGTGAAATTAGACGGTCACCAAACGTGTCTTTCAATAATTCGAAATAAAATTGCACAATTTGCAAGCGTTGTTCAGGCGTGAGTCTATTCATGATGAATTGCCAAACCAAACTGAAAATAAATTACTTGACAGCTGTTAAATCGGTCGCCATCTTGAAAAGTAATGCCAACTTAAAGTTCTATACCTCGAAAAAAAACACACGTTATAATGTTATCTATACCATATTATAATCAATACTGTTGCGCCGCACAATTAATGTTTGGTTGCCACTAGCGACATCTCGTATCGAGTAGCGGAGTTAATCGTCAAGATCTTTCTATAAAGTTCGATGATGTTCTAGAACTTTCTGGAACTATCGACATGTGTTCGGTCAGGGCCGATATGTACTCGAACATTCTAGATGCTTCTACGGTAGAAGGTTCTGGAACTATCCGAGGGCCCTATATAAGCGGGAACGGAGCGCGTCTCGGGGTAGTTCATTGGAAGCGATACATGCGAGAACATCTAAAGCGATCTTCAAGTGCGACTTAAGAGTGATCCGTAGTGCTATTGTGTTGTGTTATTAGTGAGTTTAATTAAAGTGTTATTTTTGGTAATTCATATCGGCAGTTTTTAATTGTCACGAACCCCTAGCTCGTAACAATTGGTGTCAGAAGCAAGGATTAATTATGCCGATTTTACCTAAAGACGACACGGAGGGTATCCGTACCCGGAGTCAACGCCAGCAGGAGACGGACCAGAGGCGATTTGGTGGAACAATGCCACAGGCGTCGGAGGGCCAGCTACCAACCACAGAGGCCGGCCCGTCCACAGCTGCTCCAGCATCACCAGCACCAGATTTTGCTGCCTTGATGATGATGTTGCAGGAGCAAGCCCGCCGACAGGAGGAACAGGCCCGCCGACAGGAGGAACAGGCCCGCCGACAGGAGGAACAGGCTCGCCGACAGGAGGAACAGGCCCGCCGTTTGGAAGAACAGCTCAAACGGGATAAGGAGGAGCAGGTGCACCGCCAGGAAGAGCAGATGCTCCTCATAAAGGACCTTCACGCAACCTTCGGGAAAGACATGAAGGAGGTGAAGGAGAAGGTTGCCCAGCATGACAACCGCTTGTCAGAAGCTGAAACTCAGATCAGCAAGTTTAGTGACGTCATTGCTGATGTGAAGCAAGAGTTGGGTAACCTCAAACTTGGGGATGGAATCGCAGCTCCCGTAGCTACAACACCTTCGCTACGTGGATTCAAAGTGCCGCCGTACGATGGGACTTCTTCCTGGTCGGCCTACAAAATTCAGTTTGCGGCTGTCATGAAGGCGAACGGGTGGAATAAAAGTCAGGCCATGACTGCCCTCACCCTAGGCCTGCGCGACCAGGCTTTAAATGTGCTGGAAGCTCTCGGTAAGGAAGTGACTTACGAGCAGCTCCTCGAGGCATTGGAGGCTAGATATGGCGACGCTCACCTGGAACACGTGTTTCGTGCGCAGCTCAAGGATCGTGTGCAACGCAGTAACGAAAACCTGCAGCAGTGGGCCCTTGAAGTAGAGAAGCTGGTTCGAAAAGCGTACCAGTCCGTACCTGCGCTTATTGATGGGAACCTGGTGCAGGCATTCATCGACGGCATCCGGGACCTTGAAGTTAGAGCTGCTGTGAGACTCGGTCACCACGGGACGCTTAAGGACGCCTTGGCCCATGCACTGGAGGTGGAAGCTGTGCGGCAGAATCATCGTTCCCATCGCGTCAGGGAGGTTGTAGCAGCTACAGTTCGCGATCGTAAAGGATACAGCCCTAGGTGTTACGGCTGTGGGGAAAGGGGCCACCTTCGATCCAGTTGCCCTAAGCGAACTGCAGAAAGGGAAGAATTGCCTATCCGTCAGCGGCCAAGAAGATTACCGGTAGCGCGTTGCGAAAAGGAACCGGAAACCATGATTAAGGGAATGGTGACGGATGGTGTTATTGAACCTTCATCAAGTTCATGGTGTTCACCTGTAGTGCCTGTGAGGATGCTCAGGACAGACCTCAGCAACGAGTGGAAGGAAAGCCTACAACGTGCACAGCAGGAAGATTCGGACATCAAGCCGATTCTGGAGTGGATGAAGGCCAGAGCTCCTAAGCCCAGGTGGAGCGACGTCTCAGCAATGAGTTCGATCACAAAGAGCTATTGGGCCCAATGGGACAGCTTGGTGATTCAAGATGGAGTCCTGTGCCGTAAATGGGAAAATGCTCGGGGAAACAGCTGTCATTTGCAAATGGTAGTCCCTAAATTTTAAGTACCGGATGTTCTGCAGCTGTACCATAATGGTTGTTCAGGAGGTCACCTGGGAGTAAAACGGACTCTACTGAAGATACGAGAACGGTTTTACTGGGTCCACTGTCGGGACGATGTCGAGGACTGGTGTCGCAAATGCACAAGTTGTGCAGCTGTAAAGGGACCTCAGACGCGTAGCAGAGGTGCATTGAAATTGTACAATGTTGGTGCACCATGGGAGAGGATAGCCCTTGACGTTGCGGGGCCGTTTCCGGAAAGTGAAAGTGGTAACAAGTATTTCATGGTTGTGATGGATTATTTCACTAAGTGGCCGGAAGTCTTCGCCATTCCAAATCAAGAAGCTTCAACAGTTGCAGATAAATTAGTTCATGAAGTCTTCTGTCGTTTTGGAGTACCTTTAGAGATTCACAGTGATCAAGGAAGGAATTTTGAATCACAAATATTCCAGGAAACTTGTCGAGTTATGGGTACTCATAAAACAAGAACAACTTCTTACCACCCACAATCGGACGGAATGGTGGAACGATTTAATCAGACATTAGAGAGGTACCTAGCAAAAGTTGTGGAAAATCGGCAAAGAGATTGGGACAAGCACATACAACCGTTTTTGTTGTCATATCGAAGCGCTGTTCACGAAAGCACATCGTTGACACCAGCTTTCGCAAACTTTGGAAGAGAATTACGGCTACCTGCAGACCTGATCACCGGAATACCACCTGATGTCCCCCGCAGTATAACCGATTATGCAAATGACTTGCGGAACAAGATGAATGACATTTATGAGCACGTCAGACAATCAGGCCAGCAAATGTCTGAAAAGATGAAAACCCGTTATGACCGCAAAATGAACAATAAGGGTTTTGACGAAGGTTCACTAGTGTGGTTGCACAATCCAGTCCGCAGCAAAGGGAAATCTTCAAGCTTCAAGCTAACTGGGACGGACCGTACCGGATTGTGACAAAGATCAATGACGTTACCTACCGGATACAGAAAGGTGCAAGAGGTACTCCTAAGATAGTCCACGTGGATCGACTGGCGCGTTATTATGGGGCCGATAATGCTCGGGACGAGCATTTCTTAGGTGGGGGCAGTGTTGCGCCGCACAATTAATGTTTGGTTGCCACTAGCGACATCTCGTATCGAGTAGCGGAGTTAATCGTCAAGATCTTTCTATAAAGTTCGATGATGTTCTAGAACTTTCTGGAACTATCGACATGTGTTCGGTCAGGGCCGATATGTACTCGAACATTCTAGATGCTTCTACGGTAGAAGGTTCTGGAACTATCCGAGGGCCCTATATAAGCGGGAACGGAGCGCGTCTCGGGGTAGTTCATTGGAAGCGATACATGCGAGAACATCTAAAGCGATCTTCAAGTGCGACTTAAGAGTGATCCGTAGTGCTATTGTGTTGTGTTATTAGTGAGTTTAATTAAAGTGGTATTTTTGGTGTTATAATTGGTATTCATATCGGCAGTTTTTAATTGTCACGAACCCCTAGCTCGTAACAATACTAATATTATAAAGAGGAAAGATTTGATTGTTTCTTTGCATTGAATAGGCTCTGAAACTACTGAACCGATTTGAAAAATTATTTCACTGTTGGGAAGCTACACTATCCCCGGGTGACATAGGCTATATTTTATCCCCGTATTCCCACGGAAACGGGAACTACGTGGGTGAAACCGCGGCGCGCTGCTAGTTAATTTATATTTTACTTTGTAATTCCAGTAATAAAAGTGATCCGCGTCCGCGGCGTCATCGCGCACGTGGCTGGCTCACTGTTGGCGCTGACCAAGGACCTCTTAGACGACGCCTTTAACTGTCTGCTGAACAAGACGTTACGAAACCTGCTGAGTGAGAGACGACTAGCGCATCTTATTAGGTTAGGACATGGTGGGTAGCTTTTTATTTTGATTTATAAACATAGTGGTAGAGAACGAAAGAGATAGATTGCTTGGTTCCACAAAGAAACACCAAAAAGTGTTCCCACAGCATAATCACACCATAATCTGCCGTTCCACAGTAAATGTCAACAAACTGAACTTTTTTCCTGCTGTCGGAAGATGTCGGTTCAACGGTAGAAGATTAGGGGTGCTACGCCGAAAAATATAAGGCGTGACTACCGTTATGACGACTAATAGAGAAGGATAAAAATTCCATAGAAAAAAATTACAGCTTTTCCCGAATTTGAATTTTCTGCTAAGGTTCCTTTACGTGTGCTCCGTCAGTTCATTTGTCATAGGAGACCACAGCATGCACAAATAAGTCAGTGTAAATACGATAAAAAAAGAGAAAACAATGATGAATTTAAAAAAAAATGAAATTAGATAAAGTAGAAAAAAAAAACTGTCAAGATTGAGCATTTAACGATCAGGAGGTTATCGATCATGGTACGGAGCGAGAGTGCATGGGTAGCCGTCGCTTCTGTCAGCACCAACTGGTGGGGCCCGCGAGGGCCGATGCCTGCCAGGGGTGCGGGCTGTTCGAAAGAGATACCGTCGCCCCTGGCACACAGGCAACTGAGGGAACACGGGTGGGTTTTAGTCAGTAAAAGTCCAACTCGCCCAAAAAAAAAAACGATCAGGAGGATAAATTATTCGGACTACTACGAACATTTTAAACCAGCAATTGCTAAGTCGGTCCAGCCTTTCTTAAGTGCGTTTACGAATGAAGGTCATTCCATTTGATTATACATATCGCATCATGGTGGCCGATATGCAAAACCTGGGGTCTTCTTCACCATTCGACATTGCTTAGGCAGGTGTGGGTACAGTATTGGGTACTCCCCCCATAAAAGTCGTTTTTTTTTGATATAGTAAACCTATTCTAAAGACGCTGGAATGTTCGAATGTAATTAAAGTTATTCTGCGGACAACCTTAACAGTACTCTCCACTCGCAAAGCTCGGTAAAAGATGACTAAAGATTTGTGTGTGGAGTGCATAATCCAAGTCCTCAGTTGACTTTTTCGACTGCAACATGTTGAAAAATGTGTCTCTCTCTATTTCCAGGACTGTTATTCGGTAGAAGACAATCCACCCCGCGCGCTGACGTCACCCAGCAGCGTGCGCAGGCGCGGCGCCAGCTGCTGCGCGCGCTGCCGCCCGCCGCCGCGCTGGCGCCCGGCCTGCGCGCCGCGCTGGCCTCGGCCTTCGACATCATACAGGCTCCACATCTTAACAAGCAGGTATGTTCCGGTCACCGACGTGCTTTCTATCATAGTCCTGCCTTGCAAGTAAATTAAAAGAAGTACGTCCTGCACTTCCCAGCATTCCAATTTCAGGTATCATAGATAAAGGCCAACCGTCGTCGCCCAACCCCGAGGTCAGATTCACCTTCACCAGTCTCACTCCATCATTCGACAGAGCCACATATATTCTTATTCCTATTTATAATTTCTATAGTTATCCTTTTAATATTTCAAATAAGAAATTTGCCCGTTTTCTTAAACCCTCACGCCACACGGTAGGCTGAAAACCGCCTTTCATAGACTTAGAGACATGAAATTTGAAGTGTCCTTTTTTGGCTAGAAATGGATTGTGCTGATCATTACTATGCTATAAAATTTCGTATGAGACAATTGCGTGTACAAATGAAGGAGTTAGAATTTTTTAAAGAAAAATTTGTATGGCGCTGACATGAAAAATGAGGCTATCTCTGGAATCATAAGGTTGGCCATTGTATCCTTACACACAGATATAGTACCATTTATTTGTAATTTTTTGACACACTTCATGTTGCGCCACCTATTGCGGGTTTTTTTTAATCCACAAAATTAAAAAAAAAAAATAGCGTTGATGATTCATTTTAGTGGTTAATTGATCTAAATATGAGTATGCTAAGTCTAGTTCACAATATTTTTTATACCATAGGCCAAGACAGTCTAAGAAATCACAAAAGTTCATTTTACTAAATTGAAATGACATGGTAATTATGAATTACCTTTTAAATGTAACCTCTAATTGTCAAGTCCGCATTAGCTAATAACCTCGTTGAGGCAATCAGCTCATATGTCTTAATAGGTACTATCAAGATTCACTAATGCAGTCGCATACTAAGGGCTATATTGCTATGAAGTGGCGGTCCAGGCCGTACCTACAGCTGTGTGTATAAGTGATGTATTAACACAAAACTCACCGCTCCACTCACACACTGGCGTTACTCTTTGTATTTTATACATACCGTCGGCGACGACAGACATGACCTTGGTCGGTTCATACCATTGCTAAAATTTACTTTTATAATTTGAGTTCCGGTAGCGTGCAGCGTATCGTCTTGGATTAAGAAACTCATAGGTCTGGGTTCAAATCTCGCGATGAAGCTTTAATTTTTCTTTTCAACAATCATCTTCATCTGTGCTTTTATTATTCGATTTATTAATATACCAGAATAATAATGTAACATTTTTTTATTATTACTCGTTTTGTTATTTAAATAAAGGTTTACCAATAATAAATGATTACAAAATGTTTATTCGTTATAACTTCATGAAGAATGTATAAAAATAACTAATAATAACTTCTTGTTAAAACAGTTTATTTTCTCATAAAGAACAATTTATTGAAGTAAATAAGCTAGTTGGTGAACTATGATAATCAGGCTATTGTATCTTAGTAATATAATAATATTGTGCTGATTACTACTGTGTGTCGGTACTCTAAATAAATCACAATATTCTACAAAAATCTACCCACGTAAAAGTAACAAATGCAGACAAGTTGTCACAATACAATTAAATGACTCAGTAGTACTACTTTTATTCTACTGCGAGTGAGTTCGTTCTAACTCAAACCTCAAAGTTAACAAATCGTATTTAATAGGACTTAAAAAGAGGTTATAGCTTAAGTGTTCATTTTCATTCCGAAAAGAAGATTGAAACTAAACCTCAAAATAATCCAGATTACGGATAAGACAAAATATTATTTGAATATTACTAAAATAAATAAATATTTGTAATTTATAACTTAATGTTAATGTTTTTTCCGTTAACTATGTTTTTTGAGCTGATTCTCGAGCTGCTTTTCGATGATGCGAACCTTCTGCGTGGAGTGCACGGCGCACGGTTCGTAAAGATGTGTCGAATAATTCGGCAAAATGTCTTGTCGTTTTGAAACCACTTGTTTCATATTCGCTGAACGTGTGCCTGTTATAGGAGCTGGGGTCTTCCACTTTGCTTTCCACGGGCAAGGCTACCGCCTTCCTCATATCTTTTCACCCACCGACTCACAGTATTTCACTAAAACAAAAAAGGGGTACTGTTAGGCTACTAAGCAAAATACACACTTTATGTATTACCTACTATTTAGAAACAAAATTATTTAAAAGGGCAATTTCACATAGATATTAAGTTTATTGTTATTTTCATCGTTCTATAATCTAGGAAATAAATTTACATTGAAATTTTATATTTTTATTCTATTTAGACATTGTGATATTTATAAAACGTTTAAAAATAACTACAAGGATCAGCAGTTATACTTTAATTAAATAAATTTTTAATATTTATATTTAAATCATAATACTCACACTCAGTCCGGTTTCATCACATAGGTATTTGTGATATAGGAATTAAGTCCACTTTTATGCAGCGCAATAATATTCGCTTTCATTTCTATATTTAAATTTGCTTACATTTTAAAATGAATATGAAGTACGCTAATAGATGAAACACACGTCACTAGCACACAATATCAACCAACACCGTTCTATAAGTCGCGGTGAATGAGTCGTAAATCATTTAAATTTATTTAGGTTTCTGTGGGTATAATGATAAAGTTTTACGAGTTTAGTGAATAAGAAGAACAGAACAAGAAACTATACTCAAAAGTGATTTTTAAAACAATAAAAAGACTATCACACAGCGAGTGGGATTCGAAACCGCGACTCGCTGCGCTCAAACGCGATAATCAAGTGCGGTAACCGCTCAGCTATCATGCCATTTGCTTTAACGGTTGAATTTAGGAAATACATTCATTCGTAAACGTATGAGAGTGTGTGTATATAGTATTATAGCCTATAGAAATTGCTTATTATAAGAAGGTCGTAAGTTAAAGCGAAGTGTCAATCTATTGCTTTTTGAGATTGGGGCACCATTAGTGAGGGCTACTGTACTTATGCACATAAGTATGAATGAATTAACACGAATGATTTAATCTAATGAATTACTGAGTAGTTAAAAGGATACACACAAAAATTAGGGTATACGTTATTTTTTGCAATTAGTGCAGGATCATCTTAATGAGTATTCTCATTTAGATAAATTAAGTAAATGTAATAAATACCCTCATTATTCAATAACAATAAATATTCAAAATCAAAAATCACGTTCGTAACTTCAGTTCATTTTGAGCATTTCTACTGCTAACGTCTGATATCACCGTGCGTCGCAGTGATTAAAATATTGTTTAATTCAGTTTGAGGACAGTTAAATTTGAGGATTTAAAAAAAAACCCGCAAATGGTGGCACAACATCAAGTGTGTCAAAAAATTACATATAAATGATACTGTTTCTGTGTGTAAGGATATAATGGCCAACCTTATGATTCCAGAGATAGCCTCATTTTTCATGTCAGCTCCATACAAATTTTTCTTTAAAAAATTCTAACTCCTTCATTTGTACACGCAATTTTCTTATACGAATTTTTTATAGCATAGTAATGACCAGCAGAATCCATTTCTAGCCAAAAAAAGGACACTTCAAATTTCATGTCTCTAAGTCTATGAAAGGCGGTTTTCAGCCTACCGTGCGCCAAGGCACGGCCTAACAGTTCCACACACCTGTCAATTGCACACGATAAGGAACTAGCACATAACACAACATCGAAGGGTTAGGCAGAGGTAGTACACACTTCGCCAGCTATGTTTAAGTCCCAGGTAAAAGGGGGCGAGCTTATTGTCATCACCGGAAACCCGGCCGACAACCGTTGCAAAATACAAATAAAATACATATCTTCACATTATAAAATTCACATCTCCCCATTATCCCCCTCCATCTTATTCTGTAATATTGGCTACTGTATAACTCCGAGGCTATTGTTACCTTAGAGTACATAAGATACATTATATTCAAAAGCTTTTGAACCTTTAAAAATTAATCAGTGTCCCAGCTTCGAAATAGAACAACTATAAAGAAAAATTGCGGCAAATTGCTACCAATACTTTTTTTCTAGCTACACAAAAGAAGGCAAAAATGGGAACAAGTTTTTTATCGAATGCCAACATGCGTATGATATCAATAACGTTCATAAAGTATATTTTATTTCACTTCCTGTTTACTTCTGATAAGTGACTCTGTTATTGTACAAAACAATAACAGTGTCTTGTATCAATAAATATTATTATTGACAAAGTATCATATACCGGTAGCACGCATGTAACCCAGATACAGGGTTACGAAACTATCTTAAAAGAAAATGCGCTAAAACAGTCCGTTGAAACATGGTTTTACCATGACCTGGGTTGGGACATAGGATATTATTATCCCGATATTCCCAGGGGATGGCTATTTATGCGGGTGAACCAGCGGGGCGCAACTCGTAATAAAATAACGCTGATAATGGTCCCACTGCTGGTACACAGGCTTCCTCTCCGTGAGAGGTAGTGGGCAGTATTCCACCACGCAGGCCTGGTGCGACTTGGTAGATGTCACATGTCTTCGAATTTTTGGTTCTAGGACATGCCGTTCTCTTCACAATGTTTTCCTTCACCGTTTTGAGAGTAGTGTAATAAATACATTTATTTTCCTTTGGTTTCTAAAATTCTAATAGCTTCTTTTTAGTAAACGTCATGTCATGCAAGTCCGTTATTAACGGACGGGGGAATAACCTTTGACGGACGGGCAAATAGCCTTCTACAACCTTCGATACCATGCTATCTCGAGCTACCGTATTGACATCTTTGCCATCTTTAATCTCTAGGATAGGAAAATCCGATACGTATGTTCCATATCAGATATCGACTTGCTGATAGTACGATGAATCACGCATATTAATGAATTCACACTGATAAGGATATCAATGACTAATTCAGGTGATGCAGCGAATAAAACGCACAATGTTATCTGGCTTATTATACTGTTGCGCCGCACAATTAATGTTTGGTTGCCACTAGCGCCATCTCTTATCGAATAGCGGAATTAATGGTCAGGAGCTTTCTAGAAAGTTCGATGCTAGAACTTTCTGGAACTATCGACATGTGTTCGGTCAGGGCCGATATGTACTCGAACATTCTAGATGCTTCTACGGTAGAAGGTTCTGGAACTATCCGAGGGCCCTATATAAGCGGGAACGGAGCGCGTCCCGGAGTAGTTCATTGGAAGCGATACATGCGAGAACATCTAAAGCGATCTTCAAGTGCGACTTAAGAGTGATTAATTGTGCAATTGTGTTGTGTTACTAGTGTGTTTAATTAAAGTGTTATTTTTGGTAATTCATATCGGCAGTTTTTAATTGTCACGAACCCCTAGCTCGTAACAATACTAACGTTCTATAAACACGTTTGCCTATAAAAATTATTTCAAAATCGGAAGTGTGTGTTATGTGCTGACGCTACTCGGCGACACCTACACTTCACGGCGTGTCTAAATACATATTTAGTTAGTTACACAAGAAAAGCGCATGGGTTGGCCGCCGCCTGATTGCTTTCTATAAAATAAAAATCGTTATTAACAAAGAGCAAATTCGTATACCACTACTTGATATGTAAATAATAGTGACAAGAATTAAATTATAACATCATCAATATACACTAAGTGGAAAAAATACGGATTTTTGAAGCTAACTCAAAAACTACGCAAAGCAAAGATGTGGGACCCCTGGGAGACAATTTATGTGGGACCCCTGAGGCAAACACTATCCATTAAAAAGAATTTTCGAAAACGATCCTCAATTGCTGGAGATATCTCGTAAAATATAAGGGTAATTTAGGAACAATCACATGTGGTGCCGTGAGTCATGTCGTGACCACATGTGACTTTTCCTAAATTACCCTAGGCTGATAAAATTTTCGATTTTCCTAATTATATTACTATTAGTGATTAGTGATAAGATCGGCTTTCCCTGTATATACAATAAAAATAACCAAATATTTCTTTTGTTCTAGCTGGTCTACAATCTATTGGATCTGTGCATCATGGAGCTGTTCCCAGAACTGGGTGCCGAAGACAATAGCCCATGCAAAGAACCAAAGAGTTGAGGATTTGTATCCATACCAGAGAGAAACTATTTATTTTACAAATAAAAAACTTCAGCTAGGCATTTTTTATTTTTGTAAATCGCCAAAAACGCACGGTTGTTTGATGTTTAGTTTAATTTATATACGCAACTTTTAATGTAATTGTAAATATTTGTATTGTATTATAATGAATCTATTTTTATAATATTAGGTACAATATGGAAGCAATATTCATTCGCTTGACCTTTCGAGGTTGTAATCGAAAAGACCACAGAGTATTTTTAAATGTTTTCAGTGTAGAAACGAAACACCAGAATAAATTATTTTGATAATTGATATTGTTTTAATGTGTTCTGTAATTTAAGCTTTCTTAGTGCTAATGGTTATTGGGATTCGTGTCCGTATTGCGTCGTTCAAGTGGAACATTGTGCGTAGGCCATCGCGGCCATCGTTGTTTTTTTAATTAATTTAATGTTTATTTACTTATTTTTTCTGTAATTACCGCACCACACAGCGACTACGGTTTGAGTTCTACCTGGCCGCTCTTACCAAGTAATAAATATTTATGGGAAATAATAATAATCAATAGTAGTTTCTTACCCGTTCTTCTCCCTAGAGATCTAGGTTTTGGAATGGGCACAGGGCAACTAGCATCATCCATTTATTAGCGATTACCCTACACTTTTTGACTATTTATGTACGTTGTTTATTTTTTCTCTTTATCAAAACTGTACGTTACACCAACAATGTTTTTTAATTTTGTAATTAATATCTCATGTAAGTGAAATATCTTTCCTGTGAGAATAAAGATATCTTTAACCCCAACTTTCTGCTTAGTGTTGAGTGTTGAAAATTGAACAGATTGTTTTTTCGATGCGCTGGCATGCACTCCTTTGGATTCTCAATGTTAGGTTCAACGCCGAGGGTTCAAAGTCCAGTGCATGATGAAAACCCGCCGCATTATTTTTACGTCCCTGTGAACTTGGATTTGCGAACCTGTCAAAGTGCCAAACTGCCTACGGACTGAATGATGAACGAATGAATGAAGCAAATTACTTCAAATATTTTAAGTTCCTTGTCGAACTGGAAGACCTCTAGAAGTGGCGCCATCTGATAAGATAAGATAAGATAAGATATTTATTTGCATAAACATGGTGTCACACATACAATTATTAAAGACCTGCATGCAAGATGGTAACAACAATATGAAGTACTTATAGACATGTTTGCCACATGATGTGACGTGCAAATGTCAACAAATATTTTTAATTAAAAACATTCCTCCAAAATAACAATAAATTTAGTAATTAAAATTGTAATAAATTTGAAATAACAAAATGTCAAAAACAAATATAAAATAGTAAGACTACCTAATCAAAATTCAAATCTTTCCTCTAGGAACTCTTTAATGTTATAGTATGCCTTATTTACTAAATATGTCTTAAGATTTCGTTTTAAGTGTGAATTATTAAGCTCCTTCCAACTTTTAGGCAACTTATTGTAGACAATTGGAGCCATGCGAAAAACACTTTTGCGCATAAGTGCAGTCCTACAGGGAAGTCCACATAGTTGAGTTTGGTCACGCCTGTTCCTGGGAAATTGATCTGCTTGGCGCGGAAACAATCTAGGATTGTTCCTAACAAACATGACGGTTTCTAGAATGTATATGGATGGCAATGTTAAAATTTTATGCATTAAAAAATAAGGTTTGCAGCTGTCTGGTGGCTTGAATATTCATAAACGCCCTCATTTACTGAGAGGAGGCCTGTGTCCCAGCTGTGGGTACATTACAGGATGATGATGCAGTCTACTAACAATTAACTGACTTCAATCTAAAAGTTGCTAGTGACTATTAACATAAATAGCTGCTTTCCATGGTATGCATGTCCTAACAAATGCAAAAACTGGCGTCGGGTATCTAGAATGTGATGCTAACTAAAGTCCAATGCCCCTAATATTTGGATTATACTTTAGAAGTAGGGAAAACATTGGGTAGGTATCAACAATTTGCATTAGAATTGAGTAAGATAGACATTTCTGAACGATCAGACCAGTTTTGTGACCAGATATATGAACGTAAACATAGCAAAAGAAGTATGTAAGGATCTTATCAGGTGTTTTGTAGTTTACCTACCCCCCTGGAAAGAAAGCGTGAAGTATAAATAAGTAGGTATTTCTGAACGTTAAGGTGATCATCCAAAAGCGTCACCAGTTTCTGAACGTCATGCGTAAACAATTCAGTGTTGCCAACTTTTTACTCACTGCACATCTATTGGGTAAATATGTGATCGTCTGAAAGGTTTCTCCACAAAATAAAATACAAGTACAGAACAGGAACATACGTTTTGTACAGTCGCCAGCAGGTCAAGCTATCCCAAACTGTCAAATTTTCCCAATTGAACATAAACCTTATTCCTTTGCAATAAAGTTGCAAAACTATCAAAGAAATTTGACAGATTGGGATAGCTTGACCTCCTGGCGACTGTAAAAACATAATCCAGAATGCAATGTGCATTCAAACTTACGTTGATAACTTCTGTAACTTCACCATTTCATGTGCTAAACCAAATGGATCGCCAGGATGATTATTATTACTCAACAACTTGAACATGTTGTGAACTTAAATACTCTGCTACAATAGCGGTAAAATAATCACTTCTAGTATTTTAGGAATCCTCTGGATGCGAGAAGCACAGACCTGCACTCTAATTGCGTAACTCACGATTTATCGTAATCTGTTTCGTTTTGAAACAGATTGTTAATCCATTGCTTCATATGTTCTAAAAATGTGTGTGCGCAACAACGCAAATAACGCAATGAATATTGTTGAACTGTCAAATTGAAACAGATTATGATTAATCGTGAATACGAAATTAGGGTGCTGGTTGAGGTGGTGGTGTTTGGGGGAAGCCTATATCCAGCACTAAGAGTACAGGATTTAACAAAAATTACATGATTGGTTTGCTTATATGTATTAGTATTGAGTATTTTAGTATTTTTATATATATAAAAAAAGGTACCATGAGAATCAAATAAATCAGAAGCGATTGCCACACCAAGAACACTTCACCAAAATGTATTTGGGGAATTCAAAGACTGACTTGACAACACTTCTGTTATGTCAGTCTTAATTTACAGTGGAAAGTAAAAGGCGATGGGTGTGTTGCTTTGTGTTTATTTCTTATTTTAGATAGAAACGAATGATTATGTTAAAAACAAAATTATTAATTAGAACATCAAACATTATTTAACGGTTATTAGAATACACCATTGTAAATATCTCACAAATCCTTGTTTTGATTTCATCAATGGTTGTGTTACTGATTGGAACAAAAACAAAATACTAGAAAAACAATTGAATAAATTAGTTAATGTTATGTTTGTGTTAAGTGATGTCCAGTGTTTATGAAGTTCTTAGTAAACACGGGTGTGCTTAATTAATTGATAAAAATAACGATAATGGCTTTCGTAAATAAAAAATGTGTACATAAACATGGATGTGGTTTTTGAACGTGCCAGTGTTCGAATTTCGAAATCGCGATGTCGTCGTCGCCGTGCCAAAAAGGCGGGATGCGCCTCAGTGAAGCATTGGATAACATGCAATTAGCTTATAATCCTATCACGAAACAGCTACATTTCGTGAGTCCTAAAGTGCAGAAAACTGTAGAGGATACATCTGATGATATTGATAAGCTGTCAAAGAAGAGTAGTTTCAGTGATGAGGGTAACTTCTCTATATCAACTTGTGAGAAGAGTGACACAAGTGATTCCCCTAAGAGTACTTTGCAGTGGGGCAGTGTGGGTGGGCACCACCGAGGCAAGGATGGTGGTTCTTTCTCCAGTACTGTGTCAAGTTTGTCAGAGTGTTCTCTTGGCTCCGCTGCTTCCAAGGATGATGAGGTTCCTGATGCAACTTCTCATGATCAGGACCACTCTAAGCTGAAGAAGAAAGGGCTTTCTGGATTTTTCAGCCGGTAAGACTTTTTTAATATTATAGAAACAAAGCTGGTTATGAAATATGTGTGAAGTTTTCTCCATTCAAATGATTTAAAACATGCTGTTGTATGACTGTCCAGGCTATTATTAATTTATTATTGTTCACATCAAAAACATTAAATGAGTCATCCTTTTCATTTTTAGTATTTAAATGTGGATAGATAACACCTAGCTTTCAGATAAAGGAAAGTTAACTTTATGACAATCGACAAAGGGTTCAAAATACACTAGCAGTTTTCTAATGTAAGGAAAATGTATTGACATGGTCTTTACATAATACTATCTCATAATATTAGGAAGCGTTTAGTGCCCACTTACTTAATAACTAGGAGAATAAATTAACCTGATACTCTAGAAATTGCTATATTCCCTAGTGGCTATCAGTTATTTTTTTTTTCATTAAAAGTTCTAATTATTTTTAAGAACAACAAATAATAATGTACTAAATTGTTCATCTTTTTTTTTTTGAGGGTCTTGTGGCTAAGTAATAACACCCGCACAGGTCGATCGATCAAGTTAAGCTATGCTTGCCGCGGTTGGTGGATGGGTGACCATCTTAACATACCAAGACACCTCCATGCCTCGTAAAGCATGTTAACCCGTTGGTCCTGGCTGTCATTCGTAGATCTTTGACAGTCGTTATGGGTCGTCAGAAGCCCGAAAGTCTGACAACCAGTCTTACCAAGGGGTATCGTATTACCCAGTAACTGGGTTGTGGAGGTCAGATAGGCAGTTACTCCATGTAAAATACTGGCATTCAGCTGCATCCGGTTAGACTGGAAGCCAAACCCAACATATTTGGGAAAAGGCTAGGCAGATGATGAATTTTAGTTAATTTTGATATCAAACTGATATGAAAATTACAAGTCAATCTTCCTTATTTATCTTTTTTGTTGATGTCAATGCCAATGAAATAAGCTTATATTGTAATATTTACAAGGAAAACCATTTAGTCTTTCCTTCAATGGGATGTCTGTTATTTCATACTAGCCAAGGCTTGTGGTGTCACCCACTTGCTTAAATCCTAAGAGTCATAATGTGATGTTAGATAGCCTTACCCTTTACAAAAATTGGCCAAAAATACTTAAATTTTAAATCCAACTGGTAGAGATTAGCATAGAATTATTATATTTGACTCGCTTCCACCCGCAGCTTCGCCCGCATGGAAGTTGTAAATTATCCCCCGGGAACGTACTACCAGGATAAAAGTATCCTATGGGTTAATCTAGGTTACAATCTATGTGTATGCCAAATTTCATCCAAATCCGTTCGGCCGTTTTTGTGTGGAAGAGTAACAATCATCCATACAAACTTTCATGTTTATAATATTCGTAAGGATTAGTATAGAAGTACCAGAACAAACACGTTAAAAGTTCATAAAACATTGTCTGTCTACTATCTTAGTAATAACAGGTTAAAGAAACCATTAGAATTTCCCTCCGTCTTAGTTATACTACTGGGTATTCATAAAAGCAAGCATAAAAATATCTTTATTCAGTATTAAGGTCTTTCAATATAATGCACATAAATTACAAATTTAAGACAGTCATTTTTTTTTTCCATTTATTTATTGGGTACCACAAGTTTCCATGAACGACGGAATTAAAAATTTACATAAAATTGTAATAAAACACTCATAGTAGTAAGAAAATAATTTATTTCGAATTTTTTCAAAGATAATCTTATTTAATTAAATATTACGCTTTATTAAATATTTTTTATACTGTACTTAAAATCTAAAGTCTTTTGTATTGGAATAATTTCTGTATTTACTAAAATGGAGACTAGACTTATGCTTTACCAAAATTGACTTTATCAACACCAACTAATTGGCAAGATACTTCGAACAGTCTCTCTTGATGATCTAATTTCTTTGAGAAACCATTACTAATTCCTTCAATACAATTACTAATGTATAATCCCCCCCTTTTCTCCAAATCTTTGTCAAAACAAGCATGAAGTATTGAAATAGCTCCTTTAGCTGGGGTCTTGAAAAACAGTTTCATGACCCAAGGGAAGGCTTTTTTGAACATTGTCTTTTCAAAGAGGTCTGTATCCACAATTCCTGGATGAACCGCATAGCATTTCACTGCAGAACCTTCTTCTTCCATTGTCTTGTTGATGAATCTGGCACTCATTAGCTGTAACAAAGAAAAGAAGCCTTTAAAACACAATTTTAACAAAATTATTTGAAGCTATAAACTGGTTTCTAGTTTGAATACAGTTTCTTTAAGAAAGTAGAACATTTCTTTACCTGTGCCAGTTTAGCCTGCGCATATGCAGCCGTAGAATCATAATGCTCCTTCATATTGATGTCTTCAAAGTATATCTTCCCAGGGTAATGAGCGCATGACGTCACATTCACAACCCTCGCTGCTTCTCCGATAGCGCCGCCTTTTTTTAGCGCTGGCAACAACAAGTGTGTCAAATAAAAATGACCCAGATGGTTGACCGCTAACTGGCTCTCAAACCCATCCTCAGTAAGTGCATAGTCTCCATACATAATACCAGCGTTGTTGACGAGAAGGTGAATAGCTGGGAATTGGTCCAACACGTTCTCCGCAAATGCTTTGACAGATTTCATAGATTGCAAATCCAATGGAAAAGCCACAATGTTGTCGCCATTCTCCATGTTATCAGCCAACTTCTTCATAGCTTCTGGTTTCCTCACACCGGCAATAACGAACATATTCGACTTCAGTAATCCTCGCACGACTTCGGATCCGATTCCGCGAGCGCCGCCGGTGATGACCGCAATTTTCCTCTTCGCGTCTGGCAACACAACTTTGTTTCTCCATACGTTCACCCAGTCATCGATGAGGCCGCCGGCGCCTGCGCCCTGCATGTCTAGCGCGTATCGTAGTTCACTGAGGATGTACTTCAAGGGCTTATGTCTGTTGACGTACCAGTAAATAGCTGCAGCACCGGTGAGAATTAAAGCTGATGCGATTGCGAGAGACATGTTGAGGTTATGTTATCGTCCGCTCGACACGACGCTACGGTTGTACTGGCGACCGTTGCTTTCACTCCGCTGGAAATCCTCAACGCTTTCTCTCAATCCGGTGTTTGTTTGGTCTAGTACCGTTAGTCCTGAGGTCGCGCTGCTCATTTACTCATTAAATGACAGGGAGTTCACAGTATCTGTAACAATACAAAGAATATAACGTAAACAGTATTAATGCGACGCTAGCGTTGTGAAGCGTGTTATCGATACGTGGCCTCCAGCTGTACTGAAAACGATGACGCAACGCTAGTTAGTACTATTGATATTAGACTAGACGGAAGTCATTGAAGCGTTAAAATCAAATACAAAGCCTGTTTAGGAATCTTATTGATTATTTTAACCTAGAGCTGAAAACTAAATACCTGGCTATCTCACGCACGGCACTGATTTCTCGATAATATTTACGGAATGAAATACCATCTGATATACGTTATGCACGGTGCACCTGACAGCGCTGACTTGTTTGTTTTGCAAATACAATCGGGGCGCATGCGCTGTACGTGCCGGTATTTATCGGTGTACCGTCCGATTTCTAATTATGGCATTAACAGGTTGCGGTGCAGTGGTTATCGCGGTTTCGTTAATATTCTTCGTGCTGTTGTGCTAATTTTGGCAACTTGTTAAAGAATGATATCCGATTGACGCTTCCGATATCCTATTGGAGTTGTTCTTCTGTTGAGTACTTTGAATGTTGTTCTTAGAACTTTAATAACCGGTTTAGACCAGGCATGTCAAAAATGTGACTAACTCAAAACATCGTGTTATGAGCGCAGTTAAAGCAGCTTCATTTGAATATTTTATGACTTCGCCCAGATGGCTTTACTACTTCTTGCTTTTCTTTTGACGGTACCGCAGAATCGTGGGCTGTATATGGGGCGATAATACTGCTGTTGATGAGTCAGTTATATTCTTAGCTACGCTTGATAAACAGGGGCGTCATCCGAAGTTCTGCTAAGCAATTTAAAACTTCCGACATCAAAGAAAAACCAGTAGGTACCTACTTCTTGAGATTCCAATTCGAGTCAAATTCCCGGGCAAATTCAATACATTTATTCACGTGAACGCGTAACGAATCCGTCTGATTTAATAAATCACGGTTAAGGGGGATGTAAGGCGACCTCTTTATGCTCCCTTTATCCAACATCAATGTTTGAAGCTGAGAAAGACAGCAAGACCTCTCCATCCCTCTCTAACAGGGTTGCCACCTTTAGGGGAAAAAAAAACGGGACGATCGGGCATCCATAAGAGACGTTCGGAGTTTGGTGAAAAAAAAATTACCCATGATACAGTCAAAGGAAAAATAAACTTTATTTTGTGTTTATATTTGTATTTATTTTATATAATTATTTTTTCCATGTGTATTTCTTATTGTTACGAGCCGCTTTTAGTAAATCTATATCATTTTTAGGGTTCCGTACCTCTAAAGGAAAAAACGGAACCCTTATAAGATCACTTTGTTGTCCGTCCGTCCGTCCGTCCGTCTGTCAAGACCGTTTTTCTCAGGAACGCGTGGAGGTATCAAACTGAAATTTCTATATGATACTTAGTTCTACTGTCCCTGGAAGCTGTAGAAAAATCAACCTTCTAAGTCAACGCAATCAAAAGATACAGCCATTTAGGCTGCAAAATTCCGCAAATTTTCGAAACTCGCACGGGAATCAAAACCTACAGGGTACTTCCCGTGAACTTAGAATCTTGAAATTTTGTACGAAGTCACGTCTTATAGTACAGATATAGGAAAAATTACGTTTAATTTTTAGTTTCGTCATTTAAAAAAAAAATATTTTTGACAATTTTGAACTTTTACTTATATACCCACAGGTTTGTACGGAACCCTCGGTGCGCGAGTCCAACTCGCACTTGACCGGTTTTTTGTATTTATTTATGAAGTCTGAACAAGACATGTGCATATTCAAAGAAATTGACGGCACGGTTGGCGCAGTGGCTAAGCGATTGACTGCTGCGCTACGTGTCGCGGGTTCGATTCCCGCACGGAACAAGTATTTGTATGACCTAAAATTAGTTTTACCGGGTCTGGCTGTTTGTGTATGTGAGTTTTAAATGTTTGTAAACGCACCCACAATACAGGAAAAATTCCTAGTGTGGGGCAACGTTTTTTTTCAAAAAAAAAAAAAAAAAAAAAAAATTAGCAATTCTGCTTTTATCAAATCTACCGAGCAACGATTTCTGATATTAGACCATTTCATGGTCATTTGTGAAAATACGCGCTCAACATACGCATCTGAAGGAGGTATGCTCAAAGCATGAGATACAACACTAAATAATGCGTTCAACTTCTGGTCCTTTGCGACTAATTTTACAATTTCCTTTAAATTTTCCCTCCTTAACGAAGAAGATGAGAAGTGGCTATAAATTTTCAATATGACAATTTCCACATCAAGGTTTAATTTGTTCATAGCATGCTTGAATGTATTATTCAAAACGTGAGCTAGACATCCTGCTTTCATAATATTTGGATTTTTATCCTTTAGTAAGGTAAACGCCGATCTATTTCTTCCAAAATTAGCATTAGTGTTATCTGCACTAAATGCCGAAACACATGCTACATCCAAATCAAATTTTGATAGCGTGTTTAGAATAGCATCGCTTAAAGCATCAGCTGTTTCAAATGGACATTCAAAAAAGTCTAGTAGTTGTGTTTGACACCCGTCTTCACGTGAAAAATGTTGAATACAAATAGGATACATTTTACGGTTTCCTTTATTAGACGTATCCTTATCGACACTGAAATAAACCTTACGAGATTCATCAAGACCAATCATCGGTAGATGACGCGTTGGCGCGTGACTGGGTTGGGTACCCGTGAATGAATTGATTGAGCCTGTCGCATATATTGTCAAAAATCGGGACAAAATCGATAGGCCGTCGGGACGCGGGACAATGTCTCCGAAATCGGGACTGTCCCGGCAAAATCGGGACGGGTGGCAACTCTGCTCTCTAACGTTCTAGCGGTGCGGACTATTCCCGCTCCGAGATTTTAATTAAGGGTCTTTGAACTACTGAATACTGATGGTGCGTGTCGTCTACGCTATGACGCAACGCTTTAACCGCTGTAAAAACGCCAATGCTTATTGTCTACTTTAGTCGGAGTGGACTCTGACTTTTTTAATCATTTTAATAATATTCGTCGTGATAATGAAGATGGGTTGGAACAGTCGGAAGGACTGTTACGAAATCTGGTGATATCTTTGTTGTATCTCTTGATATCTTATTGTGTACTTTCTGATAAATTTGAACACAATTTTTGATAAATAAAGACGAAATTCTTTTAAGTACATCAATCGCGCGTCGAGCGAGCGATAAAAACAACCACGAAGCATTTTGACTAACTCAAAATGCTAACGAAGCTAAATTCTGCTAGCGAGTGCATTCATGTAAGCATGACGTCATTTAAAATAAGCCAGCTTAAAAGAAATGTACTTGGATACTTAAGAAAGATTTTAAAATGACGCTGAGCCTGAGTAGAATAAAACTGAAGTAGAGTTTGTGAGTTTGCGGTATTTGCATAATACATTCCGACCATATAAGTATCAGGGCAACCGTAACACAAAGAAAGCGTAAACTTTGAGGGTTTTTTGAGTAGCCACAACACGCTGCGGTTGTCTGGCCAGTAAGGCCTAACATATTTTAACATAATCATGACCCCATTATTAATACTTAATGCACACAAAATCGGAAACAATGAACTATTTACTTTAAGAGAATATAAAACTAAACAGATCCCTCATCCCCCATAAAGAAAGAAGGAATAAAACGAAGGTGCATTATCTGAACACAAAACAACAAACAGTCCTGTTGATGCAATTAATAACGAATCCTATGTTGATGTCACCGTCGCAGATAAAATCGATGTATTTACAACGTATGAGATAAAACACTGGGCTTTCAAACAACTTGCAAGAAAGCATAAAATAAACGAGAAACACTAAAACAAATACAAGCCCTTCGAGATCCGGTTCGAGAAACAATACGGCATAAAGTTAAGGCGAACTCGCTGCATACGTAATAATGTACAATGGCCAATTCCATACACTCGATACTTGACCGGGGAAACCTGTTTTCAAAGGCACTGTGCCCCTGGACTCAGTTACCGCCACGACGCTTGACCTTGGCTGCGGTAACAATAACCCTTTTTACCGTCGCTGTCTTTGCGCATCATGGATTGAAAACATTATTTCCCAAAGCTGCAATGGAAAGCGTGCACTTGTATATTAACGAAAGTTTTTGTGATTCGTTGTAGCAGTTGTAGACTTCCAACAGCAGTCTGCACTCAGCTCGGTAAAACGTTTGATGATAGAGATTGCCCAGCGAGTTTTAAAAGTGATTTCGAATTAGCACTCGTTTCAAAGCATGCCCTGACACTGGAGTAAATTGACCATACAGATGCGTACGCTTAGCATATGGCGCAAACGTGATGATCGGGACACCTGATACGTGGGTCGACGATAATAGAAAAAAAGCGACGGGCTTTCTGGGAAACTGACATTTAAGACTTAATAAATAAGTAGCTTACCCGAAAATGTATTCTTAAGAACGTTAAAAATACAATAAAATGGATTTAGAGCTTCCTACTTTTTACTCATCCGGAAACTTAAGTAAGATTGGCACTCAAGATCACATCGCGCGCCTCCTTTTATTTAAAGGACTACAAAGATCTTTGTTTCTGCCATGATGCCATCATAACTATGTATATGGTATTAGTAACTGTATGTACAGCTGGTATCTCAAACCGGTTGTCCGGGTCATCCCTCATTAGCTGCAAGGTCCTCAAATTAAATAACTGCTAAATACGGAGACCTGTTTATCGACTGTCTTTACAGTGTTGTTGTTTCGCCATGGAGTTAAAATGGCAACGCGGCATTTAAAAAGTTGGCATCAGCTGTTTAACCAAGGTTCATTCATGAGTTTATTTTTACTTGTACGTTGTAACGACGCGTGACAATGTGTCTTGGTGGTTTTCTTTGCTATTGCTGCTAAAGTGAGAGTAGTTGATACCAACTTAAAGTAGTACCTTATACGCAAGTTTTCTCTGCGAATACCAGATTAGGCGAAGCTGGGGATTGGAATCCGGTTTCCACGCATTATATGAACTATAATAGTTGTGGGAGCATTGAAAATATATGTTTTTCCGAAGACTACTCGGTATTTTACTGACCATTAAGTAATGCTGTTTTTCTGGCAATTATACTAATGATTCTGTCGGAGTTGTTTTTCCCAGTGTTTTGTTTTGTCATAATCGTGAGTTAAATATTTTTAGAAATCGTATGGCTTCTAAATTTTCGACGTCATTGTGGCTTTCAACAAATTGTTTGAAATGTTTGGGATTATCAAACATTTTCGTGACTCTGTACGCAATCGTTAACGTGCTATTTTCATATATCCAAGATGTTTGGATACCTGATTTATCACAAATTGGCCTCAATATATTGTATATTTAATATATCGTATAAATAGGTTCCTTCTTATGTTAATAATCAATTATGTAAAGGTTATTCAACATTCGTGCGGCTTCTTTGACTCCGACTTTGTGTGAGGCTTTAAGACGAGATTAATTTCCAAAGGAATTCACGATGAAGATACCATAAAAGAATCAGCTTTCAACTAGTTTCAAATATAATAGCGAACACGGTTCACTGATTGGAAAGATTACCATACTGTTTTTATATTTCAACGTAAATGCGCATGTTGACCCAACTTGTTTACCAGAAATTTCATGGTTGAGGTAGCATTGACAATGTTCTATTACGAGTTGGTCAAGTCTATACTTATGCCTGAGTCATTGACGTCAGTACAATTTTATCAAGCATTTTACCGCGACTTAATTACTGCTATTGTTGTTCTTCTAATGACTAATCAGTATTGGACGTTGGAATTCCGTCGGTCGTTGTTCCATCTGCATGGCATAATTCTACCGTCGAGTCAACTTTAGTTACGCCTTCAGTTACGTCAGATTCTTACTCACATTAATGCATATGGAATTAAAACACTGATGAATCCAACTTGTTTGTCATCTTCCTAAAGTTAAACGGAAATGAATTATCGATGATAAATGTTAATGCAATTTTAAGTGTTGGTATTTAGAAGTGGGTTAATCTATTTGTTGAGTAGTGAAAGTAAACATTGATAAGTTTTCTAGACTAAACAAATAGTGTGATTGTAAAAAGGTCAACCGATTACTTAAAGACGCGTAGATTTAATAAGGAACCTACATCTATAGCGACGTTTATTTGATGGAATCTGCGCATCATTCACATATCACTAATGGCAGGGCGGTCCCCCTTCTGTCTAGCCAGAGGGGAGCTGACTCCCCTAAACTTAAAGCCAATATTACCGAATCCGAAAACAATTCGAATGAAGACACAGATATAAATATAGTTCTTGGCATCACATTGCGTGATAACAAAGAGAGAAAAACATTCACCTCACGAATTACGTTCTCCGAGCATGATCTTACAAAATAAAGCAAAATTAAAGTCCCATTCAGTTTATTCTTAGACATTTTTTTCTCCATAGTAAGTGCCTTCTTATCTCATAGCAGAGAAAGATTAAAATAACCATAACCATGCTTGTGAAGTAAATAATGATAAAAACAACGTGAAATTTCCTGGTGACTCAACAGCCATTTATTTTGAGAAGTTTACACTGCAGTGTTTCTTTGTGGACTCTGATTACGGCATGGAGGAAATATTTTTGAAGCGTTTTATATGCTGTGTGCAGCGTTCTCGGAATTTTAAAAGGTGCACTGTTTGGATTTCAAACTAGAAACAGAGTAAATGTAATGTATAACTTTACAAAACTAGTGAGTCAAATAGTTTTTAAAAGATATTATGGTCCATCTAAGACCAATATAAGAAATGGTAATGAATCATTTACGCATGATGTTTTTATTTATATTTACAAACATAATTATTGTATTGATGCTTTGTCATTCATTATATTTTGTCTGCAGTTAGGTGTCTTCTTACAGGAAATTGATGAAACAACTTCTTTGTGATGTATTTATATTGGAGGTTTCTTGTCTTTTGGAAAAGTCTTGCTATAGAACGATTTGGGGCGATTTTATTTATTTATTTAGTTACAGTTCTGTTCTTAATTACCTACTAGATTGTAAATCCGTCTCAATCTCATCGTTCTTTAGTAAACAGATTTTTAACTAGGCTTAACAAGATCTTATCAACGCATCAAGATCGAGATTAAAATTTAATAAAGTATTCAAAGCATGTTTAACTCGTCTGCACTTTTGAAGACAACATCTACATTTCAGGTTAATGAACTGTTTGATTTTTGTTATGTATACGCTTTTAATTAATAGAGTTTGATGTTGAAGAGTACTGAACACCATCTTAGCCAAGTAATATTATAATACCTACAGAGTTTTTTCTTAACTCTGGCAATGATCTCATTTAAAATAAGAAAAGCAAAATGCTGAAGTAACCGAATCCAATATTCAGTAGGAGCATTATCTCATATTGAAGTTTGGCAAACATTCGTATATTCCGCGTTCCCTGGGTATGAAATGGCTAGAACAAAATGTCACTTCTATCCATGAGTAATGTTTACGGTAACAAAGATACTGTGACAAAGTACTAATGTTTTTAATTTTGTCAACTTTGTAGCACACAGTTTATATTACAATGACAACGAAGAAGACAACACTGTAACGCGTGATAAATTGGTTGCTGTTGAACTTTGTACGGCTGTTTAATGAGGATATTTTATTTGAGCGTATGAAAGAGGGTCTTATATTGTAATCTGAAGATATTCTGAACAATTTGAGACCAGTAAATGTTAATAAGTAGAATACTTGTCTTTCTTTGAAGCAATTTCAATCAAATCAATTTAAGTAATGAGGAGAAGTTTTTCCAAAAAAATTGTATGAACAATTTGGATCATAAAGACCATAATGCTCTTGTCAGTCAAGTCAAGACTTAGCTATTGCCATAATAAGATACGATCTTGGATCTTATGCAGGACCTACATAATGTCAGTGCAGTGGTATTTTTCAAGACCGCTAGCCTGCGTAGGAAGGCAAAGCCAATCTGACGTCATCGCCTTTCACTGTACCTATGCCTATTTGAGGAGTGTCACCTTTGAGGAAGTTGTTGATTGGTCGGTCAGGGTGTTGTGCATAGGTCCCGATAATCACGCGTAGGTTTTATTATCTAGCAAGGCAAAGGTTGCGACCTAAAGTGGTATAAATAGCTTGGAGTCTAAAGGTGAAGATGAACCTAAATGAGAATTAATGGTTTCAGCCGGTTGTACGGAAACCATACTTGTAATATGTTTGCATTAAGAAGCGAAAGGAGAAACGGTGTTAGAGATGAAAATAATGTAGGTGTTGACTTAATAGGAAAATGAACATAAAAATCTGAATATTATAGATTCCAATATTGCGTTAGCTTCAAATATTAAAGAACTCGAAATTTATTCGTACGAAGAAGAAGATAGTCATGATATTATAATCAAAATTGATATAGCAAGAGCACCTGTCTGCCTCGGGTCGATGACTCTATTTAATAAACTTCAGATGTAGCAACATTTTTCTTAAAATTAGAATATTTATAGAAAACATAGCGGTCGTTGTGGTTTTGCACTTGCCAAGTGTATATGAATATAATACCGGTATAATCAATTTGGGATTATATCCCCAGCACCGAAATAATTGGGTTATGTCAGCGGGGGCTGTATAAAATTAGAATCATAATTTTATCAAGCTGTATTTATTTATTTAGTGGATTTTGAGGAGATGGGTTGGCTATGGACATGTAATATTAAGTAATGTCGCCTTTCTTAAAACTTCCAATCATGACCTTAGTTTTGGACAAGTGGACCAAACAGATCCGACTGATGGTCAGGGCCTCAAGTCTGCTATGACAATAGTGTTAGAATGGTCTATCATTGATTTCATAATTGTTGATTTTGACAAGTTTGGTAATCTACTAATATAATGGCGTCATTATGACTTTCCAGTGGTCAGCCACTGACACTCCATTGAACGAAATGGCATTTATTAGTAATCTTGTACATAATGACAAATGAATAACTGACTTAGGCGGTATTCTGCAAAAATTTTGACAGTTACTAAAATAATATGTTAGAAATAATATGAAAAAATGTTTATGTAAATGAAATCTGGCATGAATAAAATGTTCAAATTTAATAGTATTTTTTCGAAAATCTTTTCTACTAACGGGTTTTATAATAATGGCAATACAACAGTGCCATAATAACACAATTCTAATACGAGACCATTGACCAACCAATGATCGACCATTATGAATATAGCTGATTACGAACTTTTAGCAAAATGACAATGGTATCGAGTTGGAATGACGAATTTATATAAATAGCAGACTTGGGCCCCTGGTATAATGCTAGGATGAGAAAGACAACAAAACAGGTACCTTATCACAGACCACAGTTATCAACGTATTACCTTTCAATAGCTAGCCGTCATTTATCAAATCCAGTGACAAATTTCCATCTTATTCATAGCTAACATAATCTTTGTAACACGATCCACAAATAAGATATCTATATTTCTTTATCTTTCGATGTACTGTACTTACTGTATTCTTTCTTATCTTTCATGGTTACGTAAAAGATAGTGACCATCATAGAATTACCAAACATCATCTACAAATCGCGTGAGAAGTACAAGTTATTGCTACACGATAATATTTTGGGGTCCGTGACGAAATGTTAAAACGTTTTACCTGAAAATTGTACAAGCGTTGTTTTGAATCGTAAGTTTTCCGAAATTGCCCGACTGCACATTAATTTCAATATGTCTGCGATCTCTACATGTTTTGTTATCCGCGAGGTTAAATTTGGAGATGAGAGCAGCCATATTGTGGCAATAGAACGTTATAATGCATGACATTCATGAAGGATACGTGTGTGCATAAATACTATTTGCTATCTCAAAGTTAAATTAAAACCTATTTACATAATAAAATAGGAGCATGGACACACAGCACTGACGTGCTTCACATTGTACAAGCCACAAAAAGGTCCACTACATTCATATTAATGAATTATGGATTGAAAAAGTCATTCAAATGTACTGATAGATCAATATGGTAAGCAATTTTGAGTATGTCATTTGATTTGCCGATTCGTTCCGTAAAATGATGCCGTAAGCCGTAATGTGTATGTCAATATCTGCGTAATATTACATATGGCAAGCTACATAGGTATACAATCTAGTTGTTATTTGCAGGAACCATGTCATTTATGAAGATTTAACTATTCATAATGCAACATAGAATGGTGTCGAAACTATAGGTGCGGGGAGTAGCACATTCACGCTTACAACAATAGCGATGGAATATCTGTCAGTGAAATTTAATAAATTCGTCCAGTGAAAGTACTGTACGGACCAGAGTAGCGATTACATCCACCAGTTACTTAATAATAACGGAACTCAGTTTATAAATACTTTCTTTAAAAGCAGTTAAATCTGAGATTTATGCATTTCCTTTGAACAGAAAGACCATGATTGTTAGGCATGATTTTATCGCGGATCGGTTTGGTACACTTAATGATCTAAGTAACGATATCGCGGTTTTATAGTCCTAAAACTTGGTAAGGTGACTAACAAGTAGGTATACATATATCAAAGCAAAACTCCGGTTGTTAAAAGGTAAACCAATCAGTAGTGTAATATACTAAAACGGAAAAGGCACTTGTTGGGTAAAATCTCCTAGGCAACAGAAATACGAACAAAACTATTAATATTTCCAAGAATATTACATGAATATTACCACTAATAGAAAGCAATCAAATGGGTATCATGAATAAAATATTGATTGACTGAGGGTCCCCCAAGGGGCCATCTTAGAATTGGAGCCTACGTCAATAGAACGCCTGCGTCAAATCCAACTAACGTAATGACTTTCTGAATGTGGACTATTTCTGGATTTGATAACCTTTCATATATTTTCTCTGGACATCCGTATCATTCGTTTTCATGTTGTGTGGAAGCTGTTAAGTCAAGTTTCTTTATGTAGTGATTGGATTTCCTAGGTGGTCTTGCCCCCAGCCGTTCGATACCGTATAAAAGTCAAATGAGATATAATATCAGCGATTCCATGAACAGCAGAATCTACTGTACTGTCGTAACAGTAGTTCCCATGTCCGACTCTTATGATGCTGATGAAAGATTAATGTTTTATATCACTGAGGTAAAAAGAACGAAAGTTCAGTTTCTTATTAATGATTGATCGTGAACGAACAGCTCCATCCGTACTTAATCTGACATGACTTAAGCTTTTTATAGCCGACAGGAAATTGTTCCACCACGTAACCACTCGTGTTTTTATGGTTTTACTTTAACTATCAATAAATATGTTAGTCGTGTAGTAAAAATTAAAACAATTATCGGTTGCGCTACTCAGCAGAGGCTGCCGACAGGAATAGGTCTTGATTTATATCTGGAGTCTATATTGGAAATCTGTCTGGGTTTTATATCCGTTTTTATACAATTCTGAATGTATACTCCGACATCTTTCAGTAGCGTACATGTATTTCTTACTCATCTGTAATATTCGTACATGATTTATTATCTGTTCCAAATACTTGCTCTGTAAACTCGAATTTCGAACGCCTTGAATATTCTCAAGAAACCTTCATTCAAATCGACATAGAGGTGGCTTTTCGGGTACACAAGGTATTGTGTACCCGAAAAGGAAATTAAACTCAAATATGGGTCATCTTCAAACATCAGAGAATAGTATAGTATTTCAATAACAAAGTACCCTTATGAGTGTCGCTCGTCGTGACAATTAAAGCATTCAATTGATAAGGCCACAAGAATGCATGAACTATGAATGAATTTCGACCGTTTATTTATAGAGATAAAGTGGACTAGATTGGAACCTTCAGTTTTTGTATTACTGATGTAATGGTGAATGTCGTTGAGAACATTTTAATTGTAGCAATTGTGACGATATTGCTGGCAATTGATCTCTGATCAGACAAAATAAAAATTGATTTGGAAGAGTTCAGTATAAAGTATTGGAATAAAAGAAAATGTACCTACTATGATAAAGTGCCTAAAAGAAGGTTCGAAATATTACGGAAAATATTTGGTGTGTTATATCGTATTTCTTCAGACAAACAAGATTATTCGAGATGAAAATGGAGTCTCCATTTTGATCTCAAAGTGGTTTCTAGGGAATTTTCATCCGAATGTAAGTTACGTGTGGATGAGTAGAACGACCTCTTGACATTTACGAAGCATTTGAAATTGTAAACGAACCGCACCTACCGTTAGCTTTTGCAAAATTATATTGTGTGGTATTTCAATACTTGCCATCAGATACATAAACTCACAAGTCACACCTTCTTCCCATGGAGCTAAGTATAAAGTTAGAAACTACAGAAACGATCACGGCCACCTGGTGCGATCCTTACAGGCTTCTTTTGCTTCGGTCGGGATTTACCTATGTCCTAAATATTTTTTAAAGACAATTATGGTCATATTTACTCAGTGCTTGCGTGATTCATAGGGCCCACCGTCCTTTATATTGGTTAATCAGCTGTAATATCGTCCGTTTTCATGCATGACCTACTAAACAAAAAAGCCAGACAAAGGCAGTAGGTATCGATTTGGATACGTATGCAAACAATTATTGATAATAAATTCGTTTGGATATTAAATTATATTACTATCAATGAAGTAAAGGTCACAGAACAAAACTTTGCAGATTTTATTGTGCCATAAGATTATAATATCTTAGAATTGAACACGTAATATATTCTCAGATTGATTTGTATTGAAACACGGGTAAAGGGGAAAAAATAAAAGAAAAAGAATCCAAAAACAATGAGCAAACACCACGTTTTTTATCGGCAACAATTTACTGATTTAAAGAATACCGAATAATATTTTAAATTAGTCCGTACCATCAAAGGTCAAACCTTGAAGTGATGTCAGGCTACCATTGATCCAAGTCTGTCGGTTCCAGACCACTCGACACAACGAAACAGTTCAATAATACCGGAATCATTTTTCGTACGCACGTCTGCGACCTCTTCGATGTATAAATACTAGCACTTATAGTGACGAAAGCAACTTCGTCACACGGCATTGACAACTTTTAGTTAAATACAGTTTCCAATCTGAAGAACTTGATCTGTAGAACCGAAGGCCGAAATCAAGAGTACGAATATTTTCGGATAGAGATCCGGTTTCAATGAATGTATAATTAAAATAGTTGTAATGTTAAAGTTTAGATGAAATAGAAGCAAAATATATCAACACTTGGGAAATGAGGACATCTCTTCGCTTAATCGATTGATTTTACATAACTAGATCATCGTTCCTTAGAAGCGATTAAAATTAATCCGATTCGTGCGGCTCGATTGGCCAGTATTGCACTTTTGAATAAGCATGATGTCACCATATTGCAGAAATGCCAGATTCGGTTCGAGTAGGACCAGTGATTATGTGCTTAAAAATGTGTTAACTACGATCCGTAAAAGATTAAAAGAGAGAAGTGGCTGTAACTGGACTTGACGATTCTGATCTAAGTTTAAAGCCTGAAGGTGTCCATCGCTAATCATGAATCATGATAAACTTACAAGTTAAGAGAAGCCTACATGTGTTAATTGAAAAAAAGGGAAATTTAGAGCTGGAGCTTACCCAACTCATAGTGGAAAAGAACTGAATGACAATGCATAATATCGATTACGGCGTATACCTACTATAAATGCTTCACTCATTTCTAATACAAAGTGAAAACATACCTTATTTCAATAGTGATGCTAAATGTATCTTTAAAACTTGGCAATCAACTCTGTTTAAATTTCTACAAACACATTTTCCCAAAACATTTGGAGTATAAAATGAGTATTGCACTCATATGTGCATGAACCATGTAAAAGTCTATTGTCGGTTGAATTTTTGCGTACATTACGTAAACAGGTTTCTCGTATTCTTTCACAACTTTCATTCATTGCGACACATTATTTGCTATTGTGCGTGCTACGGTGGTGTTTAAAAAACGAATTTCGATTGTTCGCAACCGCACGTGTTCGGAACGGAGTTACATCTTCGCTTTTACATAATGAATGTTAGTAAACATCAATTTTCGACTTACATCTGTGGCTGGCTTTAAATACAACTTTACGTGTCTTGTGGATTCGAGCCAATTCAAAACTATGCGGTCCGAACCATCTTTTAGATGCTCGATTCTGATTTCTTTCGACCTAACACCATCCAGTATGGGCACACCACGATTGCGTCGGTAAGTCCCTTCTTTGAGGAGTGGCTTGAGAGGCGGCACGGCGTCCTCACCGGACACGGTGGTTTCGGGTGGTTCCTGTTTCGGATAAGGCGGGAGGGAACGCCCGGGTGTTTCCATTGCGAAAATTGCCCTGAGGACACGGTGAAGCATACGGTGGAGGTCTGTCCGGCTTGGGCGGAGCACCGCCGTGTCCTTGTGGAGGCGATCGGCGGCGGCGATCTCTCGCGTCCAGCCCTGGTCCAGGTCATGGTACGGAGCGAGAGTGCATGGATAGCCGTCGCTTCCTTCTGCGAAGCAGTGATGCTCGCGAAGAGGGAAGCGGCGCACGTGAGGGAGAGGCAGTACATGCGCCCTCACGGGCCTAACCGCCGCAGGAGACGCCCTGGGCGTTGGGAATCCCAGGCTGATTCCCGGCCACCGTAGACGTGGGCTTGCGAACGGCGAGTAACGGGTAGCTCGCTGTCCGGTAAGGACCAAGCACAAGTCGACGGCGCGTTGTGTTCCACGCGCGCCTCAAATAGATCTCAACACCAACGAAAAGGCCGACCGTGCCAGGGGTGCGGGTTGTTCGAAAGAGATACTCGTACCGTGGGTTCCAGGCACACAGGCAACTGAGGGAACACAGGTGGGTTTCAGTCAGTAAAAGCCTCACACGCCCTCCTACTTCACCCAGAGCGGGAGAAGTTATTTGATGATAACCCAACCTTAAAAAAAAAATTAAACACCATCCAGTAACATTTAGCTGAAGCCGGACTTCACATGGACCCCCTTTGTTAAAGTAACTTACTTCTTTACTGACTATAATAAGCCTTACTCAGTCGCCATTGCATAGAAAATCTGTAAAAGTTACGGTTCTACGCTTGTTGACTTCTTGCAGCTTAAAACGAGATTTTACACAGAAACTGTTGGTGTACCTTCCTTGATAACGAAATAAAGAACAAATCTTTTCTGAAGTTTTAGAACTACTAAAATCTATTTTATTCTTATCATTTACCAGAACATTGGCGTCACTAAGAATAACAACGTGCATGAAAGATAATATCACCCAATAAAGTAGGTGCTCGCCATTCGTTAGCTCCGGATAAGATCTTTTGAAGTTTCTTTCAGAACTGTTGACCTCAAAATGGATCTTGATTAGGAGTTGCCGTTACTATAAGAAGCTCTCTTTTTATCACTTTGAGATCATCTTGTAATCGACTTTATAATTCTTTTTCATTTGTTTTCTTTACTAGTTATTTTGTGCTGATTACAATGAAAAACCATTGCGTAAAATACCCGTTTATTATGTATGTCTGGCTGTTCTTTGTTGTTGAATGATCTGTCTAGAATTGCGTTTTCGCTTTCAAACCTTAACAATTTCAAACTGTTCTCTGACTACAATTCTGTCGTGTGGACCTTTCTTACCCTCGATAAGAAATTAGAGATGCATGGTATGCTACTACATGGTATGAGTTAGGAGCTAGTCACGATTCTATCGTATCCAATCGTAATGTTTGATTCTAACTGGTTCCAACTTCCAACGCTGCGGTATGTAACTTTATGTTGGCGATGCACGTATTGATATCGCTCTCAGTTCTGCTCATCCCGGAAGCGAAAACAAACTTGCAGATAAGCAACATTGTAAATGTAAAATATAATTGTGTATAATTTAAATATTACTTTTGTTATTATGTATCGATAACCCGTCTGTTTTTCAGTCACTATGTCTGTCTGGAAGCAGTGTGTTGTGTCGAATATTTTTGTTTCCACTATTTACTTTTGTTTGTTCTTGTTTGGCACGTAGTGTGTGCCTAGTGGACATGTGCGCTAAAGCTGTGTGAGTACTATTGTTATTGACACGTCATTTGCATGTATTTGTTTTAACAGAGCCTTCGACACGGTCGTCGCGGCATTTCAGTATTGGTGTGAATTTTTTTCGGCCGTTGAATAAAAAGAAAAATTGCCAATGTTTTAATGCAGTCTCCATTCATATTTACACAAACTATACATAAACAGGTTGCATAACAGCAGTAATACTGTTAATAAATACCGGTAAGCCGGAAGAATCAACAGCCACTCATATTCGATTCATAATTGTAACAAAAAAATTAATAGCAAACAAGCCCATAACATCCGTCGCGTGGTTGATAAGGAAATTCTTCTGCTTAACGTGTTGATGGCAATCTAAATAGAGTCGGCCAAGTTTTTGGCTACGAGTGCTGCTTGAGTAGAGTCCATCAGTTGACCTGGACACGATATTCAAACAGATATATTTATTTCACTATCCCCTCATACTTTTCATTTCATGATTCCCTGTACACACTGACAAGAACATCAACGTCTTAAACCGCAAACAATGCACTCTTCACAATTCCAGATTTCTTTACTCCCTAGCCACATTCCTTCATATATTTACTTGTTGCGTTATAAAAAGAGCATAATGTGTCCCATCATAGCCCCATTCATGAGAGCAAATGTTAGTTATTTACAGTGCATTCCCGTGGCTCGCACTCATCTCCACTACTTGGGGTCGCGTCACTGGCGCAAATGGGTCTCGGCCATCTATCCTCAGACTGCCAAGCCAAGGCTACTATAATACGGATTGCCAAATTTTAATACGTTAATGCTCGTTTTACGGCTACTTTTTGTACTATGTGGGTTAAGGATGTTTATATGGCATTAGTCAGTGACCCTCTTGCGCTATTGATATCGTCTATGTGGTTCTATGTAACATTGCTATGCAATTTATGATTTCGAAGCTTCGGTAACTGCAATGTCTGTGTTAAAGCTTTAATACTTCATTAATCTCAAGCGTTGTCCAAGTAATTATTTGTATATGCATTGTATATGTTGGCAACGATAATTTCAAAGGATGCTGTCCTTGACAGTTTCTTTCTGTAACTTAAAAGATTACCTCGAATAAACCTACATATCATCTTTATTATTATATCTGGTTACACAACATTGTGCTTATTGTTTGAGTCAACTGAAGGAAATGAGTTGAGAACGGGCAGACGACTATATCTGTCACTATTAATATGCCACAGATGTGTCTTTATGGCCCGCACGTTATTTTTCAACGTGGTTTCAATTGGGGACGAGCGTCACTGTCTGATGTGATCGTTTGTGACTATTGTAGATTCTATCAGGAGCATTCAATGGTATGAAATGTTGATATGCGGTAGTTTTTCAGACGGCCAACCCCTCTGAAGAAAGGAGAAGGTTTTAACCGTCGCATTTTTGCGACGCTTTAGCATATATTTTTTTGGTTAAGATTATAAAACAGGCAGATAGATTGCGCGGAACACCCAAGAGTCAAAAAAACAAATACTAAAGCCTCGCATTATATACAATGCGACGCTTTAGTATTTGGTTTTTTGACTTCACTCTTGGTGTTCCGCGCGGTGTATCTGCCTTTGTTTTCTAATCTGAGGTTAAATAAATAAGTATCAGTTTCCAATCGATGCTGGTTACCTTGCCGCGCTACTTGTTCTGTGATTTTTTCGAAGAAGTATTCTTTTTCTAGCGCTTCTACAGCTAAGCATATTGAGGTCAGCTTCTAGTCCAACTAGATGCAGCTGAATATCATTACATATTCATTTTAACATATGGACATAATACTGCAGTTTCTATTATGACGCCATTGTGTGCGAGTCTATTTACCCGTCCGTACAGATATTCTATTTTCCTTATCATCTTCTTATTCGGAGGCCGAATGCGTTCATTGTAATAGAACTAAATGATCTTACGACGCGACGTACCTATTGTATATCTCACTGTATGATCATCTCAGTTACTTTAGCATCCGCCTTGCATATTCTGCTTTTTGTTACCATAGTCTTCTTAGCCTTGACATTTGTTATCAGTTTAATCATATTGTCACTGCCGTGCAATAAAAGATCGCCAGCTTTGTATTAATAAAAGAGTTTATAGACGTTACGTGTTGGCGGACAATTGTCGAGACTGCGGCAAAAATCGTCGGACTTACCTATTTACGCTGTTAGCCAATAAAAGCAAACACTTTTGGGTTTTTATTATTCCCTAGATTTTAATCTCAGGCCTTGACTCATGATATCGCAAATTCGTAACGCAGTAGCTGAAATGATCTGGTAATGAGAAGTTTCTATAGTGATAATGAATGTAATTGTGGTAGCATCATGCAATGGTGATGATATACGTGATGGCATGGCAGTCCATCATAAAATAACGTTGTTTGTAATCATAGATATCATCTTTATGATAATGGCAGTGTCTGAAAATTCCAGTAAAATCACATCGCACAATGCAGCGTTGTTGCAATTTTAAAATCAAATTCGTTTTATGATATGTTTTATAAATTGTACTGCTATCAAGCACACATGTAACCAAAACGTGGTTTTATTATGACAACAATTTGTTACGTACTTCTCAGATTTTAGCTTAGATACAGCCGGATATTAATAAATTCGAAATATTAAAGATAAAATTCAAACGTATTTAGACAATCTTATCTAAAGAGTAATCAACGGCAATCATATAGCTACGTCATTATCAATAGTGACGTTCAACGGTTCAATTAACTTTTTATTACGAAGATTAAGATTTTCTTCGAGCAATTGCTTCATTGCAGTTTAAAAAAATTCAATTACTTCTAATTATTCCCTAGAAAAACCAACTTGTCATTAGACTTATGGCATGAACGAATTAACTCATCAATTAGTAACGAGACCCACTACATTATCCTTAGCTATTTATTCAAAGTAAACTGTACCTTATTTGCTTACTCGAAGGGTGTTAACATCTACGTCGTTAAGTTGGTAGTAACCAACATCGTCACTCCCGTCTTCTTGCAACAGACCTTGTTATTTCTCACGGTCCACGTCGTGGTGTCGTCTTGAGATCGAAACCGGAGGTTGGGCAAAGTGTTGCAAAACTGTTATGGTATGGCGAACGACTAAGTACGTGCCGATGCGAGCTATGGGAACGACTAGAGAATGTATAGCTACCTTAAATGAGTGGCAATGTGAATACAGTAATGGATGTCATGTCATTAGGCATGTCGTCGTTGGAGTATCGTATTTCAATGAGACATCCCTGAGTAATATGAGGATTTCAAAGGTCAGGTGCACGCTGTTGCTCATGATTCAATAGTCTAACGATTCCTACGAATCTACACTTCTGGGTAGCAAATGCTATGTCGAAAAACTGTACATTACAAGGCCCATGACCTCTTAAGAGCTGATTCCTACACAAGATTATCATTTACCAAGAACTTACTGAGTAAGGTCCCAAGTACGATGCGAGGAAAATCAGTAGGATGTTCAAACAAGTTATTCCCATGATGCTTGTAGGCGATAAAATAGTGTAAATGAATGAAATCGCTTAATCTACTGTATCTTAAGCGCTACTAATCTGACCGACACGATCTGTTGCGTACGTCTTGTCTAGTCTAGATTACAAGGAGATTAGCCGTCTATGCGAAACTACTGCATGGAGTGTTAAGACATCCTATTCTCCGAAGGTTTTGTCATCTGTCGATACAAATGGGAGCATAAATGAGATATGATGTCCGGAAACCCATTGAAATCTTAGAATGCGTACGAGCACGAATTTGAAGACACTGGCTATAAAGCAAAGCAGTATGAGCTTAGGCAAAGATGATGATGGCTATGACTGAAACAATTAAAGGAAGAATTCGATTTTTTATACGGTAAATAAAATAATATTTTATTGAATAGCATTTTCCTTCTAAAACTGGTCTGACCGACTACCGACGGAATAAAAAAAAATGTCAACTTATTTTGCATTACGAAACGGTCCCAGCGTGGCCAAAGCAAATTAATGAAGTTAGTAGAATGCGCTTCAATTACGAACTTCAATTAAACTCTACTTTCATCAGTATGAAAGAGAATGAACCTTGGTGAACTTTTTAATTAAAATTTTATTAATTTAATTCATGCTCTGTTTTCAACATTATGATGAAAGGGTATGCAAGTAATTTGCGGTTACATACAGTTGATGACGAATTTAAAGTTACATAGTTGCCATGCATTAGCAATAGAAGAGGAAAAAGACAAGAAGTTAATGTGTTTAAAAATAAACAAAACAACAATTATAACCACGAAACGAAAAATAAACAGAAAACTTGGGGTAAACAAATATAAACGTTGGTGCCAAAGGAGCCATCAACATAAGACATAACAGTGGCAATAGAAGACACATACAATTATGTCTTTGACATGGAACCTGACCAGGAGCATGAAGGTTAACGCTCACCGTGTGAACTTTGGGGCGACCCGCCATCTTAAATTCATGAATATTTAACAACAATAAACTAAATCGTCGAATATACAATTTCCTGCCCAAACCACTAATTGTTTACAAACTTTTTCTTGCTTTAGAGAATATTATTATTGTATCCAACAAGTTGGTTTATAAATACTTGTAATCAGTTTCTTGCTCTTTTTCGAAGACGAATTCTAGCTACGGAAACATGATGATGATGTTCAGATGGTGGAAAGAAATATTTGTAGTATTAGTTTTCGGCAAAGTTGCTTATTAACAAATGCTATTAATATGTAAAAAAGGTGTAGTGACTGAAACTATAGAAACACATCGTTGCCTCTCCATACGCCTGCCGGCCTTTGTTTACAGCCTGGAGTACTTGAAATCAAACGTAAACAATTCTAATTTTAGTTTTGAAGGAGTAAAACAATTAATGCTTTATCTTTTATCAAGATAAGTAAATATTATTCTGCTTCAGACTGACATGGAATGTGTATTATAAGAGTGAAATCTACTTAGCAGCAAAAAATTGCATGTAAAGATTGCAAAAGTGTAAATTGGTACGGTTTCCAATTTCCAAGCCATCACTTACAAATACCAGGGCAAATAGCTTCCTACATGAGCTGTACGTACTGTATTAAGTGTTTAAGAAATCATAGGAAGCTGTGGCATCACGCGTGCGCCTAAGCTCAGAACAGAGCACCATGTCGTCAATGTGGGTTGCATGGAGACATTTTAAACATTTCTCGTCAGAAGCCGATACTTCGCAAAATCATTCAGGAGATAGCGAAGCAAACGCTTTCCGCAATAATTATTCCGTTATTAAACAAAGTCATTAAAGCTTAAGCTATATTTTAGTCCTCTTATTCTACCCCACAACGACATGATAATGGGCTCGTACAGCATGGATGTCAAGGCAAAAATAATTACATGCCATTTGTAAATATCGACGTAAATAATATGTCGAGATCCTTAAACGTGTGACTGTGAACACACGACATGGTAGGACAAATTGCGGATGTAATTTCCTGGTCTAATGATAGCTGATGGCGATATAATATTTAGCAATATTGAAGGCCAATCTGGTAATCGAATTCGTGCACACTGGAGCGTTACATTTTGTTTTAAAACTATCATGTTACCGAATGTCAACCAAGGAGTGCTTACGATGAAGGAATAAGATTCGTTCCATTTTCTTGAACGAATACAAGTTTTGTGAACAGTTAAGCTCCTTTTAGTTCAGTAGGAATCCAATTTTATTATTTCTCTATGTTTTGATCTTTCGGTGCGGATTTCAAGACAATCTGCTGTTCTGGGTCAGACAGACGGGTCGTTATTGCTTTGTTTTTCTTTTAGATTGAATTTGGCTTTAGGTAGCTATGTGCTGTATTTGTTTGACCATTTTCCTTTAAAGCATCCATCGCCTTATGATCTTGAGGTGGTCCGGTCATTTAACTTTTAGTCTCAGCATAATTGAGCTCATGACCTCCAAATTATAGTGTTTAGGTCAATTTTTTGACTACTTAATTACTCATATAGTGAAAAAGGCAAAATACGTGCTTTTCGCGTAAATAGAAAATTACGCATGGTTTCCAATCAAATTATCAACGCATAGGAATCTCGATGATGGTAATTTGAATGTTATTTGCAAAACGATGTTATAAGCACGTGCAAATAAAAATGCTTGACTGATGATGTAATCAGCGAAGAGAGAATTAAAGTTCAACAACCACAACCGTCGAAGAAGGCAAAGAAGAAGGCCGATAAGAATGGGCCTGTTTGTTTCTTTTCAATTATTGGAAGCTCGCTCATTTTAATACAATCCAACCACGACTTACTTGCAATCTTGCAATCCTCGCCATTCACAAACTTCAGTGAATCCCACACAAAAACTGAGTGAGCAGGTCCATCGACGCCCACTAGCAACCATTAATCTGACAAACATTCTGTGATGCGAAGGTCACGACCACACAATGGAATGTTGCGATCGCTACAATGGATGGGCAGGCCGCGGCTCGAATAAATTAGCTTTGCGATACGCTATTGATATTATTAGTATTGCGACTATTGTGCAGTTGCACGTGCCTTTAGCCGAAAATGTGAATGTTTCGACATGTAATGATAGTAGGTGTAGATTCCCAGACATTGTTGTTTCCTGGGTTGGAATGTGATAGTTTGGTGTGGGATTTCATTAGTTGAATGTATTTATATCCGAATTGTGTTGACTGCCATTATAATTATTTGTTACTTTCCGTAGCTCCAGTTTTATGTTTTTAAAATTGCTTTCTGTGTTCAATAGGCACTCAAAGCGTTGTTAATTTGCTGGCAAACGCTTTACTGTTTCTAATTATTGTTTAATTATGGTTCCATTCCAGCTGTTACGACTTCCATTTGATATTGTTTCCCATTCCCTGGGAATCTGTGCGGTCTGTCTGCTACAAAACGTTACTGATAATTACAACCTTTTTTTTTTCCTAATTCCTAATATTATTATACTTTTTTTACTTATTATTTTACTTTCTAGTCGTATATATTGATGACACGCAAGCGTTAATCGGTAGACATAGCCATAGCCTAGGCAATCATTTCCTTTCTAAATCGACATTAAGAGATGTATCTGTACACAAAGAAAGTCTTATTTCGTCAACATCGTAATCACTACAAGAATTCTGACTACAAACTCACTTCGTACAATCTTGGAATAAATAAAAAAATATAAGCACAATACCAGTCTCGGTATCATAAGGGTCACATCGTGCTCCCTGACCTCAAATAATTGTAGCCCGTACCTCGCGCCACATACCACATATGATGTGAGATTCTTACTTACATACATCTAAGGAGGTTACATATTTCTTACATTATAATATGGCCGGGATTGTTCGCAGACGCTAGCTTGTGGGTGTTCGAGATATGCTTTGATTTATTAGTCCTGTTATTTGCAATAGGATTATACGAAAATAGGTGTAACTAATTGCTTAAGGTGTTTTTATATTTTAGTTCACTTTCCCAAACATGGTCTGGCACTAAGTTGTGACCTGTAGATGTTCTGTTTAAGGCATATAGTTTTTTTGTTGTTTCGAGTGGGTTTCTAACGGGAGTTCCGAACTGACTGAATAAATCAGTAAGATAAATGTATTTCATTTTGCATTTACATTGCTCGGGAATAATTACTTCTTATTCGTAGCATCTCTGTTGTGCGTGGTCTACGATTAAAATATTCTACAAAAGGATAATTTGTCGCTTTGAAAATTGTATACGTAGAAATGCAGAAAGGAATTTAACCCAACTCACAATCAATTCCGCGTTCGTAATCAGAAACCTTGTGTACATTCGCCTCAGTTTCAATTTAATAAGAAATTGGGAATTTTCATGTAATTTGCTTCGGAATTTGCAATTTTGCAAGTAACTGCCATTCCACCGCGCGAGTTTCTACGTTTCCAGTGTTAACGCTGGAAGCTATTTACCTTATACGACTCTCTTTTCTTAGACTTGCTTAGTTTTTGTTCAGTTCTCCATTACTATTTTAATAAAACGATCATATCTTCGGTGTTTGATTTATAGTCGTTTCTGTAGTTACCTCTGAAGACTCAAATACTAATTGATGTTTATATAATATAATTGTTTTGCTCAGTTGTCTCAAATATCTTTTACTCAATACACACTGTTTTTATTTAACTCGCAGGTCAGTAAAGCAACGTGTACTGAGCGCCATTGTTTCCATATTTTCCATTGTCGCTTTGAAAGATAAATATGAATTAAAACAAACCTTGCTGGTTTACAGCATGTTTGCTGAAGTTATCCGTACTGTTTGCGATCTCCAACGTCATTGTTACGTCAAAAGCATTTTGTACATTTATGTACTAAAATAAACAATATTGTTGCTTGGTGGATTGAGTTCCACTGAACAAATGATTGGCCAAATTGAACAGTGTATTATATTCTGCAATGCACTTGGTCTTTTGGGACAAGTTGATTGGCTTTCTCTCTTCTGGATTCTCCAAGTGACTTGCTTCATGATTTTAACTACAATCCCCACTGCATTTCATTGGCTGTTTTCGTAGTTCACAGGGATACATTTAATAACCCTTTCACCCGTGAGTGCATGCCGATGATCACAAGGCATGAAACAGCGAAGGAGAAACAATTAGTAAGAAAAACAAATTGAGAGTATCTAACAGTAGGAAGTTCACACACATTATTCTTTCATTACTGTCTACTGCCGTTGTATATTCAATTGATTAAAAAAATTACTCGTGGAAATCTAATTGTTAAACAACCATTTTAAATAAAATCTGTACAACGTACTTTATAATAACAGTTCTCAAGAATTTTTATTGTTTCTTCTGCTTATTGTTTGTGCGATCTTCAAGATCAAAAATGTACTTATTGTATAAGCTTTATATTATCACTTGTAGTGATTATGTAACTAAAATTATATTTAAATACAAGGTAGTTGTGAGAACTTGTTTTTTTGATAATTACATGTTCTCTGCCGGGTTAGATAACTTTAATACTTGGAAACACATCGCCCATATTTACGGAATTGCTCCGGAATGTAGTGCCGTTTCCGTTCTGCTGCTGTGACAGATGTGTGGTTGTATTTTTGTCGTTTTACTTGATGCCATAACGAGCGGTTGTGAAGCAAATTGCCACATTTGTTGAATAACTGTGTTCATCTCTTTGGGCGGGATGTAGTTAAACGATTTCGCTTGGGCTTCCACCGTTTTGTTATTGCAAACATTGTGTGACCTATGGTTGACTGTTGCTTATAACCTCATCATCATCATCAGTTTTTTTTTCTAGGCTGATATATCAAAATTCGAGAATGTCAAAAAGTCAAACAAAAATTCTAGGGTTTTGTGTGTCTACATATACATGTATTTATTTTCTTTTTGTCATCATTTCTGTTTACTATTATATCTTTGCATTGCATGTATGTATAAGCTAGGTCTCAATTCGTCGACTAACAAGTGCGCTGGGTCGTCGTGATAATGTGTCGGCGCGCGCGCACGTCTCGTACCAAGGTGTACCAAGCGCCGCCCGGCACCGCCGCGCACACTACAGCTGTTTTTATTCCACACAACTAACAGATTAGCTTTAAAACAATTGTAGGAAACTCGCATTTCTATGGTTGCGTAAAGCTTTTGTTGTGCAGTTATGATTTTAAGTACTTTTGCGTAGCTTGTTACAGTGCTTACCCAAGGTTTGAGTTTAAAGTTGCATATTTTGAGCTCAATATTACAAAACTACACTTCGCAAGTTGTTAATAATATGCTGATGGTTTGATGTTGTTACATCAAACTCTAATTTAGAAGCTACCTAACGAAGATATTTCAAAGCTATTTTCGGAGATACTCAAATGGTCGGATGCTGCGGTTTGGCGAAAGGATTTCAATTCTATGAAAATTCAGATTTTCCTTTCTAAATATACTGCCCTTTATCCGGATTGGCTGTAAGCTCAGTCTGTAGACTGTGATAGCGCTTTCTTGAGCGAGGTCATGTGTGTTTGCGGTGATTCAATATTTGCCCTGAATGGAGGGCGTAATCTCTTTGATGGTGTTTATTTTACGAGACGCCCCATTCTTTCTCACATGTCCAGACGTATTTTTGTACCGAAATAAAAGATAAGGGCTCTAACAAGAATTTTCAAGACTTAATAAAATGCTTGTTGCTCAGCTCGTAAACTTTCTGTTCTGTGATTTTATTATCCACGTTTTTACGATAACTTTTTATTGAGGATGAAAAGTAAACATACATCTTGATGACCCCTTCTGATTCTGTATGTGTCTCAGATATCAAATGATCCTGCGAATGGTTACAAGACGAAATATCAGCTTTATTTCCTGGTAATTAGGTCTGAATTCGTCTGTTAGTAAACTATTTAATACGCAAATTGTACGAAGGCCGCACATGTGTTTGACGTTGATGCATGTTCATGCTTCGAATATAATTATTTTTTTTGCTCCATCAGGTTGGTTTCCTCATTTAAGTACTTAATTTGTTGTCATAACACGAACACACTCAGGTTCTGTTGTTCTCGTTTATTCTTCGTTGTTCGTGGTTAAGGATAACGCTATCTGAAAATAAATTAATTATTGTTCAATTCTAAATATATGCCAAGTAATAATGGATGGATTTGGCTTGTGATTCAAACTTCTTGTTCGCACGATAGTATTAAATTTTGTGGCCTGAAAACTTGACTGCATGTTTTGGGGCACAAAAGGCTAGATAGAGGTGGAGCATATGTGAAACAGCTTGACATTCACACCCTGCTGCAGGTACTCCTTCCCCAAGCGAGAAGGAGTACCTCGACGGTTGGGAGACGGTTCAAAGACTTCCAAGTGGACTACGGAAGGTTACACCCAACAGGAAGATGCTCGTTTTGTGGTAGAAAGCGAATAGGTGGGGGAAAAGGATCCTGCCATAGTTAACAACAGGCGTCGACATGGTTACCTGTGGCCATTTCGATTTAACGCATCGACCGCATTCGGCGCTCCGATTGGTCCTTCATCAATCCAAGGACAATCGGAGCGCCGAACGCGGTTGATGCGTTAGATGGACGATGTTAAAAGAAACTCATACTACGGCTTGAGCTAGGGAAGCTGTCATTTTAAAGAAGCTGTGAATCTGACAATTTAAACTGGTTGATTACATCCTTGCTGTAGGAAATACCTTCACAACCAGACGTTGATCTGTACCTATCTTAGCAGTATCTAGTTATCTAATTACATTTGCAACTTTTCCATTACTTCAGACGTTAGGTAAGTGGATTAGCTAAACTACTTGTTATCGTTTTCCGTTCCATAAGTTCTTAAGTCTTCTATTAAATCAGTTTTCTCTTTGGTACCGTTTCCGGCTATGTTTAAATGATTTCTGTTAGTACCTACTTCAAAACTCAGTTTACTTGTACAACTACTTTAACAAATCAAAGATATCTACTGGAGTTAGACTATCTCCTCAATCGTTATAGCTAATCTTTTTGAAGAATTTATCATAGCTCGTTCCATATTCTCAAAATCCTAAATCTATACATTAAACAAACAATAATGAAAAACAAACCTGTCATGATATTGAGACAGTATAAGAATCCCAATTCGACACAGTGTTTTTGCAACAAAATGCACAAGTAACCAAAGACTGACGAAAAAAACACTTTTTTCAAAAAGATAACAACCGACTTCCAAAAAAACACTACAAAGTGCAAAATAACTTTAATTTCAGAAGTCGGTGACTTCGGATGTGTATTTTAATTATTTGTCACCGCCTTCCGAAATTAAAGTTATTTTGCACTTAGTAGTGTTTTTTTGGAAGTCGGTTGTTGTTTTTTTGAAAAACGTTTTTATTTTTCACTTTTTAGTTACCTACCCCACCAATTCGAAATTTCATCATCCTTGGGGTCAAAACAATGCATACTTATGCGATAGCCACATTCGCGGTTGATTTGCTGTAATTTTTTGAAGAGTTCGTTGTCTGTCTCCGAAGCGCATCATCAGATCTATATGAATTTTTAATGGGACCATTTCGGAGTAAACCCCTTTCGAACAAAAAAATATTTTTGCAAATCCGTTAATATACGACGGAGTTTTGCCCGAACATACATAAAAAAAAAACATGTCGAATTGATAACCTCCTTCTTTTTGAACTCGGTTAAAAACAACGACGAGCCACGCATAACTTTTTACTGAGTAGTCCGATTTGGATTATTTATTATTTTTCATTGAAATGGGCATACTTAGAAGTTATTTCCTTAGAAAAAAATATCCCAAAAAAAAAGTTTCTGACTAAAAAATTAACCAACGACTAAAAAGCAAAAAAATAACCTTTTAGTCTAACTAAACTAATTCGGAGTCGGTGCCAAACAAAAAGGCGCCAAGTAAAATAATGGCAGCTTGATTGATCTGCGGCATTGATTGATTGTTTGTTTGGCAAGGATTCAAAATTTGTAATTTTAATCGTTTTTCTTTTTTGGATATCTTTTCGTAACAATCAATACAAAAACCCTTTACACTCCGCATCTTAATATTATGTAACCAACCATATAAAGCGACCCAATTCATGCAATATGATGCCAAAGCATCTATTGATCGAAATCAACCATCCCACACGAGGTATAGAGCCGCGAATTATCACACAATGACATTCCGTTCTGCGTATACGCAGACAGTTTTGATGATTGATGTGTTTTGTCAGTCTGTCCTGTATTTGTTATTGCTTACCGAGAAATGGGAAAGGTTGTTATGTGAGAACAACAGGTCTATTCTGTATAGATCTCACCGTGAAAATGTAGGTGAAGTGAGCTTGAAGTGAGCTGTCATTCTACCTGATGCTAGGGATTGACACTATTGATAGTTAATTCCACCTTACGTTAACGTTTTCACGGTGAGATCGTTACAACTTACAACATAATGTATCGGCTGTTGTTGATCTTGATATGGTTTGTTTCTTTGTGTTTGCTTATGTACAGGTGGCGGGTACCGTGTACTGTAGGAATCCGTAGTTTTGCCCAGTTACCGGCTTTCTTACTCCGTATCACCTTCGGACTGACAAAACGATTTGACAGTTTTCTCTACTCTCGATGCGAGTTTAATTCCGAAGTATCGAACTACATACTTGCGGACGGGCCGATATCTTCGTTGACGGGCTTATAGGCTGATAATGACTTTTATGTGTATTTGGAAACAAAACTACACCATGTTAATTTCCTTCGATATACATATTTGAAATAGTGATGATTAAAATTCGAATACCTACCTATAAAGCGAAATGCTGGAAAAAGTATCGAGGGTTATTCAACTTCCAGACGGCCTAGTTTTAAATTCTGTGCAGTTGTTCCTTTCATACGGGCAAAAAGGCGGCTCGCTTTGTAAAGCAATTGTCGTTAAAAGGAGCATTGAATTCTCAAACATTCTCGTACATTTTGTAATAACATTGTTAAGCTTCTTTATGCGGACTACCATCTAAATAATAACCAGGGTTTGGTGAACATAATCACATTATTTTTAAATTTGCTCTTTCTTGATTAATTTCATTGGTACATAAATGTGTAATTCCATAATTAACTCGCCTTTGTAATGCAAATGAAATTCCACATCTTCCTTTGTAGTTTGTTTCTGAACTATCTCACGCATATGTAGAGCTAAATGGTGAATGTTCATTAATGCTATAGATTCCGGTAGACAATTGAAAGAGTTTGCCTTCAGACTACGCACTTCCTTTCCTTCGATGTTTTACTATAAATAAATATAAACAGAACAGACGACAAATGCTTCCAGCCGCAACTCACTACGTTTGAATTTTATATTTACTTCTTTCGGAATACATAATATATCCATTATTCGCCTAGAACTACCTGTGGGCTTTGAAAAATTATTTTTGCATTTGAAAGTCCCATTTTTTGCCCAATTTGACAGGTAGGGCAGGCGATGCGATGCGTGGGGTGGGTCGGGGGAACAAGAAGCCTTTAGACTACGCACTTCCTTCAACGTTTTACTATAAATAAAAAAACAGAACAGACGAGAAATGACTCCAGCTACAACTCACTACGATTTAATTTTATATCGACTTCTTTCGATATACATATATCCATTACAATTTATTCGCTTTTCTTTTAATTTTTATATGTTCTCGAAAATACTAATAATAAAGCTGAACAGTTGGTTTGAAACCTTGAACACGTTAATCTCTGGTACTACCTGTGAGCTTTGAAAAATTCTTTTTGCATTTAGATAGTCGCTCCATGTAAAATACTGGTATTCAGCTGCATCCGGTTAGACTGGAAGCCGACCCCAACATAGGTGGGAAAAGGCTAGGCAGATGATGATGATGATAGTCCCATTTTTTGTCTGATTTGACAGGTAGGGCAGACGATGCGATGCGTGCGGTGCGTCGGGGTACAGGAAATTTTACACGCACGAAGTCGTAAGCAGAAAATTAAATGTCCAACTAACATTCTTGAATTTCAAATTCTCGTATAAATATTGTTATTTTCGTCACATCACCGATTATGCATTTCCAACTGATTACGTAATTTGCTGTCCACCTGCTTCACTAATGACAACCTCATTTCTACTCGTCTTTTATTTATATTATTACTTCATATTTGTTATTCTCTTCAGGATGAGTAGTTTTATATTTGTTTTGGTTATCGTTATATTGCTATCGGTAAGTATGAGCACTTCTTTCAATTGTGTCATCAGGAGCTTGGCATGAGACGATTATCTACATAAAAATTATAGTATAATTAAAACAAAAAAAACACGCTTTAATTTAAGTAGCAAACCAAACTAAAATGTAGAAAAAAGTCCAATACAAGAGTTATTAATTTGATTGTTTAGAAATAGCATCTAAAGTAGTTATAATCAAGAGACTCCTGATGATCCTAGTGATGATATAAGGCCACAGTTATAAAATTATTGTATTGTCATCAGTCCTTGATATACGTAGGTATGCAAATTTATTAAACCATGAATTCAGCATATCATTCTAGACCCCAATTTTGACCGCGTATGTATTGCACTTTTCTATGAAACAGCAGTTTTTTTTTTAATAACCGGCGAAAAATGTCTGCGTTGGGGGGGGGGTCTAGAATGATATGCTGAATTCATGGTTACAGTTTGCATTATAGTTACATCAGAATAAAAAACGTAGTCACGAGCAAAATTGTTTTTTTCTGCTACTGTATTGATTGTAATTTTATGAAATACTAGCTGTTGCCCGCGACTTCGTCCGCGATCCAGGATGAAAAGTAGCGTATGTCCTTACCCAGGTGATGGTCCATCTGTGTGTGATATGATATGTCATCCATTTCCCAGGCGTTTAATCTTGAAAGTGTAACAAACAAACTTACTTTCGGAATTTATAATATTATAGTTCGACTTTTACGGGTCGTCAGAATCCCGAATGTCTGACAACCAGTCTTTACCAAGGGGTATCGTATTACCCAGTAACTGGGTTGTGGATGTCAGATAGGCAGTCGCTCCATGTAAAATACTGGTATTCAGCTGCATCCGGTTAGACTGGAGTCTGGAAGCCGACCCCAACATAGTTGGGAAAAGGCTAGGCAGATGATGATGATGAGTTCGACTTTTAAAGTAAGGAGGTCTTATTTGAAAGTTGCAATCGTTATTTCACGAGAAAATCGCTTTTTAACTTTGCAAAGTGATGCATCTGCAGGCTTAGCATGACGCTTTGTATTTCTACGAAGAATAGACAGTGCTTTTTCAATACAAAGCGACAGTTCGTTTCTCCGTTTATGTCATCGCACCGTAGATATCCTTCTACCATTTGTCATTTTGTCTTTCATTTCTAACGATCTTTGTCTAGGTCCCTATAAATGTTTACTGTTTCAGAAGATCATTTCTTCCCAAACTTCCAAAATCACACTGACAACAAACTTTCTACTCGATGGCCACAAAGTATATACGATTATCTACAAAAACATGATTCGTTTAGAACGCATCACTGTGATAATTAATAGAAAAACATAGCTATCTTCTCCTATTGTACATCATTTAGTAAATAGTCATGTCTATTCTTCCGTCGATAAATCGGTGCTCGTGCTAAATCTGCTGATCGTTTTCTCTTAATTGACATCCACAATTTGCTATGATAAGCCGTTGATCTACAACTTCCTCTCCATCAATCCTCCACGCAGCATGAAAACGTTTATTTATACTTTTACTTCCCAATTAAACTTCATTTATCAAGCAACACGTTAAAGGCGTAAAGTGTTTAATCAACATAATTAATTAACATTAAAATCCGTTTGGTCATCCCTCGTTAATTTTGAAAAGAAAGCTTATCCATTATTTAGTCATCACCATAAAAACTTTAAAAGGCTTCAGTAAACGTAATGTCGTAATGGTCATGATCATGATAATATTATTACCATAACAATTTAAATAGGAAAGTATGATTTGTTTAAGTAAAGCGTTTTGCATAAGAAAAGTCAAGTTGGCAATCTACAATTGTGAAATTGTGGAAACTTTAGTGAAACGTGCGGAAAGGAATACGAACACTTGAATTACATGTGAATTTCATACATTTCAATAACTATCACTTCCCGGACTGTGATTTTCTTCGTGTCTATAGAGGCAACAAACTCTATTCGATCGATTTCCGTTTGAAAGTGGTAATCTATAATAGGAAATCCTAGGATACAGTGATGTATAGCATCCGTATCGTCTATCTGTTCTTGTTCCGACTATATTCTAAATCCATCATAGAAAGTCCTAATTAGATCATTTCGACACTACTGCCATCGAGCTTCCAACAAAATCAAAGTGGGTGTCCACCGTCCATTACATTATGCACTTCCTTTAGCCCACAAAGGAAGCGTCTGTCTGGTCGCATTAATCACAAGATTTTAATGGAACTTTCAATGAGTTGCTTCAGCTTTGTGTGTAATAAAAGCGAAAGAGGGCTTGTTGAGTGAGTGTACTATCTAAGTTTAAAACGACTATAAATAGTTCTGTAATTTAGTCCCCGACTAACATGTTTTCCTTCTAATCTTCCCTATTAGGTATCACTTTATTATTCACTCCCTTTTCATTCACATCATCTTTCACACAATCTATTTATCTTTTGTTTGTCCCCTTTCGCCCTCCATTAATCAAGCTTTATACTCATAACTATCTTCGCCACATGCGTATCACCCCTCCTCATAGCATGTCTACAACAAAACAACCGCTAAACATGTCATCATTCTCTTGCCCTTAAATATCCCCTTTGTCATAATGATTTAACATCCCTTACTAAATATTCTTTCATTTGTTTCAGAGGAGTATTTCCATGGAAGAGCAATTCATCAAAAAACCACGACTCGCCATCAACAGTGGTGTCATGGCGTCTTTTTGGCAGCAAATCCAGTGGGAACTTAGCTGCAAAGACCATTAACTCCGAAGCACAGAAGACTTTGACGCCGGCGTCATCTGGAGCCAATACTCCTCATCATCACAAGAGACAAGGCAGTTCTGCGAGTGAGAAGCAGTTTGAAGATCTGGTGGCTAGCTCTATAGCTCTTATACAGCATGATAGGTGAGTCTGCTTTGTTTACATTAAACCATCTTCAAGTCGGTCTCCGTTGTTAGTCATTTCTTGGTCCTTATACTAGTGAGACAAGACTAACTAAGAGAGGGATTTAATTTTGCCTCTACATCTTGGGCTTTTCTCAGTACCGTTAGAATTGTCGGTCGGTTGGTCGTCTGGTTGGTTCTCATTTGCGAAAATTCTCTAGTGACTTAGGCAAATTTTGTCTGTGTACTAAAATGAACCAGAAGTAGACTAGTGATACTGAAATTGCAAACAGTTTTGTGAAAATATTAGGTCTTTACCTATGAAATTGCCGTTCTGCAGTACTGGCCATTTCAAATCAAAATAATTTTTGTTTGGCTAAGAATTCTAATTTCAAATTAATTTTATTTTAAAAACATAGATTTTTTTTCTAAAAGTAGTCATTTCTTTATTGATTAGTGTTACATTTTCATCGCATTTCAATCTTTTTCGTCATCATGGATACGTTAAAAATTCGAGTAATTATGGAATATGAGTACCGTCGTGGCAGCAACGCGGCACAAGCGGCACGCAACATCAACGACGTTTACGGAGCTAACACTACAAACCAACGCACCACCTGTTATTGGTTTGCTCGCTTCCGTTCTGGAAATTTCGACCTGAAAAATGAACCTCGCGGTCGTCCGAAGACTTTGGTCGACAATGACGAATTAAAGGCGATTGTGGAAGCTGATGATACACAATCTACGGCTGAATTAGCAGCAGCTTTCGACGTTAGCGTCAAAACAATATTGGTCCATTTGCGTCAAATTGGCAAGGTAAAAAAGCTTGACAAATGGGTGCCCCACGAACTCAATGATCGCCAGCGCGAAGTACGCGTCGAGACGTGCCTTGCACTGCTCAACAGACACACAAATGAAGGAATTTTGAACCGCATTGTTACCTGCGATGAAAAATGGATTCTGTTTGATAACCGTAAGCGCTCAGCAAGTTGGTTGGATCCTGGTTCAGCACCTAAACAATGCCCTAAACGAAAACTTACCCCTAGAAAAGTGATGGTCACTGTTTGGTGGTCTAGCGCCGGTGTGATTCATCACAGCTTCTTACCAAACGGGGTGAGCATTACTGCAGATGTGTACTGTGAAGAACTGAACACAATGATGGAGAAGCTGGCGCATCTCCAACCAGCATTGGTCAATCGCTCGTCTCCGCTGCTCCTGCACGACAACGCGCGACCTCATACTGCACAGCAGACGGTCTCCAAGTTGCAAGAACTGGGGTTGGAAGCTCTCCGTCATCCGCCCTACTCACCAGACCTTGCGCCTACAGACTACTATTTTTTCCAGAATTTGGATAACTTCTTGGCGGGAAAAAAATTTAATACCCGAGAGGCAGTACAAAATGCCTTTGAAGAATTTGTTGCCTCCCGTCCAGCTGATTTCTTTAAGAAGGGCATCAATAAACTGCCACTGCGATGGCAAAGATGCATTGATTGCATGGGTGATTACTTCGATTAATACAAATAAAAAATTCATGAAAGAAATTCGTTTAAATTTTTTCATACAAAACGGCAATTTCATAGGTAAAGACCTATTATTGTCATACGTGATAATAACATTTCGGTTGATTGCATTATGATGTTACTAACAAACGCAAAGAACACAGACATTCATAAACTACGAATTCGCTAACATAAACACTTTCAGGCGATCTGATAGTTCTGTTTACCTTCACAAAAGGTATCCCACGTCAGTTGATGACGTAGCCAACTCGTAAATGTTATTGTTTTGTCCCAATTACGCGGAAACTTGTTAGCGCAGCCGTAGTATCGTATTCGTGTTTATTATCAGGAATATTGCATGAACATACAATGTGCATTAAGTTGAATGGTATTTGGTATTTTAGTTGAACTAAGCAAAGTGTTTTGCGATATGAAACTAGAATCACGAATTCGTTTTCAAATTAATCTTTCAATTATTTATTAAGCTGTGGAATTCAATTCGAGTAGTAGGGATCCAAAGTTCAAGAGGCACGCATATAATGGATGGAGTCATCGACACGATGAACCCAAGCTTTCTTCGTGAAGTTCAAACCAATTTTTAAGTTCATCAACATCATGTGCTACCTTATCAACTACCGGGTTAATGTCCCTTCACCTACTTCTTCTTTTGGTGGAAAATAAGACAAAGCTAATGGTATTTTATAATTAAAGGTATAAATTACTTAGTACAATAATTTTCGTAAAGTCATTGACTTCATGAATAACAAAGCTTTCTTCAAAAAGTTCATAAGTTTTATGAGTGATTATAATTATACTCGCTGACCCTTAATAAATATATAATATGCTTGCTTGGCTTGTGGCTAAGTAATAATAGCTGCACGGGTCGATCGATCAGGTTAAGCTACGCTTGCCGCGGTTGGTCCGTGGATGGGTGACCATCTTTACATACCAAGACCCCTCCGTGCCGTGTCCGTGTGTGTGGGTTGTGGAGGTCAGATAGGCAGTCGCTCCATGTAAAATACTGGTATTCAGCTGCATCCGGTTAGACTGGAAGCCGACCCCAACATAGTTGGGAAAAGGCTAGGCAGATGATGATGATGATGACCCTTGTTAAATAAGTTACAGATTTATATACAGACCCAGCAACCAAAATAGCGGTTGGTGATATGTCTAAGGCCACCAACTGCTAACTTTTTAGACTACAAATAAACTACACACTACTAACAAAAAAACACTGTCCCTTTTTTTCATACTATCTTCCTCATAAGTTTTAGTTAAAAAGGTTCAGTATGGTCCATTAATCAAGTCACCGTCACGACTATCTGAAAACCTTCTTCTGTCCGTTCATTAACATCGTCTTAAAGTTCAGTATGGTTCGTTTAAAGAACTCATCGACATGAAACTTAATTATATTACTCTCTCCAATAATTTCGTTTCCTCCGTTCAACCTTTCCACTTTCTGATCGTGACTACGACCACACAAATTGGTTTACCGATCCATCGGCACATTACAATAGCTGTCGGTACCCGGTGACATTTCCGAGGTCATATACAGGTGTTATCTGACCGATATGGTCTGTCCTAATAAACTGTTTTCACGTTTTCGCGTCACGCTTCGTCGAAATTGTTGGTGTTGGCTAATTAACATTTGGACTAAATCAACCTTTCCACTTTCTGATCGTGACTACGACCACACAAATTGGTTTACCGATCCATCGGCACATTACAATAGCTGTCGGTACCCGGTGACATTTCCGAGGTCATATACAGGTGTTATCTGACCGATATGGTCTGTCCTAATAAACTGTTTTCACGTTTTCGCGTCACGCTTCGTCGAAATTGTTGGTGTTGGCTAATTAACATTTGGACTAAATCGCTGAAACAATCCAAGTTAGGCCTCGGTTTTATAGAAAGCAGTCTGGTAAATTGGTGAAATTGATACTGCGAATTTGACATTTAAAGGGATATTTACCACACTGTTAAATTACCTACATTTAATGTTATTAAAAACTAGACATCCGTGCAAACACAGCAGCTTATTTGATCCTTTTGCCTCATTGTTGGTTGTTTTTCAACAATTATTTCTCAGTTCAAGGTAGTTTCTCTGCGTGTAGACTATGCGTGTGTTCCTTTATTATCTAGAACCCTTAATTTAGTTAGTGCTTTATAGTTATATACTTTCAGTGCCAAAAAGAAACCTTTTTAGATTGCTATCGTGATTGACGTGTACATTTAAATAAAAAACCGTGTAAATGTGGGTGGGCCGACATGCCCCAATAGATTCGGTCAACGCTTCAACGACCTGACTTCGTTTTCCGTGCGTGTCAGGATATACTATTCCTTTAAATTATGCTGGTGTGGCTTCTAACACATTGTACCAAATACATATTGGAGTATCATTTTGGTATCATTAATCTCTTTGGGCTAGTCTTACGCAGCCATTCAAGTTTTTTCCTTGTTAGGCTATTCTGATTTTTTTAACATAACATCACACCTTGTTTCCACGAAAGATTGGAATTTGAGTATAGGTCAGTATTTTCCAAAGTGGGCCATAACGCCCACTTCTGGGCACTGCAGGCCTAAAGAGGGGCGGCATTAGAGCCCCGTTGATTCCGCTCAATCTCCGCTAATATAGCTCACAATACTTAATTTAATTTGAAGTTATAGTGGTTTTAAAGTAGGTGAAAAAATGGGGGCGCTAAAAATAATTTATTCTCAAAGTGGGCAGTAGACAAAATAAGTTTGGGAACCCCTGGTATCAGTACACCCATACTATACGATAGTAAATTCACATTTCGCCAGTTATGTTTCAAGTCCCATGTAATATGGGGTGAACCTATTGCCATCAACCAGGTTTATACCCAGACTCGGGAATGCTACTGAGAAACACCTGACAATAACACCTAGACTCCTAGGAAACAAACGCCACGATCACGACCTCATGCTCAGAAGTAGCGCTTGCGACTAGAAGACCAACGAGGCAGGTAGTTTCTGATTTATTTTTATCAGTAAACGCCTTAACGATCCTCTACGCTACTTAAGTGTATCCGGCAGACTGTAGGTTACCGTCCCCGCCAGCCTAGCTAATTTGCTAATGTTCCCACTTTGCCATGAGCTAATTTCTTGTAGCTTGCTCCCATACATAAGTACCCACATTAAACATATTTTGTGTAGATCTCTTGCTTTTGCTGCTCTTCGTTCGTCTTTTGTTAGATATTGCAAGATATAACATATCCTTATAAGCAATGTTTTTTGATACCTTGTATATTTTGTTTTGCTGCAATCGATTCTTGCAGTGGGTTTTACCTTATGGCTACACACGCAATTCTAATATGACTAACCTGACTTGAGCAGTAAAGTGACGGTTAAGGTTTTTCCTTGTTACCTAAAAAAGTCTAAATGAACTTTGGAAGAGCAACCAGTTTGTATGTTAAACCTAAGTCTTGAACATTTGGGCTTTTTTAGGACTATATTAATGGTTGAAATGAATACTAGCGTCCTTACATAAATCATTACATTAGTAAAGCAGAGCAAAGTCGATAAGTGTTAAGCGCATTGGCACCAGTAATAGGATTATTAGAGCTTGAAGGCTGAAACTGATAACATTGTTTCAATGTGCCCAATTAATGTCACGCGTGAAGCCTTTCCGTTAATCGTATCAGCACGTGTAGGTACTCTAATATTTTGGTGCTTCCGTCGACGTTTGTTTCAGTAGGGGACCAAGCTTCAGGTTTGCCGGCGAGCATTGAAACGCATCCTTGGAGTTCGTCTTATCGACTGGATACGGAACAATATACTGGGCTGCCAAACACAAATCGCCGACGTCACCCAAAAAGTAGTAAAGTTCAAGTGGGACTGGGCTAGGCACATTTGTCGCTAGGGATGAAACGATACCATGAGGTATCGATACTTTTACTCGATACTGTATCGGTCGTCAAGTATCGATACTTACTCGGTATCAATTGAAAAGTATCGATCCTTACTCGTATCGAATAGTTTTTTGGAAAAAGAGTAAAATCCGTAACAAGTATTAGTATTCTTTATTGATAATTACAAAATAATAAGAATTTAAGAAAAAACGTCTGTTTTTGTAGTGGTTCCCAAAAATATTATTTTTTACAAATGTTTTCAATTTCTGGAAGCAGTGATTATTGCGTCAGCTTTGGAAAACAGCCTTTCGCAAGGTACAAAGGTACCTACTACGTTCAAATATATGCGTGCTTGTTTATATAACGCTGGGAATACGGGCTTTAAATCATCCCATTCCTCTAATGGATTGGCTTTTATAGCGCAGGCTGGATTAGCCAAATAAATTGACACTTCATCAGCTTTTGAGGAAGCACGCCTCCGCTTCTGGCCAACTGCGAGTTGTTTGTGATGTGAACACCAAAAATCTAAATCTTCGTTGGCGGATTCATCTTCAGACCCTACACAAAACTAAGACTAGGATGCGTTCAAAAACTTCAATTTAAGATATGCAATTTTTTATCAATGTTAGAATGAAATAGTGTGACATTGGCATAATGATATGAGTACTTTTCACTGATACCTACTCGATACTTAATTTCAAAGTAGCGATACTAAAAGTACTTGGTATCGGAGAAAAGTATCGAGTATGTACTCGTTCGTATCGTTTCATCCCTATTTGTCGCATGTCGAATGTAATGTGGGCTAAGAACAACACAACATGGGTCCCTGTAAAAGTCCAACATCATCGCGGCAGACCCAGGCGTAGATGGCGAGACGATCTTGACGCATATAGACGGGATTCGTCCAGATTGACGCAGGATCGTGTTGAGTGGAAAAAGGAAGCCTTTGTTCTGTAGTGGGACAACACAGCCGGTTTTTTTTAAAATTAAATCATCCGTATCTAATTACTCAAAAGCATCCGTAACCAGCCTATAATGTTCTAATTGCTGAGACTCAAACTATACCAGCCAGTACTATTATCTCTTCTGTGATCAAGCGTCCGTTCTGTGTTCGTCTTTTGTGAGGAAGTGAGTCCACCATGCGGTACTAGGGGTTGGTGGATAATATCACGTCTTCATTTTTACAGTTCTTTTTACCTGTTTCCTCAAAATGCTTCCATTCACCGTTTTTAAAGCTGCCTATATTTTCAAGTCTCGGTGCTAGCAGTGGGTTGAAGATCCAGTGTCCTTCCCGCCGCGATTTAATTACGACGTGGGCTTCGTCATCATCATCATCATCATTATGATCCACAGCCCGACTTCACCCACTGATGGGTATAAGCCTCTCTTTTCTTGTACCAATCCCCACGCGCCTGAGCTAACCTTATCTAAGTTTTGCCCACGATAGCAACAATGTCGTCCGCCCATCTCGTCGCCGGAAGCCCGGCAACTCGTCTCCCACCCAGTCCTTGAAAAACACTCTGGCAAAGCCTTACTCATAGCAAATATATGTACACGGTGCTTAGCGCATTGACACTTGTAACAAGATTAAGTCCTCAGTTGAAGGCTACCTGTCTAGTACTCTGCACTGATAAGACTTTCAATGTCCCCAACATTGATGTCACGCGTAACGAGAAGCCATTGTTTATAAATCATGTTAGCACGTGCAAGCAGAGCTTGTTCTGTTTCGTATCCAATATAAATGATATGTGGTTTCATAAAATATTACGTTTAATGGGCATGAGAAAATATAGCTGGTTAATATCCAAGAAAATGCATTTGGAAGTTATGGTCAATTGAAAAAGAAAACAGTTGATAATGCATAGTTGGAAGAATTGGTTATGCACGTGTTAAGTTAGGTTTAGACCAATAGGAAAACGAATCTCTCGGTGAGAACAATAGTGACAAAACGACAAACCTACATGGGCAATTGGGCACATAAGAAACGTTAGAAGCACGATTCCAACTGGTCGTTTCCTATGGAGAAGTGCCGGCATGAAACTCCACGGTTACTTTTTAAACTTTGCTTTTACAATATTTACAAAATTACATTACGTATAGGAGGTTAGTGTAGGCCTGTCAATAAGTACCACCAGGTACCTCATAAAACAGACAGGTACACGCACTTGCACATTAATTAATGAGGTAAAAGGCATACGAAAAACAATCGACGTCTAAAATTAGAATAATCGATACCAAACAGAATAATAAACCGTGGTCTGAAGTACCCCGATATGCGGAAAAACCCATAAAGAAATCAATATTTAATCGCCATATTGGAACAGACATTCCATGCAAGCGTACGCAAGAAAAAAAGAACACCCATACCTATGCATTGTGCACAACAGGTGTGATTAATACTGACGTCACAAATAACGGAGGGAAATTCCTTAGCAGCTTATAATGGTGCAATCAGTTTGGCCAATGGGATTTCACATAGGCAAAAATGACAAACTGCCATAAAAACTTTCATCACCTATTTAAACCCTTTTCCAAAAATCCTTCATTAAATGCTCACCTTCATATAAAGCATGTATCAAAAAGGTGTTACCAACATCGTAATCGCGAAAACATAAAACAACTGTTTCTCTTAGACTAAACTTCAATACCTGTTCGAACCAAATGTATAAGACTGCTGATTATTTTTTTGTGAATCCGATGTTGGACAGTTGGACCCACGGAGAGAGTTGTTTAGCTTGATGGTCTTTACCCAAAGACGTCTTTACCACATCCTTAAATATGACTACTACATACAAGAACACGATGCATAAGAAAAATTTCATGCTCTTCGACCGAGCGGTTTCGCCTGTACGTTGTCTGTCAGTGACTAACTAAATAAATTCAAGTATTTTATTAAGTAGATTGTGGCTAAAATAGGGTCTATTAACCTTTGCTGCTATTATTACTTAGCCAATAGGCTATGCTTGGAGTTTCCCTGCGTGATCGAATCAGGAATGAAGAGATCCGCAGAAGAACCAAGGTAACCGACATAACCCGAAGAATTGCCAGACTTAAGTGGCAGTGGGCGGGGCACATTGCTCGCAGAACAGACGGCTGATGGGACCGAAGGGTTCTGGAGTGCCGACCGCGTACCGGAAGACGTAAAGTTGGAAGGCCTCCGACAAGGTGGAGCGACCTTGTGAGGGCTGCAGAAGTCCACTGGATGCGGGAAGCACAGAACCGGTCGAAATGGCGGAGCTTGGGGAAGGCCCATGACCAACAGTGGACGTCTTTCGGCTGAAATGATGATGATGATGGGCCTATTGATTAGTTTAGCTTACTAATCTCTTGCCGCGGTTGAATCATTACATACTAAGAACCCTTCGTGTCTTGGATAGCACGGTAAACTGTTGGTTCCGGATGTCATTCTTGGATCTTTGATAGTCGTTACGGGTCGTCAGAAGCCCGAAAGAACCAGTATTACCAAGTGGAATCGTATTACCCACTAACTGAGTTGTCTAGTGGTCAGATAAGCAGTCGCTCCATGTAAAATACTGGTATTTAGCTGCGACCAGTTTCACTGGAAGGTAGATAGATTCAGTTCGGGGGTTAACTCCCTAAGCACGAAGTCCGTAGTTTCGACTAAAGTTACTGGTGTTTCATACTCCGTCTCACTTATACACTAAGAAATAATGATAACACGATTTGACAGTGGTCCTTACTACCGATATGTACAGAGGCCAGCACATCAAGCTACCCCAAACTATCAAATTTCTTTGATAGTTTTTCAACTTTATCACAAAGGAATAAGGTTCATGTTCAATTGGGAAAATTTGACAGTTTAGGATAGGTTGACCTGCTGGCGTCTGTACTTGCCTTTCCAAAAAAAAAATGAATTTGACACTTGCTTTGACTAGATCGTCGACAAAGAGTAGCCCCCCAGTTTAGGAGTTGCATTCGGATGTTTTCATTCCAAGATTTGAAAAGCCTGGTATTTGTGTGGAAGATGTTATACATTCTTTAGCAATTGTATTGTGTGCTTGGGAGAAACAGCATCCTGCGTAGTTGGAGGTATTAATAACATAGATACTACAGTATGTATCCGTTCAAAGGTTACGACTATGGAAATATTCTCACGACACAATTGTTCGTCTCTACCATCTTGGTCTCATTCACTCTTGGTTGGATACAGATGTGATTCAATTGTATTTCAGTAAACGTTATATTGAGTTGAGTTGTAATACCAAATTCGCTATTATATTTCCTTATGCTGCTGATTTTCTTTCTTTTGAGAATAATATCAGATTATCATTTCTCTTTCGCAATCAAAAAGAGCTTTGTACACTGCGAGATCTTTGTATGCGTAATTAGAATACAAATTGCTGAATTTTCATCTGCTTCAAGAAAAAATGGGTGGTTTTTAAAGTGTGCGAGAAATGATCCTCCCTTTATGACATAATCCCATTATATCTATCCTCACGACCTTATTACGAGTCCGTGCTTACGAATTTAAATTGCCAAATTAATATTCGTCATACAACGCGAATATTACCGGATTCACGCAACATTGCTGGCACTTGCGCTAAATTTTCATAATGTCCGGGGAATTTGGAGCGTTAGCCCCTAATAAATTAGTCATAAACAACATTATTTATTGCCCGACTTCCCGTATGGGTACGAGAGAGAATCGATCGGACAATGGCCACGTCCTCGACGATAATTTAGCTTCACTTTATAAGTCAGAAAGAGGAAGCACTATGATTCTAATTGCAATACTGCTGGGGAGTTTGATACGCCACTTCTTCCCAGCTAAAGCACTAGGATGTAGTGAAGGGCGGGCGTTTTGGGGAACTTGCTGACTTATGTAATCTTGACGTTCGAAAACTGCTGATTCGCCTAATTTGAATAAATGACTTTTGATTTTGACTGTTAAGAAAGCATTTACCGCAGGCTCGGTATCTAGTTTGATTCCATGCTTACAGCCAACAATAAAATCCTCAGCCTTATTTTACCCGACATTATTATGGGAAAATAGCAATGAACAGTTATAGCAGTCGTGCTTGAAGGTGGCTGTTTTAGTTTTTCAAACTACAACAGAGGCACAGAAGCGGAAATACCAGTGTAATGACAGAGCTGCCCTCCGCAATTTGCTCGTTCGTGACCGCTCTAGGGCTCAGTGTAATAGCGAACTTTATTTAATCTGTGCCACTCATCTCGCTCCGGTTCACGCTGCCTGGAATATTTCGAGTGCTCTCCAAATATTCGCAGAGCAATTTTATATTTTCCATATTCCGCTACTGCTATCGAATTTCCGTTCAGGTTTGGGTTACAACGAATTGCGATTTGTAATACCTACATGAGAATTTATTTGCGTATTGGCGTGTGACTGCGCAATCTTTTGAGCGTGCAATTTTCAATTATGATGGTAATTTAGCGAATTCCTCTTTGCTGCTTTAACAATGTCGTCGGATTACTAACCTAAATGCCTGTTTAGTTTAGCCCTTCTTTAGCCTTTCGAGATACCAATTTCGCATCGGTGTCTTCACTTTCTAAAGTCCAGACAAAATATTATTATAGCTATTAAATCTGTTTTCATCAATCATTATAGATTTAGCGTACTTATGTAAATTATCCACAGTTTATACAATGCGTGCGTTGCGCTTATAAGCTACTTAAAACATTGGAGATTTTAAATGAATACATAATGAAGCATACACTCATTCGTGCATTATAAAAGGTACAGACGCTTTTAACGGAATGTGTTATGATGAATTAAACATTTATTCACAATTCGCTTTCTTAATTCAATGTGAACATTTAAATAAATCATCTCGTATATCTTGGATTGAATTTATCGGCAGTACATGTTGTAATTACGCGTTAAAAAATTGGGAATACAAGCAGCGTGAAACACGCAATTTGGTAAACTTTTAGATTTTATTTTAATTTAAGCTGATTAGTGAAAGAAGATTAGCGTGACCGTTGTTTGAAGGTACACGTCAATTAGGCGCGAATTTGCGTATCTTCAAGATTCCGATGGGTCGTGTTAGTCTTGTAAGATGTTAATGACTTCGGCATTTTGGCATGTAGCTGTGAGAAATTAGGCATGTTCAATTTAAATTACGAAAGGTGCATTAGGACGTTTTTATTTTTTTGGTAGAAACACATCTTGGGCAGAGATAGTCAACGTGCACGTTTCAAAATTTCTACTCAAATTCAACTATTGTTATTTTAAGTATTATTGATTAAAATAGAGGCAATAGCATAAAACTTTACGACTGAATCGAGCGATGAATGTGCGGATTTAACTGACATTTTCCAAAGCAATAGTAATTTTGAGGAAAGGCCAAGGTTGAAGTTATTGTTAGTTGAAGTTGTTTTGTCTATAACGAGAAAAGGGTAAATATCTATACCTATCCTTAGCAGATCTTATATAGCTTTTGTAATGGTTGAGCTGAATGGTGCTGATCCATGCGTCACGTACATGAACGGGCACCGTAAGAACATCTCCCACCTGCCTCAGTTTGTTTTAATTATTTTAAATTTAAGTGTTTATTTTTTGTTTCTTTTTGTTTTTTTGCGTCTTTAACGTGTACTTATGTCATATTTTTACAGCGTTCTCACATTTAAGTATAAATTTAACATATCTAATATTTCTGTATTTCTTCTCGTGAGTGTCGTAGGAGGCGACTAAGGGAACTACTAGAGAATGGGCAGCAGCGTTCTCTATACTTTTTTAAAACCATACTGCGATCGCCAACTCGCCTGCCAAGCGTGGCGATTATGGCAAACCACCAAAAATAAAATGACAAGCCCCCAAAATGACAAGCACCAAAAGTAAATGGCCTCTAGTGCCCGGGCGGCGGCGCCTCGCCTGCCCTTGGCTACGGTAGCGGTAATTTTTTTTTTGGGGGAAGCCGATTTCCACCCTTGGATGTCTTTTGGCTGAGATGATGATGATGATGATGATAATTTAACAGTGTCCATGGAGTTACTTGCTCGTTCTTCTCCATAGTTACCTACTAAGCTTTGGAATGGGCTAGCTTTGTTTCTGACGGAACGACACCTTGACAATTGAAAAGTGTTTGCAAATGGTTTCATTGAAATAAATGCTTTGAATTTCAATATTTTTTTTGGAAAATTCGTATCGAGAGTCACATGTTTTGCAAGGCATCTGGGAAATCAGCCTTTTTTCCGTCTCATTGAAATAACTCTTAACTCTGAGAGCAAACAATATCGAACTTTGGTTTTCACCTGCTCCATCAAATACTCAATTCTGTGCGTTTCTTTGATTAAATATTTCGATAAAAGCAATAGGTATAAGGTGTATTCAAACACACGCATAACACAAACAGTTTCTCAGAAACTAAATCCAGATACAAAATTATAAGCCAACAATGTAACTTGGCCCGTTCTAGATCCACAAGCGTGCACCTTTGATGCGTTTCCATACATTATGTATCGCACGCAGGCCCTGCACGATACCATTTGAATATTTAATCACTTTATATATTACTTATGTACTTATAACATCACGATGAAGCGATCCTTTGTGTTATCTAATTGCGTATAATGCTGCATAATAATTTAATTGTAAATTATTATCTAAGATTGCAATGAATCCGATTTTCCATTAATTATGTGCAATTAATTTCGTATATTCCGAAAATTTTATTGATTTTTCATGTGGTTTTATGGAAATCTTAGGATGAGTAGATCGTAGCCTTGTTGCAGTGTATACTAATTACTTACAATGTATTCTTGGCAGAATACTGGAAACTGGTACAACTTTGTGTACAATTAAACTGGGTAACTGTAATATTAGATTCTGATATGAAACGGTTCGGTCTAATATCTTATCTATTCAATTATGGATTTATGATTCCCAATGTGGGAATTCATTAATTTAGGTATTCTATAAATTTGTTTGAGGGGACTGTGGCTAAGTAATAACAGCCGCCCCGATCTATGTACCATAACCTGACAGTTAAGCTACGCTTCCCGCGATTGTTCCGTGGTTGGATGACCATTTTAACATACTAAAACCTCTCCGTGCCTCGGAAAGCACGATAAGTCGTTGGTCCCGGCTGTCATTCGTGGATCTTTAACCGTTGTTACGGGTCGTCAGTAGCCCGAAAATCTGACAAGAAGTCTTAACATAGTGTATAGTGTTACCCATTAACTGGGTTGTGGAAATCACCGCTGCTAAGCTGCATCCCTTTAGACTGGAAGCCGACGTCAACATAGTTTGGAGAATAGATATAGAAATGAAGTTGGGAGGCATAAATGGCTAGGCAGATGTTTTTTTTGTTACTAGCATGAAAAGCACATCAAACACTCATTCAATTTTAAAGAATCAAGAAATAAATTGGAATACAAAACCCTTTCCATCTTGTTTCAGACCATCAAACCTACCCGCAAAATGTACAGAAGAGGCGCTTCGCCATAAAGCCGAGCACGCACGGATGGTGGAGGCAGCAAGGCGAAGGGTCGAACGCGAGGCAGCTGCAAGACACGCAAGAATGCAAGAGTCACTGCGGTTGGAGGAGAGACTAGCAAGACACGCGAAGGAGTGGACGCAGAATATACTGCCAGAGTGGAATAACACGTGAGTAACAACAGTTACTATTTTCTCTCGACATGAGCTGAATAAAATAACGAGGCAGTGAGAAAGGGTTGAATGAGAGGTGTCTGCAAGACACGCAAGTAGGTATGTAAGAGTCGTAAGACGTTTTTTTTAAATAACCGACGAACAATTTCAAACGTTCAGAATCATGTCAAAACTTTCTTGTGTTTTAATTCTTCCCGGCAAAATTTCATCATTCATTTCAGGCAATTCATCCATCTCAGGCTTTACAAAAATATGCTGCAAATATTAGCCACTAAGCTTCGGTTAGTGTCTGCCTGAATGTACAGACGCCAGCACATCAACCTACCCCAAACTGTCAAATCTTCCCAATTGAACATGAACCTTATGCTTATGCAATAAAGTTGAAAATCTATCAAAGAAATTTGACAGATTGGGGTAGCTCGATGTGCTGGCGTCTGTACCGGACGTTGGCACTTTAGTCTCTTCGCTGACTTTAGAGCCTCTAGTCTAGACGTTTTAATGGTCCCCTTAAGTAGGATAAGGATAGGTTCTGGTTTCATGCAGAGGACGTTTAACATTCAGAAATAATATTGTCTGGGTCCAATAACTTGGTTCTACACACATCCTAATCCTATTATAAATGGTAAAAACGGCTGAACGGGTTTGGGACACAGATTTCGGAAACGCGGGCGATGCCGCGGGCTTGTTTGGTAATAATTTTGGCAATTTTACTCACCACAATCAGGCATAAAATATGTCATTAATACCGGTAAATAAATTAACTACCGCTATGCCGCAACGCTAATCACAAGATAATTACATAAGTTTGCATGTCAATAAGTACAAAATCATTGTAAGCATTTAATCACGTCCTTATCTAAACACTTCATAACTAAAACTATTGGTATTCAAACATATTCAGGTCAAACGCATTGTTTCAAGTATATATGTTTTTAAATCGCTAAACAACAACAATACATTTGGAGATGGATCTCATGATGTTTGACTTATGACTTGCCTCATAAATTCTGAAACTGTGTCTATGTAACAAATATTGAACGGTTTCAAGGGTTCTGCACACAATAGAATTCCAGTGTATGTTTTTTTGGTGCACCATTTCAATGAAAGCCCAAAAACGAAAATAACTCGACAGTGGTTGTTAAATGAGTGAGCAGCTGCATGCCTCTGTTACAGAATCATTTCAAACTAGTGGTCGCTCCTTGGTCGGAATTCGACCATAATATTCATCTATACTAATATTATACAGGAAAGGTTTTTATCCAGTGCGCAAATTGTAACCATGAATTCAGCATATCATACTAGATCCCCTAGCGCAGAAATTTTTCGCCGGTTATACAAAAAAAATCAGCTGTTCCATATATTTTGACCGCGTAGGTAGGTATTGCACTTTTCTATGAAACAGGAGATTTTTTTTAATAACCGGCGAAATATTTCTGCGTCTAGAATGTTATGCTGAATTCCTGGTTACAGTTTGCGCACTGGATAAAAACTTACCCTGTATAGAGGAAAGATTTGATTGTTTGCATTGAATAGGCTCCGAAACTACTGAACCGATCTGAAAAATTATTTCACTGTTGAGAAGCTACACTATCCCCGGGTGACATAGGCTATATTTTATCCCCGTAATCCCACGGGAACGGGAACTATGCGGGTGAAACCGCGGAGCGCTGCTAGTTTAAATATGTTCTATTTTTTTCTTTAGTTAAAAAAAAAATGGAAAAATTGATTTCTGCACCCCTTTTCTATAAAACTTTAACTATGCCAAATTCCGTCAGCGTAATTTTCGTAAAAAGGGTACTAAGTTTTGCTTCACGTATTAATAATACAAATAATCAATAGATTACCATTACCCATCGATTTAATAACAATGGGATATAACAGTTATTATTGTGAAGCACTAAAATAACTAAATAATTTCCCAGAAATAAACTATGGGTAACCCTCGAATTATAAATAAGTTAAAACAGGAAAATCAACTTTAATCAAACCAATTATATTTACAGGAAGAACTCAAAACACACGCTAGAACTTTGGTGGAGCGGGCTCCCCCCAGCAGTTCGCGGCAAAGTGTGGCAACTGGCTATCGAAAACAAACTAAAGATCACCCACGACATGTACCAAGATTACGTCGCGAGGGCGAAGCAAAGGCTACACGAAGCACAACTCAGAAGGAAACGGTTAAAAATCAACAGAAAAGACAACAAATGCAGCTGTCAGAAAGAAAATAAAGAAAAAGTTGTAGAACCAAAAGAAAAACTGGCCAAACTAGACGACATACTCGCCAAAACTGATGATAGAATCAAATCTGATGAAGAAAAAGCTCGTTTGGGTATCCCTAGGAACTTTAGCGAGCAGAATCTTAAGTCTCAATCCACAGATCCATGCCCGAAGAAGTGTTGTTCCAAATCCAACCCTAATCTACTAGATTATAGTGATGAATGTTCAATGGAGTTGATTGAGCTAGATATCGCGAGGACGTTCCCTCATCTGTGTATCTTTCAGCCTGGAGGACCGTACTTTGATGTGTTACATGAGCTGTTGGCGGCGTATGTGTGCTATAGGCCAGATATTGGATATGTACAGGTATGTTTGTTATAAGTCAAAATCGCGAAATTCCAATTTTCTTACGTTTTTCAGTGTCAGACTCTATGTTGAACAAAATATGATCCCCATCGAATTACTATTTCATGAAAAGGTCATTCAATGGGATTATATGAACTTAGCGGGTTGTATATGTCGCAGCCATCTGGTTAAATTAGCCAGCTAATTGGACGACTAGGCCATTCATTAAACGCCGGCGTCCAATTGGATCCCTAGGCCGATAGTTAATTGAACTAAAATCATTCAACGTTTATCAACTTGGCGTATTGAAAGTCAGCCCTTTGAATATGACTGGCCAAGACTCAGCCAAGTGATTCAAATTTAGTTCAGTTTCTTCCACTGCGGCGCTAGTAGTCACCAAAACAAATATGGCGTCAATAGCGCAAACCGTGATTTTGTAATGTTTGGGCGTCACCCTGACCAAACATTACAATTAGCTGGTTAATTTATCCAGTTGGCTGCGACATATATATGATGTGAATGTTTATAATTCTATACAGGCATATTTGTAACGGTCACGAAACATATTTTGTTCAACATAGGTACAGCTTGACACGCGCTTCCTTAGCGCATCCCCTTAAACTAAAAGATAGATTCCCCCCGTTAATCTAGTGATCCCGAGGCCTTACTGCAACTTAGCAAACAATCCTGGGATTGATATCTGGGATCTGCCAGTGTTGTTGCGTTTATCCATTAGAATTATCAAAAATGCGAATGTGTGCGAGTTCCCACAGATGCATCCAATGGTCTAATGTTGTGTCACTGGGCTCGACGGACTTCATACGTCTGCGAGCACGTACTATATACTTCGTGCATAGTTGAAATTTAGCCCCAGACTTTACCTAGCATTAATAGCTAAAAATTAACCATCCTTATTGCAACGACATAAAGGTGCTAATCAAGTTAATCATAAATTGTTATTATCACGAATACTACCTGAAATATCAAGAGTAGTTTTCCCACTTTACTTGCAAGGTTAATTTTGTTTAAGATTTCTTTTTCCTTTTTAACGATATTAAAACGGTGAATTTCGTGTTCACAACCGGAAAAATATAAAAGTAATGCAATTTCCTTGTCGATTTAACTTTATCAAGTTAATCACGAGTCCACGAGCTGTAAACCACATTGCCACGAAATTCAAACGGATCGTGATGAGACCGTTTACGTTCTTATTATTTTAACTAAATGTTTGTAAGAGTATTACTTGTTTAGAGTCTGTCTCACGTTTCTTTAGATTTCGCTCATTTGTTTGATTATAAACCGACTATAAAACAAGGAGGTTCAGGTTTTCTTGTATTAGGTTTGGTGACTACAGTTTCAGAACAAAATAATTATGTTAGGAACCCAATTGCTGTTTTTTTTTTTTTTTTTTTTTTTTTTTTTTGGGTGGGAAATCAGCAAATGACTTCTCCTGCTGAGTAGAGCAGGAGGGCGTGTCAGACTTTTACTGACTAAAACCCACCCGTGTTCCCTCAGTAGCCCGTATGCCAGGGGCTGTGGTATCTCTTTCGAACAAACCCGCACCCCTGGCAGGCATCGGCCCTTGCGGACCCCACCAGTGGTTGCTGACATCTTTGACGGCGCGCGTGTGGAACACAACGCGCCGTCCCGTCTACCACTTTTCGGCCGCAGGGGATAGGGAGAGCGGCTGACGCTATACCGACACTCCTCTTCCCCTGCGGCCCCACCGCGTCCGCCATCAAACGGTGGCGGCCCCGTCCAGGCCACGGAAGGGAAGAGCGCTGCTCAGAAGCACCGGCACTCCTCCTCTACCGCAGCCCGTAACCCTCAGCCGCGATGCCTCCCATTCGACATCGCGGCCCACCTCAGTTGCGGTGCACCTCACCGCAACCTACTTTTTGGCCGCTACGTCGTCGGCTTTGAGGCAAAAGCCCTGACGAGCGGCCCCACCTTTGGGTTCCTCTTGGCTTCACCGTGGCCGGAATCCACGGTTACTGAGCCCCCCCGCAACGACAATTTCCCGCATTGTCGTTCCACTCGGGGGGGACCCAATTGCTATGTCATGGCATCTTTCATATATACCTGCAATGATCTATACTTTTTGTTCTAGAGTAGGTACTAGTACTTTTTTTTGTAGCTTTAGTCTGGAAAGTTCGCGGTTGAGCTCTTTCCAACTTTGTAACTAAGGACATAAAGGGGAAAAAGTGATAAATTTTGACGAGTTTACGTACGTAAAGGCTTATTTTTTACCGGACTAAAGCTTTTATTTTTTTAAAGCCTGTTGACTGCTGTTAGGGTCACATGTGTCGATGTTTATGCCCGTAGTTCTTTAGTAAAATATTCCGAATCCCATATATAACGGTATTTAGCGTGACCTGCACGTCCCGCATGCAGCTATTCGCTGGTAATCGTTACGTGATAACAATGCACGCGTGATACTATGAACGTGTAGCGGTACTTGTAATTATACCGCCGTGATTGGGCCTTTGTTTGGGCCTAATCGCGCAATGGGGGTTGCGAGAGGCAGAAATAGTAGTTGGTCTGCAATATACAGAATAAATCAACATTTTAAGTAATTTTTAATTTATTCTAATACATATTACAAATGCTAAAGGGACTCTGTCTGTCTGTTCATCTGTTCCCTTTTCATACCAAGTCCGATCGTTTTGAAATTTAACAAATAGGACGTCTGGGGAGTCCTGGGACCTGGATAAAAACATAGGCTACTATATATCATGGCTCGCAAATTAAGTCGCGGGAAAAAGCTCACTAATATCACAAATTCACTGCACTTTACAGTTTAGATTATCTAAAAACAAAACATGAGTTTTTTTTAAAGATCATCTAAGAACTGATAAGTTTGCTCCACACTTTCTGCACTAGTCTATGCACATCCTGGCGAGGCTGAGCGTCGTGAATGTGGGTCCAACTTTTGAAGCTTTTCAACCCTGCAGCACCCAAATCAAACAAATTCCGAAAGATTTAAAAAATGCCAATTCCATTGCTCCATATGTTTGAACATTTCGTCTGCTCTCAACAACGTAATAACGCAATTAATGTTGTTCAATTTTCAAAATGCATTGCATTTGGTGTTTCGCTTTTACCCTTCAGGCTAATTTCCTGTCAAATATATTCCTAAAATGGTGTATTGTTAGGTAAAATGATAAATGATTTTATTTCTGTAAGTAGGTTTGCACAAACACTTACAATTTTACACGTCAATCATATTTTTAAAACTACAAAAGGTCGGTTCTGTTCTCTTCTTGTAATCACTTCAGCCGAAAGACGTCGACTACTGGACATAGGCCTCCCCCAAAAGGGGGTTTGCCATAATCGCCACGCTTGGCAGGCGGGTTGGCGATCGCAGTATGGTGGTAAAATGCATAGAGAACGCTGCTGCTCATTCTCTAGTAAGTCCCTTGGTCGCCTTCTACGACACCCACGGGAAGAAATGGGATGGTGCTATTCTTTTACGTCCGGCAACACGGAACAATATACTTCTTGTAATTACATCATTGATTAACAATGAAAAATTTCTTTCCAGGGCATGTCATTCATAGCAGCCGTGCTGATCCTCAACATGGAAGCACCTCAAGCGTTCGTCTGTTTCGCCAATTTGCTGGATGGTCCTGTGCTAAGGGCCGCCTTCACCAGGGATGGAGCTACAATGCAGGTATGGTGAATGTTCGCAGGTTTAAAGGTTCGGATGCCTTCGTGACAAAGCAATGAGGAGGTATATAAAAAAAAACACTATTCTCTAGTAGGAGGTATTTTTAGTTGCCATCAATAAATATTCCAAATTTATCAGATATCAAGTCAAAAACTGCACTCTTGTGTTATTCCCATCGCTGAAGCTAATATGGCAGTTCAAAATTGTAATCATCCCATATCGATTCCACTGCTGGGACAGAGACCTCCTCTCCGTGAGGAAGAGTGGGCTGTAACTTACCACGCGGGCACATGGCGGGTTGGTAGATGTCTCGTCTTCTAAGTTTTGCTTCTAGGTCATACTGGTTATCTTAGGATGTTAACGAATAAATCCTGTCTTTTTGTCCTTTCAGCGACTATGGAAAGCCTACACCACCCTACTGCGCCACAACCTGCCCGCACTGGCCGACACCGTGGCCCCGGAGCTGTACCTGCTGGAGTGGCTGTACACGGCCTTCGCGAAGGCCATGCCTCTGGATGCGGCTTGCCGCGTGTGGGACGTGTTTCTACGGGACGGAGACACCTTCCTCTTCAACACGGCTCTTGGTAAAATATTTATTAAAACTTTACGCACAAGTTAAATAAAAAAATACTGTACAAAGGTGGACTTAATGCCCGAGGCATTTTATGCCAGTCAACCTTAGTGTGATGCACAGACAAAACATGGCAGGTGCAACATACGGATTTATAGCTTTCAAATAACTATAAAATACAAGAATAAAAAGGTACTATAGAGTCAGTGTAAAGTTCACTCATACTTTATAGAAAAGGGAGGATCCTCCGACCGGGTGTTGTGTCTGGTGGGCGACTGCCCGGCGGTCGATGTTGGGACGTTGTATATTTACCAGTCAGTCAGTGCAAGATTAGTGTGACGTCAGGACATCAATGCGTAGTTCGCATGTGGCGTCGTAGTTGCCGCCACCGTTCTAATACATATTATATAGGTACATATAAACTAAATAAACTTCATCGGCAGAAATAACGAACGAGAGGAGAAAACGAATCCAGCCAATCAGCGCTAGGATGTTTAGGCCAACTATAAAAGTCAAACGAGTGGTTGTCTTTAGAAAAGTGTGTATAACCTAGGAGTTCGAGGGTTCAAAAGGGAAGGTTCTTAACTCGAAGAAGAATAATAATAGTATAATGTCCAAATCATTGCTCCGTTGGTCTCGGCTGTCATTTGTGGATCTTTGACAGTCGTTACGGGTCATCAGGAGCCCGAAAGTCTGGCAACCAGTCTTAGTTTTTATGAGTGTCCAAATCATTAATCCAGCCCATTACAGTCCCAATATATCGCAAGCTATAACCATGCCTGTTCCAAACATTGACGTAGTTAGGCATTGATTATTACAGAACTGTGTATTTATTTCGTGCCGAAGAAGCAGTCTTGTTGTTGCGGGATATTTGCCTGTTTCTGGAAACTTGATCGACAAGACTGATTATCTTATTAATGACTATACGACGATCAAACTATCAGTCGTACCGAGGGATATCGAATTCTCAAGTAACTGGGCTGTGGAGGTCAGATAGGCCGTGGATTCAGCTGCTTCCGGTTAGACTGGGTGCTGACTCCAACATAGCTGGGAAAAGGCTAGGCACATGATAACAACGATCTAACTAAATAAGGTGAAACAAAACGGGAATATCACTAAGGCAAAATGTTTTGGTTTTCTACTTGTCATTCATTTTGATAATCTCTTTTGAGTCATTACTGAAATTATCCCCATTCCCATTACAGGCGTCCTCCACCTATACCAAGAGGAACTCAAAGACATGGACTTCATCTCCGCTGCCCAATTCCTCACGAAACTCCCCGAAGACCTGGACACTGAAGCTCTATTCAAGAGCATCTCCACCGTCTCCCTAACCCTCGACGGCATGTCCTTCGAAGAACTGGCTTCTTGCTGCGAGGTGGACATGACCCTGGATGATGACGTCACTGTGAGGTTATGATATAAAAGGACTTTTAATTTTGATGCTTTCTGGGATATTGTTGATGCTTTGTCGTTTAGAGTTCGGTTATTGTGAAGTATGGAGTTTGAGTAAAAAACTGGGGTTAAAATCAGCGTCGTTGTACTCTATTAAACGTCCAAGTACGTGGTAGTCGCGGTCACGAATGGTGAGAGCGAGACGACATGACACTCAGTATAGAGTTGTCGTTCTGAACCTTCACCATCCTACTCACACGTTTTATGACCGCAACTGCAACGAAACTTGGCGTTTTGGTTAATCGTTTTTTTTTACGCTGGTAAGACAACGTTTATTTGTTAAGTCATAGCTTAGAGAAACCTGTAACATTCTTGGGTGACGATTTGGTGCGACGGGGAATTTTGTAAGTGAGTGAAGTTGAGTCGTTTGCACATTGTCGGTCAATGAGGTTTTGAATGGTGAACGTAATAAAGGATCAAATTAAATTAGCTGGCAATACTTTATCCACATGGGTACACGTGTACCCAACACGTCACACACTACACATCGATATCGAAAACTGATGGACTAAAATATTTTTTTTTACATCAATCGATGGCCGTCGGTAATCGATCGGCTGGTTCTGTAATTTTTCGTGGAACTTGGATATTGTTTTTTCGAATTTCCAAGAACCATAACAAAACAGTCGTTTGATTGTCTTAATGTAAATGTCAGTGTCATATAAAGCTTTGAACTAAGTTAATTTTTTTTTATGTCATTCGTTTTCGCTACCGATATCCAGCACGTGGTCACAGTATTGCTAGCTAATTTATTTTGACCCTGTATAGCATCGAGCTAACTATTGCATGATAAAATATCTCATAAGTAGGGTTTTGTTTAGTGTCTATATCATTTTCATATCGATTTTTTTAGAGAATGATGAATGAATTGTGTGTTCGTTTTGTAATGCGTCCTTTATTTATAAACTATGTTTATATAAGTTATTTCTAAATATCTTATATAATTTCGAAATGTAAATAGAATGAATTTAGATATTATTTTGATTAATCGTTATAAAATAAGAATTTTTATATTTAATATTTTTAATAGTTTATTTTCAATGTGTATGATTCGAATTTATACGAAATTACATACGACTGGTCGTAGAGAGTTGTAAATAAATTAAAAATAAAGTACTCAAACCAGATTATCAGCAATCGATGACGAGACTGTGTAGTATCTATCGTCTCCGAATGTATTCGTGATTTTCAATAAATTAATTAAAATCACTGTAAATAATATTATAATGTTATTGTGCGTGTAAAAACATATCATTTACATTAGTTTTGAATTAGTCATTTGAAGTTCTATACAGAAACAGTTGTGCTAGAACTTTAGCTGAGTAATTACATTTTAAAACGACATTATTTTGCTGACATTTACATGGCTATCCTACAGATTTTTTTTTAAGTCTATCTCAAATGTAGTGTCAGCAAAATTTTGGGTTATTCTGATTTATTTTCATATTTGTGGCATTCGTAACGGGTCGTCAGAAACCCGAAAGTCTGACAACCATTCTTACCAAGAGGTATCCTATAACCCAGTAACTGATTTATGGATGTCAGATAGGCAGTCGCTACATGTGTAATACGGGTATTCAGATGCATCCGGTTAGACGACCACCACAGTGTGCGACAGGCCAAAATGAATGGTACAAATACAACACAACGTCACGACTGTAATCCCCGGAGGGTTAGACAGATTACGTATCTGCCTGCTATAGTACTATACATGTAGCCAAAAAAAAAAAAGAGTTTTTGTCAAGACCGTTTCTACTGTCGCAAATATGAAAGTAATCTATCGCTGCGGCTACACATGCTTATGATATTTTATGCAACACACCCAAGAAAAAACGCAAATGAAAACCATAAAAAAACTTTTCAGTTTTACTAATTGTTGTTGATTATTTTAGTTGTAGCATGCGTAGCCGCAGCCAATCAAAACTATCCATCTTCGTAGGTACCTGTTTCTATAAAAAATATTTAACAATATTATAAGTTAACTCTAGGATTAATTAAGTATCCTAACTTATAATCATTAAACTTACATTTTGTTCTAAAACTCGAAATACTGCGAATCGAATTCGCGTGATTGCTATATTTGTAGTAGTTCTTATTAAAAACCATCTTCTATCTAAATAATTTGTTAATTTCCCTGATCTTTAAATTATTAATAACTTTTTCTTGACAAAATTAGATATATTTAAAAAATCTTTCGCTAAAATTGAAGTTGATAGAAAAGGATGTTTATATTATATTATATATTTATTGTTATATAATTAGTAAATAATAACATTGTACATTATTTCTTACGCGCGTGAAAGCAATACGATTTCATAGTGTATTATAACGAAATTATATGTTTTCAATTATTAGTATATGTTAGTAGTTGTAACTATTAATATAATGGACCCTGGTGATGCCAGGAAGAAACCCCAAGTGTTGGAAGATTGAATGGCAAAACTGTAAAACTGTTTGCTTACTGAAACACTCGCATCTAGTTTATAAAACTGATTTCGATGTTCTATTTACAGAACAAACCATTTCTTTTCCAAGGACTTCCAAAAGTCTGTTCAAGCATGAAGAGAAAGGATAAAACCCATATTGCTGACCATGATTAAGTATTGCAAAAAAAAAAAAAAATGCATTGCTTGATACAAATACCATCTTACGAATTGTAATTATCTACATTCTTATCAAATAGGTATAACATACCATATATTAATTATCTAGTTATGACTACCTAGAACAAAAATGGTCTCAAATTCTAACCTAACCCGATGCAAAACAGCTGCAACAATCAGAGTCATGACATCATCCGACTTTATCTCATTATATTATCAAAAAGTAAAATATTATTACTAAAGATTAAACATCTGCAAGATGATAAAACCCCGCACTTTGGACATAATTAAAATACATAACCAGTGGGGGAGAAAACATAAATTGTATATAATAAGATATAATAACTATTAATTATTATAGTCTATGTCAATTATAGTATATCTTTATTATTAATTATGTAGCGGCGGGCGGCAAAACTTAAGAGGATCAATCAATCGGTTAGTCATTTGCTAACGGAATTTTCTCATTTATGTTCCTTCGTCATTTGATAGTTACAGAAATATAATCGAGGACGAGAATACATAACCTCAATAGGTACCCTTCTTTTGTTGCGCCGTAGTCGGGTATTTCATTTTTGGAAAAGTTGCAAAATTATTATTTGTGCTAATTGAGGATGCATGCATGCAACTCTTTGTTTATATATACTTGACTTGATTCAAATCTGTTCAGCGGATTCGGCAAACATTCGTAGCATACTAACATCAATATTAAAAACTGTGTTAATTACTAAAAAACCTGAATCACTTAATTTTTCTGCACGCCACTACAATGTATCTACTATTATGTAATAATATTATTATCTTATTTAAGAAACGATCAACGAGTAGTAAACCGGCCTAATAGTTAACGACAGAAGTATTGAAAGTTTCGATAAATAATTCGAAATAATAAATAAATAAATTAGTAAATAATCTATAGCTATTATAATATACTTAATAATGTTATTATACTTTTTGTCAAACTGCATGCGCCAACGCATGTCTTATGATGTTTAGTAAAAGTTAAATGGAGAAAGCAATGGATCACGTTTGCACCGAAGTTTCAAAGTTACTTGCATGTAAATAAGGTTGGTTTTCCTTTACCATGAATATATGATTTGATTTTCAGAATGTTGTTTTTAACTTTAAAATTCCATAAAGCTTTATGAGCTTACTTACGAATTACTATTTTGGTAGATTATGGTTCAAAATTTAGCCAAATGAAAATCTTATGTTTCTTTGTACAAGCTTCTCAAGAATAGAATAGCCACTTAAAGTACGGTATATTATATTTATAAAAAACTAGTTAGTAAAAAGCTTTAAAAATTTATGAATGTAATTATGTCTTGCCACACGTTGGTGATAGTTAAAAGGTGTTAACATAAAATATGTATAATTAATGTAAAATATATTTTAATGAATTCAACTAATTACGCTCAACGTGTATTGTTTTGATAAAACAGTTTTACTATGTCGTATATTTTTTTAACAATTACATTTTTTTTAAATATAATTGTAACAACTTTAAAAATGTTTATTAATTCGGTGTTTAGAAATAGATAGCACGTTGAAATGCAAAAGATTTCGTAGATATTATACAGAGATATTATTTTGAAAGATTTTAAGTAAGTTTTATCAAAATATAAAATAATATTGAAAATAAAATTATATTCTATTTTAATTTTTGCATGTTTATATATAAAATGTTTGTAAAAACTAGTTCATATAATTAATCAGTCTGTTTAACACAGATGAATACTAGCATAAAAAAATATATAATTAGAACTAATAATATTGCATCCTTTTCTATCTCTTTTAATTAAGAATCTCGCAGAAAATAATTTTAAAAATATATCTAAAGGTCTCCTAATTACATCAAATGGATCTTGAATAACTAAAATCAGATTTGATTAATTTGTAGGTATTTTAAGGCAAAAATAAAATATCAATGATAATTTTAAATAGGTGTAGGTGCACACTAGTGAATTCTTTATTATTATTTACAATATCGCTATGTCAAGATTTGCCAAAACAATTTTAATAATCCTATTATAACACTTTTCTCCTCTACTTCTATAATAATGATAAAAGCTTATAAAATAAATTAAAAAATAAAAGTATCATTACTAGTGTGCGCCTATATTAATTTTAAGGGTGGAGACTTATTGGTAAAAAGAGCGTTGCGTAACATGTTGTATACCTTGGTTTTAATTGTGAATGTACGAACAGCCTATATATTCTGTAAAAATCACCATGCAAACTTTGGTATGATCTTGAAGTGAACTGTAATTCCACCTGTAGTATTATTCCGTTAAAATATCATCTTGAAAAGTTACATGAAGAGAGTTGTAATTCCACCAGATACTAGTGATTGACATCTGACAGAACACATCAAGCATAAACGGTTTTTTCTTTATTACAGAATGATAAAAAAACATCTGACGTTTATTTGTCACTAACAGAAATACATACATTAACAATATGACAGACACTGAAAACTCACACTGTAGACACTGTATGTTACCATGTACGCTGTGAATGTGTGTGTTGTGTGTATGTTTGTGTTATGTGTTAACGCTACTCATATTCACGCACACATTCACATCGGTTTTCGTATGTTTGCTACATGAGATAAAAATACTATATCTAGAGTTTGTCTTGTCTGCCAATCCGATTAACTGTGACAAATCAATCTACAATTCAAACGCAGCTGAACTGCGAAAATCGGACAGTCAATATCACTCCCTAATATTATGTAACTAAGTTCTATGGTCGCACGCTCCAATGATACTCCACCCTAATACAGTGACAGTTGTGATGAGGACTGATATTACTAATGATAAATAATGCCATCTCAATAGTTTATAAAGTATTGTTATTCGCAGTGTAAATAAATAGTTAGCAAGTATGAATAATTCAGCCCCAATACAGTACGAAAGTAATTATCATGTAATTTAATTGTAAAATAAACTTATATGAATCGAGTACTTGGTTTTTTAATTAACTCAATACCTGGGGTTATCTAAGGTGTTGGAAAGATTTCGTTATCTTCAAAAACAGCTGGGCTGAAATCAATAATACCTAAGTAGGTAAGGTGAGTAGTGTTGGCCAAATGGTAACGAACGCGACTCGTGTCGTGCCGTGGGTTCGAACCCAAGAATGCACTTTGCTTTGTGTAAATTATTTCATCACCACTGCTCTCAAAACGGTGAAGTCAAACATCGTGAGGAAACCGACATGTTCTAGAAGCAAACAATTCGAAGACATGCGACAAGCGTGGTGCAGTATGGCCCACTCACTGTCATCGAGAGGTGGCATGTATCCCTAGCTATGGGAACATAATTAGCCAACTGTATTACTGGAAATTAATTATTTATCAAATTGAAACATTACACCAATATCCTTTGTTGTAAAATTTGTTTTCTAAACCCAGATAATAATTTGACAGGTGCAATGTCAAACTCATAAACTAAAAAGCAATTACCTATGTAATAAAATACTTGAAATGCCAGATTATTATCTGGGATTAAAAGAAAAAACTTGTAATGTGAATTTACGAACTGAATAATTAATTTCCCTGACTATACATGATCAAGTAAGTAGGTGCAATCAATTTGTCAGTGTAGCGCAATTTGGCATTTATAACAGCGCAAACTATTTGGCATTGAGGCTAAATTTGACAGATGAACAAGAAAGATACTATTGAATAATATAAAACTATGTCCCAGTTGATTTTATTATCATACATTACAATTTTCTCAAATACCTACTAAAGATAGTTTTGAGCAGTGTCTCATTAGCCGTTGCGTTTTCGAAAAATCTTGTGGACGGCGATAACCTGAGTTGACAGTTCAAGTAATTTGGGAACCTGTATGTAGGTATTCATTTAATAAATATAATGTGCAGACGCCAGCAGGTCAACCTATCCTAAACTGTCAAATTTTCCCAATTGAACATGAACCTTATTCTTTTGTAGTAAAGTTGAAAAACTATCAAAGAAATTTGACAGATTGGGGTAGCTTGATGTGCTAGCCGCTGTACCTCTAATTTTTCCACTGGTGGGACACCTGCCTTCTCTCGATGATTGGGAATGGGCCGTAATCCGCCACACGGGCACTCGTAAGTCAAGGTCGATACCACTGCTTCTCTGCTCTTCATAGGCTCTTGATGTCGTTGACTTTATCATTCTAAATAAATTTTCACAAAAATATAAACACGATGTTAAGGGACATGAGCGCAGAAGTTTTCTTTGGATTTTATTTTTTAAATTGCTGTTTTCGACGCAGGTGAATCTAGAATCATATGCTGTATGCTTGGAACGATAGAGTCCTTTTCCTCAGATTATAAAACAAAGGCAGATAGACCGCGCGGAACACCAAGAGTGAGGCCAAAAAACCAAATACTAAAGCGTCGCATTTTATATAACATACAATGTGACGCTTTAGTATTTGCTTTTTTTTTGTTTAGATTATAAAACAAAGGCAGATAGATCGCGAAAACACCCAAGAGTCAAAAAAACAAATAGTGAAGCCTTGCATTATATAGATACAATGCGACGCTTTAGTATTTGGTTTTTTGGCTTCAATCTTGGTGTTCCGCGCGGTCTATCTGCCTTTGTTTAATAATCTGAGCCTTTTTCACTCTGAATAATAGGTAGGTAGTAAAAGTTTCGTTGGAGTAGTTTCTTTATTTTATTAGCTGCTTCGTTTTGGGAAAGCCTACTATAGATAGTTTTTAACCGTCTCAAGCCACAAGCTGCAGCGTGCTGGGAAAATCTTATGGACTCGGTTTACCACCGAGTTGATAGTTCATGTAATTTGGGAACTTAACTTACGTACATAGGTACATATATGATGAATATAATATAATAGTGTTAAATAATGATAAAAAATATTTATTCATCTGTCACTCGGCAAGTCAGCTCTTGATAAACATCCAATGTCGTAAGGTTATCACTTGATTTGTCAAGCTCACGCAGAATAGATAGAACTTCACAGAATAATGGAATGCGATTAGGATTCCGTATGATGTGTTAAAATACCGTCACGTTCGTCTACTGAGTCACATTTCTGTTTGTGTCCGTTTCAACGGCGCGGCCACGGCGATACTTAAAAAAAAAACCACCAAGATTATGTAAAAATGTGTAAAAGTTTATTCCCAAAACCATAAATTTGTCAAAGTTATGGTTAAAAGTTAAAAAGGTTTGAACGTGTTCGCACCATTGCAACGCGAATCCCGCGGTCACGGAGATCTTTAAAACTAAACGTTGCATAAACCAGAAATTTAGGTAAATCATAGATTGAATTTGTAAAAATATAGAAAAAATTCCTAGATTTATATTTTAGGAGCTGCAAGACTATAAATCCCACGGCCGTGCGATTGAAACGGTGAAAAAGACGATATCGCCGATATCTCGCTGAAAAACCTCTGAAGTTTTCTGCAAAACCCAGATTTGAATTTGTTAAAATTAGTAAAAATACAACAAAAACCTAAGTTTATATTTCAGGAGCTGTAAGACGCGTAGTTTTAAAAGATCTCCGTCTTCGTGGCCACGCGGTTTTCCGCGTTTCAATGGCACGGCCACGTTCAAACCCTTATAACTTTTTAACCATAACTTTGACAATTAATTTATGGTTTTGGGAATCAACTTTTACATATTTTTACAAAAACCTGGTAGTTTTTTTTTTTTTTTTTTTGAAATATCGCTCTGGCCCCGCCATTGAAATGGACACGTCACGTTTTATCGTTTTTGGGAATATTTTAGAATATACGATATTACTTGGGCTTATGGCTTAATTATTATCTTCAAGGTTAAGCAACGCCTGCCGAGGTCGGTCCGTCCATGGGTGATTGTCTATTACATACCGAGACCGCTCCGTGCTGTCGTTGGTGCCCTGGTCATTCGTTGTAGAGCTTAGATAATCGTTACGGGTAGCCAAAAGCCCGAAATACAGACCACCAATCTTGCCAGAGGTTATCCAGTAGACAACTGCGTTGTGGAGCTCACATAGACAATCACTCATCACACACATTCAGCTGCATCCAGTTAGGCTAGAAGCCACCATCAACACAGTTGGGAAAAGACTAAGCAGAGAGCAAATGATGAGTCGTTAGGGCAGTTGTCGGCTGAAGATCCTGTGCTCGGTTCATATTGGCATTAACAAGTAAGCTAGGACCACTGCTTATGTTGCCTGTCCATTGCAGCGGAATAAAGCGAAGAGGAGCGGACCTGTGTCTATATGAACCAGTATAATATTTTTTGCATCCATGCGGAGCGGGGGTTGAATTCTGTTGGTTCATCCTTTCCTTTTCCCTTCAATAGACCGGCAGCCTTACTGTGTTTTCCGAGGCACTGAGGGGGGGGGAGTGTGTTGCGCCACTTCTTCTTCCCAGCTAAAGTACTAGGAAGTGTCGAAGGGTCGGCGTTTTTGGGGGACTGTCCTATGTAATTTTGACGTTCGAATGGTGCTGATTCTCAGCCTAGTTTGAATAAATGACTTTTGATTTTGATTTTGGTCTCGATAAGTAGCTACTTAATGGATGGATCAACGGACAGGCCGCGGTAAGTTTAGCTTGAGTTTCGATCGACTCGCGAAATAAAGGGAAAACAAGCACAATTTTAAATCGTTTAACAAGAGCGTCAAAGAGTAGTGTTGATTATATGTAGTTACCACTTTACCAGTCACTCACCATTGGTAGCTTTTTTTTTTTTTTTTTTTGGGTGGGAAATCATCAAATAACTTCTCCCGCTCTGGGTGGAGCAGGAGGGCGTGTCAGACTTTTACTGACTAAAACCCACCCGTGTTCCTTCAGTAGCCCTTAAGCCAGGGGCTGTGGTGTCTCTTTCGAACAAACCCGCACCCCTGGCAGGCATCGGCCCTTGCGGGCCCCATCATTTTTTGTGCTGACATCTCTTTGAGGCGCGCGTGGAACACAACGCGCCGTCGACTTGGGCTTGGTCCTTACCGGACAGCGAGCTACCCATTACTCGCCGTCCGCAAGCCCATGCCTACGGTGGCCGGAAATCGGCCTGGGATTCCCGACGCCCAGGGCGTCTCCGTATCCTGCGGCGGCTGGGGTCGCGAGGGCGCATATGCTGCCTCTCCCTCACGTGCGCCGCCTCCCTCTTCGCGAGCATCACTGCTTCGCTGAAGGAGGTGACGGCTCCCCATGCCCTCTCGCTCCGTACCATGGCCTGGACCAGGGCCGGACGCGAGAGATCGCCGCCGCCGATCGCTTCCACGAGGACACGGCGGTGCTCCGCCCAAGCAGGGCAGACCGCCACCGTGTGCTTCACCGTGTCCTCAGGGCGATCTTCGCAGTGGAAACACCCGGGCGTTTCCTCCCGCCCTATCCGAAACAGGAACCTCCCGAAACAACCGTGTCCGGTGAGGACCTGCGTCAGGCGGAAGGTGAGAACGCCATGCCGCCTCTCAAACCACTCCTCAAAGAGGGGACTTACCGCCGCAATCGTGGCGTGCCCAGCACTGGGTTGCGACAATCGCTCTCTCCATGTCACCATGAGATCCCGCCGGAGCTCTGTCCGCTGTGCCGCGATTTCCTGCGGCAGCGGACTAACGCCCCGGCGTTTGGCCTCCTCGCGCCACTCCCATATATGCGCGAGGACCTTTGCCTCCAGATCCCATGGCGGTAATCCGGCAAGGAGGCCCGCCGCCTCGCCGGAGATCGTGCGATATCCCCGGATCATTCTGATCGCCATGACCCTATGGGACGCCCTCAACCGGCGAGCTGGTTGGCGCCTCAATGTAGGCGCCCACACCGGCGCCCCGTATAGGGCCATGGACCGCACGATCCCCGCGTAGAGCCTCCGGCAGGAGGCGTTTGGCCCCCCTAGATTGGGCAGGAGCCGCTTCAGCGCAGCCCCGGCCCGCTCCAGTCTGGGAGCCAAACGGCGGAAATGCTCCGCGAAGTTCCACCGGCTGTCGAGGACGAGTCCTAGGTACTTCATAGTCGACTCGACGCCGATGTGAACCCCTCCCACCGTTATCTGGGAACCCGTCGGTGGTGCATTCCGAGGACCATGAAACCACATGGCCTCGGACTTGTGCAAGGCCACCTCGAGTCCCAGTTGCCGGATCCTATCGACGATTGTCGCAACCCCTTGTGTCCCTAAGTCGGCCGCCGCCTGGTACGACCTCCCTTGCGCCAGGACCAGCGTGTCGTCAGCGTAACAAACTACACTGACGCCATCAGGGAGGTCGGCGCGCAGCACCCAGTCGTATCCGATGTCCCACAGATGCGGCCCCAGGACCGATCCCTGTGGGACACGGCACGACATCTCTCGCCGGTTCCACTCTCCAAGGTGACCGGGGTAGATGACGGCCCTGTCCGTCAAATAGGCCTCGACCACACGACAGAGGTAGGTCGGCATCCGGTGATACCGGTGTTGAAGGCATTGGCGATGTCTAATGACACCGCCAAGACGACCCCACCCCGGGCCACAGCATCCCCCGTCGTGAGGGCTCGCACGCGCATGATGGCATCCACCGTGGAGCGCCCCCTGCGGAAACCAAACTGGCTCTCCGCCAAATCCGGCCCCACCCGCACCAGCCGCCCGACGAGGCGGTCTGCAATTACTCTCTCAAAGAGCTTGCCCACCTCGTCGAGCAGCACAATGGGCCGGTAAGCGGACGGAGAGTCCGCTGGGCGCCCCGGCTTCTTAATGAGGACCAGTTTCCCCGTCTTCCAGCGAAGTGGGAACTGGCCCTCCTCCAAGCATGCGCTTAGGAGCCCTCTTAGTCGAGGCCCGAGAGCCTGCAAGGCCAGGACCCAGGCTTTGCCGGGCAAGCCGTCGGGTCCTGGGGCGGTATTCTTGGCATTCAGCCTACGTACCGCCACTCTCAGGTCTACCTCGGTCACCTCTGGAGAGTCGTCGTCGTCGTCGGTGTGGTCCGCATCGGGCACCGCAGGAGGCGGAGCCATAGGCGGGGGAGCGTGCTCCCCTCGTGAGGGGAACAGAGCGCTCACCACGTCCTGCACGAGATGAGGCCGGAGACTCTGCGTCAGCGGGGGAGCCCACGGGCGGATTTTGTCCCGCACCGTTTTGTAGGGGCGTCCCCAGGGGTCTCTATTCAGAGTCTCCAGCGACTCCTCGCGGGCCACTATTCTGGCCCGCAGCATCTCATCTCGGAGGGCGGTCTTCGCCACTCTGTACCCCTCGTACAGCTCCGCCTGGATGGCTTCCGTATCCGGAGGGCGGATACGGAGCCTGCGGTGCCTGGAGTAAAGGTGTCGCGCAGCAACACACGCCTCGCGCAGTGTTGTCAACTGCGGCGACCACCAGTACACCTGGCGTGAAGCACGACCTGGCTGGACCCGGGGCATTGCCACGTCACATATCTCGGACATGGTCTCCCGGAACCACTCGGCCTCGTCGTTGATGTCGGCAGGCCTGTCCGGTGATGACACCCAGGCCTGCACGATCGAGGCTTCCAGGAGAAGCTCCCGGTCCAGCTGCTTCAACGCCCACCGCGGACCACACGGGGCCCGTCGGACCGGCGCGCTCGAGGTCTGGGCGGAGACGTCAAACCGGATGTACCGGTGGTCGGAATACGTCTCCACCCCGTCCATGACGCGCCAGTCGACGACACGCGGCGACAGAGCGGGGCTGGCGAACGAAATGTCCACCACCGACTCACCCCGCATCCGCACACACGTGGCGACAGAACCCCGGTTTAGGACGACCAGGTCTGCTTCCAGAGCCCAGTCCTCCACCATCCTGCCCCGCACATTCGTCAACCGGGAACCCCAAGCCAAGCTCTTGGCATTGAAGTCCCCGAGGACGAGCACGGGGAGGGAACGAAACCCGACGACGACGTCTCTCAACTCCGCAAGGGAGTTGTGGAACTCGGCGAGAGTTCGGCTCGGGGAGAAGTACACCCCTACCACGACAATCTCCCCGAACCGTGCTGCAACGCAACCCCGTCCCCTCTTGACACTCTCGAGGGTCGGGGTACCGGCGGCGGCCGACGAAATGAGGGTCACTGAGCCGCTCAGGTCCTCCACCCAGTCATCCCTGGGCGGGACAAAGTACGGCTCAGCGACCACGGCGATGTTAATCGACCACTGCGCCATGCTCTGGATCAACAGATCCTGAGCGGCGGCGCAGTGGTTGATATTCGCCTGGAGGAGGCGTAATGGAGCCGTTACTGGCATTCCATATTAGCCTCCCCCGGGGCCTAAATTCCTATCCGACAGCCTATCTGTGCTCAAAGCTTTAGAAAACAAACAAACTAACAACAAACTAATTTTTGAGTGCCATCTAGCTCTGGAGAGCCTATCGACGTCCAATCGTATTGCACTCCAGTGGATCAAAGGGCACAGTGGATCTTTAGGCAATGATGCCGCAGACGAACTTGCGAAGAGAGGCTCTGATATGAAAGTGCTAGGCCCGTACCCACTTCTCCCCCTGCCTTTCTCACAATTTCGTGCGTGGATTCGCCAAAGGTCGACCGAACTCCATAACAACAGATGGTCACGGGCAACAGACTGTAGACAGTCAAAATTGGCTTTACCGATTGTACACCCGCGATTAACTAAAAAACTTCTCAGCCTGAGTAGAAATAACCTTAGAATATTAATTGGAACAATTACGGGCCATAACACACTTAACAAACACCTTTTTAACATAGGCGCCACAGACAGCCCGCTTTGCAGGGGCTGCCTTGACGCCGAGGAATCAGCCGCCCACGTCATCCTGGAATGCGAGGCCGTGGCTTCTCAACGTGAAGAAATCCTCGGAACAGTGAGGTCGCTCCGCGAAGCCTGTGAAGCTCCCAGGAAGCTTCTGTGCTTTTGGGCGGAGCTAGGCTGGCTCTGTTAGCCAGAATCCCCACGCACAACGGACCGAATGGGAGTCTACGTGCGGAAAAGGGAGTCCCATCATCATCATCATCATCATCTCCCCCGGGGCCCCCTGTGAAGGCCCTGCCGTAACGGCGGCGACTACGACGGCGTTGGAGGCGGCAGCGGCGGCTGCAGCGGCGGCGGCAGTGGCGGCGGTTGCGGCGGTGACGGCGGTGGCGGAGGGCTTGGCCCTGCCGCGGCCCCTGGCTTCAGCGGGTGGAGCGCAGGCTTTACTCCCAGCCTGGTGTTCGGCCGGCTTGCCAGCTGCCGCACATAAATAACAGTGCGGCTTGGCAACGCACGAGCCGGCCTTGTGACCGGGCTGACCGCAGCGGAAGCAATGACTGCTGCGGTCCACCTCCGAGGTGCATTGCACTCCCACGTGGTGGCCCACCTGGCAGCGGAAGCACCTCAGAGGTCTGGGTTCCAGCAGCTTCACCTGCGCAGAAACCTACCCCACCAGGAGCCTTCGGCCCTCCTCCGTGATCTTACGGGCCGCCGACACGGGGCAGCTCACCGTGACGGTTCGCATCCCCGTGTTGTCAGGACGAATGGTGCCTGCCTTCACCTGCTCGGCAGAGCATTCTCCCGTCCTGACTACGGCGGCCACCACCTCGCCCTCCGTCACGGAGTCGTCCAGGCCCAAGATGCGCATGTCAGCGCACTTGGTGGGCCTGGACACTCGGACCTCGTCCGCGTCTAGGGACGCCCTAAGCCTTTCGGCCAGGGCGTCAGCGGTCGGGCCACTGGCCGCGCCGGGGATCTCCAGCATGCGGGCTCCGGTCGCAGTGACCCTCATCCGCATGCCATTGGTGACCCCCAGCTCCGCGAGGTTCACCGCCGCCCTGGCTTTTAAGAGCACGTCGCAGTAGGACACGCCCTTCTTCTCCGCCTCCGGCTGTAGCGTAATCACTACAGCGGCGGACTTCGGGGCGCGTAACCTAGCTGCGGCGGTACTCTTCTTGCGCCGCTGCCGCCTCTCCTTACGTTTGGCCGCCCTTGCGGCCTTGCCCGCCTTCCTCTTCTCCCCAGCCACTTGCCATTCGGCGTCGGCCGGAGGAGATTGAGGAGGTGGGGCCGTCCGTCCTGGCACCAGGGGTGGTGCCGTCGCCACCCCGCCCTTCTTGGGCTTGGGCGGCACCGGTTTCGCCGGGGGCCGACCCAACTGCGGTGCCGACTTGGCCGTGGCAGTCGTGGCGGTGGCATACGTGGCCGCCTTCTGCGTTTGCTTTGGCTGGCCCGAGGCCGGCTGGCTCGCCGCTAGTGGGGGGCGAAGGACTATGGCCTCCAGGGCGGAAAACCGACTCTGGAAGGCAGCCAGCTCCTGCCGCACCAGAGTCAGCACCCGGTCTTCCTTCTCAGGCACGGATCCACCCCCGGGACCATGCCGCGCCCCCTTCTGAGGCTCCACCCTCGGGCCAGCTCCTCGGAGCACGGCCAGGTCCGCTCGGAGCTCCTCATTTTCTTTTTGGAGATGCTCCATGGCGGCTGCCAAGCGGGCGACCTCCGCCCGCATTTCGGACATGTTGTCCGACGGAGGTCCCGTGTGCAGGTCCTCCGCTGCCGCCATAATGGAGGCTATGGCTGCGGTTATGGCCTTGCCTTTAGAGGCCTGAAGCCTCTTCAAGGCCACCCCCTTGACCGCAGTAGCCACAACCTCCGCGAGCCTGGCCATTCGCTCCTCGTTGGAGCCGCCAGCAGCATCTGGCTCGTCCTCAGACGTCTCCGAGAGGGCCCTGCTGCTGGTCCCCCCCGAGAGCCGCTCCTCCGTGGCCAACGCCTCGGATCGCTGGTCCGCCTCACCATTGGTAGCTTCACGATTACGTGGATAGACAGACCTAGATTTATTAGGTTAACGATTCTATTTACTTTAACACGCTAACTGTCGGAAACTCACAATTGATTGAATACTCGGGCGAATGGACACTTTTAATAATCTATTTACTGTAAACGAACCGCGCGAAGTTAATTTATTTATGGGTGGATCGACAATTCCCGAAATACGTAAGTATTCGTTAATTGGCACATTTTGTATTTTTGATTTATCTGCGTCTTTGAATACATAGCAAAGTAGGCGATGGGGGCTGGAGGTGTACAGTCACCTGACTTAAGGCGAATCTAGTCACGGGCTCGAACTCACTGGTGAGCCTGGCTAAAAAGCACGTTGTCTCACCAGGCTTCTTGTCCGACAGAGCTAGTACCCGTGATGAGCAGTTACACGCTAATGTACACGCACAAAATTAATGAGTGATTCGTCGAATCTCACCTCTGTTTTCTAAATAAAGTACAAACAAGTGCCTACAGGCCTGAACTGGGGACCATCACATCATAAACTAAGTCTTCTTTAAACAGGAGCGACGCGACACTTGTAGTACAATTTCCATGAAGTTTTCATAGAAATTGTTCTACGTGAGTCGCGTCGGGCCTGTGTACAGGAGCCAGTAATATCATTTTAATCTAAGGTAGTTCAGTGTGGGAAAGAGATGAAGCAGGACTACAAGATCAAGAGAACGTATAGCATCACTTTTCCACACTGAAATATTAACAAACAAAGCAACTAGGTACATCTGACTGCAACGGTAAACCGAAGCCCTTACGAGTGAAAGCAAGAACTCTGCCTGCTAGGATGAGTCCACCTGGCATCTGAAACAACTTGAGGCTCGTTTCCATGGCAACGAAAGCCTTCACTACTATAATTTAAGTACCTACCTAACTAATCGTTCTGATATACGCTACTGATATGGTTATTGTCTGTTACGCTCCGATTAACACACATGACTAAATACCTACTGGCTGGTGTTACGAGTTTGTTAGAATTCCTCATCAAACATACTTAGATACCTAAACTATTCGTCGACTTTGGCACCGACGTAAAAATATCGTCGTGGGATTTTGTCGGGCATTCGAGTTACAACTCTCGGTTCAACACCGAACATTGAATATTCAACAAAGTGAATGTGAAGAAAAAACACAATTCGATTTTCAACTCTTGGTGTCACATCCAAAGTGCGTTGAAAAAATCCAGCTGCAATATTATTACGTCCGTGCGAACATCGCGCGTCGTTTTCGGAAAGCATAGGTATCTATGTATTCCATTAATGAGTGGCCAAAGACGTTAAATCGCCACGTTTGGCCAGAAGGGTTTGCTATTATTTTGTAAATTGCTCGCCATCCATGACGTACCTACTTAATCCTCTATGTTGCCTTTGCATAAATTGAACCACATCGCGACGCGACACTTGAAGGAAAATTTCCATGGAGTTTTCATTCAAATTCACGTAGAACACGTGAGTCGCGCTCTATCAAAATGTACAAGACTTGTAGATTAGCAATTAGCATCAGAAACAAAATTGGCAACAAGGTGACAACTAAAGATTTTTCTCCAAAACATGAGAGTTGCTGAGAGCGAGTCAAAAATTCAGGATAACGCGTACCTATTCTCAAATTCAATTAGTTAGTAGGTACCTAGTAAAAGTACAAACTGATGCAATTCTTTTTTTTTTTAGATTTATTTCTTAAAAATTGTTGAAGATTTGACGAAAAAACCTTTAAGTACATTTAGTACCTACCGAGGTACGTAAATTGTATTGCTCATAAATTGCACTAATTTACGTCATACATAATCTAATTACCTCATAAGATGTTCCAGACGATTCATGGAGAAACTTTTATAGATGTTGAAATACCTACCTACGTATTTAAATACCACAAAATCTGTATCTTTAAATCAGATTAAATAGTCGTACACGTGACGTTCTTTTAGATGAATGAACGTACTATTAATTTCCTACACCAGAAAAACACAACCAGAAATAAACTCTAACACCAGTAGAAAACGTGTAAAATTGAGCGGAACCCACGTGCGACGCGGGCTGTTGTCACTGACCACGCAAAATAGGGGTCCGGGAGCTAATCGCAAGCGCGCATGCGTCAACTGTGGGGTAACTGACAGTCTCTATTCATCCACGCGACCGGCAACCAAACATTCCCCAAAAGGAATTACGAATAATAACTTAGATCATTTCTCTGTGTGAAAATCAGGAAAATGGCTGAAGTTAAAAAAGTGCCGGAATCAGGGGAGACCATCGGGCTGCTGGAGAAAAAAGTAAGTGGATTTTAAGTAATGTCAAGTTAAGGTCATAGGTTTTGGGGTGGTCTGTGACGCAAGTTGTACTTAAGGTTGAATTTCGTCTGTTCAGTGACGTCATGTAAGCAGGCTTGAAAGTTTGTGTTTTTAAACTGTAAAGGAAATTAAATAATGAATTTTAAGCAAATCACGTTGGTTCATACTTGAAATTGTACGCATTTCACTAACACATAGAAAATGGAAATCGTTGCTCAATTCGATAAATAAATTGTGTCAATTTTGTGATGGTGACGCGTTTTCGAACAAAATACCGCGTGTTCATTGCACGTGTTATTTAATTAATTGATGAATTTACCAATGATCTTATAATTATTCAGTATTGGAAAATCATTAAATACCTAGTGAATATCAGTTACAAGATAGCGGCAGATTGTACCTAGGTAGGTATATACAATCAAATGTATCTGCATAATAGAAATAAAAACAGTAATAAATCTTACTTAGATCGTAGCCAGGTGAAGAATGTAGGTACACACATTAATACAGGAAAAGCAGCGATTTCAGCATATCATTTTAGACCCCCTACCGCAGATTTTTTTTGCCGGTTATACAAAAAAAAAATCAGCTGTTCCATACATTTTGACCGCGTAGGTATTGCACATTTCTATGCAACAACTGTTTTTTTTTTTTGTAAAACTGGCGAAAAATTTCTGCGCTAGGGGCTCTAGAATGATATGCTGAATTCATGGTTAAAATTTGCGCACTGGATAAAACTTATCCTGTATATGTTCAGCAGATTCTAAATACTTAGCTGTAACTTCATCTATACAAATAAATAAAATTGATGTGTCTGTTTCATCATCTGCCTAGCCTTTTCTCAACTATGTTGGGGTCAGCTTCCAGTCTAACCCGATGCAACTAAATAGAGAACCTTAGTTAGACTGGTTCTCAGGCTTTCTGGCATCTGCCGTCCTGTAACGACCGTGAAAGACTGTCAGTCCACGAATGACAGCCGAGACCAACAGCTTGCTTTCCGAGGCACGGTGGGGTCTTAGTATGTAAAGATGGTCACCCATCCACGTACCAACCGATTTTTATTTTAGAAAAAGAGAGAATATCAAAAGGTATTAATGTCATGCGAACGAAGGCGCAGGCGGCAGCTAGAGCAAACTATAGATAAGTATTTGCACATCATATTAGCAAGCCAATGATGCCACCTGCAGTGGGAAATTCCCACCGAAAATAGCAAATAACTGCTTGATTTGCATTCATTCAAAACAATTCATTCAATTAGCATACTTAGTTCGTACGAAACTAGCCGATCCGCTTTGAAAACAAACAAAGGCAGTTAAATAATTTGACACATTGATCAATATTGTAAGACTGCCAAGGGAATATGTCATTAGGTTCTTGAAATCTTGATAAGTTGCGTGTTAGTAAACCATAGTTTAGGAGAATGCATAGATGAATAGCAACATGTCAAGCTGTTGGTTGTGCCTACTCCTACTCATCGCAGCGAGTTCACTAATAAATGCGTTCCTGAAGGCTGAACATACAAAATTGATCTATGTATTATGAAATACACATGTCAACGCCTGAAGAATATACTACTACAGTTAGAATGTATGTATGTAATGGCAGTCTCCATGTAAAATTCTGGTACCTATTAAGCTGCATGCTATTAGACTAGAAGCCAAGCACCTACAGCATAGTTGGGATAAGGTTATGATGACCTACCTACGCATGATTCCATTTACTTATTATATTCAATAGTGTCCTCATGTCAAAACATACAACATCTACAGTGTAGAGGAAATTATGCTATTTTATTTACCTATTTATCAGTTTTCGTAAAGCAACGTGTTACTTTCCAACATTTGATTGCTAATATCAGTAACACTACGAGAATTCAAGTCTAGCCTAGACTTTCACGAGATCTCTCGCGTTTTACTAAGTACCTACTTGATATCTACTTATTTTTTAATACTTACAACGTGGCAATGCCACTGTCTGTCTCCACATTACCAGTAGACAGCGATGTTGAATTTTTCGACGCCTTATTTTATTTATGATATTATATTTTTATTTAGTTGATTAAGTAGGTATAAGTTGTTATTTATGTACGGTAGACTTATATAAAACAATAGTGTCTCCTTGTCTCCACATAATTTTTTTTTTGTAAGTGGTACCTGGTCGTTTTATGAGTTAGTGACAGTGACTGCGAGTACTGCGACCAAATCGAGACCAACCGTATTTGTGGTGGGCTTTCTGAAAGACTCTGAACATTTAAAAAGTTGTTTAGAGTTCTAATTACTTTTGGAGAGCTTTAACAAACTGTTTGTGCTTTGTTTTGTTTCACGTCAGAAGTTTGCCATCGGCATCAGGATGGCTTTGAAACGAGAAAAGTGACGGGAGCAGTATTTGTGGACTTGTCGGCGGCCTACGACACCGTTAACATTCAGCGCTTGTTGTGGAAAGTTACCAACCTAACGGAGGATCCAAAGTTTACTCGAATTCTGCGAGAACTCCTTAGCAACCGTCGATTTCAAGTAAACCTTCTCGATGATAAAAGTCGGTGGCGAACCCAAAAGAACGGTTTGCCTCAGGGAAGTGTACTGGCCCCTCTGTTGTTTAACATCTACACTAATGATCAACCGGTGAGCCCATATACAACCCGCTTTCTGTACGCAGACGACCTGGCATTAACTTGCCAAGCCACTACCTTTGAGGAGATTGAAGTCAACCTTTCCAACGCCCTTTCAGATCTAAGCAATTATTACGCTGATAACGCCCTAAAACCAAATCCCTCAAAAACGCAGTCATGCGCTTTCCACCTACGTAACAGACAAGCTGGTCGAACACTAAATATCTCGTGGCAAGGGGTTCCAATCATCCACAGTACTCACCCAAAGTATCTCGGCATAACTTTGGATAGGTCCCTTAACTTCCGGAGAAATTGCGAAAATGTCAAACAGAAAGTGCATACCAGAAACAACCTACTCCGTCGCCTAACATCCACTGGATGGGGGGCATCTCCTCAAGTCCTGCGAACAACTGGTATGGCGCTTTGCTTCTCAGCAGGTGAATATGCCTGTCCAGTATGGAGCCGATCTGTCCACTCGAAGTTAGTGGACACCCCCCTCAACGAGACATGCCGGCTTATCACTGGTTGCTTGAAACCGACCCCGTTAAGAATGGTATATCCACTGACAGGGATTGCGCCTCCAGAAATCCGTAGGTCTATAGCCAGCCGCATTGAGATGGCGAAGCTACAGGACGACCCACGCCACCCAATGCACAACTCTAGTCCAGTGCCACAGAGGCTTAAAAGCCGCAGAAATTTTCTTGGATGCGTGAGTCCAGCCCATGGCAACCCCTCCACAGGAAGACGCGACCTTTGGCAAGAAATATTAAAGCCCCCTGATTACTTCGTGGAACCATCAGAGAGCCTACCATCCGGTCACAAGCTACCGTGGCCTACTTGGAAAACCTTAAATAGACTTCGAACCCAAGTAGGTCGCAGCAAGGACAACCTCTACAAGTGGGGATTCCTGGACGGGTCAGATCTCCGGTGTGTGTGCGGCGTCTCTCCACAGACAATGGCTCACCTCCCATCTTGCACCGCATGCCCTATTACCTGCACACGTGAGGACCTAATGGCTGCATCAGCGAACGGTATTCGCGTTGCTGAATTTTGGGCCAAACAAATTTAAAAACTGTACACATTAAGTACATTCCTTAGTTTTATCTTTGCCATCGACACGCTAAGAAGAAGACGTCAGAAGTTTGAAACACTTTTAGGAAACTCTGGGAGGACGCGAAATGTGTTTACTTTGAAAGATAGCGTTTCATTAAATCGTCCATTCATATCAGACGCTACGACTCCTCTCACACTTTTTTATAGACACAGAGGTTTAATAAGCTAAAGAGTTGTACAAACCAACGGACATTAAAGTTAGCACAACCAAAAAATCTAGTAATGGATTTCACTTCAGTAAAACATAGAGTCATCACTACGACGCACATAAAAAACGTTATAGGTAATAGGTACGTTTTATTATCTTTTTGACGATTTTATCAGAAGTACATGTCAAGTACCTGCCCAGTGCTGAAGGACTAATTGCGGTCCGGCCAGGAATCATCGATTCATGAACATGGCGCGATAAAAAAATAAAATAAAAAAAACACATGGGCATGCATGGGCACTTATGAAACGTCAGAAGCTAGGTGCACGGTCCCAATTTGTCGCTTCCTATGGAGAAGAGCCGGCAAGGAATTCCACGGTTACTTTCTTAAAAATAATTGGCTTTTACCAATTTTTCAAAAGATTTTGTACGCATACATATTTTATCATTTGTATTCAAGGCATTATTTGGCAGAAACCAGCAAATTAGGTAGGTACGGAGTCTGAACTGGTGCCCTATTGACGGCAATAGGTTCACCCTCTATTACATGGGTCTTGTTAATTGGCGAAATTTGGGTCTCACTATAGGTAAGTACAACTCTGCCCTACCTTTCGGGGAAACAAGGCGTGATGTTTTGTATGTAGTTAGGTTACTAGGTACCTAGTAGTATAGCGATAGTATCCCCATTTCCATCTTAAAGTGCTATCTACGTGTAATTCTGCACATACAAGGACCATTAAATCAATGAATTTCAAGCGCACGTCACCAATTTCATCATGGCCAATTCTCAGGTACGCAAAAACGGTGTTACTGCGTTTTAAAACCACATTCTGCCTCGGAGGTGTGTCTAACCAGTTACGCACAATTCTGCGTAAATGACGTCAGACCTCAGACCACGTTCCACTTGATAAACCTGTCTTATAAATATGGGGAATTTTAGGTCATTGCAAGGAGTATAGTCTGTTCCAAAAGTCTTTGGTGAAGGTGTAATCAAACACTGTTCAAGTGTTCAATTACTCGCTAAAATAAAATTTGTTTTCAACTTTATATTTCACTACTTCCTCCATATTTTTTTTTAAGTAAGTAAGTAAGTAAAGTAAATAACATTATTTAACTGATTGAAGTCATTTAGGGGACACATTCATAGGGGATGAGCGCTGATGTCTGAAATACAGATATTTCATATCTAGTTTAGACACAGATGTTCAAAATCTGTATATTGAAACAAGGGCCATAAAGTGTATCACCATACGAATAACATGTTGTATATATTTTTTTGGGAACAAATAAATAAATAAAAATAAATAAATAAATTTATTTAACCTCAGTTGTCAAATGAAAAACCATCTACGAGTATGCTTGAAATAAAATTTAAATAGTTAGCACCATAGTTAGCACTCAATTTGTGCTCTACAAATCAAAATCCACGTTTTCTGATCCTTTTGTTTACATTTTTACCCGAGTACGGTAAATCAAAAAGGAGGGTTATGATTTTGATTGATTTGTTCGTATGTGGGTGTTTATCTGTTCCCTCATAATTTTTAAAATACTTATTTATAATAATTTGACAAATGAGATATCGTTAGAAACTTCTTGATCGTCCGCTGGGTTGTAGACTATGTGACGTCACATTTTATGGCAAACTGGCACACGGGTTTTCAGATGATAACATTTTCTTGTTTCAAACTTTTTAGATGTCGGGTTTTAGTTTTTGAACTTACTTTTAATCACCAGTTTGGCCTACTTTTGACACAGACTATAATTCTGCACCTGTCTACATTTAAAGCATTTCATCATCACTCTGAGAGATGCATCACAGCTTTTGCTAGTACATTCTTATCAGTGACCTATGAAGTGTTTTGACCGCGCCCCCGCCAGATTAGAGGAAGAGTGACTTATCAATATGGTCGGTACCTACTGTGTTATATAATTTTGGACTTTATCCTTCGAGTGTTAAGATTTATTTTGGATGGTAAGTGGTTCAGTGACGTCAGGAGATAACGCTCCTGTTATTTACGATACACCCACGAGTATTTGGTGGGTGTAGACTGGAGGATGTACTCTGAAGGTCAACGTGTACGTTTCAGATTACTTTCTACTATGACAACGCCACTCAATCACATCTGCGCAACTTTATCCATAAGGGACTAGAATTCACAAGGTGACGAGAGAACCTTTCGCTTTCCCCAGAAAAGCGACTAAAGGTTCCTATATTTTTGAAACGATTCATAAGTAAACCGAAACAGATTTTTTTTTCAGTCCCCAATACTAAGTTTAGAATTGATTTATGACTGGATGTTGGCTGTTGCCCGCGACTTCGTCTACGATCCAGGGTTAAAAGTAGCCTTTGTCCTTACCCAGGTCAGGGCCTATCTCTTTGCCAAATTTCATCCAAATCCGTTCAGCCGTTTTAGCGTGAAAGCGCAACAAAGAAACAAACTTACTGTTGCATTTATTACATTAGTCAGGATCATAAAACTACAAAGGCAAAGTTTCATTTCCGTCATTTACTTGATACCAATATTCGTACTGCCAAAACCAGATTCCTTAGATGCAACCGCACTCGTCAGGTCGTCATTTTTGGAGGAGCCGGTCTAGCAACTGATGATTGAAGGACCGGTTTCAAGAAACACAGGCGATGAAGTTCAAAACTCCATATAATGAAAGTTCTCTATAACATGACATATTTACGAACCGCAGATTTTCATAAAGGGTTCAACCCAAACGTGTGAATGTTACGAACGAATTTACTCGCCCTTGAGTCGGGCTAATCGATTATTTTCTAGACGCAACTCGCACGATGTTATTTATGGGCGAATGGACAACATGTTCCGTGTGTTGCTGGACGTAAAGAATAGCAGTATCCCATTTCTTCCCGTGGGCGTCGTAGCAGGCGACAAAGGGACCTAGAAAATGGGCAGCAGCGTTCTCTAGGCATTTCATCACCATACTGCGATCGCCAACCCACCTGCCAAATGGGCGATTATGGCAAACCACCTCCTTTTGGAGGAGACCTATGTCCGGCAGTGGACGTCTTTCGGCTGAAATGATGATGATGAATGGTAAATCGACAACTCCTGAAATACATATTAGGCAATTGGCACGTTTAGAATTTATTGCAATATATTGCATACTGTAACCTTTTCTCATAACTTTATCGTAGCTAATTGGGTTGTGAATGTCAGAAGCAGTCGCTCCATGTAAAATACTGGTATTCAGCTACATCTGGTTAGACTGGAAGCCGACCTCAACGTGTTGGGAAAAGGCTAGGTACATTGATTGATCAAAAAGAAGTACAGTAGGTCTTTGTATACCTAATTCAAGTAAGTACAACTTTATCATTCCCAGATAAACTGTAGATACGCAGGAATTACCGTGACGTCATAGCATTTCTTTTGTTTATTTAATAAGAAATGCTTTTCATGTTGATGATGGCACAAATGAAGGGTCTTATTGTTTTTGTTTGTGTATCAGATGAAAGGGAACGGATGGATAGATCCACAAGTAGGTTATCAACTCCCTCTAAACTTGTATTGTTTGTGATGGTTGTAAAGAAAAGTTTCTTAGAGGCAGGTAATGTACCTAACTTATACTTTTATTTCCCAAAAACTTAATGACAAAAAAAAACAACCGATTATCAAAAAAACACTACAAAGTGAAAAATAACGAAGCCAAAAAACCAAATACTAAAGCGTCGCGAGGCTCTAGTATTTGTTTTTCGGACTCTTGGGTGTTCCGCGCGATCTATCTGCCTTTGTTTTATAATCTAAACAAAAAAAAAAACAATACTAAAGCGTCGTCGCATTGTATGTTACATAAAATGCGACGCTTTAGTATTTGGTTTTTTGGCCTCACTCTTGGTGTTCGGCGCGGTCTATCTGCCTTTGTTTTTTATTCTGAGTCGGTAGCAAAAAATTATAAACGGAAACCACAAAACCATAGATCTATTTGCATGGGACCACCCTATAAGTACTTATAAGGAAAATATATTTTTTTCAACCCGGTTTAACAAATACAAAAAACCTTACTACCGGCATGAGAACCTGTTCCTTTTGACTGCTACCGAAAGGATTGGCTCGTAAGGACAGGGACAGACGTGTGTGGAAGGAAGCCTTTGCCCCGATGTGGAATGGTTATTTTAAAAAACGCCAAACCGATTAAGAAACTCTTCATCATCATCATCCAAAGCCCCACATCACACTGGTGGGCATAGGTCTCTCTTTTCTTGTGCCCATCCTTGCGTTCCTGTGCCAGCCCCATCCAGGTTTTGTCCACGATGACAACCATGTCGTCCGGCCATCTTACCGCCAGACGACCGACATTCTCGTCTTTCAGTCCTCGGACGTCACTCTGTCATAACCTTGACGTCACTAGACGTCAGTTAGGTAAGCAAACCAGTTATTAGTAGATAATATTAAGATACCTATAGGTATATCAAAAAACATTTGCAGTGGATAACCAATGCAATACAAATCACAGCTAATGAAAACAAATTAACTACTGATACTGTTGCAATTATGATTTACGACTTATTTACTTAAGAAATTAATCCACGATTTAAAAGAAATGCGATAACGGTCTAATAGGCCGCTATCTTAAAATAGGTTCTAGGGCTCAGGCTATCACTGATAAGCATATCTCTACCGATGATTAGTATCATCGCTGACCCTCTTACTTTTGACCTTAAGGCTATATAAGCAAGTCATCAATATTTATTGATGATTGATAATAGGGTAGTACCTACCGTTTGCCGATCTGTAGGTATTACATACTTTTACAATAAGTATTTGTATACAGGGTAAGTTTTTATCCAGTGCGCAAACTGTAAACATGAATTCAGCGTAACATTCTAGACCGCAGAAATTCACCGGTTATTAAAAAAAATATAAGCTGTTTCATAGAAAAGTACAATACCTACGCGGTCAAAATGTATGGAACTGCAGATTTTTTTGTATAACCGGCGATTTTTTTTTTGCGGGGTCTACAATGATATATGAATTCATGGTTACAGTTTGGGTACTGGATAAAAACTTTTCCTGTGTTAGCACCGATGTATCATCATTGCCTAGCCTTTTCCCAACATTTTTTTGGGTCGCCTTCCAGCCTAACCGGCACCCTAATTGCTTAACTCACGATTGATCATAATTGGTTTCGTCTTCACAGTTTAACAATATGCATTGCGTTATTTATGTTGTCGAACAGACACATTTTTCGAACATATGAAGCAATGGGTTAACAATCCGTTTCAAAACGATACAGATTATGATGAATCGTGAGTTACGCAATTAGGGTGCAGATTCAGCTCAATATCAGTATTTTACGTAGACCGATTGCCTATTTGACCTCCACAACCCAGTTACTGGGTCACACTATACCCACTATACTAGCACCAATGCATAATTTATTTACCTGTCATTGCTATATTTTTCATTTATTTCGCCTATTGGTGTATAGTCATTGTATTCTAGGTGCATAGTCTTCAAATAAAATGATATTGTTGAAATAATTAATGTAAGTAGATATACAAAATATTGTGAACATTTTTAAAAGAGTAACGGTGGAGTATCCTGCCCATTCTTCTCTGTACGAAACTACCTTTTGGAAGGGGCAATTAGAATCAATCCAATTATTTTGTAAGTTTGACATTGTAAAGTGCCTTATAAGTTTAGTGCTCTTGGAAATAATTGGATTTGACTTACAGTTTACAACAAAATATTTTCAGCTTATCTACGATGACTGCAAACCAAAGCATAGTTTTTTGGGGAAGGCTAGACTCGAAATATCAGCCATCAAAAAACTTTTATTCATTGTCAATTCATATCATCCTGCGGGATTTTCGTTTTACTCCTTCCTTCCCTAGATGGCAAAAGATCTCTGCGCAAAATTTCGTCAAAATCTTTTAAGCACTTTGATGCAAAAACATGTCGTACTGTTTGATAAATAGAGACCAAGTTTTATAATAAAGTAACTTCGCGCAAGACGCCTACAAATAATAATATTTATTTAAAAGGGTTGATACGCCGTTTCGGGCGAGTAAATTCGTGTGAAGCGATTAATAACCCACGTGGTCCAAGCAAAAATTATAATAAAATATGATGCCCTTTCCGCGTGCATAGTTACATGATACAACATGCATAGTTACATGACTGTCGCTTGTTTGAACGCATAGCATCAATACCTGTTAAGGTCGTATTGATTTTTAATTACCTGTCGCTATGTGCTGCATACACTAGGCTTGCTTCACCGCTAGTTACTAGGCAATCTTGGGTTCTCTATGAAACCCCAATTTGGGCTAAATTTGATCTTTAATTGATGTCATTTTGATGTCTGCACTAACCCAAATGCTTCAGGGTTTGAAAAACTAACAACGTTATGTCTTTGTTCATACAGTTCATCGTCACCATCCACAACCCGACATCACCCACTGCTGAACAAAGGCCTCTCTTTTCATATGTCACGCTCCTGTGCCAGCCTCATCCAGGATTGCCCCTTTGCTCTTGATGGCATGTCGATGACGTCCGCTTAATTGCACAACAATCCGTTTTGTACACAGCTTGTTGTGTAAATTAAACCAGATTTCAATAATGGTTGGAATTTAAAAGATCACATACGGGTTTGTGGCTAAGTGATAACAACCGCACGGTTCAATCGATCAGGTTAAGCCATGCTTGCCGCGGTTGGTACATGGATGGGTGACCATCTTTACCTACCAAGTCCCCGAACGCACGTTAAGCGTTGGTCCCAGCTATAATTCGTAGATCTTTGACATTCCTTTCGGGTCGTCTGGATCCAGGAACCTCTCACTACGAGCAGGCTTAGCATGAGAAGCGTTTTATCGACGGAAGAGTAGACAAAAATTACGTTTCCGTGTAGACAGTTGACAGTTTTGTACCTACCAAAAAAATTAAACAAGCGATTTCTATTCTACGGTAGAGTAGAAATAGAAAGCGTCATGCTAAACGTACAGTAGTACTAGTCTTAGAGATAGACACTAGACTAGACTAGATTAGACTGGAAGTCGATCCTAACATAGCTGGGAAAAGGCTAGGCAGTTGATGATGACATACATGATCACATCCTGAATGAATAATGAGCTATGCACAAAGACTGTTTAGTTCATTCAATGAGCTGTTTTTGCACATATTGCCAGGTTAGAAGATAATGAAATTAACAGAGTTAGCCTAAAAAACCAATTTTGTGTTAAAAACTGGCACTACTTGTGTATTTTACAAAAAAAAAACAAGCTAGCAAGGAAAGCGAGAATCGTTCATCACGCATCAATATTATGGAGCTTTTGTGGCTCAGTGGTAACGACCACGACTTGTAGGTCGTAGGTTGGAACACAGGCGCTTTACTTTGTGTCATTTACTTCATCACTACTGATCATAAAATCTCATGTCTTACGACAACGAAAAATTACCAAAGAGACATGTGACATCTACCAACATGCATTACAAGAGGAGGCCTGTGTCCCAGCAGTGGGCGCATCATAGGCTAATATGATGCTTTACATCAATTATGTACATATTATTATGTAGATCAGTGCCTATTCTGCGATTAGCATAAAGTATCTAAGCTTTAAGGGGAAACTAGTCGTATTATTGTAGTATTATTATTGTAGTATTCTATTTTCATACCATGTTTAACTTTTGACGTACATTGTAGAACAGTGGAGTAATACACTCACGAAGTTTGTATGGGAAAAATATGGACTAGATTCACCTTAAGTAGGTAAGTCCGTAAGAGTGCATTTGATGTGGAAACATACCTACGATACCACATCATCCACATCCTCACAGAACAACGGCACACAGTGTGACAGATCAGTGCTATATTTAGAGTAACAATGCATCTTAACCAGAGGAATGAGCAGCATCCGGCGGTGCTAAGGTTGCTACGAAATTATTAGTGAAGTACTTACCTTCTTTACGACCATGACTTAAAGTCAGATCATTTTGTTGAGTGAGTCATTGTTAAAAGTTTTGTAGGATTTGGAGTACCTCAGTAGGTATTGTAATTATTACGAGTATATTACTTACTAGCTGTATCCATGTTTCGCCCGCGTGGACGTTGGAATTGTCCGGAACGGCACTTGCTGTGCCAACAGGAATGGGCTACCGAGACAACAAGCAGTTACTCGTTATAAGTTTATAACATTAGGAATCTGACAGTCAAAATCGGTCCAGCATTTTCGACGAAAAGCCGGAACAAAAAGACAGACAAAATTAAAAGTAGATACCGTATATAGTAAAACGCTGTTATTTTGACTGCAGCTGTTGTAATGACAAACAACACTTCAATTGTATTTATCTCTATTGAGTTGGTTGTGGGAAAATAACTGTATAGATCTTTGCTATTTTTAGTTATTTGTGGTTGATGATATGAATAAGTTTTGTCTTGACGTAAGTACAGGGCATTGGCCCTTGTCTGTTTACATAGTTTGAAAGTTTTAGTATGACTTTTGTGGAGTTTCTTGCCGGCTCTTCTCCATAGGAAACCGTGCACCTAGCTTCTGACCATGCAGGTTTATATGAAATAAAAATATTTTGATTTTGTTTTTGACTATTACCCAAAATACGACTTTATTTAGATAATATTTAGTAGCAACTTATATACGAAAAACAATGAAAAATAGTTCAAGTAATGAACTGCATGTTGACTGTATCTTTGAAGGAAAATATCTGCATTTCGCAATCAGCCCAGTCAATGAACTTCCCGCGGTAAATTACCCCTTGGTTGAAAAACCCCGACAAGGCAAACTGCAGTATGCATAGACAGGCACATATTTAAATATTGATCGTGGTTAAGCGGAAAAGTCAATTTTAATCTCGGTTATATTGATGCCAGTCTAGGTTTATTAATATTATTACAAGGAGGTAAAATTTGAAATCATTGAAACTACTGATCCGTTTCTGAAAATTCTTTAAACTACAGTCATGTCGACTGTTATGTAATTATATAGGATTGTATATCCGTTCCGTATGGTGCCGGACGGTTAAGTGTGGTGCCGCAAGAATAGCACCATCCAATTTCATACCGTGGGTGTCGTGAAGGCGACTAAGGGTCTTACTAGAAAAAGGGCAACAGTGTTCTCTATGCATTTTACCACCATACTGCGATCGCCAACCCACCTGCCAAACGTGGCGATTATGGCAAAACCCCCCTTTTGGGAGGCTTATGTCCAGCATTGGGCGTCTTTCGGCAGTAATGATGATGAGGATTCTACATCGTCCTCTAGACCGTGTTTCACAACGGGGACCAGCCTTCGACGCAGTAGATATTATAGTGCACAAGTGTGTGTGCAGCTGCAGACACAGTGCACTCTCTTCCCGCACTTCCATAGTCTGATAAGACGGGGGCATCACGCTTAACGCTTTACCCGAACTGGAAATTGAACCCGGGATCCCAAGAGACAAACACTGCAGTTTTTAATATAAATATAATATGGCTAAATATAATACTTAATACAATATGGCTTTACAAAGGGTCGTTCGACTAAAGATGCGGGTGTTGCTTTGTTGAAACACATATTTAACGCATGGGAGAACTCGCAAAATGCTATTGGAGTTTTCTGTGATCTCACCAAAGCCTTTGATTGCGTGCACCATGAAACGCTTTTGCGTTATTATGGTGTCCATAACGAAGCTTTAAACGTAATAAATTCTTATTTAAATAGTAGGTTCCAATGTGTAGAAAGTAATGGTGTAAAATCTTCCGGGCTACCGGTTCAGTTAGGTGTGCCTCAAGGCTCAATACTCGGCCCATTCTTATTTTTAGTATATATCAATGACTTACCATTCTATTTAAAGGGTATTTGTGATGTTGTTCTGTTTGCAGATGACACTTCTCTTATTTTTAAAGTAGACAGGAATAGACAAGATTTTGACGACGTAAACAGTGCACTCTCAATGATTACGGATTGGTTTACGGCAAATAACCTCGTACTTAATGCCAAGAAGACAAAGTGTGTAAAGTTCGCCTTACCGAATGTTAGAAATCTTGGTCCAAACATCGTCTTAGACAAAGAGGTGCTTGAAACCGTAGACTCGACAGTTTTTTTGGGCATAACAGTAGATGCTAAACTTCAGTGGGGCTCACACATATCAAGCCTAGCGGGAAGGCTCAGTTCGGCCGCCTATGCCGTTAGAAAAGTAAGACAATACACTGACGTTGAAACAGCTCGGTTAGTTTATTTTAGTTATTTTCATAGCGTTATGTCCTACGGCATTCTGTTGTGGGGCAAAGCCGCTGATATTCAAAATAATTTTGTTCTTCAAAAGCGAGCTGTTCGAGCAATTTACCAACTGGGTGCTAGAGTGTCTCTAAGAGATTTTTTTAAAGATATCGGTATTCTCACGGTGGCATCGCAATTCATATTCGCTAACATCTTATATATTGGGCAAAATATACACTTATACACTAAAAACAGTGATATTCATAATATTAATACTAGAAATAAGGATAAACTACGTGCTCCCTTTCACCGGCTTCATAAGGTTCATAACTCATTTGTTGGGCTTGGTATAACCTTTTATAACAAGCTTCCCTCTTCTTTGTTAGATTTACATTTTAGTGCGTTTAAAACCAAAGTAAAATCCAACCTTTGTTCTAAGGCATACGAGTACTATTCTATTAACGACTACTTTAGTTTAAACGATAAGAATAGTTGGTCGCTGTGATTAACTCAGGACAATGTTTGTGTTCTTTCACCAGAATTAGCTTACCTACTGACAGGTTGTATGAATTACATTCATATACTCAATTGTTTATTTTATTAGACTCTTTAAATAATTTTATTGTTTTCAACACACTTGCTCATAAAATGGCTATAATTTCACTGCAATTAGGCACATAATGACACCTATTATCAAACTGTGACTTTTTCATTACTATTATTCACTAGTGAGTTATAGAATTGGTTGAGTTGCTTTGTTCTTGGTGAGTTATAGGTTGTTTTTCTGTGATGTGTTCGATGATGATGATGATGATGATGATGACGATGATGATGACGTTGACGATGTCGATGATGATGACGATGACGATGACGATGATGATGATGATGATTTTGTAGTATTATTTTCTTCGCAAGTGTGTTGAAAAACGTCGTATGATACACGTGTGTATTGATGATTATCGTCCTCGGCTCTCTTAAGACCCTCGCCTAACTAACACCAACGTTACACACTTGTACCATAATGTACTATTACTATTGTATTGTACAGAATCAAGTTCTTCTAACTTAACAGACAGCTGTGCTGCTGGGGAGTTTGTTGCGCCACTTCTTCTTCCCAGCTAAAGCACTAGGAAGTGTCGAAGGGTGGGCGTTTTTGGGGGGACTGTCTTATGTTTTCTTCTTTTTTTTTTGACGTTCGAAAAGTGCTGAGTCTCAGCCTAGTTTGAATAAATGACTTTTGATTTTGATTTTAAATATGTATTTAATGTCTAAAAAAGAAATACGAAGACGAAGATGCAGACTAAGTAGTGGGCGGAAGCTAATTAAAGAACTGTCGAAGTTTTTTCAAGGAATTATCAGTTGATAGGTAGCTTCTTAAAATCAGTAAATGCAGTAGTAGCAGCCCTAGTAAATTGTATGTCACATAACAAAGAGGACTATACGCGTCGTGTTATATACTGCAGAATGTTGATCTGATAACGATCTCGAATAATTCTTGTGTTTAATGGATTGACTACACATTGAACACATTCCGTCTTATTACATAACACGATCTTACTTTAAACCGAACCTAAGCCTTCGCTACAGTTTTTGTGTTCCGAACTTTATGTCGACTTCTCCTTTTTTTCCTCTTTCTCTTCTCTTCGTTTTCTTATTGTTCTTAACACGAAATTGACAACCTTAAACCGGCACTAAGTTGTTAGTTTTGTAAAAGGTTAGACATAACTTTATAAAATACATAAATATTAAAATACATAATTAATATATAAATGAAATACGGATTACTCAGTGATCTACTCGTAGCTAGGGGAGCAGTGATTCACCCTACAATTCGTTGTATGTACCTACACCATGTAAATAATTATGGCATACTTTGTAAGTCCCTCATGTACTACTACTATAAAACCTTATATTATTTCAAAAACAGGCTCGATGGTTACCATGCATTTTAGCCAGGCATTCGATATTATAAATTATATTGTTTTGATTCATACTTTTTAAAGCGTTATTTTTCAGTTCTTTGAATATACTTTTTTACTAGTAAAACCGTTTTTTTTTAAACCAATTTCATCACAGCAAATAAATGTAATTTAAAATCAAAATGAAGTTGGAACACAACTAAATACCACGTCATAAAACGATATAATCTCGATGCAAATCCAGTTTAAATTACTTACAGTACAAGAGTTAAGCTTTGATGTGTAGGTAATGCATTTAATATGGGTTCATTTCACTGGCTTTAGATTTATTGTGTTTGTTAAACTAGCTCTTGGACTAGTTTCAATGCTATTGGATTATATATTTTGTATTCAGAAATGAAAGGAGAGATGGACCTCGTTGTTCTTCATAAAATGTGTGGGGGATGCCAAATTGTTGGTCAACGTAGGTACACGTTGAAGTATTGCAGTGCAGTGGTGGCCCAGTGGTGACCACCACTTACAAGTTGTAGGTCGTAGGTTCGAACCCAGTTAGGCGCTTTAATTTGTGCAAATAATTTCATCACCAATGGTTTAAAACGGTGAAGGAAAACATTGTGAGGAAACAGGCAGGACCTAGAACCAAAAAATCGAAGATACGAGTATGTGACATTTAATACCAACCCGCACTGGGCCCGCGGGATGTCTGTGTACCAGCAATGGGAACATTATTGGCTGAGTATACATTAAATTATTTAATTAATCAGCTGATTTGAGATTAATTACAGGTCTGACTGTCAAAGACCGCATAGTTTTTCAGAAATTATGGGAATAAATAAAACATTCAATTTAAAAAGGTTACCCTGCAGGTATTAAATTTCGGAGAGTATGCCATACTATTTTCCATACAAGACATTATACGACGATACCGCGGGGTTTCGCGATTGTATTAGAAATGCAAACCCTGCAACCAGTTCCGTGGTTACGACAGGGGCGCACTCGACATGCTTCGCTTTTTAAATTATTAGTTATTAACTTAGACAGTAATAAAATTACCAGTTGTTTCCATAATCAAACCAGATGTTTTGATAATAAAAAAATTAAATCGATGTAGACAGGTGTACTGTAAATCAGAGACAATTTTTTTTTCATACAGGAGTTGGGCATTTATTCATCATCATCAGCCTATAATGTTCCCACTGCTGGGACACAGGCCTCCTCTCTGTGAGAGGGATTGGGCCGTAATCCACCACGCGGGCCAAGTGCGGGTTGGTAGATGTCACATGTCTTCAAATTTTTGGTTCGACATGCCGGTTTCCTCACGATGTTTTCCTTCACCGTTTTGAGAGCAATGGTGATGAAATAAATGAAATGGGAATGAAAGAAATGGGCATTTATTCGTGAAAGGAATATTATGAGATTAATTTAATAATATATTACGGAACTAAGTTTCTCGGAAATTCCAAACATTTTTATTAACACTTTTCTGTTCCAGACTCCGATCGTTCTTTTTAGCTATTACCTACGTGGTCTCTTTCCACTGTTGATATTCGGCAAAAGCTTTATTAAAATGGAAACACAAGTAATGCATTTAAAAATAATATCATGTGGTTTTCCCAAATTAAAATACAATTAAAATGACATTACAGAACTTCTGTATTTTTTCAATAAAGATAAGTCGTTTATTTGCCATTTAAAGATAAGATTCGATAAAAATGAAATGAAAGTGCGAATTGCCAAAATCAAATTAAAGAGCCCTCAAGTGTTTAAATTGTTTCATTCACAGATAGGTAGTTACGGTTTTTTCTACGGATCATTATGTATCAATTTTCTTTAAGGATTTTATAAGGAAAACTAACAATTAAAGCTATGCTTAGAAAAAACTAATCGCAGATGATGATTAATTGCCCATTGATATGATTTTGCAATAAGCACTTAGGTAGTGGTTTGAATTTTCCTCTTTTCCTAATGAATCGCATTTTTCTCGAAAAACAAGTGTGATTGTTTTATCATACAATCGTACTTATGCATCGAGAAAAATACGACTGTTTAGTAAAACGAGATATAACGCTTGTTTTACCAAAATATTGTAGGTAATTTAATTACAAAGTAATTTAAAAAAAAATACTGTTATTTTCTAATTTCCGCATTGGAAGTCCGATCACTTAATGCGAATTATTTATGTAAACATTTTCTAAACATTCTTATTTTGAGGACATGTGTCTATTGTCTACAGCTAAATCCTGTTGTAGAAGGCTATGTTTGTCGTTTTTTAATCCGTTATAGTAACTTTCTTTTTTCGCAGCTATAGTAACGCACCTGAGGCGTTAATATGAAGCACTAGTTCTGCCGCAGTTTCGATCGCGTGGAAGTTCAAGCAAACAAATAAACTATCCACATTTAATATATTAGTGTAGTATAGACTTTTTTCTTAAAAAAAATATGCTGTAGCAAAGAGAGACACAGGTAAAAGCCCTGACAGCTGCCAAGTGGATCTATATGGATCCGACGCAAGCACAAATATTGCAAATATTTAACTGTCAGGGCTTTTACCGGTTAATTATATGTATTATTCTGTACTTACCAGTATCTAATGATGAGTACTGATTATGTTTGTTATATAGCATAAGTGATTTATAAAATTATAATGTTTTTTGTAGGTTGTTTTTTTATGTTCAGTTCGCTGTACTTAACTGTTAATCTAAGTTGCATATTCTGCTACTAATATTATAAATTTGAAATTAAGTTTTGATGTTTGGATATTTGGATGTTTGTTACTCAATCACGCAAAAAACGGCTGAATGGTTAAGGATGAAATTTGGCACAAAGATAGTTTACAACTTGGGTTAACACATAGGATACTTGTACCCCGGTAGTATGTTCCCGTGGCATAATTTCCGAAGTCAACGCGGGCGAACCCGCCGGCAAAAGCTAGTATATTATACTTTTGGTAATTTCACATGTACTATGCTTTCCAGCTTGTCTTAATTTAGAAAGGAGCTACTTATTAGTTTTTACTGGTCACCAAATTGATTTTTGCTTCCAAAAATCCCTTCATTAATTATTGTGCTTACCTTGGCACCTCCCTGAATACATCCCTGGAATAATCACAGTACATTGACCGCACTACTGCTCTGTAGCGTAATTTAATCCTACTTTCCCGAGCATTGCACTCTACCACTCGACCGGTCGAGCAAACCAGTGCTAGTACTGCTCTGCTAGATTAGCATATCTGTGATAGTTTTTTTTTTTTTAATGATATGCCTACCGAGGCTAATCAAGTACTGCCAGGGTTGCGAGTTGTTCGAAAGAGATACCATGGCCCCTGGAACACGGGCAACTGAAGGAACAGGGGTGGGTTTTAGTCAGTAAAAGTCTGACACGCCCTCCCGCTCCACCCAGAGCGGCAGAAAATATTTGATGATTACTCAACCAAAAAAAAACTTATCAATTAGGCAGTAATTAAGGACAGGCAATTAAACGATTATATAATAAAGCGATATCGTTTGCTAGTTGTTTCCGTTGTGGAAAGTCCCGGTCATGTTTAATATCTAGTTACTAACCTAATTAAAAAAATACATGGCAAAATGTGGGGTCTGCCTTACCCTTAGGGAATTATAGGCGTGATGTTACGTGTTAATTAGAATAAGAATATTTTTTTTTTGGGTATTTTCTTTTGCCAGCGGCTTCGCCCGCCTGGTGCTCGGAAATTATCCTACGAACGTACTATTAGAGATAAAAAATATCCAAGTTACAGACTAAACTATCTATATGTTTGCCTTTAATCTAAATCCGTTCAGCCGTTTTGCGTGATTGAGTAATAAACATCTAAACATCCAAACTTTCGCATTTATAATGTTAATAATGAGTTAAATAAGATAAAACATTTTTACAAAAAAATTAAACCGCCGAAAAAACTGAAAAGAAAAAATAAATAAACCTATCCTATAAATAATTATCAAAATCGGACTACTCTGTAAGCAGTTATGCGTGGTTTTACATTACAATCAGTGAGTGAAGAATCAATCATTCCTGTTTTCCTACCCTTAGGGTTAGAATTTTTTTTCCAAATTTACAGGGACCAACTTCAGGGTATACCCTTTCCAATAAAAAAGAATTATCAAAATCGAACTACTCTGTAAAAAAGATACGCATGGCCATTCATAAAAAAAAAATACGCGTCGAACTGAGTAACCTCCTCCGTTTTTTCGTCGGTTGAAAATAGGATTTACCTAATTAATAAACTGACCGTACCACCGCCATATCGCCTCTGTCTAAACACCGCATTATTTTGTAACCCTTCAATGACTAAGTTATCGAAGTCTCGTTCTCGTTACTCTACAAAAAAAACACAAAAACCTCCATTTATTGTTAAAAATCTAGGTGTGTGTTAACTTGTTAAGGTCATCGAATTCAATGGTCTAATTTTGTTTGGGTTTTACCACAGTATTGAGCAAACTGCGTTTATAATATATTCTTAGAAATTAGACCAGAAGTGACTTTTTTTAAAAATAATTTTAGAAATACCTACAGGAAATGGTTCAAATAAACGAATGAAACCGACAACAATTTAATATAAAGAACCGAATAACAAATTAACTTAACAAAAAAATACACTCCTAACTGAACTAACAAATTATGGCGCGAACACAGACAATAATTTAAAAAGATGTAACCGACAGAGTGACGACCTAACGATGTTGTTCCCACGGCGGCTCCAAGTGAAAAAAGGGCCGGTGCTAGTGCCGCACCGCCTTATATAGGTCTTCCCCCTCTTCATATCTTCCTATCTTCTACAATATGATAAACTTGCGTTTGTAAGTTGGATCTGTGAAATTCCTATTAACAAAATTAATTTATAAGGTTTTTGTTTTTTGACGTTTTATTTTCAAATGACAGTTCAGGGATTTATATTCAGTGTTCCGCTAGTGCCTTTTGAGGTTATCGTTTCAAGACTAGAAAGAGCTTACCCTTAGGTAACCGCCTACGTATTTTTGCTGGTATGAAATAAATCTAAAAAGATTTATAAAAAATAATGTAGAACGTAATATGATTTTATTAAAGCATCTAATATTATTTTAAAGCCGTTAATTTCATTGAACATAGGTACCTACTTAGGTTAATTTCTCTTTTTTTTTCGAAACATAGTTATTTCAGAAGGCACTAATCAAACGGATTCAAGGCCAAGTGAGAACAGTGGATCAATTGTACGAGATGACGTAACGTGATAACAAATCATTCATTATTGCATTATTGCATTGTGTTCTTTCAATGGAAACATTAGGAGCATCGTAGCATTGGAGATGATATTTTTATTGGTAGTGGTACCAGATAATTTAGTTTAAATGGTTAGGGTATACTTTGGCAATGAAAAAGTGATAGCATGTGCTGTAGTGGTGACTGGTGATACCACTGGTTGGCCTGGTTTTCATTGCCATTTTTAACTTTGCCAAATTACTTGACTCTTGTTTGTTTTCTGTAGGTATCATTTATCGATTACTGAGGGGAACGATCAAAATGAAAATCCACTTCCTTCTTAATTCGCGACTACATTCAAATCAAGTTAAATCTTTCTCAGGAATGTTGTTGTGTATTAAAAATAATAATAAAAATATCTTGAAGCAGAAAGATCCGCTTACGAAGTAGGTCGGTTGAAATTGATTTGAATACCTAATATTTGTTAATTACAAGACATAAACAAATCTGATAAAACCAGACAGGCTAACTTTGATAATTATTTAGACATTTTGGTCCCATAACAATTGGCATGTTATTGCAATATTGTTAATTTAATTGCTCACTTGTAATTGTAAACAAGCGTTCGTCGTAAGATTTTGTAAGAAAAACAGTTAATTTACAAAAAGGTCATTATACAAATCGTTTTATAATAATTTCCCGTCGGAAAATTTTATTTGAACGCACATTATGGATATATGCAAACTATATGATACTTAAACTAAGTAGATCGCTTCGGCAAGTGAACAGAAACAGAAATCCGGCTTGTGCATTTTTTTTTCTTATTTATTAGGCAGAACGTTTCAGCGCCGCGGTCAGTTAACGTCGACTCGGTTTCCCGCGCAGTGATCTGTCAACCTGTTTGACAGCGGTTTCGGCGGGAAAGCATTTCTTAAACCCCACGTCTGTCTCTGTGGTCTCGTGTCGAATTTATGTTATACGTTGCGCTTTAACGATCCAGTTGCTTTTTATGCATCGCGTTCAAGGTTTTTACCACGCACCTCTCGGTTATTTTCATTTAATTCTCAGTATTGTGTGAAACTGATTAAATGTCATTTGGAAGTAGAAAAATGGACAAGGAAAAGTGTTGTTATGATAATTCAGCGTTTGTGTTGACTGAGAAAAATGTTTGGATGCAAAATGAGGTACGTACGAAACATAATTATAAGTTTTATTTTTGGCAAGTGTTTTTAAAAACAGTTTATTAAGAAATAGGTAATATCTTAATTAACTCCAAATAAAAAAGTTACTCTATAGGTTTATCTTTAAAGGTTTATTTTTTTTTAAGTTTTAAACGCACATCAAACGTGTCCTTATCAAAAAAGTAAAAGCTAGTAGCTTCTGACGTTTCGTAAGTGCCCATGCAGGTTTATATGAAATAAAAATATTTTGATTTTATCTAAAAAGGTAAAAAAATATCTGTAAGTAAACTAAAATATGTGTCCATTTTAAATTACTAAGCTGATCATAAACAAGTCTGTTACTATTTTAATTAACATTTTAGCAACGCAAGGATGTTCTATGATTAAATTCTTTCAGCCTTGTGAGTAACCGAGGCGTAACCACTATCGATATAAAATTACTTGTAAGTGCATGTACCTAAATTAAACTAAAAATTTTCTACATTGTTTATGTTAGAATGTTGTTCCTTGGTGGCAGAATGAGGCTCTTTGTTGCGATTATCGCCATCTTATATCGTCACAATCATAAAAAACTACGTTTATTATGATTGCTAGTTTAACTGGTATTTTTTACACTATGTGATAAGAGAAACGGAAACATGCAACTAAGTACCCACAGTAAAAGTGTATTATTTTAAAGTATTTTATGTTTAAGTACTACAGATAATATTATAAAAAGGTAAAGTTTGTGAGTTCAAGTATGTAGGAAGTCGCTCATTGGCAAGAAGGGATGACATAACTAAAAAATCTGCAATTTTTTGTTTAGTATACAGGTGGACACGGCAAATTGCACTATTTTTGCTACAAGAAACGACATTACGCTAAGCCTAAAAAAAAACAACCGACTTCCTAAAAACACTAGAAAGTGAAAAATAACTTTAATTTCGGAAGGCGGTGACAATAAATTAATTAAATACATATCGAAAGTCACCGACTTCCGAAATTAACGTTATTTTTCACTTTCTAGTGTTTTTTGGAAGTCGGTTGTTTTTTTAAGTTTAGTCGGTTGTTTTTTTTTTTTAAGTTTCTTTTTTTCACTTTTTAGTTATTGTAGGTACCTACCCAACACCAATTCGAAATTTCATCATCCTTGGGGTTAAAACAATGCACATTTATGCTATAGCAGCAATCTCGGTTAATTTTGTCATTTTTCGAAGAGTTCCGTTGTCTGTCTCCGAAACGCATCATCCGATCTATATGAAATTTAAATGGAACCATTTCGAAACAAACCCCTTTCGAACAAAAAAAGAATTTTGCAAATCGGTCTTATGACGGAGTTATGCCCGAACCTCCACCTAACTCCTAACCGTTAGAGTTGTACCTTCCTTCATCAGCTCAGCGTCATGAGATGATGATGACCATACGCAAATGTCTCAATAGCTTTAGAAAATATATGAAAAACATTGTTAATACCTACAAATTTTGAGGGTTGCCCTCGATTTCCCTGGGATTCCATCATCAGATCCTGACTTGGTCCCAATGGGACCACCTCAGGAGTATACTCTTTCAAATAAAAAAAGAATTTTGAGAATCGGTCCACAATTGGGAGAGAAATCGATGAACATGCATAAAAAAAACATACTGTGGAACATAAATATAATTTAAAAAAAAAACATCTGTGGAGCTAGAGAGGTTTTAACTTCATTCTCGCTGCACTCTTATCGTTGCTTATAAACTTATCATCATCATACCCAAAAAATCCTCTTTTTGAATTATGTCAATGTTCTCGTAAATGAACGAAGTAATCTTCGAAACGTCAGATGCGATTCCGAAAATTCTTTCAATAATGGGAAGCTGCAGTATTGCCGCGTGTCTTATAAGTCGCGGGCAGAAGTTCGTTATTGACCGAAGAATACGGTCAATGGAATCATGTTGAGGTTCAATTCGTGTCATGATAATTTACCTAATAATAGACAGACAATTTTCTGATTTTTCAAAAAAAAAATTTCGTCGTTGGGAATCATGAATAAGATATTCTATGAGATGTGTAACGTGTAACTCTATTGTGATAAGTACCTACCTAAATACCATAAGGAATATTTTATGTTGAAATGTAGGGAAAAAACCTTTTAACAGTTTTCTACTATGACACAAATACCCATTGTAGGTTAGTTCATGCAGGGCAATTCTACCTTCTCTAAATTACAGAAATATTATTTTAAAAAGTAAAGATTAATAAACTGTTAGAAAAAGTGCAAACAATGCTTGTTTTTCATTGGGTGTTTACTATCTATTAATTAAGTATGTCGCAGTCGGGTAATTAGTCTTGAATTCAACTTTTTGTTGATTTATTGAGATAATTTCATGCTATTCGTGCAATGATCGAGTTTCTTTTTTGATTGGACGATGCATTATTCATTTATGCCTCGTTAGTATCAAATTGTGCTAGATAGTGACCTCGATGCGCTCGCCAATGGCTCCCATGTGAAACACGCGATAAAGTGAAAATTCTTAGGTCGATCATAAACTGTTTTCTTAATTAATTTGTCGTGCGAATGGTAGCCAAAGCCATGATATGAAACCACACATTTAAAAAATCTAACGAATAATGCCTAACAGAAACTGAATGTCAACACCGAAATTTATAAAAAAAAAAAAAAAACTAGTGCACTTTACAAAAAAAAGCAAAATACGTTATATACCTAACAGTGAAGTGCTGAGTTTTAATTAATAATTAACTGTCCTGTTACTTCACATCGACAATGCGGCATCAGCAATAACTTTAATTATCATTGAATGTTAATTAAAGATTTTTGACAGATTCGTGTCCAAATTCAGTAATCGAATTTTTACACCCATGGCACGGAGAGGGTTAAGTGTGGCTCATTTTAAAAGCACTCTATGCATACCTATTCGACCTAGATTTCGACCTAGTTAATTTTATTCTACAACAATCTAGCCAGTACAGGGTAACATAACAGTATCGTAATCATTAATATTCTAGTTATCCTAGATAATACTTGTGTACGTAGGTATACAAGACTATATTTAGGATCCATAAATCCCACCACGAATTTATTAATAGTCGATATAAAATATCGCGGTGAGATCTTTTCGCGCACTAGCTGTTTGTGTTCCCAACTTCCCACTGCTGAGACTCCAGGCCCAGTGCAGGTTGGTAGGTGTCACAAGTCTTCAAATTTTCGGTTTTAGGAAATGCCGGTTTCCTCAAGACGTTTTCCTCCACGGTTTTGAGAGCAGTGTTGATGAATATGATGTATTATCATTCCATTCATCATTTTCATTAAAAATTGTGCAACTCTCGACATATTTTTCATATTATTTTATTCGATTACGAGAACATTAGCAACGTATGGGACGTAAAAAGCTTAATTCACACTCATAGATCCTTTTATTATATTCGGCAAATAAAATAAATCAAACCGGAATATTACGAAATCTTAAATTACCTACGTCTTTTACTGCCTCCAAACAAGCACATCCTCTTTTTTTTGTGTACATTCAAGTCTCGCTCCGACGAGACTGTGCGTCGCATGCGCATTCATTTTGAAATAAGAACAAGACAGGACGTTAGTAGCAGTGGTCTCAGATGTTCCCGTGGGAGAGTTGTATGGCATTAAGGCAGTTTGTGACGTACAAAAAAATCTTTTAATATAAAAAGAGTCTTAATATTTCATATGACGGAAGTACTTAAGTGTAGCAACTATATTAACTATCTTTTTGTTTTAATGAAGGGGAGTGGTAACGGCCCGACTTACGACTTACGGTCGTGGGTTCGAACCAAGGCAGGCGCTTCACTTTCTGTGAATAATTTCATCACCACTGCTCCAAACCGGTAGAGAAAAACATCGTGAGGAAACCGGCATGTCCTAGAACCAAAATTCGAAGACATGTGGCATCTATAACGTGACCATTTATTCTTTGACTCAAAACGGGACATTGGTTTAGGTATTTGGGTTAAATAACAGGTAGTCAATTTAAAAACAAACACTTTTTTAAAGATAAACGAATAAGTATTTCGCTTATAAGTTAACATTGAACGGATACTTGTGTTTCGGCATCTTAACTTATGATTCCAAAACAAAAGAAGTTTAATTATTTAACAGGTACACGAACATCCAACAACAACAAAATAAATATCGAGAAGTGGGCGATAGAAAAATCTGTCAACCATAGGGTATTTCCAATTTATTAAAAACTATTTTAACGTCTTGAAGATTGGGACGAGATTATTAACAGAAAAATAAAAATTAATTGATTTATATCCATTTTCTCAATTCAAAACGCTTATGCTAAAATTAGTTTAGGATACAAAAGGGTGTTGAGCAGGGCGACCCGCTCTCCCCGGAATTATTTACAAGCACTCTTGAAGAGATATTTAGAACACTGGCAGCCTTATGGACGACCAAGGGCATTGAAGTCGGCAGTAAGAGGATAACAAACCTCCGTTTTGCCGATGACATTGTCATTTTTGCACAGCACAGCAAGCCTCAAGGTTGGACTCGCGATGAATCGGTCTAAAACAAAGTCATGCCATGACCAACAGTACTAAGCGTAGGGTCGAGGTAGATGGGCAGGAAATATAGTACGTTGATGAGTACATCTACTTGGGCCAGTTAGCTTCTTTCGGCAACAGACAAGAAAAGGAAATTGTTCGCCGCATCGAAAATGCCTGGAGAAGCTACTGGTCCATGAAGACGCTAATGAAGGGCGATCACCCGATTTTCCTGAAGCGAAAACTCATCGAAATGTGTATCCTGCCCGTCCTAACCTACGGTGCTCAGACCTGGGTGCTTACTCTGGAATATAATTCCGATAGATCGACATTGGAATTATCTGTTAAACGTCAGGGATTGGTCGGACTCACTGAGTTTAGCCAATCCCTGACGTTTGACTGACAATTCCAATGTCGATCTATCGGAATTATATTCGAGAGTAAGCACCCTGGTCGCTCACCGAGTCGCAAAAGTTCCGCCTTGGGGTTTGTCAAAGAGCAACTGAGCGCAGCATTTTAGGCGTTAAACGAATCGACCGAATACGAAACACCACCCTGCGCTCGAAAACTGGAATCTCAGACGTAGGCAAAAAGGCTGCCAGGCTAAAATGGGACTGGGCGGGTCACACTAGTCGCATGCACAGTGACCGCTGGGCAATTGTCGCCACACAGTGGGTGCCTGAGGATGGACGGCGTCGCCGAGGCCGGCCCAAGAAAAGGTGGCGTGACGACCTAGACGCGTATTGCAAGGACTGGATCGAGGAGGCCCTGGAAAAGGATGCTTGGAAGGATTTGGGGGAGGCCTTTGCTCAGCAGTGGGACAGTGTAGGCTAAATGAAAAAAATAAAAATAATGCTAAAATTTCTTTTTCGTTGTTTTGAATTTACTGCCAAAACGCTTCTTCCGATGACATTTTTAACACGTGACCAGACGTGACGTCAGATTTCAGATTTGTGTAAACGGCACTGGTAAAAATAATTTATGTGGCGCAGTTTTAGAAGTATTTGTGCACAGAGGCACCGCACCGCACACCAGTAATACCATTTTCCATATATTAACAAGCTTGTTAATATTATAACCTTGACATTCCCTTGTTTTACAACTACTTTAGTTTACACAAAGGTGATGTCACATTTTTTTTTTTGGGTGGTAAATCGTCCAATAACTTCTCCCGCTCTGGGTGGAGCAAGAGGGCGTGTCAGACTTTTACTGACTAAAACCCATGTGTTCCCACAGTAGCCTGTGTGCCAGGGGCGGCGGTATCTCTTTCGAACAACCCGCCAAGTGATAAAAATGTCATATTAAGGAGCGTTTTGGCGGTAGATTCAAAACAACGAAAAATGTGTTTGATTTAAATCGTTTGTAATTGAGAAAGTGGATATAAATCAATTTATTTTTCTGTTACATATTTCGTCCCAATCTGCAAATTAAAATACTTTTTAATAAATTGGAAAATACCCTATTAGTCAACAAAGCGCAAGCGATGACGTCTTGGCCACTCTCGGCTATCGTCGTGTCGACCGACGACGCGGTCTCGCTCTTGCACACCGTTCGCGTCCGGCCGGCTCGACTACTCAAATTTTCGCGCAGTTTCAGAAAACGGGACATTTTTGCGTCCCAGAGTCCATTTCGGGGACACCGGGACTCTTTATTATAAAAAGGGACAGTCCCGTTCAAAACGGGACGTCTGGTCACGTTAGGCATCTACCAACCCGCACTGGGCTCGCGTGGTGAATTATGTGCCATTCCCCCTCGAAGAGAGTTGGCCTATCCCATCAGTAGGAATAATATAAGCTGATTATTGTATTAAAGCAATCGTGTAGAAATATCCTTTAAAATCTCTCGGATTTTGATTGAAATTTTGGTAGGTACGCAATTAGGGTGCCGATGCCGGTTACATTAAGTTTCTATTTATTTAAACATTTATGCACACACATATAGACAGTCATGAAGAAAGAAACAGAAAAATACGTTCAAGGTAATAATATTTATTTCTACAGAAATCTCTTCCAGTACACCTTGCGATAGGAGAGAAGTTAACAGAGATGTAGACAACGCGTGTAATAAACTAATAACAGTAGAAGGGAAAACATAAAATTACATACATACAAACATACATACATACTTCTAAAATAAATATCACTAAAAGAGTTGTATCACTAAAGTAGTTTGTAAAGTAAATGATTGGCATCCCAAACACTGGAATGTAACGTATTTAACAAGAGGTTGTTTTCGTGAAAGTTATGTCAGCAAATGTCTTTGTTGTCGCAATGTTTGCTTTAATGAGATTTCTGTCAGAATTGACAATACTCCATTGTGATAGATGGTTACCTCTTACTTGCTTAGATTTTCGTTTGATTCTACATAAGATGATAATCATAATAGAATCTACATTTACACAATTTCTATGTTTAGATTATGCTAATAAAGTAAGTAAAGTAGGTAGCCCCACATAATGCTTATAGCATTATGTGGGGCTACCTACAAACTGGGTGATTAGGGATGCTGGGGCGAACCGGGACGAACCTTTAATATGGACTTTAACGTTGAAATGATGTGGTTTGTTGCTAACAAGGGCAATTCATCGTTAATTATAAAACACTAAACACATTGAAGTTCTTTTTGGCTTCAAAAGAAGTATATTATTTCAATGTTAAAATCCCTTTTAAAATTGCGTCCCGAACCACCCCTGCATTCCTATTCAACCCGTTTAACATAGATTTAGAAATAGTATATTTAAACGAAAATAGAAACGGTGTTTAGTTCTGGGTTTAGGTCTAGGTATCTAAACCTAGGTATATAAACTACTTAACCTTCGTCTAAAATTTAATGAACCATCCATATTTAAGTATCCATTCATTGCCCAATAATTGACCTAACATATTATAATAAATGCAAACCCAGAAAATGCTTGCAACAAGTCGTGGCAGTTGCTAAGTTTCAAGATCTTAGGTGAATAAGGTGATCTTAGGGTGTTCAAAGATTTTCTCGCCGAAATCCAAGAATCTAACCACCTTTCACCTCTGCCCAGTACTGAAGAGATATCTCAAATTGAGATTTTTATTTGCCCGTGCAACTTTATTGCACAAAACTTATATCAAATTGCACTAGAAAATATAACCCGTCAAATAAACACGAAATAGGTAACAATATTTTTTATTTATATCTGTAGAATAACATACTTTTTCAAGAAAAACCCTACAAACTTAGTACACAAAATTAAGGATAGTAAATCCTTTTACTTTGAAATTGCAGTCCTTTTTCGTGAGACACACAATACTAGTAGGTACCTGAGCCTTTTTTTCCGAATAAACTAATTTCAATAATATTTGCGGAGAGGTCTAGAAGGTAGCTTAGGATACTGAAAAAAAAAGGCTACCACAGGCAGGCGCGACGCGATAGCAACTTCTTGGAAATTGATATACAATTATTATCACAGACGCATCGCGGTGTTACACCGCGCTGGTCTGCTGGAACCTTTTTATCATTTTCAGCCTCGGAAAAACTAAACACGAAACGAAAGGTGTTTTCAATAGCGTAGCTTAAAAATGATTATAACCATACAGAATCGGGGCCCTGGTATGTATAGAGTCACCAAGCGTAGCTTAATCTGACCGATTGACCCGCGTGGCAGTTTTTACTTAGCCACAGGCCCCTTAATTTCAGAATCCGCCAATAACGAACCCATCTTAGTATAATTTAAATATTGACCACGTGTTCATTAGATTCTTCAAGTTCAACGTGAGAAATGAGTCAGCCTGATGACGCCTTTATAATTGTTCTGAAAAGGAAACATTATTTAATTTAATGATCTACAATTACTGTCACCTCTAATTACAGTAGCGATGAGTTAGTAGTTTTCTGTAGGAAACCAACATAACCTACTTATAAATCTTCACAATTTTCCATGCATTTTTGGTTCGCCCACGTTTTCATTTCGGTTCAATTTCAGATTTTCTCTACGTGATGTATAATGAAAATCTTATGACCTTGCCTTGGTACTTATATGAAACTAAACCTTGAAAGTATATCTGCCAGGGATGCGGGTTGTTCGAAAGAGATACCGTGGCCCCTGGCACACAGGCAACTGAGAGAACACGGGTGGGTTTTAGTCGGTCAAAAGTCTGACACACCCTCCCGCTCCACCCAGAGCGGGAGAAGTATTTTGATGATTACCCACTCTGAAAAAAAAACCTTAAAGTATATTAAATAAACCAATCAATCTACGTAGCCTTTTCCCAATTATTTTGGTTTCGGCTTCCAATAATAACCGGGCGCAGCTGAATACTATTCACCTCCGAGGGAAAAAGAGGGGTGTTACACATGTAGCATATGTATCAGTGTCTGTTTGTTACGTTGTAGCTCCCAAACGGCTTAACCGATGCTGTTTTGTCTGAGGGGTGACTTATTCGAGAGTGTTCTTAGATATGATGCAAGAAAATCTAAGCAATCGTTTGAATTTTAACAGCTCTTTTCTAGTTGAGGGGTTTGGTCTGATCGAGTCCTAATTTGGTATTGTATTACTTTAATGATATTAGAAGAACAAAGCAACCTTGAACTGGTGCTGCAGAACCGCCTGGAATTTGCAGAATACCTAACTATCTCACCAACAAACAACAGAAGTACCTATCGTGGTCTCGATGAATAGTTTCTAAGCGATCACTGAGCAGGGTCTGATAGAGTAGCGACACAAACTTCTGGGCTTTTAAAATTTTAAATTGTTATTTGTTTTACATACAGCGACTGCCTATGTGACCTCGACACCCCAATTAATACCAGAATAATATTAAAATAAAGTGAAATAATTCATTACACCGTTAAGTGACGTGTTAAAATATCAGCTGCGTTGTACTAAACTGTATTGTTATAATACAAGTGCAAAAATAACACTGCAAATATAACAAAAGATGTTTTTATAATGCACCACCGTGATTAATTATGAATGTACAACATGCAAATTATAATGTTAACCTACAGCGTGATGTTTTTCAGTACCTTTACCAGCAGAGTATAAAAAAGATGCTGTCAAATGCTGGCACTGACTGGACTTATATTTGTCGTTGGGCACGCCACGATTGCGGCGGTAAGTCCCCTCTTTGAGGAGTGGCTTGAGAGGCGACACGGCGTCCTCACCTTCTGCCTGACGCAGGTCCTCACATGACACGGCTGTTTCGGGAGGTTCCTGTTTCGTATAAGGCGGAAGGAAACGCCCGGGTGTTTTCACTGCGAAGATCGCCTTGAGGACACGGTGGAGGTATGCCCGGCTTGGGCGGAGCATCGCCGTGTCCTCGTGGAGGCGATCGGCTGGGGCGATCTCTCGTGTCCGACCCTGGTCCAGGCCATGGTACGGAACGAGAGTGCATGGGTAGCCGTCACCTCCTTCTGCGAAGCAGTAATGCTCGCGAAGAGGAAGGCGGCACACGTGAGGAAGAGGCAGTATATGCACTCTCACGGCCTTAGTCGCCGCAGGAGACGCCCTGGGCGTCAGGAATCCCAGGCTGATTTCCGGCCACCGTAGACAAGGGCTTGCGGACGACGAGTAATGAGTAGGTCGCTGTCTGGTAAGGACCAATCCCGGGTCGACGGCACGTTGTGTTTCACGCGCGCCTCAAGGAGATGTCAGAACCAACCGGCGGGGTCCGCAAGGGTCGATGCCTGTCAGGGGTGCGGGTTGTTAGAAAGAGTTATCGCCGCCCCTGGCACACAGGCAACTGAGGGGAACACGGGTGGGTTTTAGTCAGTAAAAGTCTAACACCTCCTTCTCCACCCAGAGCGGGAGAAGTTATTTGATGATTTTCCACCCAAAATTTAAAAAAAACATTGTCGTCACAATCATGATCTGATCACGATTATGGCTGAACTTTAAAAGAGATATTGACCCTTGAGTTTGTTTCGCCATTTCTTCTAGTAGGGGTGTATTATAAGTAGTCAGATAGGAAATGTCGACTCCATCTAGCTTATTTTTTTAATATGACGTGTAAAAACGTTAATTTCGTTTCATTTCACTATTTTTCTTGATATTCGTGTTGGTATAGCGCAGCGCTTTCTGCTGCGCTGTTGTAATAACCAAAAAACAATAAATTACAACGTATATACACTCGAGAGCAATGAATCCGGGTCACTTAAAGAATCCTAAAAATCTCGGAAACTAAAAATGCTAGGTTAATGCATTAAATTGTATTTAATAGACAATGTAATACTCCTTAAATGAAGGTATTAAAACTTCTTAGTTATTGTAAAGTTATATCATAAAAAAATCAAATTTGAAAAAGGGCCACTTTCGAAGATGGAACTACGAAATTGCAGCATTTGGTTTTGCTTTTGTTTGTAATCTGTCATTTATGTGGGTACATAAACCATGTTGATAGTGCTCTATATTCATTATTCAAGCTGAAATTATGTCGCTTACGCCTGAAGAATGCACCAGAATACTTACAATGCTGGAAACCGGCCGGAGTCAGCGCGATACAGCCAGGACTGTCGGTGTGTCGCTGTCAACAGTACAAAGAGTTCTCCGACGTTACGAAGAAACTGGTTCTAACCTACGCAGACCAGGAACGGGCAGAACCAGGTGTACCACAGCACGAGAAGACCGATACTTGGTGAACACCATGCTTCGAAATCGCTTTCTCACAGGAACTGAACTCACCAATCAGTTTCGACGCCTCGGAGGAAGTAACCCAAGTGCATGGACAGTAAGACGTCGGCTTGCTGAATCTAACTTAAAACCCCTTAGACCTGCAAATGGCCCTAAACTGGAGCGTGGGCATCGTATTTCAAGACTAAGATATGCCCAGAGCCACGTAAATTGGAGTATTGAAGATTGGTCAAAAGTTATGTTCTCCGACGAATCAAAATTTATGCTCTACAAGCACGATGGAAGACACAGTGTATCGAAGACCAGGGGAAAGATTCAAGCAAGCATGCATCGAAGAAAAAGTAGCCTACGGTGGTGGGTCTGTACTTGTGTGGGCCGGAATTTCTTCTGAAAGTCGCACAGAGCTGGTGATCATAGAAAACGGCTCTTTAACTAGCGTAAGATATGTGGAAGAAATTCTCAATGATCACGTTGGTCCATTTATGGTCAATTTAGGTGAGGATGCTATATTTATGCATGACAATGCCCGACCTCATACAGGTAGGATTGTGAATGACTACCTTCAAGAGATGAACATTACTCGTATGGAGTGGCCAGCGCGCAGCCCGGATATCAACCCGATCGAGCATGCTTGGGACGAGCTAGGCAGATGCGTAAAACAACGAAACCCTCCCCCAATCACGCTTCGTGAGCTCAAAATTGCTCTCACAGAGGAATGGGAGAATATTCCCCAAAATCGTATAAGGAACTTGGTGTACAGCATGCCAAACCGCGTAAACGCAGTAATGGAAGCACGAGGAGGCAATACGAAGTATTAAAATTCAAGAAAATCGTAATAAAGTTCAAAAATTTCATGTTTCCTATTTTTGTTTTAAGGAGAGATCAGCAGTTTTTTTCTTTATGTAATTTTGTGTTAATAAAATGTATTGTGACTCATATTTTTTTTACTTTCATTTAAGGAGTATTACATTGTCTATTAAATACAATTTATTGCATTAACCTATCATTTTTAGTTTCCGAGATTTTTAACATTCTTTAAGTGACCCGGATTCATTGCTCTCGAGTGTATTTCCACCGCCTGTTTATCTTCACTTAGGCATTATTAAAATGTTCCTTACATAAGTAATGATCTTAAAGCAATTACTTAAAACGTTTACATAGTGTTGCTCTATGTACTTACCTATCATACTTAAAGGTAGGTATGTATAATATGTTATGTTAGTATAAATATGTAGATACACTAATTTACATGATCACTATATACCAGTAGTTTTCCGTTTATTATTTACTTTAAATGTTTATGTAAAACTCTATTGTTGTATCTATGTCCTAGGTATCTGTGAAATGAGGTTCTATTCTTTGTAGACGGTCTGAAAATGCTAATACAATGTTTGCCTGAAAATTATTGTCTATGTCTTTATATATTATGTCTGTATGCATTAGAGCAGCTATGTATTAGTTTATGTAATATTTTCGTGACTTCGTTCCTCTTTAGAAATTAAGTAAAATCATAAAAGATCCGAGTTGGCCTGTATGATTACTGAAAAATGCGCAGATTACGCGGGTCTACTCATATTTGTGTGGTCCTTTTCTTTAAAAGACTATTTCAGACACCAAACTTATTAATTGTCCTCACATGATTCTACCAAGTATGTGAGCTCTGAATTTCTTTCGGCCTTTTTTCTCAGATTAATTGGCTATGAAACGCTGACATCGTTTAATTGTAAAAATAAAATCGCTGTGTAAAATTGTATACAACAAACCTACATAAAGAAATTAACTCATTTGTCAATTATCTTGCCAATATAATAAAAAAATATCTGGATGACCGAGCTTTGCTCGGTTTTTCTTTTTTGTTTAATGTTTTCTAAAAATTAAACCATGGGTTTCGGGGGCGATAAATTGATCTAGCTGATCAATTTATCGCCCCCGAAACCCCCTGCATACTAAATTTCAAGAAAATCGTTGAAGCCGTTTCCGAGATTCAAGAGTTGCTCATTTAAAGGTATTAGATAAAACATCAGAACCAGAAACATTTTGTTTATTCAACAAACTTATGGCTACCTACAGTAATTTGTAAACGCGGTTCCCAAATATAGCTTTAAAATTTAACTTATTTACTAAATCCTCTATCCATATAAACGTCGGTACGTTTTTATATGTTTTTCCAATTACCACGCTTAACAACGTTAACAATAACTAGAGTTTTGTTAGCGTAACAGTGTGAACGATGACATTTTCTGCCATCGTTCACACAGCGGAAAATTATCGTAGAAATAATTCAAGATTGTTGTCTAACGCAACCATGCTATTATGGGCACAGAAAATGTTTTTCACGATTGAACTTGGTAGGCATCCCACATAACATTTTTTGCAGTCAAAGATAATTGATGGTTTTCGCCATATTTTCATGGTGTGAAAATTGGGAAAAACCTTCAAAATTAAACGATTTTCCAGTAAAGCTGATCTCGCATTGTTAAGGTTTTCGGTATCTACAGTGCGAGATCAGCGTACAAAACTGGAAATGTATAGGTAGCTTGAATTGTAGCCGAGTGCACTATTCTTTATTATTTATGCAGTACCAAATGCTGTGTGACAAACCAAGACAATATATTTTCGTTTTCTTGTGGGATTCAACATAACGTAACATCACGCCTGTTTTAGGCGAAGGGTTAGGCAGAGGTGTACCAATAGACCCTATTTGACCCACATTTGGCCAGTTATGTCTAAGTCCAATAGGGGTACTCTCACAGGGCGGCCCAGCAGTAGAAACATTAGAGGCTGATTATGTTATCTACTGGGCAAAAATCCAGACTGCAGGCTCCAACAGAAATTCCTGATGGTTAAACCCCACTAACATTGTGCCCAGGAATCTAACGTAAGACCTCAAAGTCAGTAGTAGCGTTTGCGACCACTACACCAACGAGGCAGTCCTAGGATTCAAGCCCGAATAAAAATAAAGCGCCACAAAAACGTAGCTATAGAATGACATGAGCTAATATAGGTACATCTTACGTTTTATTCCAATAGGGTATTCACACCCATTTTTGAAAAGTGTCCTAATTAGATTCTAAAGTGTTAATAAACCTCAAAAAATAACAACATTTTCATTTCATCGATTGCATTTTACATTTGCCTTTAAACTGCATTTTACATTTTCAAATTGGGCGCGTTTTGTTGATGAAATCGGTGGACGTAGTTGACGCCATATTGCTCTGTGGGTATGACGTCAGTTTGCTGTATAAACAAATGCGCTGATATTTTATAAGATAATTGTTTATAATAAAAAAAAAAATGTGTTATTATTCGGTTTGCTGTTCCTGAATGCAAAATAATATTTAAATAAAAAATACGTTTGTCCAAAAATAATATAAAAACTTTTTAACAAAAAAATTAAACCGCTGAAAAAACAGAATAAAAAAATTAAACCTGCGTTGTTTAACCAAGTTCGGAAGGCGGTGACATAAAATTAAAATACATTTCCAAAGTCACCGACTTCCGAACTTAGAAAAAAGTTATGCGTTATGGTCATACATAAAAAAAAATACGCGTCGACTTGAGAACCTCCTCCGTTTTTTTGTCGGTTAAAAAGTACAAAGTTGTTCAACTGACACGCCGTGTGACGTAATAACATGGCGGCTACTATTTCATCTATACTAATATTATAAAGAGGAAAGATTTGATTGTTTGTTTGTTTGCATTGAAAGGTTCCGAAACTACTGAACCGATTTGAAAAATTCTTTCACTGTTGGGAAACTACACTATCCCCGGGTGACATAGGCTATATTTTATTCCCGTATTCCCACGGGAACGGAAACTACGGGGGTGAAACCGCGGAGCGCTGCTAGTGGTGTTAATAAACGGAAATTGAACTGAATATTATTTATTTTGTTATTTCATGAACTAAAACTAACATTTTCTGACTGCATTTTGCCTAAGCTATCTCAATAGTACATTTTTTCTCATATATAGAATAAAATATCATATTCAGTATGCAGTGTTAAACTGTATCTAACTATGTAGCTGTTAAGCACTACGTGGTCTGACATTTTAATCTTGCCCAACCAACACCTACATCAAGAGTATCAAGACGACACATTTTATTTTCCTCATTCTTCTATCGAACCTGTGTATCTTTATTTATATGCTATTATGTTTCCTTATGTAAACATTATGTACTTAATTAGGTAGGTTAGATAACAGAGAACCAAAGTTGTCGACTTAGCTCACAGAATAATCAAGCTGAAGTGCTAATGGGCAGGCCTTATTAGCTGTAGAACCGATAACCGTTGAGACGATTCTTGAGTGGAGACCGCGAATCGGAAAACGTAAAGTAGGATGCTCTCAGGATAGGTGGAGCGACGATCTTCGCAGGGTGGCTGGTATCAGCTGAATTGAGCTGAATAGTTGGAAAATAATCTAAGCTAATTGGAAAGACCTAGGTATGTCCAGGAGGGGACTGCTGTATGCTGATGATGATGAATTTTAATGACTAGTTATCATCATCATCATCATATCAGCCGAAAGACGTCCACTGCTGGACATAAGCCGCCCCCACAAGGGGGGGTTTTGCCATAATCGCCACGCTAGACAGGCGGGTTGGCGATCGCAGTTTGGTTGTAAAATGAATAGAGAACGCTGCTGCCCATTCTCTAGTAAGTCCCTTAGTCGCCTTCTACGACACCCACGGGAAGAAATGGGATGGTGCTATTCTTTTACGCCCGGCACCACACGACACGCAGCCATAGGTCGTAATGTTCATTTCTAACATTTGTCGCCATGACACATGATGAGACATATAACGAAGGATAGTAAGCAATGATTCGTAGCCTGTAATTTACTCATCACTCTTGCAAATAACACAAGTTAGTTTTCCACGTAATTAATGCAAGTTTGTAAACAATTGAATACATGTACCTAATGAACACACTTACACACCTTTATGAGCATCATTCATTTGTAACTAAGCATTATTTACCCTCCTTCTGGTGCAGAACGTTTTCGTCGAACTTTGTGCTTTAAGGGCTCTTGCGAGCTTTTCGAGGACCGGGGTTATTCAGTCAAAAGAACATATTTTATTTTACAAGGAAACATGTTTACAACAACGCGCCTATCTTTTCATTGTCCTTTCGTTACAAAAACTTATTAGAATTTATTTGAAGGCGTATTCTAAAAACGTATTTTGACGTTTTTTTTTTCTACGCTAGGGGGTCTGGAATGATATACTGAATTCATGGTTACAGTTTGCGCACTAGTTAATTTTTTTCCTGTATAATATACCTGTATTTAATATTACCAACTCTATTCACCGACAATTTAGATTACCTTTCAAACTTCAAATACCCAAGGTTCTTTTTCCTCTACCATTACTATCGTCACGATGTGCAACTAACTAGGTAAGTAAGCTGTGAAAGTAAATAGAAGCCTTACACACACACACACACAAGTACACACATACCTAACAGTAACCAGTAGAGAGTAAACAGTAGATCAAACAACTCGATAATGTTTGATCAGCTCTGAATCAAGTAGGTACCTAATGGGAAATGTACCTATTAGTCAGGTATTTATTTAACACTTTCAGCACACAAATGTACAAAAGTAGAAGATAAAAGTTGTTGTATTTACTGCACCCTAATTGCGTAGTACGCAACGCCTACTACGCAATAGCGTACTCTATCCATCGGAATCAGTGTGAAATTTGAAGGATTCCTAATCCATTGCTTCTTATGTTCCAAAAATGTGTCCGCCCAACAATGCCCAACATCGTAAATAACGCAATGAATGTTGTTCAACTGTCAAAATGAAAGCCATTCAGTACTGTTGTGTGTTCGCAATTACGCCTCTGGTGAATGACAAGGAAAAAAGTAATTTACAAAATTTTAAAACCCGACTGCCTAAAAAGTGAACTTTAATTTTAAACAATGGAAACAAGAAACTTGTTTTAAAAGGATGACCAATAGACTGAGTGCTGAAACTGCGTTATGCGGGCGCCGTCGCGGGTCTATGTGCGTGGACACGCGAGGTGGGATCGTAATGATGCCAGTCGCGGGAACATTTTATTTACGACTAGCTGCTGCCCGCGGCTTCGCAGGATCCGCGTGGATGTCGGAAATTATCCCACGGGAACGTGCTACCGCGACTTAAAGTAGCCTACCCCGCGACGGATGCCCGTGCTTGGGACCGCGACGGGGCACATTTGTATGAAACCGTGCGGGCGTCCGCTTAACGCAGTTTCAGGCCTGAATACTATAAGCAATCTCATGCAGTCGGAGGCATCTTCTTGAATTGAACAATGAAAACCTTAATGGCCTCCGATTTTGATATATACCCAGTGTCAGACTCACAATTAAGACGAATCTAACGGTACCTACCTCTCAAGCTGAAATCGATTAAGCCGTTTAGGCTACACAGCGTGCCAAAGAAATCTATATATATCAAAATCAAAATCAAAAGTTTTTTATTCAAACTAGGCTGCGAGTCAGCACTTTTTGAACGTCAAAATTACATAAGACAGTCCCCCAAAAACGCCCGCCCTTCACCACTTCCTAGTGCTTTAGCTGGGAAGAAGAAGTGGCGCAACAAACTCCCCAGCAGCACAGCTGTCTATTCAGTTGAAGAACTTGATTCTATACAATAATAGGTAAGTATTCAACAAAAAATTCAAAAATAAAAAGATAAATGATTTTTAGTCAAATAAAAAAAAACAAAAAAAACAATGATATGGAGTAACTCATATGACCTGTCAGTAGGTAAGCTACGAGTAATACTGGTGAAAGAACACCAACGTTGTCTTGAGTTAATCACAGCAACGAACAATTCCTATCGTTTAAGTAGTCGTTAATAGAATAGTATGCTTTAGAACAAAGATTTGATTTTACTGTAGCTTTAGATGCATTAAAATGTAAATCTAGCAAAGAAGGGGGAAGCTTGTTATAAAAGGTTATACCAAGCCCAACAAATGAGTTATGAACTTTATGAAGCCGGTGAAAGGGACCACGTAGTTTGTCCTTATTTCTAGTGTTAATAATAATATTATATTTATACACTAAAAACAGTGATATTCATAAGAATATCACTGTTTATCACTTATTTATTTATTTAATAAAAACGTATACAAAAACAGTACATTTAGCCAACAGAAGTAAATTACCATACAATTATAGTGCCTAAAAATAAACTATTTCTAAAATATATATTTTACAAGTGCAAGTGATAATGTTCCGGAATTAGAAAGTTAGGTTGCGACTCACCCGATCTAGGTTTATAGAAACCTGTGTTTCGGGCCATCACTTTACATTTCAATTAAATTGGGTCAATATCATTTAAAATTAAGTTTATATAAAAATAATCTATTAGCAACTATGAGATAAAGCATATTGGTAATTAAACATTAATACCTATAACTAAGCCACTGTAAATACTACAAAATATTTAAATACTTACGAGGGAATAATTAATTATTGTCATGACATAATTTCCAGAAGTTTTTCTGTGTCTGCGTAATTTAGTAACGCTAAGTATTCTGATAACACAGCACTACATTTTTTTATAGCTCAAACGATATATGCTCATTAATTTGTTAAGTCTATTATACAGAAAAGGACCTAAATACACATAAAATCGATTAGCAAACGCATGTCTAGTTTGAGGCTTTATGCAAACTAAATCCTTCCTTCTCTTGTCGGAAGGTACTGGGTCAAAAGGAAGTGCAGTGTGCTGGTGAAGTACGATGCTTAGAATGAATAATTGCCGAACTGTTAGTACATTACATGCAATGTAGAGCTCGTGCGTAGGAAATCTAAAAGGGCGAAAGGTAGCAACCTTTAGAATTGCTCTTTGAGCACGCTCTAGAGGGAGTAAAATTGTTTTTGCTGCACCACCCCATGAAGTTATGCAATAGCTAAGAATGGGTTGACACAAAGCCAAATAAACCTGTTTAATTAATTTATAGTCGGCTATGCTCCGTAAATTCTTAAAAACATATATTAATTTGCGCACTCTAGCACATAGTAAATCGATATGTTTACGGAAATTTAGATTCGTGTCAATAGTGACACCTAGATATTTCAAATGGTCAGCTTTAGCTAAAGTAGTGCAAGAACATGCAGTGTCAGCGTAAGTGCTACAATTATGTGTGTAAATGTTTAGATTATTTAGCGGTATGTTAGTGTTTCTCATTGCAAATAAAATGTATTTTGTTTTATCTGCATTTAATGTTAGGATGTTATTATGGAGCCAATCGGACACTATGTTAAAACCATTTTGAGCGTGTTCATAGACCTCAGCTCTTGATTTAGCTGAGAACAGTAGAGCGGTGTCATCAGCATAAGACATTATGACACCATTTTGAAGTGGCAGGCTGCACAGTTCATTTATATAGACCAAAAATAATGTGGGCCCCAAAATGCTGCCTTGTGGAATGCCAAAAGCACTATTTTTAAGTTCAGAACTTGCATACTGACCTATTTTTACACTTTGATAACGCTCGCTGAGATAATCAGCAAATAGTAGAAGTTGTGCTCCTCTTATCCCTAGTGTTTCAAGCTTGTGCAAAAGTAAAGTACAAGAAATAGTGTCGAAGGCCTTGGCGAGGTCTAGAAAGATACCAATTGTGTGCATACCATTATCTAGATTAGTAGCAATATAATCAGTTAATTTGTGTACTGCCTGGCCAGTTGATCTTTTGGGCCTAAATCCAAATTGATTATCTGAAAGTAGTTTGTTATCTTCCAGATATTTTATCAACCTACAGTTGATAATTTTCTCTAAAACTTTTGAGAGTCCAGTTAGCACTGAAATGGGTCTGTAGTTATCCACACAATTTTTGTCTCCTGACTTGAATACAGGAGTAACCATCGCTTTTTTAAGGAGTTTGGGGAATATTCCATTAGTTAAACAAAGCTGAAAAATGTGGGTTAGCGGAGGGGCAAGTGTGTATCTAAATCTTTTAAGTATATTATTGGGTATGTCATCCCACCCAGTAGCACATATATCTTTTAACCCGAATAATAATCTTACAACTTCGTTAACGTCTGTATCTAATAAAACAAAAGACTTTACTGTAGAGGATATTGTCGCAGTCGTGTTTTGAGGGAATAAAGTTTTAAAATATCGCGATTTTTCAGCCAGGTTTTTACCAACGTTAGCAAAAAAATTGTTCACTTTATTCATTGCTTCGGATGGATTTATCTCTGAAGACAGTAAATCGAACGGAAGCTCGGTATTTTTCGTTCTAAATGTATTAGTTTTTATAAATTTCCACACAAGCTTACTATTTTTTCCCGCCTTCTGCAATTCATTTTTATCATATTGATTTTTTAGTTTTTTCAAAAGATTATTGCAGCAGTTCCGGTACCTTTTATAAGTAACAGAAAGTATTTCGTTATCAGGTGATAGTTTCAATTTCAGGTGAAGTTTGTCTCTATGTCTTATACAACGAACGAGACCGGGTGTGATCCAGGGTTTGATACAACTGTACTTTCTAGGCATTGTCTTAGTAAATGTGTTTTTGCTTATTGAAAATTGTAACGAGTCTATGAAATACTTTAAAGAAATATTTGCATCGTTTGAATTATAAACAGGGTCAAAATTAATAGCGCGTATGTCATTTTCGAGGTTTGTCATGTTGACTTTAGTATAGCTACGCATGCAGTTTTTTCTAGGTGAACTTATTTGTAATGTTAGTAAAACAGCTTGATGATCGGTAAGCGAGGAATTAGTAACCAATGTTTTCGATGGATTTTTGGATTTTAGAATGATGTGGTCTAAGCATGAACCGCTTTGATGCGTGGGGTGATAGTGAGCTGGTAGAAGTCCATGAAATGAGCAAATATTCAGATAATCATGTACATGGGAATCTATTTTCTCAGAAGCAATGTTAATGTTAATATCGCCCAAAAGTACTATGTTTTTAAATCACTATCACTAAAAACAGTGATATTCATAAGAATATCACTGTTTTAGTGTATAAGTGTATATTTTGCCCAATATATAAGATGTTAGCGAAGATGAATTGTGATGCCACCGTGAGAATACCAATATCTTTAAAAAAATCTCTCTGATGAACTCTAGCACCTAGTTGGTAAATTCCACGTACAGCTCGTTTTTGCAGAACAAAAATATTTTGAATGTCAGCGGCTTTGCCCCACAGCAGAATGCCGTAGGACTTAGCGCTATGAAAATAACTCAAATAGACTAACCGCGCTGTATCAACGTCAGAACTAGATTATTCGTGGTAAACCAATCCGTAACCCTTGCAAGTGCACTGTTTACGTCGTCAAAATCTTGTCTATTCCTGTCTACTTTAAAAATAAGAGGTATCATCAGCAAACAGTACAATGTCACAGATACCCTTTAAATGGAATGCTAAATCATAAAAATGTAGAATAAGAATGGACCCAGTATTGAGCCTTGAGGTACACCTAACTGAACTGGTAGCCCGGAAGATTTTACACAATTAATATCTACACATTGGTGAAAAAAGTCCTGTCTGACTGACTGACTCATCAACGCCCAGCCCAAACGCTTGGACCTAGAAAGCTGAAATTTTGCACAGAGGTTCCCTTTATAATTTAGACAAGGAATAAGGAAGGATTTTTCGAAATTCAATTCCTAAGGGAGTTAAATAGGGGATGAAAGTTCCGCGCGGGCGAAACCGCTGGCAAAAGCTGGTATTACATACATCCACTCGAAAGACGTAAACCTCCTTCTGGCACAGTCGGGTAAAAAAAGATTCCGAAACAACTTTAATGCCTATCCGGTCAAAAAAAAAACTTGTAGGCATATAAACTGCCAACTGGAAATAGAGAGGTGCCACAGCGCGAAATACAATCAATCAATCTAACTAATCTTAGTAACCTAAGCTGTATGTGACGAGGTGATCGACTTAATTCAATTCTGTCTTATTATAGGCTGTGTTGTACGTAATTTGCAATTGTGGCCAAGTAATATCACCCGTTAATAAAAATGGTCTTCACGTTTTTTTTTTTTTTTTTTTTTTGGGTGGGAAATCATCAAATAACTTCTCCCGCTCTGGGTGGAGCAGGAGGGCGTGTCAGACTTTTACTGACTAAAACCCACCCGTGTTCCTTCAGTAGCCAGGGGCTGTGGTGTCTCTTTCGAACAAACCCGCACCCCTGGCAGGCATCGACCCTTGCGGGTCCCATCACTTTTTGTGCTGACATCTCTTTGAGGCGCGCGTGGAACACAACGCGCCGTCGACTTGGGCTTGGTCCTTACCGGACAGCGAGCTACCCATTACTCGCCGTCCGCAAGCCCATGCCTACGGTGGCCGGAAATCGGCCTGGGATTCCCGACGCCCAGGGCGTCTCCGTATCCTGCGGCGGCTGGGGTTGCGAGGGCGCATATGCTGCCTCTCCCTCACGTGCGCCGCCTCCCTCTTCGCGAGCATTACTGCTTCGCTGAAGGAGGTGACGGCTCCCCATGCCCTCTAGCTCCGTACCATGGCCTGGACCAGGGCCGGACGCGAGAGATCGCCGCCGCCGATCGCCTCCACGAGGACACGGCGGTGCTCCGCCCAAGCAGGGCAGACCGCCACCGTGTGCTCCACCGTGTCCTCAGGGCGATCTTCGCAGTCGAAACACCCGGGCGGTTCCTCCCGCCCTATCCGAAACAGGAACCTCCCGAAACAACCGTGTCCGGTGAGGACCTGCGTCAGGCGGAAGGTGAGGACGCCATGCCGCCTCTCAAACCACTCCTCAAAGAGGGAACTTACCGCCGCAATCGTGGCGTGCCCAGTCTTCACATGATCTGACCAAGATTATGTCTGGACTTTAAAAGAGACCTTTGAGTTTGTTTCGGCCTTTCTTCTCAGAGTAGTCAGATAGCAAACGCCGACCTCATCTAGTTTAAAAAAATATGATTGACGTGTAAAAGTATTTGTACAAACCTACTTACAGAAATAAAATCATTTATCATTTAATGGGTGACCATCTTAAATAAAGACCTCTCCATGCCTCGAAATGGTCTCGGCTGTCATTCGTGGATCTTCGTCAGAAGCCCGAAAGTCTGACAACCAGACCTATCAACGGGTATCGTATTATCCGGGTTGTGGAGATCAGATAGGCAGTCGCTCCATGCAAAATACTGGTTTCAGCTGCATCTCGTTTGACTGGAAGCCGAGGCGAACACACATAGTTGGTAAAAGGCCAGACAGATGATGTATGAAATAAAGATTTATTTGGAGACAGATACACATGCTGATGGTATACAATAAAAAGACTAGACATTGGGGACGATTATTATCAAAGACAAGATGTCTTCGATAATAATGATCATCCAACCAAAATAAAGTCTAAACAATAATAAAGTCTCGTGTTACTTAACTATGTATCACATACGGCATACCTGACATACCGCGCAATACTTGAAAACGTGTACGTTGCATGACGTCACTATGCGCCCGCGCCTCTGCGCACACGCAGCGGCCTTGACATAGACACTGCTGCGACGGCCAGTACTGGTTCATGGATATGTGACAATGAAAGGATTGTGTGTTGATTATGTTCTGCGGGCAAGTTGAAGGATAATGAAGATTTAGCATTCAATCTAACTTTGTAAAGTCCCTTTAACAATCACTTAACGAACTGGCAGACGAAAAAAGTGCCAGATAGATAAGTAGGAAAATTGGTAGAAAACGTTTTTTTTTTTTCTTTAAGCATTTCTTTAATTACAAGATGGGTATTAATTGTACCACAAGGTTATTATTTTATCGGAACTATTGCGTCTAATTTCATAATATCACGTACCAGGTATACTTCCATCCAAAAAAATATACACAAATCTGCATCTAAAACCTTTGTAAATCAAGCGAAATGTTTATACAAAACTGATTTCCGTTATTGCCTACTTTTTGTGTAAGCTGTATTATTAACCGCAGTTTTCACTTTTTACACATAATGCGTTGATGTCTTGAAGGACAGAACATAACAATTCAGGTTTATATTTAAGTAGAATTAAATTTATTAGAATTTTATTTATTTACATTCTCAAGCGAAAAGCAGTGGTAGCGTAAGTTCGACCCCAGACAGGTACTTTACTTTGTGTAAATTATTTCATCACGAATACTCTCAAAACGGTGAAGCAAAGCATCGTGAGGAAACTGTCATGTCCTAGAGACAACAATTCGAAAACATACGGCCCACTTCATCGCACAGAAGCACAGAAAGGAAGCCTGTGTCCCAGAAGTGGGAACATTAAAGGCCAATAAAGCCTATTTGTTTTTGCTTAGGTACTTACTGTAGATTATGATCCAACAAATGATTAGGTTAGTACTCTAGTTATAGTAAGTCTAGGTACTTAATAGTTTGTTGACTACATAATATATACCTATAGAATACATGAATAATACGCACGATAACAGCAACGCAAAACTAATTTCAAAACAATATGATAACGTAACTCGTTTTTCTAGGAATTAAAAGATCATCCTATCACAACAAATTAATCATTTTATCGAGGTTCACATTCATTGATATAGTACATAACTGTAAGTATCTACTTACTATCCAAGGTTAAAGAAAAAAAAAACTTGCATTTTCCCTTACCTATTCTAAGAAAAGAAGAGATTTTATTTAATCTACTAGCTGTCCCGACAGACGTTGTCCTATCCATCCAAAAGTCATTCATACAAAATCTATACCCTACCTACTCTACCTACGCTACCCTACCTACCCTACACTACCCTACACTATCCTACCCTACCCTACACTATCCTACCCTACCTACCTACTCCACCTACGCTGCCCTACCCTACCTACCCTACACTATCCTACCTACCCTACCCTACACTATACTACCCTACCTACCTACCCTACCTACGCTACCCTACCTCCTACACTACACTACCCTACTCTACACTATCCTACCTACCCTACCTACGCTACCCTACCTACCCTACACTACCCTACACTATCCTACCCTACCCTACACTATCCTACCCTACCTACCTACTCCACCTACGCTGCCCTACCCTACCTACCCTACACTATCCTACCTACCCTACCCTACACTATACTACCCTACCTACCTACCCTACCTACGCTACCCTACCTCCTACACTACACTACCCTACTCTACACTATCCTACCTACCCTACCTACGCTACCCTACCTAATACCGGGATAAAAAGTATCCTATGTCCTTCTCCTGGCTCTAAACTACCTCCCTGCCAATTTTCAGCTAAATCGGTTCAGCCGTTCTTGAGTTATAAGTGAAGTAACTAACACGACTTTCTTTTATATATATAGATTAGTATCCAAAATAGTAAAGAAATCAAAATTGTACATTGAAAATTTAAAAACAAATTAGGATATTGTTACGAGGTGTGGCAACGAGTCCATATAACTTTTCTCCGTTAATCTGTTCGTCTGAATCTATGTTTCGGATTAGCGCAAAAACCGCTGAATGATCGGATTTCGATGAAATTTGGCACACAAAGTTTTGTACCCGACAAGGTATTAAGACAAAGGAGACCCGGTTCAATACCGTGAGGTGAAAATCCCGCCGTAATTTAATTACGTCCGTGTGACTTCGACTCTACTTGGTTTATTGATTGGATCATTGGCATAAAATGCGTTTCTCAATGAAATACCTACCGTTTTTCAGTTTACATTCGGTTTTTACCCTAATCAATCAACAATGGTTCACTATTCAATTAATTAAATAAGAATTCAGTAACTACTCACCGTCTCATGGTCTCATCATCCTATCTAAGAATGGCATGTCTCTAGGGCCACAACAAATTGAGAAATTTAAATATTCCAAGGCTATCAACAAGTTTTTCTTCTCTACTGATGTAATAAAACTAGGTCATCATCATTTCAGCCGAAAGACGTGCACTGCTGGACATAAGCCTCCCCCAAAAGGGGGGTTTTGCCATAATCGCCACGCTTGGCAGGCGAGTTCGCGATCACAGTATGGTGGTAAAATCCATAGAGAACGCTGCTGCCCATTCTCTAGTAAGTCCCTTAGTCCTCTTCTACGGCGCCCACGGGAAGAAATGGGATGGTGCTATTCTTTTACGTCCGGAACTACACGGTACCTACACAAGAAAAAACGGTACTTCAAAAAAAATACTCTGCCAACTGCGAACTCTCGCGTCGCGTCGTTCCACAGTTGGAACGTATTTGCCAAGGTCTGTCCGTGGATGATTCATACATAACATATCGAAATCCCTCCGTGCCTCAGAAAGCACGTTTTAAGCCGTTGGCCCCGGCTGTCATTCGGAAATCATTGTCGTTACTGGTAGTCAAATCAAAAGCCCGTAAGTTTGACAACTAGTCTTGTTAGTTACCCAGTAACTGGGTTGTAGAAGTCGGATAGGCCATCGCTGTATGTAAAATACTGGAACCCATTTAGCCGCAACCGGGTAGACTGGAGCCGACACCAACAGTGTTGAAAAAAGGCTAGGCAGATTAATTGAGTTCGTTATTTAAATATAATATTTCATAATTATTATTAATTTGGGATCTTTGTAATCTGTATCTTCGCTTCGGTGATCAATTTTTCGGCGATTATACCTTCGTTACCGATTAAGATAAGGTAGGTAATCTGGTTTTTCACTTTCAGATTAGATAGGTCCTAACTACCCCTTTGCCCCGGGGGAGTCACGTTGAATCAAAACGTTTAAAACGTTGTAGGTAATACCTACCCATAATTATTTAGTAACACTAACAAGTTCATTTTCCGCCATTTATATTGTGTTACTGTTGAAATTTACATTCATTATAATTTATACAGTTTTAAGTTAATTGTGTTATTTTTTTCTGTTCAATTCATGATCATGAGTCAACACCGCACAACCATAAACTAGGTTTTTTTGTTCGTTGATATTTGACAATAAACTATCGACGCAGGCCACATAACAGGCTGTGCGTAACCTATACCTAAGTTTTATTTTATTTTATTTACAATCTACTTTATTTCTTTTGCTTATTTACTGAACTTGCCTTTTCATTAATTACCTACTTGAATGACAGTTTATTTCCCTAAAGGCCCTGTGTCACTTTGCCTGTATGACACGACTAGGTGATTGGTCGGTGTGGCCAAAGTGCATCGGACCTAGCGACCGACATTTTATCGATGTTTTTTTCCAGTTGTACATAACATGTTTTTTTAAAATTAAAATACCATTAACAGTCCTGAAAACTCAGCACCTTGTGAAAACATTACATCGTCTGTCAAATTCAAAGGTTGTTTTTTTAAACTAAGTAGGTAAATATCGATGTATACTAAATTGTAAAGTAACACGTCAATCAATAGCTTAGCTTTTTTGCAACTATATTGGGATCGACTTCCAGTCTAACCGGATACAGCTGGATTTTAGTATTTTACATAGAGCGACTGCCAATCTTACGCGCACAACCCAGTTACTGGGTAACACGATACCCCTATATAAGAAGGATTGTCAGACATTAGGATTTCTGATTATCCGTAAAGACTGTCGAGCATCTACAAATTACAGCCGGGACCCGATGTATTAGATGGTTACCCATTCCCGAACTGCACCCTAATTGGGTAACTCACGATTGATCATAATTGGTTTCGTCTTCACGGTTAAACAATATGCATTGCGTTATTTACGTTGTCGAACAGACACATTTTTCGAACATATGAAGCAATGGTTTAACAATCCGTTTCAAAACGATACAGATTATGATGAATCGTGAGTTACGCAATTAGGGTGCTGATCGCAGCAAGTAGCTGCACCTTCAATCGACCCGTGCCGTGCAAGTCCCTACCCACTTATTTTTATACAATAAAAGCATAACAATAAATAGGTACCTAAGCAAAAAAAATTGTTAACCACACCTCTCATCAAACTACTGGGCACACATAAAAAGCCAAAAACAACGTTAAGACCACTTGTGACATTTTGAAAATAAACCGTATTGTTATTCCATTTGCGATAGGTATCTACAAACAATATCAATGAAGCCAGATACCTGTTCTGTATTCAAAAACTGGATTATCTACCAAAAAGTTACACGCCAAATGTGTTTGCCAAACTTAGGTAGAAAATCTTAGAATCGCAAATACCTACTAATGATGTCATTTCGCATATTTTTTTTTTATAAAAGACGTTGGCCAATACCTAATTGATTTTAGCAATATCACGCTAATTTCCACAAATTAAATACCGTCGTCACATTAAAAAATTATTTATTATCTTTAAAACATTTCTAATATAAGTGCTTTTATCCTCAAATAAAATGCGTGTTTTGAATAACGGGTTAGATGAGGTTGGGTTCTACAGGAAATCAAACAAATGCGTAAGGAATGAATGACAGAATAAAATCGTATTTTCCTTTTCAAACTGCGTAATCTACGAGGAAAATTCAATGATATGCCAGGCGCGTGCGTCTTTGTCACCTAAATAACATGGTCGGAATCACGTAGCATTCACGGTTATGAGACTAGAGTAATAATTGAAAGTTCCGTTTCCTAGTTGAGGAGGTGGAGAACAAAACCTCACGTTTCCACTTTTTTTTGAGAAAACGGTGAAATGTAAAATAGCTAACAAAGTTCAATATACCTACGCATTTAGTTTAACTTAGTGTTTCGGTCGATCTAATGTACCAAATTATTGGAAAAAAATATTAATATATTAGATAATCTTTTGAATCAAGATTTGGAAATATGAGGTTTTGATTAAATATTCTTTGCTTTTTGACAGATGGTAGGTCTTTTTTTACCTGCTACTATTGGTAGGCGTTTTGTCTTCTATCTCACCTCGTGGTAAGCGATTATGTTGATTTGACAATCATGATTGTGTTTTTTTTTCATTCATCATCATCAAGTTTCGAAGCATTTAAAAATACCAGTTATTTAAAATTGGTCGTTTAAAGTGGGCTTTTAGAGCTACATGGTAGTTACTGGTGCTTTATGTGGCATGTTTAGAAATAGATGAATATCAAATTAAACAAAATCTCTTTAAATTCTTATTATTGACTTTAAAAAATCTTCTCTGACTCACGACTCGATAACGTTAAGTATAGTGAGAGTACGCTCGTGGCAGTCCCCCCGCTACTTGCGCCCTAGTGCGTAGTTATGGTCTCGTCACCGAAAGTAAGGACTAAGCAAGGCAAAAGGTCCATCTGGATAAAATTAAAAATTCCTTTAAGTACCTACATAGGTATCACTAGTAGTGATATTTGTCATGACCAACCGTAAATAGTCCATACAAAATACGACTTTACACGACTTGGAGCCACTCTCCAAGTCCATAAACGAAGATATTCCGAAAGTAGATCGGAACTTCCTAGTGAACCCTACACCCGATGAATTAACTTTTTCAGACGGGCATAAAGACTAGACAACTGTCAAATCATGGTGTCATTCATTCCTAGGTTGGGCTTCAAACTAATCTTATATCCATAGATGATACGGAGTAAGAACCCCCTTTAGCTTCGAACGAAACGATGGATTTCGTGATTAGGGAGTAGACCTGTGCTAAACATGTTGTTGGAAACCTGAAGATCAGTCCAACAAAGACTTGTTCCAATCAATCAACTCAGCCTATCGCAGTTCACTGCTGGACATAGGTCTCTCCTAGGGTGCGCCACAACACCCTATCCTCCGCCTTCCGCAATTCCGTATCCAGTCTATCCCAGCCACTTTCTTCAGGTCGACGATCCATCTAGCTGGGAGGCCACACTTCGCTTGCCGATACGCGGTCTTCACTCCAGGACTCGTCTGCTCCACCGGCCATCGGTCTTTCGACAGACATCGCCAGCCCACTGCCACTTGAGTTTGCTTACTCTGCAGCCTATGTCGGTATTAAGGGGTATCGTATTACCCATTGGCTGGGTTGTGGAGGTCAGATAGGCATGCAGTCGCTCCATGTAAAAAACTGGTATTTAGCTGCGTCCGGTTAGACTGGAAGCCGACCCCAACATAGTTGGGAAAAGGCTAGGCAGATGATTTAGTCATACTGGCCTGTTAGATTAGGGCCTAAACGAAGTGACTTCCTACATATTAGCGATTACGTTAATGGAAACGTTGAAATGTATGGCACTGACATATTATTATGTTACCGATGTGAATATCCCGTTGAAAGTCATTGTAGAAAAATAACGTTTTGAAAAGCGTTAGCCACTCGTCCAGTGGTTAATTGCATAACACACATACAGTAGGAATCGCTTTCATTGTGACAATGCAACATTATTAATTGCGTTATTTTGCGTTGCTGAGCAGTTTTTTTTTTCGAAGATATGAAGCAATGTATTATCAATACTTATCTTTCAAAATGATTTAGGTTCTGGGCCTACATTCACTATGACCACTTAACGATTCCTTATACTTCGAAAACACGTCAGTTCGTTAGATCACACACGAATTCTGCTAATATCGTATTAATCACCATATCAGCCGAAAGACGTCCACTGCTGGACTTAAGCCTCCCCAAAATGGGGGGATTTGCCATAATCGCCATGCTTGGCAGGCCGGGTTGGCGATCGCAGAGTGGTGGTAAAATGCATAGAGAATGCTGCTGCCCATTCTCTAGTAAGTCCCTTAGTCGCCTTCTACGACACCCACTGGAAGAAATGGGATGGTGCTATTCTTTTACATCCGGCACCACACGGGACATCGTATTAATAATATCGACAAATTGTCTTGGAACATGCAGAATATGACATTTCGAATTTCTAAAAAAAACGAAATTGACGTAGTTTGAAGGTAGTATGATTCCGCGTGGAATCATGATAACGATACAGAATTGGGGCCCTGTTTGATAATGTGAACGTTACGTTAGAGTGCACTACCGTTTTAAAACGGTTTCAGATTGTTTTTGCTCAATCTATTTATTTCAAATTTAGCCTTATTATTCTTTAGTCGACGAAATTCTTTAAATACCCGCAAGAGAATTTCAGTCTTTTTTGAAGTTCTTTAGGCGCGTTGAGCACTTTTAGGGTGAACAAAATCCTGGAACTCGCGTCATCGTTACGTTTAGGTATATGTATACTGTGTATATATATACACAGTATACATATACCTAGCTCATGGAAAGCATTCGGTAACGATGACGCGAGTTCCATGATTTAATTTTATTTGGGTGAACGAGCGCACGGATGAGTCACGCGTTGATGTCTTTTGGAAAAGTCCCTTTCTTTCATTACCCACGAAATACTTATTCTTTTATCCCTTTCTTTACGTTTGTATTTTTATCGTATAAATCTGTGCTGGCTGAAGTCGATCGCTCGTTTATCATTTATTACCGAGAGCAACCAGCACCCTAATTGCGTAACTCACGATTCATCATAATCTGTATCGTTTTGAAACGGATTGTTAAACCATTGCTTCATATGTTCGAAAAACGTGTCTGTTCGACAACATAAATAACGCAATGAATATTGTTTAACTGTGAAGACGAAACCAATTATGATCAATCGTGAGTTACGCAATTAGGGTGCTGGACCCAAGGACCCAATGTGAAATCTTGTATTGACGAGTATGAACTAAGATTAAAAATACACACGTAGTTGTTCAAGTTTTCGCTTCTGTCGGCACTCCCGGATTGCCACTGTTTTTTTTTTTTTTGTTTGCATTATTACTGTCGGAAGCAAAAAAAAAAGGCTTAAAATTAACATTTCTTACATTATCCTTGTATGAGATATACTTGATTTGCCCCCTTACGCATACGGTAAAACCAATGCTCTAAGTTACCCTACACTGCACTTTCCTGCTTTAACTTTACTTTTACACAAGACTTAGATCATTTTATTTCTAAGTAGCAACATTACAAAGTCATAAACTGTAATAGTTTGTAACACGATACAATGTTACAGCGTAAAATTACACAACTATGTGTTTTTACATACATACTCGTATATATTATACCATGTGCATAAATTTAAATACTTGTTTTATTTGAGATAAGGGAAATAACAAAGTTATATGAAGTTATTTTATTACTTAAAAATCAGATTATCTTAAACGCAACTTACAGTTTTTCTGTTAAACGGTGACGGTCGAAACTTGAAAAAATATATTGTAAAAAAATGTTGTGTTTCAAAACTGCATCATTTGTCTAATAGACTTTTCTTTCCATTAATTTTGAAATCACGTGACTGGAAGATGCTCTGCCCATTCTTAAGACATAATAATTTAAAAAAAATAACTAGTAATACCAGCTCTTAAATGTCTACGAGACAACTTAGAAAATCACTCTCCATAAATTAATTATCGAATAAGTCGCGAATTTTATTACTTAACAAAAACCAGCTTTGCTTCTACGAGCTTAGGTATACTTTGCAACGAATAAACTTGCTACTCAAGGAAAATGACGAGATATCCCTGAGAGAATATATACGATGAAAAATGCTTGAAGAAAATCAGTGTAACGCAGTCAGCCTTCAAGAAAAGGAAGGCCGGTATCTGACAGAAGTTTGAATCTCGAATTTTGGATTTTAAAGTCTGGCAATTTTTCGTTAATCAGTTTGTGTTCTATTAGTGTTTTGTGTTTGAATTTGGAAAGTTTTGACTTTTAAGAACTGTTACTTTTTTAAAGTAAGAATGGTGGTGGACGGTGTTGTGTTAGTGTCTATGAAAAGGCTTTCTTCGTTGTATTATAGGGTATGTACAGATTTAACTGTCATGTTATTTATTACCTAACCACAATTACCTACATCTGTTGAAGTTTTAAGAAATGTATAATTGAAAGGTTCGACCTCGAAAAAGTCGACCGGAATTTTAAAAACATCGCTTCATTTTATTCTCATTTAAAAAAAGAACTCTTCCAGTTTCAGTTTTTTCTCCAATTAGGAGATGCAGATAATTTAAAACTGGTTCCTTTAACAATTAAAATAACCACAAACCCAATTATAATTTATAGTAGATAAAAAGACTCAATTAATTACTGCTGGTTTCCGCTTTTCTTTATTTTTCCTTCTCTTTTTCGCCTTTTAAACTTAAGGACAGAGATTAAATCTGTCCTTGGCATAATGGGACTTTACCACGATATAAGAACCGTTGTGTCCATTTAGATGTCGCAAGATATGAGACAAAGGCGGTAATAACAGCTATTATGTTGGAATTACGATCAGCACAATGTCTTTTGATATTTTAACCAACGAGTTTATAAGAGGAAGCCTTAAAGAAAAGATCTTATTTGGATTAAATAATTGGTTTAAAAAGCTAGTACGACATCATCGTGGCAGTATATTTTTGATCACGACGCACACGTGCGCATGCAGTTGTTCAATGCCTGATAAAAAAAACAACCGATTTCCAAAAAAACACTAGAAAGTGAAAAATAACTTTAATTTCGGAAGTCGGTGACTTTTGATATGTATTTTATTAATTTCTGGTACACCGCCTTCCGAAATTAAAGTTATTTTTCACTTTCTAGTGTTTTTTTTTTTTTTGAAAAAAGTTTTTATATTTCACTTTTTAGTTATGGTACCTACCCCAAACCAATTCGTTTCATCATCCTCGGGGTCAAAACAATGCATATCTATGCGATAGCAGCAATCACGGTTAATTTGCGATCTTTTTTCGAAGAGTCCCTTTGTCTGTCTCCGAAACGCATCATCAGATCTACATGAAATTTAAATGGGACCATTTCGGAATAAACCCCTTTCTAAAAAAAAATAGAAGAATTATGCAAATCGGTCTTTATATGACGGAGTTATGCCCGAACCTCCACCTAACTCCTAACCGTTAAAGAGTTGTACCTTCTTTCATCAGCTCAGCGTCATGAGATGATGATGACCATACGCAAATGTCTCAATAGCTTTAGAAAACATATGAAAAACATTGTTAATACCTACAAATTTTGAGGGTTGCCCTCGATTTCCCTGGGATTCCATCATCAGATCCTCATTTGGTGCCAATGGGACCACCTCACTCTTTCTAATAAAAAAATAATTTTGAGAATCGGTCCACAAATGAGGGAGAAATCGGGGAACATACATTAAAAAAAATACGTTCAGTGGAACATATAACCTCCTACTTTTTTTGAAGTCGATTAAAAAGGGTCAAGAGATAGTCGTGTTATGGCGCATCCACACATGCCGAGCGGCACGGCCGGCGGCCAGGGGCCTAAGTCTACTAATTTATAAACGTCACAATGGTCTCTCAATGGTAAGTTTTTGACAGATTTGCCATACAAAAACTGTCAAAAACACACCATTGAGAGACCATTGTAACGTTTATAAATTAGTAGACTTAGGCCCCAGGGCCTAAGTCTGCTATTTTTATAAATTCGTCATTCTAACACGATCCCATTGTCATTTTGCTAAAAGTGCGTAATCTGCTAAATTCATAATGGTCGATCATTAGTCGGTCAATGGTCTCGTAATAGAATTGTGTTATAATGGCATTGTCGTATTGCCATTATTATAAAACCCGTTAGTAGAAATGATTTTCGAAAAAAATACTACTAAATTTGAACATTTATTCATGCCAGATTTCATTTACATATAAATTTTTACATATTATTTTAGGAACTGTCAAAATTTTAGCCTAAATCAGTCATTCATTTGTCATTATGTAGATACGAGATTATCAATAAATGCCATTTCTTTCAATGGAGTGTCAGTGGATGACCATTGGAAAGTCATAATGACGCCATAATATTAGTAGATTATCAAACTTGTTAAAATCAACAATTATGAAATCAATGATAGACCATTCTAACACTATTGTAAAAGCAGACTTGAGGCCCGGCCGCCAGCACGCGCATCTTTTACCTGTGGCACGCGCGGCTGTTGGTTTCCGGCGGCAGTTTGCTTTCGGCTCCGAAACCGCATCTGCAGTCCGCCGGTAAGGCAGGGCAGCCTGTAAGCCGGCGGCATGTGTGGATGCAACCATTACGATTACAAAACCCATCCCGCATGTGTGTCGGAAATTATCCCACGGGAACGTACTACCGGGATAAATAGTATCCTATCATCCAAATCCGCTTAAGTTATGTTAAGCGTGAAAAGGTCAGACAGACAATACATTTTTATTAAACAGGTTTTTATGATTCTAAATGTCTAACTTAAAAATAAATTAATTCATTTTAATGTGAATATTATTATTTTGTTCATCTTAATTTGAAATGCTTTAGCGTCACCATTAAACAGGTACTACCTACGACTAAGATTTTTTTTATTGTTAAGAAAATATTAGTTTTCTTCAAACGCTTCAAGGTCTAAGGCTAACCGATGAATAAGGACCAGAAATCTAGGTTAAAGTATTGTGAAAAATGCTTTACTTTTGGGCGGGGTCAAGTAAAAAACATTACAGATACAGTTACCAAATATCTAGACTGAATAATTGTTCGCCATTGAAAACAGTGAGTCAGTGAGTGTTTGAAACCACACCCTGTAGCTTTTAGTTGAGGAGCCTCTACAAATATTGGTCAGTCAATTGGTGGTAAATATTGGCACCAAAATTAGGGCAGGACCATACCTTTTGAGGACAATGTTGGTTTTATGAGCCACTTGGTCCAAGGTTTATTGTAGGCTCCGCATCGTATTTTTTCTATTTTTAGATCAAATAGGGTAGCCAGTGCCATTTTTATTAGACATGTTATTTTCCTATTTAATTTATGCAGGAGATGCGTTTTCTATGAAACACAAGGTAATATTGGTTTTTCTTTTTAAAGGTTTGCACTATTGAAGGTCGTTTTTTTTACAAGCATTGTATTTAACTTGCAATGATTGTATGTTAGATTGTTTAGGGCAAATCTTGCAAGCTGTATTAAAACCACTGCCTCTCATCCTACGGGGCTGAAATTTTGCTTATTGATTGTGTTTCGAAAACAATGCATTTTTATTATGCATGACCTGATTCTAGACCCAGGATTGTTTTTGTTTATGTTTATTTTGCTTCTACCTATTTACATTAAATAGTTATCTATGCAACTCACTAAAACTGCATATAAAATTAAGCCCTTGATAAAGTCGGCTAGGTCCAAAGATTTCATTTATCTATATTGTCACGTCTAAAATGATATCAGTGGAATGTAAGATAATAAGAGACGTTTAATGAAACTGCTAATTAATCCGTTCAGTCAAATGTTTGAAAAATTCTTCTGCTCAAAATTTGCATTATTTGCGTTAATAACGCAAATATTGTTTTTTAACTACCAAAATAAAAACCATTCCACTACTGTAATCGTATTACGTATTACTCCGCTGCTGGTGCAGTTTATTCTATTAAAAGTCCGTACTGCACTAGGCTGGCTCAGATCCCCGTATTTTGACCCGACTGCGCCAGAAGGATATTTTTCGAGTGTATGTATGTGTGTACCTATATTTCTTTGGCACGCTCTGTAGCCTAAACGGCTGGATCGATTTCAGCTTGAGAGGTGCCGTGAGATTCGTCTTAATTGTGAGAGTGACACTGGGTATTTCAAAATATCCTTTTAAAATAAGTTTCTTGTGCCCATCTCTTCTTTCTCTTCTCTTCTTTTCTCTGTCTTTTTAAATTAAAGTTCACTTTTTTTAGGCAGTCGGGTTTTTTAAGAACGTCATTATCTGCCTAGCCTGTTCGCAACTATGTTGGGGTCGGCTTCCAGTCTTACCGGATACAGCTGAATACCAGTATTTTATATGAAGCTACTACCTATCGGACCACCACAATAACCCAGTTACTGGGTAATACGATGCCCCTTGGTTAGGCTGATTGACAGGCTCTCGGGCTTCTGAAGACCATTAACAACTGTCAAAGATCCAAGAATGATAGCCGGAACCCAACTTAGAGTGCTAATATGTAGATAGGGCCTTACAACGAACAATTTCAGTACGCATATTAATACATACGGCAGGACTGAGACCTGTCCAGATTGATCACAGACTCACAGTTAAGCCATCCAATTTAATTCCTGTGTCAATTATATGGAGAGCGAGAGATCCCAGTACTTAGAACATTTTTTCATGTGTGTTGGTTGATCTATTCTTAAAGCGAAGTCTCACAGCTAGCAAATCGTTACAAATTCATTAAAACAAATAAGTGCAAATCTCAAGTGTTGAAAGTACTCCAATATATTAGCACAGATATTAGCATGAAACAGCGATATACATAATAAGTCGCAAAGCACGTGGCGACCCGTTTATAAGCATGTAGGTATACGTAAGTAAATGTATTTGAACAATTATGTACTGCTGTATGTGCCAGAAGCAATTTATTTATGCATCAATCACTGTAAGGTAAGGTTTACATGAAAAACTAGTGTCGGCGAGCATAAATGTTGCTACTTACTCCTTTACATTTTGTCGCGTTACATAGGTACATAAATTCACGTCTTTTCCCCATCGAGGTATCCGAACTTAAATGTTTCGAAAAGCAGATTTTTTTGGCGATTTCTGACTTGGACAATTGCGGATTTTTGGCTTTGCCACTTGCAGATTTCTGGCTTGGCCAATGGCGGGTTTCTGTCTTGACCTATTGCGGATTTATGGCTTGGCCAATGGCGAGTTTCTGTCTTGGCCGAATGCGGATTTCTGGTTTAGTAAATTGCGGGTTTCCGACTTGGCCAATGGCGGATATCTGGCTTGGCCGATTATAGATTTCTGGCTTGGCCCACTACGGATTTCCAATGGAATAGATTTTCGGGACGGACCTTACCAAGCAAGGCGTTGCAATTAAGATGTTGTAATTTAAGTCGGGCCTAACTCCACTAAACCCTATGTCAAGTTAAACTGGTCCCCAAATCTAGTCTAATTTTAATCTGATATACTTGACCCTTTAGTACTAGCACTTTGTCGAGTAGACAAATCGGAAGTAAATATTGATAGATCATAAAAGCGGTTGACAATGTCGGTCGTAAAATTATATAGGTAGATACTGTTTGTTCCGGTAGCTATTACTTGCATATATTAAGACTTGTACTAGGCCGAAATTATGACTATATTAAAATGACTTCTACATGGTCTATTCTTTAAAATGCATCAGAAAAATAGGTAAGGCATGTGAGATCAGCGTTTCGCAGACAGGCGACGCAGTTCTGGTAGAACAATTTCCATGAAGTTTTCATAGAATGCGCTTTTCCTTTATTATGTGAGTGAGTTTCTTCACTCTACTCACTACTGAACCAACTTCAGCTGCAGATGGTTATCAATCAGTAGTTCACAATTTCACATCACTACTTCGTCACGTTTAGGTACTTACCTACATGTCTATTTACCACTAAGTTACGTTTTATAACTTTTTAATTTGTTTATTTTTTACGCTTATTTAAGTTGTGATAAAAACATTTTGTTTCGGTAACTATTTTGGTTATTTTTTCTTTTGTATGCAACAAAACAAGAAACTATAAAGCAGTCGATACATGGTTTTGCCAAAAAATATTTACTACAGGTGTAACTAAATATATGTATATTTTTAACAACAAATAATTTATTTTGTATTGGTGATTTAATTATGTTCAGGAGGTAGGTAATGGTGACTCCGTAAAATTGCAATAGTAGGCCTAATCTGTTTTCAATTTAATTTGGTATGTAGCTATGTGCAGTGGTGGCCCTGTGGTAAAGGCCAGAAATTGAGAGTCGTAGTTTCAAACCCAGACAGGTGCTTTACTTAGTGTTAACCTAATAATTTCATAACCATGTTGTTTTTTATTTTTGTGTTGCTCTTTGACATTCGATTATTATTGTATACACTAAGTATAATATTGTTTTTGCTTTAACTATTGTGAATGTGAGGACTATGTGGTATTTTTGTTTTTGTTTTTCATCTCTTTCTCAGTTAATTTTTAAAGTTATCTGGCAGTTTCAGTACTTTATGCGGCCTACCCAAATGTCCTTTCTTTGGTATTGTTCGCCAAATCGTTGAGCTCCTCAAGTTCTGAGTTGAGCCGTATGATTACTGATACATGCGTGCACTGAATGGATAGGTCCACTCAATCTGTGTGGTTCTTTCCTCAAAAGACCATTTCAGACACCAATCCACATGGTCTTCACATGATCTGACCAAGATTATGTCTGGACTTTAAAAGAGACTGTGACCTATGAGTTTGTTTCGGCCTTTCTTCTCAGAGTAGTCAGATAGGAAACGCCGACCTCATCTAGTTTTAAAAAAAATATGATTGACGTGTAAAAGTGTTCAAGTACAAACCTACTTACAGAAATAAAATCATTTAACCACGGCTCTTGAAACGGTCAAGGAAAACATCGTGAGGAAACCGGCATGTCCTTGAAGAAACAATTAGAAGACATCTACCAACCCGCACTGGTCCTGCGTGGATTGCGGCCTACTCTCTCTCACCGAGAGGAGGCCTGTGTCCCAGCAGTGGGAACATTTTAGGCTACTTATACTATGATTATTAACATTATAATTACAATGGGTTTTTATACGCCAATAAAATACTGTCATGATAATTTCATCTTACTTTGTTGATCGGCGTAAAGTGTAAAACAGAATAATTAGACTTGAATATTTTACACCTATTTGTACACGGATCTAAAAATGTACGCGATCTTTTCCTAGAATGCACTCTAAACTAGGGTTTCATTTAAAAGTAAGATTGGTATCAGTAATGCCATTGACCTACTATTCTATACTACAGATATCTATATCAACTAGGTACCTATGTATGCCAGCAAACCTTTATCTAAAAGGGTGTGTCAACTGTCAAATATTTCGATTCTTGTAAACAGCTATTGGGCAAGATTTCTTTAAGAGTATGTATCTGCATACGTGACATTATTTCGACAATTTTTTTTTGTTATAACGGAACGTCCGAATTCAAATCGTATGTTTGGCCAGCTATTTCATTTTGACCAGGGTGTCTTACCTCTTCGACGAGAAGAGCGAAAGTTGTTGGATATAGGCCTGCAGACTATGCTAGGCACCAGGCCGAAAAGACCTCGGGGAGACCGGAGTACCTGCGATATAAAACCTTAGGTAATCTCATCATTCGCCTAGCTTTTCCCAACTATGTTGAGGTCGGCTTCCAGTCTTACCAGATGCAGCTGAACACAAGTGTTTTACATGGAGCGAGACTGCATATTTGATCTCCACGATATCAGTAGGTGCTAAAATACTTGAAAATACAATTACGATAGGTACAAGAAATTATAAATACTTCCGCCCGAGTAGGTTTACGTCATAGTGTTGCCCTTTGCCCTTGCTATTAAGAAAAAGTAATTATTTAATTAATCGTTGCATGCTCGAATTTATTCTGCGAGATGTTTACTTCCATAGACTTTATAGTGATGTGCTTGCAACAAGAAATTTTGAATGAAAATTAAATTCTGAATCAAATTGCGTTACAAAAATTGGTATCCCACTAGTTGAATGTGAAAGTTTGTACATTTGGATAATTATAATAGAGGAATTATGCTTCGCTAATAATTAAATGTGTGGATAATGACAAAGTGGACCGTGGAACTTGTAAAGGCCACAGGAATCCGCTGGATGCCAGAAGCGCAGAACCAGTAAAAGAGGCGGACCTTGGGGGAGGCCAATATCCAGCAGTGGACGTCTTGCAGCTAAAATGATGATGATGAATAATAAAATAAATAAGGTGCCTTTAATATTCCGGTTCGGTGATAATGTGTTCATCGTCCTCAATTAAAAAAACAGCATTCAGGAAGGAAATGGCGAGCTTGTCCGGAAAATGCTATAAAAAGCAACTACATAAAATCCTCTACGTACTAGTTATAACATTTAAATTATCGGTAATTAACTGAGTAAGCATGTTGATTTCTATCGATAAACATTTTAAGATATCGCTACCTACATGACTTATCACATAAATTATTGTTATATATCGATAATAAGCGTGTCATTATAGGAAATGTACTAGGCTGTGAACCGATATGACCTTAGCCATGCTGCGCTTGCACTCGTAAAAACGTTAATGTTATCTCTTTATTCATACAGAAGAAAAATCGTTTGTACACTGTAGCCTGTGCCAGTAGGTTGTTACGAGGCGTCAGAAGCCCGAAAGTCTGACAACCAGTCTTACTAAGGCGTATCGTGTAACCCAGTACCTAAATGGGTTGTGGAGGTCAGATACGCAGTCGCTCCATGTAAAATATTGTCATTCAGCTGCATCCGGTTAGAATTGAAGCTGACCCCAACATGGTTGAGAAAAGGCTAGGCAGATGATGGTCTGAAAAATATTTATCGTGTGGAAATAATGGTTAAGTAGTTAGGCCTCTTTGGTACCTACTACCTATGCCTACAGGACAACCTTTCAAAATACAATAAAAAGAAATTAGGCTCACATTAATAGTAATAACTGACAGTGGAGTAATTGTGACAATACTAACAACAATAGGAATGGTTTTAATTTGACAAAATTTATTTTGTCAGTCCAACAACTTTCATAGCGTTATTTACGTTGTTGAATAGATAGGTTAGCAATATCCATCAAAATCATTTAGATTGTGATTGATAATGTGCATTTTTCAGATCTCTATTGAATAACTGAATGCCATTGATGAGCCATTCAATGAGTGACAGACATATCTAATAAGTTAATCTCACATTACCAGTAACCTACATGAAACCGATGCGCCACTGAATTATTTTGAAATGCCTAGGTACCTACCAAATAAGGAATACCATAACTTCGTGCCACCACATAACCATTTAAGGTCACTGAAACAAGCCCGCTTCAGAGAATTCGTACAAACACGCAATGAAATAAATCTTTCGTTTTTTTTCCATGTTTACCGCCACCTATAACCGACTTCTAGTACCTTTACCATAATATTATGTGAATTACCGTCTTTGCTTTGGATGTCGCGAAGGTAAACAAAAACTTCGGGTGAAACCGGCGGCTAAACCTCGCATAGTGGTAGAACGCATGCGTCAGAATCATACCTATAACATATTCGCATATTTCCTGTAAATGCAGCTTTGTGCGAGTCAGCCAGTCGAGTTGACGTGCTGTGTCTCCGCACTAGTCGTCAGTGCCGTGCTGATATTCAGAAAAATAGGCCGTTGACAAGTTTACGCGTGCGTGAAAAAAAGTATCGAAAGTAATCTCAGAAATTAGTTCGATTAAAAGGTCACGCGGAATTTTGGCGGTTTATTTTTTGAATTTGGAATTGAAAATATTGTGCCCGCAAGAGACGCTGTTTTGTTTTTCTCTCTACGATTATTAGGTAAGTTTAATTATAATTAAGTACCTACCTACTTTTAAATTAATTATCACGCGTAAAATCAAAATAGACGTACAGTGCGACATAAAAGAGTAGAAAATAAATGAGGGCGCCACAATTGCTCAAGTAGCAACTAGCAACCCAGTTAGTACGACCTCCCTGGTTTTGATACTTGAATAGTATGATTTATTTATTAGCTTTAAATAATTAGTAAAATAAAAATATTTTTTTTTAAATATATTTTATTTTTTATATATTGTAAGTAACTAAAAACATTTATGAAAACACTATCTTGGAAAAATACTAAAATAATGACTGAAACACATCGATTGCACGCGACTTTTCTTATAAATGCAAAGTAACTAGGTACTTTTGTTTTCAGTTTCACAATCAGTCTGTAAATATGCAGTTTTATGAATCACATATAATATTATTGTTTTCTTAATGAATGTGTATTGTTTAAATATAAAGCCTTCCATTGAATAAAATAGTAAATTATTAAACAATAAGCTTATCGTAAATACTTGTGGTCTGTAAATCTAATCTTTGACAAATATTAGGATTACGATATGTCATCATCATACATAAAGTACGTTACTTATGGCAAGTAATCTTTTCACGTACAGGTCAGTCCTGAAATGTTCGGACGAAGCAGTTAATTTTAGAGTTTTTAAATCCAAAACTTATTGTCACCTTTTTAGACACTATATTCATGAAAAACTTAGTTTACATACATAAAGTATGTAAGTTTCTCTGAACCTGCAGTCATATGTATCCTACATTTTTGGTATAATAGGTGTTGTTAGGAAGCTACTAGAGACAGTTAAGTATAAGAAGAAATATTTTTTTAGATTTGTTAGTCGGAAGAGACCTTGGTTTTCCTATGATCCTAATATCCGTCAATGAGAGAATATCCGTATTCTCCCTTAGACGTATACTCGTCGACAACGTCAACGAGCAAATAAAACCAAGAGGGGCGGGGTGTATTATATCCAAGAGCCAAGTGACCGAATTTAAATTAAGTATTTAATAATTAACAATGGCTTAGCCAGATTATGACTAAGCCAAAAATGGCCGATAACAAATGCGCGATAGTTTGTAATTGGCACACGGCATCGTCTTTTGTCTTGACATTTTAATCCAGTCCATTCAAAGATTTATTGCAATTATATTTCTTATTGTTGATTGGAAATTATAGTACCTACCTTATATTTGTGACGATAACTACTACATAAGGAGTAGATACCCTACCATTTTCGGGTTTTCATAAATACTTCACATATATCCACATCATCGACATTCACCCTATCTTCCACAAAATTATGAATTTGTGGTTTTCGCATAATTTTTTCGCCGGCCGTGGTTTCGTGGGCCGTAGCTACTTACTATGTAAGACGGTGCTGACAAGGAATCGGTAGCGAAATGACAATGGGATCGTGTTGCAATGATGAATTTATAAAAATAGCAGACTTGAGTCCCTGATTCCTTGTCATCAGATACAGGATACATATACATTTTTATCCAGAGCTCAAACTGTAACCATGAATTCAGCACATCATTCTAGACCCCCCAGCGCAGACATTTTTCTTCGGTTATACAAAAAAAAATCAGATGTTCCATACATTGCAGATTTTTTTATGGATGGATGGTTACAGTTTGCGCTCTGGTTAAAACATTACCCTGCATGTTGAAGTGTATACGCAATCATAATTATAATGGTAAAAATATACCCATGGTAAAAATACACCACGATTCTATGCCGACTGGCATAGAATCGTGGTGATTCTTTATATATTTTTGACTAATTCTGATTGACTAATCAGCCACCATACCTCATTTTCTTGCATACAATCTACAATCGTTTCTTTGATTTTGTTCTTCAAAAATCTACTTTGCCAACTCATATGATACGATGCTCATCTATCTACCAAAATTTCAACATTTCGCGATAAAAATTACTTTGTGGTGACACGAGATGTTTCTGAGAATTGACTGAAAGTTAAATAAACCTCTTCATGTAAACCACTTGATCTGGCACGCGGATTAAATATTACGTTTATCTTCATAGCAGTTGATAAGGAATTTATGAGTTCTTTAGATAGATGTAATCTTTAGTTGTTATGGCACTACCTAACGATGTATGTAGGTATGTTTGACATAAATGTGATACGTTGAACAAGTAAAATCAAATCATAATGGGCTAAAAATTCAAAGGTTTTTTTTTTACTACAGACAATAATGCTTTTAACCAAAACTGTCCTTACAGGGAGGTATGGGACATCGAAGCACAATCTCACATTATTCTAGACTCCTTAGCGCCGATTGTTTTTTTTAAGTAACCGATGTTTTCAACGCAATGGGCTCAGAATCGGGAAAAGGTTGAGTCGATACTGGGAGGAAGCGCAAATCTTGAAATGAAGGTATACAACTGCACTATTGTTTTGAAAGTCGTGTTAGCTGTTTATTTTTCTACTTAGTACTAAGTACTTGTGTAATGACTTGTGAAGTAGTGACACGTAGTTAGCCTATGGCTAATTATCTAACGCAACTGCCAGCATGTTGCAACATATTGCAGGGCTTCGATCTTTAGGTTTCCAAAAATGTATTCATCAATGTTTATCAGAAGTTTACCTATTGGTCTTTATCAGATTCCCTTTCCTGGAACAATTGTTTTAATTATCAATCTCATTTTTATATTGTCTACTGGGTATCTCTTTATGCTCACACAGCGAATAAGCGAGAATTAAGCACTACAGCAGCTTCGGCATTAAAATAATTTCAACTTCCTGCATGTCGATTCTATAACCATCTAGATGACACTGATGCTAGGGATTGACTAAGCATCAGGTGGAATGAGACGGACAGCTCACCTCACGCTCAATTCAAGCGGTGAGATCTTCGATCAATGGTGAGATGGTTACAGAATCGACATGCAGAAAGCTGTAATTACTTAAATGCCGAAGCTGCTGTGCTGCTTAATTCTCGCTTATTCGCTGTGTGAGCATAAAGAGATACCCAGTAGACAATACATTCACGCGGTGAGATGAGATGGTTACAGAATAGCAATGCTTGTCCTAAGTTTGTTTGACTGCCTTGTAGGTGTAGTGGTCGCAAGCGCAGCTGCTGAGCATGAGGTCCTGGGTTCCATTCCCAGATCGCGCACTGTTATTAGATTTTTCTTTCTGGAATCGTCAGAAGCAGGATGGACTTTGGATTTGTGCCCGGTTGATGGCCCTATTACATTTGACTTGAACATAACTGGCGAAATGTGTGTGTACTACAGGTACACCCACATTTCGCCCCACCCTTCCGGGAATCAAGGCGTGATGTTCTGTTACGTTTCTTTGCGAAGTTTTCCTTCATTATTATAGTCAATGGTGTCAATACCTCTTCTAGCTTTCCTAAGTCCTTTCTAAGATCAGTTTCTTAAATCTTTAAAGACCAGTAACAAGGACCTAATGATAGTGTAATGGAGTGTCTGTGCCGCAATGCAAAACAATACTGTTGATGTTTACAATGTTTACAAGAATCCACACGTTTGGTCAACAGCGTTGCCACACTCCTTCCGTACTATCACGTCTACTTAATTTTATGATCACTGTGTATATATATTTTCGTTTAGTTTGTGAAAAATCCTTCATTTAGGTGTTAGGACAAGTGTCTTTATCTATGCTTCTGTTGTTCAAGTTTCGGAAAAGCGCCAAAAGGCCGTGAGGCACACTATACCTACCTAATACTTGTTCCTGACATCGAACTATGCACTTTTTGTTTGGTTTTTATAATACTCTTTCCTAGCTGTAGGTACTCGTATATTGTGCGCCCTTGTGTGTTCTATTTAAATGAAGTATTTTCTTTCCTCCTTTCTTTACTTCAGTAAAATTCAAGTTTAGCCATTTTTCGTACAGTGACCTACCTATTCAGGCATATTTTTTTTAGCCGTACCTACTAAGAAATAACTAGCAATCATAGTAGATGTGCCTACAAAATAACCTTCGTGCTTATCGGTCGAATATTGAACGAAAAACTGCCTGCCTACATAGTCGTTTACGGTTCTTTGACCTTACACGGAAAAGGTTAAGTTCATTACACTCTAGGTCGTAGTTTAAATTTTTTACTACACAAAAGAATAATCTGAAAATCGTTTTTACAGAAAAAAACTGCCGAAAGTTCTCCATTTCCTTATGACTGCCTAGCAATTGAATTGATTGATAAAATAATATGAAAGATACAACTTTGCTATCCAATTTTCAACAAACATTTTCTTTCTACAGTCATAAGTCACAACATTAATCGTTGAATCAGAAAATGATTTCCTCTTACATTAAATAGTAAATTGCTATCGAATGGCGGCGTCCGCATTCCTGAAACAAATTGCTATAAATCGCACATTTACACGTTGTTTTATTGACAATCCGTTAATTGAAAACTATTGTGGAAGCCGTTTAAGAGTTTGTTGAGAAATTGACAACGATTTAATAATAAAATGTCCTCCAGCGGGCATCGAAGTCTTAACAAACTTTTTACAGAAAGTTAGGTGTACTAGCTTTTGCCAGCTGCTTCGCCAGCGTTGAAATGTTATCCCCTATTTAACCCCCTTAGGGGTTGAATTTCGAAAAATCTTTCCTTATTCCTTGTCAAAATTATAAAGGGAACCTATGTCCTTTCAGCTTTCTAGGTCCAAGGGTTGGGCTGGGCGTTGATGAGTCAGTCAGGAATTTTCTTTTTATTTATACTTATATAAATCACCAGCACACATATAGCCAAGGTTAGGACTGATATATTATCTGCACCTCTACTACTCCTGCACCCTAATTGGGTAACTCACGATTCATCATAATCTGTTTCGTTTTGAAACGGATTGTTAAACCATTGTTTCATATGTTCAAAAGCTCAACAACGTAAATAACGCGATGAATATTGTTGAACTGTCAAAATGAAACCGATTATGATTAATCGTGAGTTACGCAATTAGGGTGCCGTTCAGATGTGGGATTTCTGTGTGTATGTTCCGTATAATATAGTTCCTACATACAAGCCTCTCATACCAACACATAAGGGCTTTCTGAAAACCGAGAAGCAATATCGTACTAGAGTAGAGCTATTGTCTTCTGATCTGTGATTGGTCGAAGTGGCGATGGTTGGGGAGCCCTATGTCCAGTAGTGGACATCTTGAGACTGAAATGATGATGATGGATGAGTCATGTTGTGTTGGTCTAATAGCTGTTTTTATTCAAACTTTCTTCCTAATGTCTGGTTTCCTATAAAATAAACGGTGGTCATTAATCGTTTGCAAATATCCTCGCACAAGACACGTAGGTATCGGTGCAAGAGATGACGGCCCATATTGTAATCAGCAGCGGACACCTGTACCTAGACGATCCAGTTTGACCCATTTCTCTTGACTTACTTTAAATGGGACGATAAGCTTGGTACCTACAGTCTGTTTTCATACACACCGAGGTTACTTATTGAGAGGTCAAGCGATAACTGGCGAAATGTGGTCGTACTATATGTAAACCTCTGCTCAACCCTTTGGGGAAACAAGACGTGATGTTATGTTAGGTCAGGAGATTGGAGTTCGCAGCCATATCCTTTAAAAATCATATTAATTTATGTATGGAGAGGGAGAGAAAGGCCAAATAAAAGATGAAAGGATCATGTAAGGAATGATATGAAAGAGAAGGGAGTGTATGATAGCGTGACTGTTGACAGGGGAGAATGAACGAAGAAAACGTGTTGCCTCGACCCCAAGTGACATGGGACAAGGGCAGGAAGAATTCCCGTTTAGTCCACTCTCGACCCCTCGACCCCCAATAATTAATTTGTGCACTAGACCCCTGACTATAGTTTACTCTCGACCCTTGGGGGCCGAGAGTGGATTTTATTTTCCAGCCAAGTTTTAGTTTCCTATCGACCCCCAAAGTAGTCTATACCTTACTGTCTCACAAAATTAATTTTAGATACTTACCGAACTAGGGGTCGAAAGTGGACGAGGTATGCTGTATGCATGTCCTTTGTATGAAATTCCTATCTCATCCCCTGGGGGTCGAGTGTGAACTATGTTTAAGGGTTGAGAGGAAAAATGAACAAATCTTTTTAATGGGTCGAGGGGTCGAGAGTGGACTAAACGGATAATGTAGCTCTATAAATATTATGATGGAGTGACCTAACTGTCTGCATTTTACAGTGATGTTTCGTAATATCGATGGTTATTTATTATTCCTTGTATTCTTTAGATGTGATCCCAAATACCGCAGTGTCTCATCAAGACGAATGTCTTTAAACAGTGCGCGGTGCCAGTGATGATGATGACCTATGGCACTGAGACGTGGTCGCTCCCAATGGGCCTTATTAGAAGGTTAAAAGTCACCCAAAGGCCAATGGAGTGGGCTATGCTTGGAATTTTCCTGCGTGATCGAATCAGGAATGAAGAGATCCGCAGGAGAACCAAGGCAACCGACATAGCCCAAAGAATTGCGAACTTACATAGCAGTGGACAGGGCACATTGCTCGCAGAACAGATCGCTGATGAAGCCGAAAGGAGTTGCGACCGCGTACCCGAAGACGTTTAAAGAGTTTGAAGGTCTCCCACGAGGTGGACCGATGACCTTGTGAAGGCCGCAGGAATCTGCAGAGCTTGGGGGAGGCCTAGGTCCAGCAGTGATCAGTCAGTTCAGTCTTTCGGCTGAAATGATGATTTGATGTGTTATAGCTTAACTTACCTGTTCAATTTTGCTAACAACACATTTAGTTGTTGAACATATCTGATTAATATAATATTACAATAAAATTACAACCTTGGTTTTAATTAGATAATTAATTTATCGTAATTACTCTGAATGATATATATATGTCAAACGAATGATTATGATGATATGGTAGCTTTTCACGTTTTCACAATGCTGTTGGTTTGTGTTGAACATACCTTAAAAACAACATTTATTTCAGCTTTGTCGCCTGCTAGACATTTCAAATCTATCAGTAAACCTACCAGTAGGTTTAGCTAATTTAAATAAATGCTTGTCGTTTGAATTTCAAAAGAAAAAAAAAATTGGTACTTATGATTATCGTAACATGCTCTATATGCCTACAAGGTTTTTTTATTCACCATTATCTAAGTATTGTTTCAGTACCAATGAATCGAATCGCTCATTAGTATACCATTTGTTCGGAGAAGTGTTTACGTCTATGACAGCCACAGAGGGCAATGAACGAACATACCTACTAGAAAAAAAATACCGACACACATACCTACCTCATATACATATTCTATCTCTAAATGATATATATCTAATATCGTCATTTACGACGCAAGGGATTATAAAGATAGTTTAGATAGGCTATATTCGCGGGGCTCTGGAATAATCTTACAGATATACGATATGGCAAATGATAAAATTTGCCTATCGATATCTTGTTCACAATCGCATTGTGATACAAAATTACACATCATCATCAAAATTACACGAATGGTGGATATCTACACACTACAATATCTACATGTTAATGATTGGGAAATGACTGTTCCCAATACCGTCACAGGCCAAGTTCCAAAATGTTTTTATAGAGTTTTCCTTCACCCTTAGTCAGTGGCTTTTACAAGTATGCCTACTTTATTTAAATAATATCGGTAAACAATCATAATTATGTTTATTTGTATACACACTACGACGTACTTTTAGCAGCCATTTTTTTTTAGTTTTCCAACCTGTACTACATTATTATGGATTTTCTGTTGCGGTGGGTATGTGGATTTGGCTAACATTTGAATTTATTGGTAGTAGATAGGTACCTACTTATGTACTTACGTCAAATTCAGTGACCACGGCTTATTTGCGCACTGAAAACGATTTATCTACAAACCTATACGACTCACCTATGAACATTATTATTTAAATTGCCATCAAACTTTATTTTGCTTAATATTGTTACGTGCATATTATTAACTAATTGTGACAACCATAATGCTTCCTTAAACTGGGCTTCAAAGCATTAGTTATTATTTAGATCGACCTAAAATACAAAATCTTATCACAGTACCTACCTAAAAAACGTTTTTTTTTGAAAAAAATTACAACCGATTTCCAAAAAAACACTACAAAGTGCAAAATAACTTTAATTTCGGAAGTCGATGACTTCGGATGTGTATTTTAATTATTTGTCACCGCCTTCCATTCCGAAATTAAAGTTATTTTCCACTTTGTAGTGTTTTTTTCGGTTGTAATTTTTTTGAAAAAAAAATCTGCTGTTTCATAGAAAAATGCAATACCTACGCGGTCAAAATGTGTGGAACAGCAGATTTTTTTTGTATATCTGGAGAAAAATTTCTGCGCTAGGGGTTCTAGAATGATATGCTGAATTCATGGTTACAATTTGCGCACTGGATAAAAACTTACCCTGTGTATTCCAGATTTATAAAAACCGAATTCAGCATACTCTTTAAAAAACTAATATTTTATTGTCTATGCTAAAGATACTCCAAAAACAATAACATTTCGCGTGCTTATACGGACGTAATCTACTTACATCCGTGCGGAAACGGATATATCGAGAAAGGTCGACTGCTACACTTACTTAAAGGTACCACAGACAACAAATAAAATTCTTACTCACCGTCATTTGATGTATATGCAAATGTATTACTACTTTTATAGAACTTGGACCGTAGACGACACTTCCTAACGTAATTAGCTAGTAATTAAATGTCTTCTTCATTGACTAGTAAGTAACTGGTTTTCACTTGAAAACCTTTAATACATTTTCTCATTTCAAGGTGAAGATGTTTATGTTTATAATATATTATGGTAAGGTCTAATCGAATTAGACATTCAAGAGTAAGTTCTACGTAGTATGTTTTGACTTTCTTTGATAGATTCACCAACTTAGCACTGCGACAACGCACTGAATATCCCATTTCGGAAAAACTTGTCTTTTTTTTAAACATAGTCAGCACTTTACAGATGTAAAGTTAAAATATTACATTTAATTATTACTGGCGTATTTTAAACAATAAAACAGGAACAGGACATTATCAAAATGTAGAACAGACAGACAAGAATCTCGCTATTATCAAATGTTTATATCAATAGACGAAGGTGAATGCATAGACAACGCTGCACGCTGGACGCTTGGATTTACATCAAATATTTAAATAGTTTTTTATTTAATACCTAAATTATATACTTATTTTTATTTTAATATTTATAACATACGATGATATGAGCACAAATCCAGAATCACTACTGAGTTAAGTAGGTATGTCTTTGGATAGATTCTTAAATCACACAGCTAGTGCAAGAAAGGCACACATTTCGAACACGGGAGAAAATGTTTTGTGAATGCTTTCAAATATCTCTTTTTTCTAAAGGGCCTTATGCCAGCTTGCTCACCTAACCTTCTTTACGGAAGATCACGATGAAGACACTGGATAGAAATGGTTGCTCAGAACATTATTTCTTATCATATGCTATATAACAGCCGTGCGGTTCGATTGATCAGGTTAAGCTACACTTGCCGCGGTTGGTCCGTGGATGGGTGACCATCTTGACATACCATGACCCCTCCGTGCCTCGGAAAGCACGTTATGCAGTTGGTCCCGGCTAGCAGTTGTGAAAATTTGACAGTCGTTTAGGGTCGTCAGAAGCCTGAAAGTCTGACAACCAGTCTTACCAAGGGGTAGATATCGTGTAAGCGTGTAACTGGGTTGTGAAGGTCAGATAGACAGTCGCTCCATGTAAAATATTGGTATTCAGCTGCATCCAGTTAGATTGGAAGCCGACACCAACATAGTTATGACAAGGTTAGGCGGATGATGAAGTCGTCTTAGGTAAATCCGTGCTCCTATGAGTAGCAGGCTAGCACGAAGAATAGACATGACTATTAATTAAATGATATACAATAGGAAAAGATGGCTATGTTTTTCTATTAATTATCATAGTTAAGCGTTCTAAGCGAATCATGATTTTGTAGATAATCGTCTATGCTTTATGGCCGTCGAGTAGAAAGTTTGTTGTCAGTGTGATTTTGACAGTTTGGGAAGAAATATTCTTCTGAAATAGTCTACATTTATAGGGACCTAGACACAGATTGTTAGAAGCGAAAGACAAATGACAGATTGTAGAAGAATATCTACGGTGCGATGCCAAAAATGGAGGAACGAAATGTCACTTTGTATTGAAAAAGCTCTGTCTATTCTTCGTAGAAATACAAAGCGTCATGCTAAGCCTGCAGGTAGTTCGAGGATTACATATAAAATTCATTTATCAGTCGTTTGTAATTTTCGAAAACACTGCATCATCCTTGTCTAAAACTGTCTCCACCAGATTATGTCTATTATTGATCTAAAATTCTGAAGATAGCACTACCTTTATCTCAAAGATTTCTCTCCTCAAGATATATTTCTCTAAGACCCCACTTGAAAAACATGTCAACATCGCTTTGCACATGCAAAGCACAGTTTTTTTAATTCAATTGTTTGTTTTACTAAATAAATTAAAATGTTTGGATCAGGATTTGGGTCTGGGGCCTTTACATTGCTAACTTTCCCAGTTTTGGGACCTGCTGTAGTGACTGGAGCAATTCTTGCGAATACGGTGACCTCCGTAGCCAGTTCTGCCGGAAGATCTTCAGGTTATCGTTCGAGTTTTCCTTCAGGATTTGCAAATACGGTACCAAGTTTTTTTTTTTTAATTTGTAACTTTCTTCAATCCCTACTCTTCCATTTGCTAGTTGTATTATTATGTACCTGCCATACCTATTCCATTAATTGGAATAATTGCGGCCCATTTGAAACTCCATTATCAGCCGTGAAACATTCATTGTTGTTTTTTCTTTTCGAAATTTTTGCGTATAACATGGTAATTTACTTTCTTTTTTGGCTTTTGCTTGAATTTTTACCAAATTTACGTTTTTCGTTTTGTCTTCGGATTTACTTGTAAGCCTGACACGGTTTTAATTTTGAAACACTGAGATTACGTATTTGCTCAGTCTTATCAGTATAGGTACTCCAAATTCTTGAGATTTATCACTGACATATGAAACTACTATCAATGTTTTGAAATCATTGAGATGTTGAATACACTACCTATGCATTTCTACATTATTAGTCTATACAGACTAAGACAGACTAACAATGGCGAAGGGCAATTGTTTTACTGTTTTGTAGGCATTGTTCTCTTCCTCGAGATCGGATAATGAATAGGAAACGGTGCTAAGGTTCTTCTTACGGGTATATGCTTGACAGGAAAATGGTGCTTGGTGAAGGAGGAATAGGGATAGGTAACAAGTAGATAATATGTTATTTAATGATAATTGAAATAATTATTTTTTAGCTAACGTTGCAGATTCTTTTATTATTAGTTAGCTTTTGTCTGCAGTTTCGCCCGCATGGAGGTCGGAAATTATCTCACGCGAACATTCTAATGGGATGAAAAGTATTATTTAAATTTGTAACATTTATTTATTTAACTTTCTGTGTAGGTACCAAATTACATCCAAATCCTTTCGGCCGTTTTTGGGTGATTGAGTAACAAACATCCAAACCTGCAAACTTTCACATTTGTAATATTAGTAGGTAGGGTAATTATTATTTTTAATTCCCCCTTTGTTTTGTTTTTGCACCTACTTGTCAGTACCATGTCAACGAGTACCTATGTCATTGCGTTTTTTTACCGGCCCATGTTATCGTTTTTCTCCGAAAATATTTATACCAATAAATGTTTTCGGAGATAAGCGAGGAGTGGACACAAAGCTCTATTCAATACTTAGAGAGAGATCTACCTACCACCACAGTTTATGGATTCGTTTTGTTTGAGTGTTCGAATATCTTCAAAGTTCAAAGGACTGTTTCAATTGGGTATTGAGAACACATTGACACCATGCAGGATGCTAGGCTTCTTCAAACAGGCGCGACGGCACTCGTAGAACAATTTCTACAAAACTTCATGGAAATTGTTCTACGAGTGGCGTAGATTGAAATATCTATTGGACCGAATCGAATATAGGTTTTTTTTTTGGGTGGGAAATCATCAAATAACTTCTCCCGCTCTGGGTGGAGCAGGAGGGCGTGTCAGACTTTTACTGACTAAAACCCACCCGTGTTCCCTCAGTAGTCCGTATGCCAGGGTCTGTGGTATCTCTTTCGAACAAACCCGCACCCCTGACAGGATCGACTATAGGTAGTATCAAAATAACCATCAGCTTTAGCTCCTATCAAATTGTAATTGGTATGGACAGACTGATGATCTTGGTTTTCAAAACTTAACATCGAAAATAATACATATACATATGTAACAATTCATATTTCAATAACTTAACTTGAAGTTGGACCATTACAAATGCTGTGTAACGAATAGGAAAACAAAAATGACCATTGTTTGGTAAAAATGTAGGTTCCAACTTGGCTGCTGTTGCGAATTCTAATGAATAGGTACCACACAGATGTTTATGGTCCCGCAATTTTTTTAGCTGAATATGTTCTTAAATCGATTTAACCACCCAACATGGACAATTAGTGGACTTTTGGTAGAGCATGCCTATTATTGCCTAAGTAAATGAGTCAAGTTTACAGTATGTCATCAAGGTCAAATTTAGCCGCTTATTACCCCAGATTAGATACTAATACAAACTGACCACTTATAGTAGCGGTCATTGAATGACTATATTCAGCAGTGCTGCTAACCTAGGCTTTGGTATAAGAACGAGTATCGAGAATATATGCACTGTTTGGAGATGCTCATTTCATTCGGACGCAATCGGTATTTTCATAACAACGTCGTCGTGAAAACGTCATATTTTTACATATCATACTACATTTATCTGTTCGTTGTAAATATGTACCTATATTTACCAACCTATCTGGCATCCATCGTGGCCATAAAATGATATACTCGTACATAACTGATAAATGAAATTGCATAATTATGTATTTACAATACGCTAATTTTATTTCGCTTTATAGAAGGTAATAATGAATATAAATATTGTAAGATATTATTAACATTACTAGCTTTTACCAGCGGCTTCGCCCGCGCGGAGCTTTCACCCCCTATTTAACTCCCTTAGGGGTTGAATTTCGAAAAATCCTTCCTTCTGTCTACGTTATAAAGGGAACCTCTGTGTAAAATTTCAGGTTTCTAGGTCCAAGGGTTTGGGATGGGCGTTGATGAGTCAGTCAGTCGGTCAGGACTTTTCTTTTTATTTGTGTAGATACCTAAAGAGAAAATATATGAATTTTTGTATGTTTGTTTGTTACACTTTCACGCTGAAACGGCTGACCGGATTTGGATGAAAAAAGCACATGGGTAGACTATGACCAGCACCCTAATTGCGTAACTCACGATTGATCATAATTGGTTTCGTCTTCACAGTTAAACAATATTCATTGCGTTATTTATGTTGTCGAACAGACACATTTTTCGAACATATGAAGCAATGGTTTAACAATCCGTTTCAAAACGATACAGATTATGATGAATCGTGAGTTACGCAATTAGGGTGCTGGATTTGAACATAGAATACTTTTATCCCGATATTGCCACGAGATCAGGACATATGCGGGTGAAACTGCGAGGCGCAGCTAGTGTCTGATAATTTGAGATGAATCTGAACCGATTTCTGTTACATCGCCATTAAAATGTAATTGTTTGTTGTCATAACTGGCTTGTTTAATAGCTAATTCATTATAGTAATTAACTACTAGGTCATAAGGTTGGAGAAAGGTCAATTTTCTAAATTAAGTAGGTACCTTTTTTATAGATGGCCATGTCTTTTGAATGCATCAATTCTTTCTAGTAAGTAAGTAGATAACATTTTTACCTATTCCGGAGATCACAGTGCTTCATTTTCGCCTTTCTGGCATCTACTATGTTGACAACAGAATAATTTGCGACAAAAATACGATTAGTCATCCTATCATTAGTCTATTCATAACCACTTACATCAATACAACGTAAACGTCACACAAAATGGCAATTATTGTCACGAAATTGCTCCATGGCTAGGTAACTAAAATAGGTACGTGTATGGGTACGTTGAGCGGCGTTATTAAACTTATGTCACAAAGCCACACGGTCCGATGAATAAACCTACTAACATTTCTAGAATGTCAAAATATCTTGCATCGTTTTATTAAAAACTTGACATTTTCAGAGCATAAAACCTACTTTGTGCAAGTCCCAGACGAGTTTAGCCTTTCCATTCGTTATTTCTCTACGTAAGTAGTTACATAGTTATGGCAACATTGGCAACTTACTTCAAAGTGGAGGCTGGGTAAAATAAAAATTAAATAGACCCATTCGACAGGCTATTTTGTATAAAATGACACATTGTAATAACTTGATTTGCCTTGCCCGGTTATCACGGTGAATTTTTACAGAATAGCACTGCTGCTCACTGGAGTCACTAGCTCACGTCCTCTCAAATAGGTAGGGGAAGTCCGGGAGAGTTGAACCGCTTTTTGTTTAAAGAATCGTATTTTCTTATAAATGAAGCTTAGTGATTCAATTATAGTAATAAACAGTAGCTGATTTATTTAGGTATACCTATGCATAATTACTTTTTCGATATTATAGTACTGAAATATGTTATTTATATTAGAATGAAAAATGGGATATGAGTCAACTCTCCTCACCCTTACGCACTCTTCAACCGCGGCCTGGGGAGAGTTGAACATTGCTATTTAAAGGGGAAAATAAAATCATTTTGCAGCTTAAATCACAGACATATTAAATAAAATATCACAAAATTAAATTAAATTATAAAGAAACTTTCTTATAAAGAAAAACAAAACTTTAACGTATTCTTTAACATTCCACAAACAACAATTATTTAACGTTTTGCTAACAAAATTAAACATTTATCGTTTCTTTAATCAAACTTGTTGGTCTTTTTAACCTTTTGCTTAAATTATATACTTATTCTAGTCGTTTGGTATCATCAATCAGCCTTAAGGGAAACCTAGTCGCGGGCTCGAACTCACTGATGGGCCTGGCAAAAAATCACGCTGTCTGACCAGGACCTAGAGACAAAATACATTTCTGTTAGCGTTCACGCCAAACACTACGAAAAAATGTATGGGAATGACATTGCCTGTGGAAAGATTGCGTCTTGTCCTTTCCGCTGGTAATGTCATTCCCATACATTTTGGTGTAGCGTTTGGCGTGAACGCTATTGTGTCTCTAGGCCCTGGCTTTGTGTCCGACAGAGGTAACTTACCCGTGATGAGCAGTTAGACGCTACTCTACACGCATAACATTATTGCGTGAGATGCAGGATCATAAATGGTAAAATATTCGCGAAAAAATTAAGAAAATCCCTTCGGAAGATCGGGTTTTCTGAAAAAACCACTGCATAAATCAATGACCAATAAAGTTTATTGAATTTTTCGATGATTGATCTTTGTCGGTACCGACTTGGTTTTGGAGATTTAACTCTTCTTTTATTACTTAAACACGCCCAAAGTTAGGTTAAATTCGCAAGAAAAACGAATCTTTGTTGGCTCATAACTTTTTAATGACTTTTTATTTTAGGATTCTGTTTCCGTACAGACTATATTAATAATAAGACAAAACCATACCATGTTTAATTTTTGATCTACATTTTCAAACAGTGGAGAGTAAATCCCTCCTGAAATTTGTATGGAAAAAATGTGGACTAGATTCACCTTAACAATAACTTTCAGTCAGTCAGCTTTTGAATTCACCTCTGCGAATCCAAAAGCCAATTGCAATGCTTGCTTTCTAGTCAGACCGTAATGCATTTTACTGCATGATAGTAAATATTCAACCAGGAGTTTTTCTTCAGAAATAGTAAATATTTGTGACTCTTTATACTGACAGTTTTTTTCTTGAATTTTTTGTAGGTATTGTTCGTTCAACTTATAACCTCTTAGTGTACTTCTATCGATTCCATACTTATTATATGTTTTTCTTAAAGATGCACCCTCCTTTACCTCGTGTATAGCGTTTTCTAATTCTTTTAAATGATTTTTTTCTTTTGCATATTTTTTCAGAAGGCTTGTGTCGAAAAAACATTTTTCATGCAATTAACCTGTGTGAGAAAATAAGATTAAACAATCAAAAAAAACAAAATACAAATAGGACTCACGTAAGGCTTCTGAAATGTTTTTAAATTTAGTCAAAAAGTTTTAAATTTCTAAATCTAGGTACATATCAAAACTCCAAATATTCTCATACAAACACTGTAGAGGGTGACATGAACCACTGAGCATATCTCCCGCACCCGCCATGGTGCAAGCCACCCGCTTATATAATACATATATACCTACTACTTTGACATTACATTTTTCTCTCAGAAAAAACATTCATTCTTAGCGAAAAAACACTTAGCACACATCAAAATATAATAATCTGGCAGTATAAGAGTAATAACTAACAATACATACCGATATAAACACGGCCGCAATCCCAAAACAACAAAAAAATATAAAATTTACTCCGCCGTAACAAAAACACCTTTCCGAACCTGAGAGCCAAACAAACCAGCCGCTGTAAAAAATTGGCCTCCCGCGCTCTATCAATGACCGTCTTGCCGATGCCGTTTCGTTTGTGCGAAATTTAGGTTGAGTTTTAAAAGATGGTTCAACTCTCCCACCTGAGCAAGTCTACCGGCCTTCCCTTATGCAATTGGGTGGGTAGGTAATTGGAACTTATCCGGTAAAATGTGGAACTATTATGCACACCTGCCTAACTAACACCTTCAGCGAACACATGTTTTGTTAAATTATGCAAAATAATGTCGATTATTCCGGTCAGATTATTCTAATTGTCCAACAGTCAAGGGCGGATTGCTACGTCATCGCCAATGTCAAGTACGGTCGTACACCTGTCGTGAGCAGTATTTATTTAGGTACGAATCAAATCGACCAATTAATTTTTGACCGCCAAAGAAAATTGAGTAGGTACGTGTGGATTGGTCAGAAATTAATTTCCTGACCTGAAATGCTGTTTACCTAACTACTAAATATTATTAACGTAATTTTTAATGTAGGAAAATAAGTATATTTTCCTACATACTATAGTTCCTACTATAGTTTGCACGTCAATGTCCCTGCAACCCTACTGGGTTTGACGTGCAAACTATAACTATAACCAGCATTCACCCCATGATTCTTGGTTGCGTGTGGATGTCACAGTCACTCGACACCTGCCTGCTACTTAAGTACTTACTAGGAACACACATACCTACTGAGACAGCCAGAACAGTTCTAAAACTAACAACCTACCATACAACATTCTTTTGAATATACAGCTGCTTCAAACAAAGGATCGATAATATGTGTGTGAAACATAATATGTGGGAATCATAACGACCGGCACACCTAGAAATAAATAAATTACTTATGCTTGCTAATTCATCACAATTCACAACCATACTTACTTAATTGGTCGTCTTGTAAAAGCATTCATCAGATATGAAGGATTATGATTAACGAGCTACCTAAGTATATTGCCAATTACGCATTTGCTTGCATTGGTTATTGCTATTGGATTGCATTGCACAAGGTGTAGAACGCCTGCAACTTTGTGAAGAGCAATTTGTAAAGAAAGTGAATGTTGCGATATTTATTTTGGGGCCGGCTTGAATATTTAAAGAGGATAATATCATATAAATTATGATTACTTTTTATAGGATAAGTACGACTTTAAATAAACAGAATAATATTTTTGTAAAAATATGACGAAAAAATTACTATATTTTATTTATGCTCATGAATCTTGCAACACTGAAATCAAATGTCAAATGTGTCAATTCACCAATTTCACCAGTCAACATGATACGTCAGCTGTTTTGTAGAGCGTTTCCGTAAATTCTGTAAACAAATACAAATATTATTTAGTGAAAAGGCTTGTTAGGTGGTGTCAGTGTTCAATAATTAACGAATTCCGTCCAAAATGAGGTCTTCATTGTACAGACGTAGGGGTAGCGACCCGGAGAGGGAACCATTGTTGGCAGCAATTCCCGCCTCTGGGATAAATAACAGCTTTCGAGCTGAGGTAATTTGAATGATATGATTTTATTTCTGTATCTATTTATTTTTAATTGGTTTCGGTCACTGTTTTTAAAAGGCCAGTTCGTAGTTTCCGTTTGATTGATAAACTTTTGTTAAGTTTTATGACCTCCTTTGAATTGAAAAATATTTTTTCTGTGTACCTCATTTTTAAATCGTAACCAATTGTATCCACTATTATTTCTAAAAATAACAGTTTAATTAGTTATTGACAAGGTTTTGCGCAGTAATGCGGGTGATTTCTCATTGGCATATTTAATTTCTATTATTATACCAACTTTTAATCACTTTTTTATGCCTTCTAGTGCCTTCTTATCATAGGTTCTTTGTTTGCGTCTTGTAACACAAATTCTTCGATAAAATAACTTCATATTGTACTGCTTTTAAAGCTAATGAGATTACATTTTCCATGCTTGGTAGTAATTGATACTGATGACATGAAAATAATATGTAATTAGGGAAGATTATTGATTGAATGATGATAAACTTTAAAAAGACTTAAAAATATATTTAGGTATTACACAATTTTAATTAATTGGGCCAGCATACGTATATGGCCTAGGAATGGCTAAACCAAACTTTTAGCATATTTCACTCACTCCAACGTTTATTTAAGAGAAAGTCTTCAGAAAAAAATTGCAGGGTTTCTATAAACCAACTTTTCATATGACAAAAGTAACAATGTTGGTATTTAAGTCCTTCAAACTCAAAACGTAAATTAGAAATAAATAAATTACTAATGAAAGATGTACCCTGTGAATGGTAGTTGTATAGCAGGGATGGCGAACCAATGGCACGTGTGCCTTTGGTGGCACGTGACAAAATAATTTCGGCACAACAGCCTAAGTCACGTTAAGGTACATTCAGTATGATAGGAGTATGGTAACTTCATCTTCTTAAGCCTGAATCGTTACTTTCAGAAACCGTACCTTCACATGATTCTATTCTATGTCATATGACCTTAATATCAGATCCCAGAAGTTACACTTATTTGTTCTTTCATTTAAATAAGGTGGTGTGATGACGAATACTATAACATAGTACAAGTCTATTTCTATTTGCATATAAAGACTAGGTACCAATGATTGTGAAAGTATTTAGTTTTTTTTCTATTAGTCAATAAGTTAAGATTGTTTGTTGGCATGTCACTGCCATATTACTTAATTTTTTGGAAAAAGTGGCTCTTACAGGTTAAAAGGTTCGCCATCCCTGTTGTATGGTATGTATCATCGCACACATTGGTGGTCAACCACTTTTCAACCTTATTGCTTAAGGTGTAAGCATAAAAAGTGATCCACCGCTAGTGTCCATGGTTGGACATAGTGCTCACACATGTGTCTTGGAGCATTAAATCACGAACAACATGAATTAAACCATAACTTCTCTTTACTTCCAGCGTCCAGAGGGCAACGGCACAATGGCAGACATGGGAGTGTCACAAGCGGAACTAGTGGAGCCGCGGGGAGACACCGGACGCAAGCTGCCGCAGTATCTTGCAGCTCTAGCAGGTAAAGATACATCACACTATACTATGCTACTAGAATAAATCAGTACACCCAAATTGTTTTAAGTCGAATGTATTTTGGGTCGAGTATATTGCCATCGACCGGGCGCAAATCCAGAGTTTGGCCTCTACTGAGACATTCCAGATGGAACAACTCAATAACGCGGCCTGATTATAAGTAGGTACACCTCTGCTTGATCCTTCGGGTAATACAGGCGTAATGTTATTGTGTAATAACGCAGTACAATAAAAAACCTCGTAAACCATCCTTTCCTTACCAATATTATAAACGCGAAAGTTTGTATGTATAGATGTTTGTTACTCTTTCACGCAAAAACGGCTGAACGGATTTGGATGAAATTTGGCACACAGATAGATTATAACCTAGCTTAACTTATACTTTTCATCCCGGTCGTACGTTCCCGCGGGATAATTTCCGACTGCCACGCGGGCGGAAGCTAGTAACAAAATATTTAAAAAACTTATAATGGTTAACTGGGCCCAGTTAGACATCTGGTTCTTTATATTATTATACATAGTTGTTGTAGGTACATGATGTATGCTTCATTTACACATGTTTAATATTTATTCATCATCAACATCATCATTTCAGCCGAAAGACGTCCACTGCTGGACATAGGCCTACCCCGGGCTCCTCCACTTCGACCGGTATTGTGCTTCCCACATCCAGCGGATTCCCGCGGCCTTCACAAGGTTGTCGGTCCACCTTGTGGGAGACCTTCCCACTCCACGTCTTCTGGTACGCGGTCGCCACTCCAGAACCTTTCGGCTCCATCGGCCATCTGTTCTGCGAGTAATGTGGCCCTGCTCGCTGCCACTTAAGTTTGGCAATTCTTCGGGCTATGTCGGTTACCTTGGTTCTCCTGCGGATCTCTTCATTCCGGGACGTGTGACGATGTAAAAAAAAATTGCATTAACTTTTTGCAAAATTCTGACGTCTAGTATTTTCCCTTTTGCACTCCAAACTGAGACCCATGCGATCCAAATATTTGTCTAGTCAAAATCATGCCGCGCAGGAATCAATTTGGACGGAAGTGTCCTATCACATGAGTAGATAAACGGGTCCTATCGTGTAACAATGTCACGATAAAGGCGATATTAATTAAATTTACTTCCTTTATCCCATATCGCGATATACCTACCAAGTACTGCCCGAGTGCCTTATATTTTGTCTGACGTTCCTTATATGTGCCAAAATTGCCTGACTTACATAACACCGGAATATCATTAAAGAAAACAACCTACGGCACAGCTTGTTTCCCCGAAGGATGGGGCAAAGTCGTAGCTACATCCACATTTCGCCAGTTATGTTTAAGTTCCATGTAATAGGAGGCGAGCCTATTGCCATCAAACGGACACAAATCCAGACTCCGTGCTAGTACTGAGAATTTCCAGATGAAAAACTCAAGAACCGTTTCCCCAACCCGGGAATCGAACCCAGGGTCTCAAGCTCAGCTGTGAGCAGCAGGCGCAGTCGCAGCCAAAGACTACACATATACAATAACTTCTAAACAGCTCATATAGTTAACTTAAGAGTTAACGTGGTTTTAAGCCCACGCGGCCGAATTGGCGCAGGCGCACCCAAAAGTGGCGATGGGATAAGAATATTTATTATATTTTCGTCATGTTGGTCGCGCCTGGTGAGTGGCTGTCAGCTGCGAGTGCGACCACTAGACCAAAAGTAGCAGTTGTAAAAACCTAATATTCATTTAATACTAGCTTCCGCCCGCAGCTTCGCCCGCGTGGAAGTAGGAAATTATCCCGCGAGAACGTACTACCGAGATAAAAAGTATTCTCTGTGTTAATCTAGGGTATAATCTATCTGTGTGCCAAATTTCATCCAAATCCGTTTAGCCATTTTTCTATGATTGAGTAACAAAGATCCAATCATCTTCACAAACTTTCACATTTATCATATTACGGACTACCCTTTTTTACCCCTTTAAGGGGTAGATTTTCGAAAAATTCTGATACACATTATTCTTTATTTTTGGTTTTAGGTATAAATACTGAGTTTCGAGTTAATCAGACCGCGCGTTAAATTTCTTCCATACTAACTTTGACACCCCCCAATCCCCCTTTCGGGGGTAGTTTTGAAAAACAATAAATGACCAACTTAATAATTTACTTAGATAAGTATTTGTGCCAAGTTTCAAGTTTATTAACTCAAGGAATAAGATTTTTCATACAAACAAAATCCCCCCTTTTCACCCCCTTAAAGGTTGAATTTCCGAAAACCCCTTCTTAGTGCTCCCCTACATTATAAAAGGAAGCCGTGTACCAAATTTCACGTTTCTAGTCCTAGTACCTAGTTTCGGCTGTGCGTTGATTGATCAGTCAGTCAGTTTCTCCTTTTATAATTATAATATAGATTGGTTTACTTTACTGCGTCATTTCATAATTACACGTTAGCACTAGTTGTTATAGTTATGCTAATTACCAGCAGGTGTTATTATTCTCATGTTACAACTCGCATACGTGTATGTGATTGATGCCTCCATTTTAAAATGTATTTCCAGCTCCACTTCCACATATTACAAACATACTTTTCATAATTATTTATAGGGTTCCGTAACCAAAGGACGAGGGCGTGTCAGATTATTTGATGATTTCCCAAACAAAAAAAAAAAAAACACTTACTTAGCCTCGGCTGTCCGTTTATGTCTGTCAGCTGTATCTCATGAACCATACGGTAATAGTTAGACAGTAGACATTTTCACAGAGTGTGTACTTATTCTCTCTATTGCTATAACAACAAATAATCAAAATAAAGTTAAAAAACAACAAACGAGTTTTTGTAAATGTTTTAAATATTGTGCGTTATTATTTTGTACGGACCCCTCGGTGAACTTGCACTTGTCCTGCCCCTAAGTCGCCAGAAAACCATGCATTTGCTTGTACATCTTTCATTTAACTGCGTCGTTGGTCTAGTGGTCGGAACTAGTCGGAAGCGAAACTGCTGAGAACGGTCTTGGGTTAAATTCCCAGGGCCTAGAGACAAAACACATTTCTGTTAGCGTTCACGCCAAACGCTACGCCAAAATGTCTGGGAATGACATTACTTGCGGAAATAACACGACGTAACCTTTCCGCAACTAATGTCATTCCCATACATTTTGGCGTAGCGTTTGGCGTGAACGCTAACAGAAATGTGTTTTGTCTAGGCCTGCTGGTTAGATAAGTTATAGAGTTTTTCTATAAAGAATTTCTAGTAAAAGAATTTATAGTAAAACAATAATTTACAAAATCAAAAATCCCGACTGCCTAAAAACGGAACTTTACGTTTTTTAAATGGAAACAAGAAACTTGTTTTAAAAGGATGACTATTACATACACTGGTTACTATCTGTATTCAGCAACTCATTGCAATCTCATGCAGTCGAAAGTATCTTCTTAAATTTAACAATAAAGACCTTTATTGCCTCCGACTGCATGCGATTGCTTATAGTATTCAGTCTAATCATCTTTTTAAATCAAGTTTATACATACATAAACATACAATCGAGAAACATAACCCTCTTTCTGACGCAGTTGGGTAAAAAATAAGATGCGATTTCATCATCACACCCTTCTGCCTATCCGCAGAAGGGATACAGGCGTGATGTTGTAAATGTAAATCATCATCATTTCAGCCGAAAGACGTCCACTGCTGGACATAGGCCCCCAAGTTCCGCCACTTCGACCGGTTCTGTGCTTCTCGCATCCAGCGGACTCCCGCGGCCCTCACAAGGTCATCTGTCCACCTTGTGGGAGGCCTTCCAACTTTACGTCTTCCGGTACGCGGTACGCGGTCAATATGTAAATGTCTCAATACAATTCTAATAAGTATTTTTTTCTCTGTTCCAGCTACATTGGGAGCGTTAGCGGCCGGTTCTATGCTGGGTTGGTCAGCCCCAGTGATGGTAAAACTAACTGATACGTCAGGGAACTACACGAGTGGCTATGACTTCACAGTGACAAAGTCACAGGGCGACTGGATCTCCTCAATCATCAACCTCGGAGCTGCCTTCATTTGCTTCCCTATCGGCATGGTCATGGACATCATCGGACGTAAAAATACCATGTTGCTACTCGTCTTACCGTTCACCTTAGGCTGGTTGCTCATTACCTTCGGGACCAGTGTAGGCATGCTCATAGCCGGCAGATTTATTACTGGTGTCGCTGGAGGAGCCTTCTGCGTCACAGCCCCGGCTTACACCAGCGAAATAGCCCAGGACTCCATCCGAGGAACTTTAGGAAGCTACTTCCAACTGATGATCACCATTGGTATCCTCTTCGCGTACATTGTCGGTGGTTACGCCTCAGTGTTCGTCTTCAACATCCTCTGTACCTGCATCCCCATCGTTTTCGGTATCATATTCTTCTTCATGCCCGAGAGTCCTAGCTTCTTAGTAGTCAAGGGCAGAAACGACGAGGCGAGAGAAGCTTTGATCAAACTTCGAGGCCAGAGTTACGACGTCGACCACGAACTGAACGACTTGAAATACAAACATGAAGAATCTCAGAGGAACAAGGTGTCTTACATCGCCGCCATTAAGAAGAAGACCGCTCTGAAAGCTATCCTTATCTGCTACGCGCTGATGTTGTTCCAACAGCTGTCTGGTATCAACGCAGTGATCTTCAACGCTTCGCAGATCTTCGCCGACGCTGGTGCCACGATCCCTTCGACTATTTCAACTATCATCATCGGAGTTATCCAAGTCATTGCGACATTCATCTCCAGTTTGGTCGTGGACAAGCTCGGCAGGCGTATCCTGTTACTGCTGTCTGCGTTGGTCATGTGCGTGTGTTCCACTGCTTTGGGAGTGTACTTCTTCCTCCAACAGACGCATGGAAAAGAGGCGGACATTGTCCAGGCTATCTCTTGGCTGCCTCTCGTGTCGCTCTCCGTGTTCATCATCGCGTTCTCTCTCGGTTTCGGTCCTATTCCGTGGATGATGGCTGGCGAGCTCTGTAAGATCGACATCAAGGCCTTCGTCGGATCCACAGCCGGAACGTTCAACTGGCTCCTCAGTTTCACGGTCACCAGCACTTTTAACTCGCTCAACGCGGCGATAGGCGCTGGTCAAGTTTTCTGGCTGTTCGCTGGCATCATGCTCATAGGCTTCGTGTTCATCTTCTTCGTAGTCCCCGAAACAAAAGGCAAGAGTGTCGACGAGATCCAGGTCATGTTAGGCGCCGAACCACAACAGAGACCTGAAGAGAAGAAATAAACCACACAAACAGACTGACAGACATCACATAGTATTTTTGTACTGAGACTTACACATAGAAGTTTCTTTGGTGTCACAGTGCTTCGGTATAAGCAATATTATAATTTTATAGAACCAAAGAATTACGATGTATCTTCTAGATGTACCGTTATAGATTTTACGCTGCGCTGTAAACTATTTATTTAAATTTGTTATTGAATTTATGATAATATCCAGTCACTGAGGCAGCTTGTACGAATTTTAATAGGTGCATATTATTATGAATTCAGTTGTAGGTAGAACGAATTTCCCAGATGGAATTTTATCGCGATTAACATGGTAACAATAATAGTTTTAATGTTTAGGCTGAATAGTTAAGTGGTTTTAAAATATGTATCTATTTTTAGGGTTTCGTACCACAAAGGTCCACTGCATATCTTCGTCCCTAAGAAAATAGTGTATCTACAATCCAGTTTTGTAACTATTTACTGTAAAATGAACATGCAGTATCGATGTATTTTCGTAATAGGTATCTAGATGTCTGGCAATAGTGAATTGAAAGCTCCTAGGCTGCAATCATTGGGAGCTCTCAAGTTACTCACTTTCTGTTTTGTCGAGTTGAGAAACTTAACGTACCTTGCATGTTAATTCATAATTGTTCTAGTGCCCATAAGAAAATTTTGCTAGTTGTAAACATTTGAGAAATAACTAGGACTTTGAATCGTATTATTTCGAGAGATATTTAATTATTCTTTAAGAAATAATGGATTATCAAAGTTTTTGATTCTAGATTTGTTTATGTGCTTTTCAAAATCATCTTGTGGGGAGTAGATGTTGCATATTTATGTATCAAAGACCCAGTTGCCTCTCTATTTATAAAAGGGCATTATCTATATGTGTATGTATGTAAGTAGATATAAATGTTATTAGTGAATTTGCTACGGAACCTTTGGATCGACCCTAAAAGACGGCTTGTCGCCATTACAAACGTCTCTCATATCTAAATGCCATAATGTTGATATTATTATATAAAACTTTTATATGAAATGCATGTATTTGCTAAATAAAATATTATATACCTGTAATAAAACAATTTTATTGTCAAATTAGCGCAGGTTTTGCGAGATTATACTTGTAAAAATATTTATTTATTTATTTTATTTAATAAAGAAATAAAAATGAACAGTTTTATTGTCAATTTTTGCTCAAATGTCATCAGAAAAGATTTAAAAGTTTATTTAAAATTATTCAAAATTAAATATTTACGTACTTATCCGATTTAATTAATTGTTAGTGTATTTAATGAATGCATTTATTTATTGGCTTAAAATCATTTTGTTACAATTACTTAAACCTTTAAAATATTTAATGTAAAGTGCACTTGCCTACGCCAATGCGATTGCCATAATGCAGGCCAGTAATCGGGCACAAATGTACTAATTATCACAATTTTTAAATAATGTATTATTATTTAAAAGTGTTCCTAAAACCTACTTAAGTTTTGAACAGGTCAATAGATTCAGAAACTTGGGTTCACACATAGGTAATCTATGTGATGCATATTGTAAGATTAATGTGATTGTATATATTGTTACTAGAAATAAGTTTTATAGTAATAATAAATGTGAAAAATATTTACAAATTTTTTTTTACTATCCTTATTGAATCCCAATTGATGACTTGTGTGAAGAAGGGTATTGAAATTTAAAAAATTAAATTAAATACATGCTTACTTTCAAAATTACCAGTTCAATATTGATGATTTGAATAGAAGACGTAACTAACTGTTTTTTATGTAGATTTTCCCCGTGCCTGAAAGTCCTGCAGGTATATATTTTGTTTATCTGTTGTCACATCGGTAGTTTCTGACCATACATCACTCCATGCTATCAGACTAGAGAGGGACAGTCACGCGCACAAATAAGTAGGTACCTACCTTACACTTGGAGATATTTTATAATAGTAGGTACAGAGGCCAGCACATCAAGCTACCCCAATCCGTCAAATTTCTTTGATAGTTTTTCAACTTTATTACAAAGGAATAAGGTTTATGATCAATTGGGAAAATTTGACAGTTTGGTCAGTTTGTTTTAAGGCAACTAAAGCACATAGACAAAATAATAAACTACTTAAATCCGTAATAAAAAACATCAACATATATTATTATCGAAACCATAATAAGTTTTTTTTTGAAATAGAACGCTTTTGAATTTTACGTAAGCACCTACAGTAAGGTACATATTTATACTCGTGACTGTAAATACACACTTACCTACACAAAACTAAAACATGAATTAGGTATCATCATCATTTCAGCCGAAAGACGTCCACTGCAGCACTGCTGGACATAGGTCTCCCCCAAGCTCCTCTACTTTGACCGGTTCTGCGCTATACGTATCTACAGGATATAACCGGCGAAAAATTTCTGCGGTAGGGGGTCTAGAATTATATGCTGAATTCATGGTTAAAATTTGCGCACTGGATAAAAACTTTTCCTGTATAATATTCATAAATACTAGCGGACAAAAAGGAAATTAAGAATCTATTGATACGAAACAAGAGTCACTGTTCTCAATCATGTGCTACGTAAAATAAAGTTGTGACGTCTAGAAAAGTAACGGACGTACAGAGGCCAGCACATCAAGCTACCCCATCTGTCAACTTTATTTGATAGATTTTGGTCTTTATAATATAAGTTTAAGGTTCATGTTCAACTGGGAAAATTTGACAGTTTAGGGTAGCTTGATTTGCTGACGTCTGTACTACCTACTCAGTTTATCCGTTAAAATAATAGCCTAACATCAGGCCTTGTTTCCCCGAAGGATTGTGTTGGACAAAGGTGGTAAACCCACATTTCGCCAGTTATGGTGAAGTCCCAATATAATAGGGGGGCAGCCTATTACCATCAATCGGGCACAAATCCAGACTCCGGGCTGCTACTGAGAAATTCCAGATAGAAAACTCAATAACACTGCTTTACCCGACCTGGGAATCGAACCCAAGATCTTGCGCGCTACTAAAATACCTAATTAGGTAAAGACGCTAGCACATCAAGCTACCTTATTTATTTGGAATGAAGTTTAAAATCTATCAAAAATTTGACAGATTGGAGTAGCTTAATGTGCTCGCGTCTATCATATTATTGCCTGCTATCTTGTTTCAGAGAGCCACGAGGCCACGAGTTCTATATCACAAATACTATCTACAATTCTACAACCATGATTTCATATTGCGAAGAAACGCCCACAAAATGCACAAACCTACTTACTTCAAGTAGGTACCTATGTAATTTTGCGGTTTAGTCGTTTCTCACGTGACACGTCGCATTGCATCATTTGGCTGTTTAGGCACTTGCTAAGTCAGCAATCGTTTTTGTTATTAGTTAGGTAAACTTACATTATTAACTATCTGTTTTAACAAAAATTAAACATGGTGTGGTACGCTCTGAGTATGTGCCGGTGTTTTTTCTCAGAGTACAGACGCCAGCTGCACATCAAGCTACCCCAATCTGTCAAATGTCTTTGATAGTTTTTCAACTTTATTACAAAGGAATAAGGTTCATGTTCAGTAGGGAAAATTTGACAGTTTGGGATAGCTTGACCTGCTGGCGTCTGTACCTAGTCCAATAACAAATACCAACATCAACTAACTTAGATAATACATTTTTCACATAAAAGCAAATTACATACAGAAATAAGTATCATCTAGGTACGGTCACCGCACGTCAGGTCAGACTTGAACTGCGAAAACCGACCTCACTGCTACGAGATCTTCTCCCCTATGAGAAGAATTTAGGACTGTGCTGCATTTTAATAGCCCTATTTAATGCGTGCCTGAGACATGTTGCTATAAAGTTTTAGCAAGGCGTTCCCAGAGGAACTAGATCCTATAATTGCTGTGGGTCTCGAGTTCCTATACTAGGGATTACTCACACTTATTCAGCTTTTGTATGTAGAAAACAACGATTTTGTATGAGATGCGTACGCATCCGTTCAGCCGCGGAAAGCTGAACGGACTTTACACAAATCGTTGTTTCATAGGGACAAAAGGTGAACAGTGTGAGTAGTCCCTTATAAATTATGCTTTGTGGTCTCTAGAGCATATTACCCATTTCGAATGGACGCTCGGCGTTTTATCTACAAAATGCAGCTTGGCAATGCAGTCCGTACAGTACTGTGCAAAATATACCTACATTAAATGTGCAGAAATATGGAATGAACATCTGTTGATGATAAGAGTTTATTATGTACAGTCGCCAGCAGGTCAAGCTATCCCAATCTGTCAAATTTTACCAATTGAACATAAACCTTATTCCTTTGCAATAAAGTTGAAAAACTATCAAAGAAATTTGACAGATTGGGGTAGCTTGATGTGCTGGCCTCTGTACTTTGGCACCAAAGTAGCGACACTACAGTAGTAATCTGCCAAGAAAAGCCAACAAAACATTAAATTTTTATGACTAATCAAGTTTCTTAGTAGGTACCAAAAGGCTAAACAAACTCGTATTGGAATGATATTCGATACATTGCAGCTCCGTTAGGAGTATAATATATGTTCTGCGCATTGCAGTAACTACACTATACTACTCGTTTTCTTCTATGACCTAATCAGTATAAACTTAATAAGCAAGTAATGTATGTAGCTCCGTGCGATATGATATTTAGTTATCCGAGAACACGCGCACGCGGCCTCGAAATTAATACCTATTGCAAATATGTACGTCGATGCATTACAATTATAGCTTCGATTGTGGTGAAATATGATCAAAACAACAATTGTAATAAAAATAATGTATTTGTTACATTTATACACTTGAGTACTAAAATAAACACAATTATTCACGTAAAAGGTGATTTTTATGGTACAAATTTGCGACTAAAAATAGTAGGTACTTAATTTAATATTTACACTGCCAGGCAACTTACGACCAAAATTTATCTATAATAACCGGGGAATGTCAACAATATACAGCACTCACCCGCTTTTTTTACATAAATTACAACTTTTTATTTAATTTTAGTAAGAACCTATGCTTGGTGAATTTATCTTTGGTGAGTTAGGTAACATAACATGAGGATAAAAACTAGATATGATTTCTTTTACATACATGCCAAACGCAATTTATGTTGCATCAAAATTTGATTAATTCTCTTTACAGGTGCAGAAACAGGCGGTTTAAGTTAGCGGCCTTAAAATAATCAAATGGTCACCTCATTCATTCCCATGGAACAATTAATATGAATTTGTGCCTTAGACTAGAATTTGGTATCAAAGTGTGATCATATTTTCTATGTAAAATGTTAACTGATCTTCATAAGCAGAGATTGGATAGTCGGATGCATATTCACCTAAAGCTGAGGTGTTGGCTAATACAGAACGCGCTTTTTTACCGAAAAAAATCTTTATTTAATGTAAAAAATATATGTTATAACTAACTCACACCACCCCTTCTCTTACAGACTTACACTCTAGATACACATAAATATTACTTGCATCGGGGTTAATTTGAAATAGAAAAATATGCATTTCAATACAATCCTAATAATTTAGAAGTCGCTTCCTATACACCTGACTAGAAAGCTTTATGTATTCCCGGTGTTCCTAGAATCCCGGGATATTTTTTACAAAAAATATCATTTAAGAAACCACTTTCATAACTAAAAATTAACTTTAGGTAAAAATGCATCTGATTATCCGATCTCTAATAATAAGACACGAAGACTGGAAAATAATAACTATAAATTGTCTTAATTTACAATATTATCTTTTGGAAGTAAAAAAGCCATGTTTTGCCAGTTACCTTGATAGCAAATGTCCCTGGGAAAAATGGGACAAATGCAATCAAACCTGGCTACACCCATGATTCTATGGTTAAAAAAAGACATACAATAATAAACTGTATTGCAGTTTTCATTAGGCCTATGCTGCTATAACTTAGCTGCCTATCATTATTATGAAACAGATAAAATATTTATCTAACATACTCTAAAGATAATGATGAACTGATTAAATATGTACAGCATGGTATGTTTACAACATTAAAATAACGCATGAGTTTACAAGTTTAAGCTTGAACTTCCTCCACCTATCTTAGAATATGCACTTCTGTAGAAATTACAACAGAAAAGAGAATTCATTAATGCATTGAGAGACGTTGAGCTGTGGGTTCTGTACAGACCTGAGGAAACCTCTTCAATATTCGCTTCACCTATAAACTGATGAAGGTCACTCTTAGGGAACCCATCCTTATAATACTGCTTAATCGTATCATAAGCGTCCATTATAACTGATATGAACAAACTCAAAACTACATAAATGTACAAACTTATGAATGAATATAAGTAAACACGACTGAACCACCAAAGCATTGGCGATTTCTTCGACATAATCGAGAACGTCGCGAACATGTCATCTCCGTTTATCAAAGAGAAGAGACATTCGGAGGTCGTCGCTAAAGATCTGAACTTCATGTGGTACGGGCCTAGGATTAACCAACCGCAGAACATGAAGCCCGCATATATTAACAAAGCGCAGATTGAGAATCTGAAGATCTTAGGAGCTGCTTTCTTCAATGTCAGTATAACTACATTATACGTCTTGAAGAATCCAAGATATCTCAGAACTCCAAACCACACAAGTAGATTGCCAGTGCCCAAAAAGAGCGAACACACATTCCACTGGTCGTTCGTAAACTGGTTGCGTTCAATCTGTTCCTTTATTGCCGATCCCATGATGATTAGTAAGTCATTGACAATGATCATTATGTACCAGATATTCAGGAATTCTAATCGGCCATCCATGCTCAAATCTTTATCATAAGCTTGCCGGAAGAACTGCACTGTCAGCTCCTTCAATAGCTGAGCTCTGTAAATGGCCCTACTGCACAAAATAAAAGATACGGCACATATCAGGATTACAAGAATATTCAGTATACTTCTCAGAACTTGGTCTATCTTGTTATCCGTAATATACTCAGTGTCTCCTTTGCAAGTCAATTTGTACGGTTCTGCCTCCAAATATAGAGACATTTGTCCATCATGGTCCTCATTATCAAATATAACTTCCACATCAAATCTATAGCAGTCTGGTGGGGTGATCGGTCCTGCAGCTCTAAAGTTGATTGTTTTTAATGAGAACATTAATTTTGCTCGCACTAATGATGCAAAAGTTATATTTAAACCAGCATCTTTAATGAATGATTGAGAATGGAACTTTTCATCATTCGTTTTTGTAAAATTAATGCAGTTCTCAACAATTTCCGAGTTGAACTCATAGCTCTCATTGAATCCATTAATTATACCTTGTTTGTAATTAAACTGACAAAATACTGGAGGAGGTTTATTATTATTCTCATCGTTGTATGAGTAAGGTCCAATTGCATTATCCATAACAGTTGTGTATCCTTCATATGCATAGTCTAGGGTGTTATAAAATTCTTCTATCTTGTACACAGCAAGAGGTCCAGCACCAGGCGGATAAGCATTGATCTCTCTGGTAGAGTCCCATCCAAGGAGGAAAAGGTGAGAAAATGTGATCCGATTGTCCCATGTGTAGTTGACGTGATTATATCTGTTGTGTGCAAACAAACACAGTTGGAACGTAACTAGAACAATCTTTATCACCTGAACTACGAATTTGTATGGAAACTTCCGCTTGGCCTTCCACTTCTCGATCGGATTCATAAAGAAAAACTGTAGCTTACGCCGCATCTTCTCTTCCATCTGAGTGAGCTCGTTGTAAGAAGCCGATCGCTGGGGGGAAGTACCTTGATGATTTTGATTTCCGTTCATATCGCTACTTGTCGCTATTCGTGGGTCGTCCTCCCCTTCAGAGCACGTCGTTTCCTCCGGAGACGTGATACTCTCCATTGTTATTGATTCTACAATAATTTTCGTTGATAAACAAAGGTCAGGTGATTTACAGACATTTACTTTTGCGTTACAAAACTTTTACCTTCTTTACTTACGCAGATGCCGTTTCAATATTGTACAACAATAAAAAAAAGTTGAAATCACATCTATAAAATATTGCACTTAAAATTGTAATCCAGATTCTTTGTTCCAAGTATAAATGATTTATTTATTTTTCGATGACACAAACCACAACCACAGACTCGACTGGAGAAGGAAAATAAAATAAAAATAAGTGAAATGACAAGTGTCAACACAATGGCTACGTTCCGAATAACGATAATATCGATTTGAGCGCGCTCGATGACGTCATGGATCATATCTTCAGTTAACTTAGGTTTATTAGAAATAGTGCTTCTGGCTAGAGTCACCACCTAACCAAATAAGAAGACGAAATTTGTGGTGTATACAAGTTTTATTCAATAATTCGGAAATTGTTGACAGCTCTTAGCTGGCATAATCTTGATGTCAAAATCGTGATATCTTAGATCGGAACGCAAATGATTGATGTGAGCACTCACCACTCACAGCGCTATTTTTTATTTCGGAAAGCGGCCATTGTCATGTCAGCCTTGACTTTAGGACAATACATAGGTCTATGCTTTTGCTTTAGGATTTTCTCCGTCTAGACGGATAAATGCTCTAAGGTTATATTCCACTAGACCGTCTAAACCACAGATTGAAATGAATGGAGAGGAGGGTTACGAGGAAGGAATAGTTAGTGACTGCGCCAGGACATTGAGGACACATCAAGCTGTAACCTGTTTCAAAAGGATCTGATGAAAGTGTAAACAGTAAACACAGGGTTTGTTTACTGTTTACACTTTCATCAGATCCTTTTTTACGTTACGTTCTTCCGCAATGACTCACTACAGGGAATAAGTAATATAGTCATAGATATGTATTTAAAAGTTTTCAACTTTATTTTTATCGCTATAAAAAAAACCACGATGGTGAAATAAAAAACATGTTTATGGTTATTTATAAAATCAAAGCACTTCATTTGTAAGTGGCATTACAAATCCATCTTTCCAATCCAAACAAGAAAACCATTGCTGGGTGCAATGGCCAGAGGTATGTACAGACGCCAGCACATCAAGCTACCCTTAGAATAATAAAAGCTACCCCAAACTGTCAATTTTTCCAATTGAACTTAGACCTTTATGCATTTACGATAAAGTATAAATGGTTTATGTTCAATTGGATTTTTTTTACTTCAATCTACCCCAAGGTAGCTTGATGTGCTGCGACGTGTGTATGTACCGACGCCAGCAGGTCAACCTATCCTAAACTGTCAAATTTTCCCAATTGAACATGAACCTTATTCCTTTGTGATAAAGTTGAAAAACTATCAAAGAAATTTGACAGATTGGGGTAGCTTGATGTGCTGGCCTCTGTACATAAGTTTTCTGAACCATTTGTTGATATTTTCATCTCATCAACAACTTAATGGTTATGAACTCAATTGTTCCTTGTTACCTTGCCGCAATCTTTTGAATTGAAATGTAATGTAAATGGATCCACTTTTAAACGTTAATATTTTGTTGATCAGTTGGCGCCGGCATTTCCTAGCTGACTAATCCTTGAGAAGAAATGCCGAAACAAACTCAGAGGCCATGGTCATGGTCCCAACTACCCTATATAAAAATGTATTCTGTGGTCCCAACATTGTATATAGAACTTTATATGTGCATTTTTACTAAGGGACTCGAGTAGTACTTCGTGATTCCATGCCGAGCTTTTAGAAGAAGGAAACAGATTGACACGACCACAGGACACGACACTTGTCAGTGGTCCTTTGGCATTGAGCAATTTGAGCTGTCAAAATTTTCTGTGGTAGTCTATGGTCAATGTCGTAGATACACATCACGGTATTGGAGAAAAGTTCGAAATTTTTAATTTTATGCAGTCAAAAATAGCACAGGAAGCATTATAGTAGTTTGTTTACACTACCCAAACAACTATGGCTATAACAGTGGACAAATTGGTGAACGACGAAAGGTATAATGTGCATTTTATTATCGCAGACCTACGTGTTTGCTAATTTTTCAAGGGAAAGTTTGCTTATAATACATACAATTTCCAATGCAATTTTATTGTGATCCGAACGAGCATGTGAAGCAAAGTCGTGACGTAACTGATTAATGTAGCTCGCTTCAAGTTGATAGTCGCTATTTGAGGAAATTGCAAGTCAAATGTTAATGTAAACTTTTGCAATGTTTACACATTCAATCTTTATCCAAGTGGCACACAGTGTAGCCAAATGCCTGGACTATGTGGTAAATGAATGTTTAGTAGCACATCAACTGATTTCCTTTCAAGATTGTAAGCATAAGGCAGGAAGGGAATAGACTATGGATTTGACCATGACCTTACAATTTATTGAAATAATATTCTAATCTATATCAAGGATTAAAAAAACGGTGCTCATATAAAAATATCACATTGTCACAATGCCAGCTATAATGTTTTTTTTTTTTAAAATAGGTAACTGGCAATGTTTGTCAATCCCTTTGTTGTTCTGGGTTTGGTTTCCAAAAATAACATGCCAAGTATCATCTAAGTCAGGGGTTCCCAAACTTATTTTGTCTACTGTCCACTTTGAGAATAAATTATTTTTTAGCGTCCCCAGTTTTTCACCTAGGTACTTAAAACCACTATAACATCAAATTAAATTAATTATTGTGGGCTATATTAGCGGAGATTGAGTGGAATTAGCGGGTCTCTTACCGCCCCCTTTAGGCCTGCAGCGCCCACAAGGGGGCGTTATCGCCCACTTTGGGAATGGCTGATCTAAGTAAAACAGTAACTACTCTACAATTCAGTGCTAGCCCCACGTCATTCAAATCAAAAAGGTCGGCCATTTACAAGCAATTTGTTTATAATTTTTAAATGCTAATCATCATTATTAATTGTAAATAAACTTATAATAATAATTATTGAACATGACTTGCATTCAATATTATATTAATGACTACAAAAAAAAAACAAAGGTATATTCTTTGTCAAAAACAGGGTTGCCATGTCACATGGAAAAAGTTGTGAACAAAGAGTCTTCCTCCCAAATTCTTCTAATTCAAACTGACATGATACTTTTGATATACACTTTCAAGTGAGATTTCCCTATGATGATTTTATAAACCGTAATGTCAATGACTTAATAAATTAGCTTAGAAATAAAATCATTATAAAGAAGTTACTCTAGTAGATGATAAAAATCCTTTTATTACAAACTACGACTTTTTCCATACAAAATGTCTTGTTTCTCAACCCCCACCCTATTGCAACGCATTGCCTTAATATTACTTAGTTTTTACTTAAGCATTCTTTTTGACTTTATTCCTTTTTGTTTGGCCTTGCGTTATGTTAAATATCCTATAGCTTTCCGCAAGCATTGTGCTATCAAACGCATAAATAAAATAAGAAACCAAGTGGTAATTCCAGAGATAAGCATGTTCCAAGTCTTCAACCCTGTAAGTACCAACCTGGTTTTTACCAGTCTCAGATTCCTACCTAAGTCTGCTGCCATGTCCAAATTAAGAGTGTATCTGTATTTCATCGTGCATTCGAAAATAACTCAGGTAGTTGAAAGTATGAATTTTTTATGGCTGAACACAGCGGCTGAGTAAAAATCCTTAAATTCTTGCCTAACATTATAAAAAGTCTAACTGATTTATCCTACTAATATTATAAAAGTGAAAGTTTGTGAAGATGTTTGGATGTTTGTTACTCAATCACACAAAAGAGGCTGGTTCTTTGGATGACAGAGACACATACCCAGAACTATGGCGCAAAAAGGGGAGGCCTATATCCAGCAGTGGGTTATTCCGGGCTGAGATGATGATGATGAAGTCTTCAGCATTATTATATTAGTCTTGATTATTCTCATGCTGCTTGTGCCAATATGAGACAAAATATGGTTTCTTAAATACCATACTAAAATGTTTTTTGTTTTGTTTCTTTTTTTCAGATTTAGCGGTGACAATGTCCTACAGTTCCTCCTATACCTGCCGTTTGGTATATTACTGTTGATATTCAGAGTATTCTTGGCGTTGATATTATGGATTGCATCAATTATTTTGCCAAATAAATCAGCTGTAAGGCAAATGCTATCAACGCTTGCCTGCTGGACGTTTGGTAAGAAAGTTTGTAATAAAACTGGTTTTTTACTTGTATTTGTATGAAATAATGTTGCATGCATAACAGAAGTAAAATCATTTTATTGGTCAAAAGTATTTTCTATATCCGTCTCCTTTATGCACAGGTGGTATAGTCATTGTTTTTCCTCTACAACCAGTTTTGAGGTCACCTTGTGTAGTTTCATTTTTGTTTTACGGTTTGTTTTTTCCTTAAGTTGACTGTCATAATATTTAAATGAATTAGTTTTATTGCCAATTAATGTAAAGCATTTCGATCTCAACTTTTGTTTAGACTGGCTCTACATTCAATGAATTCATAACTTCTATTGTATGTCCAAATGCGATGTTAAGTGTGAATCACAATATTTTCATTCCATATTTCCTGTTCCATTTATTTTTTAATTGTAACTTTAGATAAATAATAGTTCACAATTATCCTTTATTTACTTTCATATATAGTAAGTATATATTTAAATATTTTTGCAAAAGTCATACAAAATCATTTATTAAAAAAAATAGTTGCCCATCGACATCAGGAGCAAGGTCCAAGATGCCCGTGGTCAGGGCTCTAGAGAAAGGAACCTCTTGACTATGCGTGCTGTGTCTAGGACTACTGCTTTCTGAATCAAGCCTCCTGAGGTGTTGGTCAAGGCTCCTCGCTATTAGGCCATTTTATTGTTATTAGAATTTATACATAATCAGCCTATAATGATCCCACTATTGTGACTCAGATATGCAGTAATTTATACCCTATGAGTACCGGGTAGCCGTGAGTGCCGTGACATTCAAACTATCTTACGTTTTTTGTAATTTGCAGGCACTGTATGTTGAACAACATGATTCGCGACAATCCGAAATATGATGAAATATAATTACATAATTAATAACTGGTGAAATGTGGGTGTATAGATACACCTCTGCCAAACCCTTCAGCAGGTTTAGCATGACGCTTTCTATTTGTATTCCACCGTAGAATAGAAATCATTCATCTACATTTCTCGGTTCAAAACTGTCAACACGGAAACGTAATTTTTGTCTACTCTTCCGTCGACAAAACGCTGCTTTACGGTTCTCGTGCTAAGCCTGCAGGGAAACAAGGCGTGATATTATAGTTATATAAATGGGATTATATGAACATAGAGAATATTCTATTGATGATTTTATTGCCGTAAATAAATACTTGTTACTGTTGCGAATCATATTATAAAAACGTAAGAACATTTGAATTTCGCGGACTGCTTTAGCCCCCTTTAATAAGGCTTTTTTTCATTTGTATTTCATTTAATTGTTTCCAGGTGTATATGTAAAACTAAAGGGTACAAGAGATCCGCGCTGTAGCGTCATGGTAGCAAACTACGTGTCGTGCTTAGACTCGCTGGCTGCTTCCCATGTCCTTGGTACAATCAGTGTAAGTAACTCTCTTCTCTCTCTTAACGTTTTTTCCAAAAAAATCTGATAAAAATGTAAACAAGCCTTGTTCAGGTATAATTCATAATAAATCAATCACTGCGTAAATGAGCGGAGTTACGCACCTTTGGGAATTTTGGGCCAAAGATGTTTGTACTTTTTGCCATCATTAAGCTAATAAGAAGAAGGGAATAACAATAACACATTTATCTGTATTTAGAAGTGTCACAATGAAATACATCTAAAAGGAGATAAACAAATCGGTTTTAAGTATTCAAATACCTACTTTGTAAGTGCCACTACAAATTTGTATGCAAAGGTACGTTAAGTGATCCATTTATTTACATTTTCAACAGATAGTTTTAGAACCGACTATATATACTCTTAAATTTAGGCCTATACTAGGCATAGACAATAACTATACCTAGACTAGAACTAGGCCTCCTTAAAAAACGGTAGAAAAACATGATATATTGCATAGCTACATTTTTCGTAATTATATTGCATTGCTACATTTTTCGTAATTATATTGCATTGTGTAACGTAACACAATGTTAGGGTCTTGTGGCCTGTGGCGAGAGCCGCACACGGTTTGATCGATCAGGGTAAGCTACGCTTTTTGCGGTTGGTCCGTGGATGGGTGACCATTTTTTACATACGAAAGCACGTTAAGCCGTTAGTCCCGGCTGTCATACGTGGATTTTTTTGCAGTCGTTACGTGTCGCCAGAAGCCCGAAAGTCTGACAACAAGTTTATATAAAGGGGTATCGTTTTACCCAGTAATTGGGTCAGATAGGCGGTCGCTCCATTAAAATACTGGTATTCAACTGTATCTAGTTAGACTGGAAGCCGACCCCAATATAGTTGTCGAAAGGCTGGGCAGATGATCATCCTCATAATTTCAGCCGAAAGACGTCCACTGCTGGACATAGGCCTCCTCCAAAACTTTGGTGCTTGCCATTTTTTGGGGGATTTCCCATAATCGCCACGCTTGGCAGGCGGGTTGGCGATCGCAGTATGGTAGAAAATGCATAGAGAACACTGCTGCCCATTCTCCAGTAAGTCTCTTAGTCGCCTCCTACGACACCCACGGGATGAAATGGGATGATGCTATGCTTTACGTCCGGCACCACACGGAACTCAGCAGATGATGTGTAACATAAAATCTGTTATTGTTACTAGCCTAACTCCTAATCTACAAACATGTCATCGCAATTAAAAGAAATGTCTAATCATGACAACATTACAGTATCTGTCTTAAAATAATGAAAGGAAAACAAAATAAAATAAGATAAGGATCCTTTTCACGACACCTGATTATAATAATACTATAATATTATCACGCGATTTTTATTGCTCTTTCTAGAAGAAGAAAAAGTTTAAAGACCTTTTATTGACATACATACGTATTGACGTATGTATGGTAATCTGAGGTCAATAAACTTCTATATCTACACAATGTTAAGTTGATATTTTTATAAGTGCAGATGTCCTAGGAAACTTGTTTTTTTTTTTTTTGCTCTCCTCTTAAGGGTCATAGCTGTATGTTAATAGCCTACAAGTTTCCTCAAGAATTGGGCTATGAAATGCAAAGAGAATTTTTCTTATCCGCAGTTCTAGTGATTAGCTCGTTCAAGCAAACACGCTCTTCAGCTTTATCATACCTATTATATATAAGTAGTATAGATTCGTATGATATTATAATGAAATGGTTTCGTGAAGACGTTTTGAGTAGAGTATAAACCCTTGTCTTTGCCTTACCTTGCCTTTGCCTTACCTTGCCTTTCTTGTCATTCTGTTCTTAATGGAAAAAGTGTTTGCTTAGGCCCCAGATTTATTTAAAAGGACCCTCGACATGTGACTGAGGAAAACCTTGTTTGTGGTTGTGACTCATCGTCATTAAATTCCCACCACAACACTGACGCCGTGCCTCGGATAGCACGTTAAGCTATTGGTCACGGCTGTCATTCGGCTGGATCTCTTACACTCGTGACAGGTCTTCAGACGCCCGAAAGTCTGACAACCAGTCTTATCAAGGGGTAAGACGTGTTACCCAGCAACTGGCTTGTAGAGGTCAGAACAGATAAGCAGTCGCTGCATGTAAAATACTGGTATACAGTTGCATCCGGTTTGACTGGAAGCTGCCCCGACACAGTTGGAATAACTGTAAGCGCGTCAGTGGGCGTCCCGTTAACTTGCTTTACACAAATGACGTATAGAAGTTGACGGCTTTGACTGGGCCCCGTGACAGAAGTAATGCGCTCAACGCACTTTCGGCGCCACGAATTTTATTAGTACTGCCGCCTTTAGACGCTCTGCAGCGTTTCGGCTCTGTGATTAGGTACCGTCTTTTTTATACCGACTTGAAAAGGTATTTTGGTTATGTTTTTGGAAGTAACAAGGGAACACGTAGACCGTGCCAATGAATAAGATACTCCATTCAAATAAACTGATGTTCTCTTGTTTTATTTACAGCTCAGAAAGTGGAAAGTTCCGCCATTTTTTGCTTCAACTCTCGGTATAAGGAATGCTGCACAATTCATAAGAAAGTAAGTTCTTCTGTTACAAAAAAATATTCAAATCAGATTACAAAATACTTTTCGCTTTGGTTTAAACTTTAATTAGATTATTTAAATTAATTTACTAAAACTCATTAAATGGTCATTCAACTAGTGTGTATTTCCATAAAATTATTATTGATAGGGCTGTTACCTTCATAGAATGTCTTTTACGCAGTTGCGTGAAATCTATAACATACTACCTGCTCTTATTACGATTACTCACAAATGCGTACACTGACTGGACTGGTCAGGGTGCTTACTCTCGATTATAATTCCGATAGATCGACATTGGAATTGTCAGTCAAACGTCAGGGATTGGCTAGACTCAGTCCCCCTTATTACAAAACAAGGTTTTTCTTTAGGTATGGTTTAAACCATCGAGCCTGTTTTTGAAATAAGAACTTAGAACTGAAATAGAATTACAGCTCCTTTTCCAAAACTGACAATTTAGCACTGGACTAACTTGTCAGTTTTGTAAAAGGAGCTGTATTTCGATGTCAGTTAGGTTCTTATTTAAAAAATAGGCTCGAAGGTTTAAACCATACCTAAAGAAAAACCTTGTTCTGTAATAAGGGGGAGTGAGTCCAGCCAATCCCTGCCGTTTAACTCAACCAACTGACGTTTGACCAATGTCGATCTATCGGAATTATATTCCAGAGTAAGCACCCAGGTCTGTGTGATTTTCTCCTCAAAAGAACATTTCAGACACCAATCTCACAAAGATAGCTCATAAGTTCTCAAAGTTACTCTTTTGACAATACTGCACGAACAGTGAGCACTGGTGGCCGCTTTACTTTGTGTAAATAATTTCATCACCACTGCTCTCAAAACGGTGAAGGAACACATCGTTCGCAAACCGGCATGTCCTAGTTCACTGATCTCTGTCATATTGTGGTCAGCATAGATGGAGAGGCTATTTTGATGCCAATGATTTTTATTTTTTTTATCACAGGCAACATTTTGCCGAGTGTCCCAGCAAACCAGTGTTGCTACAACCGGAAGGAGGCCCAACCAATGGCAAGGGACTGCTCAAGTTCACTGACTGGCCCTTCCAGCTCGGAAATAGGGTGCAGCCTGTCGCTATTAGTGAGTATTACTTGGATACACATTACATAAACAGTATTTCTTAAATACCCACTTTGGAAAGTAAGCTTGAAGTATGAAAACCGCCTTTACTGCTACGACATAAAGGTGCTATTAATTTCAAATGGGTTAAGAAATTTTTTGTGGTAACATAGACTGTACAAATGGTTTCATCAGCATATCAGTCTGATGTAATCCACTGCTCAGCACAGCATAGTCAGTATATTACGTGCTCCACTACGACAGCAAAGTGCGGGTTGGTCACCGATTGTACACCTTTGATTTAACATGCTTCACCAGCAACTTCGCGAAGATCTACCTAGCCTCCCACAGACTTGGTTTAAGACCATGCATGTTCAAAGTTACTGGTGGGCCAAACGCATAAGGACCGTAGATTCAGAGGACCAGAAAATCCAACAATAAAGTAAAAGTTTGCAAAGTTATTTAATTAATAGATCTTTTCCCAGTTTAACATATTTTGTCGAGTACGCAAATTTTTATTTCAAATGGGTCTGACAGTGAATTTCTATGACATCCACACAGTCGAGCTTCCAGCACGCGATTTTTTATACAGTTTTGCGACTCACGCGGGCCGCATCAAGTGGCTGTTTTTAAAATTGTATCGGGCCGCAGGAAAATGGGTGAAGGGCCGCATGTTTGACATGTCTGTTTAACTGATGTTTTACAATAATCTAACTGAATATTCTAATTGAAATAATGAATGTGTCCCGCAGGCGTGGAGCGCATGTTCACGCACGTGACCGTGCACCGCCCGACCGACTCCCGCACACAGTTCCCGTGGTCGGACGCGCTGTGGTTCCTGTGGACGCCCGTCACGGTGTTCACGCTGCGACTGTTGCCGGCCGTCGAGCGACACGACGACGACGACGTGTTGCTAGCTCAACATCTCACTGACAGCATAGCTGACGCGCTGCAGGTAACCTATATACTTTTTGTATTTGCAAAATTATTTATTTGTATATTCTCTGTACACCAGAAAATACATAACAACAAAAAAAGATGAAAAAGTCTTTAAAAAAACACATTCATTGATTTCATTATTCTTATATCTAAGTAATAACAGTTACAAGGGTCGATCGATCAGGTAAAGCTACGCTTGCCGCGGTTGGTCTGTGGATAGGTGACCATATTTACATACCAAAACCTCTCCATGCCTCGGAAAGCACGTTAAGCTGTTAGTCCCTGACTCCCTGCTGTCATTTGTGGATCTTTGACAGTCGTTATGGGTCGTCAGAAGCCCGAAAGTCTGACAACCAGTCTTACCATGAGGTATCGTATTACCCAGTAACTGGGTTGTGGAGGTCATATAGGCAGTCGCTCCATGTAAAATACTGGTATTCAGCTGCATCCGGTTAAACTGGAAACCGACTCCAACATAGTTGGGAAAACGATAGGCAGATTGATTGACTATAAAAAACTAAAAATACCTGAAAGATGTTAACAATTAATAATTAAAAAAAATACATTGTTGTTATTTAGGCCACTCAATCTAGGAAATTAAAATATGATTTACTGATAAGGAATACAGAAAACCTCATATCAGATACAGATTCGAAACTTAGATATCAATTTTACATTGATACCAGTGATGTGGCGGCATCTACAACGCCACATGCGAACTACGCATCAAAGACCTGACGTCACACAAATAATGCATCGCGTAATCAGAGACTGCGACTGGTATATACAGTATAAGTTTCTAACCAGTGCACAAACTGAATTAAAAAATTTGGCCTGTATACAACATCCGAACATCAACCGTCAGGTAGTAGCTCACCAGATACAACACCCATCTGATCTGAGGATTCTACCTTTTCTATCGAAAATGAGTGAACTTTACACCCTGTTCCTCATAACTCTATAAAATCAAAAACCTCAATAATCAAATAATAGTACATTATTGTACGAGTGTGTAATGTGTTGGTGATTACCGCTGAGTCGCCATTGAGCGTCATTGGCGCCATCTTAGGAGAGCCGAGGACGGTAATCATCAATACACACGTGTATCATACGACGTTTTTCAACACACTTGTGAAGAAAAGAATACTAAAAAATCATTTTGTACTTGGAGTTTTTAGGTAGTAAACTCTCCATAACGTTAATTAAGGGCTTCACATCTTATATCGGGCGGTGTACAACATAAATCATTTTCTTCATAACCAGTACTTGTAGACATTTCAATAAATAAATAACTATAATTTCAACAGCGAAAACGAGTTGTGATTTTTTTTTTCGCAATGGCGGGAAAAATTGATCAGTTTTCCTATGCGCGCGCATCTAACAATAGCGATCGGCCATAGACTAAAAGAATGAGGTTTCTTTTTTTGGCTTTTCGCGGATAGCGTTTTAGCTACGTATTAAATGGGGAATTCAAAGTTTTCTTTATTACAGCGAAACAAAAGTTAGATTTGAGTGAAAGTTTTATTGATTAAAAACGTACAAGTTGAAATTATCTATTTAAATACGAAGTTGCATGAAATGAGCTAGCAATAGGTACATTAATTTATTTGTACTATTGAACACGATCTTTTTTGTATCGAAACTTTTTTAAGAACAAAACAACTCAATAACCCTATAACTCACTTGTGAATAATAGTAATGAAAAAGTCACAGTTTGATTATAGGTGTCATTATGGTGAAATTAGAGCCATTTTATGAGCAAGTGTGTTGAAAACGTCCTTATTACTTATTATTTTGTTTAAAAAAGTGCTTGTCGTTCAAGTTAATTGGATATGTACCTACCCAGGTCGAGAAGACAGAGTTCAAATGGGAAGAGCTACGGCCAGCGCGGCGCGCGGGCGGGCGGCGAGGCGCGGCGCCGGGCGAGGCGGCGCGCCTGGCGCTGCAGGTCAAGGACGTGCTGCCGCGGGTGCCGCTGGCCGACATACTGCGGGACTTGGGTCAGTCACGACTTCAAAATAGCCTTAGTGCCATCATCATGAGCGTGTAGCAGTCTACTGGCCGTTTTTCATCGTCCGCCATTTATCTCGATTCTTGGCCCATCCAGCTTCTAACAGCTACCCTGCTGAGATCTACGAGCGGAAATGCTTAAATGTACGTTCAACACACTTCAGACAGTCAAACTCACTTCAACAACAACCCGCTGACTAGTTGATGTTTTTGTCACGACATAACTTATTGTGTGGCTGGGGTTAGCAGATTTTATTTTTCATTCTTATCATCGTCCTTCATTTCCTTATTATAATAACTGGACGTAGTTAAGCCGAAAGGACTTGTAGCGGCAATACAAAAATAAATACTCCGCAACAAATATCGAAATACGCAAAAAGAGAAGTGGCGCCATCTACAATACCACAGGCGAACTATTCTAAGAAATTCTACATCGCGCAATCAGAGTTTACCACGACACCCACATAGGTACAAAATCCCGACATCAACTGTCGGGCAGTTGCCCACCAGACACAATACCCGTCTGGTCGGAGGATCGTCCTTTACGATGGTAATAGTATAGGTATGAGTGAACTTTACACCCTGTTCCTCATACCTTTATAGACTCAATCCACATAAAGTCACTTTTGAATTATGGGCGTTTGAAGTTTGACATTTTATGTGCTCTTCATACTGTGGGTTGAGGCGGGGTAGCGAGAAAAACTAGTTTCCGTGAACACTTTAAAAAACAGGGTTTAGTGTGAATTGAGTCCTTTCTGCTTAACTACGTCCAACTACAGTGAGACTTAATTGGTCCTTCAATCCCTTTTAGCCCCAACTCCTTTGTTAGTAAGTATGATTTAAAACAATTAACACTAATTACAACAATCAATACAAACTCAATTAATTACAATTATCATTTTTAATTAATTAAGTTTTTGATACATTTTTACTAATTTTAAATTTGAACAACATATTTGTACGCCACGCATCCTGGCATAAAATAGCACTTTATTTCATCTTAGCTAAGATCTGTAACAAGATCTGTTAACAAATAAATAAATGATTTTATTAAGTACTAATTTGATTAAATTGCCAAAGTACCGGATGCTATTGCAATTACTTTAATTGATTAATTTTCTTTCTCCACCAGCCATAACCCGCAGCGTAGACGTGACAATAACGAACTTCCTGGAGGGCGTGACTCCGTACAGTCCGGAGGCCGAGCCGGCGGCGGAGCCCCTGCCGTCCACGTCGTCGGCCTCCGCCCCGCCACCGCAGCCCCGCTACGTGATCCCGGCACCCACGGGAGTGTTCCCTAAGAGTGCGAAGGAACGACAACTCAGCTTCCAAGAGAGAAAAGCTCAAATGATCGCTGAAGCGAGAAAAAGGTATATTGAGAAAAATGGACTCGATGTAGTGCTGAGTAATTGTTGAATGTATTTGCGGGTAGTTCGGTTGTTTATCGTGGAAGGGCTATTACGGTATGATAGTTTTGTGATTTGTTTTCGGAGCGAAATGTGCTTAAAAAGCTAACGGAGGCACGTAAATAGTGCTTAGAATGCTCCTCTCACAGTGTTTTAAATGTCAGCAATTGCTAGGATTGACTGCTAAACTCCGACCGTTCCAGTTTTTTTAATTCCAATCCTAAGAATTAATCTTTTATCTTGGCTACCTACCCTAAATTGTAAATAATTATAATTAAAAAAGTAAACTTAAGATAAAAAAACACCAATTAATTGACGTAATATATTTTTATAGAGTATTTAACGCACATGGAAAGCAATGCTTTTAAAATCTAGTCTTGGTTTTAAAATGAGCCAATATTGTCCACTGCTGAACATAGGCCTCGCCTATAGAGCTCTATTGAAATAATCGTGAGAATTAAGCCATAATCGCTATGTTTTGGAAGCGGCTTGGTGACAACAGATGCCATTGATCTTGCCCATTTGAACTTTTTAACACTCTTTTAGACTTCTTAGGTCTGATGTTAAACTGCATATGCCCATTTTTTAAGACATTGTAGGGTTAAATATTAGTAAAGAAAAATAACGGGTCTTATGGATAATTGTATAAAAATGGTAAAAAGGAAAGTGATATATTATAAAAGTGCTATGTAAGCACCTCTTTTACTTCGTTTAAACCTTTTTAGAAATTATAATGCTTCTTAAATGTTTACTGTAATTTAATAAATGGGCTATGTCCGGCTGAGGACTAAAATACGCAGATTTTTGTTTGACTTTACTCCAAATAAACAACTGAATTACCTATAGGATTGAGGGATGGTCACATGATGATAATCAAACGGATTAGTAGGATAGCTAGTGCCTAACTAGATCGATTACTTAGTTAAACTTAAATTGTTCTAACTGTGCGTCTACATTACACTTACATAAGTGTAAAATATTAAATACAATTTTAATAAACGTCAACTTCAGTTGGAGGCGTGGTCATGAAACATGGGAGCGAGATGACACGAGACTATAGTTTCAAAACTTCCTTACTAAATATTTACTGTCCCACTCGCACGTTTTGCGACCACGACAACTTCGTGTCTTTGCGTTTAGTGTGTAGTGAACTAATGAAAATATATTTTTAGTTTAAATATTATCGCATAATAAATGTAATGTAGATGACGTAATCGTTGTGACGTCATAAATACGAGTCCTTCCAAAGTGATGACGTACCTACTTGAAGTTTAGTTTTATAGTAAAATGTACGGTAGTCGCTACAGTAATCATATTATTTTTTAAATAAACACAACTATTGACAATTGTATGGAAATTATTTAATATTTTTTTGTGATTAAACATTGAAGGTTGTTCGATATTTTTCTTTTTTTTTTCTGGCAACACTAGCAAGTTATTTTTATTATTAAGAAATTGACTACCTATTTACTTAGACTAGGTCAGTCGATAAACACGCCTTATGCTTGTTCTTATATGTGTATATTTTTTTTGTTATTTAAATGAAATATACTCTCTTGCAATAATTATATTATTTTCACGCGATGCGCCTAGTTTAAGTCAATCGAGTAGATTATTATATATATTTTTTGTCACTAACTAGGTGTGTTGAAACTTATTTCTATTTGATTCGGTGTCAGTCGGAGTTCTTGTCTCGAAAAATTGCACCAAGATTTTATTCGATTGATGTGGATCATTTGATTTTAATCGCCTAAAACACAATCGATGCGACTGGACGGCCAACGTCCGATTATCGCTCAACCGTTGATATTAATCGATTGTGAACAAAAATATTCACAATTCTACTACTACTAGAACTATCCTGACGTAACAAATATTGTTTGTGTAATAAAAAAAAACGAATCAAATTAATAACAAATTAACAGTTTAGTCATTTTTTTTAAACATGCTCAAAGTATTAAAAATGTCTACCGTTTTAGTAATGTTGCTCCGACTGATGCCCTATTTTAGGACATTGGAATTCAATATTTTGCGAAATATTTATAGAAAATCAAACATTATTTTTCTTATGATATTCGTATTTAGAATTCCGTGTATATACGTCTTTATTATAGTAAATATAAATTATAAAATCACGCCTGAATGTAAGTTCAAACGTTATAGAACTGATTTTGATTGTGTTCCGTTAGAATAAAATACATTAAAAAAACACACAGATATATCTTTTATTAATAATAATATAGTATGTTGAAGACAGTTAAATGACACACTCACAAACATGCATTATGCACACCAAGCTTAAGATAAAGGCCAAGTGTTAAGATGGAAAAGCCCGGGAAGCCCACGAAATTCAAATTTTCTTGTTTTTTTGAAGTGAAACTTCTTTAGGCGCGTTGAGCACTTTTTGGGTGAACAAAAATCATGGAACTCGCGTCATCGTCACCGAACGCTTTCCATGAGCTATTGTATACTATGGGTGAACGAGCACACAGATGAGTCGCGCGTTAATGTCTTTTGGAAAAGTCCCTTTCTTTCATTAGGAAATTCTAATTATTTTATCCATTTCTTTCCCTTTGTATATTTATCGTAAAAATCTGTGCTGTTTGTTATCTTTAAAGTCGATTGTTTTTTAATAATTTTTTACCGAGAGCAATCAGGACCCAAGGACCCAATGTGAAATCCTGTATTGACGATTTTAAAAAACACGTAATTGTTCAATTTTTCACTTCTGTCGGACAGTTTTTGTTGCACTTTTCAGGTCAGTGCATCTGACCTGACTGTTCTGTGTGTATGTTAATTAAACTATGATACGCGACCGTAACAAATATTTATGGCTTTACAGAATATACTTAAGAATTGCCCTATTCGTTAATTTAATCCCATTGAAGAACTATTTCATGAAAAAAAGCTGCAATGAACTTAATTTGGGTTGTGTTGATGATTATATGTAATTATTATAATTCTGTGACTTGCAAAAAACGGTAGAAAAATTGAATTTCGCAGGCTCCCTTAGCACATCCAACTTTATTAAGACAAATTGATTAATGAACTTCGTAAAATCGGGGTCCCGTTTTTACGAATGCAGGTAAATTAAATCTTTAACAACGCTGATGATATTATTATATACATATTGCATTCTTTGATGATATATTATATTCAATTCTTTCGGTACAACGCACAATTTTATTAAATTATAAGTTAAATGAATGCCTTTTTTTCACACTACTGTGCCAACACATGCAGTCATTGACGACTGTATGCATCTATGCATAGATATTCGCAAATACAACTAGTGAAAAACCCGTGTTTTAGAAAGATGCTCAATCATGAATTTCGATTTAAACCGACAGATTTTATATTCACAGATTCGGCATCATTGTAAAATACAGGCCGTAGATCGGTATCGAAATATCGGTCTTAACCCTTCTAGCATTAGATCTCATTTTAGAAAAGATTCAACTTGCAGTGTTACTGGCTGTCCACAAATTGTATAAACGATAGTATCGTGAAAAACGTAAATTTTAAATATGGAACGAACAAGGTTAAATCATCAATTTTGTAGGGTTCAGCGGGATTTTGAAAAAGGTAATGCAAAATATAATGTGCTCTGTGATGCTCGGTACATATTGGTGACCAACGTAACATGATATGCACTTTGAAATAATCTCCCATATGTATTGTGTTCATACCAATCCGTACCGGGCGTTAGTAATTGTCCTCTAGACCAAATTTGCCGTGGCGACCAATCTAACCGAATATTTTGGCGAACAGCTCCTTCAGCGCGGGAGATGTTAAAGTAAACAAGTGTGTGCGCAGACAGGTGCACTCTCTCTTTCACTCACTCTCATAGTCCGAGCAGTAAAGAAGATACAAAGAGAAACGAACGATTGGTGAAGAAATTTGTAGTTAAAGAGGTTAAAACGTTTGAATGTTTATTGTTAATGCTCCTTTTGAAGTCTCCTAAATCAGTAAAGTATGACTAGATGTCATCTGGTACAAGAATGCCAAACGGGTTGCAATAATAAAGACAGATGATTAATACCTCGGTCGTTCCATTGGTCATAAGGGTTAGTTTTAATATGCTGCCGAACAGCGGCTTTTAGGGCAAGCACTCAACAGTGCGGTGCGGGACCGCTTCGTATAATTTATGCTTCAAACTTTATGAAACAGGCCAACGACGCCATGTGATGCGGGTTCGTCTCGCATTGATTTGTATTCGCTCTTACATATAGTTTCCTGGCTATTAAGTTTGTAATTAAATGAAGACGATGATTATTGAATAAAGTTTTGTTTCAAAAATCGTTGTTTTGATTTTATTTATTAAGTTTATTATAACCGTCTGTATCTTACTTCATGTCGATTGCACACACAAACTTCTCGACTGCACACCCCAATTTCTCCAGTATACACTCCAACTTCTCCATTACTCACTCCAACTTCTCCATTGTACTCCAACTTCTCCATTGCTCAAACCAAGTTCTTCAATGCACACCCCAACTTCTCCATTGCACATCCAGTCTTCTCCATTCAACCTAGAGGAGTAATAAAACGTATGAAATTATTACAAAAATCCTTTATTTATTTAAAAAAAAATACACCATACATAAGTAATTCTCAAAGCCCCAGTCTGTGTGGGGTCCTACGAGGCGTGCTGAGTCCAGGGGTAGCGACCTCCTGCTTGACTGGAACATCTTCTTCTCTCCTCTTCCGTTCTTCTGCCATCTTCTGTTCAGCTTGCTTCATCTCTTCTTCCATTCGTTGGAGGTGGACGGCTGCTTCTTTGCGTTTGTCGCGGTTTGATCTATGGGAATATTGCAGATAGTTTTAAGGATCTTAGAGCTTAGAGAATCGATAATCTTCGAGTTGTTTCAAGGAATTAAACAAAACCATAAAATCAGATAAATTGCTAATTTGTGCGCTTTTACGCAAAAGATCATAAATAACAACACTTTGACAACGATAAGGTGCATCCCATTTAACAAAGTTCGCCAAAACAAAAATTATGCACCCCACCATAGCATGTACGGTCCACCGGGCGTCAAAAGTTACACTTGAACTACGAAAACCGCCCTTAGTGCTACGAAAATTAAACTGTAGCACAACGGCTTCATTATAACATAGAAAAAGAAAAATAATGAGTTCACTCACTTCCCCGTCTCCTTAACCGAAAAGAACATGGGTCCCAACTCAGCCAGCCACCTGCCGTCTACGGCCGTGACGCAGTGCATGTACTCCTTGGTGGTCATCATGAGCTCGTAGTACACGACGTAGTCGGGCGAGTTGCCCAGCCCGAACAGCGCCGACGTGGGGTGCAGGTGGCACGGCATGCCCGTGCGGCAGTTCACGTACTCGCCGATGCCCTTCAGGCGGGCCGCTTGCTGGAAGTAGGCTGCGCGGAGGGAATAGGAGGGTTAGTTTAGTGTATGAGGTTGTACCATGCTCGACTTTCACCAAAATATCGAACATTAGAGGCCCTAGTGTGACTTCTTTTAATCATCTTGACTTAGCTCCGATTGGATTGGAAAGAAAGTGGGCGAAACACTAGGGCTAGAGATAATATAGAGAGCCAACAGAATTGTTCCTGAATACCAAACGTATGCACCTGTGTTTTGTTTTCATTCATTTATTCATTCCGTCCTGTCCTTTTTATATAATCCTTTCAGTTCACAGTAAGTAATACATATCAGTATATCCGGCAGCAGCCTGGGTAAGGACAATAAAGACCACTAAGATGCAAGGTCAAAGGTAAAACAACTGCAAGGACTGCAAACGCTGTGTACAAAATAATTTTAACTTTATTAGTTCCTAATCATGTCTAACTGACAGGTGTCAGGGACGTTTTCTCTCGACGGCCGGAATATAATCATTATTTTCAGAGCTTCAACATCTCTTAGGCATAAGTAAACGATAAGCGAAGCATTCTTGGGCATGTTCAGCTACATAAACTGCATAACCCGTTAGCGTACCGGGGCCAAATGAATGATTTGGCCACCTTTTGGAAGCGTCTTCGGTGAGACACCGGAATTTTGCATACCGCTGACCGCCTACATTCTAAACAATGAAATGGATTGTAGTTTCGAATAACATAACGTTACTTTAGTAATGACTCCTCGAAAAGATAACCTTATGAATACACTAGCGTTTGTCAGCGGCTTCGCCCGCCGGAACCGGGATAAAAAGTCCGCTATGTGTTAATCCACGTTTTAAACTATATGTGTATGACAAATTTTATCGAAATCCGTTCAGTCTTTTTTGAGTAACAGTCATCCAAACTGTCACATTTATAATATAACTAGCTTTTGCCAGCGGCTTCGCCCGCGCGGCATTTGCATCTCCTATTTAACTCCCTTAGGGGTTGAATTTCGAAAAATCCTTCCTTATTCCTTGTCTACATTATAAAGGGAACCTCTGTGCAAAATTTCAGCTTTCTAGGTCCAAGGGTTGGGCTGGGAGTTGATGAGTCAGTCAGGACTTCTTTTTATTTATATAGTAGGATAATAGTCAGTATATTACGTACCAGAACAGATACACTTGCGAACAGTATCCCATTCAGTGCCACAGGAGACGAGCGGTAATCGTTGCTGTTGCATGATGTCCTTTAACTGTTGTCGCACTTCGCGCACTTTTCGCATCGCCTTGCCGTGGACAAAGTGTTCTGTGCACCACTGGCCTGAGTAACTGAAAGTAGAAATATTAAAGGTTGTTACTCATCGTCATCATTTATCATCTATAACCAGATTTCCGGTTATAGAGGCATAGGCCTCTCTTTTCTTGTGCCAACCACCAAGCTCCGGTGATTTTAGAAAAAAATATTATGAGGATTAAAATTATTTGGGATTCGTTTTAGCCAGATGGAGGTACGAACTTGATTGCTCCTCCTAAAATAGAAAAAATAAATAAATTGTTTATTCTGTAAATAGGATAACGGAATCACTTTTACAGGTCTATTAAAAAAAAAAAATAAGCTATGGAGTCGACATTTCCTATCTGACTACCCCTGAAAAGCAATGGCGAACCATACTCAAGAGTCGTCTCTTTTAAAGTCCAGACGAAATCTTGGGCAGATCATGTGAAGACAAAGTAGATTAGTGCCTGCATGAAATGGTCTTTTGACCTACTAATTATGACCCACAGTAGGCGACTGTTGTTTGTGGGAGGGGAAGAGGGCAAAATAGATACGGTTTCGCTTTTTCTTTCTCTTCAATTACTAGCTGTAGTCTTATGTCACAAGAACAATGTAAATGAAAGGAATATAAAAAGAAAAGTCCTGACTGATTGACTGACTGACTCATCAACGCCCAGCCCAAACCCTTGGACCTAATCTAGCTGAAAATTTGCACAGAGGTTCCCTTTATAATGTAGACAAGGAATAAGGAAGGATTTTTCGAAATTCAACCCCTAAGGTAGATAAACAGGGGATGGAAGTTCCGCGCGGGCGAAGCCGCTGGCAAAAACTAGTCCGGAATATAAGTTAGGAAAACCTTAATGTTTAATTTTGAATACCACCTCGCTCCTGGGTTTGTTAGTTAGTTAGTTAGAACTCATGCGATAGAACCATCGTTCAAAATGTTAGTTAGAACTCATGCGATAGAACCATCGTTCAAAATGAAGACAACTCCAAGAAAAAAGGATACCCAGCATACACAAGAAATAGTGCCAAAAACCAAAAATATTTACTCGTAACATACTTGTTAGACTTCCACTGGTTGTAAAGGTGCAGTAACGTCAGGTGATCAGACTCCGGTACTTGGAACTTTTCCTTCACTGAGTCGGCTTCCTCCTCGCGACCCTGCGGCCGGTAGAATACTGATGGTACGGACAGCATTGATACTGAAAACAAAAGAGAATTGTGGTTTTAAAAAATCCGAGTAGATCTGAACAAAGTAAATATGAATATATTCTCCCAGATCAAATAAATCGGAACATATTTAAAGAAGTGTGGAAATTTGGAAAAATGAAGCAATTTTTTTTTTTTTGAAAGACATTACTGTCTTAATTTCTACTAGTAAAACTGACATCTGGTTTTCATCGTAGGTCCTTGATATTTAGGTCCTGAAGATAATATAATATTAAGCCAACGATGAGAAAAGATTCAGGCCAAAACAAATACATACCATAATCGGCCTATAGGTAATATTCCCACTGCTGGGCCAGGCCTCATATATGAGAGCGAGTGGGCCCAGGGCCTGAATTCGCTATGACTACTTAACGATTCCTTACCCGTAACCACGTCAATCACACACGAATTCTACTAATATCGTATTAATAATATCGAAAAATTGTCTTGGAACATACAGAATATGACAATTTAGATTCCTTACCGTTACATTGGTTTCTAAAAAAACGATATTGACGTAGTTTGAACGTAGTAAGATTCCGCGGGGAATTATTATGACGATATAGAATTGGGGCCCAGGACGGATTGGTAGATGTCACATTTCTTCAAATTTTTGACATGCCAGTTTCCTCACGATGCTTTACTGCACCGTTTTGAGAGCAGTAGTGAATAAATATTTTACACAAAGTAAAGCGCATGTCTGAGTTCGGACCTACGCTACGACCACAACTCTTAAGTCACAGCCGTTACCATGGTGGTCACCATTGCTCATAGCAAATATAAATTAAACAAATACATGTATGGATTTTTCGGGTTAGGAATACGACCAACCGTTCAATAACAAAGATAGGTAGCTGATGTCACGTGGAAAAGCTGCCACACTAAAATGGAATTGGGCTGGACACATCTGCCGCATGTCAGACGACCAATGGGCTAAACTTACGACCCAATGGATCGCTCCTCATGGCAAGCGACGTCGCGGTAGGCCCAGACGGAGATGGCGGGATGAGTTGGACTCCTTTAAGAAGAACTAGTCACTAGCAGGATTAAACAGAGAGAAGTCGAAGGCGGGTAGAGAGGCCTTTGCCCTACAGTGGGACATCACAGGCTTTTAATAAAAATAATAATTAATAATGTATGGATGGATTATGTGAAAAATGATATGACAAAGAAGTAAACACTGAGATGACGTCCGATGGGAAGAAAAGACATGAGTTGAGTGAGTTGAGGTTATGGGAAAGAAGATGATGACTTACCGATTATGAGCACTTCCACACTGCAGCCCATCTCCGCACTAACTATAAGCATGTGACACTGCGGCGGATCTAGAGGGAATTCTGCCATTTGTCGACCGAGTGATGTGAGCGCTCCCGTCCCGTCTAATGCACCCAAGATCCATAGCTGGTACATGGAGTTGAGGATTGTGTCCTAGTAAAAAAGAAATGCCGTATAGTACAAAAATATCAAGATAATTCAAGACGGGTGTCATTAAAACATTAAACAGACACAAAGCATGGCAACGAATGGTGAATTTACTAGACATAAGATGCAGGTTGAATTATAAGGCCCTTTCGCGCATTGGACCCTACCGTGCATTGAGAACACATTAGGACATGAATAGATAAAACAGTGATGTGCGTGGGCGGGCTGGCAACGTCGCTATTATAGTGGTTTTTCGTGATTATTTTATTAAATACTAGCTTCCACCCGCGGCTGTGCCCGCTTGAAAGTCGGAAATTATCCTATGTGTTAATCTAGGTTATAATCTATCTGTGCGCCAAATTTCATCCAAATCCATTCAGTATTTTTTGCGTGAAAGAGTAACCAAGATCCATACATTTATACATACAAACTTTTGCGTTTATAATATATAATATTAGTAGGATTAGTTAGGATAAATCAAAGTACAATATTTTTTCAGCCAAGAACATTTGCATTCGTTGATATTATAGATCGTTGGTATTTTTATTTAAAACATCTACTATTAAATAAAAACATTTAATCGTAATAAGTACTGCAAATAGAAATAAATAACAAAATAACTAAGAAAAATAGCATAAAAATGTATAAAACACCAACGATCTAGTGTTTGGCTGAAAAAAAGGACGCACTTTGATTTAAATTTAATAAGATAATCACGAAAAACCACTTGCAATGCGACGTTGCCAGCCCGCGCCGGATGAACGCCTTTCAAAGGTCTTAGTTACAAGAGCTTTACGTAAGACAGTATTCACCAAAATATTAAGACAGTAGATCAAACTGCTATCCTATGAAATTTTGCAACATCTGAAAAATGTGTCAGCTATCTAAAAAATCTCGACTCCCAAACTGACCTGCGGCGGCGGATCCATAAAGTGGAAAGCTAGTAGATCCTCAACTCCTAAGCTCTTCAGCAGCAGCACAGTGTTAGCCAGGTTGGTCCTCTGTATTTCCGGGACTGTTGAGGACAGTAACTCATGCTGGTATTGTCTCTGTGTGTACAGACAGAACGCCTTGCCGGGCCCAGTACGACCAGCACGACCCGCGCGCTGCCGGGCATTCGCTTGACTTACTGGATAGATCTGGAAGTAAGATAAGTGTTAGTAGTATACCAAAGGACGATGGGAAAGCGACTATGGAATCCGTCCCCAACTTTTTTTTAAATCCAACAGACTTCAATTTTGTCTCATATTTTCCGTTACAGGCTACATACTAACAAACCGGGTTCGTTTCAAGTATTAAATATATGGGGTTTCCTCAAAGACTCATCTTTCAGTTTCATTTGTTTAACGATTTACGGGTTGTAGGTACACAATCTCAAGCGTGAATATGTTATTTTATTGAAAATAAAATACGATATGAAGTATTAGGGTACTTCATATCGTATTTTATTTTCAATAAGTGTAGTAAGTAAAATCAATCTTTGTACTACAGTACCTACTACATAAGAATATGTATATCTTATTTTCTCTAAAAACCCCATACTTTTGACGGTTGTCGCCATAGTAAAATTATCAGTAAGCTAAGAACTTTTAAATATGATACGTCTGATGTCTGTTGACTAAGTTTTGATTTTGGGGACGTTAGATCCCATTGTCCTTTACTTTTGTCAGTCATTTACCACAATGATTCCTAGACCCCCTAAGAAATTTTTCGTTGGCTATCAAAAACATAATCTGCTGATTAATAGAAAAGTGGAATAGGTATCTACCAATGATTTTATAAGTAAGTAGGTGTAGATCGGTTACATACACAGCATTCGATCTTCAGAAACGGCACAATAATGCACACATAGATAACATAATATTGCAATAGCACACTACATTCCGATTAGACGTTAAATTTGGATGGCATGATTCAATTACCGCGGGTGAAAAAGAGACAAATATAATTTGCGTCAGTACGTCGTCTCGTGTACTAGAAACGATATAGAATAATAATCAGATATGACATTTTACATCAGACCGTGATTTATGCCTAAAAATACGATTTACTCATGAGTTCATGTAGTAAAAATGATAAACTAGTAAAATTGCATTGAAAGTAGGTAGGTAGGTAAATAAAAAGTATTGTTGATTTTATAAAAAAAATTATATCAATAGATCAATCAGGTTAAGCTACGCTTGCCGTGGTTGATTCGTGGATGGGTGACTATCTTAAAATACAAGATCCCTTCGTGCCTCGGAAAGCACGTTAAGCCGTTGGTCCCGGTTGTAATTTGTGGATCTTTGACAGTCAAACTCAAACTCAAAGCATTTACTTCAATTAAACCTTTTACAGGCACTTTGGAATTGTCAAACAAAAAAAAAGAATTATCAAAATCGAACTACTCTGTAAAAAGATATGCGTCACAAACATAAAAAAAAAAAAATACGCGTCGAATTGAGCAACCTCCTCTGTTTTTCGTCGGTTAAAAATCGAAGTTGAAGCTAGGTACCCATTCCAAAACATAGATCTCTATGGAAAAGAACGGGCAAGAAACTCCAAGGACACTCTTTTAAATCATGGGTATTACAAAATCTTAGGAACATTATTCTTGGTGCTTCTAAATGTGAGAACAGAGTAAAAAAAAAATTGATTCTAAATAAGCCATGGCAGTTAGGAGATGACCAGTCTCAACCGACGGCACCCGTTCACGAACTTGATGCGTGGATCAGCATCATCCAGCTCAACCATTTTCTAGGGAAGTCGTTACGGGTCGTCAGAAAACCCGAAAGTCTAACAACCAGTCTTACCAAGGGGTATCGTATTACCCAGTAACTGGGTTGTGTAGGTCAGATAAGCAGTCGCTCCATGTAAAATACTGATATCAGCTGCATTCGGTCAGACTGGAAGCCGACCCCAACATAATTGGGAACAGGCTAGGCAGATGATGAGAGCTGTAATAAACTTATCTAATGGCACCAGTGACCTTCAAATAAATTTAATTTATTTCTTTTTCATTTGTTGGAAATCTAGAAACAATTAATTAATTTAATACTTACACCTAAAAAATATATTCTCCTTTACGACTCACTTAAATTATTAATGTTTTGATTTGAATTTAGTAGTGTATAATAATAAAAAAGTGTGCCATAATAATAAAAATTACATGCCACCATTTGTACCTACCTACTGTGAGACTGACATATCTGTTCTAAGGCATAATTTTACTCTATGATCGGTAATATTTGACATCTATCAGAAAAGATCTGACGCCATATTTTACGAATTTTTTGTTTGAGTTTTGAAAATATTAAGATAAATTTACTTATGAATGATATGTGATTCCTTGAGTTTTAGAAGTTTTTCTTGTATAATTTGTGCAATATCTCATAACACACGACAGCATTTATGGTGTTTTTGGGTCAGTTTTACTTTTAATTGCACTCCGTACGTGAAGTCCATCCGTTGACGTTGGCGACGCGACACTGACGTCCAGTTTGGTCACTTGTCTACATTTTAACGTGCCGCTTGCTGAGCTCATATAACCAATCTACACCTTTTTACACTTATAATATCATTGGTTTCTACGCGGTCAAAATGTATGGAACAGCGATTTTTTTTTTACAACTGACGCTAAGTTTCAACTCAGCGGGGCCTAAAAATAAAATGTCATGCGATCGACGTGCACTGGCTGGACCTGCCGTAATGAGTAGCATAATCAGCCTATATTGCTCCCACTGCTGGGACACAGGCCTCCTTTTGGTGAGAGGGGGTGGGCCGTAATCTACCACGCGAGCCTAGTACGGGTTGATAGATGTCAGATGTCTTCGAATTTTTGGTTGTAGGACATGCCGGTTTCCTCACGATGTTTTCCTTCACCGTTTTGAGAGCAGTGGTGATGAAACAATTAACACAAAGTAAAGAGCCTGTCTGGGCTCGAACCTACGACTTTACAACTCGTAAGTTGTGGCCATTGACACTGGGCCACCAACGCTTTCGATTTTAAGGAGTAAATAGTTACTCTTTAAAATCGAATCCGTCATTTTTAGAGATTTTCTTGCTCATTCTTCTCCATACGAAACTACCTTTTGGAAGGGGCAACAAGAACCAATTCTATTTTCTTGTAAATCATCATCATCACCATCATTTCAGCCGAAGACGTCCACTGCTGGACATAAGCCTCCTCCAAACGGGGAAGGGATTGCCATAATCGCCACGCTTGGCAAGCGGGTTGGCGATCGCAGTATGGTGGTAAAATGCATATAGAACGCTGCTGTCCTTTCTCTGATAAGCCCCTTAGTCGTCTTCTACGACACCCATGGGAAGAAATGAATTTTCTTGTAATTTTTGGCATTCAAAAGTGCCTTTTATGTGCCTAACTCAAAAAAAAATACTTTGGCTTTCATGACTGTTCGACCCACAAGGACCTCACTCTAAAATTCTCACTGCTGAAATATTAGTCAATTTTTTTTGAGAAACCGTTTATTATTATTCTGCTACAATTTATTAGGTATCCCATGACGGATGGAAGTTAGAATATTCTAATTTCCTTGAGTAACTGAATAGCTACTTACTTGTAGAGCGTCCATACCGATTCGAGGGTTGTACACCTTGAGCTTGCAGTAGCCGCTGTCAATCACATACATTATACCGTCCACCGTCAATGATGTTTCTAGAAAGATAATAACGTGTATTTAGTAACCTGACTGTATTGTTTTATTACTTAATGAGAATTTTATTACTTGCAGCTATGTAATGACAATCCCACAAGATGAACCCATAACCTGGTGAAGGCCGCAGGAATCCGCTGGATTACCAGTGGCGAGGGGTGAAATTATGGCCAGGGTAGGCCCTTCCAAAAAAAAAACACTCACCGCGTGATGAAAGCTTAGTTCCCTCAGATGATAAAGCCCCACTTTCACTCATACTGAGTTGGAATCAGATAATTTCGTACGGAAGATAATTAATTCCTTTTCGTTGCACGCAGGCTTTTTTTTCAGTAAAACTTAGGAACACATACAAACTAATTGTACTTTGAAATAATGAATGATGGATCGTTGGGAGGTGGGATTTCTTGAAGGTAAGCCGATGGGAATCGGTTTGTATTGTACCAATCAACAAACAAAATGATTACCACAGATTAGAATGCCTACGTCAAAATCAAAACCGTAACAACACTTAATCAAGTTAATCATCCGTTAAGTTACGTACCTAAACCATGATTACAACACTCGCAATGACGTTGGCATATCAATTTGTGACCGACCACATACATTTGTGGTAGCAGGTTCTGGGTTCAATGCGTCGTGATTAGTTATAAGTGGGTAGTTTGTGGTCATCATGTCTGAATTGTTTCATTGTAGTTGTGGGCTGGGCACTTGATTATGTGTCAATTGTGTTTGGATGGAAATTGGCTTGTCGAGAGTTGTTCAATAAAATTGCTTTTTAAGGAGACTGTCCAACCTTTAGCCATCAGGCTATCTAAAATAATTATTTAAGTCACGACATGGGGCGCATTCCGTATTATACAAATAGTGATAATATCGCGAAGCCAACCAAAATAAAAATCAGTGCTAATGATCTGATAGCTCTTAAATTTTTTGACTATTCAATTTGGTCGGGTTCGCGATATTATCACTTTTGTTGCATTTCGGAACACGGCAATGGATTGCGCAGTTCGCCGGACAATTTCATAAAAGCCGTCTATGTAGTTGTTTTAATGAGTCAATCGCCAGAACTTTTTACCCATAAGCACTTACAATCTTCCCTCTTATGAAGTAATTATTGTACGATTAATGTATAAAAATATTGAAAAACGTTTTAAAAGAGTAACGGTGGAGTTTCTTGCCAATTCTCCATACGAAAGGGCCTTTTGGAAGGGGCGCCAAAAAATTCAATTCTAATCATATTTTATTGTATATTTTGACGTTTACTATAAAGCTATTTGAAAAAAAAAAAACTTTTGAAATAACACCATAAAGCCTGTTTTGCATAATCTGGAATCTTTTTTGTTATTTTCCTAATAATTTTCGAAATGTTTATACATAGTATTTTCAATTACCTAGCTACAGTCGAATTGCTCTACTGTGGATGCTAACAAAGCGACACAGTGATAGAAACAAGCATTTTTTGGTGACGGACTGCCAGTGTCCTGAGTTCGATTGCCAGGTCGGGCAGTGTTTTTGGGTTATCTGGAATTTCCCAGTAGCAGCCCGGAGTCTAGATCTGTGCCCAGTTGATGGCAATAGGCTCGCCCCCTACTACATGGGGCTCAACACATAACCGGAAAAATGTGAGTGTACTAAAACAGTACGCCTCTGCCCACACTTTCGGGGAAACAAGGCGTAATATTATGTTAGTAAAGCCGTCAGTTTTGTCACTTACCAGCTATATTATGTTAGTAAAGCTGTCAATTTGTCACCTACCAGTCATATTATGTCAGTAAAGCCGTCAGGTTTGTCACCTACCAGTTATGTTACTAAAGCTGTAAGTTTTGTCAGCTACCAGCTATATTATGTTAGTAAAGCCGTCAGTTTTGTCACCTACCAGCCATATTATGTTAGAAAAGCCGTCAGTTTTGTCACCTACCAGCCATATTATGTTAGAAAAGCTGTTAGTTTTGTCGCCTACCAGCTATATTCGTAGCGACGATGCACTTCCTCTGGCCAGGCGGTGCTCTCTGGAAGATCTTGGCTTGGAGGTCAGCTGGTAGTTGTGAGTATATCGGGAGCACGGTGAGGGGGGGCGCACTGTCCAGATCTGCTAGACGCTCTGTTAGCACCTGGAAATGAAAAAAGCATACGCCTGAATTTGGAATTACGGCTTTTTCCGAAGGAGATAAGCAGAAACTACAGAACGCGTTACGATCCTTACATAACTACATACTCATTTTGCTTGCATCTTCGCCCGTCGTTCCCACTTACAAACAACTGCATTGTCAATACCTTTTATTAACAGTCTTTCATTCATCCTCTAACATGAACAAGAGTAAAAAGGCATCTTCTAGGGTGGGCACGCTCGTTTCTTCATAAAAACTCTTCCATCGCTTTCCATTATTCATGATCGAGTTTAGGAGTAAGCCCATTGCGCAAGAAATAAATAAAAAAAACCATCTCGCTTACTTGGTATAAGAATGTAGGTTTCAGTCGTTTATAATCCGCAGGGAACAGATGTTTGTTCCTACAAAGACAAGCACATTCATCACTGCGTGTTGGCGTTGCGACCATTGAGGCCATGTTTGTTTATATTGGTACTAAGCCAGGATATTCATAGCTGTAACTAGTGTCCTAGATCTTTATAAATAAAAAGAAAAGTCCTGACTGACTGACTCATCAACTCCCAGCCCAAACCATTGGACCTAGAAAGCTGAAATTATGCACAGAGGTTCCCTTTATAATGTAGACAAGGAATAATGAAGGATTCTTCGAAATTCAACCCCTAAGGGAGTTAAATAGGGGATGAAAGTACCACGCGGGCGAAGCCGCTGGCAAAAGCAAGTTATACATATTATTGACGTTGACATACATAAAATCACACCTGAAACTACGGAACGCCACTTACTCGAACCTTACATACTCTTTTTGCATCGTTTACGTTCATATGTCTCCATGGACACTAGGGCCATCCCTAGTGTGATAAATTATAATGATAAATGGAACCATCTGAACCGTGTTCCGCGCTCCGATTGGCCCTGGATTGGTGAAGGGTCAATCGGAGCGCCGAGTCATACACGCACGCCGTCGTCGGTGACTGACTTTTTTGAAGAGTATCTCCAATAAGGTTACTACCGATATGTGCTCTTGAGGCGTTCAGGAGTTCCTGGCATTTCAACTCACATCTGCCTTGTAAATACCTTTTGTAAGTCGAAGTTTGAAATTAAAAGAAGGTAACTTCTGTCTGTATCAAAAGTACATTTAAGGTTTAAAACCAGCAGACTGGCGCTGCACTTATTTCTCCATAACCTTACCTTTTTGTTATAGCTAGCTTGTGTCCAGTTCTGCCCTTCTAAAATCTATTTTACTGTAAAGTTCTTCGCCAGTTATCTTCGAGATAGACGTCAGTATGTGGACTGTGGCGGACACTTCTCGGAGCCCTATTATACCAGGTCGGGCGTCAGTCAGGGTACTAATTTGGGACCCTTATTATTTATTATTACGGTAAATGATTTGCCAAAGGTGGTCAGGTCAACATGCATGCTATTTGCTGACGACCTTAAGTTGTCTGCAGTCATAAAAGACACTGCGGATTGTGACATGCTGCAGCACGACTTGGATAGGGTCACTGAATGGAGTCACTGCAATAAGCTATACTTTAATGTATCAAAGTGCTCGGTGCTTTCATTCACACGCAAACAAATCCCTCAATACCACCAGTACAACATGGACGGGGAGCCGCTGCAGCGTGTCATGGAGGTTAAAGATTTAGGCATTCATTTCGCCAGTGATCTGCAGTTTCGCAAACACGTGGTGCACGTTTGTAAAAAGGCGTACAGGAATCTGGGATTTGTGCTGCGTCAGGCAAATGACTTCACAAATATCAGTGCATTGAGGTCTTTGTATGAGGCTCTTGTGAGGAGTCATCTGGAATATAATGCGGCAGTCTGGAGCCCGAGTGAAATAAAATACAAAAATATGCTCGAAAGAATACAGAACAAATTCGTCAGATTTATGTACTTAAAGCTGTATGGGAGATACCCGGGATATCCGTTACTGTATCCTACTTTATTCTGTCTCGGTATGGTAGGCTACTACAAATTAGAAATTAGGCGTGAACTGGCACTGGCAACGTATATTTTCAAAGTTTTAAGAGGTAGGATACAAAATTCAGGTATACTTTCAGAAATAGGGTTTAATTTACCAGATAGGTACGTGGCGCGACGGCGCAAGCCGCAGCTGCTAGTCGTGCCCAGTGCGCGCACTAACCTGCTGGGGTGCGCACCGCTGACTCGTGCGCTGCGCACTCTTAACACGGTGGCGGATGCCATAGACATATTCACCTGTACACTGGGTGAGTTCACAAGGGCCACATACTGTGTAGCATGTAAGGTATAGTTAAGTGTATTTTAAGTTACTTTGTCGCATTAGATTTTATTATCTGTAATGGCAAAGGGTACATGTGTGTGATAAAAAATAAATAAATAAATAAATTTTATCATTCCCTTACGAAAAGACGAAAGACTAATATTTTTACCTCGCAAGTAACTTCAATGTCTTCCTGACCCGGCATGAAGATCAGAATATCTCCTTCTTCCGGCTGCAAATGAATCTGGAGCGCCTGAAAGCAATCAAAATAAAACGTTAATAATAGATACATTTGGGAGCTAATTATATCCGACTGGAAAACATCTATTAGGGGACCGGTCATTGAACTTGCTGTAGGTAAAGATACAAACTTGACCCCTTTATTTCTGGAACGGAATAGTAAATAGAAATGATAGTCTTGGAATGGCTATTGAATTAAATGTTTAAGAACTATGTATTAGAGTGCTGTCACCAATAATGACAATATAAGAAAGCAAAATTCATCTTACATCTCAGATGACAAAATAATTTGAAGTGGGTAAATGTACAATCCACGACGTATCCACAGATTACCTTAATGTTAAGGATACAGTGAAGACACAATATTCAAGTAACAAAAACACAAAGAAGAAGACAGGAAGACGATTAAAAAAAGTGGGTAACTCTTTTTAAGACTTGGTTGAGACTCGCACAGACCAGGGAAGCATGGAACAAAATGGAGGCATATACTGGGCAGTGGGTGTAACGAGACTGCCAATGTTATTGATGATGAACTCCGTTTAGGAGTCATTGAAATATCCTGTCCTAACCAGATCTAGTAGAGCTGGAGGGGCCAGAGGCTCGACTTAGGCCTTAGGGCTTCTCTCGGATTAATTGGATGGCCAGTTTAAGCACGAACGCGCGGAGTACAGCCCGATTCAAACTTTATGGCTGCTCTGTGGACCTAGTGTGACTTTCTTTTAACCATCTCGATGTAACTCATGGACTGCGTTCGGCGCTCCGAATGGCCCTAGATTGGTGAAGGACCTCATAGTTAAAAGAAACTCATACTAGGGCCACTGAAGTGCGCTACTCGCTGCGCAATACCCCGACCCTCACCCTCGATAACACGGTTACTGCGCAGCTCGCCTCATGTTTCATTCTGCCATTTTGAATAGGCCATTAACGTATTTGAAATTCGAATGTTTTCAAAATTGAAAATATTATTTTCGCACACAATAACAACTTAGTTTTAAGAATTAATTTATGGCACTGGGTGATACTTATTTGGCTTTTCGCTAAAATTTATAGTTAGTGTATTTTCGAATCAAAAGTTGTTCGAATATTGTACGTTACATTTACGTCGCGAGTTCGTGTTAGGGCATCGATATGTATTTTATATGTATATCGGATATAACTTTAATGTGCTAGGGTCTCTGGCAACGGTTACACAACAATTCACATGTGGCTACATTATGTGGCCATGTACCGACGTACTGACCTCATAAGTTTTACATAGAGTTGAGGTAATTAAATAACGAGTTCCAAAGTCTTATCTTGCTACTCCTAATACAAGCTATCGGTAAGTAAACCTAACGGATGCCCACGAGTAAGCCTCACATTCGTAAACCCTAAGCCTAAACACTTATCATATTCAAACATAACGAACAAAATACTAGGTACTACATAGCAGTGGCGAGAGGTGGCATTATGGCCAGGGTAAGCCGTTCAAAAACTTCAAATGAAACGAATGAACATCAAAATAATTTTGTGCTTACGGAAGATTTGCTTTTCCTTGCGCGCAAGATCTTTCCAGTAGGTAATACTTGGAAACACATGAACAAAATACGATGCTTTGAAATAATAAATAGTGGATCGGTGGGAGGCGGGAGGTGGGATTTCTTGAAGGTAGGCCGATGGGTATCGGCTTGGAAAAGTAATTTGTTCAAATTAGGCTGAGAGTCAGCACTTTTTAACGTTTTGTATTGACCCGTCGCTACTGCTACAAAGTAGGTTTACCGATACATTGTCGTATGTGTAGATACGTCATGGTGACATCATTAGTGAGTATTTGCTATGCTCAGAGATTAGATCCATTAATTGGCTATGGTACGGTGACCTAGTTGTATGCGGCCTTCAACCATTATTGATTGATTCAGTAATACAATAGTAATTATTTTTAATTATGAATGGTATAGTTATCATTTCTTGGGATTTATAATAGAGATGTACCTATGAATATTACATTCTCTGTTCACCCCTTATATAATTTTATGATGAATTAAAATGTTTATTTATTCAGACTACAACGCTGTGTACAGTGTTAGTAAAAAAATAGAAGCCCATTAATAGAGCCTAAATGTCAACTTAATCATTAAAACAGATCGGGTCCTATTTGTAAGCGCCCACACGAGTGGGCTATGTGCCTGGGCGGCTATCGATTGCAGGATAGGGTGTTGAGGGTGGGCTTTTTTTTTTTTTTTTTTTTGGGTGGGAAATCATCAAATAACTTCTCCCGCTCTGGGTGGAGCAGGAGGGCGTGTCAGACTTTTACTGACTAAAACCCACCCGTGTTCCTTCAGTAGCCCTTAAGCCAGGGGCTGTGGTGTCTCTTTCGAACAAACCCGCACCCCTGGCAGGCATCGACCCTTGCGGGTCCCATCACTTTTTGTGCTGACATCTCTTTGAGGCGCGCGTGGAACACAACGCGCCGTCGACTTGGGCTTGGTCCTTACCGGACAGCGAGCTACCCATTACTCGCCGTCCGCAAGCCCATGCCTACGGTGGCCGGAAATCGGCCTGGGATTCCCGACGCCCAGGGCGTCTCCGTATCCTGCGGCGGCTGGGGTCGCGAGGGCGCAAATGCTGCCTCTCCCTCACGTGCGCCGCCTCCCTCTTCGCGAGCATCACTGCTTCGCTGAAGGAGGTGACGGCCCCCCATGCCCTCTCGCTCCGTACCATGGCCTGGACCAGGGCCGGACGCGAGAGATCGCCGCCGCCGATCGCCTCCACGAGGACACGGCGGTACTCCGCCCAAGCAGGGCAGACCGCCACCGTGTGCTCCACCGTGTCCTCAGGGCGATCTTCGCAGTGGAAACACCCGGGCGTTTCCTCCCGCCCTATCCGAAACAGGAACCTCCCGAAACAACCGTGTCCGGTGAGGACCTGCGTCAGGCGGAAGGTGAGGACGCCATGCCGCCTCTCAAACCACTCCTCAAAGAGGGGACTTACCGCCGCAATCGTGGCGTGCCCAGTGTTGGGGGTGGGCTGGGTTTCGTATTGAAAACCAGACTTTAGCAACTGTTTAGATGTTCGATAACTTTTTATGAATAAGACCGTAAATGCTATACCTACTTAGTCAAATCTGTATTCCTTAAAGAGGACTGTAGTTGACAATTTGAACTTTGTGAATTAAAAAAACTCACGTCTGTAGGACAACAGGTAGGTAAACAATATTTTCTTCACATAATAATTTAAAGTCCTGTTAAAATGCATTGCGAAATTCACGTGACATAATTCTCCTTATCGTTTTTTCCGGAAGTCAACAAAAATCCATAAGCACGACATTGTTGCATGTAGTCTCGTGACAAAACATATAATCAGATTATCGTAAGGCGCTTGCTATAATCCGCAGTACAGAGAGATATCGGCGATAAAGCTGGGTGACTTACAGACGGAGAAATATTTAATCTTATTACAATGAAAGAGCTGCAGAAACATTAGCGATTCCGAGATAATCTCGTGTCTTGTGTAGCGTTATGTTGGAATTGTTGGATATTGGATTTTAGTAGTACCTAAGTAGAACTCAACAAGTTGTTGGTAAAATTGTGAAACCATTTTACTCCTTCATTTTTTAACAAAAGAGTTAAAAAAAATATGTCTACTGCTTTGCAATACAAAGGAAAACGATTTGGTTTTGTTACTTTTTACAAATATGCATTATTTTTGTTATAATAAATTAAAATGCGACCGATTAATGACTGCACGGCTACATCACCCCGCACTCGCCCAAATGCTGAAGGTCCTTGGCGTGTATACAAGCCTTAACTTAACCACCTCGATCAAGCGCTTCGAGCGCCACCAATTCAGGGCAAATCGGAGCGCCAAACGCGCTCGATGCGTTTGATCGAGATGGTTAAATGAAAAGGCCTCACTCAGTACGACAATGAAATCGTGAATTGGTTATTTGTTAATTTATAGTTTAAGGTAACTATTCAATAACTTCTAAGTAAACAATCCGATAACTTAACAGAATTTCTATGTAGCAGGTTAGAGTTAGGATTTGTGCCCGTCTGTGATGGCAATAGGCTCGGCCCTTGGGACTTAAACATAACTGGTGAAATGTGGGTGTACCTCTGCCTAAAGTTCGGAGAATACAGGCGTTATGTTATGTTCTCTACAACATACCGTACACTAAAGGTCATTCACATTTTAAAATGTGCTAAGAACTATTCCAATTAGTTGAAGGCTGTAAAAACATTAAGCACGTATTTTGGCGCCGACCTGACTAACGACTAGTAGTTAGTAATTACATTAGTATGTAGTTAGCTAGTAAAAGCTCATACAATATCAAGCACACCACGCTTTTTTGAAGTTATTTTCTACTTTTTTAGTTTAGTTTTTAGCAGATGATGATGACAAAAGCGTAATTATTCAGTTTCTTTTTCTAACATTATGGAACAAATTTATAAAATTATTGAATTGTCTGTCCTCGATAAATCTACAAAGTTTAAATGAAATCTGACCGTACGAAGTGGGTAAAAATTAAGCCCAAAGAAGTCGGTTACAAACAAACATGCTTACTACAAACCAGGGACCGGACAACCCCGCTTAAGAGTTAAGCCTTTTGACAGGGTAACCCGTACATGGGGTAATTCATATCGCAGTGTTACCTTTTGTTCGAGTTACATGCGCAAAACCCAGCGAAATGGTTAACACCTTTATTATGGTAACCACGTGAAGGGGTTAACCCCTTCAATGTCTTAAGCCTTTGAAGGGGTTACCTTCACGAAAAGCTTTTATTCGTGTTACCCTGAATTACCTAATCAACTTGAGCTGCATGTTTAAACTTGTACCCAAGCGGCGCGTGGCGGCGCGGCGGTGTGGCGCCTCATTGTCTTACTTACTATTTTTATTTAGTTATTACGAATTTGACAACAAGTGACGATAGATAAGCGATAGTCCGGTCAAAATAGACATTCACCCTTGCATAAATTCCTAAGACGCTGAATTTTTACATAAACGTTAGGGATACCATTATAATGAAAAGTCTCTATCGATCCCATAAATGTGCAATTTGTTTCCATTCAAGGTCAAAGTTCGCTAAAATGGGTTTTTTGGATTTTTTTGAGAAACGGTTAGTTTTATGATAAAAATAGGTCAGATAAAAATTGTAGATCATGCAATTATGTATCTATAAAAATTTACCTTGGATGGGAAATTATCAATTACCTACTTCTCCCGCTCTGGACGGAGCAGGAAGGCGTGTCAGACTTTTACTGACTAAAATCCACCCGTGTTCCTTCAGTTGCCTGTGCCAGGGCCACGGTAACTCTTTCGAACAAATCCGCGACCCTGGCAGGCATTGGCCCTAGCGGACCCCTTTCATTATTGTTGACAACTCTTTGAGGTGCACGTAGAACACAACGCACCGTCGACTCGGGCCTGGGTGCTTACTCTCGAATATAATTCCGATAGATCGACATTGGAATTGTCAGTCAAACGTCAGGGATTGGCTAGACTCAGTGAGTCCAGCCAATCCCTGACGTTTAACTCAACCAACTGACGTTTGACCAACGTCGATCTATCGGAATTATATTCCAGAGTAAGCACCCTGGTCCGTACCAGACGGCGAACAATCCATTGCTCGCACTGCGCAAGCCCGCATCTACGGTGGCCGGAAGTCCGCTACGGAGTCCCGACGCCCATTTCGTCTCCTGTGGCGGCTAAGGGCGCGAGAGCACAAGGATTGCCTCTCTCTCACGCTCTCCGCCTCCTTCTTCGCGAGCATTACTGCTTCGCTAAAGAATGTGAACGCTTCCCATGCACTTTCCTCCGTACCATGGCCTGGACCAGAGCCGGACGCGAGAAATCGTCGCCGCCGATAGCCTACACCGATCGCTTCCGCGAGGACACGGCAGTGCTTCGCCCGAGCAGGGCAGACCTCCATCGTTCCCTCCAGGCGATCCACACAATGGTGACACCCGGGTGTTTCCTTCTGCCTTATCCAGAACAAGAACCTCACGAAACAGTCGTGTCCGGTGAGCGGAAGGTGAGGACGCCGAGGCCCCTCTTTCCCTCCGTGCCCAGCACTGGGTTGCGACAATCGCACTTTCCATGACGCCATGAGATCCCACCGGAGCTGTCCGTTGTGCCAAAATTTCTTGCGGCAGCGGAGTTACGCCCCGGCGTTTTGCCTCCTCGCGCCGCTCCCACACATGCACCAGGACTTTTGGTCTCCAGATCTCATAGTGGCAATCCGGCAAAGTGGCTCGCTGCCTCACCGGAAATCGGACGGTATCCCGGGACTAGCCGGAACACTTTATCCCCTAAGATTCACCATATCTGAGAAAAATCGATTCTACCTAAGTTGTATTCCCCATAATATGCACACATTTCCACGCCACCTATGAGGTAGTGTACTTGACTTGTTTTTTTAAGCGCCATTGATCAGGCCGGCTGACCACCAGACGGGCAGCAAGGCACGAGGGATAAAAAAGCTGACTCAAATTGTAACATGGGGCCCTCTAAGTCAGCTCGCTCAACGCCCGCCGGCAATAACGCCCAGGAAAGGGCTGACGGGGAGGCGGTAGTTACCGAGTAATTGCCAGACCTTCGTCTTCTCCAAGCCAATATCAATCGTTGCACCAGGGCTCAAGACCTTTTGCTCCAGGCAAGGCGAAGTGGTTGATCACCGCTGCCATCGCCGCCGAAACATACTTTGTTCCTCCGAAGGATGACAGGATGGGTGACATTGATGGCTTGGTGACACTTATCTTGAGGCTGGCTGCTGACACTCTGTCCCTTCAGACCTTCAGTCGGGACGGGGCTTTGTAGCAGCCTTAGTCGAAAATATGGTCGTGGACATTTATTTCTCACCCAACCGACCTCTCGCTGACTTTGAGATTTTATTTCGGAAACCCAGTCGTCAGTCGAAGCCGTCCTCACCCCGTCCTTGTCATGGGGTACTTCAACGCAGAGTTCACAACTTGGAGTTCCCCAGCAACGGATGCACAGGGTGTGTTATTAGAAGAGTGGGCGATGGAGTCAGGCCTACTGCTCCTAAACCGGGGATCCAATCAGACATGTGTGCAGCAGTGGTGGGTCTATAGTGGACTTATCGTTTGCTAGTCCTGCTGTGGCACGCTCTGTTTAGGACTGGCATGTATTGTAGGAGGTGGAGACGTTGTCGGACCACAGATACATCCAGTTTGATGTTTCCGCCCAGACTTCGAGTTGCCCGGTCCAAGCGGCCCCGGCCCGGGTTGAGGATGACTGGCGATGGGTGGTCAAGCGACTGAACCAGGAAGCTCATCTGGTGGCCTCAATGGTGCATGCCTGGTTGGACTCACCAGTCAGGTCTATCGATATTAACGACGAAGCAGAATGGTTCCGGGAAGCCATAACCCAAATCTGTGATGCTGTGTTGCTCCGCGTTCAGTCTCCATCTGCCAGGCACCAGGTGTATTGCACGTCACAAGATATTGCGCAGTTGCACATCGCATACGTAGCGGCGTGGCGCCCGTACACTGGGCACCGACGAATGCGCCGACGAACACCAGAAGCGCTAGTAAGAGAGGCGGAATGGTGTGAAGTGTACAAAGTGGCGGTTGCGGAGTGGTGGTGGTGGGTGGTAAATTGGATTGCTAATTGAAATATTATTTTTTGTGTCTAATGGACAAATTTAGAATCGATTGATGCTGTGTAGCGTCCGACATCTTATATTTGTACGCTATTCGGGCAAAACATGACTGTCTTAATCATAATTTGACGTAACATCTTGCATGCCATGTGTGTGTATACTCATGTTTTGAACAAATAAAAATTTTTCTTATCTTAAGAAGGCTCTTCAGCTGGAAATTAAGCAGGCAAGGGCCGAAGCTCATGATACATTGCTGGCAATTCTAGAACGGGATACGTGGGGGCGACCATACCGTTTGGTTAGGGGCAAACTTCGCTCGTGGGCGCCCCCACTGTCCCATAGCCTTCAGCGCTGCTAGAGAGAGTGGTGAGCCCTTTATTCCCCTCTCAAGGGGAGCACACACCACCTAATATGGTTCCGCCTACTATAGTGCCCAACACGGAAAACGAGGATGACGACGCGCTTGAAGTGACCCAGGTAGAACTGAGAGCGGCAGTACAAAGGCTTAAGGCCAAAAACACTCCAGGACCAGACGGAATTCTTGGCCGTGCATGGGTTCTGGCCATCAAGGCTCTCTGGCCCCGCTAAGTAGGACTCTTGAGTGCATGTCTGGAGAGGGGCCAGTTGCCACGCTAGTGAAAACCTGGAAAGCTGGTCCTGCAAAAAAAAAAAGGGCGTCCTGCGGACTCTCCATCCGCTTACCGGCCCATTGTGTTGCTGGATGAGGTGGAAAAACTCTTCGAGAGAATTATTGCAGACCTTCTCATTCAGCACATGGCAAGCAAGAGAGGGGCCGGATCTAATCTGATCGGAACTGGTTTGGTTTCTGTAGGGGGTGTTCTGACGGACAGAGAGTATATTTTAGAATCGCTTTTTCTCAGAAACGTTGAATCTTAGGGTATAAAGTGTAAGGATAATTTATGTATGTACTTAGATAATTACATGATCTACATTTTTTTGTGAGTGAGCTAATTTTATCATAAAACTAAACGTTTCGCAAAAAAAAAAAAAACATTTTTGCGAACTATGACCTTGTATAAAAAAAAATTGCACACAGGAACGATGGGGACGACTTTCACAGTTTCAATATACCTAATGGTATCCCTAACGTTCATGCAAAAAATATGCTTCTTGGGAATTTATACTATTTTTCGGGCTAATTTGACTGGGCTATATACGCGATACGGTGTCCAGCATCTCGACTCGGCTGTGGCATTTCCACAGAAAAAGTAACTACATATTATAATAAGAAATATAATAGGCAGTAATACCACACACACTTAAAAACACAGCTAAGTAGTTCCGTCCGAGTTTCGAATTAAATGACGAATGATGAGAATGTAAACAAGTATAGACACGAAAAAGAAATAAGTACCTATTACAATGTTTAGTATGTGCGACAAACAAAATTGAACTGTAAAATCATATAGGCAATAATTAGTATTCCATGTTTACAAGTCGCTCGGTACATGCAACCATGGCGCCGCCGGGCAGAAAGATGTCACGTGCGGTCGTGGATATACAATTTTCAAACTAATGTCGAATACAAAGAGTGGATATTACAATGTGTTGGAATCGAATGGCTTACCCTGTTACAGTGTTACAGGGTATTGAAAAGTTAACTTGTTCGGAAGGGGTTACATTGCACCCATTCGAGGGTGTAACATCTATCAAAGGGTTTATTTTTTAAGCGCTTAAAAAAACCCCTTCAAAAACCCTTTCAACGAGTATCCGGCCGGTCCCTGCTACAAACATACAGGTGAAGCTGTTAACAAGGCGCGGAGTAGCACATAGAAATTGTTCGACAATTGTCGCTTCGCGCCAGTTTGATGAAGTCTTTACACGTGGCGGGTACCGACTTTTTCGCGCGCTGGACTTTCAACGCACTGGTAGGCGCCGACAGTTTAAAATCGAACAGTGTGATTTGTCGTCGCGCTGGGATGTACAGACGCCAGCACATCAAGCTACCCCAAACTGTCAAATTGTTCCAATTGAACATGAACCTTATGTTTATGTAATAAAGATAAAAATCTGTTAAAGAAATTTGACAGATTGGGGTAGCTCGTTGTGCTGGCGTCTGCACTCTGTTGAATTCTCTGCATTCTTGACGAATGTTATCTGCGATCGCCGCGATATTTTTACGTCAGTGCCCACATTTCCACAGACGTAGGTAATAAAATCGCGAGGAGTTTTTATCGCGTATTGGATTCGAAGAGATATAACATCTACCAACCCACACTGGGTCCGCGTGGTAGATTACGGCCCACCTCTCACCGAGAGGAGGCCTGTGTCCCAGCAGGGGGAACATGATAGGCAGATTTTTTACGCATAGCATACTATGCGTAAAAAGTCATCTCAATTATGCAGCCTTTCTTTCTGTGCGTACTCCGACACGCTATTGCCCGGTTTTTTAAATAAACATGTCGAAGGTTCCATTTCGTCTATCTGTAACTCCTAACTAACTATAAGTGCTATAACATTGTCACGCCACTGAGGTTCAACGTACGCAGCTGAAAGCCTGAAATACAAGCTTGTACAGCAATTCAATTAGCCAGACAATCAATACTACGACCGCCACGCGCCGCACCTAGCTGAGACTGAAATCATTTCAAACGGCAGCCATTTTGTTTGGGGAGACTCATTCATGAACCTGATGAGTGTAGGTGCTGTTGTTTTTTTTTTTGCTGGTGCCTTTAATTATTAGTTTACTTATTCCTTTTGCTTTTGGGACCCGCATTGTCTATTGCTATAACACAAATCCGTGTCGTCCCGACGTGAAAAGAATAGCACCATCCCATTTCTTTCCGTGGGTGTCGTAGAAGGCGACTAAGGGACTTACCAGAGAATGGGCAGCAGCGTTCTCTATGCATTTTACCACCACTCTGCGATCGCCAACCCGCTTGCCAAGAGTGAATCGGCAAAACCCCCCTATTGGGTTGGGGGAGGCCTATGTCCAGCAGTGGACGTCTTGCGACTTAAATGATGATGATGATAACACAAATTGGCGCATCAGACTGTGAACTTTGGTAAGTGACTATGCACATTGAAAAAAAAAAATACAAATTCAATCTGTATTACAATCCTATCTGACCACTCTGAGAAGAGAGGCCGAAACAAACTCAGTGGTAACAGTTGCACTATGAAAATCCACCTTACTGCGATGACATAACAAACGGTGGATGGTTAACAAATCAGTGTTAACAATTTGACATTGACAGCATTTTAGTAGGTAAAATTCTGATATGACGTCATTAAAACTTTATACCGATCGCATAAAGTGGCCTGTTTGTGATTGGGGCAATGAGAATGGAGGGGTGACGTCACGTGGCCCGCCACCCGACTCTGTGACCCGACGCGCATGGTTATAGCGGGGAGCGGTTGGTAACATAACAGCAAGGAATTATTTACCCGCCCTTGCAAGTTGCAACCAACGCGTTACTACGAAAAATGTTTAGCGCATGGCCTTCCCAGGAACGAGCGCGGGGTGCGGGCCGGGCGGCGCACGCAAACAAGTCATTCGGATTCGTGAATCATACCAAACCAGTCCGACGCTGCCCGTCGACAGCGGTGAACGTGTTCAAGGAATATATCCAGTTCGCGGTCGATCGCTTCACATTATCCACGCTTGTCAATTGTTTACGTGACTGCTACACACGGTATTGTGTATCGTAATGGAACCGCTGCAATGTTATACAATTAAAACTGAGATGCCAGATGATTTCGAAAGTACAATCAAAACTGAACCGTTTCAAGATGATCCCACTGAAGAGTGTTCGATAGGAACTGAACCGCTTCAAGACGATCCCATAGAACAATATCCGATAAAAACTGAAAAAAATCAAGATTGTACAATAAAAACTGAAATTACGGATGATGATTTTTTACCAGAAACTCTACAGGAGGAAGATCCACTTATGCCGACGCTGCGGAGACAGATCTTGGATTCACAAGCGAAACTAATGATTCTCAATGTACACAGCTATTTTCGGAAGTTAAGAATAACTCGAGCAAAGCAAACAGGTACTTACGCTAACAACGAATGAACTATAATCCGTTCAACTGTTTTTGCGACAATCCGAACCAGACAAACAGACGACATAAAATCTAAAACTATATTTTCGGCATCAGACTTATTCCCACACCCAAAAATTACTTTTTTTTTAAATTCAGTGTACAGTTTGAATTTAAGAACTATTTTCATTTATTTTCTTTTAAACTTATTAAGTACATTTTTAAATATTTTTACAAAAATCATAAAAAAACATTTAAAAATATAAAAAATAAGCACTATTTTATTATTGTGTCAGTACATTTTGTTTTTTTATTCTTCAGGCGAAGAAATGAATGTGCATCGAGAAGTGGCACGGGCTACCGGCGTGTCCGAATCCGCAGTGAAAAAATTAATTGCGGAATGTCGGAATAAAGGCATAGAAAAGGCGATAGCACGACCGTCAAAAACAAGGAACAGGAAAAGCAAGACTGACATCGTAGTTGATGCAGGAGAGAATTCTGAAACAATAACTGTAAAGAATAAACGAAAAAAATAATATAAACTCGAGTAATTGTCTTTATTTATCTAATCTAAATAGACTGATAAGAAAACTAAAGACAGGATAGAGCTAAGTTGAAGTATGAAGGATACGTGACGTAGAAATGGTGCTTCTAGCTGATTGAATATTCCAGTTTTTTCATAAAGAAATTTGTCAAGCAAGCCTAAATGATCATCATCATCTCAGCCGGAAGACGTTCACTGCTGGACATAGGCCTCCCCCAATTTGGGGGGGCTTGCCATAATCGCCACGCTTGGCAGGCGGGTTGGCGATCGCAGCATGGTGGTAAAATGCATAGAGAACGCTGCTGCCCATTCTCTAGTAAGTCCCTTAGTCGCCTCCTACGACACCCACGGGAAGAGATGGGATTATGCTATTCTTTACGTCCGGCACCACACGGTACAAGCCTAAAAAAATGTTTGTAAATGTTGGTTATGGTATTATCAAATTCAAATGTAACTCAAATCATTGGTGTGAAATGTTGATAATTGTACCAGAAAACTTGTAAGTACCTAACCTAGTAACCTACTTATTAAGTTTTAAAGTACTTCTTATCTATTTGTGATTTATTAAATTTCATTTTGTCAAAAGTAATAGTAATATTTTGTAACTCCATTATTAAAAAAAAAAAACAGAAGTGAAAACTTGAACAATTACGTGTGTATTTTTTAAATCGTCAATACAGGATTCCACATTGGGCCCTTGGGTCCTGATTGCTCTCGGTAAAAAATGATAAACGAGCGATCGACTTCAGCCATTAAAGGTAACAGCACAGATTTTTACGATAAAAATACAAAGGGAAAGAAAGAGATAAAAGAATTAGAAATTCCTAATGAAAGCAAGGGACTTTTCCAAAAGACATAAACGCGAATCATCCGTATGCTCGTTCACCCATATACACAGTATACATGTACTTACGTATAGTTCATGGAAAGCGTTCGGTGACGATGACGCGAGTTCCAGGATTTTTGTTCATCCATAAAGTGCTCAACGCGCCAAAAGAAGTTTTCACTTTAAAAAAAAAACTAAAGAATTAATGTCACTTGATCTTAAGATATTGTGTCGCGACATTGTACCGTGTGCGGTGTGACGAGTACCCGTACCTCGTGCCCCGCCACCCGCCGCCGCGTCGACGACGAGCGACGGTTATCCTCCCAGCCATGTGAAGCGATCGACCGCGACTGACAGTGTTTGCGAGAAATTTTGTTAATAAAAAAATTAAACCGCCGAAAAACCGAAAAGTTAAAAATAATAAACTTGCTTTGTCCAACCCCAATAACTAAGTTCGGAAGTCGGTGACTTTGGATATGTATTTAATTATAAGTTAATTATAAGTTTTTATTTTATAATTTTTTGTGGCTATAATCTACTAATTAATACATGCTTCATTTTTGATTACTTTTTGTAATACACAACTCAGTATTAAAATCTGTGAGTTAACAATCAATCATCCCCTGTTTTCTTAACCTTAGGGTTGGAATTTTTCTTCGAAATTTATATGGGACCAACTTTGGGGTATACACTTTCCAATAAAAAAAGAATTGTCAAAATCGGACTACCCTGGAAAAACTTATGCGTGGTCATACATTAAAAAAAAAATATATACGCGTCGAATTGAGTACCCTCCTCCGTTTTTTCGTCGGTTAAAAATACACCGAAAATAAGCTAGTTTTTTTATTTTTATTCATAATCTTGTTCATTGATTTCAATAGTAGCTGGGCGCCCTGGGATGCAGCCCAAAAAACCCTTATGTAGATCCGCCTCTGGAGAACGGGTACTGATTGTTTTTTTTTTTTTAAATCATAATCATAATATTTTTTATTTGAACTCAACCAACATACCAATATAATATTAGTAACGATTTCTGCAACAGCCGCCCTTCTGACAGCCGCCAGTATGTACACCCGCCATTCTGACCCACACTAAATTGAGGGTCTTGAGGTCCGTAGGGGTCGATTGATCAGGTTAAGCTACGCTTGCCGCGGTTTGTCCGTGGATGAATGACCATCTTTACATACCAAGACCCATCCATGCTTCGGAAAGCACGTTAAGCTGTTGATCCCGGCTGTCATTTGTGGATCTTTGACAGTCGCTACGGGTCGTCAGAAGCTTGGAAGTCTGACAACCAGTCTTACCAGCGCGTATCGTGTGTATTACCCAGTAACTGGGTTGTGGAGGTCAGGTAGGCAGTCGCTCCTTGTAAAATAATACAAGTTGTTATAATATAACTTAGTAAGGGTGCTGGTTGCAACACCTCTACCTGTCTGTTAACTAGCATAATTCAAGTGTACTCATATATATGTTACTTGCTAATAATTTAATGTTAACATTATTATTTGATTAAATAAATTATAATTATTATTAAAATACTGGTCTTCAGCTGCATCCGGTTAGATTGGAAGCCGACCCCAACATCGTTGGGAAGAGGCTAGGCAGATGATGATGTCAGTGATATTAAATAGGGCCCAAGCCACTGACTGTTGACAGTTCAATTCAATTTGCTACAATTAAAACGCCACATAAACGTAACAACGTATTTAAATACATTATCTCGTGCGCAGGGCTCTTTAAGCGAGATATTAGTATTAATTGCAAAAGCGAGTTTATCCGCGCATTCTTGCACCGAGCGGGAATCGAAGTTGTAACGCGGTCGGGGCGCGCAGTTCGTTGACACCGACTGATAGGGTAACCATATTATTACTTGATTTGGTAACAATTAATTTGGATCGAATTGTTTGAAACTTTGAGGTAATTAATATTTACAGTCGACGGCTCGATAGGATAATTAAAGTCTGAAAACGATGGCAGACAGGTGGAACAGCCCCACTTGGGGCATTGGATACGCCTATACATGCAACTGTGGCTTATTAATGTACTTAATAGTTCGTTTTGTTTGTGTGGTAGATGAAAGTACTAATACTAGTAATGAGGTCGTGTGTACATAGGTGCCAAATTGACATGGTCTGAAATATAAGTTTTATTATTTACTTGCTGTGACTTCGTTCGCGTGCATGTCAGTAAACAGATTGGATTCCGTAGGTTTATGTTTTTTGCGGGGCACCCTAATTCCTTTTCTAAGTAACTCTTTATAACATCAGCTATCTGTCAGTGAAAGCCCCGTCAAAATGGGTCTAGCCGTTTCTGAATCGGCCACGGTTATCCGGAACAAACAGCTATCTGTTTGTTCTTTTATTTTTATTTTGTCTTTCTCATGCACTGAATGGACAGGTCCACTCAATCTGTGTAGTTCTTTCCTCAAAAGACCATTTCAGACACCAATCCACATGGTCTTCACATGATCTGACCAAAATTATGTCTGGACTTTAAAAGAGACTGTGACCACTGAGTTTGTTTCGGCCTTTCTTCTCAGAGTAGTCAGATAGGAAACGCCGACCTCATCTACTTTAAAAAAATATGATTGACGTGTAAAAGTGTTTGTACAAACCTACTTACAGAAATAAAATCATTTATACAGAGAAAATAAAAATAAAAGTCATAAGTACATAGCGTATACACTTTTATCTGCATTTAGTAAAAAGCTGTAATTTTGACATCGAATACCACTATACTTAAATTTGATTAATTTGTATACATTTATTGGCCTTTGCGCTAGTCGCGGATTCATTTTCTGTACGGCATAAATATTTATACGGCCTACTTTAGACTGCTATAGGATACGTGTATTTCTTAGTTCCGGCCCTTAGGTGTTTGTGCATTTGACGTTTGTGCCTGTAAATCTGTATTTTATTTATTTCCGTATCGCACATTACAACAGGCCCCAGAATACCACCATGCTATGTTTCCATTCTCCTGCCCGTATCTGAATTTATTTGTGGTCGGCGCAACATGTCCTTTTCTTCCACACTTCTCTATTAGTCGTCATCTCCGTAGTCACAGCCTTTCTAACCATATCATCATTCACAAACTCCATCCATCGTTTCGTTGGTCTCCCCCTACTCTATATAATATAGTCATCGAAATTCATACTCAAAACTTTCCTCACGACATTTTCCTCATTCCTCCGTATAACATGCCCATACCATGACAACCGATTTCCATACAAATTTTCAGTTATCGGTGCCACTTTCAGACTTCCTCTTATATACCTATTGTTCTTATTCTATCCATTCGTGTAAGACCACACATCCCTCTTAACATTATCATCACAGTTGCATGCAATTGCCTTTCATTCATTCCTTTTGTGGCCCAACATTCTAATTTTTGTTTCGTGTGCGAGTCCCAATAAATACTTTTTCTTTCTTTCTAAACTTATCCACACACAATACAGATACAATGAGCGCAGCCGTATTCTTAATTAATAGACTGAGAATAAATCAATGTATTATGGCTTGACGTGGCGAAAATACGAAGAGGTTGCATCGCCTTAAAACGTGGCAATGCTGCCAGCGTCTTGCGACAACGATGCGGACGAATTTTTGGATGTCCTATGATTGTTTTCTTTTTATAACTTGTACTACTATTATTATTTTAATACCGTTAGTTTTTAAACTATGTAAACATTTTAATTATTTAAATGTTCAAATACGTATGTACTTGAAATATAATAATTACCATAATATATTGCCATGTTATGTGACATCGGTTTGTAACGATACAAACAATCCAAATTAAAGCTTTGCTGTGGGAAAATCGTCACAACATGAGAATGGGGTCGTGAACTAATGACCTGGTCACCTTTGAGCCAGTTTGGCGGTCGTTTCAATATTGACAGAGACAAATAGAAATGGGTCACCGTCGACCCACAGCCAGGCGGTTATTTGAGCTGTGACTTGACCTTCCCCTAGCGGTTGGACTATGATATTCGAACGCACTCACTTTCACTCATTCACTCCCCACTATTTAGTTTGGGATTTTCGTTGCAATTTAAAATAACACATTCAAAGAAAGAAGAAACGGATGAAGAAACGGTGAAGGAAAATATCGTGAGGAAACCGGCATGTTCTAGAAACAAAAATTCGAAAACATTTGACATCTATTTATCAACCCGCACTGGGCCCTCGTGTCAGATTGTAGACCACTCCCTCGCCGGTTTCCTCACGATGTTTTCCTTCACCGTTTTAAGAGCAGTGGTGATGAAATAATTCACACAAAGAAAAGCACTTGTCTGGGTTCGAATCTACGTCCATAACTCGTAATTCGCGGCCGTTTCCACTGGTTTTATGATGACATGATTATGTAAATACGAGTTTACGTTAATCTGTTAATGAGAGATGTCCTTTATTCAACGAAGTTGAGCACTAAGCAAGGATTTTTGACCCCTAAATTGGATAAATTGAAGTTTTGTATGGTACTTTGTAATTTTACCCGATGAGTAATCCCTTCGGGAACACGGAATGTTTCTAAATCATTTCCATTCATTTCTCGCACGCATGGTAACACTACGCTGCGCGGGCGCTGCAGTGAGCGGCATTCTAACAATTCGCAATGCTCGTGATAAGCTAGTTTGTGAACTATTTGCATCGGGGACGCTTTTATTTACGTCTAATCTTTATAGCTATGACCGAGATTCATTATTTTCTTTTATGCATTGTATGTAGGTGGAAAGGCTTTTCAAATTGCATTATATTGCAAGCTTGCATGTATTAATTTCAATACTGACGGACTAGCCTGTGGGTAGTTAAACAAATGAAGGCCTCCAGCCAGGGATTAAAAACTACGAGACTACACTCTAAGGGCACCACGTGTGCGGTACCTACGGACATCGGCTTAGGGCATCGCTAGGGGAGGGCAGTAAGGGTCAGGTTAAATGGGATTAATACCAATGCTGAAGATGATATACATACCATAATCAGCCTATAATATTCCCCAATTTCCCCCTGCTGGGACATAGACCTCCTCTCGGTGAGTTGTAGTGGAATCCACCACGCGGGCCCAGTGCGGGTTGGTCGACGTCACACACGTCTTAGAATTTTTGGTTCTAGGACATGCCAGTTTTCCCACGATGTTTTTTTCCTTTACCGTTTTGAAAGCAGTGGAGATGAAATTATTTACACTGAGAAAAGCGATTGTCTGGGTTCGAACCATATACATTACCTACTATTTGTAACGCAGAAAAGAAATGTCACAAACAACCGGAATTCTACCATTCTTGGCAAAACATGGTATTAGTGAATACATGATGATGATGATGATGGGACTCCCTTTTCCGCACGTAGACTCCCATTCGGTCCGTTGTGCGTGGGGATGCTGGCTAGCAGAGCCAGCCTAGCTCCGCCCAAAAGCACAGAAGCTTCCTGGGAGCTTCACAGGCTTCGCGGAGCGACCTCACTGTTCCGAGGATTTCTTCGCGTTGAGAAGCCACGGCCTCGCATTCCAGGATGACGTGGGCGGCTGATTCCTCGGCGTCAAGGCAGCCCCTGCAAAGCGGGCTGTCTGTGGCGCCTATGTTAAAAAGGTGTTTGTTAAGGGTGTTATGGCCCGTAATTGTTCCTATTATTATTCTAAGGTTATTTCTGCTCAGGCTGAGAAGTTTTTTGGTTAATCGCGGGTGTACAGTTGGTAAAGCCAATTTTGACTGTCTACAGTCTGTTGCCCGTGACCATCTGTTGTTATGGAGTTCGGTCGACCTTTGGCGAATCCACGCACGAAATTGTGAGAAAGGCAGGGGGAGAAGTGGGTACGGGCCTAGCACTTTCATATCAGAGCCTCTCTTCGCAAGTTCATCTGCGGCATCATTGCCTAAAGATCCACTGTGCCCTTTGATCCACTGGAGTGCAATACGATTGGACGTCGCTAAACTCTCCAGGGCAAGATGGCACTCAAAAATTAGTTTGTTGTTAGTTTGTTTGTTTTCTAAAGCTTTGAGCACAGATAGGCTGTCGGATAGGAATTTAATGCCGTAGTTCCGGATGCCTAAGCGCTTTACTGCTGTAGCGGCTTGTGTTAAGGCAACACATTCACACTGAAAGATTGAACTGTGTGTGCCTAGCGGTATGTGAAAGTTGATGTTGAGGTCAAGGGAGTGTGCGCCAGCACCTGAACCGTTTTGTGTTTTTGAGCCATCTGTGTAGATGCGCACTTCATTGGCTCCCGACTGATCCCTTTCTTCCTCTACTGTTTGTATAATATAGTTTTTGTTGAACATAGGTTGGTTTGGTGTTCTATCACACGGGGCAGCGATGAGTGGCTGGTACTCAATCGCCCGGTCCAGGATTTTAGCGTGTGGGCTGGTTAAATTCTTGCCCCATATGCCCAGATGCATTAGCCTGATAGCAGCTAGTGCGGCCTCCTGCTGTATGTACAGGTCCAGGGGAGTTAATTGAAGGGCTATCTCCATGGCTGCTGTTGGGGTGGTTCTCATGCAGCCAGTGGTAGCTGAACAGGCCAGTCGTTGGAAGCGCTGTAGTCTAGTAATGGTGGTCGAGAGTTCGGTCCTAGTCCACCAAACCAGAGCGCCATAAGCCAACATTGGCCTGATCACCGCTTTATATAGCCACAGGGTAATCTTCGGAGAAAGCCCCCATGTTTTTCCTAACATTTTTTTACATTGGTATAGTGCAATTGTGCTTTTATTGAGTTTGTAGTCAAGATGCTTGTTCCAGAGCAGTTTGCTGTCAAGGATCACCCCCAAGTACTTGACTTCGTCTTTGAGTGTTAGTTCTGTGTAGTGAATACATTACAGCAACAACAATTTCTATTTCCTTAATTACGAGCTTCTATTGCAACTGTGGAGCCAATTATGGAGTCTGATTACATTTTTTTTATTAGGGGCCATCTATAAATTACGTCACACGTTAAGGGGGGGGGGGGGAGGGGATCAACGAAATGTGACATTGTGTGACAAGGGACAGGGAGGGGTCAAAAGCTCTGTGACGTCACATGTTAAAATCTTAATAACTTAGACTCGAAATTCAACCTAATAGAACCCAAACTATATTTATAAGGCACAGGTAATTTATTTTTAATTAACAAACCCCTCTTTAGAAGTAATTAAATTAACAGCTGTTTTAATTTAATTACTTCTAAATAAAATATGTGACGTCACACAAAGGGGAGGGGTTTCTGCAAGTGTGAGCACACGTGTGTGTAAAAGTGTGACGTAATTTATGGATGGCCCCTTACAAGCACTCCAGCAGTTTCATTTGAGGAAGCTAGCGTTACTTAAGCTTATGAATAATCATTGTAATTGGTTAAACGACGTGTAATTGCTATGCTTACGTAGAGCTGTCGGTTTATTACTGGCTGTGGTCGGTCAGTTGTAGAATATAGGAGTTTTTGCTGATGATTCAGACGCTGATCTGGGCTAAATAGAAGAATGTTGTGCCATAAAACATTTTGGTATTTTTGGTTATTTATAAAGGTATAATGAACAGGTGTATACTTCACTCCTCAATATGTATAATAAAAGGGAGGATCCTCAGACCTGGTAGGCAAATGCCCGACGATTGTTTTTCTTTGAGAATGGCAACTTGCAGGTCAACCTAGGAGGTTGTCGGCCGCTTAACCACACTGGCCTGTGGTTGCCTCAATAAATTAAGGCCTCCAGCCTAAAAACTTAAGACTAAGCGACTACGGCCTCAGTGGGGTACGGACCTCGGCTTAGAGCGTCGTTAGAAGAGGGCAGCACGGGACGGGCTGGGTCCGAGTGAAGCCTGACGATTGATGTCGGAACTATATTTATTATGCTAGTTGCGCGATATACTCTGCTTGCGCTATGCAGCAGTGGCGAAGGGTCAATACAAACCGATTCTCACCGGCTTACCTTTAAGAAACCGCACCTACCACCGATTATTTCAAAGTACAATTGTTCTAAGTTTTACTGAAAAAATGCATGCACGCAAAGAAAACCAAACCGTCTTACAAAATTCTCTGATTCCAACTCATTATGAGTGAAACAGGGGCTGATTCTCTAAGGAAACTAAGCATGCATCACGCGGTGAGTGTTTTGTTTTTGGAACGGCTTAATTATACCCCTCGCCACTGCTATGCAGGATTTTTCGTGACTTCAGTATGCGTAGTTTGTATGTGGAGATGTAGATGCCGCTACACGGTAAGAGAACTTGCAAAAGGCTTCTTAACTTCAATAAGAATCTCTCTAATTACCAAAACCTCAATGACGGCTGTTTTCAGAACTTGGGAACGGAGTTCCACAGTGTTAGATGTTTCGATATATCTCATGGAGATTCAGGACTTTTAATGACCAGCAGATTAGGAATAGAGGAAACGTAATAATGTCTAAAGGCGTAATATACAGAAAATGCAAGTCAGCAGATGAAGGAATTAAATTTCTTCGGGTTCCTACACTACAATTTATTAGAATGAACAATTTGTTTGAACTAGCTTTTACTAACCGAATACGAAAAAAAGACTCGAAGGAATTTCACACGTATACAATTAAATACAACGGCTTGACAACAGTCCGAATCTTAGATATAGCAACCTCGATAACTAATTTAACAATCAACTCAATTTAACATATTTAAAAGGTTAACAAATATGACTTCTGTCAGCGAATAGGTACTATCTTTTTTTTGCACCAACGTAGCTATGTATGAATATGGGTCGGATAATACAGTTATAGTGGGATTATAAGTACAACCTCCTCCTTTTTTGAAGTCGGTTAAAACCTACTCGGCCGTTAACCCAAGCAAGTGATAGTGTTAAAAGTCAAAAATCAATGGGTGGGGTTCTAACTCACGACCTCTCGTTCGCCAATGGGCTAGGTATATTGCTCAACTAGAACAGCATTTAAGATTAGACAGAATGTTACTAGCATGTTGAATATTTCAAGTGCTTACAATCATGAAGTATTATTTTTGTTACGCCATGTAGGTACGACTGGAATGCGTTACACTAAAGGCACGACGACGCCTTCGCGGCAGGCCGATACGAACATGGAGGGATTGGCTTGACTCCTACAGAAATGACTGGCTAGCACTAGCAAAATAATTGTGTGGAAAAGGGAATCCCTTGCCTATTGCCCTGCAGTGGGACTATACAGGTTAGTTAGATTAGATAGATGTAGGTATGCTGTAAGGCCCATTATGGTTGGGCCTTATTGTAAGGCTAAAAGTCACACAAAGGGGTATGGAGAAGGCTATGTTTGGAATTTCTCTAACTGATCGAATCAGGAATGTAGAGATCGGCAGGAGGACCAAGGTAACCGACATAGCCCGAAGAATTGCCAAACCTAAGTGGGAGTGGGCAGGGCACATTGCACGCAGCACAGAAGGTTCTGAAGTAGCGACCGTGTATCGGAAGACGTGGAGTCGGAATGCCTCCCATAAGATGGACCGATAACCTTGTGAAGGCCACAGGAATCCGCTGGATACGGGAAGCAAATAACCGGTCGAACTGGCGGAGGTTGAGGGAGGCCTATATCCAGCAGTGGACGTCTTTCGGTTGAAATGATTATGAGGTATGGTATGGTATCTCTCCTCCTCCCTCTAATCCATATAAGGGTGGCCTGTAAAAGATAGTTTCTAGCGATAAGCCCATTGTATCATCCTATGTAAAATACCTATCTAAATTTGTCATGGTATACATAATGAAGAGTAACGCTACAAGGTTGTCGCGTGGGCAAAATAGGAATTAACCCGCCGAACTAGGCCGCCATCTTGTTTTGTTAATAGAATCTCAGTGACAATTTCACACCGTGATGTATATCAAAAACGCTCCCCTGTCAGGCGCACAAAAGATCCTTGTAGCACTGTACCTTTTGTGTAGCAATGTTCTAGAACATTGCGTACTTTATCAAGGACATCTTCAACATCTTAGTTTGAACTTCAGAATGTCATTGCACCCAAGCTCAAATTTTAATACTGAAACTTTCAGCTGAACTTTCAGAAGCATTTTAATATGAAAACCTTTTTACATATTGCAATAAATTGTGAACCGTTTACATAGTTCAAGGCTCGCGCGTATTTTTATTAACTTTCAACTTTTCAAGCACGTTATTATATAATTTGGTAAATGAATATCAAAACGTTGATATGGAAAATGGCGTGACTATGGTAATGGAAATGGCTGACGACAATTTAACAAACGTGGTCACGCGATATTACCTTTGTTTATCGAGTAACCAGGGAATGAATAAACGATGAGTGGTCAGATGCTAGACGGACCGTGTTAAAAGTGTCAGTCGGAAGACTTACTGTCTGGCACGAAATAGACGGTTGTGAGGGGCATATCGTATTAGACAAGTATTATTATTTATTACTTTCATAATTTCGTAGTAAGTCCTGCGAAAAAGAACCTGGAGAAACTGTTACGCTGGAGAAATTATTCCGGTAAAGTGCGGGTTGATAGAAATATATCATTTTAATATATTTTTTAGTTCTATGACATGGAGGTTTCGTGACGATGTTTGCCTTTGCCGTTTTGTGAGCGGCGGTGATGAAATATATTACATAAAGTAATTTAAAGTGCGTGCCCGTGTGGGACCCACAATTCGTAGCCTAGACAAATCATTCTGGTAATTTCGCTGCAGTGAAATCTTCTTTTCAGATAATTAATTGTAGACTGGATTATTAAACTTTGTTTGGTTGTTCTTAAATCTGGATTCAGGACGTCGCTCACTATGACAGAAAGGTACGATTGATTTAAGCCCGACTAGTCGTACTCAGCGCTCCACATTTGTTATGCGCACAACCAAAGCGTGGAACTCTTCCAGCGCCTTGTTCCCATCCATCTATAATCAGCCTTAAAAGCAAGTATGAGAAAGCATTTTTTGGGCACGCTTGTGCTATCGTAGACCTCATCTATAGCTTTCTATGATGGGAGATTGAGATCAAGAGCACTCGGAACGGGTACTAAAAAGGCTCCGTAGCTGAAAAATAAGTTTATCAAAGTAAAGGAACTTACCTGTTTAACAGCACCATCAACATAGTCTTCACAGACGTTCTTTGCGAAGAATGTTTCCACGGGGAAGGTACGGCCAGGGATGGTGAATGTGGGCACATTGCCAAAGAATGTGGAGAATTTTGTGGAGTCCATGGTGGCTGAGGTCACGATCAGCTTCAGGTCGGAGCGACGGGCCACCACCTGCGGGTGAGAAATTTTAGTTAGTTCTTTTTTGTTACGGTTTATGACTTATCATAATATAATATACATATACGTACGTTCAACCAGATACACTATCAGTAGGAATCCGTTTCATTTTGACAGTTCCACAACATTCATTGCGTTGTTTACGTTTTTGAGCAGACTAATTATACAAACATATGAAGCAATGTATTAACAATAAACTTCAAAATGATTCAGATTCAGATTTTTTGTGTGTTACGCAATTAGGGCGCAGGTTCATAGGTTCAATCAGAAAGGTGCAGACAATAAATGAAAACACTGGCGACAGTAATATATTTTCTTTCAACAAAATTTTAAAAACAAGGTGATTAAAAACCTAATTCGTTCAAAATCAGTCTTAAGAGATCAGCAGGCTTAGCATGACGCTTTCTATTTCTACTCTACCGTAGAATAGAAATCGCTTGTCTACATTTCTCGGTTCAAAACTGTCAACTGTCTATACGGAAACGTACATTTTCAACAAATTTTCAATTGACATAACGTTTCTCTACGGTTCTCGTGCTAAGCCTGTGGCAACCTCTTACTATGGATTCATTCTTGACCCAAATGCGTTGATTTTATTTTGTCTGTTATAAAAAAATAGTCAATAGGTACCTACCAGAAAACGCTCTATATTACTTTAGTGCAAGTAAAATTAATAAAAAGCAAGTGTCAATGACACAACGCTTAAGTCAATGACTTGATCGACAGGTCGTGATTTACCGAGACAATTTCCGATCGCTTCACCATTTTCAGCGTTCCAATAACTCAATTAAAAACATAATTAAATTGTCAGTTACTCACATTACATCATTATTAATGTTTACATTGTATGAACCTAATTATGGAAGGAATTCTGAAAGTGGCTAAAATATCCTATTCGTAGCGATCGATTTAAAATTTGCGTTCGATAATTTCACGGTCTATTGCATTCGCGTGAGTAAGTTTGCGTAACACAAAAGAATTCAGATTAAAAAATTGGTAAAATATTTCAGACAGGCTTTTTATAGACACTTTGGTAACAATAGAGGTTGATGAAAAAATAAATAAGGTGTAGATAATTGGTTGGTTCGAATACTAAGAAATCTAAATCGTTTTTGTTATGCCTATGTCCTTGTGGGTGTAAAAGTTGAAAAAAACTGAAAGGACTTAAAATGTGGTTTAAAAGCTTTTTGTTCTGTACCAAGTCAAGGCTAGACTTTTATCTTAGATTTTAGAGACACGATAATATCGTCGTTTCCGACCAATTTGCACAACTACGTTACTAAAAAGAATATTCAAGTGTAATTATTGCAATGTCACAGAAAAAAATGTTCAAATAGCTCCGTATAATCTTTTATGCAACATTTCAGTACCATCTTTTATATTTACACACCATTACTTGCCCATTTTATTCAGTCGCTTGGAAAATTAAATTCCATACTTTCTTTAAGAAAATATTTCACAAGCTGGCGGCTATTTGTGAATATTGGATGCACAATTTTTATCTTTGCTCTCTGAAGATTCGTATGAGAATTTATTGATATCTTAGGGCTCAAAGGGACGTATCTAAAGGACGTCAGTGTCAACGATCTATGCGCCTATTTTATATTAATTTTATTCAATCTACATATTCCTAAGCTTGGTATAGATTTGTTCATCTTTTAATTTTTGGCGATATAGGTACCTAACAGTCGTGCGGATAAGAAAAGCAATTGAGTTTATATTCCACCTTCGTTTACAACATTTTTAAGAAAAGAAGCACACATGTACACACGGCTACTGTGGTACTACGTACTGGAAATGTATAGCTTGGCTTGACGTGTAGCCGTGTGTACAAATATGCACACACACATGTATATAGTAATGAGACGCGTCGCTTACAGCGGCATTTTGAATTGACTTGCATCCAGCAGGCTTAGCACGAGCACCGATTTGTCGACGGAAGAATAGACATGACTATTAACTAAATGATGTACAATTGGAGAAGATGGCTGTTATTTTATTAACTATCACAGTTATGCGTTCTAAACGAATTATGATTTTGTAGATAAATCGTATATACTTTATAGCAGTCGAGTAGAAAGTTTTTTGTCAGTGTGATTTTGACAGTTTGCGAAGAAATATTCTTCTGAAATAGTCTACATTTATAGGGACCTAGACACAAATTGTCAGAAACGAAAAACAAAATGACAGATTGTAGAAGGATATCTACGGTGCGATGCCAAAAATGTAGGAACGAAATGTCACTTTGTATTGAAAAAGCACTGTCTATTCTTCGTAGAAATAGAAAGCGTCATGCTAAGCCCGCTGCAAGAGACTTGTAGCGGTAGTACGTTGGCATAATCCTACTAGTTTGTATGTTTAAATGTTTGTTACTGAATCACGCAAAAACGGCTGAACGAATTTAGATGTTTGGCACACAGATAGTTTGTAACCCGGAATTACACATAGGGTACTATCTCGAAACTACGTTCCCGTGGGATAATTTTCGACATCCACGCGGGCGAAGCCACTGGCAAAAGCTTGTCTCTTATAACTAGCTATGACTATGACTAGACTATTATCATCATCATCATCATCATCATCATCATCATATCAGCCGAAAGACGTCTGGACATAGGCCTCCCCCAGGCTCCTCCACTTCGACCGGTCTTGTACGGTCGCGGTCAAGAGTCCATTCTCATGCTAAGGGTTATATTGCTATGACTCGCGGTCCAGGCCGTACCTACAGCTGTGTGTATAAGTGATGTAACCAGACCGCACACCACAGTAGGTACTCACACACCACTGTCGTCGAAAGATACAAAAAACATACCGTCGCACAGAGTACTCTGTCTCTGTCTGTACTGTGTTACGTGGTAACTACGTATGACCTTGGTCGGTTCATACGATCGCTAAAATTCACGTTCTAATATCAAGTCTCGGTAGCTCGCAGCGTATTGTCATTGATTAAGAAACACAATGGTCTGGGTTCAAATCTCCCGAAGAGACTTTTATTTTTCTTTTCAACAATTTCATCAGTTCTTTTATTATTCGTTATACGAGAATGTTTTTTTTTAAATTACTTAAATTATTATTTAAACAGAGGATTAAGAAGATTATGTGATTACAAAATGTTTATTCGTTATAATTTTATGAAGTAGGTATAAAAATAACTACTAATAACTTCTTGTTAACAGTTTATTTTCTCATAAAGAACAATTATTGAAGTAAAGTAGCTAATTGGTGAACCATGATAATCAGGCTATTGTTTCTTAGTAATATAATAATATTGTGCTGTAATTACTACAATGTGCGGTACTCTAAAGAAATCACATTTTTCTACGCAAATCTACCCACGTAAAAATAACAAATGCAGACAAGTTGTCACAATACAATTAAATGACTCAGTAGTACTACTATTGGAATAAATCTACTGCGAGTGAGTTAGTTCTCTCAAACCTCAAAGTTAACAAATTGTATTTAATAGGACTTATCGAAGTTATAGCTTAAGTAATCATTTTCATTACGAAAAGAAGATTGAAACTAAACCTCGAAATAATCCATATTACGGACATGACACAATATTATGTGAATATTACTAAAATCAATAAAAGTCAATAATAATAAATATTTCTAATTTATATCTTAATGTTAATGTTTATGTTTTTTGAGCTGGTTTTCCATGATGCAAACCTTCTGCGTCGAGTGCACAGCGCACTATGAATAATTTGGCAAAATGTCTTGTCTTTTTGAAACCACTTGTGCTGTCGCTTTCTTTTATAAGCTGGGGTCTTCCACTTTGCTTTCGACGGGCAAGGCTACCCCCTTCCTCATATCTTTTCATCCACTGACTCACAGTATTTCACTAAAACAAAAAAGGGGTACTGTTAGGCTACTAAACAAAATACATACTAATATGTATTACTATTTAGAAACAAAATTATTTGAAATATAAATTTCACATAAATATTTAATCTAGGAATTAAATTTACTTTGAAATTTTATATTTTTCTTCTATTTAGACGTTATGATATATTATTTATAAAACGTTTAAAAATTACTACAAGGATCAGCAGTTATACTTTAAATAAGTGCTTAATAAAATAATTAAATCATAATACTCACACTCAGGCCGGTTTCATCAGTTATTTGTGATATTTAAGTCCGCTTTTATGGAGCGCAATAATATTCGCTTTCATTTCTATTATTCAATTTGCTTACATTTTAAAATGAACTAGAAGACTGCTAATAGATTAAACACACGTCACTAGCACACAATAACAACCAACACCGTTCTATATGTCACGTCGAATGAGTCGTAAGTTAACTATCATAAATTTATTTAGGTTTCTGTGGGTATATTGATAAAGTTTTACGAGTTTAGTGAACAAGACGAATAGAACAAGAAACTATAGTCAAAAGCGATTTTTAAAACAATAAAAGGCTAGCACACCGCGCGTGGGATTCGAACCCGAGACTCGTTGCGCCCGAGGGCGCTAATCCAAGTACAGTAACCACTAAGCTATCACGTCATTTACTTTAACGGTTGAATTTATGGAATACAATCATTTGTAGACGTATGAGAGTGTGTGTGTCTACAGTATAGAAATTACTTAATATAAGAAAGTCGTAAGTTAAACCGTAGTGTCAATCTATTACTTTTTGAGATTGGTACTCCGCTTTTGGATCCTACTGTACTTCCCACATCCAGCGGATTCCCGCGGCCTTCACAAGGTCATCGGTCCACCTTGTGGGAGGCCTTCCCACTCTACGTCTTCCGGTACGCGATCGCTACTCCAGAACCTTTCGGCCCCATCGGCCATCTGTTCTGAGAGCAATGTGCCCTGCCCTGCCTGACTAGACTATAGCATAAACATAATCAAGCTTATAATAATGTGCCTCCTCTCTTCGGCAGGGAAGTGGGCTGTTATCTACCACGCGAATCCAGTGCGGATAGGTAGATGTCACATGTATTAGGAGGGCAGGGATAGATGGCGCTGACCGTCATGTAAACATTGTGCTCCGTTGCTTTTTTCTGTTAAAAATATAAAACCCAGTTAATTATTCCTAATTTTCTTATTAATGTACTTCTAAATGTGCGAACAACTAGTGTAAATGTTATCTGAACTTAACTGCTCCATACGACAAAGATAAAAGTGTTTCAAACTGGACTGTTGATTGAAGCGATACTACAGCTGTGTTTTGTTTTTAGTGCATCAGAACCATTAACATATGACTGTGATCAAACTATCAGTTTAAGTGAATAAATAATAATAAAAAGTAAATACGAAAAATCTGTGGAAAAATCTATACAATCATTGTGTCCAAAGGTCAAGCAAATTCAAGTTCATAACGGACTTTCTGTACCCAACCCGATAAAGAATATTAATTTCAACGTCGTTATTCTAAGGCGGAATGGCTGGGTGAATAGTGTGCGGACTGCTACGCAGAACGTTGCGAGTTCGCGTCCGACTATGAGCAAGTACTTTTTGTGTTTTGTTTGCTGATTTGATTTTTATTTTTATTTTTACTGACTATTATTTGGCTCATTTGGCTACTTTTTATGGTTGAACTGTTGTTGTACCTTGGACCAAAGACATTGAATGTGCGTGGCGAAACCCAGTTTAATTGAATATTAGCCCTATCTACAGCAATTATGATGGCATCAGAGTGTGCTGGTTGTAAACAAGTTTTAGAAGATAGCCTATTCCTAGCTTGTAGTAATTGTAAGTGTTCGTATGATTTGGAGTGCGCTAATGTTCTTCAAAACCAATTCATACATATGACTGCCAAGCAAAAGTTTAGCTGGGTATGTCACGAATGTCGCTGTAAAAGACCAAAAGTTATAAATTCGGCCACCCCAGCAAGCCTAATGTTGTCCCAGCGCTCAGTTGCAGATGTTAATGACTCAGCTAATGTAACAGTAAGGCGGAATAAAACGACGTTACCTGCTACTCTGTCAAACGCTCATAGCCCAAAAGCACCCGACTCAGCGCTAAATGTATGTACTCTTGAAACTGTTCTGATTGAGCTGCGGGCGTTCCGCGAAGAAAGCGTGACAAGGTATCATACTCAAGAAACCTCTATTAATAGGATGGCTGAGGATATCAAAGAAATAAGATGTTCTATAAACAATCTTCATAGTAAATATGACAACCTTCGGACGGACGTTGACAAGCTGATGGAGACATCAGATATCACTTCTAGCGCACAAACTACATTGCAACTGCAGTGTGATGGAAATACCAAGCGAATAGCTGACTTGGAGATGAAAGATTTTGGCTGTGAAATTATGATCCAGAGGCGACGTATTGATGGCATTGAGAAACAAATGGTTGGCAATGGAACATCTTCGCACGCACATATGAATTTGCTACATAATAATAATCACCGCTTAGCCTTGGATGTACCTAATTCCATAGCTTCGTCTCTGCAGATGCCGAACCCTCTCTCACCACCATGTGCCTACAGTACAGTGTCGCAGCCATTGATAAGTAGCGAGCCTCCCTTCACTAGCACGTACAACACAAGAATATTTACGACGGGTAAAACCCATTCGCGGCCTCGCCGATCTGTCATACGCGCCACTGGTGCTGCCGATACTGATTTAAAAACCCTGGAACCTGTCAAGTACATTCATGCTTGGAATTTCCACCCAGACGTATCTGTGGAGAGCATCCGCTCTTATCTACACAAAAAACACCCAAACATCGTGACCTTCTCGATAAAAAAACCTGATCCTGAACACTCCCGACACAACTGTTTCATATTGGGAGTACCGTTACATCTATTTGACTACTATATGTCACCCAACAATTGGCCAACTAATACGTCAATCCAAGAATGGTTCACCTACCGGAATGCGAAGAAGAAGGCCGAACCCAATGAATCCAGTGGATCATTTTTTCGTGAGGAAAACTAAAAAGGTGGATATGATTTTCTATCAGAATGTCCGGGGACTAAAATCAAGGCGCACAGAAACGAAAAATTTACTCCACACCTTTCCAAGTAATTTGTTAGCTTTAACGGAAACTAGGCTTGATGACAGCGTGTTTGACTCTGAGGTCTTCCCGCAAGAATACGCCGTGCTGCGGTGTGACCGTGTGGGGCGTAGCGGTGGCGGCGTGCTGCTGGCCGCCCGCGCGCCCTACACACTCACACGTTTGGACTGTAAGTCTGATCAGTGCGACGAAATTATATGTGCAATAGTCACCAAAGGTCGATTACGCTTTGCTTGCTGTGTTGTTTACTTAGCACCTAATGTACCTGACGCTAGATATTATTCTATATTTAATTGTTTAAGAAGGATTCTGTATGACATCAATAAACTGCCTCTGATTGTACTAGGTGATTTTAACCTTTATTCCGCTAATGTAGCCATACGTGATGATTTTGATATGTTTCTTTCAGAGTGTAATTTAATGCAGAAAAACATTATTTTAAATGATCTTGGCAGAATGCTAGATTTGATTTTAGTTAACCCATGTGTGGCGGGAGTCTCAGTTTCAGCATGTTCCGGCATTGTCCCGTCTGAAATGCATCACAAGCCGTTAGATATCTCTATCAATATTAACACGCCGTACGCAAGCTTGAGTATAAGTAATACCTACCGTCCTAATGACTCGGCCCCTAATGTAACTTTAGAGCGTAACTTCCGAAAGGCGAACTTTTTAGTGTTATACTCTGAACTGGCTGGTATAGACTGGGAGCCCGTGTATTCATGCGATGATGTTAACGTTGCTGTCGACATCTTTTATGACCTAATTAACAATGTCATTTGTCAGACTGTTCCTCTAAAAAAGAGGAAAACGTTTCGACATAATTACCCCAAATGGTTTACGTCTGTTTCTATTGAACTAAACAAGCTTAAAAACCACTATCACAAGCTCTACAAACAGAATAATAATAACCAACTGCAATATGCATTCTTTACCTACTATAGGCGTTTATTGAGGAGAAGTGTGGATGTAGATTTTGCTACTTATACTAATTCTATTCAGTCAAAGATAAAATATGACCCTAAAGCCTTCTGGGCCTATGTGAAAAGTAACCGACAAAATAATGAGCAGGCTACCTTTGGTGACATGTCGCCAATGCAAGTGGCTGACGCGTTCTCAAAATATTTTAGAAGCGTTTTTCTATCAAACTTACCATCTTTAGATCCCCAGCATGCTATCGCTACTGCGAATGCGTCGCCGAATAATTTGTCTCATCTTGTTAATATTGATTACGTTCACGAATCTGAAGTTCATAGCACAATGGCCCGACTTCCTCCAAAATCTACCCAAGGACCAGATGGAATACCACAGTACTTGGTTAGGGACGGTTGCGAAATTTTCAAATTGCCCTTACAATTTATCTTCAACCTGTCGATTAACACGAACATATATCCAACGGAGTGGAAAATATCTAGAGTACTTCCGGTCCATAAAAGCGGCTCAAAGAGTGATGTTAAAAACTATAGGCCAATTGCTGTTTTATCTATTTTCGGCAAAGTATTCGAATCGGTACTCTATAAAAAAATATTTGTTAAACTGCAACGGTGGTTCGCGGAAGAGCAGCACGGATTCCTCCCGAATCGCTCAACCGCGTCCAATCTACTTAACATTACCACATTCTTAGCCAAAAATATTAATGACAGAAAGCAGATCGATGTGGCCTATTTTGACTTCCAGAAGGCTTTTGACCGTGTTGACAACGACATACTTCTTGTTAAACTGGCATTGGCAGGTTTCTCTGAAATGTCACTAAAATTCTTCGCAAACTATCTGCGCGACCGCAAGCAATTTGTATCATACAAAAATGCCAAATCGGAGCGCTACTTGGTCACTTCGGGCATAGGGCAGGGCACTAACCTCGGGCCCCTGTTTTTTCTAATAGTGGTTAACGATCTTCCCACATGTGTAAAACACTCCACAGTTTTAATGTATGCTGATGATGTCAAAGTTGCACTCCCAGTAGCTAACCCTAGCGATACGGCCACACTTCAACTCGACATCGACAATATTCACACTTGGAGCACTATAAACAATCTCGACCTAAACATTGATAAGTGCACCGTCATGACCTACACAAAAGCCACACAACCTATACACAACATCTACACAATGAACAATGAACCCCTGAAACGCGCTTTAACTGTACGTGATCTGGGTGCTCACTTTGATCCACACTTAACATTTAACCAGCACATAATACAGACATGCAAAAAATCCCGAAAAAACTTAGGTTTTGTCTTGCGTCAGGCCAAGATTTTTACTAATCGTCAGGCAATAACCATACTCTACAACTCATTCATCCGTAGCTTATTAGAGACTAACAGTGAAATCTGGAACCCCCACGAAAAATTGTACACACTGGCTATCGAAAAGGTTCAGAAGTGTTTTGTCCGCTACCTGTACTTAAAACTTTATGGTTATTACCCGTACATGTATCCAACACCATTTGTGCTGGGTATGGTGGGTTACCAAAGTTTGGAAGTTAGGAGAAATCTTGGTCTGGTAAAGTATTTCATCCGCTTGATTCGTGGTGCCCACTACAATTCCTCGTTGCTTCAGTACATCCCCTTTAGCATCCCACCACCTATTAGACACACGCTTCGCCCTCGCCAACGTCCCCTTTTCTCAATACCGCAAACCAGTACCATAACCCTTAAGACCAGTCCATTGTACCAAGCCCTCACCCACATTAACAACATTTTGTTATACGACGAATCTTTAGATGTTTTCGCGACTGCTGAGCTGAGATTCCTGAACACGGCTACTCGATACCTGGAGTCCATTGCCACTCCCAGTACAATTTCTATGGAGTAAATGTTTATATTTGTATCTCAATTTCATCTTGTTACTAATTAATGATTTTGTATCCTAATTTTATCCGTCCTGTCTAATTTTATTGAATTTTATCTAATGTTATCTAATTGTACCTAATGTTAACTTTTACCTTATTTTGACTAATTTTATTCAATCGTTTATCTCTTCAATTTTTGTCTAGTTTTATATTTATGTAATTTAACGTTGTTCTATTTTTCTGTGATTGTATATGTTATATGTAACTTGTATTGACCAATAACTTGTATGTGTAGTGCAAACTGTTAATATAAGTTGGTTATTAATAAATAAATAAATAAAAATAAAATAAATAAATATTCGAATTTTTATTTATTATTTTTTTCGTTCTAGGACATGCCGGTTCCCTAA